>OX940888.1:22447938-23811438 GCA_954871355.1 Cabera pusaria
AGATTTAGTAATTACTAATGTAGGAACTAAATGTAAAAAAATACCAATAGTACACAACTCTTGTTTAAGTGACCACGCCTTAGTATTAAGTGATTTTAGCATTAAGAAATCTAAACCAATACCCCGTATTTTAGAAATTCGTGCAATAAGGAACATAAATGAAATTTGTTTTAACCGTGATGTATAAATTGGAATGACATACTCACATTACCCGATCCTCAGCAAATGATTTCAAAATTTAATGAATATTTTATTAATTTATTTGACACTCACGCGCCGATAAAACGTAAAATAAAAAAAGAAGCACCCAAACCGTGGATTACAGATATGATACAATTCATGATGATGCTTCGTAATAAAGCACTTAATAAAGCGCATTGTAAAAAAACGGCTTCAGCTAGAGAGTACTATAAAAGCTTAAAAAATCTAGTAATCGGCGCCACAGAAAGAGAAAAGACAGAATTTTTCACACAATACGTTAGTAAAAATGTACATCAGTCAGGCAAAATTTGGAAGTATTTAAAGAGTATAAAAACACTGCATAAAGAGCCTGTGTCCATTCCCGATAGTTTAAATGACCCAAACTTAATTAATTCACATTTCCTAAATATCCCCGGTGATGGAAGTGTCAACAATGAAATCTTACATATTTTTAAAACAAATAAAGCTTCGAACAGTGTTTTCTCTCTTAAGCCTGTTTCCTCGGACCTCGTTAGTAAAATTATATTATCTATAAAGACCAATGCTGCAGGATTTGATCACATTAATATCGATATGATAAAGCCCACACTCTCTGAGACTCTAACAATAATCACCTCTATCATAAACCGTTCTATCGAGCTCAATGTCTTTCCACAAGCGTGGAAATGCGCACTGGTGAGACCAATACCCAAATCACAGTCTATAGAGCAAATCAAAGATTTACGACCGATCAGCATTTTACCAGTTCTGTCAAAAGCATTCTGCATACATACTACTCTTTCTATAAGAAAGAGTTGTATATATGCAGTTGGAGTCATATGTTGTTTCTGAAAACATTGTACCCACCCATCAGTCTGGCTTTAGAAAAGCACATGGTAGTGAAACTGCACTTTTACAAGTAACAGATGATATCATAGCTGCTTCTGACGTGGGATCTAGTACAGCTCTGATCTTACTTGATTTTTCCCGCGCTTTTGACAGTTTAACTCCCGATATGCTCTTAGCTAAGTTGTCGTACTATGGTTGCTCGGCCGAGACTTGTAAGTGGTTCCAGACATATTTGATAGACAGAGAGCAATATGTGGAAACCGAAACTCAGAACGGAACGAAGCGCATGTCCAGTGTTGCTCAACTGTCTCGAGGCGTCCCGCAAGGTTCGATTCTGAGTCCAATATTATTCTACATTTTCACGACAGACCTACCAAAACGTATAAAAAATTGTAAATACCATCTGTATGCGGATGATACCCAGATTTACCATTCGTTTAACTCTGATGAAACAACAGACGCTCTAAAATTGATAAACAGCGATTTAGATAAAATCTTTAAATGGACCAAAGACAATTCATTCATATTAAACCCTTCTAAGTCTAAATTGTTGATTCTTGGCACAAAATATCAAGTATCAAGAGTAATGTCACATAACCCTAGAGTAATAATTGATGGTACAGAGATACCAATCGTATCAGAAGCCAGAAATCTTGGTCTTATTATAGATAGCGAGATGAGATTTTTGAAGCATATTAATGACAAAATTAAGACAGCATTCTTTAAACTAAAAGTGTTATACAATATCAGAAATAATCTTTCTAAAGAGGTAAGAGTCTTGCTGTGTGATCTCTTGGTACTATCCCCTTTTAACTATTGCAGTCCAGTATATGGTCCAAGACTGTTTGTTAAAACTGAACTAGCTATTCAGAGAGTTCAAAATGCCTGTGCTAGGTTTTGTTTTAACATTCCCAGACGAGAACACGTGACCCCTTACCTGATCAGAAATAATATACTAAACATGAAAAGTAGAAGAAAGCTTCACCTAGCATGTATTACCCAAAAGGTTCTCTGGAGTAAAAATCCAGAATATCTTTTTGAGAAATTAGTCTGGAAAAAAGATCAAATTTCGCGTAATACGCGTGGTCAATACCTGCTCGACCTTTCCCTACCTAGTCATAAAACAAGCGGTTTTAGAGGAAGTTTCAAATATAGCGCGGCTAAGGTATGGAATAATCTTCCTCCACATTTGCGAAAAAATAATATATTGTGTTTAAATTTAACGTTAAGGCATTCTTATTTGTTCGCAATAAAAATATATTTAAATCTACCTACAAGACCAAATAGCCTACTTACCAGATATTCGCTCTCTCTCTCTCTCTCTCACACACACATACACACACGCACACAGAAACACATACTCACACACAAATATAATGGCAATCTAATCTAACGATAGGAATTTTATTAAGTTAAAGTAATAGGAATCGGTGTTAATAGTATAAAAACATGTATAAAATAAGTAGGTAAGAGCCATGGTATTTTTGTTTGTTTTTGTTGTCCCGCTCATCACTAATTGAACTAGCCCGACGACCATCTTAATTCGGGCAATGGGGTGGCCTGAAAATCAGCCCTGCGTAGACCCCGTCCATGCAGAACAGTGCTTAGGCTTCTCCAATTGTCAAATTATTATTTATAGTTAGAATTGATATGTTTGTATGTAAATGTGTATAATTTTTGGTAATAAATTTATTTTATTTATTTATCTATTTAACATTTAAAATAAAACCGGCTAAGTCGAGTTGAACTCGCCCACCGAGGCTTCCGTACCAACCAATTAAGCTAGACCTTTAAATTGTATCAGCGCTCATGTAACTCAGAGGTCTATCTTAATTGGCGCATTCTATGTATGTATGGGGACACCCTTTAATTTTCAACTTTTTTTTATTTTTTGGAATGTTTCCTTAATTTGTGCTGTAAGAACTTGCTTCTTACTTGCTTTTATTGTGTTGACTCAAGACCTTGATTTTTATACACCCAATAGGGACTATAGACCTCAGTGTCAGGTATAAATTTCAACTTATTAGGTCCACCCGTTCCTGAGAAAATCAGTGGTGACACACGGACAGACAGACGGACAGACAGACGGACAGACAGACAGACAGACGGACAAGAAAGTGATCTTATAAGGGTTCCTTTTTTTTACCTTTTGAGGTACGGAACCCTAAAAAACCTTCACTAGGCAAAACAAAAACTTCATCCAAAGACAGTTTTCGTCCAACTGCTTTGGTTTTTCAATGTATGTGACGTCACACTCCATTACCATGAGTGGGGGCGTATTTTTCGTAATCAGTATCGTGCACTGTACTTACGTGAAGGGCAAGGTTTCTCTAATAACTCTAATGGATGGCCCCTACTAAGGTTACCAGTCTATGTGCTGCTAATCAAATTATTTTTCTGTCAGAGGGAATGTTCTTAAATAAGGCATTGTTGTTCTTGATATTTAATCTATTTTTTGCGTTCTTTGTGTTAATTTTATTGATTTTTAATTGTGTATTTTTTTATATCTTTACGTTTGACCACTATATTGCCTGTTGGTAAGCAATGACGTGGTCGAAGATGGAGAACACGTTATGGCTAGATTTCTCTGACTCTCTCCTTGCAAATTTTCTCCATGATGGTGTTAAGCTATTTTTTGGTAGCATGTCAGGCGGAACATTAATATAATATACTCTTACCACCAATATAGCAAATTCGAATTTTTCAATTCGAAAAATGCCTTATTGGTGGAAACAAAATTCTTGGATTTTACACCACCATAAATAATGAGCTTTCGCACAAGGCCATCATTTTGAACGAATTATTGATCAAAAAACGCAACAAATACCATCGAGCAACTACCTTATTCACCAGCCCCCCTGATTACGAAGAACCTATTATATAATCTGTGCCCCTGATTCTAAATCATTAAAAACCTATTCGCGGAATTACATTTTGTCGCGGAAACCTTTCTAATTAGAATAACTTATTTTTTTCGAATTGAAACATCAA
The DNA here is from genome assembly GCA_954871355.1 of Cabera pusaria. Classification (NCBI taxonomy): domain Eukaryota; kingdom Metazoa; phylum Arthropoda; class Insecta; order Lepidoptera; family Geometridae; genus Cabera; species Cabera pusaria. The sequence continues at coordinate 22,451,959 of OX940888.1, forward strand.
AGTAAACGATCGGAGCATTGTAGCAGTTTCCAAATCCGAATTTTCTTTCGAATGAATGAGATAATGATGGCAGATAATTATGGCTCCAGCCGACTTCTTTCTTTTTCCTAAACTCAAATTACCACTTCGTGGTTCGTGGCACCCGTTTTTATTCGGCAAGAGACATAAGGCAGATCGCGACGAAAACTAAACTCAATTCCGTTAAAAGCGTTTACAAATGTTTTGATGATCGGATTATTCGTTGGCGTAAGTGTATCGTTTCAGAAAAAGCATACTTTGAATCCATAAAATAAATTTTGATGAATAACTAACATTTTGAGTATAATTGATCTATTCCCGGTTTTTTGTTTTTACAGAGTTGTAAATGCTTTTATATATAATCATACATTTATAACGTGACATCTCCTCCTTTTAACCGACTTCACGAAAAGGAGGAGATGCTCATTTCTGAGTATTTTTTGGCATTTGAAGTTGGTTTTTTCGTTTTGTAAATGATCCTAATCCAATGGTAGGAAATAGTATTACGTCAGGTCGCGTGTGACTCGACAAGGTCACGCTTCCCTGCGCTTATCGCATCGTTACCTACAATCTCGTCCACTCCACAAACATTACATAACCGTTATGTTACGAAGACTGATACCTATTTTGGGAATAATGGAAAGCAAATATGATATGTTTGACAACTCAAGCACATAAAAGATAGTTTTTTGTATCAGTAAAATCTACAATGTCTTATTTTGTAAATTGTTAAACACAATCCAAAATTTCATCGTACCGACGGGACTTGAACCCGCAACCTCCGGAATAACATGTTCCGGTGCTTTGCCAATTAAGCCACGGTGCGAAATATCGTTACGACGAAATTAGTGGATTGCATTTGTTAACCCAATTATGCAATTATGCAATGTCTTATTTTATTGACGGTCACCGCGCACTTAGTAAAGTGCCACGCATAACAAACAACCACTGATTATCGACAATCAGCTTAAAATTAAATAAATCGAATATATATAAATGTAAAATAAAAAAAATAATTTTGTATATATTAAAGGTTATATATCTTAAAATATCTATCACGCAATTTCTAAATAAAACTGGCCAAGTGCGAGTCAGCATCGCGTCTCTTATGGCACACTTAGGGAAGGTTCCGTACAATACGAAACATAACAGAGTTTCAACCTCATATATTTGATTAATTGATATTACCAAGAATATTTGGTTTGGTCGCGATCTAGAAAGGCGGGGCTCGTTTACTAGCGCCATCTATGTCATTTTGCCGAAACTAATTAGATAGATGGCGTTTAAAAACACGTTTTTTGTATGGGGACCCCCTTTATTTTTTAACTTTATTTTGTTTTTAGTATTTGTTGTTCTAGCGGCAACAGAAATACACCATCTGTGAAAATTTCAACTATCTAACTATCACGGTTCATGAGCTATAGCCTGGTGACAGACAGACAGACAGACAGACAGACAGACAGACAGACAGACAGATGGACAGTGGAGTCTTAGTTATAGGGTCCCGTTTTACCCTTTGGGTACGGAACCCTAAAAAGACAATAAAATACAGCACATACACAACCTACCCAGCGTTATATAATGCACATAGAGACGACGCTCTACGAAGCCAAAACTAGCGGATTATCCAAACTCTTTAGTTTGAAGTGCATTATGAATACTGCCAAGCTCTGTATTTATGATCGGTCATTAACCTTATAATAAATCATAGATAACTACGCAGCGATCGATTCTAAGTTCCTTGAGCATAATCGATAAACTAATAAATAACAATTAAACACTACCTCACCCATGATGTGATCTATCAAAATTATAATACTAAATCCACCAGCTTCACAAGTTTCAGATTGTTATCTGACATTTATGTAACTGAAATTTGCCTACGATTTTGTTACCCATCAAAGATTTGTTAGAATTTGTTTCTAATAAAACCACTATACTACTCGTAATATACAGATTACCTACATTTACCTTACCTTATTACCTTATTACAACATTATAAAGCATCAGAATTATACACAGTCTACAAGTTAGGTACTCATAATGACATTAAATTAATTGCCACCAAACATAAACCATGTATTAAAATGCTAACATTTGTTTGGCTTTCCTGTAACTATCAAAACAAAGTTGGTGGCGTGCAAGCGGCTAATGAGCTTATTAAAAGTTAAAAACTCCCCCGACTGTAATAAAGTAGATTAAATTGCAGCTTTGAGGAATGGATTATATTTTTACACTAAGCATTACTCTGCATGTAAAGCAAATTTCATCATAGCGTTATACGGGAAATTTAATAATATCTGCTAAGCGGTATTTTGTTATAAAGCTTATTGTATACTTATATATTGTTGATGATATTATGTTTATGAAACTGCTTGCTATACATAAATAGTTAGGAGAAGAATTTGTATTTTAAGTACCTATGTGTTACAGTTTAATGCACAGGTCTGTGGTTTAATATTATTAAGTTTGTTGTTTTAAGTAATTTTAGAGTTTACTCCTATAAGGCCTATAAGGCCTCCAGCCTCCTGGAAATTTTATGTGGAGTAAAATTAATTGTGTTAGCTAACAAGTGTTATGTTTTCTGTCAAAGTCAAATGTCAATCTTTTTACGTCACATTTATAGTCAATATACATGGAGACTAAGGTAGTCAATATACACGGTATATTTAAAGGAAAAAAATGCAGTGATATGGCAACACACTGGACATGACAATGGAGGATCAGAGAGAGACAGAGAGAGACAGAGAGAGACAGAGGGAGTAAACTTTAGTAGTGCATAGGAGCTGACACACACATTTTTAGTTGGTGAAGAGTTGGATATTCTGAAGATTTCTTAAGAGCCCCCATCATCGCATAAGGTCTAATAAATGTTTCGTATACAATTGCGTGGTCTTGCAATATCATTAAGGTAACAGGCTATCAAATTTCGAATCGATCAGACCTGTGAAAGTTGTTCTCATATCCTCATAAACTAGAAAAGAGCTGATGAATTTCAAACGGCTAAACAAATTTGTCTTATTTATATAAGATACATCCACTGGTGGTAGGAGCATATTATATAGCGATATTCCGCCTGACTTGCTATCAAAAAGTAGCTAACCATCATCAAGGAGAAAAACTGCCGCCATAACCTTACCGTGTTCCGGCAGCACACCGCCCTCGATTGTCAGAGTATACGAGGCCCAACGTATTCACCACCTTTGACCACATCATCACTTGCCACCAGGCGATATAGACGTCAAACGCTGGCCCATTAGATATAAAAAAGAACAACGCTGATAAAATCAGATCTCTATAAACAACTTAATCAAAATCTGTTCATCTGAGAGCTGCGATTGCCTCAGACAGACATGAAAATCCACTTTAAACCTATAACACCCCTTTCTGCCGTCGAAAATAAAAACAAACCACCTATAAGAGCTACAATATTCAATATAAAAGTCACGGATTTCTCTCGTACCACTTTTATTTATTTCAGGTTTTTATCTTTAAATTGCCTTTAAAGTAAATCCAGATTAGTTACCGGGATCACAGTAGTGACGTTAGTAAGCTAAGCGTTTTCCTTCTGCTACCAGTTCCCAGTTGGAACTAATCCAAGTCTGCGGAAGAAGTTAACGATGAAGCAACACGCTTTCATGCAATCTATTAATTTCAGTTGGTATTAATCGTTTTGTGAGCTTAAAGGCTTGTGGTGGCTGAATAGCGCTTAGTTAAAGAGTTTGATAGCGCCAATTAAAGCGATATAAATGCATGTAGAGCAAATTACTTGGATTAACTAATAACGTTCGATAATTTAAAGAGCATCATCATCATTAGCAGCCAGTATTCATCCACTGCTGGACATAGGCCTCTCCTATGGCACGCCTCTGAGCTCCATCAATTAAAAGAGTACCTCACTCAATATTCAAATTAATCGGTTGAATAAATCAAGAAAAATTATCATCATTATCATCAGCCGATGTCAGAACCTCATGTGCCACTGAGCTCGGTCTTCGGGTCTTCTTTTCCAGTCACTGCCCACCGCTTTGCGTATGTCGTCGCTCCACCTAGCCACAGGACGTCTTACGCTACGTTTGCCGATTCGCGGTCTCCACTCTAGGACAAGTCTACCCCAACGGGCGGCAGATATGACCAGCCCACTGCCACTTCAGTTTACTAATTTACTAAAAAAAATATCATGACAAAATTATGATCTGATATCGTTGTTATGGTAGATACGCTAACGGATGAACGGATTAGCAAACTGAAGAGGCAGTGGGTTTGTCATAAATGTGCCGCAGGACTGATAACCGTTGGGCTATACTTGACCTAGAGCGGAGACCACAAATTTCCAAACGTAGCGTAGGACGCTATGTGGTAGAGCGACGAATTCCCAATCCAATTCCCTTCCCAATTGAGTACCATTTACATTTTCAGACACTCTCATGTCTGAAAATTCATCAGCTCGAGTAAAAGGCTCTCCTATAACATTAAACAATCTTAGTAGAAAGTTGCTAGTATTGTACACATTATTGACATTTTTAATTTGTTTCTTGCACACAATTTGCATCTATAATTAATGTGACGTGCCTGGCACATAAATTACTCTTCTAAGTTTATTTGTTCTGTATTTTATTTAACATAATGATTCTATTCAGCATGACTAATATAGCTTAAGACTCCTGCAGGGCAATTCAGTAGCATTCAAAACAAATTCAGATTTGGAATCTACTTTTACTTTTGACTTAGATCGTTGCAGCTGACAGACGAACGATTAGATAGATAGATTAGATATTTCAATTTAAAAAAATCAGTGGTTTGAATCGGAAAGGTTTCCGCGAGCAAATACCTCAATAGTAAATAGCGAGTGAAAGAATAAATATTCAAAATTCAAAATGACGCTTCCGAATCCGATAGGTTTTCGAATGATTGAGAATCAGGGGGCTGTGTGCGTTTTTTTAGAGTGTTTCTTTATATAACTTTTTTTTTGTATAAAAATTGTTTGAAGTACTTAAAGTACGGATATACCGCAGCGTTCCGCGTGCACGATCTAGGCGGCGATCAAATAGCTCAGTAGTATTTGAACCGACTGGTTCACACCAAACGCTATCAGAAAACAATTTAAAAGTACTGAGATCGCGCCCGCAGAACGTAGGACGCCGCGGTGTGGCCGTACCTTTACTGAACCATAGAAATGCGTGTAATAGTAGGACTGGGAACCCTACTCCAATATTTTTTGGTAGTCTGACGTCGACGAATTGCTCATTACTCTTATTATTATTTCTTTATTCAAATCATTAAATTATGCTTTTCAATTCAATTCAATTCATTTATTTGCAGACACAAAGATCCATATTGTTAGTAATGCACAAATAAATATTCTTAAAAATAAATGTTAGTAATTAAATTAAATTATTACGATACGATACGATATTATTATTATTCAAATTTTATGTATGTCATAACATTTACAAAACAAAAACATAATACGGAACGGGCTAGCCACGATGAAAGATAAGACTACTTACTTAATGAGTATGCCAATTTGGTGTCGAAGTATAGGACAGTCAAACCTGTCCGTAACAGCCCTCAGAATGCTTTTGCCGCTGAACAGGATACGGGGATCCTGTTCAGCAGTGATGCAACTCTTTTGCGCATAATGGCTACAAAATCATCTGTGCGCGCCTCTGCCAACATGCCAGACGCACTACAGAATCTAGGCAGCCGCATCAGCATTCTGAAAGCATTATTGTATTGTACACGCAGAGCGTTGATGGTCTTCTGCGTATATGTTGTCCACAGGCTACTTCCATAGAAGCTTTGACAATACGCCTTACAGAGTGTGAGTGAGAAACTTTCGCTTCGTTCGAGCAAGAAACGAATCTTCGGGACAACATATGGGCTCTCACCGTCAACGCTCTACGCTCTCTGTTTATATCCTCGTCATCTTTGAGATCCTCTCGCAATAAATGACCTAGGTATCTAAATTGTTTCACCTGGTTAAGAGAAGCACCATTCAACATAACAGGAGGTACATAACGCGGACCCTTACCACCCTTTGAGAAAACCATAATCTCACTCTTCTTTACATTATAGCGTGGGTCGTGATTTCGGGCGTAGCTTTCACAAAAGTTCAACAATTTTTTAAGTGCGCTGATTGAGGGTGCCAATAGTACCATGTCGTCGGCGTAACTTAAATTGTTGACAAAAGTTCCGTCAATAGAACAGGCGACTTGCATACCGCTAAGACCCTCTATTAGCTCGTTTACATACAGGTCTAACAGTTTGGGAGAGGTTATCCCCCCCTGCCTCACCCCGCACCGCAACCCGTATGACTCAGAACACTGTTCACCCCACTTAACAAAGTTCATCTGGTTGTCGTACCAATACTCAAAAACAGAGCACACTTCAGATGGTAAAGTGGTGTGCCTGAGTTTCTTCCATAGCACATCATAAGACACCATGTCGAAAGCTTTGGAGAAGTCAAGAAAGCAGGCATAGACTGGTGTCTTTCTGTCGACATAGTATCTTACGGTGTGCTTAAGTGTTAAAATGGCACTCTCCGTCGAAAGACCCGTCCTAAAACCAAACTGTCCATCATGCAGATTTAAATGTCTATTGAGATGCTTGTCCAGCAGGTGATCCAGTAACTTAGCAATAATGGTAGCTAGAGAGATGGGCCTATAATTAGTTTTATCCGAAATATCACCGGTTCTGTTTTTAATTATTGGTACGACAATCGTCTTCATCAGATCTGTAGGTAAATAGCAATGTGAAATACAAAGGGAGTAGAACATGGACAGGACCCGCGCCAGATGCTCAATACTTAAACCGTCGTGGCCTGGAGACTTGCCTCTGCTCATCGTCTGAACAATACTCCTCACTTCCCTAGGTGTAAATCTACACTCCACGCCATCGACGGTCCCAGCACCAAACACCCGAGTATGAGAACAAAGAGGTGACTCTATTTCAAAGTTGTCCATAAATAGGTTGGCGATACATTTTGGTTCTGACTTGCCCTCGATGCTCACAGGTAGGTCAGGTTTCAAATTAAGCTTATTAGTGGCTTTCCAGAAATCCGAAAAGTTTTTTGCCGACCTATGGCTAGCTATAATATCCATTTTGATCTGATCTTGGTGCTTTTGACACCATTTTTTTTTTACTTTAAAAACTTTTCTACTCTTACACATTTCTTCGTACAAATCACCAGCGGCTAGCCGGCTGGCCGTACCAATTCCAGATCTGTAATCTGTACCTGGCCTCCCTGTGCGCAGCGCTTACATGGTTATTCCAGCCTATTACTTGTTTATTACAATTTCTATTTTTATTTTCATATGCCAGTACTGCAGATTCATTTAGAATACTAACAATATTACTGTACAAGTCGTCGATTCTACGTTTATGAGTGACGTCACTACACATCTTATCTGCACACAGTGAAAATTCCGAAGGAAAATCAATATATTTAAGTTTTTGATTGCAATATTCAAAGTATTGTTTAGTCTGCGAATTGGTTCGTTCACCCCACATAACTTTACTGTGTGATCGATACAGCTGACCTGTGGTATTTTTAGGCCTAACTATTTTTATATTACACTTAATTAAAACAGGAAAGTGATCAGACCACATTACGTCGTAACATACCTTAATCTCCGTGACGGTATCCCAGGCAGATCGCATCACAACGCAATGGTCCAACCACCGCCGGCAGCCGTGTACGTCACTCACAAACGTATAAGCGCCCGAGTTGATACCTAACTTTTCTATGTCCGCGCATAACCAGTGTTGATCCGCTTTTGTTACGTTTACATGATAATTGACTAATGATTTGTTTTATTATTTCAGACATATATAGTTACGTAGATACGTATTGTAACGCAACGGAGCGCCTACCTCTCGCTATGGGTAATGAGGGAACCTAGACAAGGTAAACTACAAAGGACGGGTTATAACAGTTATATTCATATGATTCTACAAAACTCTACGATACAGTGCTCATCACTGCTCTTCGTGGTATTTATATATTGGTAAAGGTGAGAGTCCCTGTCATCTACAAATCATCTCAGTAGTAAATATTATAGCATTTCAGAAACATCAGTAGGTATTTCATTATTGCAGCAGGTATTTGCTATAATTGCGGACTTGCCTTCCCTGGCTTAGCAACCGCAACCACCGCAAAAGGTACTTCACGCTAGCAAGCATTTCCAGCAGACTTACCTATACGGTCTCTGTGTCGTCTTTGTTTATATCCAGCTTATCTCCAGCATTAAAATTCACTAGGAGGTCCACAAGCAACTGCAAGAGTTGCTTTTCATTCAGAGCATGGAACTTTATCAAGTCATAGGTTCTTCCCAGTGTAGAATTCAACTCCTTCACTATGTATTACATTTGCTCAGTCATTTTGCTGAGAAATATTTTAGTTTTAAGTAAAAATACGTTAATATAATTAATCTTTGTTTTGATCGTGTCCATGGCAACGTAACAAGTCGATCACCCTCTGATTCACTGAATTCTCTATATTTTTCCGTCATTCTTTTTAAATTTTGAAAACGTTCCGTCATAAAGAAACATAAATCCTTTTAATACAAAAGAGTATATGTATGATATGAAAATGAAATAAGTGGTTTACGAAATGTCACAGTATATTAATATACGTATATAACTACCTAAATACTGAATAAAGAAATTAAATCTATGAGTTTGTGAGTACTAGAAACTCATCGCAGGAGTCTTAAATGACATGATTAGTTAAGTAGGTACAATATAAACATATGACTTAAACAAGTCATTAGGTCATTGGCCACTGATAACACTCTAGTTTCCTCGTGTCACTTGATCGGTTACCACTTACAATGAATTTAATATATTATTTATTAATTGTGCTTATAGGCTATGTAAATACTAGTGTTATAATAAAACGTGAAGTTCCTGTATGCAATTTAGATCCAAAATTAATTGAAGAGATAGCAGCTTACAAAAATATTATACGGAGGATTATGCACGAAATTATAGACAATGGTTATGGTCAAAACATGTATGCTGAGTAAGTACCTATCTACCCTTTGTGGCTATATCTACAATTGATGGGTCAATATCTACAACTTGGAGTACCTATTGTTGAATGTATAAAGTGCTAATAGTGAAGAAGATAATTATAGAATTACCTTTGCTTTTTTTATTAATAAACGATGATCAAACCAAGCAATAGTACCTACACGAAATTTGCTACATCGTCTTTTCGCGAAAGTTATAATCCCTTCAAAAACATAACATTTACAAAAATGCACAAGTATCGTAACGCACATTGCGTACCGTACCGTATAAAGTTGTGAAATCGAATGTATACCAAGTCGATATCTATTTATGTAAGCAGCTATCCCACCAATTTGATACCTTGTTAGTCATACAATATTTTATAGTTATTCTAATGATTAAAATATTATATTTCTTTAATTAGTATGTATTTCGATTTTCAGATACACAAAATTCATAGATGACTTCGGCGCTCGTCTTTCTGGTTCAGAAAATTTGGAAAATGCTATCGATCATATGATCAATCTAACAAAATCTCATGGACTGAATGACGTCACTACCGAAGAAGAAAGTGTAAGTACACATATTATTTTAGAATGGATATTATTTATTAAGTGTTAAATAACATTTTTTTAATTTTTCGCTGACGGAAATTGTCAAGCATATAATGAATACAAACTGATTTAAGAGATTGAGATTTTGTTTATATTAAAATATAAACAAAATCTCTATATAAAATTCGCATTTATAATATACTACTACTAGTACTTATTACTATATCCTAGATGGTAAAAGGCCTAGCGTGTCACAATCTTCGACCACATCATCGCTTAACACCAGGTGAGATAGTAGTCAAACGCTAGCCTATCAGATATAAAAAAACTTATATTTACTAACAAACAATATTGAGATTTTTTTAAATATTAAGTACATAATTACATCAATTTTTTTAAACTACATTAATATACCTAAATGTGATGTGTTCTAGGTGCCACATTGGTTAAGAGGACACGAAACTGCTCAAATGTTACAGCCACATGGCAAAAACATAGCAATCCTAGGATTTGGATCCAGCGTGAGTACTCCATCGGAAGGTATTACTGCTGAAGTGGTTGTATGTCGCAGTTTTGATGAACTCGATAAAATGGACAACACAAATGTTAATGGTAAAATTGTAGTATTCGATGCTCACTACGTAAGCTATGGCGAAACTGTCATCTATAGATCTCAAGGTGCATCCAAAGCTGCTAAAAAAGGAGCCGTAGCAGTTCTTGTAAGATCCATTACGCCATTTTCGATTTATACTCTTCACACTGGAGCTCAATACTACGCCAAAAATGTTACGAAAATACCTACAGCGGCAATAACTTTGGAAGACGCAGATTTGCTAAGAAGACTCCAGGAACATGGAGAAAAAATTGTTTTACGTATAACAATGTCTAGTACTATTGATATGAAAAAATCTAGAAACACGATTATTGATTTGAAGGGGACTGAACATCCAGAGAAACTCGTTATAGTTTCAGGACATATAGACAGCTGGGATGTAGGAACTGGTGCTATGGACGACGGTGGTGGCATGATGATAAGCTGGTTTGCACCTGTCATTCTGAACAAATTAGGTTTAAAACCAAAAAGAACATTACGAGCAATACTATGGACATCTGAAGAACCAGGCTTAATTGGTGCTCAAGGGTACTTAAAGCGCCATATAAATGACCTTGATAAAATAAATTTTATAATGGAATCAGATGAAGGAACGTTTAAACCGTTAGGTTTAGATGTAGCAGGATCGAACACTACCCGTTGTATAGTAGCCGAGGTTTTAAAACTATTCAGTCCACTAGACAAAATGACAAACAGCGGAAGCCCTGGATCGGATATTACTATGTTTGTGGCGAAGGGAGTGCCTGGAGCGTCTTTGCTTAATGAAAATGAACGTTATTTTTGGTACCACCATAGTGAAGGTGATACATTAAACGTTCAGAATATGGCCGATGTTATTGAATGTTCTGCCTTCTGGACAGCAATTTCATACGTGATTGCTGATTTGTCTGTAGATCTACCGCGGACGTAATGGCAATGTTATATAACTTTTAGTCTAAAACACCCCATGTGTCGATTATAGAGTTTTAGTAATAATACTATTAACTCCGAATCTTATCGATGTATCTAATTCTTAGCATATTGAGTAAGCACGAGTACCTTTAAGTACGGAACAAGAGTACCTATGAGTCATTACCAACTTTGAAGGTTAAAATTAGAGAATATGGAAAAACCATAATTATTAATTAATAATTAAGAATGCGGTATTTCAATGTTCAATAATTTATGTCAGTTGGAAATTATGATTTTGTTCTTTACAGTAAATTTGTACGCCTTAATTGGCAAAACATGCATGTTTTTCATGACTTTTATAACATATTGCATGCATTTTTCTTATTGTCACTATACTATGTATACTCATTTTTTAAGCAAATTAATGATCTTTATCTTTATAATTATAATAGTCGTAAAACCATAACTATGTCACACATAATTGTATTTTCTTACATAATCTGCTACAAAAAAGCATAATAATATCCTGGCATATATGTACCTAGATTATTTATTGAAAATTTGTTTCTTTTTAAACATTTTCCTGTAGTGGTTTGATCCAATATTTCTATAGCCTTTGTGGGATCCCGACCCTGCCTTATAACGAAGATCTTTGCTATTTTCAGTTTATAAATGGCTTATTGTGCGCTGGAAAGCAACGCACCCTGGCTTCGGTAATTCTCTGAACATTCCTATAGCGTGTTTCCAGATCGTTTTCCTTAAACCTTTTATTCGTTGTTGAAAAATAAATAATCTTAGAAGTCACACTGACTTCTAAGATTCTTTTGGTAGAAGATTACAGGATAACACGGGGAAGAATTTTAATACATTATTTTTTTGTTGTTGTCATGTGAATGTTAAGTTAGCTTTTAGCTTGACTAGTAAATACTTTTTATTCTTGACAGACGAGCTCAAGTGTTTATAATTTAAGATGAAATCGTCTGGCAATGGAAAACGGGAATGAGAGACAAGAACTGTTGGTCCAATTTACATAGCGAAACTATTTTGTACATAGGTAATTTTTTTATTAGTGTATGAAGTCTGACATTAGTGATAATCACTTTGAGCTTTTGTTGGCCCACTACAGTGACGGAAATATGCGTCTTCTGCAGAACGACGCATAACTCGATCCTTATCTAAAATCTTATGGCGGCGGGTAACGGCCGGTTTCTGAAACGTAAAATCTCATCACTCTTGTCACTTGACAAGAGTGATGAGATTTACGAATAGAGTTGAATAATTACCAATTGAACCTAATATTACACTGATATTTAATCGCTGTGTCAGTTTGATAATCTTTTTAGCTGATTAAAGATTTTAATAGCGTACGAGATACAAATTGGGGGCTAGTGTTAACCAAAACCAAAAATCACGAATACGATAGGTATGTAATTATTATATAGCAGATTTGAGGGGAACTGCACTTTTTTACACTCCAATGGGTAGTTCGATGGTGTTAGTGGAATCCTCAAATAGACACAGACTTTCCTCGGAAACAATCGGACAGTATTATATAGTGGCCAAGATAACATTTCGTTGCATTTTTTCACTCACAACCTGCAGCCATTAGATAATTTTGTATTATATCTTTACCATTAATACAACATTCAACCTGTCTATGATTTTATCAAAAACAGGTACAAGAGATCTTATATGCTTGAGATGTGTAATTGCTTTCGTACCGACATAAGTATTATTCAAGAATACGGACTTAAATGTATGCAAGCGACTGAACTGTTTCATAAATATGCAAGCGACTGAACTGTTTCATAAAAAGATACTCTAAAGCAACAATTTATCGTACAGTAGAGTTCATGTGGAGTACTTTAGCGAAGTAGTACTTTATCAGATTAAAGAAGCTTGACCCACATCACGGTTTTAAGCAAATAAGCGTTTTTCGCTGAGGGTTCTCGATTATTGCTGTATTGGCTAGCGTTATTTTTAGCGATGCATTTTAAACTGTAGAGCTATATATTTATAGAATTTATAGATCTTATTACTTTTGATCCACATTCATGAGAAATTAATTTGTCAGCGTTTCGATTTGATGTTCGGAAGCCTAAAATAGGCAATATTAGACTTAGACTTCACTCAACCTACGTGATCCTTTTTTTCGAAATGACTTTCACAGACTTGTACATACCTAGTCTTAACACATCATACCAGAATGCAGTGAAGCGATTGTCGGCATGTCTTTGTTCGGTGGATGATTTGACCCACGGCCGAAGACTACCAGTGTGCCGGTAAGATGTTCAGTGCCAGTTAACCAACATAGGTACTACTTCGACAGAAATATTAATAAAATTAATATTTCTGTACTTCGACCGCATCATCGCTTACCACTAGGCGAGATAATGATCAAACGCTAGCCTATAAGAGATATAAGAAATACAGTAGATATAAATTTTTCCTTGTCTCACTGTCATCTTCAATTTCCGTAAGCATAATTCCATTTATGATCGCATCGACATTTAACTTTATGTTAAGGTACATACACACCGCGACGTCCTGCGATCTGCGGGCGCGATCTCAGTACTTTTCAATTCTCTTCTGATTGCGTTTGGTGTGAACCAGTCGGTACAAATACTATTGCGCTATCTGATCGCCGCCTAGATCGCGCACGCTGGACGCTGCGGTGTGTTCCTACGTTTAAGGTAGTGTAAAAGTTATTCTTTGAACGATATACAACAGAAAATAACACCAGCTTTAAACTTGCTTCTATTTTAAGTTGGTTAGCGAAACTAACTGGTCAGTAGTGAAAATTATAAAGTCCCAAAATAGAAAAAGGATTTTGGGTAACCCGCTAAAGAGCCACGTGTTTTTACAGTGTTTTAGAGGTTCAGTAGTGCCCACAAAATGCAAAGTAACTATTACCCTAATTGCGTGAAACTCGCGCCATGACGCAATTAGGTTAATTCTGCCGAGGGCCATCAGGACCTCTTCTGAAAATTCACGCTGTACACGACTTTGGATATTAGTAGGCTGCGGTATAGTTACAAGGAGTAATTTAATTCTACCTTTACAAATAATGCCCTGTGGCAATTTATTTTAAGGGTTCCGTACGCAAATGGTACCAACGGAACCCTATTACTGCGACTTTTTAGGGTTCCGTAGTCCTGACAAGGGACCCTTATAGTTTCGTCATGTCCGTCTGTCTGTCTGTCCGAGGTTTTGGTAAGAGACCGTTAATACTAGAAAGCTGTAATTTTGTAGGGGTATGTAGGTATATAAATTACACCGACAAAGTGGTGAATAAAATTTTGAAAGATATTTTTTTAGGGCAGCTCCCCTACATAAGAAGTGGGGATGTAGTTTTTTCGTCGTCTACCCCATCGTGTAGGGTATCGTTGAATAGGTCTTTTAAAATGACTTAAGGGTTACTGTAATTTTTCGATTGAATGCTCTATTTACGAAATATTAAAATTTAATATGAAATTTTTTGTTCCAGTACCAGTGCGGTACCCCCCCCCCCTTCTAAAAGCTAAACTGCTCGCTTCGCTAAAAATTCGTGTTAATAGCGCATTTCATGAACTTTAAAAGAAAACTATAGCGGTTAAGATAACTTTATTAGTTTAGCAGTAATAGCCGTTGAACTTGGGTGTTGGATAATTTTGTACCAAATACAAAACCCTAATAATAAATCCTTTAAGGTGAAAAAAACGAAGTACTTAGTTACTTGCTTATAACGGGTAAAGACTTGCAATGAATAACGGGCTACTACGGAACCCTACACTGCGCGTGGCCCGACACGCACTTGGCTGGTTATTTTTCATAGAACTGGGTAGCACTTGACCACTATTTCACCTGATGTTGTTCACTTGCGATTTGAAGACGCCCATATTGTATTTAGCCGGAAACACAGACTCAGGCAGAGCATTCCATTCTCTGGCGGTTCGTATGATGAACGAAGATGCAAATCGCTTCGTTCGTGTAGATGGTATATCCACCATAAATCGTTGGCGCCTTTTAGTGTCTCTGGATGTTCGATGATAAAATGGGGAAGGTGAAATCAAATTATGCAGTTCCATAGCACACTCTCCAAAATGTAACCGTTAGAAAACTGATAAACAAGCGACTTTGTAGCGATGCGCGAGACTCTGGAGTCTCTTGCTTACTAGTAGATCGTCACCAATAAGCTTCTTGGCTCTCTTCTCAATAGCTTCCAGTGTCTCCAGCTGGTATTTGGTAGAACCGTCCTAAAAGTGAGAACATATTAATTTTAATAGGTGACACAATCAATTTAGACTTAGAATATGTATTACAATGGCCACTTATACAACAGAATAATAAAAAAAAAAGGCGGCCATCCCCATAAAAGTAACGTGATTTTTCCGGCATTTTTAGGGTTCCGTACCTTAAAAGGTAAAAATAGGAACCCTTATAAGATCACTTTCATTGTCTGTCTGTCTGTCCGTCTGTCTGTGTGTCACCACCGATTTTCTCAGGAACGGGTGAACATAGCAAGTTGAAATTTATACCAGATACTGAAGTCTATAGTCCCTATAAGGTGTATAAAAATCAAGGCCCTGAGTCAACACTATAAAAAGATATGCGCAAATTTTGATTTTCGCGACAACTTGTAAGTACCAAAATTCTCCTTAATTTTCAATTTTGTTTATTTTTTGGAATTTTCCCATTACTTGTGCAGTAAGACCTTGCTTTTGAACAAAATTGACAATTCTAGGTCAACTGGAAGTACCCTATAGGTTTTGGATCGAAAACCTATAGGGTACTTCCCGTTGACCTAGAATCATTAAATTTGGCAAGAAGCAAGGTCTTACAGCACAAATAAAGGAAATATTCCAACAGTAAAAAAAAGTTGAAAATTAAAGGGTGTCCCGATACATACATAGTTTACGCCAATTAACATAGACCTCTGAGATATATACAATTATATAGTACAATATATATATTATACGATTTAGAGGTCCAGCTTAATTGGTTCCTGCCAACGTTGGTACGGAAGCTTCAGTGGGCGAGTCCAACTCGACTTGGCCGGTTATTTTTTGCTCTATCATTTAATTAACATATTGAACGGTGGCACGGAACCCTACGTGTGCGAGTCCGACTCCCACTTGGCAGGTTTATTATTTAAACACATTATGATCATATATATATGTATAGACGGACAACAAAGTGATCCTAAAAGAGTTTCTTTTTAACCGACTTCACAAAAAAGGAGGAGGTTCTCAATTCGTCTGTATGTTTTTTTTTGTGTGTATGTTACGCGATTACTCCGTCTATTGTGAACGAATTCAAATGATATTTTTTTTAATACATAGGGTACGTTTTCGAGGTGGTCCCATTTTAATTTCATTGAGATCTGATTAGTATCTCCAGAGTTATGGATATAAATACCTCAAACATAGGAGAATGTACTGGTTTTAAATGGAGGTTGCTATTGCATATACTTTTGAAGACTAATAAATATGACCTTGTTTTCACATCTTTCTTTACGTTGATTTTGGTTTTTGATAGATATTCTTACGATAACTGAGAGCGAGATAGAAACAAAGGTGGGGAGAATTAATTTGTCTTCACAGGAATGTTCTACCGGGCAAAGTCTTGTTAGGGTGCAAAGTTAGCTAATATTTTTGATATGATATGACGTTTGGCAAAGAAGGCGGCCATATCAATCCCGCGACACTGCATACATAATTAAATAACTCAGAATTATGAACGTACTTTGTACCAACCAACACTGCAAAAAAAAAAATATAAGCATAATAACACAGATTATGTAATAGTTTCTACGTAAATAATACTTTCCGTTGTTAGGTTGGCTACACAGTGCTTTCATAATTCGGGTATTAACAATGTAGGGAAGTGCCAACTCTTATAACGTTTATTGCACAGGGCCATTTTAAACATCGTCCTTTGATACCTTGATGACATCATTATGACTAGCGAATATTTTTACTAGCGCATTTAAAGTCAATTTTTTAAGGTTTCAAACCCAAAGGGTACCAAATGAACACTTTCTGAGACTTTGTTGTCCGTTCGTCCGTCCGTCCGTCCGTCCGTGTGTCTATATGTGCGCACTTTACAGATCAGTATCTATTTAACCGTATTAATACTTGAAATTTTCACAAAGTTTATATCCGTCAGTGTATAACGGCCCAGACACGAAATTTTATAGATGCATGTTGTTTAATTAAAACTTGTATTGCACTAAAAAAGGTAAAATAAATTATTTTGCAAAAAAATAAAACCGACTTCATAACCACAAACAGGCACTCAAAAGCGAAAAATAAATAACATAATATAATTATTATAAGCGCTATCCACTTATCTATTTGAAGTCGGTGCCTGACATACTGACTGACTGACAGGCTGACTGACTTGCTGACTGACTGATAGACAACGCACATCCTAAACCGCTGATCGTAGAGACTTGAAATTTGGAGGGTATATAATGTCTTAGTATTTTAGGGTGTACTAAGAATAGATTTTCCATAACTCACCCCTTAAGGGGATGAAATGGGGGTTCAAAGTTTGTATGGAGAAACAAGATTAGATAGTTTTTTATAATTGAAACTTCACACAAGTGCTTCAGTAAATAAAAATGTAATAACGTTTTTCAGGCTTTTTTGAAATTCAACCCCTGAGAGGGTGAAAGGGGGTCACAAAGTGTGAAAATCAATACTGTTTTGGATTGCGCTGAGATTTGGCATGCAGATAGTTATTATGAAGATAGTATCTGTTAAAAAAGGATTTTTCAAAATTCTCCCCTTTAGGGAATGAGATGGGGGTTCAAAGTTTGTATGGAGAAATAAGATAAGATAGTCTTTTCTATTCGAAACTTCGCACAAGTACTTCAGTAAATAAACAAGTAAATACGTGTTTCAGGCTTTTTCGAAAACACCACGCCAAAAGGGTGAAGGGGTGAAGGGGTAACAAAATCTGAAATCAATATTGTTTCGAATTGCGTTGATACTCGTATTTGGCATGCAGATAGTTATTTTGACGTAGGTATTCGTTAAGAAAGGATTTTTTTAATTCCCTGTTAAAAGGGATGAAGCGGCGGTTCAAAGAAGATTTTATTCGACATTTCACACAAGTACTTCTGTAAATAAATAAGTAAATACAAGTTTCAGGCTTTTTAACACTCTAAGAGGGTGAAATGGTGTAACAAAGTCTAAAAGTCAATATTGTTTCGTATTGCGCTGAAATTTAAAATACAGATAGTTGTTATGACGTAGGTATCCGCTTAGAAAAGATTTTCTAAAAATTACCCCCGGATATTACTTATTATTATTAATGACATATATAAACTTATTGATTTACTTAAGTACTTCAGTAAATAAATAAGTAAATACGTGTTGCAGGATTTTTGCAAGGGGTTGGTAAAAAGTCTAAAAATCAATATGGTTTTTCGGTTTTTATAAATATGAATCCCTATTTCCGGCAATAACTTGAAAACGGGTGAATCTATTTGGCTTTTACTTTTTTGATCTCTTTTATAATAGAAAGGTTTTTACAAAATAAAAGTTTTAAGTAAATAAAAGAAGTATTTACGCAGGCGAAGCCGCGGGGCACTACTAGTATATATATACTGTATATACTTTGCTTAAATGTATTTAAACGAAAGACTTAAAGTAGTATTTTACCGTTTCTTATCTTGGCAAGCTAATAATCCAAAGAAAGTTGACCTAGTTGATTGAACCTCGACTGAACGAATAAAGTAGCGAATTTTATAACAAGTTACTCGGTTACTCCTTTTCTATAGCTCCACTTCTACGAGTTATGTTTATGAGGTTTAAGCTAATACTCTTCAGGGTTGTTCCAATATATTATTCACCAGTATTTAGTATCTACTCTACTCTAACGTTGTCCTCACATTGTCCTTCCAAGAAATTGGTTGAAAATACACAACAAAATTTTACACATGGTCGCTGTTTATAATATCGATAGGCTTAAGAAAATGTGATTCTGCGTAAATTTTTTTTTGGACAATTTAATTTTTTTTTAAATTTATTATAGGCTAATGTTTAATCACTATTTTACCTGGTGGTAAGTGTTGATGTGGTAGAGTGGTAGATGATGGTGAACACGCTAGACCTAGAATTATACTCTTACTCTCAAAGGCTTTGTGCTGCGGAACACCGTAAGGTTGTTGCGACAAATTTTATCCTTTATGGTGGTAAGCTACTTTTTGGTAGTAAGTCAGGCGGAACATCGATATAATATACTCCTACCACCTATGGATTCACTAATTTAAACAAAATCATTGAATAGATTTTCCGTTTTGTTCATTGCCTTTATTTCACACCACCAACTATAGGAATTTAACTCTTCTTTTCAGCCATGCTAAAAAGCCAGATTATCAGTGATTACCGAAAATGCTCTTATTAAGGTTAACAATGTTGTATTCAAAAGATTACGCTTCTGAATACCTCACCTACCATTAACAACAAAAAAACGTTCCTGCATCACTTTGCGGTTGCGCCTTTACAAAAACCCAGCGGAAAGTGCGGCAATCCAATTAAAAGTTCGACCGTTTTTTACTCTAATCGCTACGCGATCAAAGTAAACATTAGGCCCGAAAACCTCAATAAGTATGCAAAACTAATTTACCTTGCCTTTTTCCTAGTAACTTAAAATTAACATCTGAACCACAGGAGAAACTTCAAAATAGTCTTTATAGAAGTAAATTGCACTCATTTGTTAACAAAACGGAATAAATGACTTGAACATTAAGTTTTCAGGGTTCCTTGTGTTCTGAAACTCGTGGTAGATTATAATAAGTTTCAGAACGCAGTCAGTTCAATTGTCTTTGGACGATAGTTAAACCTGAGGCCTATCAACAGTAGGCATCGCTCTAGGCCTAGCGAGCTCACCGTCTTCGACCACATCATCGCTAAACACCAGGCTTGGTAGTGGTCAGCTGGAAAGCTTATAAAAAAATTATATATACTTAGTCAACATTTTAAAAATAACATTTTCGATATCTATGTATACAGTTTATAATGATTCCGCGATTTGAAATATAAAATATTAAATGTATAGTTTTAGCTTGGTTACAGTTTTATGTGTAAGTGCCAATACAACTAAAGTACTTACCTACCAAAAATTTTAGTCATTTTCAGAAAAAAGTTTCATTTGTTCGTCTCATTTACTATTTTATTAAAACGGTATGTTTATAAACCAAATAATTAAGATCATCATAATTAAAAGAATCATGCAGACAAATTAATACTCAACTTTTCGACGGAATCTTTTTGGATACCAGTAGGTACGTGATTATGATATTATTTTTACGAGAATGTGAAAAGTTATAATCATAAATAATATGTTTACGTGGAACTCTTAGTCCTAAAGTTCACTCTTACTTGACAAATCTATTCGTAAACATCGCGGTTATATTCGCGATTTTGTAAACAAGTTTTGGTGAAAGTCGATCGCTCGGCAGCAAATTGAGACATTACGGCACATTCCTTTGAAAAGGGAGCTGAAATTTGATGACAAGGAAAAAGCTTGTTTAATGTTTTATGACAAAAGTTGTATTCGTTAAGTACTTGTTGTATATTAGATTTTAGACGAGCTATGCCAGATATTCTGCAGATTCCTTTAAATATCAATGTAAAGACGGTGATTTTCAATTACAATTAATGTATTCGACTATTTATTTACTTATTTAAAGCTTAGGTACTGAATTAGCAAAATGCAATGTCTGTGGGCCGGTCATATAGCTGGTCTTAGCCGAAGAATTGATAACAGTCGGAGTAAGCTATAAGTTCAGTTTTTGGTCAAGTGCTACCCAGTTTGGTGTAAAAAAGAGATGAAAAGAGACTTCTGTTCTGTTCTTTTCTGTTCGTGCTTCAAAGAATGTTTTTCGTTGAATTGATGATCTTCCCAAGACATGATAATTTAAGATCGTTTAAAAAACTAAAAGAACCGACTCAAACGTCGCGTTAGTCATTTCCAGTACTATTTTTGAGATGTTTATCTTCATTTCTCTAGAGATACTGAACATATTTCGATGAAATTTAAATGGGACCACTTGTTAAGGACATCCTTTTACATACACGAAGTTTCACATAAACGAACATAAAAAAATACATTCAGTTGAACATAGAACCGCCTCCTTTTTTAAACTAAAAAAAACTAGATTACAGTAGAGGACAAAAATCACAACAAACCGATAATGTGGCCGGCCTATTGCCACATCAGGACACTGGATACATTTATCATAAGTTGACCAACATTTGCCCCCTATGATTCCTGCTAGCATAGTCATCATGAGAACCTACTTCCAATTCGCCGCAGTTCTGTACTCTTACCTTGGCGTTGGCATCCACCATGACAACGTTGTAGTTCCTGTAGTGTATTCAGTGGTCATCAACTAGAAGCTGCAGTAGCATAAGGTTTGAGCAATTACTTTACGCTGTCTGCTAAATATGTATTGTTTAATGCTAACCATCTTGGAAGATGGGTTGAATAAGTTGCGTTGTTTGGAGTGAAAGTCATCAATTGGATCACAGCAATCTTCTATTTCTTGACAAGGCAAATTCCATCATGTATCAGGTTAATAAAGCTAAGTCAGGTTGAGAGGCCTACGTCCAGCAGTGGACTGACACAGGCTGATGATGATGAGGTTGTCAAGTCTAAATGCAACAATCAAAAGTATGTAAATATCTGTCAGTCACCGTTCATCACCCCATTAGACGATCAGTTATCCATCAGTCACAGCCGTGACTGCCAGCAAACCGACAGCAAAACCTATCGTGTAATGGACGCCTTAGAAAGACGAGTTACAAAAATGTATCATTCATTCATCATTGTTTTTATTGTTTACCTGACAGAGAAACACAACTTAAACTTAACTAACATTCCAAATTCAATTTCTAATGAAACATAGGTATAATACACCTAAGGCCCGTAGCACACGGCGTATTTTAAACGCGCAGACGACGCGCGTTTCAGGAACGCGCGTCTTCGGCGCCGTAGACGCTGATTGTTGCGTTTGCATTGATGATACAAGCGCGCGCATGAAGCGCGTATACGCGCGTTTGAAGCGATACAAACGCGCGTACAAAGGAGCGGAGTAGGGGGGGGAACGCGCTCACGCCACCACTGCAAAAAACGCAAAATCTACGAGCGACTACTGCACGTATATGCGCAGTAGAGGCGCGTTTCACGATCGCCCCGTGTGCTTAAGTTACAAGGTTGCGATCGAATCCCGTTTGAATCGCGTATACGCGCGTAATCTGCGCGTCGTCTGCGCGTTTAAAATACGCCGTGTGCTATGGGCCTAAAAGTTATCAGACTTAACAAAATTTAGGCACGATAAATCGTAACTAGTCTTAAAAATTAAAAAAAAACTATAAAAAATCAATCCTAAAAACACTACGAATGGATGAACGAATTTTGTCCAAACATATAAAAAACTAGCAGTTACATAAAGCTAATACCGCTTGGCTCTCATGTAACCGAATTCTCATAAATTCACACACATTGACAGAAACCCCGGCCTACATTGTATACCCTCGTATCTTTTGTCGAATGTTCCCAAATATAACGAAAAATTCCAAAATTCCACGCCAACGTTTAATATATTGGACCAAAGGGTCACTGAGGAACGTATTGTATCCTTAGGAGAATAATGTCCATTATTGATTCACCTCGTTCGTCTTGGTTGGTATTTTGAGGAAGGAGGTTCTTCTGTATTACGTTTTCGGCATTTCGGCAATAATTTTACGATTATAATTTAAGAAAAAATAAACTGGCCAAGTGCAAGTTGGACTCGCACTCGTAGGGTTCCGTAACACAGTAGAGTATTTTATAACAATACTTTTCGCTACCAAATAATTAACTTTATTTTTCATAGCGTAGTAGTTCCTTTTCTAGGCCTAGCGTACATACCATCTTCGACCGCATCATCATTTAACAACAGGTGAGATAGTGGTCAAACGCTAGACGACCTATAAGATATATAAACAAAGTGTTTGTAAGTAAAACAAAGTTATATTTACGGTTGCTATATAAAAAACTGCTGACTATATCTCGTTCGAGCCAATTTTTGTTGAAAGTGTTTATTGAGATCTACGCCATATATTTTTTTTAGATTTTCACTCTCTTACTTTAAAAGTTAGAGGGGAAAACACATTTTATCATTTTAGATGTGTCTATCTTTCAAATGACTTTGAGAAAAATGATTTTGGGAACCTCAACCTAAATTTTTAAAGCCTTATCTATAGACGTATAGTTTTGATGGTTTTTTTTTGTTTCAGTTCCATACCATCATAGTATGGGGAGACCCCCTTAATCTTTTATCTTATTTATTTTCGAATAAAAATCTTTAAGCGGTTCACAGAATACACCTACGAGTACATACCAAGTTTCAACTGTGTAGTGTTAATAGATTCGGAATAAAGTGGCTGTGACATACGGACGGACAGACAGACATGACTAACCTATAAGGGATCCTTTTTCGCCATTTGGCTACGGAACCCTAAAAACCGACATCATAGTAATTCTGCGAACTCTCGATCGCCAGGCCGACTCCTTAGCCATTGGGCTATTGCCGCATGCCGCTATTTGATGAATAATGCAGTTATGCCCGAACATGCATAAAAAATATAAACAACTGAATTGAAAAGCTCCTCCTTTTTCGAAATCGGAAGCTTTTCAACCGACTTCCAAAAGAAGGAGGTTCTCAATTCGTCTGTATGTTTTTTGTTTTTTTTTTGTGTGTATTTTACGTGATTTCAGCGTCAATTGTGAACTAATTCGAATGATTCTTTTTGTAATCGGTAGGGTACGTTTTTTAAGTGGTCCCATTGTAATTTCATCGAGATCTGATAAGGATCTCCAGAGATATGACGTCTCAAACTTGCTACTGAAATTGACTCGCGGGGCATTGAAGTCGGTTGTTTTAGTTTTTAAACTATCTTAATCTTATGTTAATTTCTATTCTTATGTCTATTAATAATCGTCCAAAATATTAAGATACATAAAACCATATTGAGTTTTCAGACTAAAAGTAGAATAAAACCATATTTAGAATAATATTTCGAAAAAGCCTGAAACACGCATTATCTTATTTATTTACTGAAGTAAATATATACCCTCCAATTTTTAAGTCTCTACAACTAGTGGCTTAGGCTGTGTGTTGTCTCTAAGTCAGTTAGTCAGTCAGTATGTCAGGACAGAAATTCTTATAGTATTAGATAGAACAAAGATAAAAACCTACTGTTTTAGTCCGAATAAGAGCATATACAAAGAAAATAGTATGCTTCAATCTACATATATAATAATTCAGCTTCGGTATATTTGTGGTAGCCAAATTTAAAAACTACGTTTACATACTTTCAATACTAAATGTATAATAGTGTGACATCGTACGTGCGGGGCGCAGATAGTTTTAAAACATGTATATTACATGAACAATTTATTCACTGCAGACCTCCAAACAACTTCAATATAGTCCTTACTTTTCATTAAACCCAACTTGCAGATAGAATTCAATATTCACTTTGCAATAATTTATGCTCAACGATCTCAGTTTCGGGGATCGCTTCGCTACCCTCGAAGTATTTCCTCAACTCACAAAAAGGAAAACTTTGGAACATCTGGCGGTGTTTCAAATAAACAAGTTTAATTCAAACTTGAAGTGAACTGACCCAAGTAATGGTCGAAAAATGTCGTCGGCGAAAAAAGTTAATGAAAATAAATGCCGACTTTTATTATTTGTCATGCTGATGAGGGTACTACAGATCTGGGTTACAGAAAGGGGTTGCGAAAGTATTTCATCTAGTACTTAAGATTTTCATTAGATTGTCTAACTTTACTTGATGATGGACTTTTCTTAATAATAATTGACACTGCTAATAAGACTGACAAATGTATAATTTATGTTAAAATATAATAATTTAAAATGTCTATGAATGTTTCCTAATTGCAGCCGAAATTCGGAAACGTACGGACTGCAAGTCTACAAAATTTACCAACTTAGCTAAAGAGCTTCCAAGTTTATAAAATTTGGCTGAGTAACTTCTATATTAAAACTACAAAAGGTACCCTTAAGGTTGCATGCCTCTAGGCGGTAAGATTTGAAAAACTGTTCATAGCAAAAGCTGCACATAAATATATTTTATCCATAGTATATTTTTCTCTCTCCTAACAACTTTAATAATATAAAAAAAGAACCTGAAAAGGTTGATAAGATTAAATGCCCAAGATTTACTGTAATAAATACTTTATTTATATTATTTATTTGTTTACGCCGTCCATCAATATTTACATTACTTATCAGTTATCAAAATACTAGGTTTACAATTTTTGCTAAATGTGCTATTTATTTAAGAATATATATGTTACAATTTACTTATACGAACTAATAAAACAAAATCTTCGAATCTATAATTTCTAGTATTTTAAATGATCTTATATTATTTGTTACAGGACCTACATCCGTATATTATTTGACGTCGCCGTACGACAGGATCATCATAAACTAACCTGCAACAAAAAAAAAAATAACAACACTCCGAGAAATGCACTCCGAGAGTGCCGGCAGAAGTGAAAACTTGAAAATTAACGTAGTGCATTTGGTCTACTGTCCCTCCGTCTTACAAATTTTCAATCAGGTCACATGTCCTGATGCGAGTTTAACATTTTTAATCATCCCAAAAAAAGTTTCGACTCCCCTCCGTCTTACGAATTTTCGATCAGCTCACGTGTCCTGACGCGAGGTCCTGACACGAGTTTAACATTTTTACCCATCCCAAAAAGTTCACAACGCCGCTAAAGAAGTTTTCACTTCAAAATATAATAAAGGTACGCCCACACCGCGGCGTCCAGCGATCTGCGGGTGCGATCTCAGCTCTGTTCAATTGTTTTCTGATCGCGTTTGGTGTGAACCAGTCGGTACAAATACTACTGCGCTATCTGATCGCCGCCTAGATCGCGCACACAGGACGCTGCGGGGTGTCCGTACCTTAACTATAGGTACCCCGTAAAAAGTCATGCAGTCTACCTTTTTTTGTATTGTTGATCTAAAGATCTTGAATATTCTACGCAGAAAAGATTATCCAAAACCCTGTTGTAAAAGCTCTTAAAGGCGAGTTAGCAAAAGCGATTTAGAAGAAAGAACTGACACATAAGTTCCCGTTAGGGAAATGTCGCGTGGCACGGCGACAAAGAACAGCCTTCCCCATCGGTGTTTATTGTGAAATAGGGGACATTTGCATAAATTGCTTTTTACGGCGCGAAGTCAGACATTAAAATATTTTTAATTTACGTTTCCGGTAGGGAAAATAAAGGTTGCGAACATTCCCTGTCTGTCTTTTAATTAGAAATCTGTCGCCAAACATCTAATGTGTGCCTAGCGTGCTTACTATCTTCGACCGCATCATTACTTACCAACAGATGAGATAGTGGTCAAACGCTAGCCTATAAGATATTAAAAAAAAACTTCTGTTATCCCCATATTCAGAAACAACACTATGTACACTATTGCTCGCGAACGCATATTCTCATTCAAGCTTATTGAAATTACTTGTGTCAAATCCACCGCTACGCGTTCGTCAATATTTTCGTCAATATTTTTTTATTATGATATAAGGTAACAGGACAAGCATGACGCTCGCCTGATGGTAAGCGATGACGACTACCTATTACAGATTAATCAGCATTAGCATAATCATTAGTCTCTTAATTGGTGACTTGTATGAAAGATTGGATGAGATATAATCTGTCTCTTAATTAATTTATAGAATTTAATTTTTTATTTAAAAAGTTAAAATAAATTAAAAAGACGAGAAGACCCTATAGAGTTTTATAATTAATTTTATATAAAATAATTTATATTTTAAATATTTTTATAACATTATTTATTTTGTTGGGGTGATAAAAAAATTAATAAAACTTTTTTATAAAATTTACATAAATAAATGAGTAATTTGATCCAATTTTATTGATTAAAAGATTAAATTACCTTAGGGATAACAGCGTAATTTTTTTTTTTTAGTTCAAATAAGAAAAAAAGTGCAAAACATGCAAAATTCAATCAATCAATTCAAAATCAGCGGCATGCAAAATTCTGGACTGTCTGAGTTTCGCATGTCACTGCACTGCGCCTGTTACCTTGAAACATAATGATGTCGAGTCTCACATGCCCTGTAATTTCACTGGACACCTTGCCATTTCAACCGAAAAACATTGCTATTTCACGGCTGAAAATTAATTGGCAAAGTGGTGGTACCGCCCCAGGCGGACAAGCAGAAGTCCTACCACTACATACAAATGCCGTTATGTGTTTAGATTTTCATTGCCAACTATAATATTAAAAAATATTTATTCGTTCTGCAATATTAGATGCATGTATAATATATGGTTGAAAGAACTTACCTAAGTGAATTTCAACCGGGATTATACGAGGTGTTACATCCGAAAAGATTTAAATTAACCATGTAGTCCGTCTTTCGTTGTATCGCATCGTCACACTGTTTAAAGCATATACAATTAAATTAAAAACATTGTTCATTCGTTCATTACTCATTTACCAGCCAATATTTAGATTTCCTTCATTTATTTTAGAGTAGTAGATCATTCTGCATTCTGCAACACTTGGGTTTAAAGTTGTATTGACAACAGGATATCCAACGGGTGGGTGGGAGTTTAAATCTTTTCGGATGTTACACCTCGTATAATCGCGGTTGAAATTCACTTACGTAAGTTCTTTCAACCATATATTATACTTCGGTGTAACATCCTCAAGATTTAAATTAACCATGTAGATGTTTAGCGCCTGTTGCAGAATGAAAGCACTCCTCATATTGTTTATTTACTAAGTAAATTATCAAAATTATTTTGATGATTACCTAATGCATGTGTGCATGCATAAATAGTTAGATTTTCCTTTATTAGTAAGGAATTAAATCAATCATTAGGATTAGACACAAGAAAATAAAAAATATTGCACAATGGCTGACCTCCGGAATGTAAAATTGGTCGTTATACGTTACCCATACAATTTGAATAAAACAGTACAATGACAGTTTTTATTTTGATGACGTCAATAGAGACAATCAATTGGCAGCATAGTAGAACCACGAGGCGTACTATCACAGGATAAATAATAGTACTATATACGGTGTATATAAAAATGTTCACATACTGCTGCAAAGCTATAACATAGAGTAAGTTTACATACACATTTAAATATATTTAAGCCAAAATAAGGGATATCGCAGACAACGTCTGCATACTCAAACTTTCTATAGCATCAATAAATTTGAAATGATAAATAAAATGTAATATTATTCAATATTGTCACACTTGCACGCAGGCTGAATACTTCAACTTACAATCTATCTTAAGATCGTTTAGTGAGAAATTTTATCCTGAAAAATTAAATGATTAAATGTTTGACTTGATATATTGACATGGCAAGGATATTATCCAATTTATTTTGTCAAGGTAAATAGTTTTATAAAAATCTAGCAAAACATTATCATAGAGTATAAAACAATGATCTAAGAATAATCATTTAATTCGCAAGTGATTGATGTTTAGAAACTTAAATACACCCTTACAATCGATTATCACAGCCAGTTTAATAATTTGTATAAAATCATAAATTTATGATTTCTTTTTACTAATAACAAACTCCGTTTCAATTTTTACGAATTTTATTCAATGCTGATTCATCTCATAAGTTTTAAAATTTTAGTACTGCATTAGAATAATCAAATATAGCTGACAAAAAAAACTATCGATGGTTATTACTAGTAGACTAATTATATCATCATTAATGTCTTGGTAAATACCGTACATATCTACGTTTATAACGATTTGTAGCTACCGGGTTATAAATGCAAGCAAGGATAATGTTGTGCCTAAGTGGATTTGTGAAATAATATGAGAGGTTTTATAAATTATTTCAGAAAGAACATAGTTGTGAATACGTATCTGGCACAGGCTTATCCTGTGATACAATATGGAATATAGAATTTACCATATTATTATTTTAAAAACTTTACGGAGCTCGATAATCGATATTTCTAAATTAAGAAGCACGATCATCAATCAACATGCATGAGAATTCCAATTAGACCTGTGATGACCTCTGATGATCGGTGAATCACAGGTTTGTGATACAGTAAATACTTCTCCATAAAATTGTTACTTCATTTAACTTTAAACGTCATATGTATTGTTACAACATATAGCATAACATTTGTGAAGACACTTAAACATTGTTGTTGTTATTATTATTATTATTTATCTCTATTCACACGTCATACTGAACGATGGGCCGTTGGCTATAATTTCATATTGCTGCGGCAAGGCAAGAAGTAGTTAATTTGGTAACTTTTAAACTCACGGACTCGTAAGTATATGAGTTTATTCTCGGTTACTAACGTTGAGCTTGTGTTAATTTAATTATGACATATTTGCCCGTTTGCACTAAACTTAAGAACTTCCTAAGTTCTTGCCTAACTAATTTAGGCAACTCCTAGTGAAAAATTCGCTTGCACTAACCTTAGGTCATTCCTAAATGTGCTTAGGAGGGTCCTAAAGTTATGAGCCCGATTAGGAAGAGACTAGAGCTTAGGAACAGCTTAAGTCGTATTTTTGATTATCTGCGGGTCATTTTGTTCTGACAATGAATGTCAAAACAAATGTCATTACAAAAATTACAAACAAAATAATGAGAGAAAAATATATAAATTTAATCAAAAATAATTGAATATATATAAAAACCAATCGGAAATACGCTCACAGACACTACAGAAGCCGTTTGAAGACCAGGCATATACCCAAGCCCCATTCATAATTACGACGAGTTTATAATTAATGCCAAAGAAGCCAAGCCCTTATGAATATCATCATGATATATGTATTGCAGTATCGTATCGTATACATATATCGCAGATGCAGTAACGTTTACTGTGTTTGGAAGTCTACGGAAACGCTTCACCATCAATTTAATAATGAAGATGAAGCAATAAGTCCCATGTAGATATATGCGACACAGGAGGTAGTTACCTTCTGAGTAGCATCTCGTTAAGTTACATTAAGAAAGTATGAAATAAATTCCGGGATGATATCTCGTAGCACCACTTTAAGGAATTATTTTTGTTTATTGTCGGGATAAAATCACGTATTACCACGTTATGACAATAAGTAATTTACTTCAACACATTTTTTTTTTTTTTTTAAATGTGGGTGTAGGTAGATTTTGCTCGGAGCGGTATATTTTTTTCCGCATCCTAAAAATCCGGCGAAATTTTCGTCTGATAACGTCGCAATCAGAACTTTCCAATCGTTTACCCATATTTAAGTATGAGAAACAAACACTAATTCACAAAACTTATAGCAAATACTTTTAAAACATTAAAATTGTAATAATTAAAATTGTGACATCTGGACGATGCTACACACAAAACACGAATGAAGGAACACAGTCAAAATATTGGCTGGTGAATGAGTATTGAACGAATGAACAATGTTTTTATTTTAATTTGATATGCTTTAAACAGTGTGACGATGCGATACAACGAAAGACGGACTACATGGTTAATTTAAATCTTGAGGATGTTACACCGAAGTATAATTAAATAAATTCTGATTAAAAATCTCATCAAATAGGCTCACTGTGTTGCTGTTCACATAAAGCACTGCCATTTCATAGAAAAGATAATAATACTACGTATAGAACGGACACTCTGTTCCCCCCACTAATCCGGGCTACCTCACCTCGCCACCGATTGTGATCTGTCGAGGCGCTAACGTGAGCAAAGACGCCATACGCGCACGACTAGATAGAACAATACTACCTCACAAGGAGAAGAACATCAACTTCATACATGTATGAATATAAAACACAGAAATAATAAGTACTATGGAATATTTCTGTGGGACTAGGTAGACACAGGCGGTTCAAATTTACGTAGTTTCTATATAATATATATACTAATACACTTATATTTGTATACCTAACTATATACTCGTATTTTAGAAATCATTTTCATAAATAAAACAACAATATACTCCTGCGTAAATAAACCTTAGTTTTTAAATTTTTAAATATAAACTTTTTTAATCATTTATTTATCTCTGTCGCTTTTTTAAATCAAGTAAATTAAGTATATGAAATGTCTCTACCTAACTACACTATTCAAATAACGTAATCAAATATTTAGAAGATTTTATTTTGTAAAAACTTTCGCAACTGTTTCACTCGCACTCGTATCGGTCTTCGTTCGCAGACAAGTGTCTTAGTTATGGCGTATCGCGTTGAGTAAATGAGAATAATTTTATTATCTATATACTTTTGAAACCATAGCGAAGTTCTGGCTAGCAAGTCTAAACCGACTTCAAAATGAAGTAGGTTCTTACGGTGACATCCTTAGACTTCACGCACACAATTGCGCCTGTAGAAAAACGACATGGGTGTCTGTGTCAGTGTCACAGTGTCGGTCGTTAAAACGCTAGTTTGTATGGAGATTTAGTCGAGTGTCCGGGGTGTGGCCATTTATAGCCTATTGTTAACCAACTTCAAACAAGGAGGAGGTTCTCAATATTTTGAAGTCGGGCAACAATAGTATGTTACCATGTACCATGTATGTTTCAATTTTCAAACCGTTAACAATTGGTGGCTATATAATTGAAGACACATACACACAAAAAATTAGTCGCATCCTCCCCTTTTAAAGTCAGTAAAAAATACACACTGAATCTAAGATTGTATTCCTTGTAATCTCAGAAACTAGCAAAGACTCCAATAATCTTAGGTTCTCAGTCACCAATTTATGAGTCTCCTGTCACTGCCATATATCTTCCCTAACGCCTATAACTACCACTAAATGGCTAATAAATAACGCTTCTCATAGTCCTTACATTCGATAAGAGTCGGGCCAACGTCAGCTCTTTTTGCTATGGTGAAAAACGATACGATTTCCTTTCTTCCCAACCTGTATTATTTATTAACTTGATTTAGTATGGGCACGTCGGCGTATCGACGTATCGCCGAAGTCATATTTCATGTCTACTTTACATGCCTTGAAGATAGTGCGGTTAGATTTTAGTAGCGAATTTGGCGAGTATGTAGAAAATTAGAGCAGACGTCTCTCAGACCTCAGAAAGTGTATTGTGTGCTGCTACAGAAGTAGAGTGCTTCTTAATATGCTTTATGTACGACACAAAAAAAAATTGTATTTTTTATTTTTGATGTAAATCTAATTGAATGAAAAAATAAAAGGAATTATTGTTTGTATTGCAGGTCCTTCCTGTGTCCGTATATAAAGCTAAACCTTAATTTACCCTACTCGTGAACGCTGGGTGCTAAGTAGATGACCACTGGTGGTAAGCATCGGCCGTGGCTTGAACCATCTATTGGACTAAGACGGATCGCCAGTTCGGTGAGTTCCAGTATGATTTTCAATGTCAGCTAGTATAGAGGACGGGACAGATAAAAAGTCAGATATTCAGCGCCTCATCTCACTGCCGTCCTCCGATTTTACGATTCCATCCTAGATCGTATATCGTATCTTAGCTTATTAAGTGAGATGGCGGTGAAGAATGTTTTTTCGTTTGAATGGCGAAAAGTCGAGGGCACGTGAGACTTAACATCTTTACGTCTCAAGGTAAAGCGTCTTACATCTAGCAGCGTGCAAAATTCTATCTATCCAGAAATGTTCATGCTCCAGTATCTATAATAGGTAGATGCATAGATATATGAACAACTACCTTATTATTCATATTTGTGTGGGTAGATTTCATCGTTAACCATCAGGCAAGCGTCGTGCTCGTTACCTTAATTAAAAAAAAAACCGGTTACGTTCGAATTGGACGCGCGCATCGAGGCATCTGTGCAAATTTGTCAAACTAGATTAATTTGGACAAACTTAACTTTGCAGTTCAATCAATAAAATATGTTTTACACCAACCGCAAACAATAAGTTTGTAATAGTAATTTCATTTTTTTTTGTTACTAAACCACATATTTTTTTACGGTTATATGATATAACAATTTTAAGCTTTTTTACTATTTAAGTGCTTCAAGACCTTGGTTCTTGCCAAATTTCATGATTCTAGGTCTACGGGAAGTACCCAATAGGTTATGATTCCCTTGTGAAATCGTAAAATATGCGACTTAAACGGTCATATCTTTTGATCGCGTAGACTTACAAGTTTCATTTTTTCACAGCTAAAAGAAACCGTAGTTCCAAGTAATTAATATAAATTTCAACGTTATCACGTTGAAATTTATACCTCTACGAATTTCTGAGAAAAAGGATCTTAAGAGACGGACAGACAGACAACAAAGTGATCGTATAAGGGTTCCATTTTTCTTTTTGAGGTACGGAACCCTAAAAAGTTAATAATTCATTTAAAAAGTATTCGTTATTTTAAACACCAATCTTTTTAGAGCCTTGAAATAATTTTCATATTATGGCATCAGTCTCTAAAGGCTTTTTTAAGGCTTTTCCTGTAATAGTATTAGTATTTCTGTCCTAATTTTCCTCATCCAGCTTTTGTGTAAAGAGTTTTGGCCAAATTGTTCCGAGACCTCATTAATTCCGACTTGATGGTACAGCAAACAGTCTGTAGTTGCATAAAGCTGGTCCTCGGAGACTCGTGGAAGAACTTGTCGGACTACTTGGACTTTACAGCTGCTTTGTGCAAGTAACTATCCTCTTTGCTTTACGATGCGACTGCAACAGTGAATGGTTTTCGTAGCCTTTTGATGTACTATACTTCTAGGTGCTTAACATTTTGATGCGATAACAAATGGCTCTGAAAAAATCTTAAAATATATATGTCCGTCTGATGAAAGTTGCACCAGCAGTATTTTCAGTGGCAGAGATTTCATAGTTTTAGAATAACATCCGCGGTTTTAAGAGCAAATTCAGACTACAGTATTTTTTGCGACAATATAAGCTATTCGTGAGTTATGTGTTTACGTGTCTTTTGTCACACGAGTGAAACTCGCTTCTCACAGTAGGTGCATATTGCGGACAGACACATACCAGCTCAGAGCAGCATAATGTGCAAAAATTGACGTTTGTGAAAGCAAATTAGCAGCGGGTACGGCGGCGCATGGTTACTTGTTATCGGCGTGCGTGTGATAATCCTAGAAAT
Organism: Cabera pusaria; assembly: GCA_954871355.1. Classification (NCBI taxonomy): domain Eukaryota; kingdom Metazoa; phylum Arthropoda; class Insecta; order Lepidoptera; family Geometridae; genus Cabera; species Cabera pusaria. Next base: position 22,486,183 of record OX940888.1, read on the forward strand.
CACGCACGCGTACGCGTAAAGGATGCTTCCCACGGGAAACATCCTTTACGCGTATGTGCGTAGACATGTCCCCTCGCTGACACTGACTGAATCACTCGTTCGATGGAACACGTCAGAAGTGCTTGCACTCGCGTAACAGAAGCATGATACAAAGCTTGCGTAAAATAAAAAGCAAAAAGCACAAATAATATAAACAAAATAAAGAATCCAAATTTTGCACAGTGATAGCCAGTATAACGGATTAAGCCATAGGATTTTTAACGCAGGCGAAGCCACGGGGCAATTCTAGCTTAGTTATATTTATTTACTATTATTACAGTTTACAGTATTACAATGTACAACGATAGTAATATATACACAACACAAACAGCATTTTTGATACATTTTAATTTATTTTTTAGTGTGGAACCGGTTTGATTTCGACATAATTTTGGCGCAAATAACAATAAAAACAACAATTAATTTGTGTTATGTAAAGTAGTTAGATGATAAAACGAAATAGTCTACAAATACATGTAAGGAAAGTAGCAAAAACTCATTAGAACATTCGACTGCAATAAAATGTCAAGATGTCCGTTCTCTATTTAAATAGGAACGCGCTTGTTTGCCAACTCTTGAAGTGGGTGGGTCTTCTGCCGCCTTTCCAATTATTTGATCATGATTCTATTTATCTGTAGGATTAACCGAAACTATGTCAAGTGCCGATCTTTCCTTCACGTAGCAACTTTGAGTGCAGTCAACATTCGTGAGGGTAGTTTTAACATTGAATGGCAGTCCAAATTTGAAACAAGATAGTGGGCTAGGCCTAACGTTAGTTGAATTTTTAATCATTTCAAAAATTCTACGACTTATTCTGATCAAAACTTCAACAACATTTTCAAGATTACTATCTATTTATTGATTGTATTTTTCAAGATATAGGTAATGAATAAATTGCGACTGTGACGCCGAACAAAAATCCACTTGCCGGCATTGGTCAGCTAAGTACGCTGACTTGCAAAATGTGGCTGTAAATGATATCATTGACACAAGCACGTAATCAACGTTTGCTGATACTGAAAACATAAAATTACTGTAGGTGGTTATGGGAATAAGTTATTTTTCAAAAAAAATAAAACCGACTTCATAACCACAAAAAGGCACTCAAAAGCGAAAAATAATTTACTTAAATTTATTATAAGCGTTACCCACTTCTCTATTTGAAGTCGGTGCCAGCCAAGTCTAATAGGTAGTAGATAGATAATACCTACATGTATCTACCTACTTACTAACCTACATGTACCTACTTACTACTACTACATACATAGTATCTATCTAATATCCAATAGACTTGGCTGGCACCGACTTCAAATAGAGAAGTGGGTAACGCTTATAATAATTTTAAGTAAATTATTTTTCGCTTTTGAGTGCCTTTTTGTGGTTATGAAGTCGGTTTTTTTTTTAAATAAATTATTTTACCCTTTTTAGTGCAAATAAAGTTTTAATGAAATTACATGCATCTATTAAATTTCGTGTCTGGGCCGTTATACACTGACGGATATATACTTTTTGAAAATTTCAAGTATGTACCTATAACGGTTAAGAAGATACAGATCTGTAAAGCGCGCACATACAGACACACGGACGGACGGACGGACGGACGGACGAACAGACAACAAAGTCTCAGAAAGTGTTCATTTGGTAGCCTTTGGGTTCGGAACCCTAAAAAAATTGACTTTAAATGCCGCGCTAAAGTGAAAATATTCACTAGTAATAATGATGTCATCAAGGTATCAAAGGACAATGTCCATAATGGCCCTGTACAATTAAAGCATCTGACACACACGATAATTAATTGTCTATTTTATTACAATAATTCCAAATACTTTTATAACACGGACTAGTTGTATTCCAAAATGAATATTAAAAAGTATTATTTGCGATTATTAACATTAATTGCCGCCATATGGCCAACAGAGTACTGAATCACTCTACTACGTTATAAGAGGTACTTCCCTATATTGTGGATACCCGAATTATGAAAGCACTGTGTAGCCAACCTAACAACGGAAAGTATTATTTACGTAGTAACTATTATATAATATGTGGTTTTATGCTTATAATTCTTTTTTGGTGTGTTGATTGGTACAAAGTACGTTCATAATTCTGAGTTATTTAATAATGTATGCAGTGTCGCGGGACTGAAATGGCCGCCATCTTCGCCAAATGTCATGTCATGTCAAAAAATATTAGGTATGTTTAAAAAAGTTTGCACCGTAACTAGACTTTGCCCGGTAGAACATTCCTGTGAAGACAAATTATTTATATTTATATATAATTATTTATTATAATTATTAATATATAATTATTTATATATAATTATTTATAGAGGGCCCGGTGGCGTAATTGGGAGAACGGTCGGCTTTGATGCCGTGGTACCGAGTTCAAACCGCCGTGCACCAATGAATTTTTCTATCGAAAAATATATGTGCGCTTCTCACAGTGGCCCTCCGGTGAAGGAAAACATCGTTAAGAAACCAATAACCCCCGCATGGTGGTAGAACATATATAGTGTCCGCCTGGCCAGCTACTACCCTCAAGTCAGAAAATCTGTCGCCAAACATATAATGTGTCCCGGCAGCTATCCTTGAGAGCCAGTTCCCATTCTAGTCCACTTCTCTATCTTCGACCGCATCATCACTTAGCAACAGGTGAGATAGTGGTCAAACGCTTGCCTATAAGATATAAAAAAAAAATATCCCCACCTTTATTTCTATCTCGCTCACAGTTACCGTAAGAATATCTTATAAGCAATAGCAACCTCCATTGTGTATAATCTTCTTGGGACTCTTCTACTAAAACTAGTACATTCTCCTATGTTTGAGGTATTTATCTCCATATCTCTGGTGATACTAATCATCACGATAAAATTAAAATGGGACCACCTCAGAAACGTATCCTACCTATTAAAAAAAGAATCATTTGAATCCGTTCACAATTGATGGAGAAATCGCGTAACATACACACAAAAAAAAAAAAAAACATACAGACGAATTGAGAACCTCCTCCTTTTTTGTGAAGTCTGTTAAAAATTGCCGATAGTATCTAACGCCATGATTATAACGTGTTTAGCCATGTGTTAAAGTCCAATACCTACCTATAAACGAAACAAGAAAAAAATGGAAATTTGGTTTGGGTTTTTTTATTAAGATAAAATCAAAAGTTATTAGATTTTAGCACTCTGAGATAACACTTGACCGCTATTTGTAGTAAAATTATATTAAGGTGAGTTATTTTCATGAATGAATAAAACTTTTTAACAAAAAAATTAAACCGCCGAAAAAACTGAAAAGCAAAAAATAATTAAACTTTTTTATTTAAGCTTAATAACGAAGTTCTTAAAGTACTGTTATTATACCCAAGTATATATTTTTGTAATTGTTTTGATGTTTTATCTAAACATAATAACTAAGTTCTTAAACTAATGCAAGTATGTATACCGAAGTAATTTTGAGTCGGTGCCAAACAAGCAAATTAATTAATTACGTAAAGCGTGATGCGCGGCGGAGCCATGGCGCGACACGCCAGTTCGCCGGAAAATGCCGAGTGTTGACGAAGTTAATGTCAGCGAGACTGCAACCCGAACGGGCACCACATATAGTAATTAGTGACGGCCCGTGACGGGCACATGTCGTTGCGAGTGGTCGTGCATCTCTATTTAGGCTGTGAGTCGTGTGGAAGCGCATTTTTCGGAATGTTTATGTTCAGCGATGAACATAAACATTCCGAAAAATGCGCTTCACGTTGCGAGATTTCACGTTGCATTGTTAAGTTGATTTGATTATTTCTTTAAATTTAAGAGGTTATTAAGTGATCTTTGCTTATGGATTATTTGGCGCCGACTCAATATTACTTAGGTATACATACTTACATTAGTTTAAGAACTTAGTTATTATGTTTAGATTTTTATCTAAATCTATATTTATCTAATCTTACTTAAAACAATTAAAATAGTTATTTGTTATGCAATGGTGCAAAGTTAGTTTTTGACGCGAGTACTTGTATTGAAACCTGAGCAAGCGAAAAGCAGAAAAACTTTGCTGCCGCGTGCAACACACAACTTTTCACGTCACTACAGCGAGGAAAATGCTGGGTGCAATAAACGAAAACCAAAATGATTAATAGATAATTTAATAAAAGAAGAGAATTGGGGGGTTTGGCGAGAACGTTAAAAGGTGTGTGTGCTTTTGACCAAGCGAGCGTAGCGAGCAAAACGTCTCAGTTTCGGGATTGGTCAAATAATGTTTTTGTCCGGATGTTTGTCTGTTCTCGCATACAGGTCGCATTTTCAAAGGGGAGAAGTCTGTTGTAGCGTTATTTATCGACGGATATTAGTCAAATTGGAAAAGCACACTAAGGACTTCATCCTACACAAGACGTGCGAATAAAATTCAAAAAAGGGAGAGTGGAGGGAGGATTAAGGGGTTAAGCATGCTGTAGCGTTATAATATGGACGGATTTTATGCCTGCCTTTACCAATCTGACGACTCAGTCCTCTTTGCCTTCACAAGACAAACACGCGTAACGCGATTAAGGGCTAAAATTTATATCCTTAATTTTTGGCAAAGCCCAAACTATGAAAAACTAGCTGTTACCCGCGGCTTCGCCCGCGTTATTTGTGTCTTTTAGACCATTGAGGTCTAGATCGATGATCTCTTAGGCCAAATCACCATAGGCCCTCAAAGTCGAACTCAATATCATCTATTGTTAAAGTCATTAATCATTTTGGTTAGGTAAGTATACGAAATTGTGCTGTTTAAATGTTTGACTCAATACAACAGTTCCCAAAACATTTTTTACAAAGAAAATAAGGTGAATAGCTGCGCGAGCGTAGCGAGCGATATTATTGGGCGAGTGAAAATATTTTATGGCGTTTTATAACCCTGACAGTTTAATGACCTAATCATCAAGTCAATATAGATGACTCTTAGGTCGAACTCGATATCGTCTATTGTTGAAGTCATTAATCACTACTTGGTACTTGGTAAACCTAACGAAGGTTTAGCAGCGAGCGCGAAAATTTTTACGTCATTATATGACCCTGGTAGTTTTTATAACCTACTAAATCAACACCGATGACCTAGGGTTAAACTTGATATTCACTTATTTTAAGGTAAAAATTCATTATGATTATTGAAGGTGTATGATTGTGAAGTGGAATACATGTGGCTATTGAAATACAAAAAATGCTGAATTATAACCTACAAAGTAGACAAAACAAAGGTTTGCGCGAGCGCAGCGAGAGCTATCAATGCGCGAGCGAAGCGAGCGCGAAAATGTTTACGTCATTTTATGACCCTGACAGTTTTTATGACCTACGAAGTTAACACCGATGACCCTAAGGTTAAACTTGATATCCACTTATTTTAAGGTGAAAATCATTTTGATTATTGAAGTCTGTACTGTTTTAATTTATAAACTCGTTTTGATGCATGTGGCTATTAAAATACAAAAAATGCTGAAATATTATCTACAAAGTAGATAAAATAAAGGTTTGCGCTAGCGCAGCGAGAGCTATGAGTGCGCGAGCGTAGCGAGCGCGAAAATTTTTACGTCATTTTATGACCCTGACAGTTTTTATGACCTACCTAGTCAACACCGATGACCCTAAGGTTAAACTTGATATCCACTTATTTAAAGGTAAAAATCATTATGATTATTGAAGTCTGTACTGTTCCAATTTATGTGATGTTTTGATGAATGTGACTATTAAAATACAAAAGTTGCTGAAATGTATCCAACAAAATACATATAACAAATACTTGCGAGTGCCATCACTGCGCGAACGTAGCGAGCGCAAAAATTTTTACGACCTTTTATTACCCTGACAGTGTTTCTGACCTTCTAAGTCAACACCGATGACCCTAAGGTTAAACTTGAAATCCACTTACTTTAAGGTAAAAATTCATTATTATTATTGAAGGTTGTACTGTTTCAATTAATAAACTCCTTTTGATGCATGTGGCTATTAAAATACATAAAATGCTGAAATATTACCTGCAAAGTAGATAAAATAAAGGTTTGCGCTAGCGCAGCGAGAGCTATGAGTGCGCGAGCGTAGCGAGCGCGAAAATTTTTACGTCATTTTATGACCCTGACAGTTTTTATGACCTACCAAGTCAACACCGATGACCCTAAGGTTAAACTTGATATCCACTTATTTAAAGGTAAAAATCATTATGATTATTGAAGTCTGTACTGTTCCAATTTATGTGATGTTTTGATGAATGTGACTATTAAAATACAAAAGTTGCTGAAATGTATCCAACAAAATACATATAAGAAATACTTGCGAGTGCCATCACTGCACGAGCGTAGCGAGCGCGAAAAATTTTTACGACCTTTTATTACCCTGACAGTTTTTATGACCTTCTAAGTCAACACCGATGACCCTAAGGTTAAACTTGATATCCACTTATTTTAAGGTGAACATTCATTATGATTATTGAAGGTTGTACTGTTTCAATTAATAAACTCCTTTTGATGCATGTGGCTATTAAAATACAAAAAATGCTGAAATATTACCTACAAAGTAGATAAAATAAAGGTTTGCGCTAGCGCAGCGAGAGCTATGAGTGCGCGAGCGTAGCGAGCGCGAAAATTTTTACGTCATTTTATGACCCTGACAGTTTTTATGACCTACAAAGTCAACACCGATGACCCTAAGGTTAAACTTGATATCCACTTATTTAAAGGTAAAAATCATTATGATTATTGAAGTCTGTACTGTTCCAATTTATGTGATGTTTTGATGAATGTGACTATTAAAATACAAAAGTTGCTGAAATGTATCCAACAAAATACATATAAGAAATACTTGCGAGTGCCATCACTGCGCGAGCGTAGCGAGCGCGAAAAATGTTTACGACCTTTTATTACCCTGACAGTGTTTATGACCTTCTAAGTCAACACCGATGACCCTAAGATTAAACTTGATATCCACTTATTTTAAGGTAAACATTCATTATGATTATTGAAGGTTGTACGGTTTCAATTAATAAACTCCTTTTGATGCATGTGGCTATTAAAATACAAAAAATGCTGAAATATTACCTGCAAAGTAGATAAAATAAAGGTTTGCGCGAGCGCAGCGAGAGCTATGAATGCGCGAGCGAAGCGAGCGCGAAAATGTTTACGTCATGTTATGACCCTGACAGTTTTTATGACCTTCTAAGTCTAGACCGATGAATCTAAGGTTTAACTTGATATCCACTTATTTTAAGGTAAAAATTAATTATGATTATTGAAGTCTGTACTGTTCCAATTCATGTCATGTTTTGATGAATGTGGCTATTAAAATACAATAATTGCTGAAATGTTTCCTACAAAGTAGATATAACTAATGCTTGCACGACCGGAGCGAGCGCTATTACTGCGCGAGCGTAGTAAGCGCTTTCACTGAAAACGAAACTGAAATCACGAAAAATGTTTACGACCTTTTATGACCCTGACAGTTTTTATAACCTACTAAGTTAACACTGATTACACAAAGGTTAAACTTGATATCCAATTATTTAAGGTTAAAAATAATTATGATTATTGAAGATTGTACTGTTTTAATTTATGTACTCGTTCTGATGCATGTGGCTATTAAAATACAAAAGTTGCTGAAATATTACCTACAAAGTAAATCAAACAAATTATTGTGCGAGCGCAGCGAACGCTATCACTGCGCGAGTGAAGTGGGCGCAAAACATTTTACGTTTTATGACGCTGACAGTTTTTATAACCTACTTAGTCAACACCGATGACCCTAAGGTTAAATGTGGCTGTTAAAACTCGAATGCTTATGAAATACTTCCCACAAAGCAGATAAAACACGTTGGGCAAGCAAAGCCATCGCGTAAATTTTGATGACTTTTAATGACCCTGACAGTTTTATGGCCTAATTAAGGCACTTATTAAGTTTAGTCATAATCTATGAACCTAAGGTCAAACTTTTATGATTATGCAAACTCTATGTAAAGTTAACAAAAAATTTAGGTACCCACACTTAACTGCCGAAAAAAAGTATTCTTTGCCCTTTTATGCCCTATTCAATGTGTTTGTACAAAATTTCATCTGAATCGGTCAAGCCGTTTGGCCAAATAGAGGTCACACATTTACAAAATTCCATAATAAAAATATAGACAACCGAAATTTCCACCCAAAAAAAAGTATTCGTTTCCCTTCTATGTCTTTTTGACTGTCTGTGTACAAAATTTCAGCTTAAATGGCTAACCCGACCGAGAGTAGGCCACACATTTACATACTTCAATTTAAAAATTCTGGACACCTGGACTCGACTACCAGAAAAAAGTATCCTATGTGATTCTATGCAATATGAACTGTAATATGTATAAAATTTCAGGTGAATCGGTCAAGCTGTTTAGCTGATAAGAGGACACACATTCACACAATTCAATAAAAAAAATCTAAACACTCAGACTCGATGGACAAAAAACAGTATCCGATATACTATTCTGCCCTATGAACTGTCTTTATACAACATTTCAGGCAAATCGGTCAAGCCGTTTATTCGAGAAGAGGTCTTACATTTACAAAATTTAATCAAAAATATCTGGACTCGAAAGCCAAAAAAAAGTATCCTATATCCTATTCTACCCTATGAACTGTCTTTATATAACATTTCAAGCAAATCGGTCAAGCTATTTATTCGAGAAGAGATCTTATATTTACAAATTTCAATTAAAAAGTTTGTACCCTCTGACACGATAGCCTGAAAAAAAGTATTCTTTATTCTATTCTGCCCTTTGAACTGTCTTTAAACAACATTTCAGGCAAATCGGTCAAGCTGTTTATTCGAGAAGAGGTCTTATATTTACAAAATTTAATTAAAAATATCTGGACCCCCTGACTCGACAGCCAGAAAAAAAGTATCCTTTATCCTATTCTGCCCTATGAACTGTCTCTATACAACATTTCAGGCAAATCGGTCAAGTCGTTTATTCGAAAAAAGATCTTATATTTACAAAATTCAATTAAAAATATCTGGAACCCCTGACTCGACAGCCAGAAAAAAATTATCCTTTATCCTATTCTGCCCTATGACATATATTCACACAAAATTTCAGGCAAATCGGTCAAGCCGTTTATTCAAGAAGAGATCTTATATTTACAAATTCCAATAAAAAATATTTGTACCCTCTGACTCGATAGCCAGAAAAAAAGTTTTATATATTCTATTTTGCCTTTTGAACTGTCTTTAAACAACATTTCAGGCAAATCGGTCAAGCAGTTTATTCGAGAAGAGGTCTTATATTTACAAAATTCAATTAAAAATATCTGGACCCCCTGACTCGACAGCCAGAAAAAAAGTATCCTATATCCTATTCTACCCTACGAACTGTCTCTATACAACATTTCAGGCAAATCGGTCAAGCCGTTTATTCGAAAAAAGATCTTATATTTACAAAATTCAATTAAAAATATCTGAACCCCCTGACTCGACAGCCAGAAAAAAAGTATCCTTTATCCTATTCTTCCCTATGACATGTATTCACACAAAATTTCAGGCAAATCGGTCAAGCCGTTTATTCAAGAAGAGATCTTATATTTACAAATTCCCATTAAAAATATTTGTACCCTCTGACTCGATAGCCAGAAAAAAAGTTTTCTATATTCTATTCTGCCTTTTGAACTGTCTTTAAACAAAATTTCAGGCAAATCGGTCAAGCCGTTTATTCAAGAAGAGGTCTTATATTCACAAAATTCAATTAAAAATATCTGGACCCCCTGACTCGACAGCCAGAAAAAAATTATCCTATATCCTATTCTGCCCTATGAACTGTCTCTATACAATATTTCAGGCAAATCGGTCAAGCCGTTTATTTGAAAAGAGATCTTATATTTACAAAATTCAATTAAAAATATTTGGACCCCCTGACTCAATAGCCAGAAAAAAAGTATTCTATATTATTTTCTGCCTTATGAACTGTCTTTATACAACATTTCAGGCAAATCGGTCAAGCCGTTTATTCGAAAAGAGATCTTATAGTTACAAAATTCAATTTAAAATATTTGGACCCCCTGACTCGATAGCCACAAAAATATTATCCTATATCCTATTCTGCCATATGTTCTATCTTTGTACAAAATTTCAGCCAAATCGGTCAAGCCGTTTGACCGTGAAGAAGTCCCAAACAAACAAACAAACAAACAAATAAACAAACTGACTTTCGCATTTATAATATTGGTGTTGAGGTGTTGATAAGGACACGTGAGGTCTTCTATTTTTACAGAACTATTAGTTGTATTTTATTCTAAAACTTGTATTCTTTCGCAAGTTTATGTGTAACTAATGTGGATTATTAACCACTAAGTACCGGTAAATGTGTAAAAGTGTAGGGAAACAATACAATGTTAAAAATATGGTATTTGCATTCACACCAAAATTCCACTGAATATCTTCAGTAAAGTCTACATCTTTACTGAGGCTATAATTCAGACTGAACTATGACTTCAACTTGACCTGATATGTGACGTTGACTCAATTTTATGTCTTGAATTAAAAAAAACGTGAATAATTTTAATACTTGACACTGGCTATATACACTAATTGTGTGGAGCCATACTGAAACTTAAAAAAAATGTAAAAAGTTTTAATCTTTTTCATGCAGTTGTCATGCTGGCCAGTGTGTTATACCTACTATAACCGGCCATGTGCGTGTCGGGCCACGCGCAGTAGCATGTTATTCAATGCAATTCTTTACACGTTATAAACAAGCAACTACGTACTTCGTCTATATCACTTTAAAGGATTTATTCTAAGGATTTTGTATTTGGTACAAAATTATCATTAACAAGCTAAGCTGTTAAACATTGTCTCAACTGCCTGTACTATTTTGACGTATATATGTATAAGACCTTTTGTATGCCAATTCAAATAAAATAAACTTGCGTTGCTCTGTAAACAAAGTTTTATTTGTTAGAATTTGCTTGTAAGTACTAAACTACAACATTAACATTACACTGTAATATAAAACCTTACCTGTAAACAAAGAAACGAAATTTAAAATTTATTACTTATTTTTAAAGGCTTTTCTTTCACTGTATATTTTAATTTAGATAATAATTGAGAAACATCGTAACATAATAATCCGAATGATTAACTTACGTAATAAGTAGTCATAGATGGCGCCACCAATGCATAATTGGGTTAACAAATGCAATCCACTAATTTCGTCGTAACGATACTTCGCACCGTGGCTTAATTGGCAAAGCACCGGAACATGTTATTCCGGAGATTGCGGGTTCAAGTCCCGTCGGTACGATGAACTTTTGGATTGTGTTTAACAATTTACAAAAAATATAAAGTGTGAAACACTTCAAAGAAACATAATATTTGATTTACGCAGTGCAACATCTCTCGTCGGATTTGAAAACTGTAATGTATTCTTCCGAATGATTAACTTACGTAATAAGTAGTCATAGATGGCGCCACCAATGCATAATTGAGTTAACAAATGCAATCCACTAATTTCGTCGTAACGATACTTCACACCGTGGCTTAATTGGCAAAGCACCGGAACATGTTATTCCGGAGGTTGCGGGTTCAAGTCCCGTCGGTACGATGAAATTTTGGATTGTGTTTAACAATTTACAAAAATATAAAGTGTGAAACACTTCAAAGAAACATAATATAAGGATATCATCGATATAATTAACAGCAAAATCCGTGAGTCTGTACTTTCTGAGTATATTACTCAAAATTCTTTGAAAAATTGCTGGTGCGGTTTTTAATCCGAATGGTAGGCAAGTCCATTGGTAATGTCCTTCCTGTGTAACAAATCCTGTCTTTTTCCTGTCTTCTACTCGCAGCGGGATAGACCAAAATGCAGAATTTATGTCTAGTGTTGAATAAAAGTTACAATTTCTTGTTTTTGTCATAATATCATCAATCAACGGAAAAGGTTGAGCTTGAGGTACTACTATTTTATTTAAATCTCTGAAATCTATGCACAGTCTTGACTTCTTACCATTTTATTTTTTAAATGCCAAAGTAACAGGTGCAGCAAATGGGCTGTAGGATTCTTCTATAAGCTTATTATCTAGCAATTTAGAAACTTGCTCTTCGATCTCTTTTTTATCTTCTATTGTGCATCTATAGGGCCTTTTACTACAATATTTGTCTACTAATAAATCGATTCTTGCTTCATATCCGTTCACAATCCCAACATCATATTTATTTTTCGTAAACACTGTGTTATACTTATCAATTAGTGTGTTAATTTCAGTTTTATGATACTCATTTAAATGGTTTATCTTTATTTCAAAGTCTTCTTCTTTTACATGTTCATTAAAATTGATTTTGTATTCTTTTACATTATTGTTTTCTATATTCTCTTCTTCCGTTTCTCTTTTTATATCTGTAGAAATTTCTTCCATTTTATTTACGATTTTATGTTTTTGAGTTATCTTTAGGTCTTCATTTTGTGTTAGTTTGAACTTCTTTATCATGTCTAATCCGATCAAAAAATCGTATTTAAAATTTTGTTCATCTATAATGTATACATTCACATATTCTTCTATTTCAAAGATTTTAATTTTCAGTTTTGTTAATCCACTTGCCTTCTTGACACCATTAATCGTTACTAAACTTGCTTCATTCAAACTTTTTCCTTTATTTTTTAATTTCAATAATTTAGAATTTATTAATGAAACATTTGATCCTGAGTCGTAAACTCCGTTTATTTCTAATTTATTATCCAATGTTAGTTTGACATTTATTAATGGTGTCACTATTAGTTTTTTTGATCTGTTTCATTTAACTCTGCTTCTATCACAGAATTGTTTACATGTTTAATGTTTTTAGTGTCTTCTTTTGGTTTGAACCAACATGTAGTATCGGAATGGTAACGAATACCTTTTCGCAATTTTTCACAAATTTTACAAGGGGTACGATCTTCGGGCCTGGTGTAGATTTTTGAATTTACAAATTTTCATTGGACGGTATAATTCTTTTTATTTACCATCTGTTCATACTTGCTCAACTCATTAAACAGACCGTAAAATTGGAGAGTTTTCTTAGCTTTGATTCATGAAAATTCGTTCAATCGTTATAAAACTATGAGCTTTTTTCTAGTTAATTGCGCTATGAAATCAACTTTCATAGGTCTGATCAATTCGAAAATCTTCTTCTTCAACGATATTGTAAGAACATGGAAGCATTGACCTAATGCTGGGACATCTCCTAGACTCTACAGAATACTCAAATCCTCACCAACTTACAGCTCAGATTTTAAATGTCGTGTTTAGAGTAATTGGAATGCTTTTAATGAAAAGATTATACATAGATCAGTCGGGGTGGTTTAAAATATTATATTGTTATATATATAGATGAATATTATTTTATACAATAGATCATATTATTATACTATATTGACTACAAATTGATTGTGATCGGCGGGGATCTACAGCATAGCTAAGCCTATAATTATATTTTCGTAGTAACTATGACCTAAGCTGTGGTTTCACTGCAAATATTTTATTAATTTTGCGATGTGTGTATGTGCAATTCGTGATATCTTCTAGAGTTTTCATTTGAATTAAGTACTGTAAAAGACAATTTTAATCTATAATATGTGGCCAAGCTAATTAACGTAATTATTTGGATAAGGATTAATATTATATGCTTGAAAATAGCCTTGGAATTATGTAATATTTTTTAACAAAAATTTTAAGATTAAAATGGTTACTGTGAGTCAACTTTAAGAGATAGACATATGCTGTCGCGGACTTTTTTGTAGGTCTTATTAAGTTGTACAACTCTTGTATAGAAAATATTCTTCTATCTATTTTCAATTAAGCAGCGTTCGTAAGAAACGTGTTTTTTCGACCGTTTTTTTGCCGACTTAGGTTGCAAATTAGGTCTCCACGAATGTACCTTTGATTTAAACGGGATAATATATAGCCTATTTTCATTCCGAAAGTCCATTCTACGTATTAGTGAAAGAATTTTTTAAATCGGTTCAGTAGTTTTTGAGCCAAATCATTACAAACATACAAAAATTAGTATAGAGTATAGATTAGGAATTGATTTGTTTGCTATGATTTTTGTTTTGCTAGTAATTTTACGTTATTCGCCAACACTCCGTGTATTATAACCAATCCGTAATTAGGTTGTCTGGAAGAAATCGCTTTATGCGATAAGACCGCCAATTGTAAAACCGATTTTTGTTTTATTGTTACTTTAACTTAAAGTTCTTTTGGTTTACAATAAAGAGTTAATCTATCTATCTATCTATTATCCAACACCCAAGTTCAACGACTATTACTGCTAAACTAATAAAATTATCTTAACCGCTATAATTTTTCTTTAAAGTCCATGAAATGCGCTATTATCACGAATTTTTCCAGATTTTTCAAGCCAGCAGTTTAGCTTTTAGAAGGGGAGGGGGGGACGCCCTACTGGAACAAAAATTTGCACTTTAAAGTTTAATATTTCGTAAATGGAGCATTCAATCGAAAAATAGTATTAGCAACCTTGTAGTCATTTTAAGAGACCTATTCAACGATACCCCATACGATGGGGTAGACGATGAAAAAAACAAAACCATCCCCACTTCTCATATCTACCCTAAAAAAAAATATTTTTCAAAATTTATTAAAATTTATTGCAGTACTTTGTCGGCGTCATTCATTTACATACCCCACAAAATTACAGCTTTCTAGTATTAGCGGTCTCTTAGCAAAACCTCGGACAGACAGACAGACGGACATGACGAAACTATAAGAGTTCCTTGTCAGGACTACGGAACCCTAGGGTTAGGTCCCTTTAGGGTTCACTGACACGAAATAAGTATTTATGTATTTTTAGTGGATTGGCAGTATAGAAAATAATTGAGTAGAAAGGTTCGAATTTTAAAAACTCTTTCCACGCTAGCGGATAAAATGCACTTTTGCACGCAGATTTTGAATGATAAACAGAACCTTTCCGAGGTTGTGAGTGAAAAAATATATACTTAGGTATACTAACAGTAGTTTAAGGACTTTGTTATTAAGATTCAATAAAAAAAATTAATGATATTTTGCTTTTTAGTTTTTTCGGCGGTTTAATTTTTTTGTTAAAAAGTTTTATTTTATAATTTTTTGTGGCTATAATCTACTATGTTAAAAGCAGGCGTCATTGCTTACCCCTAGCCTAGACAAACTTTATATAGAACATGTATGCTCCATAATAATAATAAAAATAATTTAAGATCACTTGCATTACTAAAAATACCGACTTTCAACGTCACGCTTGTCAATTTCAATACTAAGTTTGAGATGTTTATCTTTATATCTCAGGAGATACTGAAAATATCTCGATGAAATTTTAATGGTACCACCTGTAAAATATCATCATCATCATAATCAGCCGGTATCAGTCCACTGCTGGACATATGCCTCTCTCAAGATACGCAACTGAGCCCGATTTTCGGCTCTTTGTTTTTTCCAGTGATTGTTGACATACATTGATGATATGATAGAGTCATCAAAATAATGATACTTTTATCCATTATTTTTGTTTAATTATTCAAAACGGCTGTTCCGATATCGTAAAAATGTAAATATGACCCCCTTGGGGTATACCCTTTCCACTAAAAAAAGAATTATCGAAATCGGACTACTCTGTAAAAAGTTATGCGTGGCCAAAAAATATATGTACGCGTCGACTTGATAACCTCCTCCGTTTTTTCTCGTCGGTTAAAAAAGATAAAATACAATAATTCATTGTTCAATAATATTTACCTTTTACAATAATTATTTATAAAATTTATATGCGCAGCGTCTATATTCCATTGTCACGTCCTGAATAATACCTACTTCCTTCACTTTACAAAATGAGGCTCTCCAAAAAGGTTAAGAACAAAAGGTAAAAGCTGTGTGCTCCAATAATAAAAGAAATTAAAGAAAATCGTCGTTTCACATCACGTACTTTGAAATTTTCTGTAGGAAACCATTTCGTTCTTATAGACACGTGACAGCGGTACAGATAAAGATTTTCGATTATATCTCTGTATTGGTCATTTCGCTACAAACTTGCTATATAGTTAATCTGTGGCTACAAACGCGCGCTTTCGCTTCAAGCGTTGAAAATACAATTCGGACGCCTGGAAATAAATCGAAATGTGTACGTGACACTTATTATTTCCAGCTACGTTCTGCTTACCTAGTGCGTGTTCTCAGTGTCAATTCTGTTATACATATACACACAGGGTCGAGTGAAGGCCAACGAATGGCCAATGGAAGAAAGCGCTTCACCTAAAAACATTTTATATGCTAGCGTTTGACCACTATCTCGCCTGTCCAAGCGATTATGTTATGTTGATGAAGATGATGAACACGCTAGGCCTAAAATTCTCTGACTCTCAAGAGCTGAACACTGTAAGGTTATGGCGGCAGATTTTCTTATGGTGGTAAGCTACTTTTTGGTACCATGTCGGGTATCAAAGCCGGTAACTCTACATGAATAGCGATGGATTTTGAGCGATAATCGTCGATAAGAAAAGAAACGTATATATACGACTGTCTAGCTGCATCTCCTTCTATAAGACGTTTGCGATGACAGAACGCATCGCTATCAATGTAGAGACTTCCACCTCTGGGCCGGTAGTCTCTACATAAATAGCGATAAATTTCGACCGATAATCGTCGATAAGAAAAGAATTGCAGATAACAACTGTCTAACTCAAGCATCTCCTTCTACTAGACGTTTGCGATGACAGAACGCATCGCTATCAATGATAGGTATTTATAAATACAGACGTATAGCTCCATCTCTCTCTATTCAGTGTTCGTTCGCGTAAGTGTGTATAGCTAACCAACTGTAGGCAAGCCCTCGGAACAATGACTAAAAAGCCACTCTCTTCTCGCTCGCCGATTTTGACAGCATTTGTACTTATTATGTATGTCAAGCATTGACATTGCGCTTAATATTTGAGGTCCTGTACTGATGTTATATTTCTAGGGTTTTATAAATCAAAAATAATTAATCGAATTCATATTATACCTTTTAGATGTTTGCTTGCCTCGTAAAGTTTAAACATTTTGCAAAATTACTCCCTTATCTTCGTAACTTTAAAATCTAAACATTTTGAATAGTTTACTTAAATAAGTTATTTTTCAAAACAATAAAACCGACTTCATAACCACAAACAGGCACTAAAAAGCGAAAAATAAATTACTTAAAATTATTATAAGCGCTACCCACTTATCTATTTGAAGTCGGTGCCAGCCAAGTCTAATAGGTAGTAGATATATAATACCTACATGTATCTACTTAATTACTAACCTACATGTACCTACTTACTACTACTACATACATAGTATCTATCTACTATCCAATAGACTTGGCTGGCACCGACTTCAAATAGATAAGTGGGTAGCGTTTATAATAATTTAAAGTAATTTATTTTTCGCTTTTGAGTGCCTGTTTGTGGTTATGATGTCGGTTTTTTTTTTTTTTGAAAAATAACTTATTTTACCCTTTTTAGTGCAAAACAAGTTGTAATTAAATTACATGCATCTATTAAATTTCGTGTCTGGGCCGTTATACACTGACAGATATATACTTTTTGAAAATTTCAAGTATGTACCTATAACGGTTAAGAAGATACAGATCTGTAAAGTGCGCACATATGTATAAACACACGGACGGATGGACGGACGGACGGACGAACGGACAACAAAGTCTCAAAAAGTATTCATTTTGGTACCCTTTGGGTTCGGAACCCTAAAAAAATTGACTTTAAATGCCGCGCTGTAGTGAACATATTCACTAGTAATAATGATGTCATCAAGGTATCAAAGGACAATGTCCAAAATGGCCCTGTGCAATTAAAGCATCTGACACACACGATAATTAATTGTCTATTTTATTACAATAATTCCAAATACTTTTATAACACGGACTAGTTGTATTCCAAAATGAATATTAAAAAGTATTATTTGCGATTATTAACATTAATTGCCGCCATATGGCCAACAGAGTACTGAATCACTCTACTACTTTATAAGAGGCACTTCCTTATATTGTTGAAACCCGAATTATGAAAGCACTGTGTAGCCAACCTAACAACGGAAAGTATTATTTACGTAGTAACTATTATATAATCTGTGGTATTATACTTATAATGTTTTTTTTTGCAGTATTGATTGTTACAAAGTACGTTCATAATTCTGAGTTTATTTAATAAAGTATGCAGTGTCGCGGGACTGAAATGTCATGTCAAAAAATCTTAGGTATGTTTAAAAAAGTTTGCACCCTAACAAGACTTTGCCCGGTAGAACATTCCTGTGAAGACAAATTATTTATATTTATATATAATTATTTATTATAATTATTAATATATAATTATTTATAGAGGGCCCGGTGGCGTAATTGGGAGAACAGTCGGCTTTGATGCCGTGGTACCGAGTTCAAACCGCCGTGCACCAATGAATTTTTCCATCGAAAAATATATGTGCGCTTCTCACAGTTGCCCTCCGGTGAAGAAAACATCGTTAAGAAACCAACAACCCCCGCATGGTGGTAGGACATATCTAGTGTCCGCCTGGCCAGCTACCACCCTCAAGTTAGAAAATCCGTTGCCAAACATCTAATGTGTTCAGGCAGCTATCCTTGAGAGCCAGTTCCCATTCTAGTCCACTTCTCTATCTTCGACCGCATCATCACTTAGCAACAGGTGTGATAGTGGTCAAACGCTAGCCTATAAGATATAAAAAAAATAAAAAATATTAGTTATCCCCACCTTTATTTCTATCTCGCTCACAGTTACCGTAAGAATATCTGTCAAAAACCAAAATCAACGAGAAGAAAGATGTATTAATGATATGAATAAGATGTATTATTAAAACATTATTCAAGGTAATATTTTTTAGTTTTCAAAAGTATATGCAATAGCAACCTCCATTGTGTATAATCTTCTTGAACTCTTCTACTAAAACCAGTACATTCTCCTATGTTTGAGGTGTTTATCTCCATATCTCTGGAGATACTTATCAGATCTCGCTAAAATTAAAATGGGACCACCACGGAAACGTATCCTACCTATTAAAAAAAGAATCATTTGAATCCGTTCACAATTGACGGAGAAATCGCGTAACATACACACAAAAAAAAAAAAAAAACATACAGACGAATTGAGAACCTCCTCCTTTTTTGTGAAGTCGGTTAAAAAGAGCCAATCAATATCAGTTTCAATTTAATTCGGTTAATATAAAATGAATGAAGCTAATAATTAAATTTAACACCAATCTTCATAAAATATTTGGTAATCAACGGCAATAATTGACGGCACTGAGCACGATCCTTGGTTACTGTCATCCAGCTCTTGCCAGCCACCTTGTGACATGACGAAACTTCAAGGGTTCTTTGTTGACTAAGGAACCCTAAAAACCAGCGAAGTACAGTACAGTATATGTGAAAACATGTACGACTTATACAATTTTTTAAACCACTATTTCTCAGAAATTGAATAGTGGTTCTTAGGAGAAGAATGTGAGAACATTTTTTTATAGATATTTGCATGGTCTACAATTTTGTCTTAACTATTTTAACGATATAACTTTCCGTTTAAGGTACAGACACACCGAAGCGTCCTGAGTGCGCGATCTAGGCGGCGATCAGATAGCGCAGTAGTATTTGTACCGACTGGTTCACACCAAATGCGATCATAAAACAATTGAAAAGTACTGAGATCGCGCCCGCAGATCGCAGGACGCCAAGGTGTGTCCGTACCTTTAATTGGAAAATGCATTCATTAATAATGATGTTCTTTATACCTATTTGCTATATGCGAATTAATGTAAACGTTCACTCAATGTTTTGTGAGCTACCTGATTATACATACCTACATCTGTCTATCTGTATGTCAAACCTAATGATTAATGTTCGTCATATGCAGATGTCACTTCCAGATTATATGTGTACGTTGTCAGAATTGATGGTTGTAATAAATCTCATGTGCATTCTGCTCTGATTTGTAATATCAGGATATTTCACTTGCTGTAATCTCGTGGCTTTGTCATCGTAAAAAGTGTAAAGTTATAACTATCTATGCGTCAAATTCAAAATTGTAAAGCTGCCGCCAAATATCGAATGTGTTTCGCCAACTGTCCACGAGGGCCAGTTCTCATTCGAGGCCTATCGTGCTACCATCCTCAACCGCATCTATTGACGATGGTATATTAAGATACCGACTTTCTCTTTCCACTTTCTTACCTCTCAGAGGTGAGAAAGTGGTCAGTATCTTAATAATATACATAATTTTTCTGTACAATTCTTTGTCACTAAACTCCTCCTTAACGGCTAGACCGATTTAGATGAGTTTTTGCGTGTATGTTAGAGTTGGTCCCTAGATGATTTAGATTTACTAAAAAACACGATAGGTGGTACTGCGATCCGGAAGGACGTTTGCCAGATCCGCTAGTATAAAAAATCTATCAAAAAACCATCCACATCTCCACTTAAAGACGGGTGTTTAATGATTATGAACGAACATTACTTAGTACATATGGCAAACTACTTAAATTTTTAAAGAAATCAACATTTGTAGTCAGGTATATCTGTTAAAATAAAATTATTTTTGCAGCTCCTGCTTCACTTGGCCCTTCCTCATATTGTTTGGAGAGAGTATCGCGGCACTGCACGATATAATTCCACCACCTCTATTTACAATCGGACAACCAGAAGCACAAATAAATAAACGCCATCGTTATATAGTGGAGATAAATATAATAAATAAATAATAAAAATTCTTTATTTAAGTCTACAAATTGGTGTTGGTATATAGCAATAGCCGCTCCGCAGGCGCGCGCCTAATTTCGCCAATTTGGCGCAACCGGCGCGGCCTTTCCGCGCAATGTTCAGTTTTTGGGCGAGGCCACTTGAAATGCTGATAACTCTAAATATTTGCTTTAAATCTACGTATTATTTATTATCGTTAGGATTCTTTGAAACAAGCTAAAATTTAATGTATTATGAATAAAATGAAATAAAATTAAATGTATTGTCAAATTCAAGTAAATAAAGGTTAGCGATTTTTTTATTTTTTCCGAAATTATTAACTAAAGTTGTAATAATTAAGAAATTAAAACATTTTTTCAATATGTTTTCGTTTTATCTACTATATAGATACTCTATTGACATTATAACATTCGAAAACGGCACCTCTGTATAATTTTTTTTTACACCACAATCGAAAAACAAAAACTGCCTCACTGAGACGCATCGAGTGCCATACATAAAAACTCTTGGAACACAAAGATTTGGCTCCAGACTAAAGGAGTTCTGATATTATATGCCATCCTTGTCATTTTCTCTACATTTTAGAGCAGCACAGCCATATAAAAACGTCTATGGTCGTAATTATTCCCGCCCAAAGACGCCAAAACGAAATCACCTAATTTAAGTGACGCGCCAGTTGCGCGGGTAATTGCATAGGCCTGAATCAGGTGACGCGCCGGTTGAAAGGAAGTTACAGTTTATATTTTCAATGCAGTATGGATAGTACCTTAGCTGACCTCTGTACTCAGCAGTAGGTCTCCTTGGAGCCTGTATTGCGGGTTACAGGGACCTTCGCTGGTCCTTAACCATTTGCAAATGTTTGTTACAATGTTAGAGTAGTATATATGTAGACAGTACGAAGCTTTGAAATTTCTTAGATACTGTGATGTAATAAGTATAGCAGAATATGTAATTTACAATTATGTTGTAATTCTCTTTGTACATATATTTGTTATGCTTTTTTCTAATAAAACAATATTTTAATTTAAAACTAAATAGATACTAACCTAATTGGAATTTTTAAAACAAACAAATGCCTATCGAATAAGTGTTTCTTGATTGAGTATGAGCGTGTGTAGTGTAAATGATGTGTATGTGATGTTACCTATTGTGTTGGTGCCATGAAATTCTCTGTGGCCGTATAATCAAGTGCTATACCAGGTTCAGACCAGGCGATTCTAGTCGTTCAAAGGGATGTACGATACGAGTTACAAAAAATACCCAATCGATATTTTTTATCAATTAAATCGCGCTTGATAAGCAAATCAAATAGTTTGATTCAAAACCCTATTATCGCTGTATAATGCACGCCTTAATGTTCTTCCAAAACAAATAATTGATTAACGAAACGAGTACTTATAACCAGTACTTACTAAGTATCGATTCTAAAGTATCGATACTAAAAGTACTTATCGAAAGACAAGTACATCCCTAGCCAGTTGAACGACTAGAATCGCCTAATGTGAACTCGGTATTAGAAGGAAATCGGTTATAACTTTATTGCAGTTATACCTTGATTTACAAAGGATATTTACTTGTTTACTTACGCGATTATAGAAAAGTGGTCCTAGCGAGTTGAGACTGTTCCAGCTAAGATATACCATATACCCGTAAAAAGCGTTTTGCATTCATATGTATACTACTAGGGAATGCAATTAATTACCTGAATCTGTAATTTCTGATGAGTACATCATCTTTGTTAATAGGTATTTTGAAGGTAAGCGTGCTACATCATAGGCTAGCGTTTGACTACTATCTCAACCGTTGGCAAGTGATGTTGTGGTCGAAGATGGTAGCACGCTTGGCTCAGAATGGGAACTGGCTCTCAAGGGTACCTGCTGGAACACATTAGATGTTTGACGACAGATTTTCTAACTTGCATCATGACATCGCCGAAATAGAAGTCAAAAAATTGGTTATCCAGCATATTTTTTTCCATTTCTAATATTGAATATTTTCTATTGTTACATAAACATGACACACGATCGAGATATATGCAATATTACTTTTGAAATAGAAAAAGTTTGAGCAAATCGATCAGAGCCAGTTCTGAAGTTAGTTCTCGTTTGAGCTGGTAGGTATCTATAAATCTCGGGAAAATCCTGCCAAAAAAGTCTGAAGAAACTAAAGAATTATGCAGGCGGGTAGAGATACCGTACAAACTGTTTCGAATATTGTACTAGCAAACTCATATTTTCTTTCAAAAAGTTTGTAACAGGACTCCATCCATTGACAAAAACACAAAACATGACTGCAAAATTAGCCTCTATCACCAAGCCTAGATCATAATTAGGTACAAATCAGTAATTGACTCCTAATGAGGTGTCGTTTCGTTTATTTAATTCAAAATTGGAAGAGTAGGCTTAGGCTCTTTGGTAAAAGTGGGTGGATATGAAATAATGATTATAATCCGCTGGTGCCTTTACGGTGAAGAATACCATCATGAAGAAACCCCTATTTTAACTATTATATTAGGCTAACTTATGTGGCAAGTAGTGCGATACTGACCTTAAAGGTAAGCGTGTATTATCTTATATCCACCTGCATGGTGGGAAGACACAATCAAAAGTTTAATGGCCAGCTACCTCGCAAGTTGGAAAAGCTGTCGTCAAATAACATAGCAAATACCAACCAATACAAAAAAGTGCTGGAGCTTGAAGTAAATTAGGTAAAAAAGACAATATTCAGACAAATTGTTATGAAATGTTCTAAAAAGAATGAAGTGAAAATGAAGTATACTAAAAAAGGTAGCATATCAACCAAATTCCTCGAAGAAACCAACCATCCATTTAGCTTCACTTCGATACTTAAACAAGCATTATAAAGCCTTGTTGATATTCCATCACCGTCGGCTCACATCGGAGGCATGTTCAATATTGTTCGCCACGCGCGTGCCCAAGCAACTTCTGCGGGTATTAGAGGCAGGGGTGCTCAACGCTCAGCTTCTTACTTTACAAAACAAAGAAAATGCTTCATAACTCAGTTGTGCTACGCTGCATCACGGTTGATAGCGACTTGCCAGCTGTTAGCTTGTGACTAAATATGCCTCGTTGGCTTAAGAGCAAACACGGGGTGTATTCCCCTGTTTCCTCCCTAGAAAATGCTTCTAGAGCAAAATTTGTTTCTATAAAATTTCAAGGTTTGCTCTAGCTACGCCCCAGCATTTGCTTTTTTGAACAACCAATTGCAAAAAGAAATATAAGCCTTCTAATCTTCTCTTTGAAATGTATAAAGGGTCATATTTCTAATTCTATATGAGATTGGTAGATCAAAAAAAGCAAATGATAGAGGCATAGCTACAGCAGACCTAAATTTTATGTAGAAACAAATTTTTCTCTAGAGGCATTTTCCAGGGAGTAAACGGGGGAATACATTTGTATGGAAAACTGCACCTCGCGTTCCCTCTTAAAGGACGGATGGCTTTTAAGCAAGAGGTTGCAAGTTCAAATCCTAAAATGAGTGTTTATTTACAGATGGTAATTAAAAGCTTTAATAATTGGAAGCTTGTATTCCCAGTACATTCGTAGAATCCTGCAAAGTGTATACAAAACAAGTTTGTTTGTTTGTAGATATTATTTGAGTTTCACCAAACGCGGATGTTGCCAAATATACTTTGTTTGGTTTGCCAATACCGAGAGAGAGGAATCCAGATTGGTAATCGCAAATCATTATTCTGATCGTATTAGGGCTAATAAGCAATACATTCCGAAAGCCCTGATGTAAAGTGACATAGTCAGTCATCACTCATATTCTGATAACCGTTGGGGTAGACTGGTTCTTAAGTGGAGACCGCGAATCAGCAAACGTAGCGTAGGATGCCCTGTGACGTGGTGGAGCGATGAAACTCGCAAAGCGGTGGGCAGTGACTGGAAAAGAAAGATCGGGCTCAGAGGCGCATATTGAGAGAGGCCTACGTCCAGCAGTGGACTAACACCGGATGATGATGATGATAATGATGATGATGACTCCATAGTCTTAAAAGGCTGAACGGGTTTTCATGAATCCAACAAAAAAACTAAATCAAAATCTGTTCATCTGTTTGGACGCTACGGTGCCACAGACAGACACACACATACACAGATAAACACTTCAAACTTATAACACTCCTTCTTGTTGCGTTAGGGGCTAAAAATAATCACGTATAGAACTGAATAGAAGACTTCATCTGTTCAGTGCAGAAAGGTAACAAAGGTATCATAGGTGACAATTACTCCCAAATTTCCCATTCTAGGACCAGCATGCTTACCATCTTTGACCGCATCATCACTTACCAACAGGTGAGATAGTGGTCAAAGGCTAACCTATGAGATATTTAAAAAAAATCCTAAATAAATTCTAAATATCCATCACAGGCAACTGCCCATCAATTCTAAATCACTTTCACTTTTAACGTAGCGTGTATGTTTATTTAGGATATCCTGCATTAATAATACCAATTTATACCGTTCAAAGCTCTACGCGGTGTTTGATTGGGCTCGTTTCAAATCGGGGATCAGTGAATTTAGCATCGTCACGTGGCGTGTCCAACGAACCGATTTCAAAGGCCCATACGTGCCTATGAATCTAGAAATAAAATATATCGAGGGAATAAGGATCATAACGAACTACCTATGTATCATATGCTCCTGCCTGAACCGGCGATCTTTCGCTTAGGACCCCCTAGTGTCGAGGGAGAATGGTCGGCTTCATCGCAAGAGGTACTGAGTTCAATCCCCGCCGTGCACCAATAGATTTTCTATGGAAAAATTCATGTGCACCTTTCACAGTGACCCTCGGGCGAAGGAAAAACATCGTTAAGAAACCCCCAACCCCCGCATGGTGTTAGGCCACTATCTAGTGTCCACCTGGCCAGCTACCTACCTCAAGTAAGAATATCTGTGGTCAAACATCTAATGTGTTCCGGCAGCTATCCTTGAATGCTTGGATAGGCCTAGCGTGCTACCATCCTCGACCGCAGCCGGTGTCCGTCCACTGCTGGACGTAGGCCTCTCCCAAGGTCGCCACTGAGCGCGATCTTCGGCTCTTCTTTTCCAGTCATTGCCCACCGCTTTGCGTATTGTACGTTGCGAGGGTCAGTTTGTTTTGGCGGCCTACCGTGCCGGGGATTCTTAGCACCCCCTGCCTTGCCGTTACCGAAACCGCCGCCGTGGTCAGGAATAGCAGGGCGGCCGGGAATTGGGGGCCACGGCTTTTTGTGGCTTTCCATAATGCATGCATCCCTTGGGTGGGATATGCCCTAATCGCCAGATCTAGATCGCAGGACGTAGCTTCTCGCACCGGTAAAGCTGCTGCCCGTCACTGGCCTGTAATATTTAGCTACGCCATAATTTAGAAATGGTTATACCGCCCCGCCATTTGTTGGTCGCCAGAGTTAGTCAGCAGGATGCACCACGGGCAGGTGAGGTTGGCTGGGAGCATTGAGGTGGTATTTGTGCTCCCTTACATCCCTCGACCGCATCATCACTTACCAACTGGTGAGATAGTGGTCAAACGCAGCCAATATGATATTAAAAACATCAAGCTATCTATCCTTTACACCAACGAAGCTCCCAATTATATTAATAAAATGTACACATTGCTTTTTAACCGTCAAAAAATCTGTTTTATGAACTGATAAAACGGTACGGTTATTTTTTTGTTGGAAAGGAAAACATTTTTTTTTTCGTCTTTTTATCGAGATTTGATAAGTATCTCCAGAGATATGTCGATAAACGTCTCAAACTTGCTACTGAAACTGACTCGCGCGGCATGGAAGTAGGTTGTTTTTAACCAACTTCACAAAAAAGGAGGAGGTTCTCAATTCGTCGGTATCTTTTTTTTAATATTTATAGTTTTAAATCTATATTGTGTATGCAAACAATTAGGCTATCACCACTATAACATCTGATAGTCTAGTAAAATTACGAGTATGTAGTCAGTATAATATGATAATGTGCTAGAATGTTTACGAATGAGGCGCTGTTTCACCAACATTTTGGGGCATTGTAATTATATTTTGTACTTTCAACCGACTTCCAAAAAGAAGAAGGTTCTCAAATCGAATGTATGTTTTTTTTGTGTGTATGTTACGCGATTACTCCGTTAACTGTGAACCGATTCAAATGATTATTTCTGTAATCGGTAGGATACGTTTTCGAGGTGGTACCATTGTAATTTCATTGAGATCTGATAAGTATCTCCAGAGATATGACGATAAACGTCTCACTTGCTACTGATATTGACTCACGGGGCATGGAAGTCGGTTGTTTTAGTTTTTAAACTATCTTAATTATATTAAGAATATTTTAATGCACTGACAGTAATAAACAAAAATAACATAAATGGTACCATTACCACTTACTATCAGTTGAACAGACAGCTTGTTTACTCACAATTATATTAGAGAAGGATTATTGTGATATAAACCATTTCCTTAGAGCTACTTGAAGTGGTAAATCCACGAGCGCTTAAAGTAAATTGATCCCGAATCCGGAATAATTTGTTACCTTAATCCAGACATTTGCCTTTATAAGCTTGCAATTAAACCAAACACATGGCTATGAGCCAAGTTTTCGTGTAAAACAAGTTTTAATTTGCAATTTATGTAAATTACAAAACTTCTCTTGTATTTTACGACTCGTAAAGTACAGTGAAATTGTACTGGGTTATTATCAAAATAATTACCTAATAACCTTTTATTACAATATCAAAGACCTTTTGCGTTACGTCTATAATTACGTATCACTTTTTTTGCTATGTACCGTTTTATTCGAATTAATTCAACCGAACCAAATAAAAATTAAGAGGAGTTTCACAATTTGGCTTTTTTTTTCGTGAAACAACAAGATGCAGCTATTCATAAATATTTATAAAGAACAAAGCGGCTTTATAAGCTTTAAGCTAAACTTTATTACGCATAGCATAGACTATCTTTAACAGCAAACTCAATCCATAGTCACGTACTTGTTATTTCAGTCAAAGTTATGACCATATAGGCCCAAGTTCAAACATTACTTAGTCCTGCATCGGAAAGATAACGTAATGGTTGGACAGGTCAGCATAATGCCCCCGAAATAGAGCCATAGCTATGATTTTTGTCTGAGATAGGTTTGTTCGAAAAACAATGTTGAAATTATGTCATTCTGCCGTTCAAAACAACACAACGTTTTTGTTACAAAACAGTTGCAATAAATCATAAATTGATATATTTTGATCTTATAGTTTTGTTTTGATATCTACTTAGAAGAAATCAAACAGAAAAAGAATCATTTAGCTTCAAAAATGTTATAACTGCGCTGTAATTTGGTTTAAATGTAAGGCTGAGTTGCACCATCTTACTTAAACTATAACAAGCGTCAAAAATCTGTCAAAATCCATTAGTTTTTATATTAGTCATTAGTAGTTATAGTTACGGTTAAAGTAAGATGGTGCAACTCAGCCTAAGAGTTTTTTGATGACTGTTAAGCTAGCGTTTGACCACTATCTCGCCAGGGTTGTAAGCAATGATGTGTTTAAGGATTATATACACGCCAGACCGCGAATGGTCCAACAATCAAAATATGTGCTGTCAAAACACCGTTAGATTTTGGCGGCAGATTATCTTCTTGATGGTGCTTCCTTTTGGCTTTTGGTAGCAGGTCACGCGGAACATTGAAATAATGCTATCACCTGGGGAAGACCACCCAAGCAAATGCTTGGGTGGTCTTGCACCCAAGCAAATGCTTGGTTGATTTTTCTATGCAAATGCATAGAAAAATCAATTGGTGCATAGCTAGGATTTGAACCAGAGACCTCCGGGTTTGAAACCACAGTATATGATCTATAGTAGAGTCAATTTAATAGATCACATATTTTGACACTTCATCAAAATTCAACAACGTAACCTTGTAATGAAGGGCACATTAAAATTATTAATTACTAGCAGCCCGCCCCGGCTTCGCATGGGTAGAAAATATATGCCTACAAAATTTGCATCAGTTTGTTGCATCGAATATAAAATAGCATCGAATATAAAATACTAGCTGTTACCCGCGGCTTCGCCCGCGTTATTTGTGTCTTTTAGACCATTGAGGTCTAGATCGATGATCTCTTAGGCCAAATCACCAAAGGCCCTCAAAGTCGAACTCAATATCTTCTATTGTTAAAGTCATTAATCATTTTGGTTAGGTTAGTATACGAAATTGTGCTGTTTAAATGTTTGACTCAATACAACAGTTCCTAAAACATTTTTTACAAAGAAAATAAGGTGAATAGCTGCGCGAGCGTAGCGAGCGATATTATTGGGCGAGTGAAAATATTTTATGGCGTTTTATAACCCTGACAGTTTAATGACCTAATCATCAAGTCAATATAGATGACTCTTAGGTCGAACTCGATATCGTCTATTGTTGAAGTCATTAATCATTACTTGGTACTTGGTAAACCTAACGAAGGTTTAGCAGCGAGCGCGAAAATTTTTACGTCATTATATGACCCTGGTAGTTTTTATAACCTACTAAATCAACACCGATGACCCTAGGGTTAAACTTGATATCCACTTATTTTAAGGTAAAAATTCATTATGATTATTGAAGGTAGTACTGTTTCAATTTATAAACTCGTTTTGATACATGTGGCTATTGAAATACAAAAAATTCTGAATTATAACCTACAAAGTGGACAAAACAAAGGTTTGCGCGAGCGCAGCGAGAGCTATCAATGCGCGAGCGAAGCGAGCGCGAAAATTTTTACGTCATTTTATGACCCTGACAGTTTTTATGAACTACGAAGTTAACACCGATGACCCTAAGGTTAAACTTGATATCCACTTGTTTTAAGGTGAAAATCACTTTGATTATTGAAGGTTGTACTGTTTTAATTTATAAACTCGTTTTGATGCATGTGGCTATTAAAATACAAAATATGCTGAAATATTACCTACAAAGTAGATAAAATAAAGGTTTGCGCGAGCGCAGCGAGAGCTATGAATGCGCGAGCGAAGCGAGCGCGAAAATTTTTACGACCTTTTATGACCCTGACAGTTTTTATGACCTACCAAGTTAACACCGATGACCCTAAAGTTAAACTTGATATCCACTTATTTAAAGGTAAAAATCATTATGATTATTGAAGTCTGTTCCAATTTATGTCATGTTTTGATGAATGTGGCTATTAAAATACAAAAGTTGCTGAAATGTATTCAACAAAGTACATATAACAAATGCTTGCGAGCGCTATAACAGCGCGAGCGAAGCGAGCGCGAAAAATTTTTACGACCAAAAAATTTTTATGACCCTGACAGTGTATATGACCTTTTAAGTTAACACTGATGAGACAAAGGTTTAACTTGATTTCCACTTATTTTAAGGTAAAAAATCATTATGATTATTGAAGATTGTAACTGTTCCAATAATAAACTCATTTTGATGCATGTGGCTATTAAAATACAAAAAGATAAAACAAAGGTTTGAGCGAGCGCAACGAGAGCTATGAGTGCGCGAGCGAAGCGAGCGCGAAAATTTTACGTCATTTTATGACCCTGACAGTTTTTATGACCTACCAAGTCAACACCGATGACCCTAAGGTTAAACTTGAAATCCACTTATTTAAAGGTAAAAATCATTATGATTATTGAAGTCTGTACTGTTCCAATTTATGTGATGTTTTGATGAATGTGACTATTAAAATACAAAAGTTGCTGAAATGTATCCAACAAAATACATATGACAAATACTTGCGAGTGTCATTACTGCGCGAGCGTAGCGAGCGCGAAAAATTTTTACGACCTTTTATTACCCTGACAGTGTTTATGACCTTCTAAGTCAACAACGATGACCCTAAGGTTAAACTTGATATCCACTTATTTTAAGGTAAAAATTCATTATGATTATTGAAGGTTGTACTGTTTCAATTAATAAACTCCTTTTGATGCATGTGGCTATTAAAATACAAAAAATGCTGAAATATTACCTGCATAGTAGATAAAATAAAGGTTTGCGCGAGTACAGCGAGAGCTATGAATGCGCGAGCGAAGCGAGCTCGAAAATTTTTACGTCATTTTATGACCCTGACAGTTTTTATAACCAACTAAGTCAAGACCGACGAATCTAAGGTTTAACTTGATATCCACTTATTTAAAGGTAAAAATTAATTATGATTATTGAAGGTTGTACTGTTTCAATTAATTAACTCGTTTTGATGCATGTGGCTATTAAAATACAAAAAATGCTGAAATATAACCTACAAAGTAGACAAAACAAAGGTTTGCGCGAGCGCAGTGAGAGCTATCAATGCGCGAGCGAAGCGATAATTTTAGAGAAGGTTTAACTTGATTTCCACTTATTTAAAGGTAAAAAATCATTATGATTATTGAAGATTGTAACTGTTCCAATTATAAACTCATTTTGATGCATGTGGCTATTAAAATACAAAAAGATAAAACAAAGGTTTGAGCGAGCGCAACGAGAGCTATGAGTGCGCGAGCGAAGCGAGCGCGAAAATGTTTACGTCATTTTATGACCCTGGTAGTTTTTATGACCTACTAAGTCAACACCGATGACCCTAAGGTTAAACTTGATATCCACTTATTTTAAGGTAAAAATCATTATGATTATTGAAGTCTGTACTGTTCCAATTCATGTCATGTTTTGATGAATGTGGCTATTAAAATACAATAATTGCTGAAATGTTTCCTACAAAGTAGATATAACTAATGCTTGCACGACCGGAGCGAGCGCTATTACTGCGCGAGCGTAGTAAGCGCTATCACTGAAAACGAAACTGAAATCACGAAAAATGTTTACGACCTTTTCTGACCCTGACAGTTTTTATAACCTACTAAAATAACACTGATTACACAAAGGTTAAACTTGATATCCAATTATTTAAGGTTAAAAATCATTATGATGATTGAAGATTGTACTGTTTTAATTTATGGACTCGTTCTGATGCATGTGGCTATTAAAATACAAAAGTTGCTGAAATATTACCTACAAAGTAAATCAAACAAATTATTGCACGAGCGCAGCGAGCGCTATCACTGCGCGAGTGAAGTGGGCGCAAAAAATTTTACGTTTTATGACGCTGACAGTTTTTATAACCTACTAAGTCAACACCGATGACCCTAAGGTTAAATGTGGCTGTTAAAACTCGAATGCTTATGAAATACTTCCCACATAGCAGATAAAACACGTTGGGCAAGCAAAGCCATCGCGTAAATTTTGATGACTTTTAATGACCCTGACAGTTTTATAGGTCAAGCCGTTTGGCCAAATAGAGGCCACACATTTACAAAATTCCATAATAAAAATATAGACAACCGAAATTTCCACCCAAATAAAAGTATTCGTTGCCCTTCTATGTCTTTTTGACTGTCTGTGTACAAAATTTCAGCTTAAATGGTTAACCCGACCGAGAGTAGGCCACACATTTACATACTTCAATTTAAAAATTCTGGACACCTGGACTCGACTGCCAGAAAAAAAGTATCCTATGTGATTCTATGCAATATGAACTGTAATATGTATAAAATTTCAGCTGAATCGGTCAAGCTGTTTAGCTGATAAGAGGACACGCATTCACAAAATTCAATAAAAAAAATCTAAACACTCAGACTCGATGGACAAAAAACAGTATCCGATATCCTATTCTGCCCTATGAACTGTCTTTATACAACATTTCAGGCAAACCGGTCAAGCCGTTTATTCGAGAAGAGGTCTTAAATTTACAAAATTTAATCAAAAATATCTGGACTCGCAAGCCAAAAAAAAGTATCCCATATCCTATTCTACCCTATGAACTGTCTTTATACAACATTTCAAGCAAATCGGTCAAGCCATTTATTCGAGAAGAGATCTTATATTTACAAATTTCAATTAAAAAGTTTGTACCCTCGAAAAAAAGTATTCTATATTCTATTCTGCCTTTTGAACTGTCTTTAAACAACATTTCAGGCAAATCGGTCAAGCTGTTTATTCGAGAAGAGGTCTTATATTTACAAAATTCAATTATAAATATCTGGACCCCCTGACTTGACAGCCAGAAAAAAATTATCCTTTATCCTATTCTGCCCTATGACATATATTCACACAAAATTTCAGGCAAATCGGTCAAGCCGTTTATTCAAGAAGAGATCTTATATTTACAAATTCCAATTAAAAATATTTGTACCCTCTGACTCGATAGCCAGAAAAAAGTATTCTATATTCTATTCTGCCTTTTGAACTGTCTTTAAACAACATTTCAGGCAAATCGGTCAAGCTGTTTATTCGAGAAGAGATCTTATATTTACAAAATTCAATTAAACATATCTGGACCCCCTGACTCGACAGCCAGAAAAAAAGTATCCTATATCCTATTCTGCCCTACGAACTGTCTCTATACAACATTTCAGGCAAATCGGTCAAGCCGTTTATTCGAAAAGAGATCTTATATTTACAAAATTCAATTAAAAATATCTGAATCCCCTGACCCGACAGCCAGAAAAAAATTATCCTATATCCTATTCTGCCCTATGACATGTATTCACACAAAATTTCAGGCAAATCGGTCAAGCCGTTTATTCAAGAAGAGATCTTATATTTACAAATTCCAATTAAAAATATTTGTACCTTCTGACTCGATAGCCAGAAAAAAAGTTTTCTATATTCTATTCTGCCTTTTGAACTGTCTTTAAACAAAATTTCAGGCAAATCGGTCAAACCGTTTATTCAAAAAGAGATCTTATATTTACAAAATTCAATTTAAAATATTTGGACCCCCTGACTCGATAGCCAAAAAAAAATTATCCTATGTCCTATTCTGCCATATGTTCTATCTTTGTACAAAATTTCAGCTAAATCGGTCAAGCCGTTTGACCGTGAAGAAGTCCCAAACAAACAAACAAACAAATAAACAAACTGACTTTCGCATTTATAATATTGGTGTTGATTATCATATTTAACAATTATCGTCATATTTCAACAAATTTACACAAAACCTTAACGAATTATGCACCTAAACCTTCCTCATAAACTCTCTGGCTATTGGTGAATACCAACTGCACGATAATCCGTTCAGTAGCTATAGGAGATTATTGCGAACAGACAGACAGACGCAGTGATGGACTTTGTTTTATAATACTTACGTAGTGATATTGGACGGCCCTTTGGCGTAAAGGATAGTTACCCTGATTTTGACCCGACGGTCGTTGGTTCTTATCATAGATACGAGTATATACCTACCAATGAAAGTATTATGTGCATTCATGATTATGGGTTTTCGTACAGAGGTAGTGGGATCATTAAATCTACCAAAACTGGCCAAGTGCAAGTCGGACTCGCACTCGTAGGGTTCCGTATTTTATTACTTTAATTTTTCGCCATTAAAAAAAATTAACTTTGTTTTTCATAGAGTTTGTATGAAAAACAAAGTTATCTTTGCAGGCGCTATATCTCACAAACTGCTGACTGTATCTCGTTTAAACTAATTTTGTTGATATCTACAAAATATATTTTTTCTACATTTTTCACTTCATTACTTTAAAAGTTGAGAAAAAATTATTTTAAACCTCAATGTCATTTTTAAAGACCTATTCATAGACATGTATAGGTTTGAAGATTTTTTTTTTGTTTCAGTTCTATGTATGGGACGCGCCCCAACTTTTATATGTTTATACCTACTGACCTACCAAGTTTCAATTCAGTACTCTTTATTGTTTTGGAATAAAATGGCTGTGACATACGGAGGGACAGACATGACGAATCTATAAGGGTTCCGTTTTTTGCCATTCGGCTACGGAACCCTAAAAGTAGCTTACCACTAAGGAGAACATCTGCCGCCGTAACCTTACGGCGGTCCCCGACGACCCCGACGCAAAAAGTAGGGGTATTATACGTTAAACGTGTGTATCGTGTATCTGTGTGTCTGTATGCAGCATTTTAGCACCCAACCGGATGAATAGATTTGATTTCATTATTGATAGTTTTTTTGTTTGATAGATTGCATGTCTTTATCAAGAGTGTTCTTAGCTTTGATTCATGAAAATTCGTTCAATCGTTATAAAACTATGAGCTTTTTTCTAGTTGTTTGCGCTATGAAATCAACTTTCATAGGTCTGATCAATTCGAAAATCTCCTTTTTCAACGATACTGTAAGAACATGGAAGCATTTACCTGATGCTGGGACATCTCCTGGACTCTACAGAGTACTCAAATCCTCACCAACTTACAGCTCAGATTTTAAATGTCGTGTTTTTTGTAATTGGAATGCTTTTAATGAAAAGATTATATATAGATCAGTCGGGGTGGTTTAAAATATATAATTATATATATAGATCAATATTATTTTATACAATAGATCATATTATTATACTATATTGACTTCAAATTGATTGTGATCGGTGGGGATCTACAGAATAGCTAAGCCTATAATAATATTTTCATAATAACTATGACCTAATCTGTGGTTTCACTGCAAATATTTTATCAATTTTGCGATGCGTGTATGTGAAATCCTTGATATATTCTAGAGTTTTCATTTGAATTATATACTGTAAAGAACAATTTTAATCTATAATATTTGGCCAAGCTAATTAACGTAATTATTTGGATAAGGATTACTACTATATACTTGAAAATAGCCTTGGAAGTCATGTAATATTTTTTTAACAAAAATTTTAAGATTAAAATGGTTACTGTGACAGCAACAGCATATTATTATGTCTATCTCTTAAGGTTGACTACCTTAAGAGATATACATATGCTGTCGCAGACTTTTTTGTAGGTCTTATTAAGTTGTATAACTCTTCTATAGAAAATATTATTCTATCTATTTTCAATTGAGCAGCGTTCGTAAGAAACGTGTTTTGTCGACCGTTTTTTGTCGACTTAGGTTGCAAATTAGGTCTCCACGAATGTACCTTTGATTTAAACGGGATAATATATAGCCTTTTTTCATTTCGAAAGTCCATTCTATATATTAGTGAAAGAATTTTTTAAATCGGTTCAGTAGTTTTTGAGTCAAATCATTACAAACATACAAAAATACAAAAATACAAATATCTTCTCTTTATAATATTAATATAGATATAGATATAGATAAGTATAGATTTCAAAGTCAGAACTGCATGATTACTTAACATTTTTCAGTTACAAATACAAATTTATTCTAATAATTACAAAAGAAAGCTTTTTATTAGCTTCACCTGTATGTTTGTATGTTTGTAACCAACTTCTTTGAGCGCGATTTTGACCCACTTTAAACTGCCAGATTTCGTTCAAACTTTGTAGATTTATCGAGGACCGATGACAATACACTAATTTGATTAAAAATTATTCAATTTTTCAACTAAAACTACTATTAATTTATAAACATTATTACTTATTTATATTTATTGAAATTTTTAACACTATTCTTAATTGATATTTATTAAAATTTATTTTCTTTTTTTTTAGTTCGGTGTTCTATGAAAAGCGTGTTTTTTAGTTTTTTTTAACTATTATTTTTTACGATTTACTTTGACAAATAATTCATTTTAAACATAATAAACAATTTTTGTTATAAAAAAATAACCGGCCAAGTGCGTGTCGGGCCACGCGCAGTGTAGGGTTCCGTAGTAGCCTGTTATTCAATGTAAGTCTTTACCCGTTATAAATAAAACATAAAATTAAAAAATCAAAAAACCCGACTGCGCATAAGTGAAGTGTTAAAAAACGAACTGAAAAGAAAAAAACAAGTAAGTCTAGTAGTTTAGACTTCTGTTTAGGGATATCAAAAAACTATACCATTTAAATTCTTTCTCGGTCGATACACTCATAAAATAAACATTGTTATATGAAATATAGAGACTTTAACAGTCGGGACACATTAATCCCCATTCGTTAAGCCATTAATGTGTCCCGCCTGTTAAAGTCTCTACATTCCATACAACAAAGTATAATTTATTTTATGAGTGTATCGACCGAGAAAGAATTTAAATGGTATAGTTTTTTGATATCCCTAAACAGAAGTCTAAACTACTAGACTTACTTGTTTTTTTTTCTTTTCAGTTCGTTTTTTAACACTTCACTTATGCGCAGTCGGGTTTTTTGATTTTTTAATTTAATGTTTTATTTTACACTTTTTAGTTAAGTAAAGGACGGCAAATTCCGTACTATTAAACAACTATACCAAAAGGAAGAGGATGTTTGTTACCTCAGAACTCCATCAATTCTTAACCGATTTAGAAAATTCTTTTTTTGTTTGAGTTAATGTGATTTTCTTTTGGTCTCATTGTAATTTTATTGAGATCTGATAAGTACCTTCAGAGATAAGCACCACTAACTTGTTACTGAAAGTGACTAACTCGGCATGTAAAATCGTTTTTTTTTCGATTTGTACGATCTTAAATTATTTGTTATAACTATATTTTGAATCTCCATTTTAAGACCTTTAATTCGATACTCCACTCGATAGGTTTTGAAAAACACATTACCTCTCCTTTGCGTCGCGCAGTCGGGTAACAAGCAACTAGGTACTCCGTCTTTGTCACTTTAAAGGATTTATTCTAAGGATTATGTATTAGTACAAAATTATCCAATACCCAAGTTCAACGACTATTACTGCTAAACTAATCAAGTAATCTTAACCGCTATAGTTTTCCTTTAAAGTTCATGAAATGCGCTATTATCATGAATTATTCGAGATTTTTCAAGCCAGCAGTTTAGCTTTTAGAGGGGGGGGGGGCGTCCCCACTTCTCATATATTTATTTACATACCCCCACAAAATTACAGCTTTCTAGTATTAACGGTCTCTTAGCAAAACCTCGGACAGACAGACAGACAGACAGACAGATAGACAGACAGACAGACACACAGACGGACATGACGAAACTATAAGGGTTCCTTGTCAGAACTATATTATGGTTATTTCGAATAACATCAAACTAACATAATACTTGTATGTGTTGATGCGAATCGATTCATCAATTGAATCGATGTTTTTAAGCAAGTCACCTTACTATAAAGCTAAGACTGGCGGATGTCAAATGTGATCTATTAAATTGTAAAAATACTATAAGAATCTTTGTCCTGCCATACTGACTGAATGACTTATAGACAACGCACAGCCTAAACCGCTGGTCGTAGAGACTTGAAATTTGGAGGGTATATTTGTCTTAGTACGTAAACCCTTACGTACTTACTAAAAACTACGTACTAAGAAAGGATTTTCCAAAATTCACCCTTTAAGGGGAAAAATTAGGGTTCAAAGTTTGTATGGAGAAACAAGATTAGATAGTCTTTTCTATCCGAAACTTCACACAAGTGCTTCAGTAAAGAAATAAGTAAATACATGTTTCAGGTTTTTTTGAAATGCCTCCCCTAAGAGGGTGAAATGGGGTAACAAAGTGTGAAAATCAATATTGTTTCGGATTGCGCTGAAATTTGGCATGCAGATAGTTATTACGACGTTAGTTAGAATTTTCCAAAATTCTCCCCTGAAGGGGATGAAACAGGGGTTTAATGTTTGTATGGAAAAACA
Source organism: Cabera pusaria (assembly GCA_954871355.1). NCBI lineage: Eukaryota > Metazoa > Arthropoda > Insecta > Lepidoptera > Geometridae > Cabera > Cabera pusaria. The sequence goes on from OX940888.1 coordinate 22,524,447, forward strand.
AGATTAGATAGTCTTTTATATTCGAAATTTAACACAAGTACTTAAGTAAGTAAATACGTGTTTCAAGCTCTTTCGAAATTCCACCCCTAAAAGGGTGAAGTGGGGTAACAAAGTCTGAAATCAATTTTGTTTCGGATTGCGCTGAAATTTGGCATGCAGATAGTTATTTTGACTTAGGTATCCGCTCAGCAAGGATTTTCTAAAAATTCCTCTCGGCTACGGAACGGGGATTCAAAGTTTGTAAGGCGAAACAAGATGATATAAAGTAATTTTTTTTTTTTTTGTAGTTATTTATCTACGTAGAGTAGATATCTCACTGCTATTACAATCTAGCCTTATAACTAGGCTAATAAGTAATTTGATTTTAACTTAATTTACTATTAAAATATTACTAAGAATGTGTCCATTAACACTTTTCCTAATGTCTCTATTAAGGGGAAGACACTTTGTTATTGTGTTCTTTTAAATAGCATTCACTATCACTACACTTATGCTCACTTTGTAAAATATCACTGAAGTAACTCGAAAGGTTTTACCCTTTTTAGTCTTCTCACTATGTCTGTGTTGTCGAAGAGCTGGATAGCCTCGACGTTCACATGATGGTGAAGTCTACGATCGTGAGCTTCAGCATACTGTTTTATTGTTTTAGCGACGTGTTCCACTTTTAGGTCCCGATGGAGGTCGTCATTTCTAATGTACCAATCTGGGTGCCTTTACAATGCTCCTGAGCACTTTATTTTGAAATCTTTGTATAATCTGTACGTTGCTCTGTTTGGTGCATCCCCATAGCTGGATACCATAAGTCCATATTGGCTTAAGGACTTGTTTATATAATAGCATTTTGTTATGCACTGACAGAGATGAATATTTTCCAAACAGCCAGTGCATATTCTTGTAGCGAAGCTCTAATTCTTCACGTTTCTTTTTGACATGCAGCTTCCAGCTTAGCTTTGCGTCTAATGTCATCCCTAGATATTTTGCTTTGCTATCGTAAGGTATTGGTTGATTATTTATGAACACTGGATGGTAGTTTGGTCTCTTATTTGTGAAATCTACGTGTACAGATTTACTTTCGTTGAGCTTTATTCGCCATTGCTTTGTCCATGCAACTATGGAGTTGACTGCATAGTCTGAACTTTTTCTACTGCTTCCTCTTGGGTGACACCTGTAGCCATAATGGCTGTGTCATCCGCGAAGGTTGCGATAGTGTTATTTTCTAAATGAGGAATATCACAGGTGTATAATACGTACAGGACCGGACCTAAAACACTGCCCTGTGGTACTCCAGCCTTTATCTGCTTTAGTTCTGAGTATGAGTCATCTTGTCTTATCCTGAACATCCTTTGTGTTAAGTAAGATTCAAGAATATCTGCAAACTGTTTTGGAAGCATATTTGTCAGTTTGTGTATGAGGCCCTTATGCCAAACTTTGTCGAACGCTTGAGCTACATCCAAGAAGACGGTAGTGCAAACTTTCTTTTCTTCCAGAGCATTTTCTATGATGTTGGTGATTCTATGAACCTGGTCTATGGTGGAGTGATTTTCCCTAAATCCGAACTGGTAGTCAGGAATAAGGTTTCTTTCTTCTATAATGGGTTTCAGCCTTTTCAAGAGCAGTTTCTCGAATAACTTCGATATTATTGGTAGCAGAGATATTGGTCTGTATGATGTTGCAGCTTGTGGTGGTTTACCAGGCTTCTGGATCATTATAACCTCAGCTATTTTCCACAAGTCGGGCACGTATTGAAGTCTGAATGACGCATTTATGAGTGTTGTTAATTTGATTACCGCTTTTCGGGGAAGATTTTGGAGTACTTCACCTGAAATCAAATCATATCCCGGCGTCTTTTTCTTTTTTAGCTTTTTGATTTCTTTGTAAACTTCTCTTGGTGTTGTAAGTTTAATTTCAATATCATCTTGGGATGTTTCAGTTAGCACGAAGGCATGGTTCATATCCTCGTTAGGCTGAAATATCAACTCTAAGTGTTGTGCAAATCTAGAAGCTTTCTGTTCATTGCTGACGGCCCAACTTCCGTTATTTTCTTTTATAGGTGGGACCTGCAGAGTAGGTTTTTTAAGGTTTTTAGTGGTTTTCCACAATGAGTAGTTAGTTGAACGATCACTTGTCAGCTGACTCAAGTAAGTGTTCATGGATTCGTCATTGAAAGCTTGTATTGTCTTTCGAAGTTTTTTTGTTAAGTTGTTCAGAAGCATTTTGTCTTTTGGACATCTTGTCATGTGCCATTGCTGTCGCTGTCTTCTTTTATTAGCTATCATATCTCTTATTTCTATGGGATAATAATTACATCTATTTTTCTTTATGTATTCTGGTGTATTTTTCCAGGCACATTATTGAATGTCAGTTATGAATTTTTTTAAATCTATATCTACTTCATTTGGGCATTTTAATGAAGTTTTTAGGTCAGTTATACTGTCTAAATCTAGCTTGAAGCTTTCCCAATCTGTGTTTTTATTTGCCAAAGAAGGGCTGGTTTCTTTCTCAATGTTGTTCTCACTTACCGTTAGAATTATCGGTGAGTGGTCAGAGTTCATATCATAACCTTCCTGAATATGCAAAAAGCTTGGTGATAAATTTTTATAACTAAAAAAATCTATGAGGTCAGGAATCTTCAAAGGATCAGTGGGCCAGTAAGTTGGCTTGCCTGTTGATATGACATCACATTTGCAGTCTCTAATGGCTGTTAATAGTTCTTTTCCTTTAGTGGTAGTAAGTCTCGATCCCCAGTAGGTATTCTTAGCATTAAAATCACCTCCCAGTATAAATCTGTTACATAGTTCTTTTAAAAAACTTATGTACTGTTCCACTTTTAGTGCGTGCTTAGGCGGACAGTATATCGATGATAATGTGATGGGATACTTTTTAGTTTCAAGCTGAATAGCAACTGCTTGTATATGTTGTTCTTCAAACTTATGTTTTTCAAAGTGATTGATATTATCTCTTATGATGATGGTGCTGCCTCCACTTGCGGTATTATCCGGGTGCAGAGCGTGGTATGTTTTATATCCTTGTAGTCTGATGTAGGATTCACGTGTAAAATGTGATTCGGAAACAAGACAAATATCGATATTTTCTGTATTGAGGACCACCTGTAGTTCATTTCGATGATGAAGCAGTCCATTTGCATTCCACGCCATTATATTTAGTGATCTATGTATGATGTATGTTTGAAGTAGCCATTTTAGTGCTATTTTCTATTTTTTTCAACCTACTGTCGAATGAGGTCATAAGTGATAAAATTTGATTAACTTTTTCGTCGATAGTGGAATTTTTCTGTTGAGTTTGAGGCTGTGGTAATCGCTGTTGCTGAGTTCCTTTAGTCATTTGAGCGTACGTGATGTTTTTAGTTACGCTTTGTGCCTTTTTGGTATTATTTGCACTTGGCGCCTGGGTAGTGGTAGTTGTGACATTTTTCTTTGTATGCTTATTTTTTAAGCTTTGTAATTCCTTCGCTACTATGCATCCCCTGTAGTTAGCGGGGTGCGGTTGACCACAGTGTACACATTTCGGTTTAGCATCAGCTGGCTTCTGACAGTCTCGAGTCAAATGCTTGCCTGTACATTTAACGCATCGTGGTTCCTTGGAACAGTACTTTTGCGTGTGCCCATATGATTGGCACCTTTTACATTGGGGGAGAAGTCTGGAGGTTTTCACAGGTTCAATCTCCACTTTGCATCCTAATATTATCCTTATATTGTAAAGTTTATTTATGTCTTCATCTTTTTCGAAAGAAAGCAGAAACATATTAAGTGGTTCCTTCTTCCTCCAGCTGAGTTTGTTGACCGCACTTAGAATTTTAAATCCATTGAGGGTCAGGTCACTCACTATTCTATCAGGCATATACGAAGAATGAAGATTTTTAGCCATGACTCTTATAGGTCTATCCTGCTTATTTTCGTAAGAATGCCAACGTAAGCTCTGTTGTGACAGCAATTTCGTAATACTTCTATACGAATCTTCATCGCGCGCATTTATCTTCGCACATTCACTGTTCATTACTTTTATGATGAACGTGTCCTTAGGAACGCTTGTGAATAAAAAGTCGTAAAACGCCTGATAGTTTCGGACGTCTTCAACAACAATTGGTGGAGGTTGGGGAGGTTTTTTTAACTTTTCTTTGGCGATCGGACTAGGGGGATCATCTTGCGTGGGGGAGGGAGACTTTAACAACTTCCTTTTCTTCCTACCTTTTTCTCGCACCCACCCGGTTTCTTTAGCGAGTTCCTCCTCGTCCGTCTCGTACTGGACTGCGGCTGAAGGTTCTTCATTATTGGGCTGTTTAGTTGGAACAGTGTCATTCTGCTCCCGAACATGTTTAAGATGGCACTGAAGCTCGTGGATTTGGTTTTGTAGTTCACCAACAAGATCCTGTAATTTAATACGTTCTCTTCTTTCTTCTTCGAAACGATCATATAGCAATCGTTCCGTTTCCGTTGATAAAGTGATTTTTGTAGGTGAAGCCATCGTTATTAGTTGCTTCGCCTTAACATTTGTTTACACAAAATTAGCTTGTTTCACTCACTACGCGTATCTGGGTCATCGCGACGACCGTATAAACAATGCACTCGCGACGGCTAAGTAGGCTGCTGCGTCAGCGCCTTACCCGAGTGGACTAGAGCAGGCGCAACGCGAACGCAACCTTTCTCTACGGAAGTAGCAAACTCACTGATATATATATATATATATATATATATATATACTGATATATATATATAAAGTACGTGTTGTAGGATTTTTTGACATGGGGTACGTAACAAAGTCTGAAAATTTAGGTTTTTCGGGTTTTATAAATATGAATCCCGAATTGCCTTAGTCACGCGATAACATGAAAACGGGTGAACCGATTTGGCTTATTCTTATTTGATGTCTTTAATGATAGAATCGTTTTTACAAAAGAAAAGTTTTAAGTAAATAAAAGAAGTTTTTAACGCGGGTGAAGCCGCAGGGCACTTCTAGTACAATATAATATAATTTACGCCTAGGGGTCGTCCAAAAGTACAGCTTCAAATGTAGTAAAAGCTATCCACACCTTATTGAGTATATTTTTTGTAGAAACAACGGATAAAGTAACTGTACCGTTAGGTGTCTTAAGCTTTTACAGTCCCGACTCAAGAACCCATCTTGATATAAAATCATTGGTCCATAGTCTCACGACTACAATTTAATAGAACCTAGATAAAACTCAAGCACTTATAAATTTTAGTTTGAGTCTAGATAGTAACAATCATTTCAATTTACAGCGCAGATAAAAATAAATGGATTTTAACTATTAAACAAAAAAAGTTTTAAAGTAACGCATATGTCGAATATTGCAGGTTTTTACAAACTTGAACATTTACTATACATATAATAAAATCATCAGTTGGGTTTTAATTTTCTGTTATTGTTATTTATAAGTCCAGTAGTTATAGTTACAGCTTATAGTTATAGTACTGATGGTTAAATTGATTTCAATAAACATCAATTGTTAAGCTGAATGTTTTAATGTTATATCAACTGAAAACGTAACGGTGAAAAATACTGTACTTGTAGTGGTAGAGACTTCTGCTAGTCCGTCTGAAGCGGTACCAACACTTTGTCAGCTAGTCGATCGAGAAACAAGATTTTTTTTAAACGACTTCACAAATAACTTATGATCGTACTAAACGAAAAAAACCGACTTCACATGCCGCGATAGTCAAAGTACTGGCTAGTTATAATCATGTCATAAAATTGTTTATCTCCATATCTCCGGAGATGATTGTCATATCTTGATAAAAAATAAAAAATTACAGTCGAATTGAACCTTTCGGTTTTTCGGCACACAGCCCAGAGAATCAGACTATATTCTAGGCCTAGCGTGGTTATCATCTTCAACTGCATCGTCGCTTGACCCCTGGCGTGAAAGTTTCAGGCTATCGGGAAACTGTCCCTAAATTCATCTGAATCAAACCATGAGGCAAGCAGTTTCTGCGAACAAAACCCCAACACCCGCATACGTAGCTTTTACAACTTGCAGTAACAGTATATTCTACCTAATCGCACTTCCATTTAACCACAGCATTGAAATTAATAGATATTTATGGGATAAACTGAACATTTCGCGGGTGGGAACGCAGAGAAGTTCTATTTCACTTTAAAATTTCCTTTAGTGTAGGTATAGCAGCTCTTCTATTTTAATCAACAGTGGTGTACCACTGCCCAGTGACGCATTGGGCAGGAACGTAGTTGCTTAATTAAAATAACCGGCCAAGTGCGTGTCGGGCCACGCACAGTGTAGGGTTCCGTAGTAGCCCATTATTCAATGCAAGTCTTTACCCGTTATAAACAAGCAACTAGGTACTTCGCCTTTGTCACTTTAAAAGATTTATTCTAAGGATTTTGTATTTGGTACAAAATTATCCAACACCCAAGTTCAATGACTATTACTGCTAAACTAATAAAGTTATCTTAACCGCTATAATTTTCCTTTAAATTGCATGAAATGCACTATTATCACGAATTTTTCCAGATTTTTCAAGCCAGCAGTTTAGCTTTTAGAGGGGGGTGGGGGACGCCCTACTGGAACAAAAATTTGCTAAAATTCTTTAAAGTTCAATATTTCGTAAATGGAGCATTCAATCGAAAAATAGTATTAGCAACACTGAAGTAATTTTGAAAGACCTATTCAACGGTACCCCACACGATGGGGTAGACGATGAAAAAAAAATTCATCCCCACATCTCATGTAGGGGAGCTACCTAAAAAAAAATATTTTTCAAAATTTTATTTCAGCACTTTATCGGCGTAATATATATACATACCCCTACAAAATTACAGCTTTCTAGTATCAACGGTCTCTTAGCAAAACCTCGGACAGACAGACAGACAGACAGACGGACATGTGTTAGGACTACGGAACCCTAAAAAGGTGAATGTGTATCAGCTACGATGCATGTCTAGATGTTGCTCTCTCTCTCTTATTCTCTTTATCTCTTCTCACTCCTCTCTCTCTCTCGAGCTATGTATGCGGGATACGGGCGTCGGCGTTTTGTTCCCAGAAACTGCTTGACTCATGGTTTGATTCAGACAGCCAGTTTCACCGGTAACTGATAGAGAGAGAGAGTGAGCGAGATCCCATTTTCTGTTTCTCTCTTATTCCTCTCTCTCTTTCTCTCTCATTCTCTCTCTTTCATCATGTTAGTATAAACATACATAAAATCACGCATTTTTCCCGTTGGGGTAAGCAGAGACTAATGCTACGATCCTGACATACCTCTTCGCTTCTTTCACTTTCATGGGCGCCTTCATACATGCTCGCCGGTTATAGGTACATTCGACTTGGCCTTTCTTTAAAACGACTCCGATCTGGTCGTAATAAGTTTGCCTAGGTCAGCCTCTACCGACTGGCCCATTATTATTCGTCTCTCAAATCTGTTTCGTCAATCTTCCTTCGCAAAGCGGTGGGCAGTGACTGGAAACAAAGAGCCCAAGATGGGGCTCAGTGGCGTGTCTTGGGGGAAGCCTACGTCCAGCAGTGGACTGATACCGGCTGATAATGATGATGATGAATCTTCCTTCATCTATTCTCTCTAGATATCCATACAATGATACTAAGGTATATTATTGACTAAAAATTGATAAACATTTTACTTTGACATGAACAATAACGCGCTTGTATTAATTTATCTCTTCGTAAGATGTCCATGCGTATGGTTATTTTTTTTGTGAAAATCGATCCCTAAGGCGTAAACTCCATAATACATAGTTAATACCTACCTATATTATACATTTATTATTTATTTATTTATAATGATGATATAACACATACTATACGATAAATTAAAAAAGTTAATGTTCAGATTTATGCTCAGTAATGGTATATTTGACATAAAGTTGTAACAATCTACGACTAACAGGGTAAACTGAACATTTTTATCAGTGGAGTCTTGAAGGACAACTTGTTACTAACAAGTGTAACAAACATGCTCGTTAAAAGTTCTTACTGCGATGTGTCACTTAGATTTGTTATATCTATTATGTCGCATAGTATATTCGTACAAGTATCTTTAAAAGCAATATGACTGAAAAATTCAAGTACGACATAATGAGGTTATCTATGTAGAAGTATATCTCAATAAATTATTTTTCAAAAAAAATAAAACCAACTTCATAACCACAAACAGGCACTCAAAAGCGAAAACTAATTTACTTAATATAATTATTATAAGTGCTACCCATTTATCTATTTGAAGTCGGTGCCAGCCAAGTCTATTGGATAGTAGATAGATACTATGTATGTAGTAGTAAGTAGGTAGATACATGTAGGTAGTATCTATCTACAACCTATTAGACTTGGCTGTTTGGCTGTTATGAAGTAGGTTTTTTTTTTTGAAAAATAATGTAATGTACCCTTTTTAGTGCAAACATGTTTTAATTAAATTACATGCATCTATAAAATTTCGTGTCTGGGCCGTTATACACTGACGGATATATACTTTGTGAAAATTTCAAGTATGTACCTATTACGGTTAAGAAGGTACAGATCTGTAAAGTGCGCACGGACGGACGGACGGACCAACGGTCAGCAGAGTCTCAGAAAGTGTTCATTTGGTACCCTTTGGGTTCGGAACCCTAAAAAATTTACTTCAAATGCCGCGCTTGTGTAAATATCCACTAGTCATAATGATGTCATCAAGGTATCAAAGGACAATGTCCAAAATGGCCCTGTGCAATAAAAGCATCTGACACAAACAATAATTCATTGTTTATTTTATTACAATAATTCCAAATACTTCTATAACAGGGACTACTGGTATTCCAAAATGAATATTAAAAAGTATTATTTGCGGTTATAACTATAATCGCCGCCATATGGCCGCCATCTTCGCCAAACGTCATGTCATGACAATAAATATTAGGTATGCTCAAAAACGTTGCACCCTAACAAGACTTTGCCCGGTAGAACATTCCTGTGAAGACAAATTAATTCTCCCTACCTTTGTTTCTATCTCGCTCACAGTTACCGTAAGAATATCTGTCAAAAACCAAAATCAACGTGAAGAAAGATGTAAAAACAATTTTCAAGGGTTCCGTAGCCGAATGGCAAAAAACGAAACCCTTATAGATTCGTCATGTCTGTCTGTCTGTCTGTCTGTCTGTCTGTCTGTCTGTCCGTCCGTATGTCACAGCCATTTTATTCCGAAACTGTTAGGACTACAGAATTGAAACTTGGTACGTAGATGTATTCTGTAAACCGCTTTCCGATTTTTATGCAAAAATAAAACGTTTAAAAGTTTAAGGGGGGGCATCCCATACATGAAACTGAAACAAAAAAATTGTTTTTTCTTCAAACCTATACCTATACGTCCATGGATAGGTCTTTAAAAATGACATTGAGATTTCTAAAATCATTTTTTCTCAAAGTCAATCATTTGAAAGATAGGCGCGTCTAAAGTGGTAAAATGTGTGTCCCCCCCCCCCCCCCTCTAACTTTTAAAGTATGGGAGTAAAAAATCTAAAAAAAATATATGCTGTAGATCTCAATTAAAACTAACAAAGAAAATTGGTTTGAACGAGATACAGTCAGTAGTTTTAGAGATATGGCGACCGCAAAGATAACTTTGTTTTTCATACAAACACTATGAAAAACAAAGTTAATTTTGTAGTTGCGAAAAATCATAGTTATGGAATACTTAACTGTGTTACGGAACCCTACGAGTGCGAGTCCGACTTGCACTTGGCCAGTTTTTTTTTAGTCTTCAAAAGTATATGCAATAGCAACCTCCATTGTTAATAATAAATTCTTGGAACTCTTCTTCTAAAACCATTCTCATTCTCAAACATTCTCCTATGTTTGAGGTATTTATCTCCATATCTCTGGAGATACTAATCAGATCTCGATAAAATTACAATGGGACCACCTGGAAAACGTACCCTAACTATTAAAAAAAGAATCATTTGAATCCGTTTGACGGAGTAATCGCGTAACATACACACAAAAAAAACCTCGTCCTTTTTTGTGAAATCGGTTAAAAAGAGAAAATGAGTAATTAATACTGCAAGTATGTGAGTATGAAGCTTAAGACAAAATTATATTTTAAAAGCTAGACAGGTTTTAAAATATAGGCAGGCAGTCTTATGTTTTAAATAATTTTTATCAAACAACTTTTGTAAAAATCTGATTGGTATAATAAGCTAAGCTTTGTTATTAAATGCAACATCGTTACACATACTTTGTACACGTTTGTAACCCAAAGATGCGTATTTAAGACAAAATGTGTCGCCAAACATCTAATTTATGTGTTACGGCAGTTGTTCTTGAGAATTGAGACATACTTCCCATTATAGGCTTAACGTGCTACTATCCTTGATAGCATTTTCACCAACAAACAGATGAGGTAGTGGCCAAATACTAGCATATCAACACCAATACTATAAATGCGAAAGTCAGTTTGTATATTTGTTTGGGACTTCTTCACAGTCAAACGGCCGAACAGATTTAGCTGAAACTTTGCGTTTGTATAACTAGTATTATGGATTAGGCTATAGGATACTTTTGAACGCGGGCAAAGCCGCGGGGCACAGCTAGTATGGTTATATATAAAAAACGTTATTTTACTAACACCACTTAAATACTTGAACGTCTGAAACGTAAACATATAAAGTTTGACTACAATATCACTGTTTTAGGCATAGTAAGCACAGTAACATTTATAAAATGTTGAAAAAACAATTTATTTTGATTATAAATAACTTTTCATATATGTTGTACAATGTAGATCGATTAATATAAACAAAAATAATGTCAAGGTTGGTACATTCACAATTTGACCAAAAATCTATTCTCGTTTAATTTTCGTAAAGCATTGTCTATTAGGTATAATCAACACCAATATTATAAATGCGAAAGTCAGTTTGTTTATTTGTTTGTTTGTTTGTTTGTTTGTTTGTTTGGGACTTCTTCACGGTCAAACGGCTTGACCGATTTGGCTGAAATTTTGTACAAAGATAGAACATATGGCAGAATAGGATATAGGATAATTTTTTTTTGGCTATCGAGTCAGGGCGTCCAAATATTTTAAATTGAATTTTGTAAATATTAGATCTCTTTTCGAATAAATAGCTTGACCGATTTGCCTGAAATGTTGTATAAAGACAGTTCATAGGGCAGAATAGGATATAGGATACTTTTTTTCTGGCTGTCGAGTCAGGGGGTCCAGATATTTTAAATTGAATTTTGTAAATATAAGACCTCTTCTCGAATAAACAGCTTGATCGATTTGCCTGAAATGTTGTTTAAAGACAGTTCAAAAGGCAGAATAGAATATAGAAAACTTTTTTTCTGGCTATCGAGTCAGAGGGTACAAATATTTTAAATTGGAATTCGTAAATATAAGATCTCTTCTTGAATAAACAGCTTGACCGATTTGCCTGAAATTTTGTGTGAATACATGTCATAGGGCAGAATAGGATATAGGATACTTTTTTTTTGGCTGTCGAGTCAGGGGGTTCAGATATTTTTAATTGAATTTTGTAAATATAAGATCTCTTCTTGAATAAACGGCTTGACCGATTTGCCTGAAATTTTGTGTGAATATATGTCATAGGGCAGAATAGGATAAAGGATAATTTATTTCTGGCTGTCGAGTCAGGGGGTCCAGATATTTTTAATTGAATTTTGTAAATATAAGACCTCTTCTCGAATAAACAGCTTGACTGATTTGCCTGAAATGTTGTTTAAAGACAGTTCAAAAGGCAGAATAGAATATAGAATACTCTTTTTCTGGCTATCGAGTCAGAGCGTACAAATATTTTTAATTGGAATTTGTAAATATAAGATCTCTTCTTGAATAAACGGCTTGAACGATTTGCCTGAAATGTTGTTTAAAGACAGTTCAAAAGGCAGAATAGAATATAGAATACTTTTTTTCAGGCTATCGAGTCAGAGGGTACAAACTTTTTAATTGAAATTTGTAAATATAAGATCTCTTCTCGAATAAATGGCTTGACCGATTTGCTTGAAATGTTGTATAAAGACAGTTCATAGGGTAGAATAGGATATAGGATACTTTTTTTTGGCTTTCGAGTCCAGATATTTTTGATTCAATTTTGTAAATTTAAGACCTCTTCTCGAATAAACGGCTTGACCGATTTGCCTGAAATGTTGTATAAAGACAGTTCATAGGGCAGAATAGGATATCGGATACTGTTTTTTGGTCCATCGAGTCTGAGTGTTTAGATTTTTTTTATTGAATTTTGTGAATGTGTGTCCTGCTGAAATTTTATACATATTACAGTTCATATTGCATAGAATCACATAGGATACTTTTTTCTGGCAGTCGAGTCCAGGTGTCCAGAATTTTTAAATTGAAGTATGTAAATGTGTGGCCTACTCTCGGTCGGGTTAACCATTTAAGCTGAAATTTTGTACACAGACAGTCAAAAAGACATAGAAGGGCAACGAATACTTTTTTTTGGGTGGAAATTTCGGTTGTCTATATTTTTATTATGGAATTTTGTAAATGTCTGGCCTCTATTTGGCCTAACGGCTTGACCGATTCAGATGAAATTTTGTACAAACACATTGAATAGGGCATAAAAGGGCAAAAAATACTTTTTTTCGGCAGTTAAGTGTGGGTACCTATATTTTTTGTTAACTTTACATAGAGTTTGCATAATCATAAAAGTTTGACCTTAGGTTCATAGATTATGACTAAACTTAATAAGTGCCTTAATTAGGCCATAAAACTGTCAGGGTCATTAAAAGTCATCAAAATTTACGCGATGGCTTTGCTTGCCCAACGTGTTTTATCTGCTTTGTGGGAAGTATTTCATAAGCATTCGAGTTTTAACAGCCACATTTAACCTTAGGGTCATCGGTGTTGACTTAGTAGGTTATAAAAACTGCCAGCGTCATAAAACGTAAAATTTTTTGCGCCCACTTCACTCGCGCAGTGATAGCGCTCGCTGCGCTCGCGCAATAATTTGTTTGATTTACTTTGTAGGTAATTTTTCAGCAACTTTTGTATTTTAATAGCCACATGCATCAGAACGAGTCCATAAATTAAAACAGTACAATCTTCAATAATCATAATGATTTTTAACCTTAAATAATTGGATATCAAGTTTAACCTTTGTGTAATCAGTGTTAACTTAGTAGGTTATAAAAACTGTCAGGGTCATAAAAGGTCGTAAACATTTTTCGTGATTTCAGTTTCGTTTTCAGTGATAGCGCTTACTACGCTCGCGCAGTAATACCGCTCGCTCCGGTCGTGCAAGCATTAGTTATATCTACTTTGTAGGAAACATTTCAGAAATTATTGTATTTTAATAGCCACATTCATCAAAACATGACATGAATTGGAACAGTACAGACTTCAATAATCATAATGATTTTTACCTTTAAATAAGTGGATATCAAGTTTAACCTTAGGGTCATCGGTGTTGACTTAGTAGGTCATAAAAACTGTCAGGGTCATAAAATAACGTAAAAATTTTCGAGCTCGCTTCGCTCGCGCATTGATAGCTCTCGCTGCGCTCGCGCAAACCTTTGTTTTGTCTACTTTGTAGGTTATATTTCAGAATTTTTTGTATTTTAATAGCCACATGCATCAAAACGAGTTAATTAATTGAAACAGTACAACCTTCAATAATCATAATGAATTTTTACCTTAAAATAAGTGAATATCAAGTTAAACCTTAGATTCATCGCTCTAGATTTAGTAGGTCATAAAAACTGTCAGGGTCATAAAATAAAGTAAAAATTTTCGCGCTCGCTTCGCTCGCGCATTCATAGCTCTCGCTGCGCTCGCGCAAACCTTTATTTTATCTATTTTGCAGGTAATATTTCAGCATTTTTTGAATTTTAATAGCCACATGCATCAAAACGAGTTTATTAATTGAAACAGTACAACCTTCAATAATCATAATGAATTTTTACCTTAAAATAAGTGGATATCAAGTTTAACCTTAGGGTCATCGGTGTTGACTTAGAAGGTCATAAACACTGTCAGGGTAATAAAAGGTCGTAAAAAATTTTCGCGCTCGCTGCGCTCGCGCAGTGATGGCACTCGCAAGTATTTGTTACATGTATTTTGTTGGAAACATTTCAGCAACTTTTGTATTTTAATAGTCACATTCATCAAAACATCACATAAATTGGAACAGTACAGACTTCAATAATCATAATGATTTTTACCTTTAAATAAGTGGATATCAAGTTTAACCTTAGGGTCATCGGTGTTAACTTGGTAGGTCATAAAAACTGTCAGGGTCAAAAAATGACGTAAAAGTTTTCGCGCTCGCTTCGCTCGCGCATTCATAGTTCTCGCTGTGCTCGCGCAAACCTTAGTTTTATCTACTTTGTAGGTAATATTACAGCATTTTTTGTATTTTAATAGCCACATGCATCAAAATGAGTTTATAATTGGAACAGTTACAACCCTCAATAATCATAATGATTTTTTACCTTACAATAAGTGGAAATCAAGTTAAACCTTTGTCTCATCAGTGTTAACTTAAAAGGTCATAAACACTGTCAGGGTCATAAAAGGTCGTCAAAATTTTTCGCGCTCGCTTTGCTCGCGCTGTTATAGCGCTCGCAAGCATTTGTTATATGTACTTTGTTGGATACATTTCAGCAACTTTTGTATTTTAATAGCCACATTCATCAAAACATGACATAAATTGGAACAGTACAGACTTCAATAATCATAATGATTTTTACCTTTAAATAAGTGGATATCAAGTTTAACCTTAGGGTCATCGGTGTTAACTTGGTAGGTCATAAAAACTGTCAGGGTCACAAAAGGTCGTAAAAATTTTCGCGCTCGCTTCGCTCGCGCAAATCTTTATTTTATCTACTTTGTAGGTAATATTTCAGCATTTTTTGTATTTTAATAGCCACATGCATCAAAAGGACTTTATAAATTTAAACAGTACAACCTTCAATAATCATAATGAATTTTTACCTTAAAATAAGTGGATATCAAGTTTAACCTTAGGGTCATCGGTGTTGACTTAGAAGATCATAAAAACTGTAAGGGTCATAAAAAGACGTAAAAAAATTTAACGCTCGCTTCGCTCGCGCATTGATAACGCCCGCTGCGCACGCGCAAACCTTTGTTTTATCTACTTTGTAAGTAATTTTTCAGCATTTTTTGTATTTTAATAGCCACATGCATCAAAACGAGTTTATAAATTAAAACAGTACAACCTTCAATAATCAAAATGATTTTCACCTTAAAATAAGTGGATATCAAGTTTAACCTTAGGGTCATCGGTGTTCGTACTTCGTAGGTCATAAAAACTGTCAGGGTCATAAAATGACGTAAAAATTTTCGCGCTCGCTTCGCTCGCGCATTGCTAGCTCTCGCTGCGCTCGCGCAAACCTTTGTTTTGTCTACTTTGTAGGTTATAATTCAGCATTTTTTGTATTTCAATAGCCACATGTATCAAAACGAGTTTATAATTGAAACAGTACTACCTTCTATAATCATAATGAATTTTTACCTTAAAATAAGTGGATATCAAGTTTAACCCTAGGGTCATCGGTGTTGATTAAGTAGGTTATAAAAACTACCAGGGTCATATAATGACGTAAAAATTTTCGCGCTCGCTGCTAAATCTTCGTTAGGTTTACCAAGTACCAAGTAATGATTAATGACTTCAACAATAGACGATATCGAGTTCGACCTAAGAGTCATCTATATTGACTTGATGATTAGGTCATTAAACTGTCAGGGTTATAAAACGCCATAAAATATTTTCACTCGACCAATAATATCGCTCGCTACGCTCGAGCAGCTATTCACCTTATTTTCTTTGTAAAAAATGTTTTAGGAACTGTTGTATTGAGTCAAACATTTTAACAGCACAATTTCGTATACTTACCTAACCAAAATGATTAATGACTTTAACAATAGAAGATATTGAGTTCGACTTTGAGGGCCTTTGGTGATTTGGCCTAAGAGATCATCGATCTAGACCTCAATGGTCTAAAAGACACAAATAACGCGGGCGAAGCCGCGGGTAACAGCTAGTATAATAATAATTTAGTGCCAGTGAAGAATATAGACTATACGAGGCTTAAAAAAAATATCCTATTCTATCGAGAACTCGTAAATAGATACCGTGGACCTCACCAAGTCGCTTCGTTGCGGGTATCAGCTGGCTCTGTAAAACACGGGCCTATATAAGAAGTTAGTCCAATTTTAGATTTATCTGGCGGCAAAAAAGACCTTCGGGCACAGATAGTGCGACATTGCGACAACCCGACAACTTGACAAATTGGATCGCAGGTGCCGGCTTGACCCTTTCTTTCACCAAACATGATTAGTGGCGAAGGGCGGGCCGAGGACGCAATTTGCTCAGATTTTATGCGAACCCTGAGAACGTTTACCTTAATATTTCGTTTTCTATCACAATATGACTTTACGTGGAACGCGAATTCGTTTTTGCGAATACATAAAACATGACACAGAAAATATTGCCTTCAGGCCTGGCCCCAAAATATTTTTCATATTTTCTTACACAATTCCAGTTTGTAGTTTTTCCGATATCGCAACTGTTTTCTATTGTCAAAGGAATATGAATGTTTGTAAGGCAAAATGTCTACGTTACAGCTTTGTCCCAGCGAGGAATATGTACCAATGTGCGCTTTGCTACTTTTTTAGGGTTCCGTACCCAAAAGGTAAAACGCGACCCTATTACTAAGACTCCGCTGTCGGTTTATCTGTCTGTCTGTCCGTCTGTAACCAGGCTGTATCTCATGAACTGTGATAGTTAGACAGTTGAAATTTTCACAGATGATGTATTTCTGTTGCCGCTATAACAATAAATACTAATAAAACTGGCCAAGTGCGAGTCAGCATCGCGTCTCTTATCGCACACTTAGGGAGGGTTCCGTACAATACGAAACATTACAGAGTTTCAACCTCATATATTTGATTAATTGATATTACCAAGAATATTTGGTTTGGTCGCGATCTAGAAAGACGGGGCTCGTTTACTTGCGCCATCTATGTCATTTTGACGAAACTAATTAGATAGATGGCGTTTAAAAACACGTTTTTTGTATGGGGACGCCCTTTAATTTTTAACTTTATTTTGTTTTTAGTGTTTGTTGTTCTAGCGGCAACAGAAATACACCATCTGTGAAATTTTCAACTGTCTAACTATCACGGTTAATGAGCTATAGCCTGGTGACAGATGGACAGACAGACAGACAGACAGACAGACAGACAGACAGACAGACAGACAGACAGACGGTCAGCGGAGTCTTAGTAATAGGGTCCCGTTTTACCCTTTGGGTACGGAACCCTAAAAACAGAATAAAGTTCAAAGTTATAGGGGGTCCCCATACAAGAAACGTGTTTTTATTCGGCATTCTATGAACGCTTATGTAAACATCTATAGATGGCGTTATATTGAAATGCCGATCCCTAACACCTTTGTGTTAACTTTCACTTAGATAGCGTTAGACGCTAGACGTTATAAGAAATAAGCACGCGGCTCACAACTCTGTTTTGATAAAATGTTTATTAATTATTATTTTTTTCTGGCAAAAAATGATAATGGCATTTTTTGCTCGATGTTATAAAATACTTTAGTGTGGTACGGAACCCTACGAGTGCGAGTCCGAATTGCACTTAGCCAGTTTATTTTTCACTCTCCTCACTACTATCTTATATTAGATTGCACATATCCATCATCATCTTGCTATCCTTATCTCTATCTGCTGTCGGTACCTACAATGTTTCCTGTTCCACTAATATTTTCCAAGAATCTCTATGAATGTTCTACTAAATTCATACTCTAGAAGTAAGTATATGAAGTATCTAATTATGCAATAAATATAACTAAAACGAAACTAAGGGCCACTTTTACCGGTTTCCGATAGTGCGTCAGAAAGTTATCTGACACATGATACCATATAAAAGCTGTCAAAAATCTGTCAGATTTCTTCATATTTGCGCTATCAGAAACCGTGAAACTGGGCCTTAGTGGGCTAAATTACTAATCAAATGTTTTTTGCCACATAATTTGTCAGTCACACACATAAATAGGTACTCCAAAGTCGTTATTTGAAGTTTCAAGGCCTCATTGTAATTCAAGCAACAAACCGTACTCTCCATAGTAAATATTCAGCGTATCGTTTCAGTATTTTTCGTCACGTACGCTCATTATGCTGACGTCGTAAACCGAAGGATCTGTATACTTCATATATCTCGTAACTAAAATTGACTCTAATGATTTTTATAGATGAAAATCTTACTCCACCTTTAGCAAGTAAAGTTGATAACGCATTTCTTTCCATTTTCGGCTAAGGCGATTGTTCTTTTGGGCCTGAAATCTGTAGGCTAGGGAATCGCTATACTATATACCAAGCCACTTTCATTTCACAACTGAGCATAGTTGTATTGTATATTGTACTAGCATCTGCCCGCGGCTTTGCTCGCGTGGCCTAATTTTTTACGACTTTTTATGACTCTGACAGTTTTATGATCTAATTATAATTAGTCAGTAGTAAGGTAGACCAAGTTGTACTATTTAAAAGTTTGACTCATTTTGATGCATTAGGCTCTTAAAACACAAAAAAATTATGAAATATTTCCAACAAAGCAGATAAGACGATTGCTAGCGCAAGCGTAGCGAGTGCTATTGTTGCGCGAGCGAAGCGATCGCAAAAAGTTTTTATTACTTTTAATGACCCTGACAGTTTTATAACGTCATAACCTTTAGTTAAGTTATTAGAGAGGACCCCAATTTTGAAATCGATATCCTCTATCGTAAAAGTAATTAATCATTATGGTTAGGGTATACCAAATTGTGCTGTTTATGTATTTGCCAAAATAAATTAGACATAGGGAACATAGAACATAGGGGTGGAATTTCGAAAAATCCTTTCTTAGTGGATGCCTATACTTTATAAAGAACACACCCTCCAAATTATATGTGTCTAGGACCAGCGGTTTGGGCTATGCGTTGATATCTCAGTCAGTCAGTCAGGCAGTCAATCAGTCAGTCAGTCAGTCAGGACTTTGGATTTTATATATATTGTATTGTGAACGAAGTCTGTAAGCCAATTAAATTAGTGCATGGGCATCGCGCTGGCTGGGCCTTTTGCTTGCTTGCTTACAGTATTTGAGCCCTTTACTTTAAATTTGAGACGCACGTCATTAGGGGTGTCCCACGTAACCCACAGTTGCTGTAAGCTGCCTGTAAGTGTATCAGCAACTATGAAATATAACTTACAAAAGTTACTCCATATGCCGTGCAAAAATATTTTAGTCGCAATTTAATCACACTCAAATCTATCGCAGGATACCCATCGGATCTTGAAAATTTATAATTATGAGATGAAGTAAATTATTTTGCTGTAGAGCTTCAGAATATTGCCTTATGAACTAAAAACCAAATAAACAGCGAATGCCATGGCTCTGAGGCTATTATACATATACCCCGCATGGTGGTAGGCCACTATCTATTGTCCGCCTGGCCAGCTACCACACTCAAGTTAGAAAATCTGTCGCCAAACGTCTAATGTGTTCCGACAGCTACCCTTGAGAGCCAGTTCCCAGTTTAGCCCTAGCGTGTTTACCATCTTCGACCGCATCATCATTTACTAACAGGTGAGATAGTGGTCAAACGCTAGCATATCAACACCAATATTATAAATGCGAAAGTCAGTTTGTTTATTTGTTTGTTTGTTTGTTTGTTTGTTTGTTTGGGACTTCTTCACGGTCAAACGGCTTGACCGATTTGGCTGAAATTTTGTACAAAGATAGAACATATGGCAGAATAGGATATAGGATAATTTTTTTTTGGCTATCGAGTCAGGGCGTCCAAATATTTTAAATTGAATTTTGTAAATATTAGATCTCTTTTCGAATAAATAGCTTGACCGATTTGCCTGAAATGTTGTATAAAGACAGTTCATAGGGCAGAATAGGATATAGGATACTTTTTTTCTGGCTGTCGAGTCAGGGGGTCCAGATATTTTAAATTGAATTTTGTAAATATAAGACCTCTTCTCGAATAAACAGCTTGATCGATTTGCCTGAAATGTTGTTTAAAGACAGTTCAAAAGGCAGAATAGAATATAGAAAACTTTTTTTCTGGCTATCGAGTCAGAGGGTACAAATATTTTAAATTGGAATTCGTAAATATAAGATCTCTTCTTGAATAAACAGCTTGACCGATTTGCCTGAAATTTTGTGTGAATACATGTCATAGGGCAGAATAGGATATAGGATACTTTTTTTTTGGCTGTCGAGTCAGGGGGTTCAGATATTTTTAATTGAATTTTGTAAATATAAGATCTCTTCTTGAATAAACGGCTTGACCGATTTGCCTGAAATTTTGTGTGAATATATGTCATAGGGCAGAATAGGATAAAGGATAATTTATTTCTGGCTGTCGAGTCAGGGGGTCCAGATATTTTTAATTGAATTTTGTAAATATAAGACCTCTTCTCGAATAAACAGCTTGACTGATTTGCCTGAAATGTTGTTTAAAGACAGTTCAAAAGGCAGAATAGAATATAGAATACTCTTTTTCTGGCTATCGAGTCAGAGCGTACAAATATTTTTAATTGGAATTTGTAAATATAAGATCTCTTCTTGAATAAACGGCTTGAACGATTTGCCTGAAATGTTGTTTAAAGACAGTTCAAAAGGCAGAATAGAATATAGAATACTTTTTTTCAGGCTATCGAGTCAGAGGGTACAAACTTTTTAATTGAAATTTGTAAATATAAGATCTCTTCTCGAATAAATGGCTTGACCGATTTGCTTGAAATGTTGTATAAAGACAGTTCATAGGGTAGAATAGGATATAGGATACTTTTTTTTGGCTTTCGAGTCCAGATATTTTTGATTCAATTTTGTAAATTTAAGACCTCTTCTCGAATAAACGGCTTGACCGATTTGCCTGAAATGTTGTATAAAGACAGTTCATAGGGCAGAATAGGATATCGGATACTGTTTTTTGGTCCATCGAGTCTGAGTGTTTAGATTTTTTTTATTGAATTTTGTGAATGTGTGTCCTGCTGAAATTTTATACATATTACAGTTCATATTGCATAGAATCACATAGGATACTTTTTTCTGGCAGTCGAATCCAGGTGTCCAGAATTTTTAAATTGAAGTATGTAAATGTGTGGCCTACTCTCGGTCGGGTTAACCATTTAAGCTGAAATTTTGTACACAGACAGTCAAAAAGACATAGAAGGGCAACGAATACTTTTTTTTGGGTGGAAATTTCGGTTGTCTATATTTTTATTATGGAATTTTGTAAATGTCTGGCCTCTATTTGGCCTAACGGCTTGACCGATTCAGATGAAATTTTGTACAAACACATTGAATAGGGCATAAAAGGGCAAAAAATACTTTTTTTCGGCAGTTAAGTGTGGGTACCTATATTTTTTGTTAACTTTACATAGAGTTTGCATAATCATAAAAGTTTGACCTTAGGTTCATAGATTATGACTAAACTTAATAAGTGCCTTAATTAGGCCATAAAACTGTCAGGGTCATTAAAAGTCATCAAAATTTACGCGATGGCTTTGCTTGCCCAACGTGTTTTATCTGCTTTGTGGGAAGTATTTCATAAGCATTCGAGTTTTAACAGCCACATTTAACCTTAGGGTCATCGGTGTTGACTTAGTAGGTTATAAAAACTGCCAGCGTCATAAAACGTAAAATTTTTTGCGCCCACTTCACTCGCGCAGTGATAGCGCTCGCTGCGCTCGCGCAATAATTTGTTTGATTTACTTTGTAGGTAATTTTTCAGCAACTTTTGTATTTTAATAGCCACATGCATCAGAACGAGTCCATAAATTAAAACAGTACAATCTTCAATAATCATAATGATTTTTAACCTTAAATAATTGGATATCAAGTTTAACCTTTGTGTAATCAGTGTTAACTTAGTAGGTTATAAAAACTGTCAGGGTCATAAAAGGTCGTAAACATTTTTCGTGATTTCAGTTTCGTTTTCAGTGATAGCGCTTACTACGCTCGCGCAGTAATACCGCTCGCTCCGGTCGTGCAAGCATTAGTTATATCTACTTTGTAGGAAACATTTCAGAAATTATTGTATTTTAATAGCCACATTCATCAAAACATGACATGAATTGGAACAGTACAGACTTCAATAATCATAATGATTTTTACCTTTAAATAAGTGGATATCAAGTTTAACCTTAGGGTCATCGGTGTTGACTTAGTAGGTCATAAAAACTGTCAGGGTCATAAAATAACGTAAAAATTTTCGAGCTCGCTTCGCTCGCGCATTGATAGCTCTCGCTGCGCTCGCGCAAACCTTTGTTTTGTCTACTTTGTAGGTTATATTTCAGAATTTTTTGTATTTTAATAGCCACATGCATCAAAACGAGTTAATTAATTGAAACAGTACAACCTTCAATAATCATAATGAATTTTTACCTTAAAATAAGTGAATATCAAGTTAAACCTTAGATTCATCGCTCTAGATTTAGTAGGTCATAAAAACTGTCAGGGTCATAAAATGAAGTAAAAATTTTCGCGCTCGCTTCGCTCGCGCATTCATAGCTCTCGCTGCGCTCGCGCAAACCTTTATTTTATCTATTTTGCAGGTAATATTTCAGCATTTTTTGAATTTTAATAGCCACATGCATCAAAACGAGTTTATTAATTGAAACAGTACAACCTTCAATAATCATAATGAATTTTTACCTTAAAATAAGTGGATATCAAGTTTAACCTTAGGGTCATCGGTGTTGACTTAGAAGGTCATAAACACTGTCAGGGTAATAAAAGGTCGTAAAAAATTTTCGCGCTCGCTGCGCTCGCGCAGTGATGGCACTCGCAAGTATTTGTTACATGTATTTTGTTGGAAACATTTCAGCAACTTTTGTATTTTAATAGTCACATTCATCAAAACATCACATAAATTGGAACAGTACAGACTTCAATAATCATAATGATTTTTACCTTTAAATAAGTGGATATCAAGTTTAACCTTAGGGTCATCGGTGTTAACTTGGTAGGTCATAAAAACTGTCAGGGTCAAAAAATGACGTAAAAGTTTTCGCGCTCGCTTCGCTCGCGCATTCATAGTTCTCGCTGTGCTCGCGCAAACCTTAGTTTTATCTACTTTGTAGGTAATATTACAGCATTTTTTGTATTTTAATAGCCACATGCATCAAAATGAGTTTATAATTGGAACAGTTACAACCCTCAATAATCATAATGATTTTTTACCTTACAATAAGTGGAAATCAAGTTAAACCTTTGTCTCATCAGTGTTAACTTAAAAGGTCATAAACACTGTCAGGGTCATAAAAGGTCGTCAAAATTTTTCGCGCTCGCTTTGCTCGCGCTGTTATAGCGCTCGCAAGCATTTGTTATATGTACTTTGTTGGATACATTTCAGCAACTTTTGTATTTTAATAGCCACATTCATCAAAACATGACATAAATTGGAACAGTACAGACTTCAATAATCATAATGATTTTTACCTTTAAATAAGTGGATATCAAGTTTAACCTTAGGGTCATCGGTGTTAACTTGGTAGGTCATAAAAACTGTCAGGGTCACAAAAGGTCGTAAAAATTTTCGCGCTCGCTTCGCTCGCGCAAATCTTTATTTTATCTACTTTGTAGGTAATATTTCAGCATTTTTTGTATTTTAATAGCCACATGCATCAAAAGGACTTTATAAATTTAAACAGTACAACCTTCAATAATCATAATGAATTTTTACCTTAAAATAAGTGGATATCAAGTTTAACCTTAGGGTCATCGGTGTTGACTTAGAAGATCATAAAAACTGTAAGGGTCATAAAAAGACGTAAAAAAATTTAACGCTCGCTTCGCTCGCGCATTGATAACGCCCGCTGCGCACGCGCAAACCTTTGTTTTATCTACTTTGTAAGTAATTTTTCAGCATTTTTTGTATTTTAATAGCCACATGCATCAAAACGAGTTTATAAATTAAAACAGTACAACCTTCAATAATCAAAATGATTTTCACCTTAAAATAAGTGGATATCAAGTTTAACCTTAGGGTCATCGGTGTTCGTACTTCGTAGGTCATAAAAACTGTCAGGGTCATAAAATGACGTAAAAATTTTCGCGCTCGCTTCGCTCGCGCATTGCTAGCTCTCGCTGCGCTCGCGCAAACCTTTGTTTTGTCTACTTTGTAGGTTATAATTCAGCATTTTTTGTATTTCAATAGCCACATGTATCAAAACGAGTTTATAATTGAAACAGTACTACCTTCTATAATCATAATGAATTTTTACCTTAAAATAAGTGGATATCAAGTTTAACCCTAGGGTCATCGGTGTTGATTAAGTAGGTTATAAAAACTACCAGGGTCATATAATGACGTAAAAATTTTCGCGCTCGCTGCTAAATCTTCGTTAGGTTTACCAAGTACCAAGTAATGATTAATGACTTCAACAATAGACGATATCGAGTTCGACCTAAGAGTCATCTATATTGACTTGATGATTAGGTCATTAAACTGTCAGGGTTATAAAACGCCATAAAATATTTTCACTCGACCAATAATATCGCTCGCTACGCTCGAGCAGCTATTCACCTTATTTTCTTTGTAAAAAATGTTTTAGGAACTGTTGTATTGAGTCAAACATTTTAACAGCACAATTTCGTATACTTACCTAACCAAAATGATTAATGACTTTAACAATAGAAGATATTGAGTTCGACTTTGAGGGCCTTTGGTGATTTGGCCTAAGAGATCATCGATCTAGACCTCAATGGTCTAAAAGACACAAATAACGCGGGCGAAGCCGCGGGTAACAGCTAGTCTATATATATAAAAGAAAGTCGTGTTAGTTACACTATTTATAACTCAAGAACCGCTTTACCAATATGGCTGAAAATTGGTGAGGAGGTAGCGTAGAGCCAGGAGACGGACATAGAATACTATTTATCTATACTAATATTATAAAGAGAGAACATTTGTATTTTTGTATTTTTGTATGTTTGTAATGAGTAAGCTCAAAAACTACGGAACCGATTAAAAAAATTCTTTCACTAATACAATGGACTTTCGGAATGAAAATAGGCTATATATTATCCCGTTTAAATCAAAGGTACATTCGTGGAGACCTAATTTGCAACCTAAGTCGGCAATTAAACGGTCGAAAAAACACGTTTCTTACGAACGCTGCTTAATTGAAAATAGATAGAAGAATATTTTCTATGCAAGAGTTGTACAACTTAATAAGACCTACAAAAAAGTCGGCAACAGCATATGTCTATCTCTTAAGGTTGACTCACAGTAACCATTTTAATCTTAAAATTTTTGTTAAAAAATATTACATAATTTCCAAGGCTATTTTCAAGTATATAGTATTAATCCTTATCCAAATAATTACGTTAATTAGCTTGGCCACATATTATAGATTAAAATTGTCCTTTACAGTATATAATTCAAATGAAAACTCTAGAAGATATCACGAATTTCACAAACACGCATTGCAAAATTAATAAAATATTTGCAATGAAACCACAGATTAGGTCATAGTTACTACGAAAATATTATTATAAGCTTAGCTATGCTGTAGATCCCCACCGATCACAATCAATTTGAAGTCAATATAGTATAATATTATGATCTAGTGTATAAAATAATATTCATCTATATATATAATAATATAATATAATATTTTAAACCACCCCGACTGATCTATGTATAATAGCTTTTTCAAATGACTCTAAACACGACATTTAAAATCTGAGCTGTAAGTTGGTGAGGATTTGAGTATTCTGTAGAGTCCAGGAAGCTTCCATGTTCATACAATATCGTTGACGAAGAAGATTTTCGAATTGATCAGACCTATGAAAGTTGATTTCATAGCGCAATTAACTAGAAAAAAGCTCATAATTTTATAACGATTGAACGAATTTTCATGAATCAAAGCTAAGAAAACTCTCGATGAAGACATCTATCAAACAAAAAAAAACTATCAATAATAATAACAAAATCGGTTCATCCGGTTAGGTGCTAAGATGCTACAGACAGACACACAGATACACACGTTAAACGTATATTACCCCTACATTTTGCGTCGCGGAACGCCGTAAGGTTACGGCGGCAGATGTACTCCTTGGTGGTAAGCTACTTTTTGGTAGATTTAATAATTCCACTACCACTGTACGAAAACTCATGATTCATGAATGCACATAAAACTTTCATTGGTAGGTATATAGCTAGGATTAGAACCAACGACCGTCGGGTCAGAATCAGGGTAACTATCCTTTACGCCAAAGGGCCGTCCAATATCAATACGTAAGTATTATAAAACAAAGTTCATCACTGCGTCTGTCTGTCTGTTCGCAATAATCTCAATAGCTACTGAACGGATTATCATGCGGTTTTCACCAATAGCCAGAGTGTTTATGAGGAAGGTTTAGGTGCATAATTCGTTAAGGTTTTGTGTAAATTGGATGAAATATGACGATGGTTGTTAAATATGTTCATATTTTATATTCGATGCAACAAACTGATGCAAATTTTGTAGGCATATATGTTCTACCCGTGCGAAGCCGGGGCGGGCTACTAGTCAATCAATCAACACCAATATTATAAATGCGAAAGTCAGTTTGTTTATTTGTTTGTTTGTTTGTTTGTTTGTTTGTTTGGGACTTCTTCACGGTCAAACGGCTTGACCGATTTGGCTGAAATTTTGTACAAAGATAGAACATATGGCAGAATAGGATTTAGGATAATTTTTTTTTGGCTATCGAGTCAGGGGGTCCAAATATTTTAAATTGAATTTTGTAAATATAAGATCTCTTTTCGAATAAACGGCTTGACCGATTTGCCTGAAATGTTGTATAAAGACAGTTCATAAGGCAGAAAATAATATAGAATACTTTTTTTTGGCTATTGAGTCAGGGGGTCCAAATATTTTTAATTGAATTTTGTAAATATAAGATCTCTTTTCGAATAAACGGCTCGACCGATTTGCCTGAAATTTTGTACAGAGACAGTTCATAAGGCAGAATAGGATATAGGATACTTTTTTTCTGGCTGTCGAGTCAGGGGGTCCAGATATTTTTAATTGGAATTTGTAAATATAAGATCTCTTCTTGAATAAACGGCTTGACCGATTTGCCTGAAATTTTGTTTAAAGACAGTTCAAAAGGCAGAATAGAATATAGAACACTTTTTTTCTGGCTATCGAGTCAGAAGGGTCAAATATTTTTAATTGGAATTTGTAAATATAAGATCTCTTCTTGAATAAACGGCTTGACCGATTTGCCTCAAATTTTGTGTGAATACATGTCATAGGGCAGAATAGGATATAGGATACTTTTTTTCTGGCTGTCGAGTCAGGGGGTTCAGATATTTTTAATTCAATTTTGTAAATATAAGATCTCTTTTCGAATAAACGGCTTGACCGATTTGCCTGAAATGTTGTATAGAGACAGTTCGTAGGGCAGAATAGGATATAGGATACTTTTTTCTGGCTGTCGAGTCAGGGGGTCCAGTTATTTTTAATTGAATTTTGTAAATATAAGACCTCTTCTCGAATAAACAGCTTGACCGATTTGCCTGAAATGTTGTTTAAAGACAGTTCAAAAGGCAGAATAGAATAAAGAATACTTTTTTCTGGCTATCGAGTCAGAGGGTACAAATATTTTTTATTGGAATTTGTAAATATAAGATCTCTTCTTGAATAAACGGCTTGACCGATTTGCCTGAAATTTTGTGTGAATATATGTCATAGGGCAGAATAGGATAAAGGATAATTTTTTTCTGGCTGTCGAGTCAGGGGGTCCAGATATTTTTAATTGAATTTTGTAAATATAAGACCTCTTCTCGAATAAACAGCTTGACCGATTTGCCTGAAATGTTGTTTAAAGACAGTTCAAAAGGCAGAATAGAATATAGAATACTTTTTTTCAGGCTATCGAGTCAGAGGGTACAAACTTTTTACTTGAAATTTGTAAATATAAGATCTCTTCTCGAATAAATGGCTTGACCGATTTGCTTGAAATGTTGTATAAGGACAGTTCATAGGGTAGAATAGGATATAGGATACTTTTTTTGGCTTTCGAGTCCAGATATTTTTGATTAAATTTTGTAAATTTAAGACCTCTTCTCGAATCAACGGCTTGACCGATTTGCCTGAAATGTTGTATAAAGACAGTTCATAGGGCAGAATAGGATATCGGATACTGTTTTTTGTCCATCGAGTCTGAGTGTTTAGATTTTTTTATTGAATTTTGTGAATGTGTGTCCTCTTATCAGCTAAACAACTTGACCGATTCAGCTGAAATTTTATACATATTACAGTTCATATTGCATAGAATCACATAGGATACTTTTTTTCTGGCAGTCGAGTCCAGGTGTCCAGAATTTTTAAATTGAAGTATGTAAATGTGTGGCCTATTCTCGGTCGGGTTAACCATTTAAGCTGAAATTTTGTACACAGACAGTCAAAAAGACATAGAAGGGCAACGAATACTTTTTTTTGGGTGGAAATTTCGGTTGTCTATATTTTTATTATGGAATTTTGTAAATGTGTGGCCTCTATTTGGCCAAACGGCTTGACCGATTCAGATGAAATTTTGTACAAACACATTGAATAGGGCATAAAAGGGCAAAGAATACTTTTTTTCGGCAGTTAAGTGTGGGTACCTATATTTTTTGTTAACTTTACATAGAGTTTGCATAATCATAAAAGTTTGACCTTAGGTTCATAGATTATGACTAAACTTAATAAGTGCCTTAATTAGGCCATAAAACTGTCAGGGTCATTAAAAGTCAACAAAATTTACGCGATGGCTTTGCTTGCCCAACGTGTTTTATCTGCTTTGTGGGAAGTATTTCATAAGCATTCGAGTTTTAACAGCCACATTTAACCTTAGGGTCATCGGTGTTGACTAAGTAGGTTATAAAAACTGTTAGCGTCATAAAACGTAAAATTTTTTGCGCCCACTTCACTCGCGCAGTGATAGCGCTCGCTGCGCTCGCGCAATAATTTGTTTGATTTACTTTGTAGGTAATATTTCAGCTTCAACTTTTGTATTTTAATAGCCACATGCATCAGAACGAGTCCATAAATTAAAACAGTACAATCTTCAATAATCATAATGATTTTTAACCTTAAATAATTGGATATCAAGTTTAACCTTTGTGTAACCAGTGTTAACTTAGTAGGTTATAAAAACTATCAGGGTCATAAAAGGTCGTAAAAATTTTTGCGCTCGCTTCGCTCGCGCATTCATAGCTCTCGCTGCGCTCGCGCAAACCTTTCTTTTATCTACTTTGCAGGTAATATTTCAGCATTTTTTGTATTTTAATAGCCACATGCATCAAAAGGAGTTTATTAATTG
The DNA here is from genome assembly GCA_954871355.1 of Cabera pusaria. Classification (NCBI taxonomy): domain Eukaryota; kingdom Metazoa; phylum Arthropoda; class Insecta; order Lepidoptera; family Geometridae; genus Cabera; species Cabera pusaria. The sequence goes on from OX940888.1 coordinate 22,553,786, forward strand.
AAACAGTACAACCTTCAATAATCATAATGAATGTTTACCTTAAAATAAGTGGATATCAAGTTTAACCTTAGGGTCATCGGTGTTGACTTAGTAGGTCATAAAAACTGTCAGGGTCATAAAAGGTCGTAAACATTTTTCGTGATTTCAGTTTCGTTTTCAGTGATAGCGCTTACTACGCTCGCGCAGTAATAGCGCTCGCTCCGGTCGTGCAAGCATTAGTTATATCTACTTTGTAGGAAACATTTCAGCAATTATTGTATTTTAATAGCCACATTCATCAAAACATGACATGAATTCGAACAGTACAGACTTCAATAATCATAATGATTTCTACCTTAAAATAAGTGGATATCAAGTTTAACCTTAGGGTCATCGGTGTTGACTTAGTAGGTCATAAAAACTGTCAGGGTCATAAAATGACGTAAAAATTTTCGAGCTCGCTTCGCTCGCGCATTGATAGCTCTCGCTGCGCTCGCGCAAACCTTTGTTTTGTCTACTTTGTAGGTAATATTTCAGCATTTTTTGTATTTTAATAGCCACATGCATCAAAACGAGTTAATTAATTGAAACAGTACAACCTTCAATAATCATAATGAATTTTTACCTTAAAATAAGTGGATATCAAGTTAAACCTTAGATTCATCGGTCTAGACTTAGTAGGTCATAAAAACTGTCAGGGTCATAAAATGACGTAAAAATTTTCGCGCTCGCTTCGCTCGCGCATTCATAGCTCTCGCTGCTCTCGCTGCGCTCGCGCAAACCTTTATTTTATCTACTTTGCAGGTGATATTACAGCATTTTTAGTATTTTAATAGCCACATGCATCAAAAGGAGTTTATTAATTGAAACAGTGCAACCTTCAATAATAATAATGAATTTTTACCTTAAAATAAGTGGATATCAAGTTTAACCTTAGGGTCATCGGTGTTGACTTAAAAGGTCATAAACACTGTCAGGGTAATAAAAGGTCGTAAAAATTTTTCGCGCTCGCTACGCTCGCGCAGTGACGGCACTCGCAAGTATTTGTTATATGTATTTTGTTGGATACATTTCAGCAACTTTTGTATTTTAATAGTCACATTTATCAAAACATCACATAAATTGGAACAGTACAGACTTCAATAATCATAATGATGTTTACCTTTAAATAAGTGGATATCAAGTTTAACCTTAGGGTCATCGGTGTTGACTTGGTAGGTCATAAAAACTGTCAGGGTCATAAAATGACGTAAACATTTTCGCGCTCGCTACGCTCGCGCACTCATAGCTCTCGCTGCGCTCGCTCAAACCTTTGTTTTATCTACTTTGTAGGTAATATTTCAGCATTTTTTGTATTTTAATAGCCACATGCATCAAAAGGAGTTTATTAATTGAAACAGTACAACCTTCAATAATCATAATGAATTTTTACCTTAAAATAAGTGGATATCAAGTTTAACCTTAGGGTCATCGGTGTTGACTTAGAAGGTCATAAACACTGTCAGGGTAATAAAAGGTCGTAAAAATATTTCGCGCTCGCTACGCTCGCGCAGTGATGGCACTCGCAAGTATTTGTTATATGTATTTTGTTGGATACATTTCAGCAACTTTTGTATTTTAATAGTCACATTTATCAAAACATCACATAAATTGGAACAGTACAGACTTCAATAATCATAATGATGTTTACCTTTAAATAAGTGGATATCAAGTTTAACCTTAGGGTCATCGGTGTTGACTTGGTAGGTCATAAAAACTGTCAGGGTCATAAAATGACGTAAACATTTTCGCGCTCGCTACGCTCGCGCACTCATAGCTCTCGCTGCGCTCGCTCAAACCTTTGTTTTATCTACTTTGTAGGTAATATTTCAGCATTTTTTGTATTTTAATAGCCACATGCATCAAAAGGAGTTTATTAATTGAAACAGTACAACCTTCAATAATCATAATGAATTTTTACCTTAAAATAAGTGGATATCAAGTTTAACCTTAGGGTCATCGGTGTTGACTTAGAAGGTCATAAACACTGTCAGGGTGATAAAAGGTCGTAAAAATATTTCGCGCTCGCTACGCTCGCGCAGTGATGGCACTCGCAAGTATTTGTTATATGTATTTTGTTGGATACATTTCAGCAACTTTTGTATTTTAATTGTCACATTTATCAAAACATCACATAAATTGGAACAGTACAGACTTCAATAATCATAATGATGTTTACCTTTAAATAAGTGGATATCAAGTTTAACCTTAGGGTCATCGGTGTTGACTTGGTAGGTCATAAAAACTGTCAGGGTCATAAAATGACGTAAACATTTTCGCGCTCGCTACGCTCGCGCATTCATAGCTCTCGCTGCGCTCGCTGAAACCTTTGTTTTATCTACTTTGTAGGTAATATTTCAGCATTTTTTGTATTTTAATAGCCACATGCATCAAAAGGAGTTTATTAATTGAAACAGTACAACCTTCAATAATCATAATGAATTTTTACCTTAAAATAAGTGGATATCAAGTTTAACCTTAGGATCATCGGTGTTGACTTAGAAGGTCATAAACACTGTCAGGGTAATAAAAGGTCGTAAAAATTTTTCGCGCTCGCTACGCTCGCGCAGTGATGGCACTCGCAAGTATTTGTTATATGTATTTTGTTGGATACATTTCAGCAACTTTTGTATTTTAATAGTCACATTCATCAAAATATCACATAAATTGGAACAGTACAGACTTCAATAATCATAATGATTTTTACCTTAAAATAAGTGGATATCAAGTTTAACCTTAGGGTCATCGGTGTTGACTTGGTAGGTCATAAAAACTGTCAGGGTCATAAAATGACGTAAAAATTTTCGCGCTCGCTTCGCTCGCGCACTCATAGCTCTCGCTGAGCTCGCTCAAACCTTTGTTTTATCTACTTTGTAGGTAATATTTCAGCATTTTTTGTATTTTAATAGCCACATGCATCAAAAGGAGTTTATTAATTGAAACAGTACAACCTTCAACAATTATAATGAATTTTTACCTGAAAATAAGTGGATATCAAGTTTAACCTTAGGGTCATCGGTGTTGACTTGGTAGGTCATAAAAACTGTCAGGGTCATAAAATGACGTAAAAATTTTCGCGCTTGCTTCGCTTGCGCATTGATAGCACTCGCTGCGCTCGCACAAACCTTTGTTTTATCTACTTTGTAGGTAATATTACAGCATTTTTTGTATTTTAATAGCCACATGCATTAAAATGAGTTTATAATTGGAACAGTTACAACCTTCAATAATCATAATGATTTTTTACCTTAAAATAAGTGGAAATTAAGTTAAACCTTTGTCTCATCAGTGTTAACTTAAAAGGTCATAAACACTGTCAGGGTCATAAAAGGTTGTAAACATTTTTCGCGCTCGCTTCGCTCGCGTTGTTATAGCGCTAGCAAGCATTTGTTATATGTACTTTGTTGGATACATTTCAGCAACTTTTGTATTTAAATAGCCACATTCATCAAAACATGACATAAATTGGAACAGTACAGACTTCAATAATCATAATGATTTTTACCTTAAAATAAGTGGATATCAAGTTCAACCTTAGGGTCATCGGTGTTGACTTAGAAGATCATAAAAACTGTAAGGGTCATAAAAAGACGTAAAAAATTTTCGCGCTCGCTTCGCTCGCGCATTGATAACGCCCGCTGCGCTCGCGCAAACCTTTGTTTTATCTACTTTGTAAGTAATTTTTCACCATTTTTTGTATTTTTATAGCCACATGCATCAAAACGAGTTTATAAATTAAAACAGTACAACCTTCAATAATCAAAATGATTTTCACCTTAAAATAAGTGGATATCAAGTTTAACCTTAGGGTCATCGGTGTTAACTTCGTAGGTCATAAAATGACGTAAAAATTTTCGCGCTCGCTTCGCTCGCGCATTGATAGCTCTCGCTACGCTCTCGCAAACCTTTGTTTTGTCTACTTTGTAGGTTATAATTCAGCATTTTTTGTATTTCAATAGCCACATGTATCAAAACGAGTTTATAAATTGAAACAGTACTACCTTCAATAATCATAATGAATTTTTACCTTAAAATAAGTGAATATCAAGTTTAACCCTAAGGTCATCGGTGTTGATTTAGTAGGTTATAAAAACTACCATGGTCATATTATGACGTAAAAATTTTCGCGCTCGCTGCTTAACCTTCGTTAGGTTTACCAAGTACCAAGTAATGATTAATGACTTCAACAATAGACGATATCGAGTTCGACCTAAGAGTCATCTATATTGACTTGATGATTAGGTCATTAAACTGTCAGGGTTATAAAACGCCATAAAATATTTTCACTCGCCCAATAATATCGCTCGCTACGCTCGCGCAGCTATTCACCTTATTTTCTTTGTAAAAAATGTTTTAGGAACTGTTGTATTGAGTCAAACATTTAAACAGCACAATTTCGTATACTAACCTAACCAAAATGATTAATGACTTTAACAATAGAAGATATTGAGTTCGACTTTGAGGGCCTATGGTGATTTGGCCTAAGAGATCATCGATCTAGACCTCAATGGTCTAAAAGACACAAATAACGCGGGCGAAGCCGCGGGTAACAGCTAGTCTATATATATAAAAGAAAGTCGTGTTAGTTACTGCACTTATAACTCAAGAACGGCTGAACCAATTTCTATGATTTTTATATTTTTGGAATTGTCTTTGAAAGGAATAGGATAATAAGTATTAAAAACAATGAATAATTGATCTAAAAAAATTATATAAGAAAAAAATATTTTGCCAAAATGTTCCTGGGCTTTAAAACTGCCAATCATTTGATGTTCAATTGTTTTTCCGTCGATACGGTAAACCGCAAATTTATAAGGGTTCTACCACACGATTAATGTATTTAGCCAGGGTCAACTATAAAAATTCTTGAAGTTTTTGTGAATTCAAGTCATGTAAATTTTACAAATATTAATAAATTTCAAATACTGTCAGTAATGACAATTGTATGACATATTTGTTGATTGTCAAATATGCGTGCGTTCAGAAATGTATGCTCACAAGTAATCAAGACAATAATAATCAATGCCTTATCAATTTTATATTTTGTCAGAATGTAGGTAAATACAGAGATATGCAAGAATTTGATAGCCAATTTATGAGTGCCGTATGTATACAGTTTTATCCATAAGGCAAACAAATATTAGACAGTTATTCGTGAAGTAAGTATACTTATCCAGAATTGAAATTAAATACTGGTGATTATATTTTTACAATTAAAATTAAACTCAATCGAACTAATGTCAAGTTTATAACAATTATCTATAACAATAATAACATTGTTTAATTCAATCATGTCTTGCTGACACGCAGTTGAAGTATTTGATTATTGTATTTTTATTATATTTCTGTATTGCCATAATATATAACTAAAGTTATATCTTTTGTATTTATTGTAATACGTTCATAAAAGCCTAAATTAAGTTCATCTAAAAGGTAACACGCCATTCATAGTCTGTTAGGTGGTACGAAGTTCGCCGGGCCAGCTAGTAAGATATAAAAAAAACACTCACAATGAAATGTACAATTTTACTCCCCTTTTGTAAAATTGGTTAAAATTGCACTTATTTTTAACCAACTTTAAGCACCGACCATCATGCCGAAAGTCAGCGAGCCAATTGGTAATTCTTATCGGTATTTATTGGATAAGCATGTCATTGTTTTTAGTTAGTTCGGTAGTTAATAAACGAATGGTACCATACATTTAGCACTTACCAGGTATCACGTATAGACTACAGTCGAAGGAAGGTGACAATAGGAGTGAAAATGAACACTCAAGTGATTTTTTTTTTATCAATATACAGGATAATCTTTTATCCGTGTTGGATAGCTTCCTGAGCGACTACGTGACGATGAAATGCGTTAGCAACACAAGGTATCAAGGTACCTATATATTATTTGTAATTTGTGATACAGATATGGTAGGCGGTATAATTTTACTAGAAGAAACACACTACATCTACATCTCATGCGCCGTATTTTGTCGTAAGGATCACTAAAAATATGACATTATTTTTGTCTTCACAGCTTTTGCAAACGTGTTCTACAAAAGAAATAACGAGTTACCGACCGAGTTGAATTTGATGAATCTACACGGCTCAGCGCCGCCTGTAAATACATAATTAAACGGGAGGCAAACTAACGAAGTGTTTTGTTACAAAGGTCCATCCATCTTCATTCGCGCGATTCGCGTAAAGGTATTCTTGAAGAATGACGCAACAAATGAAGGAATGTTTTTTAATAGGAGGCTTGAGTTGTTGTTTCAACAGACTTCCAAAAAGGACTCCTCCTTTTACGTTCCGTTCTCAATTCGTATATTTTGTTTGTAAAGCGATTACTCGACTAATTATGAACCAATTCGAATATTATTTTTACATAAGTAGGGTCAAGTCAAAATATAAAGTGTGAGACACTTCAAAGAAACATAATAGTAGTGTCAAGGTCAAACATATCTAAGGTGGTCTTATTTTATTTTTATTTATTTTTTTAAAGATTACTCGCAATGTGGGTTGCCCCTTACTAGTTTTCTTGTTAACCCCTCCAACTAAGCTAAATATACTTGTGTCTGGAGTGGGTTCACGTCAATATTGCAATGGGTGGGGTAGGGATTGAACTCACAACCTCGCGATCGCCAGTCCGACACCCTATCCATTGGGCTATTGCCGCCTTCTATCCGTTGGGCTATTGCCGCTTTAATCAATTCATTTAAATATGATGCGGATCTCCAGAGATATGACGGTAAACAACTTGCTACTGAAACTGACTCGCGCGGCATAATTGTATCACAAGCTTTAATTTAATTGGGCGACAAAACATGCTAACGTAGCATTTGTTATAAATGTCGTTCGTTCGAAAATGATTTACAAAATTTGAAAACTATTTTTGAACCCGTGCTCTCGGTAACCTCACCTATGTAAGTTTTGTCACAATACGATCTACCATCGAGCTGATATAATGACGGAGTCGGTATGTAGGAGCTGGAACTCCTAGGTTGTAATTGGTAAGACTGTCAAATTTGGGCGCGTATGATCTGATATCATGAATAACCGTGATGAAAACTTTCCATTACATATGATGACATAAGTCTTTACATTTTTTTATATCATATAGGCTAGCGTTTGACTATCTCACCTGTTGGTAAGTGATGATGCGGTCGAGGATGGTAGCACGCTAGGCTTAGAATGGGAACTGGCTTTCAAGGATAGCTGCTGGAACACATTAGATGTTTGGCGAGAGATTTTCTAACTTGAGGGTGGCAGGTTAGCTGGCCAGGCGGACACTATGTAATGTCCTACCAACCTGCGGGGGTTGGGGGTTTCTTAAAGATGTTTTTCTTTTACCGAAGAGCCACTGTGAAAAGCGCACAAAAGCATATTTTGATTTTATTCGTGTTGTAAAAGTGTTATTGCGGTTAATCATTTTATATTTTGAGAAGAAATTATACATTATGAAAACAAAGAAAATAACCGGCCAAGTGCGTGTCAGGCCACGCGCAGTGTAGGGTTCCGTAGTAGCCTGTTATTCAATACAAGTCTTTACCCGTTATAAACAAGCAACTAGGTACTCCGCCTTTGTCACTAAAGGATTTATTCTAAGGATTTTGTATTTATTTAACACCTAAGTTCAACGACTATTACTGCTAAACTAATAAAGTTATCTTAACCGCTATAACTTTCCCTTAAAGTTCATGAAATGCGCTATTACCACGAATTTTTCCAGATTTTTCAAGCCAGCAGTTTAGCTTTTAGAGGGGGGGGGGCTACTGGAATTTGCGCTTTAAAGTTTAATATTTCGTAAATGGAGCATTCAATCGAAAAATAATATTATCAACCCTTAAGTCATTTTAAAAGACCTATTCAACACAACCCCATACGATGGGGTAGACGTTGAAAAATATACATACCACTACAAAATTACAGCTTTCTAGTATTAATGGTCTCTAAGCAAAACCTCGGACAGACAGACAGACAGACAGACAGACGGACATAACGAAACTATCAGGGTTCCTTGTCAGGACTTTTCAGCGGTTTAAATAGGCATTTATACTTTGATTAAAAACACTGATAAAAATATATGTATATCTTCTTTATCTTCTTATAAATAGTACTAAAATTCAAAATTCAAAACCACCCCCGACTATCTATATATCTGATCTATGCGTAATCTGTTCAATGAGCCCATTCCATTGAGCTCAAACACGACATCTCTGCTGTAAGTTGGTGAGGACGTGAGTGCAAGATCCTGGAATCTGCTATAGATGCATCAGGTCAATTCTATAATATTCTTACAATATAATTGAAGTAAAACGATACCAAATTTCAAACTGATCAGACCTTTTAAAATTGGTCTTTTGACGTCATAAACTAGAAGAAAGCTTATAAATCTTAAAACGGCTGAACGGATTTTAATGAATCAAGCTAAGAATACTTTTGACTAAGACAACTTTAAAACAAAAAAATAAAACTAAATAAAAATCGGTTCATCCGTTTGAGCGCTACGATGCCTCAGACAGAGAAACACATACACAGATACACTCGTCAAACTTATAACACCATTTCATTTTGCGTCGGGAGTTAAATCAAGTTTACTAGATACCCCAAAAGACGTTACAGTAATGTCTTTGAAATAGCCTAACCATTCTATAATAAGTTGTTATTAGGAGCCATCGCCACAGATGATTGAAAACTGGCTCATCGTTGAACGACAGGATAATTTGATCGCAAATGCTTTCGTTTTAATTGGATAGGCTGGTAGTCACCCATAAGGAGCAGTTTTATTCTACCTAATAATTATATTGAAACAGTCAATAATATAGTTTTACGAAACTATGTATATAAAACACTGACGTGTTTTATATACGTTATTAAGACATACGTACCTATAGATTTAAAAAGATGTCACGCGGCATCTCCCGTGTTAAAAATTGTCTTCTCTTCTATTCTAACCCTACTGGCAATCCCATATTTAATCTTTCATGTTATCTAAGAAATCATTATCTTAATAATTATTAATATGATCTATGTCTTCATTTTTACTTTTCTGATACTTTTTGTAGTGAATTGAGAAGGGATAACATTTGCAAAGCAGGAACGGGAAAAGGAGAGACATAGATCGGGCTCAGTAGCCCACATTGGGAGAGGCCTATGTCCAACTGAGGTATGTGGTCCAGTGCTGGCCATAAGCTTCTTCCAATTCAAGTATCAGATAACCAGCGTAAGTATGTGTGATGTAGGCTTTTATTACTCACTTATTTCTTTTATTTGTGCAATGAGCCTTATGTTCTTCCTAAATATCAGTTGTGCTCAATTTCATGATTTCCTTATCTGCTAAAAAGTGTATAGGTAAAATATTTGCGTTTTTAAATTTTTTGTAGGTATTTAACATGTATGAATTGATGTCTCATTGAATGTTTGCATCCTACAAACTGAATCGATTAGCTTCCAAAAAAGTTTTAGTATATATTGTATAAATGAGCAATTATTTATACTCATTTATATATACTTTTATTCATATTTTTCAATCTTTAAGATTGTAGCTTAAAAGTAGTCAAATATTATGGACAGGTTTCGGAGAAAATGTTCTATAGCTAGAACGACATACTGATTGACTCTAAAACGCACAGCCTAAACTCGATGCAAGTTTGCCGAATATCCCCATAGGTCAACGCCATAGGTCAGCAAAGACTGGATAGTGGCAAAGTAGCATTGGCGTACAGCTTGTTGCGATAAGATTCGCGCCACCCGTCCCAGAGCGAAACAGGCACGACCGAGCTTGTCGCACAGGCCGTTTAAATGTCCGGTCCAGGTGAGAGCTCTGTCGATTTGGAACCTTAGTTAAACAGTTATTAACCCTATACCTTAGTCACGCGACAACTTAAAAACGGGTGGACCGATTTGGCTTATTATTTTTTGACGTATTTTAATGATAGAAAAGTTTCTACGAAAGAAAAGTTTTAAGTAAATGAAAGAAGTTATTAACGCGGGCGAAACCGCGGCGCACTTCTAGTGTGTAAATAGTTGCCACAAACATTAAATTGCATTGCATGCCTAAGCACGAACATTTTGATTTGAATCCCAAACGTTTCTCGGGGTTGACAATCCCGTTTAACGAAATTAACGTTTTGCGACCCGACTCAAAATTAGTTCTATATTTGTCCAACACTAATTTGCCGTGTCAATAGAAACGCAATAGTGATTCTGTTCGCATCATAGTTTCAAGCTTCAAACGCCGTGCAGCAATGACTTTTCTTTAAAGAAATGTAGCATACGACAATGGGTTATCCTCTGAGCACCACTAAGAATATTTATTATGAATTACAATAAAATATGTATTTCAAGTAAGTTGTTTATATAATGCACGATACATATTGAATAGTTTGTACATAGCGATTGATTTTTCAGTAGTCGGGTTTTAGTTTTTGAAATTATTTTTTATTTTAAGCATTTTGGGGTTTTCGCATAAGTGAATACAGGTATACATGTCAATACATACATACACAGCGATCAACAAACCCATAACCCTCCCAACTGCTTCTTTGTGACGCCGTGGGGTAAAAAATAGTTTTCTTGACTTCGGCGAAATATATCTCGCTAACTTCAATCTAACTTTCAAATCTTATCTTTACTTTAAAACCCCTATTTAACGATACCACACACGATGGGGTGGGATGAATTTTTTTTTTAGTTCTAGCCTTCAGGCCCTGTAGAGGGCGCCACATTCAATTTTTTGTGACGTCATATTGCCTATAACCAGCAAACAAATAAGACGCGTTCAACGACACCTCATTTTCCAAATTGTGATAAGTAGTTTAGAAGTTATGAGGGAACAGATGAACATACAAACATACATACATACATACCCATATACGTTTAACAACATAACCCTCCTTTTTGCTTCGCCGTAGTCGGATAAAAAGAACCGACTTCATAGCCGCGCTATTAATTTTCAGTACCAATTTTGAGGTGTTTATGTCCATATCCCTGGAGATACTTATCAAATCTCGATCAAATTACCATGGCACCACATTTGGTATATTTCCTTTCCAACAAAAAAAGAATAATCAAAATCGGTTCATAAACGACGAAGTTATTCGCAAACAAACATAAAAATATAATATATATATATATTATATTATATATATATATTCTTAGAGACCAGAAGTGAAAAAGGCTAAAAAAATAAACAGTATCACAATACCCATATCTATATAATACCACAGAACCTCAACATAATAACAATTACATAAGGTGTCTAAGCTAACAACATAACCACGACGTCCGAACCGTACGACGACCACACGAAGACTGAAGCCTGATACCCGCTCGCTGTCCGCTTTTATACTATCGAGCCCAGTCGCAGCGTGAGGGTAGTTGGAAATATTCTAACACGGCCTTTCCTGACAGCGGGACGTCCTCGACCGCTTCATCAGCCACCTGGTTGCCACCTGGTTCCCACCTGGCACCAGCACCTGCATTGATTTGCTCAACCAGCACGCCTCGCACGGCTCGCAGTCGCGCTGCGAGGAGCGCGCACCAGCACGCCTCGGACGGCGCGCAGTCGCGCTGTGGGGGGCGCGCAGTCGCGCTGTGGGGAGCGCGCACCACCGTGGCGCGCACTCGCGCAGTAGCACAACTGCCGACAGCATCGCGCTTCAGCGCGCCGCTCTGCGTGGAGCTCAGCATGAAGCACGGCATGCAAGCACCAGCACGCACAGCATAGCGCGCGATCGCCAACAGATGCCGCGATGCTCGGAGGTCTGCAAACACCAGAAAGTCGGAGTACGAGTACCACAATGTCGTGGTACCAGTACCAAAATGTCGAGGCACGAGTACCAAAATGTCGAGGCACGAGTACCAAAATGTCGGGGTACAAAATAACTACTCAAAATAAACACTCAATAGTCACAATACAAAATACAAAATAAACGAACAAGTTAGTAAAGAAAAGTAACAAGTTGCCACAATGTCGGTGCACAGAATAGCCGCAATGTTGGGGCTATTAAAATGGTTCACCAGTGTTGAACAACGCTTCGTAAGTAATAGAAATAAAATTAAACTAAAATAACAGTTTGCATCATAAGTAGTAAGTAACTTGCTTACTGTTTCTATCACCTCACCTTAAGCTTGCCGCTGTAAGTCTTATATTTCCCCAGATTCAAGTTTCCTACGTTCGGCCCAACCTGACCATCGAAACAACGCCATCAGTTTACTGCCAGAACTAAACTGCTCGTGTCACGAAGTACTCACTACAATACCGCAAAAACTAACAATATTACAAGATTTTGAAGTAACTTCATTTTTTTTTTTTTTTTTACTTTGTTTCGTACACCCAACCCTGTACGTTGTCATCTAGCATGTAGGTATAGACTAGGTCCGTTCGTCACGATAAAATAATTGTACGGAACACTTACTCACTTTACTTACTTTTGCAACTTAGCATATTTCACAATAACCTACTACGAGTACGTTACAGACACACGCGGATGAATGAAATCGCCTTACATTTATTGTAATTTGGGTCTAATAAATGTTACTCAAAACTTTTACTAAGTATTTCAACTTATTATTACTACTACTACTGCACGGTCTAAACTGGGATCGTACCATAATAACTGTCTACGTATTGACAAATAACACTAATAGAATGTAGATAACAGCCCATGTACAGCACTCGTTTGTCGGCATGACTATAGTCTGCCTATAACAAATACCTTGGCGCTTAAACCTTATGAACATCACTCAAAGTAATAACACGCAAAGTAATATCAATGTCGCCTTGTGGGTGTAACAGCAAATACAAATGTTAACACGACCTATTATAGGTTGTCGCACAATTATTTGACTATGCTTTTGCATTTCTAGGTAGACAATTACTCGTATCTAAATCTCTTGGGCTTGCCCAATTATTTAACACAGTCAACCTCTTCGCATAGTCGAGGAAACAAAAGTAACATTGCAATCATACCTGTATCCACACCAACCATAGAATAATCCTGTCCGCCGCGTTTACTTGCCGACGAGCATTACCAGCTATGTTGCACGGTAGTAGCACACTAAAACAGCTTACAACTACAGAGAAATCAAATCATTATGAGCAACGGCAATTACACGTGGCGTTTCGTACTCGGACGCGGTGGTAAACACTACTAGATAAAAACCCTAACAAACTACCCTTTATTGCAAAAAAAATAAACGAAATTTCTTTTCCGAAGTAATTTTATCTTTAAGAAATATCACATACCCCAAAATACCCAGACAAACGTCTAATTTAAACTTCAACTGACGAATATTCACAAAAACCAGATCTCAGTATCACTTCGATTCAAAAACATTGTTGCACCTTAATTTATTCAAAACTGTTACTTTGAATAGATCAAGGCAAATGTCAGAGACGGCTTATAAGCGTAAAGTGTACGTGGACCTATCCCACTTCTGATCTTAGAGACCAGAAGTGAAAAAAGCTAAAAAAATAAACAGTATCACAATACCCACATCTATATAATACCACAGAACCTCAACATAATAACAATAAACACTATCACAATACCCACAGCTATATAATGCCACAGAACCTCAACATAATAACAATTACATAAGGTGTCTAAGCTAACAACATAATCACGACGTCCGAACCGTACGACGACCACACGAAGACTGAAGCCTGATACCCGCTCGCTGTCCGCTTTTATACTATTGAGCCCAGTCGCAGCGTGAGGGTAGTTGGAAATATTCTAACAATATATATATATACGGTCGAATTGAGAAACTTACACCTTTTTTTGAAATCGGTTAAAAACAAAGTTAATTTTTGGATGGCGAAAAATCATACTTATAAAATACTCTACTGTGTTACGGAACCCTACGAGTGCGAGTCCGACTAGCACTTGGCCAGTTTTTTGTTTTCTAAACTATCTTAAATTATATGAAGGGCCGATTTCATTCATCAATCCTCGGTTAATCGAACAGATTTTACACCACTGACAGCTTATTTTCGCATTTTTCAATAGATAATAATCTGCCCTAAACTAGAAATATTAAATTAAAAAATTCTGGAATTCAGAATTTGAAATTCTGGATTAAAATTTCCTAAGTTAAGTTAGTGAGTACATTTGGATGGATGGATGTTTGTTATTGTTTTACGAAAAAACGGCTGAACGGATTTAGACGAAATTGGGCATATAAATAGTCTATAGCATGTATAAAGGTACAGACACACCGCAGCGTCCTGCGTGCGCGATCTAGGCGGCGATCAGATAGCGCAGTAGTATTTGTACCGACTATTTCACACCGAACGCAATCTGAAAACAATTGAAAAGTACTAAGATCGCGCCCGCAGATCGCAGGACGCTGTTGTGTGGCGGTACCTTTAATATATAGGATACTTTTTAACGCGCTTGGACCTGCGAGGCGCAGCTAATACATGTACAAAAACCAAATATTCTCTGGAAATGAGTGAGAACTTTACACCTCCCCTTTTCAGGAGTCGATTAAAAATTTGCCTATAGAGTTCAGATGAACCTTATAGGTATATTTTCGAAACGTAGATACGTTTCAAAGTTATCCAAATCGGGTAAATTCGTAATGGATTAAAGTAAGTAATTAAAATATCAATTTATTTTAATCCGATCCAACAGTATTTTAATTGAGTCAACGTTTATTTTGCCAATACATTTTAGCTCGAATATTTCAATGCCTTTGTTATTCTTATAACAGCTTTTGATTGAACGTTTGAGGACTAATTTCAAAGTACAAAAAGCTATTATAGGCTTCTGACTTAATAAAATATAACGACATTTTTTTATTACCATCCCACACAGTATGAGTTTGTTTATAACTACGAGTCCCTGAGAATAATAATTTATAATTATTGTTTACAAAACAATGTTATGCTCAAAATGAGTGCGCATGCATACTTATAAGCGAGTCTACTCAATCTCAATACTTAAAGCAACACTGTCACGAAATATATGACGAAAAAAGTATTTGTGATCTTGGCCACTTTTAGTGCTATTTTAAAAATTAAACAAGGCTGTATTTAATTAACAATCGTTTACGAAACGAAAAACCGACTTGAAATGTCGCGCTAGTCATGTATCTCTGGAGATACTCATCAGGTCTCGATGAAATTACAATGGGACCAAACGGGAAGCATACTGTCTCAAACAAAACAAAATGTGTTTACAAATAATTAATAAATTATGTGACAAAAAAAATGTTAGGGACTCCAGGGGCCTTATTCAGTATGACCATTTTAAAGTCTTACCGTGCCGTGTTACGTTATCTCCGCGTTATGGTATTCTCTATGCCAATTAAATTGCGGTAGGGTAAGGTTATGAGCTGGTTTTGAGCTGTCAAAATATCGTGACATATGAGGACGTGTAACGCGCGCGTTTTGTATAATTTACATATCGTGTGGCATACAGAATACAATTTTTCAATAACGTAACGTGGCGCGTTAAGGAACGCGTTATCTCATTGGTCATACTGAATAAGGCCCCAGGACTCCACAGTCTCAGACAAATACACATTTCAGTCCCAGAATAATGAATAGTAACAATGCGCTCCTCTTGTGCGGTCCCTCAGACCACTTTCTTGATGAAATGCTAAAATTAAAAAGCACCAGTTATATTTCAGTGAACATTATACGTAGAGACTTTTAGTAAATTAAAATTTCGTAAGTTCTGTTGATTAATGACGAATATTTTAATTTTGAGATGTACCAATGTTTTGTCGCGGTTACACGTTGGTCGTCCAAACTATTTGTAGCCTAATAATTAGGTTCATCGGGTACCCTAATTCGAATAAAGTTTTTCGAACACCCAGATACGGGCTAACAACAAAGTCTAATCGCGGCAGAGTCTCCTAATTTTTAACACATTTTCAACCGACTTCCAAAAAGAAGGAGGTTCTTAATTCGTCTGTATGTTTTTTTTCTTTTTTTGTGTGTATGCGATTACTCCGTCAATTGTCAACCGATTCAAATGATTCTATTTGTAATCGCTAGGGTACGTTTCCAAAGTGGTCCCATTGTAATTTCATAGAGATCTGATAATTAACTCCAGAGATATGACGATAAACGTCTCAAACTTGCTACTGAAACTGACTCGCGGGGCATGGAAGTCGGTTGTTTTCGTTTTTAAACTATCTTAATTATTATCAAAATAACTTTGCAGATATCCGTACCAAAAAAATAGGATTTAGTTTTATGTCCAAAGCGGTTGGAAACAAAGCGAAAAAGAAAGAGCTGAAGATCCAGTTCAGTGGCATATAGGAGAGGCCTATGTCCAACAGTGGACGGATACTGGCTGTTCATGATGATGATAACACCATGAAGTTTTTTACAATATTTCTATAGAATGCACAAATCTAATATAAGATGTAAGATACTGAAATTTGCTGACGACTGTGAAAAGCTCGCGATTGTAATGAAATCTGAAAAGCGCACCAACTTTGTAAATTCTTTGGAAGATTTCATTCCTCGAAATGAATTCTTGACTCTTAAACTTATAAACTTGATTTTATTTAAGTTATTACTTTAAATTATCTGCAGCTTTGAAGTGGAATAGAATGTTTTATACAACTATGGCTCTTTGACAGACTTCGCAGCAGGAGGTCCTAAAATTCGTCTGAATGTTGATTTTATGTATGTTACCTAAGAAGTTTAGAAAACAGTGGAATCTAGGTCAAGTCCTTTGTGTTGAGTAAGTAAATAATAGAATAAAAGAATAGGAGGTAGCAAGACTACCAAAACGCTTATTTAGTGGTATGTAAAGACTACGTCTGCTTATAACAAATACTATGGCACGCTGAAATTAGGAGGATTACCAGAAATTTGCGCATCACTGCTCTGCACTGTGGCGAATACGACATGCCTTAAGGCAAGTCGTAATCGTCTTGAAATTTTACTGGACTGGACAAACACAAGTCACATACATAATTCAATATATAAATACCAAAAGTAGGTAAATACGAAAACTCAATCGCTGACGAAAGTGGGCGGCTGGAGTGTAGGCTCTACTATCATGTTTCTGGCGCCCCAAGTCTAGCTGTAAGTGTTTGATTCACGGTAACACTTATTACTATCAAGGCGAAAATTTGTCGCCATAACCTTACGGCATTCCGTCAACTTACGGTGTAGACGAGATGGTGAACACACTTGGCTTAGGATGATCTTACTCTCTAGAGCTGTGTGCTGCTGGAACTCGTTATTGTAAGGTTATGGCGGCAGTTCCCACACAATAAGGCCTGAATTCCTCTGTCGCTGACGTATGTCGCGTACGTCGGTCGCGCGTACGAATATACGTTGTTTTATATATAGCACCACACTGTGACGCTGACATCAGCGGCACGCGAGTTGCTACGCGCCGCGTATGGCGCGCGTCGGTCTCGCGCGTCAGCGTCGCGTACGTCGGTCGACTGACGCGCTATAGAACGCTATGAGGCCTGAATTCCTCTGTCGCTGACGTCGGTCGCGTACGTCGGCCGCTCGTACGAATAAACGTTGTGTTCTATATAGCACCACACTGTGACGCTGACATCAGCGGCGCGCGAGTTGCTACGCGCCGCGTATGTACGCGACCGACGTCAGCGACAGAGGAATTCAGGCCTAAGAAGTAAAATGGAAACAAAAACAACTGAATACCATTAACAGCATTTGAGGATTTCAAAGCAATCCTTTTTTATCCTTAAACTAATATGAAAATGTAGACGGAAAGTTTGTTTTCATCTTATTCCAAGAAAATAATCATTAATATTAATCGCAGTTACTAGTAACATAACTCCGAAGTTTAAAAGGCAAAATGGCTACTACATTGGTTTCTACTTTTATATTTCAGTTGGGCGCACCTATCTATTCGCCTCTCTCCGGCATGGTAAAATTTTCGTCTAACCAATGCTAAAAACCATTGAAGCCTATGGTAGATCCCTCAGTAATTTGAGCGCTGATAAGCGTTTAATGAAAGTTTCTAACGCTTTTAGCTGTTAAACGGGAAATGGTTTTAAAGCTTGTTGATTGTAATGTTTCATTTCTCGAAAGCGGCATTTCCACAAGCTTTGCGGAAAAATTGTAAATATGCAACTGGCAAGCTACCGCCCTCAAGTTAGAAAATCTGTCACCAAACATCTAATGTGTTTCAGCAGCTATCCTTGAGAGCCAACTCCCATTCTAGGCCTAGCGTATTTACCATCTTCGACCGCATCATCACTTACCAACAGCTGATATAGTGGTCAAACGCTAGCCTATAAAATATTTTAGAAAACTGTAATTATTTGCGTCTACAATACTTACTTAAATTCAAAATTCAAAACCACCCCGACTTATCTATGTATTATGTGTTCCATTGCGACCATTCCAATGAGCCCACAAAAATAGTAATAATATTGTTATTCCTATTTCTGTGCATGAGCCCATAACATGACATTTCAGCTTTAAGTTGGTGAGGAGTAGAGTTTTCTGCAGATTCCAGAATAGTATTCTGGAATCTGCATGAATCTGATTCTAATAACTATTCTGAGAATAGTTATTAAAATCAAGTCAATGTTACCATGTCTGTCTGTCTTACTAAATAGGAGGATACTTAATTTCAAATTGATCAGGCTAATAAAAGTTGATCCCATAGCGTCATCATTTAGAAAAAAGTTCATAAAATCTTAAAACGGCTGAAAGGATTTTGATGAATACAAGCTAAGAACATTAGCCAAAAATTGAGAAAATACAAAGTTATATTGTTGTTTACGACACGAGCGCGGCCAGGCGCAGTCGTATCTACTTTGTTTGCTTTTGAGCTCGTTCGGAGCTAACTTGTGAAAATCAATTGGAGTTATCGTCGTCCACCACGCCTTGGATTGGGATCAGTCATCACGGTGAGTTCAGGTAAGTACACTTTTATTAAGTGATGTGGCCACATCAACACCAATATTATAAATGCGAAAGTCAGTTTGTTTATTTGTTTGTTTGTTTGTTTGTTTGTTTGTTTGGGACTTCTTCACGGTCAAACTGCTTGACCGATTTGGCTGAAATTTTGTACAAAGATAGAACATATGGCAGAATAGGATATAGGATAATTTTATTTTGGCTATCGAGTCAGAGGGTCCAAATATTTTAAATTGAATTTTGTAAATATAAGATCTCTTTTCGAATAAACGGCTTGACCGATTTGCCTGAAATGTTGTATAAAGACAGTTCATAAGGCAGAAAATAATATAGAATACTTTTTTTCTGGCTATTGAGTCAGGGGGTCCAAATATTTTTAATTGAATTTTGTAAATATAAGATCTTTTTTCGAATAAACGGCTTGACCGATTTGCCTGAAATGTTGTATAGAGACAGTTCATAGGGCAGAATAGGATATAGGATACTTTTTTTCTGGCTGTCGAGTCGGGGGGTCCAGATATTTTAAATTGAATTTTGTAAATATAAGACCTCTTCTCGAATAAACAGCTTGACCGATTTGCCTGAAATATTGTTTAAAGACAGTTCAAAAGGCAGAATAGAATATACAAAACTTTTTTTCTGGCTATCGAGTCAGAGGGTACAAATATTTTTAATTGGAATTTGTAAATATAAGATCTCTTCTTGAATAAACGGCTTGACCGATTTGCCTGAAATGTTGTATAGAGACAGTTCGTAGGGCAGAATAGGATATAGGATACTTTTTTTCTGGCTATCGAGTCAGAGGGTACAAATATTTTAAATTGGAATTTGTAAATATAAGATCTCTTCTTGAATAAACGGCTTGACCGATTTGCCTGAAATTTTGTGTGAATATATGTCATAGGGCAGAATAGGATACAGGATAATTTTTTTCTGGCTGTCGAGTCAGGGGGTCCAGATATTTTTAATTGAATTTTGTAAATATAAGACCTTTTCTCGAATAAACAGCTTAACCGATTTGCCTGAAATGTTGTTTAAAGACAGTTCAAAAGGCAGAATAGAATATAGAATAATTTTTTTCAGGCTATCGAGTCAGAGGGTACAAACTTTTTAATTGAAATTTGTAAATATAAGATCTCTTCTCGAATAAATGGCTTGACCGATTTGCTTGAAATGTTGTATAAAGACAGTTCATAGGGCAGAATAGGATATCAAATACTGTTTTTTGTCCATCGAGTCTGAGTGTTTAGATTTTTTTTATTGAATTTTGTGAATGTGTGTCCTCTTATAAGCTAAACAGCTTGACCGATTCAGCTGAAATTTTATACATATTACAGTTCATATTGCATAGGATCACATAGGATACTTTTTTTCTGGCAGTCGAGTCCAGGTGTCCTGAATTTTTAAATTGAAGTATGTAAATGTGTGGCCTACTCTCAGTCGGGTTAACCATTTAAGCTGAAATTTTGTACACAGACAGTCAAAAAGACATAGAACATTTTTTTGGGTGGAAATTTCGGTTGTCTATATTTTTATTATGGAATTTTATAAATGTGTGGCCTCTATTTGGCCAAACGGCTTGACCGATTCAGATGAAATTTTGTACAAACACATTGAATAGGGCATAAAAGGGCAAAGAATACTTTTTTTCGGCAGTTAAGTGTCGGTACCTATATTTTTTGTTAACTTTACATAGAGTTTGCATAATCATAAAAGTTTGACCTTAGGTTCATAAATTATGACTAAACTTAATAAGTGCCTTAATTAGGCCATAAAACTGTCAGGGTCATTAAAAGTCATCAAAATTTACGCGATGGCTTTGCTTGCCCAACGTGTTTTATCTGCTTTGTGGGAAGTATTGCATAAGCATTCGAGTTTTAACAGCCACATTTAACCTTAGGGTCATCGGTGTTGACTTAGAAGGTCATAAACACTGTCAGGGTAATAAAATGTCGTAAAATTTTTCGCGCTCGCTACGCTCGCGCTGATATAGCGCTCGCAAACATTTGTTATATGTACTTTGTTGGATACATTTCAGCAACATTTGTATTTTAATAGCCACATTCATCAAAACATGACATAAATTGGAACAGTACATACTTCAATAATCATAATGATTTTTACCTTAAAATAAGTGGATATCAAGTTTAACCTCAGGGTCATCGGTGTTGACTTAGTAGGTCATAAAAACTGTCAGGGTCATAAAATGACGTAAAAATAGTCGAGCTCGCTTCGCTCGCGCATTGATAGCTCTCGCTGCGCTCGCGCAAACATTTGTTTTGTCTACTTTGTAGGTTATATTTCAGCATTTTTTGTATTTTAATAGCCACATGCATCAAAACGGGTTAATTAATTGAAACAGTACAACCTTCAATAATCATAATGAATTTTTACTTAAAATAAGTGGATATCAAGTTAAACCATAGATTCATCGGTCTAGACTTAGTAGGTCATAAAAACTGTCAGGGTCATAAAATGACGTAAAAATTTTCGCGCTCGCTTCGCTCGCGCATTCATAGCTCTCGCTGCACTCGCGCAAACCTTTATTTTATCTACTTTGCAGGTAATATTTCATCAGTTTTTGTATTTTAATAGCCACATGCATCAAAAGGAGTTTATAAATTGAAACAGTACAACCTTCAATAATCATAATGAATTTTTACCTTAAAATAAGTGGATATCAAGTGTAACCTTAGGGTCATCGGTGTTGACTTAGAAGGTCATAAACACTGTCAGGGTAATAAAAGGTCGTAAAATTTTTCGCGCTCGCAAACATTTGTTATATGTACTTTGTTGGATACATTTCAGCAACATTTGTATTTTAATAGCCACATTCATCAAAACATGACATAAATTGGAACAGTACATACTTCAATAATCATAATGATTTTTACCTTTAAATAAGTGGATATCAAGTTTAACTTTAGGGTCATCGGTGTTAACTTGGTAGGTCATAAAAACTGTCAGGGTCATAAAAGGTCATAAAAAATTTCGCGCTCGCTTCGCTCGCGCATTCATAGCTCTCGCTGTGCTCGCGCAAACCTTTACTTTATCTACTTTGTAGGTAATATTTCAGCATTTTTTGCATTTTAATAACCACATGCATCAAAAGGAGTTTATTAATTGAAACAGTACAACCTTCAATAATCATAATGAATTTTCACCTTAAAATAAGTGGATATCAAGTTTAACCTTAGGGTCATCGGTGTTAACTTCGTAGGTAATAAAAACTGTCAGGGTCATAAAATGACGTAAAAATTTTCGCGCTCGCTTCACTCGCGCATTTATAGCTCTCGCTGCGCTCGCGCAAACCTTTGTTTTGTCTAATTTGTAGGTTATAATTCAGCATTTTTTGTATTTCAATAGCCACATGTATCAAAACGAGTTTATAAATTGAAACAGAACTACCTTTAATAATCATAATGAATTTTTACCTTAAAATAAGTGGATATCAAGTTTAACCCTAGGGTCATCGGTGTTGATTTAGTAGGTTATAAAAACTACCAGGGTCATATAATGACGTAAAAATTTTCGCGCTCGCTGCTAAACCTTCGTTAGGTTTACCAAGTACCAAGCAATGATTTATGACTTCAACAATAGACGATATCGAGTTCGACCTAAGAGTCATCTATATTGACTTGATGATTAGGTCATTAAACTGTCAGGGTTATAAAACGCCATAAAATATTTTCACTCGCCCAATAATATCGCTCGCTACGCTCGCGCAGCTATTCACCTTATTTTCTTTGTAAAAAATGTTTTAAGAACTGTTGTATTGAGTCAAACATTTAAACCGCACAATTTCGTATACTAACCTAACCAAAATGATTAATGACTATAACAATAGAAGATATTGAGTTCGACTTTGAGGGCCTATGGTGATTTGGCCTAAGAGATCATTGATCTAGACCTCAATGGTCTAAAAGACACAAATAACGCGGGCGAAGCCGCGGGTAACAGCTAGTTAGATAATAAGATAGGAAACCCCCACTTGCATGTGATCCGAACATCACCTAAGCTGAGTTAATAACCTCACATTTTTACAACCCCCTTCTAACCCGCGCAAACTCGGAAAAGTAGATAAGGAGATCGGTTATAACCTTTAACGGTTATAATATCGGAGTTAATAAAACCTTTTTTATTTAAATAAAATTTTTTGATTAATTTTAATATTTATCGTTAATCACTACTGCATTTTAGTTATTTTTTAATACGCTTTTATTAGCTTCAGACGTATGTATGTTTGTATGTTAGTATGTAACGGAATCTTTGAACATGATTTTAACCCCCTTCAAAACGTCGGATTAACTCGAAATTCGGCATACTTATTAAGGACCGATGACAATTCAATATTTTAAATATTTTGACCCGTTATCCTTACTAGGATAATCAGGATTACGCTTTTAAAAAAAATCGACTAAAAAATGAAAAATAAATAATAGTTTAAAAATACTAAAAAAAATACGCTTTTATAGAAAATCCAACTAAAAAATAGAAAATAAATTTTAATAAATTTTAATTAAAAATAGTGTAAGAAAAAATGATTTTATTGTAAAAAAAAGCGTGGGGTGCTTTTCAGGATATTGTCAAAATAACCCTTCTAGTCATATCTGTTCATAAAATATTTGGAAATATTGATACCATGCACCCCACGCTATTTTTACAATAAAATCAATTTTTCTTACACTATTTTTAATACAAATTTATTAAAATTTATTTTCTATCTTTTAGTTGGATTTTCTATAAAAGCGTATTTTTTTAGTTTTTTTAAACTATAATTTATTTTCCATACGCCACAGAAGTATAACTTCTAACGCATGTACATAAGTACACACAAGTTTTTTTTTTTTTGGAATATTCCTTTATTAGTGCTGTAAGACCCTTGACCAATTTCATCATTCTAGGTCAACCAAAACCTATAAGGTACTTCCAGTTGACCTAGAATATTGTCAACGTTGTTGACGTATGTCGTCGTATTGTACACGCAAAAGTCCCGAGTCATCCAAAAAGGGGCTCAATTTGCTGATGGCTCCCGACAATTTAGCCTTCCCTGCTTCCAATATTCCAATTTCTTTTTCAAAACCGACTGTTTGCACCGTACGAACCCAATGAAAGAGAGCCTCCTGTCGCTCTTGAGGAGCGAGAACCGGTGCCAAGCGTTCATTGTGTGGGTGTCGACAATCAACACCATCAATCAACACCAATATTATAAATGCGAAAGTCAGTTTGTTTATTTGTTTGTTTGTTTGTTTGTTTGTTTGTTTGGGACTTCTTCACGGTCAAACGGCTTGACCGATTTGGCTGAAATTTTGTACAAAGATAGAACATATGGCAGAATAGGATATAGGATAATTTTTTTTTGGCTATCGAGTCAGGGGGTCCAAATATTTTAAATTGAATTTTGTAAATATAAGATCTCTTTTCGAATAAAAGGCTTGACCGATTTGCCTGAAATGTTGTATAAAGACAGTTCATAAGGCAGAAAATAATATAGAATACTTTTTTTTGGCTATTGAGTCAGGGGGTCCAAATATTTTTAATTGAATTTTGTAAATATAAGATCTCTTTTCGAATAAACGGCTCGACCGATTTGCCTGAAATTTTGTACAGAGACAGTTCATAGGGCAGAATAGGATATAGGATACTTTTTTTCTGGCTGTCGAGTCAGGGGGTCCAGATATTTTTAATTGGAATTTGTAAATATAAGATCTCTTCTTGAATAAACGGCTTGACCGATTTGCCTGAAATTTTGTTTAAAGACAGTTCAAAAGGCAGAATAGAATATAGAACACTTTTTTTCTGGCTATCGAGTCAGAAGGGTCAAATATTTTTAATTGGAATTTGTAAATATAAGATCTCTTCTTGAATAAACGGCTTGACCGATTTGCCTCAAATTTTGTGTGAATACATGTCATAGGGCAGAATAGGATATAGGATACTTTTTTTCTGGCTGTCGAGTCAGGGGGTTCAGATATTTTTAATTCAATTTTGTAAATATAAGATCTCTTTTCGAATAAACGGCTTGACCGATTTGCCTGAAATGTTGTATAGAGACAGTTCGTAGGGCAGAATAGGATATAGGATACTTTTTTCTGGCTGTCGAGTCAGGGGGTCCAGATATTTTTAATTGAATTTTGTAAATATAAGACCTCTTCTCGAATAAACAGCTTGACCGATTTGCCTGAAATGTTGTTTAAAGACAGTTCAAAAGGCAGAATAGAATAAAGAATACTTTTTTCTGGCTATCGAGTCAGAGGGTACAAATATTTTTTATTGGAATTTGTAAATATAAGATCTCTTCTTGAATAAACGGCTTGACCGATTTGCCTGAAATTTTGTGTGAATATATGTCATAGGGCAGAATAGGATAAAGGATAATTTTTTTCTGGCTGTCGAGTCAGGGGGTCCAGATATTTTTAATTGAATTTTGTAAATATAAGACCTCTTCTCGAATAAACAGCTTGACCGATTTGCCTGAAATGTTGTTTAAAGACAGTTCAAAAGGCAGAATAGAATATAGAATACTTTTTTTCAGGCTATCGAGTCAGAGGGTACAAACTTTTTACTTGAAATTTGTAAATATAAGATCTCTTCTCGAATAAAAGGCTTGACCGATTTGCTTGAAATGTTGTATAAGGACAGTTCATAGGGTAGAATAGGATATAGGATACTTTTTTTGGCTTTCGAGTCCAGATATTTTTGATTAAATTTTGTAAATTTAAGACCTCTTCTCGAATCAACGGCTTGACCGATTTGCCTGAAATGTTGTATAAAGACAGTTCATAGGGCAGAATAGGATATCGGATACTGTTTTTTGTCCATCGAGTCTGAGTGTTTAGATTTTTTTATTGAATTTTGTGAATGTGTGTCCTCTTATCAGCTTAACAACTTGACCGATTCAGCTGAAATTTTATACATATTACAGTTCATATTGCATAGAATCACATAGGATACTTTTTTTCTGGCAGTCGAGTCCAGGTGTCCAGAATTTTTAAATTGAAGTATGTAAATGTGTGGCCTATTCTCGGTCGGGTTAACCATTTAAGCTGAAATTTTGTACACAGACAGTCAAAAAGACATAGAAGGGCAACGAATACTTTTTTTTGGGTGGAAATTTCGGTTGTCTATATTTTTATTATGGAATTTTGTAAATGTGTGGCCTCTATTTGGCCAAACGGCTTGACCGATTCAGATGAAATTTTGTACAAACACATTGAATAGGGCATAAAAGGGCAAAGAATACTTTGTTTCGGCAGTTAAGTGTGGGTACCTATATTTTTTGTTAACTTTACATAGAGTTTGCATAATCATAAAAGTTTGACCTTAGGTTCATAGATTATGACTAAACTTAATAAGTGCCTTAATTAGGCCATAAAACTGTCAGGGTCATTAAAAGTCATCAAAATTTACGCGATGGCTTTGCTTGCCCAACGTGTTTTATCTGCTTTGTGGGAAGTATTTCATAAGCATTCGAGTTTTAACAGCCACATTTAACCTTAGGGTCATCGGTGTTGACTAAGTAGGTTATAAAAACTGTTAGCGTCATAAAACGTAAAATTTTTTGCGCCCACTTCACTCGCGCAGTGATAGCGCTCGCTGCGCTCGCGCAATAATTTGTTTGATTTACTTTGTAGGTAATATTTCAGCTTCAACTTTTGTATTTTAATAGCCACATGCATCAGAACGAGTCCATAAATTAAAACAGTACAATCTTCAATAATCATAATGATTTTTAACCTTAAATAATTGGATATCAAGTTTAACCTTTGTGTAACCAGTGTTAACTTAGTAGGTTATAAAAACTATCAGGGTCATAAAAGGTCGTAAAAATTTTTGCGCTCGCTTCGCTCGCGCATTCATAGCTCTCGCTGCGCTCGCGCAAACCTTTCTTTTATCTACTTTGCAGGTAATATTTCAGCATTTTTTGTATTTTAATAGCCACATGCATCAAAAGGAGTTTATTAATTGAAACAGTACAACCTTCAATAATCATAATGAATGTTTACCTTAAAATAAGTGGATATCAAGTTTAACCTTAGGGTCATCGGTGTTGACTTAGTAGGTCATAAAAACTGTCAGGGTCATAAAAGGTCGTAAACATTTTTCGCGCTCGCTACGCTCGCGCAGTGACGGCACTCGCAAGTATTTGTTATATGTATTTTGTTGGATACATTTCAGCAACTTTTGTATTTTAATAGTCACATTTATCAAAACATCACATAAATTGGAACAGTACAGACTTCAATAATCATAATGATGTTTACCTTTAAATAAGTGGATATCAAGTTTAACCTTAGGGTCATCGGTGTTGACTTGGTAGGTCATAAAAACTGTCAGGGTCATAAAATGACGTAAAAATTTTTGCGCTCGCTTCGCTCGCGCATTCATAGCTCTCGCTGCGCTCGCGCAAACCTTTCTTTTATCTACTTTGCAGGTAATATTTCAGCATTTTTTGTATTTTAATAGCCACATGCATCAAAAGGAGTTTATTAATTGAAACAGTACAACCTTCAATAATCATAATGAATGTTTACCTTAAAATAAGTGGATATCAAGTTTAACCTTAGGGTCATCGGTGTTGACTTAGTAGGTCATAAAAACTGTCAGGGTCATAAAAGGTCGTAAACATTTTTCGTGATTTCAGTTTCGTTTTCAGTGATAGCGCTTACTACGCTCGCGCAGTAATAGCGCTCGCTCCGGTCGTGCAAGCATTAGTTATATCTACTTTGTAGGAAACATTTCAGCAATTATTGTATTTTAATAGCCACATTCATCAAAACATGACATGAATTCGAACAGTACAGACTTCAATAATCATAATGATTTCTACCTTAAAATAAGTGGATATCAAGTTTAACCTTAGGGTCATCGGTGTTGACTTAGTAGGTCATAAAAACTGTCAGGGTCATAAAATGACGTAAACATTTTCGAGCTCGCTTCGCTCGCGCATTGATAGCTCTCGCTGCGCTCGCGCAAACCTTTGTTTTGTCTACTTTGTAGGTAATATTTCAGCATTTTTTGTATTTTAATAGCCACATGCATCAAAACGAGTTAATTAATTGAAACAGTACAACCTTCAATAATCATAATGAATTTTTACCTTAAAATAAGTGGATATCAAGTTAAACCTTAGATTCATCGGTCTAGACTTAGTAGGTCATAAAAACTGTCAGGGTCATAAAATGACGTAAAAATTTTCGCGCTCGCTTCGCTCGCGCATTCATAGCTCTCGCTGCGCTCGCGCAAACCTTTATTTTATCTACTTTGCAGGTGATATTACAGCATTTTTAGTATTTTAATAGCCACATGCATCAAAAGGAGTTTATTAATTGAAACAGTGCAACCTTCAATAATAATAATGAATTTTTACCTTAAAATAAGTGGATATCAAGTTTAAACTTAGGGTCATCGATGTTGACTTAAAAGGTCATAAACACTGTCAGGGTAATAAAAGGTCGTAAAAATTTTTCGCGCTCGCTACGCTCGCGCAGTGACGGCACTCGCAAGTATTTGTTATATGTATTTTGTTGGATACATTTCAGCAACTTTTGTATTTTAATAGTCACATTTATCAAAACATCACATAAATTGGAACAGTACAGACTTCAATAATCATAATGATGTTTACCTTTAAATAAGTGGATATCAAGTTTAACCTTAGGGTCATCGGTGTTGACTTGGTAGGTCATAAAAACTGTCAGGGTCATAAAATGACGTAAACATTTTCGCGCTCGCTACGCTCGCGCACTCATAGCTCTCGCTGCGCTCGCTCAAACCTTTGTTTTATCTACTTTGTAGGTAATATTTCAGCATTTTTTGTATTTTAATAGCCACATGCATCAAAAGGAGTTTATTAATTGAAACAGTACAACCTTCAATAATCATAATGAATTTTTACCTTAAAATAAGTGGATATCAAGTTTAACCTTAGGGTCATCGGTGTTGACTTAGTAGGTCATAAAAACTGTCAGGGTCATAAAAGGTCGTAAACATTTTTCGTGATTTCAGTTTCCTTTTCAGTGATAGCGCTTACTACGCTCGCGCAGTAATAGCGCTCGCTCCGGTCGTGCAAGCATTAGTTATATCTACTTTGTAGGAAACATTTCAGCAATTATTGTATTTTAATAGCCACATTCATCAAAACATGACATGAATTCGAACAGTACAGACTTCAATAATCATAATGATTTCTACCTTAAAATAAGTGGATATCAAGTTTAACCTTAGGGTCATCGGTGTTGACTTAGTAGGTCATAAAAACTGTCAGGGTCATAAAAGGTCGTAAACATTTTTCGTGATTTCAGTTTCGTTTTCAGTGATAGCGCTTACTACGCTCGCGCAGTAATAGCGCTCGCTCCGGTCGTGCAAGCATTAGTTATATCTACTTTGTAGGAAACATTTCAGCAATTATTGTATTTTAATAGCCACATTCATCAAAACATGACATGAATTCGAACAGTACAGACTTCAATAATCATAATGATTTCTATCTTAAAATAAGTGGATATCAAGTTTAACCTTAGGGTCATCGGTGTTGACTTAGTAGGTCATAAAAACTGTCAGGGTCATAAAATGACGTAAAAATTTTCGAGCTCGCTTCGCTCGCGCATTGATAGCTCTCGCTGCGCTCGCGCAAACCTTTGTTTTGTCTACTTTGTAGGTAATATTTCAGCATTTTTTGTATTTTAATAGCCACATGCATCAAAACGAGTTAATTAATTGAAACAGTACAACCTTCAATAATCATAATGAATTTTTACCTTAAAATAAGTGGATATCAAGTTAAACCTTAGATTCATCGGTCTAGACTTAGTAGGTCATAAAAACTGTCAGGGTCATAAAATGACGTAAAAATTTTCGCGCTCGCTTCGCTCGCGCATTCATAGCTCTCGCTGCGCTCGCGCAAACCTTTATTTTATCTACTTTGCAGGTGATATTACAGCATTTTTAGTATTTTAATAGCCACATGCATCAAAAGGAGTTTATTAATTGAAACAGTGCAACCTTCAATAATAATAATGAATTTTTACCTTAAAATAAGTGGATATCAAGTTTAACCTTAGGGTCATCGGTGTTGACTTAAAAGGTCATAAACACTGTCAGGGTAATAAAAGGTCGTAAAAATTTTTCGCGCTCGCTACGCTCGCGCAGTGACGGCACTCGCAAGTATTTGTTATATGTATTTTGTTGGATACATTTCAGCAACTTTTGTATTTTAATAGTCACATTTATCAAAACATCACATAAATTGGAACAGTACAGACTTCAATAATCATAATGATGTTTACCTTTAAATAAGTGGATATCAAGTTTAACCTTAGGGTCATCGGTGTTGACTTGGTAGGTCATAAAAACTGTCAGGGTCATAAAATGACGTAAACATTTTCGCGCTCGCTACGCTCGCGCACTCATAGCTCTCGCTGCGCTCGCTCAAACCTTTGTTTTATCTACTTTGTAGGTAATATTTCAGCATTTTTTGTATTTTTATTGCCACATGCATCAAAAGGAGTTTATTAATTGAAACAGTACAACCTTCAATAATCATAATGAATTTTTACCTTAAAATAAGTGGATATCAAGTTTAACCTTAGGGTCATCGGTGTTGACTTAGAAGGTCATAAACACTGTCAGGGTAATAAAAGGTCGTAAAAATATTTCGCGCTCGCTACGCTCGCGCAGTGATGGCACTCGCAAGTATTTGTTATATGTATTTTGTTGGATACATTTCAGCAACTTTTGTATTTTAATAGTCACATTTATCAAAACATCACATAAATTGGAACAGTACAGACTTCAATAATCATAATGATGTTTACCTTTAAATAAGTGGATATCAAGTTTAACCTTAGGGTCATCGGTGTTGACTTGGTAGGTCATAAAAACTGTCAGGGTCATAAAATGACGTAAACATTTTCGCGCTCGCTACGCTCGCGCATTCATAGCTCTCGCTGCGCTCGCTGAAACCTTTGTTTTATCTACTTTGTAGGTAATATTTCAGCATTTTTTGTATTTTAATAGCCACATGCATCAAAAGGAGTTTATTAATTGAAACAGTACAATCTTCAATAATCATAATGAATTTTTACCTTAAAATAAGTGGATATCAAGTTTAACCTTAGGATCATCGGTGTT
This sequence comes from Cabera pusaria, assembly GCA_954871355.1. Taxonomy (NCBI): domain Eukaryota; kingdom Metazoa; phylum Arthropoda; class Insecta; order Lepidoptera; family Geometridae; genus Cabera; species Cabera pusaria. The sequence continues at coordinate 22,584,803 of OX940888.1, forward strand.
GACTTAGAAGGTCATAAACACTGTCAGGGTAATAAAAGGTCGTAAAAATTTTTCGCGCTCGCTACGCTCGCGCAGTGATGGCACTCGCAAGTATTTGTTATATGTATTTTGTTGGATACATTTCAGCAACTTTTGTATTTTAATAGTCACATTCATCAAAATATCACATAAATTGGAACAGTACAGACTTCAATAATCATAATGATTTTTACCTTAAAATAAGTGGATATCAAGTTTAACCTTAGGGTCATCGGTGTTGACTTGGTAGGTCATAAAATCTGTCAGGGTCATAAAATGACGTAAACATTTTCGCGCTCGCTTCGCTCGCGCACTCATAGCTCTCGCTGAGCTCGCTCAAACCTTTGTTTTATCTACTTTGTAGGTAATATTTCAGCATTTTTTGTATTTTAATAGCCACATGCATCAAAAGGAGTTTATTAATTGAAACAGTACAACCTGCAACAATTATAATGAATGTTTACCTGAAAATAAGTGGATATCAAGTTTAACCTTAGGGTCATCGGTGTTGACTTGGTAGGTCATAAAAACTGTCAGGGTCATAAAATGACGTAAAAATTTTCGCGCTTGCTTCGCTCGCGCATTGATAGCACTCGCTGCGCTCGCACAAACCTTTGTTTTATCTACTTTGTAGGTAATATTACAGCATTTTTTGTATTTTAATAGCCACATGCATTAAAATGAGTTTATAATTGGAACAGTTACAACCTTCAATAATCATAATGATTTTTTACCTTAAAATAAGTGGAAATTAAGTTAAACCTTTGTCTCATCAGTGTTAACTTAAAAGGTCATAAACACTGTCAGGGTCATAAAAGGTTGTAAACATTTTTCGCGCTCGCTTCGCTCGCGTTGTTATAGCGCTAGCAAGCATTTGTTATATGTACTTTGTTGGATACATTTCAGCAACTTTTGTATTTTAATAGCCACATTCATCAAAACATGACATAAATTGGAACAGTACAGACTTCAATAATCATAATGATTTTTACCTTAAAATAAGTGGATATCAAGTTTAACCTTAGGGTCATCGGTGTTAACTTGGTAGGTCATAAAAACTGTCAGGGTCATAAAAGGTCGTAAAAATTTTCGCGCTCGCTTAGCTCGCGCATTCATACCTCTCGCTGCGCTCGCGCAAACCTTTATTTTATCTACTTTGTAGGTAATTTTTCAGCATTTTTTGTATTTTAATAGCCACATGCATCAAAAGGAGTTTATTAATTAAAACAGTACAACCTTCAATAATCATAATGAATTTTTACCTTAAAATAAGTGGATATCAAGTTTAACCTTAGGGTCATCGGTGTTAACTTCGTAGGTCATAAAATGACGTAAAAATTTTCGCGCTCGCTTCGCTCGCGCATTGATAGCTCTCGCTACGCTCTCGCAAACCTTTGTTTTGTCTACTTTGTAGGTTATAATTCAGCATTTTTTGTATTTCAATAGCCACATGTATCAAAACGAGTTTATAAATTGAAACAGTACTACCTTCAATAATCATAATGAATTTTTACCTTAAAATAAGTGAATATCAAGTTTAACCCTAAGGTCATCGGTGTTGATTTAGTAGGTTATAAAAACTACCATGGTCATATTATGACGTAAAAATTTTCGCGCTCGCTGCTTAACCTTCGTTAGGTTTACCAAGTACCAAGTAATGATTAATGACTTCAACAATAGACGATATCGAGTTCGACCTAAGAGTCATCTATATTGACTTGATGATTAGGTCATTAAACTGTCAGGGTTATAAAACGCCATAAAATATTTTCACTCGCCCAATAATATCGCTCGCTACGCTCGCGCAGCTATTCACCTTATTTTCTTTGTAAAAAATGTTTTAGGAACTGTTGTATTGAGTCAAACATTTAAACAGCACAATTTCGTATACTAACCTAACCAAAATGATTAATGACTTTAACAATAGAAGATATTGAGTTCGACTTTGAGGGCCTATGGTGATTTGGCCTAAGAGATCATCGATCTAGACCTCAATGGTCTAAAAGACACAAATAACGCGGGCGAAGCCGCGGGTAACAGCTAGTTATACATAAACCGCATAATCCAAGCGGTGACGCCTAACAATTTGCCGAGGGAGCTGTATTTATTCAACAAAAACTCCGGGTTGAAATCAATCGGTCGTGTCTCAATAGCAAGGGTTCGCAAACCGGGCAGTGAAGACGTATTCAATTTCGGCGTACGAGGCCAAGCATTCTCATGATCAACCAACCAACCCGAACCCCACCAAAGAGAGTGGTCAATCAAAGCGGGGGCCAAACATCCCCGTGATGCACAATCTGCGGGGTTCATTTCTCCGGGCATTTCCTGCAAATATTTCGCCTAAGGCATCGGCTCCAAGCAACAAATCAATTATCCCAGGTTTATCAAAGTCGGGGTTCGCCTGGTCTAAGCCCGATGTCAAATTTACAAAATCGGCAGACAGCCGAGTACACGGGTGTCTGCCCAAAATATTCTCCTTCACAATAGCCGAGTTACCACAAATTGGGCGTGGAGAACCAACAGGGGAGAAGGAGAACAAAACTTGCCCCTTGACGCTTACTACAGTAGCGTTACCAATGCCCCTAATAACGTCTGAGTACTTGTTAATACTCAGGCCCATCTGCTCCACCAACCAAATAGACATGATACATATCCCTGGGAGCCTGTGTCCAGAGTCGCACGGACAACAATAGAGGCGCCATTGCGTCCCGAAACCCTGACACTCGCCTTGGGCTACAAAACGGTCAGAGTCGAGGGGGATGTATTGGGGGGGCAGACGCCAATTTCCTATTCCGCTCTGGATGGCGATCGGTCGCCATACCCAGAGAGCGGTCGTTCTAGGTGAGGGTGACGAAACTCCTCATACGGGCGGCGTCCCGCGCGACGCGGGATCGCGTCATCGCCGGCGGGTCGTATCGGTCTACCCGCCCGAAATGGGGCGGGCGCGATTCAAGCTGGGGACGCTCAGCAAGCGGCGGTGACGGCAAGCGGTGCTGCGCCGGAGACCGCTGTGGGCGCTGAACAGTGCCAATATCCGCGCCCTGTCGCGGGGGGGGGGGGGGGGAGGGGGGTGTCCCGACGTCGAACGTCATTTGAGCGGGACGATGGGCGGAACTCCAAATTGCGGGACTCCTCCCGGTGTTCGCCCAGTCGATACCCGCCCGTGGGAGACCCTGCAAAGCAAACAAAGTAGATACGACTGCGCCCGGCCGCACTCGAGTCGTGAACAACAATATAACTTTGTATTATCTCAATTTTTGGCTAAAACAAAAACGCCCACGCGTTGCAAAAACCAATTTGTCACGCCCACGACTCATCACAGTTGGGCTCCGTTCACGACCTATGCTTGGAGTGCAACCTATGCAACCTGTCCAACCGAATGCTCTAACCTCTCTCTCTAACTCGTTTAGCTAATGTGACGCTCTGAGGTCGTGAACGGGGTTAAAGCGTTTGGGTGTACTTCGAGTGTAGGTCGTGAACGCAGCCCTGGCCGCGCGCCATGACAGCCGCGAAGTGACAGACGTCAAAAAAGACATGTAGCCCAAATGTCATCGCGCACGATAGACGTATTTCGCCAAAGGACAGGCGATGTAAAAATGGCGTGAAATCAGATTGGGGATGGACGAAACGGGTACGGAAGCCTCGGTGGGCGAGTTCAACTCAACTTGAGCGGTTTTTTTTTTATCATAGTGGTTTAATTATGCTTTTGCTATGTTTACATTATAACTAATCAGTAGAATTTGAAAATTACAGAACAATAACATAGAGAAAAGAATTTGAACTTACCTCAATGTCGTCACTTTTCGAACACATCTATTGACTAGAATTTTCAATACTTGTTAAACTCTCTGACCAAGTTTTCTAACACTAGACGCTTACTATTAGTTGTCAGGGCACAAACACAAAGACTAATTACTAAGTAACAAGATACTTCGCGAAATTAGTTACCTAAAGTTTCTTAGTAACAATATGGCCAGTCACGATCTCAATCTAAGTTTGGTCGACCTCAGCTGACGCCTTGGGTATGTTTATAAGTAAAATGATTCTGTCGGAACAAACTTTGTTCTAGTTTTTGTCTAAATACATAGAAGATTCGAATGTTCGGTCTGTTTAGTAGTTTTTTTTTTTATTTTGATATATCTTATAGGCTAGCGTTTGACCACTATCTCACCTGTTGGTGATGATGCGGTCGAAGATGGTAAGCACGCTAGGCCTAGAATGGGAACTGGCTCTCAAGGATAGCTGCCGGAATACATTAGATGTTTGGCTACAGATTTTTCTAACTTGAGGCACAGAATACTTAATAGTACTACGTACTTGAGGGTGGTAGCTTGCCAAGCGGACACTAGATAGTGTTAAGAGCGTACGCGGGATACAGTTTTCCATACAAACGTATTCCCCTGTTTCGTCCGTGGAAAATGCTACTAGAGAAAAATTGGTCGGTACAAAAAATTAAGGTCTGCTGTAGCTATGCCCCTATCATTTACTTTTTTTGATCAACCAATTGCAAATAGAAATATGACCCTTCAAAAATGTCAAAGAAAAAATTAAAAGGCTTATATTTCTTTTCGCAATTGGTTGGTCAAAAACAGCAAATTATAGGGGCAGAATTAAAGGGCAAATTATAGGGCTACAGCAGACCTAGATTTTTTGTAGCAACATTTTTATTCTAGAAGCATTTTCCAGGGTGGAAACGGGGGAATACATTTGTATGGAAAACTGCAACCCGCGTTTGCTCTTAAATGTCCTACCACCATGCGGGGGTTGTTGGTTTCTTAACGATGTTTTTCCTTCACCGGGGGGCCACTGTGAAAAGCGCACATAAATGTTTCGATAGAAAAATCAATTTATTGGTGCACGACGGGGTTTGAACTCAATAGCTTTGGCAGCAAAGTTCATCAGAAAAGGTTGTATTGAAGATCAAGATAGAATTATTGGTGACAGTTATGTACAAAAAATTGAGTGTTTAAAAATCTCGGAACAATGTTAAAAATAAAATAATAGGTTCTCTCTTTCAAAATGCGGTTATGAGTGAAAAAAAAAACAAAAAATGAACTTGTCAAGTCATATTTACTTGGGGGATTGATTGAGATTTTTAGGGTTCCTCTAGTAAAAAAAACGTGTGTGTACTTATGTACACGCGTTAGAAGTTATACTTCTGTGGCGTATGGAAAAATAAAACTGGCCAAGTGCGAGTCAGCATCGCGTCTCCTATCGCACACTTAGGGAGGGTTCCGTACAATACGAAACATAACAGAGTTTCAACCAATTATATTTGATTAATTGATATAACCAAGAATATTTGGTTTGGTCGCGATCTAGAAAGACGGGGCTCGTTTACTAGCGCCATCTATGTCATTTTGCCGAAACTAATTAGATAGATGGTGTTTAAAAACACGTTTTTTGTATGGGAACCCCCTTTAATTTTTAACTTTATTTTGTTTTTAGTATTTGTTGTTCTAGCGGCAACAGAAATACACCATGTGTGAAAATTTCAACGGTCTAACTATCACGGTTAATGAGCTATAGCCTGGTGACAGACGGACAGACAGACAGACAGACAGACGGACAGCGGAGTCTCAGTAATAGGGTTCCGTTTTACCCTTTGGGTACGGAACCCTAAAAATAACTAAAATGCAGTAGTGATTAACGATAAATATTAAAATTAATCAAAAAGATTTTATTTAAATAAAAAAGGTTTTATTAACGTAAAAATATGACGTTAAATATGACATATACAACTTGAACATAGTCATGCCACCTAGAACTAACTTCACGGTGTAGAATTTAGGTGTCGGTGTGCGCGCGCATCGTACCACCTAGAACTAACTTCACGGTGTTAAATTTAGGTGTCGGTGTGCGCGCGCATCGTATAAATTCACTCTCATCATTTTTCTCTCGGAACAATGACTAATTTTTCTCTATCGCGCCAGAAGAAGTATAACTTCAAAAACCCTCCGTAAAATTCTAGTACCATTAGCTGTCTACTGTGCAGGCAGTAGTGTGAACACGTCGAAAATGGGACAGTGCTGTACAGACAGTAGAATGTACAGTTGCTTACAACTCGGCAGTCAGAAACTGACATTGTGAAAACTAGAACCATGTCGATTTTAGTGTTTCATAACTCATAATACCTTCTATAGGTATTATGAGTTATGAAATACTAGATAGACACAGACATAGAGTAGAAAAATAACGTTTGATTGTACACTAAAGAGAACTTTATTTTATTTGTAGATAAGCAAGCGTTTCTCTCTCGACCACTATCTCACCTGATGTTAAGTGAAGATATAATCGACGATGTAGCACGCTTGCCTAGAAGATACCTGTTCACTCGCGATTTGAAGACCCTAATTCTATTATCTAAAATACCACTCTGCAACTATCTAATTCAGTGAAACAATCGGGGGTCTTAAGACCTAAAAACTTTTCTACCTTTTTATTCCCTATGTACTCGTATGCTTCTTACTAAGCAATTTATCGCCTGTCTGCACTTCTCACCGCATTGGACACATTTCTGCGCGAGCGAACATTACACGAGTGAAGACACGGCGCGCCTCTAGATTATATTACAACAATCACATTTAGAAATGTTTCCCCCAAATTGAACTTTCTTAATGGATCTGCCTTATGATATTACAAACAAGAATCCTCGTGGCACCATCTCACAGATAGGAATAATAGTTACTACGTAAACTATGTTTCCATTCCAAACTTGTACGCATCGAGCCGTACTAAGTTTGGAACAAGTTTCGGTGCTAATCTAGTGATTTTCAGTTTCATTTTTAAATGTTTATATAAGCATTAGACCATCATCTGATATAAGTCATCACGATCATCATCAACGTTGATGATTAATGATGATGCAGTCAACCACATGAGTTAGCACGTTTTCTATAATATAACGGTTCTCACGCAATGCGAATTATGCTTATCGGAAGAGCATATAATCCGGCAATTGAAGCCATTGTATTAAACTTAATTAGACCTGCTTTTACAATCAATTTGGAAGAAAATCACTATACGTACCTGTCACTACACTGTATCTACACCTACCTACGTGTAGACGAAACGCCTACTTAGTTGAAAAACCCTCCAACCTTGCTATGTAAAATCATAATATCTTGGGATGATCCTCTAGAGCCAATTCAATCCCTTACAATCCCTATATTATTAGTCAATGAAGCTCGCTAGAAATTTGGGCCAAATCACTGGGAAATATTTAGGTTATCTCGGGAACGGACCCTAAGGAGCAACGTCTGTTTGGCTAATAACGGACCGAGGAGATTTCATTGAATGTTCTGGCTATGAAGGTAGGTAGGGGGCTGGGCTGATAGATTTTTTATATAATTATTAATATTTTCTAAAAATAACATTGAGACACTTTATTTTAATCATTATACTCTTACTGAGTTGTACCATCTAACAAACGTCATAAATCAGTCAAATTCGATACAAAAACACGGATTACAGTTATAGTTACGGTTAAAGTAAGGTGCAACTTAGCCTTAGAAAAAACTCCTTTGGAACAAAAAAACAATGCAAATCTTTTATATTGTATAGACTTACAATATTATATTTTTAATACAGTTGCTCAAAAAGTGGCGTATTGCAGGGACGTATAGCGTTCGGGATGTGGGCTATTACACACTCGTGCTTTTTTTTTACCTTTCCCGAACTCGTGCGTTCTCTTTCCCAACTGTCAAAATAATGTCTATTAAAAAGAAAAACCAACCCTGAAGTTTTTACTAAAAAAAAATCATAGAAGTTTTTATGATTCATGCAAATACGTATATTTCTAAAAAGAAGCTACTAATTTGTTTCAATATCAGATTTAATGATTTGATTGAATGAGTTAGGTTTGGTTTAATTTCATTAAATTTCATTTTAATTTCATATCAATAAAAAAATTCTACTGAAGACTTGGCTGTATGGGCATAGTTCCCTTTGCCTACCGGAATGGGTGAAGAAAAAAAACTCTGCTTATATTCTACGGTTGGCGCCATTTTTCAGAAGCTACTAATTTGTTTCAATATCAGATTTAATGATTTGATGGAATGAGTTAGGTTAGGTTTCATTTCATTTCATCTCATTAAATTTCATTTTCATTTCATATCAATAAAAAAATTCTACTGAAGACTTGGCTGTATGGGCATAGTTCCCTTTGCCTACCAAAATGGGTGAAGAAAAAAAAACTCTGCTTATATTCTAATTTCTACGGTTGGCGCCATTTTTCAGAAATTTTCTTTGCGAGTTTAGTTATTTGTTGCACAAAATGAGTAATTTCGGCCCTAGTTTTTTTGAATTAACACCACCGGAACTCAGTATGATTGCACAAAATGCTTCGGAGAACATTTTACCGGAAAAGTCAAAAAGTCGCTACATATCTGCATACAACGAATTTATTGCGTGGAGAGAAGAGAAAAAAACAAATACTTTTTCAGAAAGTTAGTTGAGTTTATTGTGTTTTTATTATTTTATTAAATTGCTTCATTTTTTCGCAACTGTATTAAAAATAGTCGTTCAGTACACGTGCGGAACCGTCATTACAACTTGTTCCGACTGTCAACCCTCGCCTTCGGCTGCGCCTCGGCTCGGGTAGACATTTGTCGGAACTCTTTGCAATGACAGCCTTTCCGCACTTGTAATGAAATATACTATTTTATCGTAATAATATGACGAAGTTCTACTGAACATTCATAGAAAAAAAATCCGAATAAGAACCGAAGTCAGTTAAAAATAAAAATAAAGATAAATATGTTCTTCATTTTTAGGGTTCCGTAGCTGAATGGCAAAAAACGGAACCCTTATAGATTCGTCATGTCTGTCTGTCTGTCCGTCCGTATGTCACAGCCATTTTATTCCCGAAACTGTTAGGACTACAGAATTGAAACTTGGTAGGTAGATGTATTCTGTAAACCACTTTTCGATTTTTATACAAAAGTAAAAAAAATAAAAGTGTAAGGGGGGGCGGGGCATCCCATATATGGAACTGAAACAAAAAAAAAAATTTCTTCAAACCTATACGTGTGGGGTCTATGGATAGGTCTTCAAAAATGACATTGAGGTTCCTAAAATATTTTTTTCTCAAAGTCAATCATTTGAAAGATAGGCGCGTCTAAAGTGGTAAAATGTGTGTCCCCCCCTCTAACTTTTAAAGTATGGGAGTGAATAATCTAAAAAAAATATATGCTGTAAATCTCAATAAAACCTAACAACGAAAATTAGTTTGAACGAGATACAGCCAGCAGTTTTTGAGATATGGCGACCACAAAGATAACTTTGTTTTTCATACAAACACTATGAAAAACAAAGTTAATTTTGTAGTTGCGAAAAATCATAGTTATGGAATACTTAACTGTGTTACGGAACCCTACGAGTGCGAGTCCAACTTGCACTTGGCCAGTTTATTTTCTCTTTTTTCATGAGATTGATTTTTCAAGAGTAGTCCACTAACTTTTTTTAGGTTCTGATATGGAACTTTACAGATATGGAGATAAATCATTTTTAACTTTCTACTGAAAATGACTAGCATGTGAAGTCGATTCTTTTTTTTCTTACTTTTAAACGATATTTTTCACATTCACAGTTTTCTTTAAATATTATCCTTGCAATACAACCCTACCTTAAGGATCTGCACCACCTGAGAGAGATTTCAACTTTAATTACTTTTAAACTCTTATTTATTAAGAGGATTTCCATAATCTAAAATCAGGTTGGAGGTGATTTACATTTAAGTTGTTTCTACTTACGTTAAATGGTAAGTTGATGCTCTACAAAGTTGACTTTCTGACTAAAGAGTTTGCTTTAGTATGAATAAATGCTGAATTTTAAGCTGAGTGAAAATTACATAATTACTTACAGTGACACGGTCGGTATTTAAAGGGTTTGCCGTTTTTATTTAGACTGACACGGTCTCTCAATTTATCGAAGAGTCTGTAGATTCTCGACGAAGATTGATGTTGGATCAGCAAAAAAATCGCTTTTAAAAGTCGTAAAGTACTTTTCAGCACATTTGCTAAAAAAATGCATTTACGAAGCCTGTATACATTGTTCGTAAGTTAAAAACTACGCACTATACAGCGGAGCGTGCGGAAAGTACTTACTGCACGTGTGCGGTAAGTACTTACCGCACGCTCACTACACGCACCAATATCCGCACGTGTGTCAACACGTGCGGATATTGGTTTTAACAAACTCGTGACTATGGTAAGCCCTCGACTTCGTCTCGGGCTTACATTCGTCTACTCGTTTGTAAAAACCAACTTACCACACTAGTATCATAAATATCTATTACGTAGCATTTTAAATTTAAAACTTGGAATTTTTGGTCTTGTACTAATTTTTTGTAATACTTTATAGGCTAGCGTTTGACCACTATCTCACCTGATGTTAAGTGAAGATATAATCGACGATTTGGCACGCTTGGCCTAGAATGGGAACTGGCTCTCAAGGATACCTGCCGGAACACATTAGATGTTTGGTGACAGATTTTCTAACTTGAGGGTGGTAGCTGGCCAGGCAGATACTAGACAGTGTCCTACCACCATGCGGGGGTTGTTGGTTTTTTAACGATGTTTTCCTTCACTGGAGGGCCACTGTGAGAAGCGCACATATATTTTTCGATAGAAAAATCCATTGCAGCACGGCGGTTTGAACTCGGTACCACGGCATCAAAGCCGACCGTTCTCCCGATTACGCCACCGGGCCCTCATACTATTTTTTTACTACAATAATTTAACACTATAAGCTATGAAGCCTGCACAACATGTACCTTTTTATTGAAACTTAATTTGTTTGTGATCAGAAATTGACGAAAAAGGAAAAACACAAAAAAGTAGGTTCTCACGTAGTAGGACTGTATTTTTTATGATTGTTACCTCACAACTACGTCAAATCTTAAAATGAGAGATTATGCATCCCGTTTGGTTTGCTTTATTGAGATCTGATAATACTCTCCGGAGAAGACAAACATCTGAAACTCGAAATCGATGCATTGGTTTTTTTTTTTTTTTTTTTTTTTTATACGTTATAGGCTAGCGTTTGACCACTATCTCACCTGTTGGTAAGTGATGATGCGGTCGAAGATGGTAAGCACGCTAGGCCTAGAATGGGAACTGGCTCTCAAGGATAGCTGCCGGAACACATTAGATGTTTTGGTGACAGATTTTCTAACTTTGAGGGTGGTAGCTGGCCAGGCGGACACTAGATAGTGTCCTACCACCATGCGGGGGTTGTTGGTTTCTTAACGATGTTTTCCTTCATCGGAGGGCCACTGTGAGAAGCGCACATAAATTTTTCGATAGAAAAATCCATTGGTGCACGGCGGTTTGAACTCGGTACCACGGCATCAAAGCCGAACGTTCTCCCGATTACGCCACCGGGCCCTCATATACCTTGATGACATACTGGCTGCTAACTAATTTGACTACAGCGGCATGTGAAGTCGGTTTTTTCGTTTTGTACGATCATAAATTATATTGTTGTGTAAACGATCTTAAATTATTTACTAAAAGATGCGCATAGTACGAAATATTGAGGTTGTTTGGAAACACAGTAACAAAAAATTGATGATTTTTCTAGCTGCGCCCGCGACTTTGTCCGCGTGGAATAGTGTCTTTGGGTAGCATTAACTAAAAAGACACATGCGTACACTACGCCACGCGAATCCCCCCTTCCCCCTGCCTTCACTTACCCTCCCCTCCCTTCACTTCCCCCTCCCCTACCCTTCCCCCCTCCCCTCCCCTTCCCCTCACATACCCTACCCTCTCCCTCCTCTCTCCTCTCCCTTCCGTTTACTTCCACATTCCCTCTACCTCCCATAATCTCCCCTCCCCCACCGCTCCCCCTCCACTCCCCCTAATCTCCCCTTACTTTCCCATTCACTCCCCCTACCCTCCCCTTCCCCCACACTAACTTTGAATTTCATATTAGCCTCCCACACCACTCCCCCTCTCCTACCCCTTCTCCTCACTTCCACATCCCCTCTACCTCCCCATTACCTCCCCCTACCTTCCAGCTCACCTCCCCTCCCCCACTACTCCCCTCCCCTCCCCCTAAACTCCCCCTACCCTCAGCCTTCACTCCCTTACCCTCCCCTTCCACTTTCCTACCCTCCCCCTTCACTACCCCTACACTCCCCCTACCCTCCGCCTCCACTCCCCCTTCCCCCTCACAAACTTTAATGTCATATTTATTTATATCGAATCAACAGCCTAATATTAAGCTTCATGCTTCTAGCTTTAAAAATGGCGATACTTTACATCTTTTCATCCCCCCTTTCGACCCCTTACAACCCTCTTTTCACATTAAAAAGTAGTCTATGTCCTTTCTCAGGCTCTAGACTATCTGTGTACCAAATTTCATTTTAATCGGTTCAGTAGTTTTGGCGTGAAAGCGGGACAGACAGACAGAGTTACTTTCGCATAGTAAGGACAAATAAAACCCAGAGATGGCGCTAGCGTAGATTTTAATAACTCTCCTTTAAATATTGCCTAAATGTATGAGATCCTGCATCGCGCAAACGATATTTTCCGCGATGTCGGAACTGATGCATGATTAAACATCTCAAAAGTTGAACTCGTTTAAAAACGTTTTCAAACCGAATCCACTTTATAAGAGGAGGTTCTCAATTCGTTTTATTTTATTTTTTGTTTGGGTTACACGATTACTCCGTCAAAATTGTGAACGGATTCAAATGATTCTTTTTTTAATAGGTAAGGTACATTTCCGAGGTGGTCCCAGTGTAATTTCATCGAGATCTGATTAGTATCTGCAGAGATATGGAGATAAATACCTCAAACATAGGAGAATGTAATGGTTTAAGAAGAAAATTCCCAAGAAGATTATACACCATGGAGGTTGCTATTGCATATACTTTTGAAGACTAAAAAATATGACATATACTATTTCTTCACAGGAATGTTCTACTGGGCAAAGTCTTGTAAGGGAGCAACGTTTTTGAGCATACATAATATCTTTTGACATGCCATGACGTTTGGCGAAGATGGCGGCCCGTGATGGCGGCCATATGGCGGCGATTAATGTTAATAATCACAAATAATACTTTTTAATATTCATTTTGGAATACAACAAGTCCGTGTTATAAAAGTATTTGGAATTATTGTAATAAAATAGACAATTAATTATCGTGTGTGTCAGATGCTTTTATTGCACAGGGCCATTTTGGGCATTGTCCTTTGATACCTTGATGACATCATTATGTCTATTATAGTGCATATTTTCACTAGCGCGGCATTTGAAGTCAATTTTTAGGGTTCCGAACCCAAAGGGTACTAAATGAACACTTTCATTTGGTACCCTCAGTCCGTCCGTCCGTGTGTCTATATGTGCGCACTTCACAGATCTGTACCTTCTTAACCGTAATAATACTTTTAGAGGGGGGGGGCACTTTAAAGTTTAATATTTCGTAAATGGAGCATTCAATCAAAAAATGGTATAATAAAAATAAATAAATAAATACCCCACACGATGGGGTAGACGATGAAAAAAAAAATTATCCCCATTTCTCATATAGGGGAGCTCCTCTAAAAAAAAATATTGCAAAATTTTATTTCAGCACTTTGTCGGCCTAATTTATATACATACCCCCACAAAATTACAGCTTTCTAGTATTAGCTGTCTCTTAGCAAAACCTCGGACAGACAGACAGACAGACAGACGGACATGACGAAACTATAAGGGTTCCTTGTCAGGACTACGGAACCCTAAAAAATGCGGCAATAGCTCAATGGATAAGGTATCTACCTGGGGATTGTGAGGTCGCGAGTTTGAGCCCCACCCCATTGCACTATTGACGTGACCCCACTCCAGACACAAGCATATATAGCTTAGTGGCAGGGTTTTAGCCTTAAAAAATACCCTAAAAACAAAATTAAATTATAAATGAAAGGGTCCCTATACTAGTAATCTGTTTTTTTCTACGTTTTTTGCTTGATCTTATGAACCGTAATAGTTAGATACTCGAAATCTTCACAAAGTATGTATTACTAAAACCGCTATAAAAACAAGTACTAATACATTATTTTTCAAAAAAATAATACTGACTTCATAACCACAAACAGGCACTCAAAAGCAAGAAATAAATTACTTAATATTTATTATTATAAGCGCTACCCACTTATCTATTTAAAGTGGGTGCCAGCCATTTAATGCAACAAATGAATATTAAAAAGTATTATTTGCGATTATTAACATTAATCGCCGCCATCTTCGCCAAACGTCATGGCATGTCAAAAAATATTAACTAACTTTGCACACTAACAAGACTTTGGCCGGTAGAACATTCCTGTGAAGACAAAGTAATTCTCCCCGCCTTTGTTTCTATCTCGCTCACAGTTACCGTAAGAATATCTATCAAAAACCAAAATCAACGAGAAGAAATATGTAAAAACATTATTCAAGGTCATATTTTTTAGTCTTCAAAAGTATATGTAATGGCAACCTCCATGTACTACTATAAGAATCTTTGTCCTGACATACTGACTGACTGACTGACAGACAACGCACAGCATAAACCGCTGGTCGTAGAGACTTGAAATTTAGAGGGTATATTTGTCTTAGTTCGCAAAGGTGTACTAGGAAAGCATTTTTAAAATTTCACCCCTATAGGGGATGAAATGGGGGTTCAAAGTTTGTATGAAGAAACAAGATTAGATAGTATTTTTTTATTCGAAACTTCACACAAGTGCTTCAGTAAATAAATAAAAAATCACGTGTTTTAGGCTTTTTGAAATGCCACCCCTTAAAGGGAGATGTGGGGTAACAAAGTTTGAAATCAATATTGTTTCGGATTGCACTGAAATTTGGCATGCAGATAGTTAGTTTGACGTAGAAAACCGCTAAGAAGGATTTTTCAAAATTCACGCCTTAAGGAGATGAAACGGGGATTCAAAGTTTGAACCGATTTGACTTTTACTTCTTTGATGTCTTTTATGATAGAAAGGTTTTTACAAAACAAATGTTTTAAGTAAATAAAAGAAGTCTAACGCGGGCGAAGCCGCGGGGAACTTCTAGTTGTGAATAATCTTCTTGGGACTCTACTTCTATAGTAACTAGTAAGTCCTCGAGATAAGTAAATGCGTCGTAATACAAATGTTGACATACTAAAAACGGCTCGGCCGATTTCGTTAAAAATTAAATGGCACCACCTGTGAAGGGTACCCTTCGAATTAAAAAAAGAATTTCTTTAAAGTATATGCAATAGCAACCTTCATTGTGTATAATCTACTCTTAGGACTCTTCTTCTAAAACCATTACATTCTCCTGTGTTTGAGGTATTTATCTCGATATCTCTGGAGATACTAAACAATTTTCGATGAAATTATAATGGGACCATCTCAGAAACGTACTCTACCTATTCAAAAAAGAATAATTTGAATCCGTTCACAATTGACGGAGTAATCGCGTAACATAAACACAAAAAAAGACGAATTGAGAACCTTCTCCTTTTTTGAGAAGTCGGTTAAAAACAGCACAAAGTTAAAAATAAAAGAGGGCTCATATAAGAAACATTTTTTTTTGACGGCGTTTTATGCTCGATCTTACAAACTGTAATAAATAAAGACTTGAAATTTGTTCATAGTGTGTATTATAATGGTGGCTACGAGTATAATATTATCAAATAATAAGAACCAAATTAAATATAAAATTAAATGGGGTCTCTCCATACAACAGATACAAATCTTACTTTTCCGGCAAATTTTGTGCAATTGGAATCCTACGTGAGAGAGTTCTGTTATACGAGATTTAGGATTTAGCTTTTTAAAAAAACTAATTTTAAAACTCACGACTTTTATTTGAGAGAAATAGAAAATTATAACAAGTTCGCCAGGAAGATCTTTAGGCAACCGCTCTAGTCAAAGGATGAGAACAGACTGACTTCAAGACCACTCTCAAGTAAAGACTAAACATGAAATACTGCTGACCATAAGGGTAAATAGCAGGGGCAGCACTTAGACTGACATGCCCAGGGTATAACACCTCCCCCTTTAAGAGGAGACTTTGGGGTTGATTCAAAGTCTCTGTTAAATGCTAGTTCTGAGTGGAGCGACATGACTTATCATTTCTATTCTATTTCAGAATACTGTTCCTCTGTAATTTCAGTTGTTTTAGGAACAGGCTGAGACTGAACAGGCTTAGTTACATTCAATTTAAACTTGAATGGGCGGTTGCTGCCAGATTTACAAAATTGTTTACAAACTAAATATATTATAGTACAACATAAAGTACAACATAATTAAGACAAATGTAAGAATTATAAGGCCGGAATAATGTGTCCCATATTTGATAATGTGTGGTCTATCTTCTAATGTTTTCAAATCTTTTAATAGTGTATCTGTAACAATTTTATTCTTTGAATTTATTTCATCAAGATCTATATTTTGTAGTTGAACAGGAGTCACATCATTCGTCAAATCACTAAATTTTGCAAGGTTACAACAAGTGTCGTCAATCAGGTTAAAATCAGGAATATGATTGATGGGTGACGTTATGTTTAAAATATTATACATGGGTATCAGTGTGGTGCTTTTACAAAATCCAGTGCACCCGTCTGGAATGGTAATTATACCAGTACCTAAAATGTTTGTTTCGAATAGTTGAGCATTAACACAATCAATAGAAACTTTGTTAGGTAAGCTTTGTATGTAAAGCCACTTATTGTTTTGTAAAGATTTCCAAATGTCAATATTATATATGATAAATTTTGTTTCACACTGTGCCGGGAGTTTACTGATCACTTTTGACATTAATTCACTTTCACAGGTTGGTTTGGCGTCTACCGCGTACACGTTGGTTATATCACAAATAAATGTTCCCGGTTGTACTGTTTTGCATTTCTCTAGGTCATCGATGTTACAATAGTGGGACTTGTCTTTGGTCATTGCAATGTATTGACTACTAGGTACTATCAGGCTAAATGAACTAGGCTCTTTAGAGTCATAAGGCGTAGGCAGGGCTATATTATGGAATAACATATAGTTTTCAATGTTCACAAGTGGTATTTGTAACAAAAATATGATTTTTTTATTTACGTAATAACAAATAATTTTACACATTCTTAATATTAGATGTACAGAATTTATATCTAATGAAACAGGTAATTCTAGGTTGCTAGGTAAATGTCTGTAGTTACCGGCAAGCTCTCGGTGTAATTGTTGAGGTGATATAATCGCTGGGTGCAATATGTTTTGGCTACTGAACAAAATAGCAATAATAATCATAAACCGAAATCTGTAACGTCAACGAGTAACGCGCTCCCGTCATGTTCGTACTGTAAAAAGACAGGACATTCAATTGATAAATGCTACGCTAAACAACGCGACGAATCAAATGCTCCGACTAAAGTAAATTTTTGTCAGACGTTGTCGCAAACGGCAACGTCATGACTGCCACTATTGAAGAAAAGGCAGTAGATGTTTTGATTGACAGCGGTTCCGATATTTCATTGATTTCTATTTCGGTTGTTAAACATCTCAGTTGTAGTAAGTTACCGTCGTACCGTTTAATGCGCGGCATCGGTAGTCAGGAGATAGAGTCTACCTGCTATATCACAACCGTCATTAAGTTTCCAGAAATATCTTTAGAGGTAGATCTTTTCGTGGTACCCTCAGAAAGCATCAGTGCTTCAATTCTAATAGGAACTGACGTATTAAATCAAAAGGGGGTAGCATACATACGAACCGGTTACATTCAGCGGCTTACTTGGGTAGATAGTGATTTACGGGTGCATCATTTGCGGGATTCGGATGTGATTAAAACGTCATTAGTAGACGAGGAAAGAAATAGTTTATGTATGCTTGTACACGAGTTTTCTGATTCTTTTGTAAGCGGGACTGCAACGTCGACTGTCAATACTGGTAGTATGGAAATTAAATTAAAAAGTGATACTCCGGTGCACTATCGGCCCTATAAGCTTTCGGCTGATGAAAAATTGCGAGTTCGCGATATTGTTAATGACCTACTTAGCAAGGAGATTATACGAGAATCTCATTCGGAGTACGCTAGTCCTATCATACTCGTCAAGAAAAAAGACGGGTCTGATAGGATGTGCGTTGACTACCGCGCTTTGAACGCGATCACTGTTAAAGACAGGTTTCCTTTGCCTCTAATAGACGACCATATAGACAAGTTAGGTAGCAGTCGATTTTTTACGAGTCTTGACATGGCTACCGGATTTCATCAGGTGCCCATGAAGGATGATGAATCCATTAGCAAAACAGCGTTCGTCACTCCTGAGGGACATTTTGAGTACATCAAAATGCCTTACGGTCTGGCTAACGCTCCCGTGGTTTATCAGAGAATCATATCAAAAACATTAAAATCTTTGATAGACACTGGTAAGGTTCTAAGTTACATTGATGACGTACTGATTCTATCTGATTCGATCGACGAGGGACTAGATTTGTTGCGTCAGGTACTAGTTGTCTTGACTTCTGCTGGGTTTTCAATAAATCTGAAGAAGTGCACTTTTCTAGAGACGGAGGTGGAATATTTAGGCAGACTTATTAGTCAGGGTCAGGTGCGGCCGAGTCCTAGAAAGGTGGACGCTTTATTGAAATCAGCAAAGCCCACAAACGTTAAACAAGTCAGACAATTTCTGGGTCTGGCTGGGTATTTTAGGCGATACTACATCGCTAATTACGCAGCCAGAACCGCTTGTATCGCGAAACTTACAAAAAGAGGAGAACCATTTTTCTGGGGTAAAGATCAAGATGAGGCGCGAAATTACATTATCAGCTGCTTGACTGAAGAGCCCGTGCTCGCGATCTTTAATCCAAACTTACCCACCGAACTTCATACCGACGCAAGTGCGGTCGGTTACGGTGGTGTCTTACTGCAGGAGCATGACGGTAGACGAAAACGAGTCGTAGGTTATTTTAGTAGGGCGACCCACGGAGCGGAGTCTCGATATCATAGTTATGAACTCGAGACTCTGGCTGTGGTAAAGGCTTTGCAGCATTTCCGCCACTATCTCATTGGCATTGACTATAAGATAGTGACGGATTGCAATTCGCTGAAATTAACCGAACGAAAAAAGGACCTTGTCCCGCGGGTAGCTCGCTGGTGGGTCTACCTACAAGACTTTAGTTTCACCATTGAGTATCGTAAGGGTGCACTAATGCAACATGCCGACTTTCTTAGTCGAAACCCAGTAAATGTTTCACATATTCATCGACCAGCTAACTGGGCACAAATTGCCCAAACTGCCGATTCTGAAACGCAGGATCTGATGGAGAAATTGAGGGATGGTCAGTTGGATTCATCTCGATATGTTGTCAAAAACAATTTACTTTACTACAAGTACAGTCCGACGGGTGATGAGTCGCGCCTCTTATGCTTCATTCCAAAAGGCCATAGGCTAAGTCTTCTACGTGTTTTTCACGACGATCACGAGCATATTGGGATGGATAAAACTACCGACTTGATTCTCCGTCATTTCTGGTTCCCCGGTTTAAGACATTTTGTCAAGAAATATATTAACCATTGCGTGGTTTGTCTTTCACATAAAAGAGTACCACGGGCTCCACACCAGCCTATAGAATCCTGGTCTAAGCCAGATATTCCTTTTTCCACCGTACATATGGACGTCTTGGTACCACTGCCCGAGTCAAATGGTTTCAAATATGTACTAGTATCAGTGGATGCCTTTTCTAAATTTTGTCTTCTTTATCCCCTTCATAAACAGGATACAGATGAATTGAAACGCGTTTTTACAAACGCAATTTCATTATTTGGTACCCCGTCTTTAGTTGTAACTGACAGGGGTAGAATGTTCGAAAGTAGAGGTTTTCAAGATTGGGTTTCTGAATTGGGATGTTCAACACATCTAATTACGCCAGAAATGCACCAAGAAAACGGCCAAGCCGAGCGTTACTGTCGTACTGTCCTCAATATGTTACGTGTCAAGTTAACAACAAGGGTAGTAGTTGGTCCGACACGATATGGAAAATTCAGCTTACACTTAATATGACCAAGCAAACTACAACTCAAACTTCACCCCTACAGCTTCTAGTAGGTATAGAAGCTACCACGCCTGTGTTGAGAGCGCTTGTAAGGGATGTAGCCCTAGAAAACTCTCACCCGAATCGCGAAGCATTAGTTACTTTGAGACGACAGCGAACCAAAGAACTACTTGAAGCTAATCGACAACAACAGGACCGCCGCGTAAACGAAAAACGGAAACAGCCTCGTACTTATGCGCTGGGCGACTTGGTATTTGTGAGCAAGATGTCGCAGAGTTCTGGAAAACTGGATTCCGGCATGAGGGGACCCTACAAAGTGGTAGAAATCCTTCCTCATCATCGCTATGGAGTGGAACTGCTAGCAGGATCCTACGGAAAACGAACCCAAGCAGCAGCTGAACATCTTGTCCCGTGGCGCGGTGAATGGACGCCGGAGACATGTGCAGCCTTCTTTATGGCTGGTGAGTATTGCATGGTCGGGCCACGTGCGCTTGCTTTGCAGCAGCTACCTAATGGCGTGATGACTGTTATTGACCATGTGCGCTTGTCCTGGTGACAGCAACCTAATGGCATGGTCGGGCCACGTGCGCTTGCTTCCCAGCAGCTACCTAATGGCGTGATGACTGTTATTGACCTTGTGCGCTTGTCCTGGTGGCAGCAACCTAATGGCATGGTCGGGCCACGTGCGCTTGCTTCCCAGCAGCTACCTAATGGCGTGATGATTTTAATTGACCATGTGCGCTTGTCCTGGTGGCAGCAACCTAATGGCATGGTCGGGCCACGTGCGCTTGCTTTCCAGCAGCTACCTAATGGCGTGCTGCCGATGTATCTGTTTTACAGAAACCACGCACACTTGCCTCCCGGCAACTGATGACGTGAAGACATGTTTGGCCATAGGGACCTACACGGATTAGACAAAGGAGGTTGGATTGGCAATGTGGGCGGGGCAGGCGCGCCACTAGTATGATTAGACAATCATAGATTCATAGAACCA
Organism: Cabera pusaria; assembly: GCA_954871355.1. Classification (NCBI taxonomy): domain Eukaryota; kingdom Metazoa; phylum Arthropoda; class Insecta; order Lepidoptera; family Geometridae; genus Cabera; species Cabera pusaria. The sequence goes on from OX940888.1 coordinate 22,605,800, forward strand.
CGCGATCATACTTTTTAGTGGCTCGTGGTTTGCGTCGCAGCGCGGAGGTGCGCTAAAATCGTCTCAAAATGCCGTGTTGTGCGATTATTACGTGTAAATTAAAGAGTCAGACATCAAGTATTAAACAAGGAGGAATTTCTTTTCATCGGTAAGCATAAAATCTTCGTATTATAGATATTTTTGTCCAAAAACTATTTTTAATTATGAAATTCTTTGTTCAAACGACAACATACCCAGAGAACAGATAACTATACATTGCTGGTAAAGTACGAATATTTCTACCTCGAGACGCAGTTTACGCGCAATGGATTGCAAAGCGAGCGAAATCACCACGCCTCTCCGACTCGTTATATTCACGTTCGCGTCGGTCGCCGGCCGGTCGGCCGCGTGTGATTGTGTGTAACTTATAGAGTCTCGAAGTAATGTGCGTAACAATTGCAGTAGTGTGCGAAGCAATTGCAGCCCCGTGTTCTATGTGTAATTTGTTTATTAGTTTGCGTAATTCGTGTATCTATTTGTATTGTTTATGTTGTGGAATCGTTTGGTGGGAGTAACGCGGCGACGCTGGTTTTCAAACAAAAGTGTGATTATTGCCAATCCAACCTCCTTTGTCTAATCCGTGGGGACCTACTAGTGATTGTAGAAAATGTTCGCACATTTTATTTTGCTTTAGTTAACTTGCAATAATTTATTACATTGGTACCATTTTTTTTGTATATTGTTGGGATCTCACATTAATAACTTAACTTGTTGAAAGTGCTATTGTCTAGTTTTTTAGCTTCGTCATCTTTTTTGTCAATTATTTCGGTTTGGTCACGATTGTTTGAGTGCACGCTTACAGTTGAGACACGGACCGTTGGTTGTCATTAAAAGTGGACTCTAAATTCTATTCGCATATTAGTCGATGTGTTTTTAACAATAATGCTATTTCAGATGACAATGATCAAGACGATGCTACTGTTAGTAGCCCTCTCCCAGGACCCAGCCAGGTTCAAGCTGTGTACGGGACTACAGTCGGCAGTCCTATCCAGGGGCTGAGCCAGGGTCAAGCAGTCGAGGACGATGCTTCGTCAGGAGAAGCCGTATTAGAAATAATACCCAGCCAAGGGGCGGAGCTTACCTAGACAGGCAGACATGGAGGGGGAAGCGCACCTCGGTAGCGTCAGGACAGTCGAGCCTCACTTTGGATCGAGCTATTGGATGTGTTGGACGTATTTGGGATCGCGTAGTACTTATTCTAATTGTTTAATTTATTTGTGATTTTGTGATTATTTAATTTGTTTTAAAGTAATACATTTTGTATTTTAGGTTATTTCGTGTTTCTTTTTAAAAAACTAAATCCACTTCTGGTTCATAAAAATATATATATATATTTTATTCATATATTTTTTTTTATATATTATGTTTATTCATATATTAAATTATTCTATGGGTAAGTGTTAATTCTATTATGGTATCTACGTTTATATTTTTTTTTCCTATGTTACACTTAAAATTATATTTTAATTTTACAGGTTGCTCACGTCGGCTGGTTTCAACTGATCGAAGTGATGCGTCACATGACGTCGGTTGATGAGCAAGGTAAGTGTGTTATTCCCATTTATTTTAACTATTTTATAAGGGCCTTTCCAGATAGGAGAAAGTGCTTTCCTTAGGCGCAGATAATTTTTTAGATATACATAATCACCCGCTTTGTATTTGACTGGGCGAGTGTGGCTATCGTAATAAGTTTTCGAATTATCTTTTGATTTCCTTATGAAATCTAGAGCTTTATCTCTAGAATATTTTAGTCGACTCTGTAGCATGCGCACATAGTCGGGGTAGGATGCCCCAGGGTGGTCATCGTAAATGGAGTTGGGGATGAATGGTTTACAGCCGAACATCAGTTCGTGAGGTGTGAAATGCGTCGTGGAATGAACGGATGTGTTGTACACAAGCATGGCTGTGTATACATATCGTGGCCAATTTGATTGTTCCTCGTTTATATAGGACTTTAGATACTCTTTAAGAGTAGAGTGGCTCCGTTCTAGGGCGCCTTGCGTTTGTGGATGATATGGAGATGACCATAGGTTTTTAATTTTTAGGAACTCACAAGTCTTTTTGAAGAGGTCGGAAGTGAAATTTGTGCCTTGATCGGTAAGTATTGTTTTAGGAATACCGAATATTGAGATGTAGTGGATTAAGCATTCGCTAGTTTCTTCGGCTGTGGTGCTACGGACAGGATATGCGGAGGAAAATTTAGTGAGGTCATCCTGGATGGTTAGTATAAATCTTAGTTTTGCAGGACCAGCTTCTGGAAGAGGACCAACGATATCTAGAGATATTCTTTGGCCTGCAGCTGTGGATGTACTTGTTATTTGCATTGGAGCACGATTAATCTGTCTGAGAGCCTTATTTTCTTGACAGGATTTGCACTGTTTGACATATAGTTCGATGTCACTTTGCATGCCTTTCCAATAGTAGGTTTCCTTTATTCTATTGTACATTCTAACAGACCCTAAATGGCCTGCGATTGGTATGTCGAGGTTGTCATTGAGAATTTTCTTTATTTCAGTTGGAGTTGGGTAAATAATGTTATTATGGTATATTTTGACTTTAATATTAGAGTTATGAAAAAGGTAAGATACCATATTGTATATTTTTATAAAGGAATGTTTCTCAAATTGATTTTTCAAATCTGAAATACCAAGTTCGTCAACGTTCTCGAAAACAATCAATTCATTTCGAATTGTCTTCAGGGTCTGAAAGATTTCGGGGTAAGATGATTCGTCGAAATGGTGATCTTTGGTAAATATAAGGTAGACTATTTTGGTTTTATTTACTTCGATTTTTTGGAATGAAAATAGTTCTTTTTCTGATTCATGGACTTTTGTATATATATCTGGATGTGAGGATTGGATTCATCCAAATCTAGCGATGTAGGGACTAAATTGATTTTAGAAGAACATTTCATTAAGCTCTCGTTGTGTTCTTCGATTGCCGTATTAAAAGTTATGTCCTTGTTTGACATAGTTTTTAAGAAAGTACAGTAGTCATCGACGGGTGTATTAGGTGATGTACTGGTGGAAGGTAGAGGATCATCAACTAACATATTAGGGATCTCCATTTGTTGTGGAACGTTAGCAGGGTCTAATTCAGGATCTAACTCCATTCTTTCTTCGGAAGTATTTGATGTTCCAAGGGGTAGATCAATATCAGTGACTGGAACGGCTTCTATTGCGGCATCGAGAGTTTCAGCGGATAATACCTCGTCAGGGTGAAATGATGGTGGAGAAATCAGTAGATCCATGAGATCTCTATCTAAGTTTCGATCTGGATTCACCACCAGTGAATCGGTTTCAGGTAAGGTTGTAGGCCGGATTGGGTTAACGGAGAAACGAGACAAGGCATCTGCGTTGGTGTTGATTTTGCCCTTTTTATAATGGATTTCATACTCAAACTCCTCTAGTTTGAGACGCCATCGCACGAGTCTAGATCCAGGGTCCTTGCAGCTGAAGAGCCATTGCAAGGGTTTGTGGTCAGTGACAATTTTGAAGTGGTGGCCGTATAGGTACGGCCTAAAGGTTTCAGTGCCGAAAATGATGGCTAAGCATTCTTTTTCCGTAACACTGTAGTTGCATTCAGCCTTGTTGAGAGTGCGGGAAGCAAAAGCTATAGGGCGATCTTGTCCTATAATCCCTTGGGATAGAATAGCGGATATTGCATAGTTTGATGCGTCGCAGGTTAGGATAAAAGGTTGATTAAAGTCTGGATATGCTAAAATCGGTGCGGTAACAAGTTTGTTTTTGAGGGATTCGAATGCTAGCTGTTGTTTTCTTCATCCATTTGAATGGTATGTCTTTCTTTAATAATTAAATTAGTGGTTTTGCTAGTTTTGCAAAGTCTGGGATAAAGCGCCGGTAATATGAGGTTAAGCCGAGGAATGACTTTATGTCTTTCGGCGATTGAGGAATAGGAAATTCTGATACGGCTTTAGTTTTGTCGGGGTTAGGTTTTACGCCATGTTCCCCAATGAGGTGACCTAGGTAGGCAACTTCTTTCCGGAGGAATTCGCATTTTTCTGGTTGTAATTTCAAATTAAAGTCAGGGTGTCTATCAAATACGGCATTCAGGTTTTCGATGTGCGTGATTAAATCAAATGAATATATAACGATATCATCAAGGTACACAAAGCAGCGTGTACCTTTCAGTCCAGATAGGCATGAATTCATAAGTTTTTGGAAGGTTGAGGGGGCGTTTTTCAGCCCAAAAGGCATCCTGTTAAATTGGTAGTGGTACCTTGGGGTACTGAAGTTAGAAGTTGAAGGGGTAAGAATGCAGTTTTTGGTTTATCCTCGGGATAAATCAATATTTGGTGAAAGCCGGAAGTGAGATCTAAGGTTGTAAAGTATTTGGAACTACCGAGTTGATCGAGTATTTCGGTAATTTGTGGAATTGGGTAAGTCTCTCCAATAGTTAAATCGTTCAATTTTCTATAGTCTATGACTATTCGCCATTTACGTTGGCCTTGTGCATCTAGTTTCTTTGGGACTATCCAAATCGGTGAACTCCAGGGTGATGAGGATTCTTCAATGATATTTTGGTCTAGCATTTTATTTATTTGAGTTTTAACTTCACTTTTATGACATTCTGGAAAACGATAGGACTTGGTGTGGATAGGTACATCGGAGCTTGTCTTTATTTGATGCTCTAAAGCGGTGGTAAAGGTAAGTTGGTCATTTGGTAAATAGAATATGTCAGAATATTTGGAGCAAAGATCGACAAGTGCGTTAGATTCTTCGCTGTTCAAGTGGGAGGTTCGTAGTGATTTAATTACTTCTGCTGTCCGTGTTGAGCTGTCTAGTCGGCTTGAAATGGCATGTGAAGCGCAAGGGCTTAAAGGTTCTAGTTTAAGGTTTAGGTTTGAATTGATACGAGCAGGATTTTCAGATGTATTGGCAATAGTGATGTTAACCCTTCTATTATTTGTTACTTTAACTATGCAATTTGCAACTAGTAGGGATTCTGACAAATGTTGGTCCAGGACCATACCTTCTTGTAAGCTGGAATTCTGAATGGTACATTCTATAACGGTTTCGGTTCGTGGCGGAATGATATAGCATGGATCAAAGAAGTATATTTTAATTTTAACGTTCCCCGCTCTGAGTGTGTCTTCATTGTAATCAATATTACAGCCAAACGATGTAAGGAAGTCGGTGCCAATAATACCATCGTATGGCAGGTCTATGTCTTGAACCATATGGAACTTGTGGCTAACATTTTTATTTTTTGTCAATTGTAGCTTCAATTGAAAGTGACCTAGTGTGGGTGTCGGTTCGTTACCAGGGTCTATTCCTTTAAGATTGATCGTTTCTTTGATTAACGTTGGTTTGCGTTGCACACATGATTGTTTTATGAGGCATATAGCCGATCCAGAATCTACCAACAGACTGGAGGAATATCAGATATCTGAGTATTGAGTAAGACATGCGGTAGTAACCGTTTGGTTGTGTCGATATTAATTTCGAAGACTTCTTGTCTTGGGGTGTTGTTCTCTAAGATCTTAGGATGAGCACTTATTCGGGGCTGATTAGCCCTGTGGCTCTTGGGTATTGAAGGCAGAGTACTTATTTGGGGCTGGTTACCCGTGTGACCCTTGGGCTTTGAGGACAGGGTGCTTGCTTGGGGCTGGTTACCCGTGTGACCCTTGGGCTTTGAAGACAGGGTGCTTGCTTGGGGCTGGTTACCCGTGTGACCCTTGGGCTTTGAAGACAGGGTGCTTGCTTGGGGCTGGTTACCCGTGTGACCCTTGGGCTTTGAAGACAGGGTGCTTGCTTGGGGCTGGTTACCCGTGTGACCCTTGGTTACATCGCTATATTTTAAGGTAGTATCGACTTTTAAGTATTGTCCCGGGCGACACTGTGACGAGACCTTTACTCGTTTAAATCGTCACTAGGGATATCGGAAGAGAGTTCTGCCTCATGATTATCAGTGACGTCTTGGTGGTCCCGAATTTTGAGGGGCCCTGAAGTGGTTATTATTGTACTCCCTTTTTCAGCACACTAAAATATCATGCCCGGGAGTTTTACAGTACCGACAGATCGGGGCTGAACCAAAGCTTGATGGACCAGGTTGGTAATTATTAGAGGTTGACATTGGTCTATGGAAGTTATTAGAGTTTGCCATTGGTCTTTGGGGGCCTCTGTTAGCCATAAATTGATTCTGCCTAGCGTTATTGCTGTAATTGTTGTTATAATTTGGATTTTGAATTATTGGTCTCGGTTTTGGGCTATTTAGGTTGTTATTTTTTCTGTACATGGTTTGTTGGATTCTTTCCTCAGAAATTGCTAAGTTAATAGCTTCGTTAAGATTTTTGGGTGATCTGCACCTCACGATATTAGATAATCTAGGAAGTAGTCCCATAAGAAAGTGATGGAGGGCGAGGTCCTCCATTGAGGCGACCCGGCCGGCTACCTCTTTGTCTTTAGTATCAGATAAAGAAATCTCCATCAGGAGTTTTGACAGTGCTGTTTCTACTTTTAGTGCGAATTCGCTTACAGTTTCCTGAATTCCTTGCTTACTTTCTTGCAGGTCTGTAAGTAAGTAGGAATAATGTTTTCTTTCGCTGAATTGAGTTTTTAAAAATTCTTTTAGTTGATCCCATGTAGTGAAATTTTTTATTGAACACGCGATTTCTGCTTTACCTTGTAGTTGGCAAAGGATATATTTGAATAACACCGGCCTTTGCGTGTCGGTGGCCAGTTCGTATGCATTGTTGCAGTTGACTATAAAAGAGTTTAGCTTCTCTCTCTCACCATCATACGGCTTTATAAATTTTAATAAAGTGTTTAAGTCCATCTCTAATTTTACGTTAGTAGCGGTTTTAGGACTCTTAGTCTGAGGCGCAACAGGCGCAGAATGACTCCCTGAAGTAGACGGTAAATTGATCGTAGGAGGTATATTTAGCGTGAGTTTAGATTTCTCCTCATTAACCATAACGTAACAATTTTAAAACACAATAAGTAATTATTTACTGGTACACGAACAATTATAAAACTCTAGAGAAATATTAAGAAACACTGCATAGATATAAATTAAGAAAAGGTTGACAAACTATGGTTTCTCAACCGTAGTCTAAACAATGACCAAAGACTTACTGTTGCAATGCGTGGGCGACACAGATAAGCACGGCGATCGAGACCAGCTAGGCTATTCTGTAAGCTATCTCGACAGCGGAATCCGCGGTGAGATTCGAATTTCGTACTACGAAATTCAATCGTATCACGATCGTAATACGGTTGAATTTCGTAATACAAAATTCAAATCTCACCGCGGATTCCGCTGTCGAGACAGCTTATAGAATAGACATACAGGAGCATTTTTGCTGATAATGCGTAGCTGCGTCGAATAGTGATGGGATGGATTTCGGCACCGAAATCTCGGATGATCACGATGATGATGTGTTATGATGACGAATGGAGACAGTAATCGTAGGTACTGTCTTCGATGAATGGGGCCTCAGCAGGAGATAGCTGACACTTGCAGCTGAGGGGAGGTGATCGCGGTTCAGGATGCGACCTCCTCTAACTCGATAAATGATGAGATGGTCTCCTTTCCAGGAGCAGGTGAAGTCTTCACACAGGTTGGCCGTCCGGGCCGCGTCGAGGTAAATAGATTCCGGGATTATCCCGGATGTGGAGCACGCACCGGGACGACACGGGTGAGTACCTCTGGGTATCTTCTCTTTTAGGTACAGGATACAGTGGTTTCCTTTTCGTAGGACGAGTGGATCCCTTCCGGGATTTAGCAGGATTTCGTGACGACACTTCGAGGATAGTGGTAAGTTATATTATATCACTGACACTGATATTTTATAATAACTGTATGTTAATTATTTGGTTCTTTTTAGGATACGGATCCGGAGCGAGTCTGCGGAGCGGCGCCTGGGCACTGGGGATTTCCGGATCCCACCGCTGCCACCAATTTGTTATACGAGATTTAGGATTTAGCTTTTTAAAAAAACTAATTTTTTAAACTCACGACTTTTATTTGAGGGAAATAGAAAATTATAACAAGTTCGCCAGAAAGATCTTTAGGCAACAGCTCTAGTCAAAGGATGAAAACAGACTGACTTCAAGACCACTCTCAAGTAAAGACTAAACATGAAATACTGCTGACCATAAGGGTAAATAGCAGGGGCAGCACTTAGGCTGACATGCCCAGGGTATAACAGTTCGATTCGCACTTGGCCAGTTCATTTAATCCTAATCCTAACTAGTCCTAATCCTAACTAATATTACAAATGCGAAAGTAACTCTGTCTGTCTGTCTGTCTGTGTTACTTTCACGCCAAAACCACTGAACCGATTTAAATGAAATTTGATACACAGATAGTCTAGAGCCTGAGAACGGACATAGGCTACTTTTTAATGCGAAAAGAGGGTCGTAAGGGGTTGAATGGGGGGATGAAAAGTTGTGTGGAAGTATCGTCATTTTAGAAGCTAGAAGTTTGAAACTTATTTTGTAGGCTGTTAATTTGATATAAATAATAATGACATTCAAAGTTTCTGAAAGTTTAACCCTCAAGGGAGTAAAATAACAATAGTGGATGAAAGTTTGTATGAAAATATGTAAGGTTTATGTTAATGTTCTACTGAACCGATTTAAATGGAATTTGGTACACAGATAGTCTAGAGCCTGAGTAAGAACATAGGCTACTTTTTAATGCGAAAAGAGGGTTGTAAGGGGTTGAAAGGGGGGATGAAATGTTGTATGGAAGTATCGTTATTTTTAGATCTAGAAGCTTGAAACTTATTTTTTAGGCTGTTGATTCTATATAAATAAATATGACATTCAAAGTTTGAAAAAGTTTTACCCTCAAGGGTGTAAAAATAACAAAAGGAAATAAGGGATGAAAGTTTGTATGGAAATACGTAAGGTTTATGCTAATGTTCTACTCAACGGATTTAAATGAAATTTGGTACACATATAGTCTAGAGCCTGAGAAAGGACATAGGCTACTATTTAATGCGAAAAGAGGGTTGTAAGGGGTCAAAAGGGGGGGGATGAAAAGTTGTATGGAAGTATCGTCATTTTTAAAGTTAGAAGCTTGAAACTTATTGTTTAGGCTGTTGATCGATATAAATTAATGTCATTTAAAGTTTGTGAGGGGGAAGGGGGAGAGGGAAGGGGAATAATGGGAGGGGAGGTGGAAGAGAGGGGAATGTCAGGTGCGGGAAAGGGGAGGGGAGGGGGAGTGGGGGAAAGAGGCGGGGAGGGGGGAGTGGGGGGAAAGTGGAGGGGAGAGGAAAGTGAGGGGAGGGTGACGTGGGGGGAAAGGGGAGGGGGAGAGGGAAGTGAGGGGAAAGGGGTTGAGGGAAGAGAGGGGAAGAGGGGAGGGGAGGGGTGAGGGGAAGGGAGAGGAGAGGGGGATTAGCGTTGCGTACGCGTGTTTTTTTTGTATAATCATTAGCCTAAATATTTAAAAATGCTACCCAAAGACACTATTCCACGGGGAAGAATTCGCGGGCACAGCTAGTATCATATATATATGGGCTACCGTTTGAGCACTACTTCATCTGTTGGTAAGTTATGATGCGGTCGAGGATGGTAGTGCTAGCAAGGCCACAGAATAATGAATAGTACAAGTAACAATACTAAGTAATAGTACTAGGCCTAGAATGGGAACTGGCTCGCAAGGATAGCTAGAACCCATTGTGTTGTTACTACATAGTGTCCTACCAACATGCGGGGGTTGGGTTTTTTAACGATGTTTTTCCTTCACCGGAGGGTCACTGTGAACAGCGAACATACAGGTTTTGATAGAAAAATGGCGTGCACTGTGGGGATTAAACTCGATACCTCTGGCGTTAGAGCTGACCATTCTCCCACTACACTACTAGGCCCTCCAATCTGATGATTACTACCTGACAAGAACAAGAGCTAAAGTTAGAAGGAAAAGGGGAAGAGGGGAGAGATCGTTGACCACTTTTTCAGAGTAAAAGTCCTGCGTACAAGAACACGCTTATTTAATTTCTTATGTAGGTATTCAACATTAGCCATGTTTGCCTGTCCTCATCCTTCGGGAATATTCCTTAACTTCCATATCGATGTGTGCAGTACCTACAATTATCTTTTTATCATAGCCAGTTATATTCAGGAAAATACGACCTTTGCTGAACGGAAAGTTTTCCGGGACTCTACTCAGAGGAATCGACATGTTGTATAGTTCGTACTTGCCCTGAAATTAAGAAAATTTTCAACAAGTTATTTATAACGTTCGGGTATTATATTAATAAAAACAAATGTCATAGTTACATTTGTAAAAAATAAAGATTTAGTATAAAAACGCCGCAGTCACTTCGTTAGACTAACGGGCTTTAAACAAAAAAATCTCTAAGCTGGTAAGACGTGACCCCTGAAGCTCCAACACACGCTCTATTTATTTAGATTTATATATTTTTTAGATTATAAAGAAGCAATCTAGTGAAACCGGGGATCACAAGTTTTTTGCAACAGCTGGGTTGAAGCCATCTGACGAAGTTGACCACATCTTACGGGAGTGTCGTCGCTTCTAAGCCGGAGTTTCTTGGGGAGGTTCAAGACTTCTACGGCCAACTATATACCTCGCAAGCGTCCCGTCCTCAACCCTAGTCCGAGGATCCCAGACCCACTTTTACCCACCATTATACCGAGGATCTGCCAGAGGTCAGCCTGGACGAAATTGAAATGGTTCTCAAACAGCTTAAATATAGAAAAGCCCCCGATAAGGATGGAATTACAACGGAGCTCTTAAAAACTGGTGGAACTCCGACGCTTGTACAACTGCAGCGTATATTTTTAAAAAAGAAGACAAGATCATCTAAAAGAGTTATCGACTTGTTATTATGAGTCACGTCTATAATAAGCTGTATTCGAGAGTCATCACGAATCATCTCGCGCGTAGACTCGTCGAGTTCAGCCCCCTGAACATGCTAGGTTTCGAGAAGGATACAGCACCATAGAACATATACACACAGTGCGGCAGGTTATACAGAAGACTGAAGAGTATAACCAGCCCCTGTGCCTTGCGTTTGTGGACTATGAGAAAGTTTTTGACTCTGTAGAAACTTGGTCAGTTCTGAAGTCTCTGCAACGGTGCCAAGTTGATTGGTGATACGTCCAAGTGCTGAGAAACCTGTATGACGCCACGACTATGACCGTCCAATTACAAAATCAGCAGAAAAAACATATCCCCTTACATAAAGGAATGAGACAAGGGGACGTTATTTTCCCTAAAATATTCACCAGCACTCTGTAGGAAAGACGCCGAATATTAAAAGACGGGGCATAAATATAAACGGCGAGCAACTCTCACACTTGAGGCTTGCGGACGATATCGTCATCATGGCTGAAACCGTACAGGACTTGCAATACATGCTGACCACCCTTGCTGATTCTTCTGCACGTATCGGTCTCCGGATGAATTTGGATAAGACCAAGATCATGTTCAACGAACATGTTATTCCGGAACCGATCGCGTTAAAACGGAGTTTCTCTCGAAATTGTTCACGAATGCGTCTTCATTGGTCAAATCTTGCAATTGAGTAGAGATAACTTTGAGAAGGAAGCTCTCAGAAGGATACAGTTGGGATGGGCAGCATTTGAAAAACTTCGTCGAGTATTTTCATCTCCTATACCACAAAGCCTAAAGACAAACGTCTTTAACGTCCTACCTGTTATTACTTAAGGAGCCAAGACGTAGACATTGACGGTGCAACTGGTTCACCATTTCAAAGTCGTTCAATTCAAATTCAAGTTGTTGCTTTCTTATTGGGGGGTAAATATTGAGGGGGGGAACGGGAGAAGTTTCCTGTATTATTGTATTCCGTACTTCTTGTTTGCTTGTTTGTTTGGGACTTCTTCACGGTCAAACGGCTTGACCGATTTGGCTGAAATTTTGTACAAAGATGGTAAATAGGGTAGAATAGGATTTGGGATACTTTTTTTTTTGGCTATCAATTCAGGGGGTCCAAATATTTTTTATTGAATTTTGTAAATATAAGACCTCTTCTCGAATAAACGGCTTGACCGATTTGCCTGACATATTGTATAAAGACAGTTCATAGGGCAGAATAGGATTTGGGATACTTTTTTTTTGGCTATCAATTCAGGGGGTCCAAATATTTTTAATTGAATTTTGTAAATATAAGACCTCTTCTCGAATAAACGGCTTGACCGATTTGCCTGAAATGTTGTATAGAGACAGTTCGTAGGGAAGAATAGGATAAAGGATACTTTTTTTCTGGCTGTCGAGTCAGGGGGTCCAAATATTTTTAATTGAATTTTGTAAATATAAGACCTCTTCTCGAATAAACGGCCTTACCGATTTGCCTGACATGTTGTATTAAGACAGTTCATAGGGCAGAATAGGATATAGGATACTTTTTATTTGGCTATCGAGTTTTGGTGTCTAGATTTTTTTTATTGAATTTTGTGAATGTGTGGTGTAATCAGCTAAACGGCTCCACCGATACGGCTGAAATTTTATACATATACAATTCATATGGCATATAGAAGCACATAGCACATGGGATACTTTTTCTAGCAGTCGAGTCCAGGTGTGCAGATTTTTTTTATTGAACTTTGTAAATGTGTGGCCTCCTCTCGGTCAAACGGGTTAACCATTTCAACTGAAATTGTGTACACAGACAGTCAATAAAACATAGAAGGACAAAAATTACTTTTTTTTTTGGCTGGCAATTTCGGGTGTCCAGATTTTTATTATGGAATAATGTGTGGCCTCTTATCGGCCAATGGTTTTGACCGATTCAGCTCAAATTTTGTGCAAATACATAGAACGACAATTTCTTAGCAGTTGCGTCTGGGTAACCAAATTATTATTTATTGAATTTTGTATACATGTGACCTCTTCTCGGTTAAACGAGTTGACCAATTGAGCTGAAATTGTACAGAGACAGTCAATAAGACATAGACCAAGAGTAGAGTTTATTATCCGTGCACATACTCGTAGGTTACTTTTTTTTACAATCGAGTCCGGTTGTCAGTTATTTTTTTTATTAAATTTTGTAGATGTTTGGCCTCTTTTTGGCCAAACGGCTTGACCGATTCACATGAAATTTTGTACAAAGACATTTAAAAGGGGAATAAAAGGGCAAATGATACTTTTTTTTCGGCATTTCAGTGTGAGTGCCTATGTTTTTTGTTAACTTTTCATAGAGTTTGCATAATCATAAAAGTTTGACCTTAGGTTCGTCTATAATTACTTAATTAGTATCTTAATGAGACCATAAAACTGTCAGGGTCATTAAAAGTCATCAAAATTTATGCGCTGGCTTTGCTTGCCCGTTGTGTTTTATCTGCTTTGTGGAAAGTATTCCAGAAAATTTCGTGTTTTAACAGCCACGTTTAACCTTGGGGTAATCGGTGTTGACTAAGTAGGTCATAAAACCTGTCAAGGTCAAAAAAAATTGTAAACATTTTTCGCGCTCGCTTTGCTCGCGCAAGCATTTGTTATATCTACATATGTAGGTAATATTTCAGCAACTTATGTATATTAATAGCCACATGCATCAAAACGAGTTACGAATTACCTTCAATATCATAAAAAGCCGTAAAAATGTTTCGCGCTCGCTTCGCTCGCGTAGTTATGACACTCGCTACGCTCGCGCAAGCATTTCTTTTATCTACTTTGTAGGTAACATTTCAGAAACTTTTGTGTTTTAATAGCCACATGCATCAAAACGAGTCATAATTTGAAACAGTAAAACTTTCAATAATCATTATTATTATTATTGAAAGTATTATTGAAAAATTAACCTTAAAATAAGTGGATTTCATGTTTAACCTAAGAGTCATCGGTTTTGACTTAGGAGGTCATAGAAACTGTCAGGGTCATAAAAAGTCGTAAATTTTTTTCATGCTCGCTTCGCTCGCGTAAGCATTTGTTTTATCTACTATGAATATAATATTTCAGCTACTTTTGTATATAATTATATACAAAAGTAGCTGAAATATTATATAAAACTGTCTTCATGTGGCTAAAATCTGCATGTGGCTAATTAGCCTCATATTATGTTTCTTTGAAGTGTTTCACACTTTATATTTTAGTAAATTGTTAAACACAATCCAAAATTTCATCGGGTTCAAGTCCCGTCGGTACGATGAAATTTTGGATTGTGTTTAACAATTAGCCTCATGCATCAAAACGAGTCCATGCATTAAAACAGTACAACCTTCAATACCTAATCATAATGATTATTACCTTAAAATAAGTGGACATCAAATTTAACCTAAGTGTCATCGGTGTTGACTTAGTAGATCATATAAACTGTCAGGATCATAAAAAGTCGTAAAAATTTTTCGTGCTTGCTTCGCTCGCGCATGCATTTGTTTTGTCTTCTTTGAAGGTAATATTTCAGCAACTTTTGTATATTAAAACCCACTTGCATCAAAACGAGTCATAAATTGAAACAGTAAAACATTCAAGTTCAGGTTCAACTTCAGGTTGATAATCATAATGATTACATTATGATTATCAACCTGAAAATAAGTGGATATCAAGTTTAACCTGAGTGTCATCGGTGTAGACTTAGTAGGTCATAAAAACTGTCAGGGTCATATAAAGTCGTAAAAAAATTTCGCGCTCGCTTCGCTCGCGCATTGAAAGCGCTCGCTGCTCTAGCGCAAGCTTTTGTTTTATCTTCTTTGAAGGTAATATTTGAGCAACTTTTGTATAGTAAACCCATTTGTATCAAAACGAGTCATAAATTGAAACAGTACAACCTTCAATAATCATAATTATTATTTACCTTAAAATAAGTGGATATCAAGTTTAACCTGAGTGTCATCGGTGTTGACTTAGTAGGTCATAAAAATTGTCAGGGTCATAAAAAGTCGTAAAAAATTTCATCTATGGTGACTTGGCCCCAGAGATCATCGATCTTGACCTCAAAGGTCATGAAGACTCAAATAACGCGGGCGAAGCCGCGGGTAACAGCTAGTAAATAATATATTCATTCAAATATTTACAATTCGCCCGCTTTTTACACGATCGTCACATCGTTTGTTCGTCATTGTCACTGCGGCGCATTCACAGATGACATTATATCGTGAGCTGGGTACCGAGTGCGTTCCAAACTCAAGGCGCGTAGGCATATCTCGGGTTTCGAAATTCAACCCATTGTATGGAGTTACATTAATTATATTTTATATTACTGTGACGGCGCCGTAGAAGCGGTACATATGTATAGTATGGCCGCTTGTCCATTGCATGTCCGTCACCGAGCGCCATCATTCTGGCCACCGATATTTCAAGTGGTACATCGGCGCGACCGCTAGAACTTGGCCTTAGATTGCGACGGGCCGATGCGCCAGCACTGGCTGGAAATACTAAACACGCTCTTGTCAACACACTGGTGTCGCACGGTACCGTTTGGTCCATTATTGTTTTTGCCACGCGTGACAGCTAGAACAAATTAAACCAGCTATATCGGTCGCGGTGTACAAGCGATCGCCGTTAAGTTATTTTCAACTCGCTCCAAAAAATCTGGTTATCTGTATCGTCGTAATGGACAAACCAAATAAGTAATGATGTGGGACCATCGACTTCATAGCAAAAAAGTCGATGTGTGGGACAAACAGTGTTACTAAGTTTTGGGGGCTCATGTCTGCTCGCGTCCGTAAGATTCAGCACAAGTTTTCCTACACGTGGCCCCTGGGTGGTGCCAAAGGAGCAACCAATTGGTGGTAGGTTTCGGCCGCCGGTTACCTTACCACCACCCGAACAAAGTCTTGGTGCCAAGCGAATTGTATTACACCATGATGTTTGGGGAAGCCGTACAGATGATGATGATGTGCAGTTGTGAAGGGAAAGCAAATGACAGAATCCAAAATTTCTATACTTCCGATCCGAAGCACGGTGATATCTGCTGGCCGACCGTAAGTTGTAGGGGGCCCAAGTAATAGCCTAGCCAGCTATGAAAGGCTGCCCCGCCGCTTACGAAAAATCCTGTGTGAGACCATTAGGCCGGTTGGCGACCGGACGTGGGGAACCGATGGTCAACCACAGGGGGGTTCAGGCGTCCCCGCGGTCTCCGCGCAAGTCCCCAATGGCGAGGCTATGTCTATTTTTTCGGAAGTCAGCATCCTATTACCTCGCAGGTTATCCATCGTCTATCTATTCACTTCTACTATGAGAAAAGTTAAAAGAATGAACAAGTTGATACGGCAGATGCACGTCCTCACACTAAAAGTGCATTTCACGAATATACGTGGGATACACTCAAATCTTCAACCCGTCCACCACCATCTTGAGACGCAAAAACCACACTTGTTCTTCTTATTGGAGACGCAGATAGGCTGCCCTTCTGATGTGTCTTACCTGAACTATCCCGGCTACATCCTTGAGCACAGATTTGTCCCTCGCGCCGATATCTGCGTGTTTGCTCGGGATGACATCTGCTGTCTCCGTCTTCGAACCCTTGAGCGCCCCGATTTATCTGTTATATGGGTTTTGGTTGACACAGGTGTTGAAAAAATAGTGTACGCCAGCGTCTATCGATCACACAGTGGGGATCGAGAGACAACTCTACTAATGGAGTACCTTAGTAAATCGGCGGATGTGGCTCAACAGCGCTATCCGACGGCTCAACTGGTTATATTGGGAGACTTCAACGCCCACCACCAGGAGTGGCTGGTTCCACACCAGATCACTGACCACGCTGGGAGAGAGACGCGTAAGCTAGCTCTGACGTTGAATCTTTCCCAATTGGTTCAAGAGCCAACTAGAGTTCCAGACATTCAGGGCCACACTGCAAACTGTCTAGATCTGTTGATGACGACTGAACCAGACCGTTACTTAGTGACAGTATCATCACTGATCTTAGTTCTGAGTTCTGATCACTGTCTGGTTCAGTCCGTGTCAGTGTCCTCCCCGCCAGACCCGCATCCAAAGGGCACCAGGCGTATTTGGAAATATAAATCGGCAGATTGGGACGAAATAGCGGCACTTCTTTGCGTCCTACCCTTGGCGGCAAGTGTGTTTCTCATCGGACAACCCAACCAACTGTGCTGAAGCAGTGTCAGAGGTTATTAAGCAAGGAATGGAGTACTTTATACCTTTTTCCGATAAACCCCTTGTAACCAAAGCTCTTCCTTGGTTTGGACCGGACTGTGCTCGAGCTGTAGCGCAGAAAGAAACAGCTTACCAAGCCTGGGCTGATGCACGGAGATGCAAAGTCTCTGACACAAATGTCAAGAAGAAAGCATTCAATACTGCCAGTAAAACTTGCAAGAAGGAGTTAAAAAAAGCTTACTTCAACCACGTAACGCGAATAGGGACTAAATTGGCATCACATCCAGCTGGTAGTAAGTCTTTTTGGTCCCTGGCTAAAGCAGTTGAAGCTAACTTTTGCCGCCCCTCGCTTCCTCCTTTGATGAAACCCGACGGACAACTAGCTCACTCAGCACTTGAAAAAGCAAACCTGTTTGCCACTCAATTTGCTGAAGCATCTCAACTTAGCACAACTGACGAAACACCTTCCTATCTTCCTCACTGCGGGGTTATCATGCCCGAGATCCGCATACGGCAGAAGGAAGTTCTAAAAACGCTCCGTGCACTGGATGTTAACAGAGCTAGTGGTCCAGACGGTATTCCTGCAATTGTGCTTAAGACCTGTGCTCCTGAGTTGTCCCCAATTCTGACACGCCTGTTTCGGCTCTCACTTGACACTGGCATAGTACCGCAAGGATGGAAGCTTGCCAATGTACAGCCAGTACCAAAAAAAGGAAGCCGAGCCGACCCCACAAATTACCGCCCGATTTCAGTAACCTCCTTGGTCTGCAAATGTATGGAACGGGTCATCAATAACAGGCTTTTGGCATACCTGGAAGGTAACGATCTCCTCAGTGACCGTCAATACGGCTTTCGCCGAAACCGGTCCACTGGGGACCTTCTAGCGTTTGCCACTCATATTTTGAGCGAGGCCATCGAGATGCACGGTGAAGCTTTAGCAGTCTCTCTCGACATCTCGAAGGCCTTTGATAGGGTATGGCATAAAGATCTCCTTGCTATGCTTCCCTCCTACGGGTTACCAGAAAGTATGTGCACCTGGATATCCGACTTTCTGAAAGAACGGTCGATACGAGTTGTTCTAGATGGAATCTCCTCCGATCAACTCGGCATAAACGCCGGCGTTCCTCAGGGGTCCGTGCTCTCAGATACTGTTTTCTTACTGCACATAAACGATCTGCTTAAACCCGGAACCTTTGGGTATGCAGACGACAGTACTGTAGTTGAGAGATATACGTCCGATGCTCGTGCAACTAGTGGTGATACGCAATCACAGAGAGAGTCCATGGTGGAGCGTTTAAACTTGAGCCTGCAGTCCGTGTCCGATTGGGGAGCCGCCAACTTGGTCAGGTTTAACGCTTCTAAAACCCAGGCTTGTTTATTTTCCACTAAAAAAACCCCTTTCCCACTGTCCCCTACATTTCAAGGTGTATCCGTATCGGTTGGTGATCATCTTGAGCTTTTAGGAGTAGAACTCTCGTCCAACTTGAACTTTGGTTCATATATTGAGTCTAAAGCTAAAATTGCTGCAAAAAAGCTTGGCATTCTGTCCAAAGTCAGGCGGTACTTCACACCGGGACAGCTTCTGAATCTGTATCAAGCGCAAGTCCGGTCGTGTATGGAGTACTGCTGCCACCTTTGGGATGGATCTGCAAAATACCAGCTTGAGGCTTTGGACTCAATCGAAAGACGAGCAAAAAAGATGATCGATGACGAAAAACTGGTGGGTTCAAAACTGCAATGTCTAGCTCATCTGCGTGAAGTTGCGAGCCTAGACAGGCTTTATTTTACAGACTACACTTTGGCAAATGTGCCCAAGAACTGCACTATCTAATGCCACCGTCCCCATTCTTTAATCGTACAACCAGACGTACTGCAGGTCGACATCCATTTATGGTGGACATTCCACCTATAAGAACTAAGCGTTTCGGCGCCTCTTTTATTGTAAGAACTGCTAAGAAATGGAATGACTTGCCGGCGTCTGTTTTTCCACTTAAATACAACCTCGGAGCGTTCAAGTCTAGAGTGAATAGGTTTTTACTGAGCAAGCGTGCTCCATCCTCGACCGCATCGTCACTTACCATCAGGTGAGATAGCGGCCAAACGCTTGCACAGTTCGCAATTAAAAAAAAAAACTAAAATGACGTCATTCTTTCTGATTAGCGTTCAGCATTATTATAATGGATTGCATTATTTTGTGGTTTTATTTTATCAAAATAATTATCATTCTCGGCCATTGTAATTTAAAAATCTAAAACAATAATAACCTAAATAATGGATTACAAAACTGGTTTTGTAATCCATTATTTAGGTTATTCTTAAAGGCTTGAAGCACTACCCGTTTTTCAGGCTAGATAATTACTATACTTCAGTGCCTCAAGCTTTTAAAAATATAGGTAAGTACCTACACGCCGAATACTTACAAGAATTTATTTTTAACATTTTAGTTCATTGTCCTAGATAAAAGCTTGTTTTTAAAAATATTTTTTACTCATAATTTATTTTTAACTTTTTAGTAGGTAGGTATAGATACCGACTACCTACCCACTACCTAAGTATTTAAGAGAAGGCATGATGTTTTAAAATATTTCACGGATATTTGATGTGATTATGGGTAAAGTGCTCTTCAAGGAAAATCAATCGACTCGGTGGGGTCTATGTTGCTTTATAACAGAAATTCCATGGCCACCTTACAGCTTCATCATCAGATCCTGGCTATCATTTAAGTGTAAAGTGCTCCTCAAGACGAATCATTTGAGCCCAAATTCACTGGGGTTACGTTATTTTATGACAAAGATGCCGTGGCCACCTTTCAGCTTCATCACCAGGTGCTAAATATCATCTAGGTGTAAAGATCTCTTCAAGACGAATCAATCGAGCCCAAACTCGGTAGAGTTACTTTGATTTATCACAGAAATGCCGTGGCCACCTTCCAGCTTCATCATCAGACCCTGGATATCATTTAGGTGAAAAATTATCTTCAAGACGAACCAATCGAGCTCAAACTCGGTGGGGTTATGTTGTTTTATCACAGAGATGCCGTGGCCACCTTCCGTCTCCATCATTAGACCAGCCCCATAGTACCATATCATTGTGTTGTCACCGAAGATACATAAGTACACCAAATTTGAGTCTAATAGAACATCAGGAAGTGGGTCTAATTTAGCTTCCAAGATTCCACCCGAACATACATAGTGACATACATACATACATACTAGTCCATCACAGGCTTAGCTGAAAACCAGCGTCTAGGCGTGTAACCCCAGACATATGTGCTGAGTTAAGCCTTTTTGGCACCTCACCTCATTTTTATCACTTTTATCTGTTTTATGTTCTTGTTTTTTTTTATGTTTTACATTATTATAATATTTAGTGAAATTTGTTATCATGTGAGTTTTTGCCAAATAAACGATTTTCTTCTGCTATACATACATACATACATACATACATACATACAAACATTGCAAGTTAAATAAAAGCTTGTAAAAATAAACTTACCGGAGCCAAGGGGCAAATTTTATTTCCGATTCTTTCTCGTAAATTAATTCCAAAAAACGTATTATTAAAGGCCATATCGCAGATTTTTAAAGAAATTTCCACAAAAGACGGTTTATATTGGTTGCTCAGGAATTCGTAGAATTGAAAATGTGCCTGTAATCATAGCAAAAAATCAACTAAGACACATGATTTGATTTATTGCCGTCTCCATTCTATGGTCAGAACCTCATACTATAATAAAAAAGATACATATCCTTTTAGGGTTCCGTAGCTTCAAAGGTAAAAAAGGAACCCTTATAAGATCATTTTCTTGTCCGTCTGTCTGTCTGTCTGTCTGTCTGTCCGTCTGTCCGCGGGTCACCACTGATTTTCTCAGGAATAGGTGTACCTAGCAAGTTGAAATTTATACTTAATACTGAAGTCTATAGTTCCTATTGGGTGTATAAAAATGAAGATCTTGTGTCAACACAATAAAAAATATGGGCAAATTTAGATTTTTGCAAAACTTCTTAGTACCAAAATGTACCTTAAATTTCACCTTTTTTATTTCTCGAAATTTTTTTTTTTTTTTTTAACCAAAATTGACAATTCTAGGTCAACGGGAAGTACCGTTTAGGTTTTGGGTCGAAATCCTATAGAGTACTACCCGTTGACCTAGAATCATGAAATTTGGCAAAAAGCAAGGTCTTACAGCACAAATTAAGGAAAAAACCCAAAAAATAAAAAAAGTTGAAAAGTAAACGGTGTATACATACATAGATTTAGCCAATTAAGGTAGACCTCTGAGTTATATGAGTGCTTATACAATTTAGAGTTCTAGCTTAATTGGTACATACCAACGTTGGTACGGAAGCCTCGGTGGGCGAGTTCAACTCGACTTGGCCGGTTTTTAATTTACGATGGTCTGAGATCAGAAGAGACAACCAGGGATACTAAAAGGCGCCATCGCGTTATGGCGGATGTAACATCTAGGTTATAGTGATCTGCGAACTTACTAACTCAAGTCACAGAATAATTAATAGTACAACTTGATTCAAGGCAGTTGAGAAAGTCGAACTGTCGATTTTGTTGATTTTGCATTCATGCAGCGCGGTGGCAGCACTGTACGGCGCATGACAAAACTGAGCATGCGTGAACCACCTCGCTCT
Organism: Cabera pusaria; assembly: GCA_954871355.1. Classification (NCBI taxonomy): domain Eukaryota; kingdom Metazoa; phylum Arthropoda; class Insecta; order Lepidoptera; family Geometridae; genus Cabera; species Cabera pusaria. The sequence goes on from OX940888.1 coordinate 22,627,495, forward strand.
CACCTAGGCGCGTGCCACGCCCATGCGTGGCACGCGCCTACTAAACAAAAAGCGCGCTCCGGCAGCCGCGAAAGGCATCTAACTAGAAAATACATGGAGGTACCGCAATACTTTGCCTGTATGGAAATACCAACAAAAGAAATGCATACTTACCTAAAACTCATAATGGCAACTTATTTTTTTTATCTTAAGCCTAGCGTTTGACCACTATCTCACCTATTATGTTTCTCTGAAGTGTTTCACAGTTTATATATTTTTTTAAATTGTTAAACACAATTCAAAATTTTATGGCAATATTACGAATATTATTAAATTTTAAATGAATTAATTGGAAGAGCACCTGGACGTGTAATCCGGGGGGTGCGGGTTCGAGACCCGTCGGTACGATGACATTTTGGATTGTCTTTAACAATTTACTATCTCACCTGTTGGTAAGTGATAATGCGGTCCTAAAATGGATGGCATTGCTAGGGTAGAGTCAATCAAGCGACAAGTGTTACTATAACGAGTATCGGTACCTACTAGTTACCGCTCTTGTCTTACTAAATATCTGGTTTGAAGCGACTTCCAAAAAGGGAGGAGGTTTTCAATTTGTCTGAATGTTTTTTTGTATGTTTGCAACACCATTACTGTACCAATTGTGAACCGATTTGAATAACTCCTTTTTTCATTAGTTGTTCATCTCTGAGGTCTCATTTAAATGTTATCAAGATCTGGGCTCCTAGATCCTCCTCCAATTTATGTTTTCATTCACGCTAACGCAAGTTCAAAATGTATGGGAATAAATCTTTGTTGCGGAAACATAAATGTCATTCCATACATTTTGAACTTGCGTTATCGTGAATGGAAACAGGAAATTGGATTTTGTCTAGGGGCCCTCATAAGAATCGCCAGAGACATGGCGTAAAAATCGCTATCGCAAAAGATATGACCGTTTCAGTTGCTTTTTAGGGTTCCGTACCTCAAAATGTAAAAAAAGGAACGAGAGATTCGTAGAATTTCTCTCATAGAAGAGAGAGATATGAGATTCTATTATCAAAATGTCAGAGGTCTTCGTACGAAATTAAACGAATTTTCTACCGGAGTGACAGTATCAGATGCTGGAATATTTTTCATAACCGAGACATGGCTGGCAGAGGGTATCTTGGATGAAGAAGTGGTAACAAGTGGATTCTCCATAGTAAGAATGGATCGGGTTGGCAATCGACGTGGTAGTGGTGTGGCTATAATAGCTATACCGAAATACCAGCTTAAACAAATTGCATTACCGCTTTCGGAGGACTTAGGCTGTGAATTTGTATGCGCAGGTGTTTATTATAGATATAATCTTTTATTTATAGCGATTTCCATATATATACCACCTAGTATGAACGAACAGGCATATTTTAGTTTATTTGATGCATTAGAATCTATATGTGTACAATATGAACAAATAGTGATTTGTGGTGATTTCAATTTAAATTCATGTTGTGCAACTGTAGTTGCTAGATTAGAATATTTGTTGTCATATTGTGAACTCGAACAAATGAATAACATTACTAATCATAGAAACGAAATACTGGATTTTGTCATGGTAAGCACGGCATTGAGTCGAGGTACCGTTGAAAGGAGAGAAGACGAATGGTTGGTCAAACCAGATATCTTTCATCCACCATTGGGCATTCAGATAAATGTAGAGTTTGCACCGCCAAGAAAATCAACAGCTGAGCTTATTGAAGGCCAAAACTCTTGGAATTTTAGGAAAGCGAATTTTGTTCAACTGTATGAGGCTATAGAATTTCTGGATTGGGAATAACCCTCAGCAGGCAATTGTTTATTTTTATAACGAGCCTAATAGATGTGTAAGCCTATATGTACCTTCAAAGTCATCAATCAATAAAAAAATGCGTTACATTTATCTGGAATGGTACACTGAACGTACAATACGGAATATACAAACTAAAGCTGCCTACCATAGATTATACAAGTCTATCGTTACACTCGATTCTAGAATAACATTTATGCAGTATAGGGCAATAGTTTAATTAAATATAAAGGAAGACTTTGAATGCTACAAACAACGTATGCAAAAAGATCTAAGACATAATTCTAGTTTTTGGGGTTACATAGCTGGTAAAAGACTGAAGGGGAGAAGAGTGAAGAAATTGTTAAATGACGGTGTGGTTGTGGCTAATGATAACGCTGCTAAGTACTTTGCGGAGTTTTCAAATCTGTTTATTTCCAAGTCCCGCCCCGATTAGACGCTGACGAGGCGTTACAGGCAGTTGGTAGTGGTAGCGCGCGAATTCACATCACGGAAGTATTAGAGGGTGATGTCAGGCTAGCTATCAAATCCTCAAAACCGAAGCGGTCGGTTGGGCCCGACGGAATACCATCTTTCTTAGTTAAGGACTGTAGTGAAGTACTAAGAAAGCCCCTGCATCACTTGTATCGCCTATGTTATAAAAACTCGTATTATCCAGATACATGGAAATTGTCCCGCGTCGTACCGGTTCCGAAAGGTTCGGGGTCAGAAGTGAGTGATTACAGGCCAGTGGCAATCTTATCGGTTTTCGGTAAGCTTTTCGAGTCAATATTACAACGTCGGATAAGACTGCATTTGATTCTCAGGTAGCAGATGCTCAACATGGTTTCAGACCGGGGAGATCCACGTCTTCAAATCTTATGTCTTTTTGGACTTATGTTGTAGATTCTGTTGATGGTGGTGATCAAATTGACGCTGCTTACTTCGATTTTCACAAAGCATTCGACACTGTGGATAATGACATACTCATACAAAAATTCTCGAGTGTTGGCTTTTCTCCTCCACTGATGTGGTTCTTTTGCTCATATTTGCGTAATCGAAGACAGTATGTGCAATACAACGGTTACGTATAAGAACACTATTTCACATACTCAGGAGTAAGTCAGGGTAGTAACCTTGGCCCTCTAGAGTTCTTAATTATGATAAACGACTTTCCGAAAATCGTTGAGAATGCACGTTGCTTGCTGTATGCGGACGATCTGAAGCTTTTCTTAAGTGTGGGAGATCTGTCGGATTGCTATCGGTAATAAGATATTAACAGGTGTTGCAGTGGAGCCACACAAATAAACTTGATTTTAATGATAAGAAGTGCTCCATTATATCTTTCACCCGTTCTCAGGATCCCAAGATATTTCAATATCATATCGGTGATGATTGTGTAACAAGAGTTGCAAACATCAAAGATCTTCGAGTAATAATGAGTGAAGATTTTTATTTTCGGCATCATATTCCCACACTTTGTGCTCAGGCATTCCGCTCTCTGGGATTTGTATTGAGGCAGGCGTGACACCTCGATAGCATACCTGCTCTCAAAGCATTGTATAATGCTTTCGTGAGAAGCAGGTTGGAATGTAGCTCTATCGTTTGGTGTCCACATGAAGTAAAATATGTACAAATGGTAGAGAAGATACAAAAGAAATTTATTCGGTGGCTATGCCATAAGCAGTATGGGTTTTTTGTGGGGTATCCGTATTTATATTCAAGTTACTTCTTGCTGAGGATGGTGGGGTACAATACGTTGGAAGTAAGGCGTGTGATCACCGTGGTGGAGCATGTTTTTAACGTCTTGGTAGCGCAGAGATGTAATCCATCATTGCTGGAGCAGGTGCCCATTTCAGTAACAGACAATTACGTGAGAGCTCGGCGTCACAACATGTTCACGATCCCGCGGCAGCGGACCGAGTTGGGCCGTATGGCTCCTCTTCCGCGGGCGTTGCGAATGCTCAATGCCTTGTTGTATCACCACCAACATCTGAATTTATTTCATGGTTTAGTAATAGAGTTTCACAAAGTTCTTGCTATGTTTGTGGAGTCACTCTCGGCTTCTCTTAGTAATTTATAAATGGCGGTGTATGTTAATTTTAGTTTGATAAACGGAAATTATTTTAATTTATATTGTTTCTTTTGTATGTATTAATAACTTGGATGGGTGAATTGGGAAACTGTTAGGCCCATCCAATGTACGATAAATAAATAAATAAGTAACTACTGGCTACTTTGACTATTGTAGCATGTGGATTGGCTCTTTAACTCATTGACATGTAAATATGGACACGAAATATCTACAAATAAACTGGCAAAGTGCAAGTCGGACTCGCACTAGTAGGGTTCCGTAACACAGTTAAGTATTCCATAACTATGATTTTTCGCAACTACAACATTAACTTTGTTTTTCATAGTGTTTGTATGAAAATCAAAGTTATCTTTGCGGTCGCCATATCTCTAAAACTGCTCACTTTATCTCGTTCAAACCAATTTTCGTTAGTTTTTATTGATATCTACAGCATATATTTCTTTTAGATTTTTCACTCTAATACTTTAAAAGTTAGAGGGGGACACACAGTTTACCATTTTTACGCGCCTGTCTTTCAAATGATTGAATTATTTTAGAAACCTCAATGTCATTTTAACCGACTTCAAAAAAAGGAGGAGATTTCTCAATTCGACCGTATATATGTTTTTTTTAATGTTTATTCGCGGATAACTTCGTCGTTTATGAACCGATTTCGATTATTCTTTTTTTGTCGCATATCCCAAGTTTAGTACCATGGTAATTTTATCGAGGTCTGGTAAGTATCTCCAGAGATATGGAGATAAACACCTCAAAATTGGTACTGAAAATTATTAGCGCGGCATTGAAGTCGGTTCTTTTTTGTTTTTTAAACGATCTTACTATTGAAGACCTATCAATAGACGTATAGGTCTATTGATACGTATAGGTTTGATACGACACGTATAGGATTGAAAAAAATTTTTTTTTCTTGTTTCAGTTCCATGTATGGGATGCCCCCCCTTAAACTTTTATAATTTTTATTTTTGTATAAACATCGGAAAGCGGTTCACAGAATACATCTACCTATCAAGAGTCAATTCTGTAGTCCTTACAATTTCGGAATAAAATGGCTGTGACATACGGACGGACAGACAGACAGACAGACATGACGAATCTATAAGGGATCCGTTTTTATCCATTTGGCTACGGAACCCTAAAAAGGTGCAAACCTTAATTAAAAATAAACACTTTACCGCCTAGAGCGGAAAAGACTTATTTTGTGCACACTCATCGAGGAACAAACCATCGTTTTTCGAATACATGGGATGAAAAACCTTCGCTTAAATTTTTAAAAAGATTCCGACGAATCGAGAACCTCCTCTTTTTTAAGAAGTCGGTTAAACACGAATCAACATAAAAATTACCGTGTAATTATTATCTAAGGGCCATTTTAGAACGAAAATGCTGGTGACATAATAAAACGGGTCGCCACGTGTGTACCGCCGGCTGGTCACCTTGTAATCCCCATAATATTCAGGGTTAACGTATGTCACACGTGGATGCTCTGTTATTATGTACTGAAACTGAAAAAAATAAACGAACCAATTTAAATTAATGCCCTTCCTCTCCCCTCTTTCACGCTAGAGTCTGTGCAAAAAGAGAACCGTCGTAGAAATTGAGGGCGTACATGTTGATGGTTCTAATTTACTGTTTTTGTTCCGGCTCTGTCATAGCCAATTCGTATTAGCCATGACAGAGCCGGATCAAACATTCTTAGGAATGTTTGATACCTTGATAGGTACCCACTTTTATGATTATCGGGTGGTACTAGGCAGGTATACACCTTCGTGCCTTTCCTTTGAATGTTAGGTCATTGTAAAATCACGACGAGTCTCTTTTTGCACACTCTAGAGTAGACACTTGTAGCGTTATGGAGCGCCTACCTCATGCTACATATAAAGGGAACCGAAACAAAATTAAAAAAAACACAAGTTACAATAACATACTACATATAATATCATCAATTAACTCTCTGGAGCTTTGACGGCCGCGGCGCGGCACGCTCGCTACGCTCGCTTGGCTTGCGCGTTATGTGATCACTGTTCTTATCTAACCTAGACTATAAAGCCTTACACAACAAAATTAATAAAAGAAATAAAATAACTGCCCATTTTTTTGAAGAAAAGCATCTGCCAATGTCCACAAAATGGCGGCATAAAAGTTTTTTAGCACTCTCCATTTTGACACTTTGACAAAAAAAAATCACGCATTCGTAAATAGTAGGATTTTATGTAATTTCAAAAAATAATTTTAAATATTTTAACGCATCTCCGACCGCAAGTTTTTCTTCAAGGCGCTTAGTACGAATCCCTTAACCCTCCCACATTAATAGTGTACTCAAATTCGGGCGACTCAATATAGGATCCAATTCAAATACTTTTTTTGTATTCGATTTAATTTTTTAATAAGAAAATGGAATCGTTTGATGGCTAATTTGATTAGGCCGCATCAAAACTAGTGCAGCGCAATTTTCATCCATCAAAATTTCAATCGGCCCATATATATATAATAATATTTGTATACTTAGATGACATGATTATAACTAGCCAGGGGCCTTATTCAGTATGACCATTTTAAAGTCTTACCGTGCCGTGTTACGTTATCTCCGCGTTATGGTATTCTCTATGCCAATTAAAACGCGGTAGGGTAAGGTTATGAGCGCGTTTTGAGCTGTCAAAATATCGTGACATATGAGGACGTGTAACGCGCGCATTTTGTATAATTTAGCTATCGTGTGGCATACAGAATTCAATTTTTCAACAACGTAACGTGGCGCGTTAAGGAACGCGTTGTCTCATTCGTCATACTGAATAAAGCCCCAGTACTTTAACGTCAGGTGTCAACTTTTTAGTGTCACGTGAAGTTAGTTTTTTTTTTTTGTGCGATATACATTATTTCTGTATTCTGAATATATGTATGCATAGTTAGACTTAAATCTTATTATAACATACCTTATTTAATAAACTAGCACTTCCTTTCTGAAATAAAAGAAACCAAACCACGAAGTACATAATGAAGTTAACTACAGAAACCTTTATTGTTTTAATATATTTTAGAATTAGTTAAATTCCATTGTGACAAGTTTACAGGATGAGATAATAAAACATTTATTTAATATATTATTTAACGTTTGGAATTTCTATTTATTCTGAGCCTTATATTTTTACTAAAAGATGCGCACAATATGAATTATTAAGTTTATTAGAAAACACACTAACAAAACATTTATGATATTGTTGCAGTTGTTTTTATACACTTGACTGAGAATTAAACAAAATGATGATTATTTCAGTATAGGTACTGAAATCACAATAAAATGAACAAAATAATTATTATGATCAAGTAAACAACATAATTATAACTATTATCAACCGACTTCCCAAAAATAAGGAGGTTCTCAATTCATCTGTATGTTTTTAGGGTTCCGTAGTCCTGACAAGGATCCCTTATAGTTTCGTCATTTCCGTCTGTCTGTCTGTCTGTCTGTCTCTCCAAGGTTTTGCTAAAAGACCGTTAATACTAGAAAGCTGTAATTTTGTAAGGGTATGTATATTTTTAGTATATTTTTATTATATTTTTATTTTTAAATTACGCCTTCAAAGTGGTGAAATAAAATTTTGAAAAATATTTTTTTTAGGGTAGCTGCCCTATATGAGAAGTGAAGATGAATTTTTTTTTCGTCGTCTACCCCATCGTGTGGGGTATCATTTAATAGGTCTTTTAAAATGATTGAAGGGTTGCTAACACTATTTTTCGTTTGAATGCTCCATTTACGAAATATTAAACTTAAAAAAAAAATTACAAAGTTTTGTTCCAGTGGGGCGTACCCCCCCCCCCCCCCCTCCCTCTAAAAGCTAAACTGCTGGATTGTAAAATCTGAAAAAAATTCGTGATAATAGTGCATTTCATGAACTTTCAAGGAAAACTATAGTGGTGCAGATAACTTTATTAGTTTAGCAGTAATAGTCGTTGAATTTGGGTGTTAGATAATTTTGTACCAAATACAAAATCCTTTAAAGTGACAAAGAAGAAGTACCTAGTTGCTTGTTTATAACGGGTAAAGACTTGCATTGAATAACGGGCTACTACGGAACCCTACACTGCGCGTGGCCCAACACGCACTTGGCCGTTTTTTTTTTGTGTTTATGTTACGCGATTTCTCCGTCAATTGTGAACAAATTTGAATGATTATTTTTAGGGTTCCGTACCCAAAGGGTAAAACGGGACCCTATTACTAAGTCTCCGCTGTCCGTCTGTCTGTCTGTTTGTCTGTCTGTCTGTCCGTCTGTCAGCAGGCTGTATCTCATGAACCGTGATAGTTAGACAGTTGAAATTTTCACAGATAATGTATTTCTGTTGCCGCTATAACAACAAATACTAAAAACATAATGAAGTTAAAAATAATAGAGAGGCCTCATACATAAACGTGTTTTTTGCGGCATTTCACGCCATCTATGAACGCCTGGTTAGGTAAATGTCCCATAGATGGCGTTATATTGAAATGTCGATCCCTAACACCTTTGTTAGACCATGGCGTTGTAAGAAATAAAATGTTTACTAATTACTAGCTGTGCCCGCGACTTCGTCCGCGTAGAATAGTGTCTTTAGGTAGCATTTTTAAATATTTAGGCTAATTATTTTACCAATAAGACACATGCGTATCCCACCTACACCGCACCATACCACGCCGCGCAACTCCCCCTCCCCTCTCCCTCCCCCTCGCCCTTCCCCTCCCCTCTCCCTCTCTCTTCCCTCCACCCCCTTTCTCCTCACTTCCCTCTCCTTCTCCCCTTTCCCCCCACTTCCCCTCCCCTCCCCGTCTCTCTTACCCCACTCCCCTTACCTCATTTCCCTCGCCCCTCCCCTTTCTCCCCTTCCCCTCCCCCCACTCCACCTCCCCTCCTCTATCCCTCACCTCCCATCCCTTTCCCCCTTTCCCCTTCCCCTCACTTCCAACTTCCCTCCCCTCCCCTCATTCCCCCTTCCCTTCTCCCTCCCCCTTCCCCCTCACAAACTTTGAATGACATATTAATTTATATCGAATCAACAGCCTAAAGAATAAGTTTCAAGCTTCTAGCTTTAAAAATGACGATACTTCCATACAACTTTTCATCCCCCCTTTTAAATTCCATTTAAATCGCTTCAGTAGAACTTTAACATAAACCTTACATATTTTCATATAAATTTTCATCCCCTATTGTTATTTTACACCCTTGTGGGTAAAACTCTCAGAAACTTTAAATGTCATAATTATTTATATCAAATTAACAGCCTACAAAATAAGTTTCAAGCTTCTAGCTCCTAAAATGACGATACTTCCATACAACTTTTCATCTCCCCTTTCAACCCCCTAACAACCCTATTTTCGCATTAAAAAGTAGCCTATGTCCGTTCTCAGGCTCTAGACTATCTGTGTACCAAATTTCATTTAAATCGGTTCAGTGGTTTTGGCGTGAAAGTGACACAGACAGACAGACAGACAGACAGAGTTACTTTCACATTTATAATATTAGTTAGGATTATGTTTTGCTGGCGATAAATGATAGTGGTATTTTTGCTCGATCTTATAAAATACTGTAGTGTGTTACGGAACCCTACTAGTGCGAGTCCGACTTGCACTTGGCCAATTTATTTTAATCGGTAGGGTTCGTTTCCAAGGTGTTCCCATTGTATTTTCATCGAGATCTGATTAGTATCTCCAGAGATATAACGATAAACATCTCAAACTTGCTACTGAAATTGACTCACGGGGCATGGAATTCGGTTGTTTTAGTTTTTAAACTATCTTAATTATTTTAATAGTAGGGCATTACTTAAAGGTCAGCGTAAACATTTTTCGCACTCGCTTCGCTCGCGCTGTTATAGCGCTCGAAAGCATTTGTTATATGTACTTTGTTGGATACATTTCAGCAACTTTTGTATTTTAATAGTCACATCAAACATCACATAAATTGGAACAGTATAGACTTCAATAATCATAATGATTTTTACCTTAAAAGAAGTGGATATCAAGTTAAACCTTAGATTCATCGGTCTAGACTAAGTAGGTCATAAAAACTGTCAGGGTCATAAAATGACGTAAAAATTTTCGCGCTCGCTTCGCTCGCGCATTCATAGCTCTCGCTGTGCTCGCGCAAACCTTTATTTTATCTACTATGTAGGTAATATTTCAGCATTTTTTGTATTTTAATAGCCACATGCATCAAAAGGAGTTTATAAATTGAAACAGTACAACCTACAATAATCATAATGAATTTTTACCTTAAAATAAGTGGATATCAAGTTTAACCTTAGGGTCATCGGTGTTGACTTAGAAGGTCATAAACACTGTCAGGGTAATAAAAGGTAGTAATCATTTTTCGCGCTCGCTACGCTCGCGCAGTGATGGCACTCGCAATTATTTGTTATATGTATTTTGTTGGAAACATTTCAGCAACTTTTGTATTTTCATAGTCACATTCATCAAAACATCACATAAATTGAAACAGTACAGACTTCAATAATCATAATGATTTTTACCTTAAAAGAAGTGGATATCAAGTTAAACCTTAGATTCATCGGTCTAGACTAAGTAGGTCATAAAAACTGTCAGGGTCATAAAATGACGTAAAAATTTTCGCGCTCGCTTCGCTCGCGCATTCATAGCTCTCGCTGTGCTCGCGCAAACCTTTATTTTATCTACTATGTAGGTAATATTTCAGCATTTTTTGTATTTTAATAGCCACATGCATCAAAAGGAGTTTATAAATTGAAACAGTACAACCTACAATAATCATAATGAATTTTTACCTTAAAATAAGTGGATATCAAGTTTAACCTTAGGGTCATCGGTGTTGACTTAGAAGGTCATAAACACTGTCAGGGTAATAAAAGGTAGTAATCATTTTTCGCGCTCACTACGCTCGCGCAGTGATGGCACTCGCAATTATTTGTTATATGTATTTTGTTGGAAACATTTCAGCAACTTTTGTATTTTCATAGTCACATTCATCAAAACATCACATAAATTGGAACAGTACAGACTTCAATAATCATAATGATTTTTACCTTTAAATAAGTGGATATCAAGTTTAACATTAGGGTCATCGGTGTTGACGTGGTAGGTCATAAAAACTGTCAGGGTCATAAAATGACGTAAAAATTTTCGAACTCGCTTCGCTCGCGCACTCATAGCTCTCGCTGCGCTCGCTCAAACCTTTGTTTTATCTACTTTGTAGGTAATATTTCAGCATTTTTTGTATTTAATAGCCACATGCATCAAAAGGAGTTTATTAATTGAAACAGTACAACCTTCAATAATCATAATGAATTTTTACCTTAAAATAAGTGGAAATCAAGTTAAACCTTTGTCTCATCAGTGTTAACTTAAAAGGTCATAAACACTGTCAGGGTCATAAAAGGTCGTAAACATTTTTCGCGCTCGCTTCGCTTGCGCTGTTATAGCGCTCGCAAGCATTTGTTATATGTACTTTGTTGGATACATTTCAGCAACTTTTGTATTTTAATAGCCACATTCATCAAAACATGACATAAATTGGAACAGTACAGACTTCAATAATCATAATGATTTTTACCTTTAAATAAGTGGATATCAAGTTTAACCTTAGGGTCATCGGTGTTAACTTGGTAGGTCATAAAAACTGTCAGGGTCATAAAAGTTCGTAAAATTTTTCGCGCTTGCTTCGCTCGCGCATTAATAGCTCTCGCTACGCTCGCGCAAACCTTTATTTTATCTACTTTGTAGGTAATATTTCAGCATTTTTTGTATTTTAATAGCCACATGCATCAAAAGGAGTTTATTAATTGAAACAGTACAACCTTCAATAATCATAATGAATTTTTACCTTAAAATAAGTGGATATCAAGTTTAACCTTAGGGTCATCGGTGTTGACTTAGAAGATCATAAAAACTGTAAGGGTCATAAAAAGACGTAAAAAAATTTCGCGCTCGCTTCGCTCGCGCATTGATAACGCCCGCTGCGCTCGCGCATTGATAGCTCTCGCTGCGCTCGCGCATACCTTTGTTTTGTCTACTTTGTAGGTTATAATTCAGCATTTTTTGTATTTCAATAGCCACATGTATCAAAACGAGTTTATAAATTGAAACATTACTACCTTCAATAATCATAATGAATTTTTACCTTAAAATAAGTGGATATCAAGTTTAACCCTAGGGTCATCGGTGTTGATTTAGTAGGTTATAAAAACTACCAGGGTCATATAATATTGTAAAAATTTTCGCGCTCGCTGCTAAACCTTCGTTAGGTTTACCAAGTACCAAGTAATGAATAATGACTTCAACAATAGACGATATCGAGTTCGACCTAAGAGTCATCTATATTGACTTGATGATTAGGTCATTAAACTGTCAGGGTTATAAAACGCCATAAAATATTTTCACTCGCTCAATAATATCGCTCGCTACGCTCGCGCAGCTATTCACCTTATTTTCTTTGTAAAAAATGTTTTAGGAACTGTTGTATTGAGTCAAACATTTAAACAGCACAATTTCGTATACTAACCTAACCAAAATGATTAATGACTTTAACAATAGAAGATATTGAGTTCGACTTTGAGGGCCTATGGTGATTTGGCCTAAGAGATCATCGATCTAGACCTCAATGGTCTAAAAGACACAAATAACGCGGGCGAAGCCGCGGGTAACAGCTAGTATTTTATATTCGATGCAACAAACTGATGCAAATTTTGTATGCATAAATGTTCCACCCGTGCGAAGCCGGGGCGGGCTGCTAGTTATTAAATAACTCATAATTATGAACGTACTTTGTACCAACCAACACTGCAAAAAAATAATTTACAAGCATAATACCACAGATTATATAATAGTTGCTGCGTTAATAATACTTTCCGTTGTTAGGTTGGCTACACAGTGCTTTCATAATTCGGGTTTCAACAATATTATAGAGAAGTGCCTCTTATAACGTAGTAGAGTGATTCAGTACTCTTTTGGCCATATGGCGGCAATTAATGTTAATAATCGCAAATAATACTTTTTAATATTCATTTTGGAATACAACTAGTCCGTGTTATAAAAGTATTAGAAATTATTGTAATAAAATAGACAATTAATTATCGTGTGTGTCAGATGCTTTAATTGCGCAGGGCCAGTTTGGACATTGTCCTTTGATACCTTGATGACATCATTATTACTAGTGAATATTTTCACTTTAGCGCGGCATTTAAAGTAAATTTTTTTAGGGTTCCGAACCCAAAGGGTACCAAATGAACACTTTTTGAGACTTTGTTGTCCGTTCGTCCGTCCGTCCGTGTGTCTATACATATGTGCGCACTTTACAGATCTGAATCTACTTAACCGTTGTAGGGACATACTTGAAATTTTCAAAAAGTATACATCCGTCAGTGTATAACGGCCCAGACACGAAATTTAATAGATGCATGTAATTTAATTAAAACTTGTTTTGCACTAAAAAGGGTAAAATAAGTTATTTTTCAAAAAAAATAAAACCGACTTCATAACCACAAACAGGCACTCAAAAGCAAAAAATAAATTACTTAAAATTATTATAAGCGCTACCCACTTATCTATTTGAAGTCGGTGCCAGCCAAGTATATTGGATAGTAGATATAATATCTGATATAAATCCACGGAGTGGCGAGCCGACGAGTGGCAACACTGCGTAACTCTATCCCGTGAGGGCTAAATGAGACCCTTTGCCTCCACCTTGCCTTGACTGCCCGGCCGGTGGTGGGAATCGCAAGAGCAAAGACTTAACATATAGCAGGACGCCGGGGTATGCCATTTTTTTTGTATATGATTAATAATAATTTAGTTTTTTTGTTTGTTATAATTATTATTATTTTTTGTTTTAATGATAAATTTATATCAAATGAATGTGAATTGGAGGAGAAGGCTATCTATATATATGAATGACTAGTAATGTGAATTATGAATAAATATATGAATATGAATATAGTATGGCCATACCTTAAAGGGCCTATTAACGTTGGCTTCGGCTCCGTCAATGCCTTTCAAAGGACTGGGCGTATATCGACCCGAGAGACTTCATCGAATAAAATAATAATAATAATATGCTTTAGAGTGGAAGTGTTAAAGGCATAAAGCCGCTAGTAGCGTTTCGTGAAAGTGAAGCACACCTCTCGACAAACTAAGCCCGCCTATCTGGGGGGCCTATTCAGTGGATGGCAAGTTAGTACTCGCTTAAATATTTTGTAATGAGGCTTAATTGGCGGGTGCCACAAATCGGCAAACGTAGCGTAGGACGCCCTGTGATCAAGAGAAGCGACGATATACGCAAAGCGGTGGGCAATGACGGGAAAAGAAAAGCTGAAGATCGGGCTCAACGGCCTATCTCGGGAGAGGCCTATGGTCAGCAGTGGACTGACACAGACTGATTATGATGATGATTCGTTAACACGCAGATATAGTTTATAATATTATATGTATAAGCTCGATACGATCATTGTAATGAATCAGTGTAATAAAAGCATGTGGTGGCACTAGCCAACGGAAGCTGATGACGAATGACTTAAATTAAAAATCTTAGTTATTACTTTCGTCATGCTTGAATTGTACTTTTAAATAATGCATTGAGCAGAGCATTAATAGCTTATCAATGTCATCTCCCATGTCGATTTCGTTCGCTAAATTGCCTGTTTTCAAAACATCAATCTGATTTTAAAAGTCATCATAATTATTGGAAAATGACTAAAATTTACTAAAATGTATAATAACTCGGCTTAAATAGCATACAATTTGGAATTTCCTCTGTAATTTGATTTAGGTTCGAGGTTATTTAAATATTTTTTGATAGCGGCGTTTTGTGGTTTTTGTCAGTGGCCCGTGTGCGGCCAGGCTTAATCCGGTCCAGCGGACCGGACTCACTGTTTTAGAATGCTAGTAGGGCTAGTTAGAGTCCTTTTTAACCGGCTTCAAAAAAGAAGGCGGAGGTTCTCCATTTTTTTTTTATTATGTTTGAGCATGACTCATGACACTGCATGTGAAGTAGATTTTTTTTAAAACGATATTTTTCACATTTACGGTTTGCTGTTTATGGTGAAAATTACATAATTATTTAGACTGACACGGTCGGTATTATGGAAAGATGCTCAAGCGCTTAAGCGGGGATCCGCTCTTAGTAAAGAATGATACCATTTGATTGGTTAAAATCTCTGTTCGTTAACCAATCAAATGGCTCTTCCCCGTGACAAGAGTAAATCTTTACTCGAGTATCATTCTCACAGACCTGCTACATATTAAGCTAGATCGCGTACACCGGCCCCCATGAGACCGACCTTGAACGGAGTTTGTCTCTTTCTTTTGTATGGACAACTTATATATATACTATACATATAGTAGAGAACATATATAGCACTAGCAGGCAGTAGCAGGTTGTTAGACAAACACACACTCCTACCCTGGTATCTCTCAATTGGGCCGTTTTGTACTACAAGGCA
Source organism: Cabera pusaria (assembly GCA_954871355.1). Classification (NCBI taxonomy): domain Eukaryota; kingdom Metazoa; phylum Arthropoda; class Insecta; order Lepidoptera; family Geometridae; genus Cabera; species Cabera pusaria. Next base: position 22,642,809 of record OX940888.1, read on the forward strand.
ATTACAACCTTATTGCTAAAGTATACGGATTAAATTGAATTTGTCAAAACATCTGCAGTGTACCATCCTTTTATATTACATCTATGATCATTCTAGTACAACTAACTTAGCAGCTTTTTAACCGAATTCAAAAAGGGAGAAGATTCTCAATTCGTCCGATGTTTTTTGTTGTTAGTTTGTTACATTATTACTACGCCAATTGTGAACTGATTCGAATTATTTTTCATGGGTAGGGTACATTTTCACGGTGATCCATATAAACCCTTTTTTGAGATTTGATAAGTATCTCCAGAGATATGGAGATAAAACACCCTAAAGAAAATTAACCAATTTTAATTATTCTTGAGAAAAGTGGTCCTTACGTACTTTAGTATAAAGTTGTTAAAAAATGTAAATAAAAATATCACAATAATAATTTTAGCAAAGCTTTATAATACCTGGGGTAAATTTTAACATTATTAATTATTTTTTATAATTATGATATCTTTTTTTAATAATCTTAGTCAAATTTAAACACAAACTTAAGATATACAGTATACAGCAAACAGACTAATACCAAAAAAAATTATAAACTTACTATTTTTTCAAAATATTGGGAGGTACTTGTATTATTATTGATTTTGTGATATAGGTATGAATTGGACAGATAAGACGTAATACAATGTATCTACCTACTTACTACTACTACATACATAGTGTCTATCTAATATCCAATAGGCTTGGCTGGCACCGACTTCAAATAGAGAAGTTGGTAACGCTTATAATAATTTTAAGTAAATTATTTTTCGCTTTTGAGTGCCTTTTTGTGGTTATGAAGTCGGTTTTATTTTTTTTGAAAAATACTTTATTTTACCCTTTTTAGTGCAAAAAAAGTTTTAAGGAAATTACATGCATCTATTAAATTTCGTGTCTGGGCCGTTATACACTGACGGATATATACTTTTTGAAAATTTCAAGTATGTACCTATAACGGTTAAGAAGATACAGATCTGTAAAGTGCGCACATATGTATAGACACACGGACGGACGGACGGACGGACGGACGAACAGACAACAAAGTCTCAGAAAGTGTTCATTTGGTAGCCTTTGGGTTCGGAACCCTAAAAAAATTGACTTTAAATGCCGCGCTAAAGTGAAAATATTCACTAGTAATAATGATGTCATCAAGGTATCAAAGGACAATGTCCAAAATGGCCCTGTAGAATTAAAGCATCTGACACACACGATAATTCATTGTCTATTTTATTACAATAATTCCAAATACTTTTATAACACGGACTAGTTGTATTTCAAAATGAATATTAAATGTATTATTTGCGATTATTAACATTAATTGCCGCCATGTGGCCAACAGAGTACTGAATCACTCTACTACGTTATAAGAGGCACTTCCCTATATTGTGGATACCCGAATTATGAAAGCTCTGTGTAGCCAACCAACGGAAAAACAACGGAAAGTATTATTTACGTAGTAACTATTATATTATATGTAGTTTTATGCTTATAATTTTTTTTTGCTGTGTTGATTGGTACAAAGTACGTCCATAATTCTGAGTTATTTAATTATGTATGCAGTGTCGCGGGACTGAAATGGCCGCCATCTTCGCCTAATGTCATGTCATGTCGAAAAATATTAGGTATGTTTAAAAAAGTTTGCACCCTAACAAGACTTTGCCCGGTAGAACATTCCTGTGAAGACAAATTATTTATATTTATATAGTTATTTATTATAATTATTAATATATAATTATTTATTGAGGGCCCGGTGGTGTAATTGGGAGAACGGTCGGCTTTGATGCCGTTGTACCGAGTTCAAACCGCCGTGCAGCAATGAATTTTTCTATTGAAAAATATATGTGCCCTTCTCACAGTGGCCCTCCTCAATGGGAGTGTTTCCGAATCACCGGTAGATACAACAGCCATTCAGTTTACAGGTCTATGTATGTTCCGATTTGGAAAATTATTTTTTTGTTTCAAACGGTACCCTTTCAGGAGGTGGTCCCATTTAAATTTTAACGAAATCGGCCGAGCCGTTTTTAATATATCAACATTTGTATTACGACGCATTCACTTATCTCGACGACTTACTACTACTAACTACTGGCACAGATTATGTAATAGTTACTGCGTCTGCTGGCTACTTTGACTAGCGCGAAGTTTCATGTCGGTTCTTTTAGTTTTTTAAACGATCTTAAATTATACACAAGTATAATGTATTGCTTTGAATGATACTGTACGTTTACGAACACTGTGAGACTCAGTGAGACTCATAGTGTCAACTCGGCGAGACTCATAGTGTTGTTTATGAATACGGGGGCAATCCTTTCCAGATATTTTACAGAAGATATTTTATCGAAGAGTTTGTAGATTCTCGACGAAGATTGATGTTGGATCAGCGAAGAAATCGCTTTTAAAAGCCGTGAAGTTCTTTACGTAGCATTTTAAATTTAAAACGTTTGAATTTTTAAATCTCTTGCTATTTTTAGTTACAATTATTTTAACTACAGAGCTATGAAGCTTGCAGAACATGTTCCTTTTTATTATATTAACCCCTGACGCAAAAAAAATTAATAAGATCGTTTAGAAAACTAAAAGAACCGACTTCAAATGCTGCGCTTTTAATTTTCAGGACCAAATTTGAGGTATTTATCTCCATTTCTCTATAGATACTTATTACAAACACTATGGTATCACCTTTGGGGTATCTTCTTTCCAACAAAAAAATAATTATAAAAAAATCGGTTGATAAACGACGAATTTATCTGCGAACAAACGTAAAAATATAAGCTGTTACCCGCGGCTTCGCCCGCGTTATTTGTGTCTTTTAGACCATTGAGGTCTAGATCGATGATCTCTTAGGCCAAATCACCATAGGCCCTCAAAGTCGAACTCAATATCTTCTATTGTTAAAGTCATTAATCATTTTGGTTAGGTTAGTATACGAAATTGTGCTGTTTAAATGTTTGACTCAATACAACAGTTCCTAAAACATTTTTTACAAAGAAAATAAGGTGAATAGCTGCGCGAGCGTAGCGAGCGATATTATTGGGCGAGTGAAGTTTATGAATACGGGGGTAATCCTTTCCAGACATTTTACAGAAGATATTTTATCGAAGAGTTTGTAGATTCTCGACGAAAATTGATGTTGGATCAGCGAAGAAATCGCTTTTAAAAGCCGTGAAGTTCTTCACGTAGCATTTTAAATTTAAAACGTTTGAATTTTTAAATCTCTTGCTATTTTTAGTTACAATTATTTTAACTACAGAGCTATGAAGCTTGCAGAACATGTTCCATGACTCAATACAACAGTTCCTAAAACATTTTTTACAAAGAAAATAAGGCGAATAGCTGCGCGAGCGTAGCGAGCGATATTATTGGGCGAGTGAAAATATTTTATGGCGTTTTATAACCCTGACAGTTTAATGACCTAATCATCAAGTCAATATAGATGACTCTTAGGTCGAACTCGATATAGTCTATTGTTGAAGTCATTAATCATTACTTGGTACTTGGTAAACCTAACGAAGGTTTAGCAGCGAGCGCGAAAATTTTTACGTCATTATATGACCCTGGTAGTTTTTATAACCTACTAAATCAACACCGATGACCCTAGGGCTAAACTTGATATCCACTTACTTTAAGGTAAAAATTCATTATGATTATTGAAGGTAGTACTGTTTCAATTTATAAACTCGTTTTGATACATGTGGCTATTGAAATAAAAAAAATGCTGAATTATAACCTACAAAGTAGACAAAACAAAGGTTTGCGCGAGCGAAGCGAGCGCGAAAATTTTTACGTCATTTTATGACCCCGACAGTTTTTATGACCTACGAAGTTAACACCGATGACCCTAAGGTTAAAATTGATATCCACTTATTGTAAGGTGAAAATCATTTTGATTATTGAAGGTTGTACTGTTTTAATTTATAAACTCGTTTTGATGCATGTGGCTATTAAAATACAAAAAATGCTGAAAAATTACTTACAAAGTAGATAAAACAAAGGTTTGCGCGAGCGCAGCGGGCGTTATCAATGCGCGAGCGAAGCGAGCGCAAAAATTTTTTACGTCTTTTTATGACCCTTACAGTTTTTATGATCTTCTAAGTCAACACCGATGACCCTAAGGTTAAACTTGATATCCACTTATTTTAATGTAAAAATTCATTATGATTATTGAAGGTTGTACTGTTTCAATTAATAAACTCCTTTTATGGCTCCTTTTGTGGCTATTAAAATACAAAAAATGCTGAAATATTACCTACAAAGTAGATAAAATAAAGGTTTGCGCTAGCGCAGCGAGAGAGCTATGAATGCGCGAGCGAAGCGAGCGCGAAAATTTTTACGACCTTTTATGACCCTGACAGTTTTTATGACCTACTAAGTCTAGACCGATGAATCTAAGGTTTAACTTGATATCCACTTATTTTAAGGTAAAAATCATTATGATTATTGAAGTCTGTACTGTTCCAATTTATGTGATGTTTTGATGAATGCGACTATTAAAATACAAAAGTTGCTGAAATGTGTCCAACAAAATACATATAACAAATACTTGCAAGTGCCATCACTGCGCGAGCGTAGCGAGCGCGAAAAATTTTTACGACCTTTTATTACCCTGACAGTGTTTATGACCTTCTAAGTCAACACCGATGACTCTAAGGTTAAACTTGATATCCACTTATTTTAAGGTAAAAATTCATTATGATTATTGAAGGTTGTACTGTTTCATTTAATTAACTCGTTTTGATGCATGTGGCTATTAAAATACAAAAAATGCTAAAATATAACCTACAAAGTAGACAAAACAAAGGTTTGCGCTAGCGCAGCAAGAGCTATCAATGCGCGAGCGAAGCGAGCTCGAAAATTTTTACGTCATTTTATGACCCTGACAGTTTTTATGACCTACTAAGTCAACACCGATGACCCTAAGGTTAAACTTGATATCCACTTATTTTAAGGTAAAAATCATTATGATTATTGAAGTCTGTACTGTTCCAATTCATGTCATGTTTTGATGAATGTGGCTATTAATATACAATAATTGCTGAAATGTTTCCTACAAAGTAGATATAACTAATGCTTGCACGACCGGAGCGAGCGCTATTACTGCGCGAGCGTTGTAAGCGCTATCACTGAAAACGAAACTGAAATCACGAAAAATGTTTACGACCTTTTATGACCCTGACAGTTTTTATAACCTACTAAGTTAACACTGATTACACAAAGGTTTAACTTGATATCCAATTATTTAAGGTTAAAAATCATTATGATTATTGAAGATTGTACTGTTTTAATTTATGGACTCGTTCTGATGCATGTGGCTATTAAAATACAAAAGTTGCTGAAATATTACCTACAAAGTAAATCAAACAAATTATTGCGCGAGCGCAGCGAGCGCTATCACTGCGCGAGTGAAGTGGGCGCAAAAAATTTTACGTTTTTGACGCTGACAGTTTTTATAACCTACTAAGTCAACACCGATGACCCTAAGGTTAAATGTGGCTGTTTAAACTCGAATGCTTATGAAATACTTCCCACAAAGCAGATAAAACACGTTGGGCAAGCAAAGCCATCGCGTAAATTGTGATGACTTTTAATGACCCTGACAGTTTTATGGCCTAATTAAGGCACTTCTAAAGTTTAGTCATAATCTATGAACCTAAGGTCAAACTTTTATGATTATGCAAACTCTATGTAAAGTTAACAAAAACTATAGGTACCCACACTTAACTGCCGAAAAAAAGTATTCTTTGCCCTTTTATGCCCTATTCAATGTGTTTGTACAAAATTTCATCTGAATCGGTCTATCGGAAATAGAGGCCACACATTTACAAAATTCCATAATAAAAATATAGACAACCGAAATTTCCACCCAAAAAAAAGTATTCGTTGCCCTTCTATGTCTTTTTGACTGTCTGTGTACAAAATTTCAGCTTAAATGAATAACCCGACCGAGAGTAGGCCACACATTTACATACTTCAATTTAAAAATTCTGGACTCGACTGCCAGAAAAAAAATATCCTATGTGATTTTCATGAATCAAAGCTAAGAACACTCTCGATGAAGACATCTATCAAACAAAAAAAAACTATCAATAATAAAAGATCTATGCAATATGAACTGCAATATGTATAAAATTTCAGCTGAATCGGTCAAGCTGTTTAGCTGATAAGAGGACACACATTCACAAAATTCAATAAAAAAAATCTAAACACTCAGACTCGATGGACAAAAAACAGTATCCGATATCCTATTCTGCCCTATGAACTGTCTTTATACAACATTTCAGGCAAATCGGTCAAGCCGTTTATTCGAGAAGAGGTCTTAAATTTACAAAATTTAATCAAAAATATCTAGACTCGAAAGCCAAAAAAAAGGTATCCTACATCCTATTCTACCCTATGAACTGTCTTTATACAACACTAGCTGTTACCCGCGGCTTCGCCCGCGTTATTTGTGTCTTTTAGACCATTGAGGTCTAGATCGATGATCTCTTAGGCCAAATCACCATAGGCCCTCAAAGTCGAACTCAATATCTTCTATTGTTAAAGTCATTAATCATTTTGGTTAGGTTAGTATACGAAATTGTGCTGTTTAAATGTTTGACTCAATACAACAGTTCCTAAAACATTTTTTTACAAAGAACATAAGGTAAATAGCTGCGCGAGCGTAGCGAGCGATATTATTGGGCGAGTGAAAATATTTTATGGCGTTTTATAACCCTGACAGTTTAATGACCTAATCATCAAGTCAATATAGATGACTCTTAGGTCGAACTCGATATCGTCTATTGTTGAAGTCATTAATCATTACTTGGTACTTGGTAAACCTAACGAAGGTTTAGCAGCGAGCGCGAAAATTTTTACGTAATTTTATTACCCTGACAGTTTTTATGACCTACGAAGTTAACACCGATGACCCTAAGGTTAAACTTGATATCCACTTATTTTAAGGTGAAAATCATTTTGATTATTGAAGGTCGTACTGTTTTACTTTATAAACTCGTTTTGATGCATGTGGCTATTAAAATACAAAAAATGCTGAAATATTACCTACAAAGTAGATAAAATAAAGGTTTGCGCGAGCGCAGCGAGAGCTATGAATGCGCGAGCGAAGCGAGCGCGAAAATTTTTACGACCTTTTATGACCCTGACAGTTTTTATGACCTACCAAGTTAACACCGATGACCCTAAGGTTAAACTTGATATCCACTTATTTAAAGGTAAAAATCATTATGATTATTGAAGTCTGTACTGTTCCAATTTATGTCATGTTTTGATGAATGTGGCGATTAAAATACAAAAGTTGCTGAAATGTAACCAACAAAGTACATATAACAAATGCTTGCGAGCGCTATAACAGCGCGAGCGAAGCGAGCGCGAAAAATGTTTACGACCTTTTATGACCCCGACAGTGTTTATGACCTTTTAAGTTAACACTGATGAGACAAAGGTTTAACTTGATTTCCACTTATTTTAAGGTAAAAAATCATTATGATTATTGAAGGTTGTTCCAATTATAAACTCATTTTAATGCATGTGGCTATTAAAATACAAAAAATTCTGCAATATTACCTACAAAGTAGATAAAACAAAGGTTTGTGCGAGCGCAGCGAGTGCTATCAATGCGCGAGCGAAGCTAGCGCGAAAATTTTTACGTCATTTTATGACCCTGACAGTTTTTATGACCTACCAAGTCAACACCGATGACCCTAAGGTTAAACTTGATATCCACTTATTTTAAGGTAAAAATTCATTATAATTATTGAAGGTTGTACTGTTTCACTGTCACAAAAGTTAAACTTGATATCCAATTATTTCAGGTTAAAAATCATTATGATTATTGAAGATTGTACTGTTTTAATTTATGGACTCGTTCTGATGCATGTGGCTATTAAAATACAAAAGTTGCTGAAATATTACCTACAAAGTAAATCAAACAAATTATTGCGCGAGCGCAGCGAGCGCTATCACTGCGCGAGTGAAGTGGGCGCAAAAAATTTTACGTTTTATGACGCTGACAGTTTTTATAACCTACTAAGTCAACACCGATGACCCTAAGGTTAAATGTGGCTGTTAAAACTCGAATGCTTTTGAAATACTTCCCACAAAGCAGATAAAACACGTTGGGCAAGCAAAGCCATCGCGTAAATTTTGATGACTTTTAATGACCCTGACAGTTTTATGGCCTAATTAAGGCACTTATTAAGTTTAGTCATAATCTATGAACCTAAGGTCAAACTTTTATGATTATGCAAACTCTATGTAAAGTTAACAAAAAATATAGGTACCCACACTTAACTGCCGAAAAAAAGTATTCTTTGCCCTTTTATGCCCTATTCAATGTGTTTGTACAAAATTTCATATGAATCGGTCAAGCCGTTTGGCCAAATAGAGGCCACACATTTACAAAATTCCATAATAAAAATATAGACAACCGAAATTTCCACCCAAAAAAAAGTATTCGTTGCCCTTCTATGTCTTTTTGACTGTCTGTGTACAACATTTCAGCTTAAATGGTTAACCCGACCGAGAGTAGGCCACACATTTACATACTTCAATTTAAAAATTCTGGAAAGCTGGACTCGACTGCCAGAAAAAAAGTATCCTATGTGATTCTATGCAATATGAACTGTAATATGTATAAAATTTCAGCTGAATCGGTCAAGCTGTTAAGCTGATAAGAGGACACACATTCACAAAATTCAATAAAAAAAATCTAAACACTCAGACTCGATGGACAAAAAACAGTATCCGATATCCTATTCTGCCCTATGAACTGTCTTTATACAACATTTCAGGCAAATCGGTCAAGCCGTTTATTCGAGAAGAGGTCTTAAATTTACAAAATTTAATCAAAAATATCTGGACTCAAAAGCCAAAAAAAAGTATCCTATTTCCTATTCTACCCTATGAACTGTCTTTATACAACAATTCAAGCAAATTGGTCAAGCCATTTATTCGAGAAGAGATCTTATATTTACAAATTTCAATTAAAAAGCTTGTACCCTCTGACTCGATAGCCTGAAAAAAAGTATTCTTTATTCTATTCTGCATTTTGAACTGTCTTTAAACAACATTTCAGGCAAATCGGTCAAGCTGTTTATTCGAGAAGAGGTCTAATATTTACAAAATTCAATTAAAAATATCTGGACCCCCTGACTCGACAGCCAGAAAAAAAATATTCTTTATCCTATTCTGCCCTATGACATATATTCACACAAAATTTCAGGCAAATTGGTCAAGCCGTTTATTCAAGAAGAGATCTTATATTTACAAATTCCAATTAAAAATTTTTGTACCCTCTGACTCGATAGCCAGAAAAAGAGTATTCTATATTCTATTCTGCCTTTTGAACTGTCTTTAAACAACATTTCAGGCAAATCGGTCAAGCTGTTTATTCGAGAAGAGGTCTTATATTTACAAAATTCAATTAAAAATATCTGGACCCCCTGACTCGACAGCCAGAAAAAAGTATCCTTTATCCTATTCTGCCCTACGAACTGTCTTTATACAACATTTCAGGTAAATCGGTCAAGCCGTTTATTCGAAAAGAGATCTTATATTTACAAAATTCAATTAAAAATATCTGAACCCCCTGACTCGACAGCCAGAAAAAAAGTATCCTATATCCTATTCTGCCCTATGACATGTATTCACACAAAATTTCAGGCAAATCGGTCAAGCCGTTTATTCGAGAAGAGATCTTATATTTACAAATTCCAATTAAAAATATTTGTACCTAATCATAAATATATATAATCACTAGCTGTTACCCGCGGCTTCGCCCGCGTTATTTGTGTCTTTTAGACCATTGAGGTCTAGATCGATGATCTCTTAGGCCAAATCACCATAGGCCCTCAAAGTCGAACTCAATATCTTCTATTGTTAAAGTCATTAATCATTTTGGTTAGGTTAGTATACGAAATTGTGCTGTTTAAATGTTTGACTCAATACAACAGTTCCTAAAACATTTTTTACAAAGAAAATAAGGTGAATAGCTGCGCGAGCGTAGCGAGCGATATTATTGGGCGAGTGAAAATATTTTATGGCGTTTTATAACCCTGACAGTTTAATGACCTAATCATCAAGTCAATATAGATGACTCTTAGGTCGAACTCGATATCGTCTATTGTTGAAGTCATTAATCATTACTTGGTACTTGGTAAACCTAACGAAGGTTAAGCAGCGAGCGCGAAAATTTTTACGTCATAATATGACCATGGTAGTTTTTATAACCTACTAAATCAACACCGATGACCTTAGGGTTAAACTTGATATTCACTTATTTTAAGGTAAAAATTCATTATGATTATTGAAGGTAGTACTGTTTCAATTTATAAACTCGTTTTGATACATGTGGCTATTGAAATACAAAAAATGCTGAATTATAACCTACAAAGTAGACAAAACAAAGGTTTGCGAGAGCGTAGCGAGAGCTATCAATGCGCGAGCGAAGCGAGCGCGAAAATTTTTACGTCATTTTATGACCTACGAAGTTAACACCGATGACCCTAAGGTTAAACTTGATATCCACTTATTTTAAGGTGAAAATCATTTTGATTATTGAAGGTTGTACTGTTTTAATTTATAAACTCGTTTTGATGCATGTGGCTATAAAAATACAAAAAATGCTGAAAAATTACTTACAAAGTAGATAAAACAAAGGTTTGCGCGAGCGCAGCGGGCGTTATCAATGCGCGAGCGAAGCGAGCGCGAAAATTTTTTACGTCTTTTTATGACCCTTACAGTTTTTATGATCTTCTAAGTCAACACCGATGACCCTAAGGTTGAACTTGATATCCACTTATTTTAAGGTAAAAATTCATTATGATTATTGAAGGTTGTACTGTTTTAATTAATAAACTCCTTTTGATGCATGTGGCTATTAAAATACAAAAAATGCTGAAATATTACCTACAAAGTAGATAAAATAAAGGTTTGCGCGAGCGCAGCGAGAGGTATGAATGCGCGAGCTAAGCGAGCGCGAAAATTTTTACGACCTTTTATGACCCTGACAGTTTTTATGACCTACCAAGTTAACACCGATGACCCTAAGGTTAAACTTGATATCCACTTATTTTAAGGTAAAAATCATTATGATTATTGAAGTCTGTACTGTTCCAATTTATGTCATGTTTTAATGAATGTGGCTATTAAAATACAAAAGTTGCTGAAATGTATCCAACAAAGTACATATAACAAATGCTTGCTAGCGCTATAACAACGCGAGCGAAGCGAGCGCGAAAAATGTTTACAACCTTTTATGACCCTGACAGTGTTTATGACTTTTTAAGTTAACACTGATGAGACAAAGGTTTAACTTAATTTCCACTTATTTTAAGGTAAAAAATCATTATGATTATTGAAGGTTGTAACTGTTCCAATTATAAACTCATTTTAATGCATGTGGCTATTAAAATACAAAAAATGCTGTAATATTACCTACAAAGTAGATAAAACAAAGGTTTGTGCGAGCGCAGCGAGTGCTATCAATGCGCGAGCGAAGCAAGCGCGAAAATTTTTACGTCATTTTATGACCCTGACAGTTTTTATGACCTACCAAGTCAACACCGATGACCCTAAGGTTAAACTTGATATCCACTTATTTTCAGGTAAAAATTCATTATAATTGTTGCAGGTTGTACTGTTTCAATTAATAAACTCCTTTTGATGCATGTGGCTATTAAAATACAAAAAATGCTGAAATATTACCTACAAAGTAGATAAAACAAAGGTTTGAGCGAGCTCAGCGAGAGCTATGAGTGCGCGAGCGAAGCGAGCGCGAAAATGTTTACGTCATTTTATGACCCTGACAGATTTTATGACCTACCAAGTCAACACCGATGACCCTAAGGTTAAACTTGATATCCACTTATTTTAAGGTAAAAATCATTATGATTATTGAAGTCTGTACTGTTCCAATTTATGTGATATTTTGATGAATGTGACTATTAAAATACAAAAGTTGCTGAAATGTATCCAACAAAATACATATAACAAATACTTGCGAGTGCTATCACTGCGCGAGCGTAGCGAGCGCGAAAAATTTTTACGACCTTTTATTACCCTGACAGTGTTTATGACCTTCTAAGTCAACACCGATGATCCTAAGGTTAAACTTGATATCCACTTATTTTAAGGTAAAAATTCATTATGATTATTGAAGGTTGTACTGTTTCAATTAATAAACTCCTTTTGATGCATGTGGCTATTAAAATACAAAAAATGCTGAAATATTACCTACAAAGTAGATAAAACAAAGGTTTCAGCGAGCGCAGCGAGAGCTATGAATGCGCGAGCGTAGCGAGCGCGAAAATGTTTACGTCATTTTATGACCCTGACAGTTTTTATGACCTACCAAGTCAACACCGATGACCTTAAGGTTAAACTTGATATCCACTTATTTAAAGGTAAACATCATTATGATTATTGAAGTCTGTACTGTTCCAATTTATGTGATGTTTTGATAAATGTGACTATTAAAATACAAAAGTTGCTGAAATGTATCCAACAAAATACATATAACAAATACTTGCGAGTGCCATCACTGCGCGAGCGTAGCGAGCGCGAAATATTTTTACGACCTTTTATTACCCTGACAGTGTTTATGACCTTCTAAGTCAACACCGATGACCCTAAGGTTAAACTTGATATCCACTTATTTTAAGGTAAAAATTCATTATGATTATTGAAGGTTGTACTGTTTCAATTAATAAACTCCTTTTGATGCATGTGGCAATAAAAATACAAAAAATGCTGAAATATTACCTACAAAGTAGATAAAACAAAGGTTTGAGCGAGCGCAGCGAGAGCTATGAGTGCGCGAGCGTAGCGAGCGCGAAAATGTTTACGTCATTTTATGACCCTGACAGTTTTTATGACCTACCAAGTCAACACCGATGACCCTAAGGTTAAACTTGATATCCACTTATTTAAAGGTAAACATCATTATGATTATTGAAGTCTGTACTGTTCCAATTTATGTGATGTTTTGATAAATGTGACTATTAAAATACAAAAGTTGCTGAAATGTATCCAACAAAATACATATAACAAATACTTGCGAGTGCCGTCACTGCGCGAGCGTCGCGAGCGCGAAAAATTTTTACGACCTTTTATTACCCTGACAGTGTTTATGACCTTTTAAGTCAACACCGATGACCCTAAGGTTAAACTTGATATCCACTTATTTTAAGGTAAAAATTCATTATTATTATTGAAGGTTGCACTGTTTCAATTAATAAACTCCTTTTGATGCATGTGGCTATTAAAATACTAAAAATGCTGTAATATCACCTGCAAAGTAGATAAAATAAAGGTTTGCGCGAGCGCAGCGAGAGCTATGAATGCGCGAGCGAAGCGAGCGCGAAAATTTTTACGTCATTTTATGACCCTGACAGTTTTTATGACCTACTAAGTCTAGACCGATGAATCTAAGGTTTAACTTGATATCCACTTATTTTAAGGTAAAAATTCATTATGATTATTGAAGGTTGTACTGTTTCAATTAATTAACTCGTTTTGATGCATGTGGCTATTAAAATACAAAAAATGCTGAAATATTACCTACAAAGTAGACAAAACAAAGGTTTGCGCGAGCGCAGCGAGAGCTATCAATGCGCGAGCGAAGCGAGCTCGAAAATTTTTACGTCATTTTATGACCCTGACAGTTTTTATGACCTACTAAGTCAACACCGATGACCCTAAGGTTAAACTTGATATCCACTTATTTTAAGGTAGAAATCATTATGATTATTGAAGTCTGTACTGTTCGAATTCATGTCATGTTTTGATGAATGTGGCTATTAAAATACAATAATTGCTGAAATGTTTCCTACAAAGTAGATATAACTAATGCTTGCACGACCGGAGCGAGCGCTATTACTGCGCGAGCGTAGTAAGCGCTATCACTGAAAACGAAACTGAAATCACGAAAAATGTTTACGACCTTTTATGACCCTGACAGTTTTTATGACCTACTAAGTCAACACCGATGACCCTAAGGTTAAACTTGATATCCACTTATTTTAAGGTAGAAATCATTATGATTATTGAAGTCTGTACTGTTCGAATTCATGTCATGTTTTGATGAATGTGGCTATTAAAATACAATAATTGCTGAAATGTTTCCTACAAAGTAGATATAACTAATGCTTGCACGACCGGAGCGAGCGCTATTACTGCGCGAGCGTAGTAAGCGCTATCACTGAAAACGAAACTGAAATCACGAAAAATGTTTACGACCTTTTATGACCCTGACAGTTTTTATGACCTACTAAGTCAACACCGATGACCCTAAGGTTAAACTTGATATCCACTTATTTTAAGGTAAAAATTCATTATGATTATTGAAGGTTGTACTGTTTCAATTAATAAACTCCTTTTGATGCATGTGGCTATTAAAATACAAAAAATGCTGAAATATTACCTACAAAGTAGATAAAACAAAGGTTTGAGCGAGCGCAGCGAGAGCTATGAGTGCGCGAGCGTAGCGAGCGCGAAAATGTTTACGTCATTTTATGACCCTGACAGTTTTTATGACCTACCAAGTCAACACCGATGACCCTAAGGTTAAACTTGATATCCACTTATTTAAAGGTAAACATCATTATGATTATTGAAGTCTGTACTGTTCCAATTTATGTGATGTTTTGATAAATGTGACTATTAAAATACAAAAGTTGCTGAAATGTATCCAACAAAATACATATAACAAATACTTGCGAGTGCCGTCACTGCGCGAGCGTAGCGAGCGCGAAAAATTTTTACGACCTTTTATTACCCTGACAGTGTTTATGACCTTTTAAGTCAACACCGATGACCCTAAGGTTAAACTTGATATCCACTTATTTTAAGGTAAAAATTCATTATTATTATTGAAGGTTGCACTGTTTCAATTAATAAACTCCTTTTGATGCATGTGGCTATTACAATACTAAAAATGCTGTAATATCACCTGCAAAGTAGATAAAATAAAGGTTTGCGCGAGCGCAGCGAGAGCTATGAATGCGCGAGCGAAGCGAGCGCGAAAATTTTTACGTCATTTTATGACCCTGACAGTTTTTATGACCTACTAAGTCTAGACCGATGAATCTAAGGTTTAACTTGATATCCACTTATTTAAGGTAGAAATCATTATGATTATTGAAGTCTGTACTGTTCGAATTCATGTCATGTTTTGATGAATGTGGCTATTAAAATACAATAATTGCTGAAATGTTTCCTACAAAGTAGATATAACTAATGCTTGCACGACCGGAGCGAGCGCTATTACTGCGCGAGCGTAGTAAGCGCTATCACTGAAAACGAAACTGAAATCACGAAAAATGTTTACGACCTTTTATGACCCTGACAGTTTTTATGACCTACTAAGTCAACACCGATGACCCTAAGGTTAAACTTGATATCCACTTATTTTAAGGTAAACATTCATTATGATTATTGAAGGTTGTACTGTTTCAATTAATAAACTCCTTTTGATGCATGTGGCTATTTAAATACAAAAAATGCTGAAAGATTACCTGCAAAGTAGATAAAAGAAAGGTTTGCGCGAGCGCAGCGAGAGCTATGAATGCGCGAGCGAAGCGAGCGCAAAAATTTTTACGACCTTTTATGACCCTGATAGTTTTTATAACCTACTAAGTTAACACTGGTTACACAAAGGTTAAACTTGATATCCAATTATTTAAGGTTAAAAATCATTATGATTATTGAAGATTGTACTGTTTTAATTTATGGACTCGTTCTGATGCATGTGGCTATTAAAATACAAAAGTTGAAGCTGAAATATTACCTACAAAGTAAATCAAACAAATTATTGCGCGAGCGCAGCGAGCGCTATCACTGCGCGAGTGAAGTGGGCGCAAAAAATTTTACGTTTTATGACGCTAACAGTTTTTATAACCTACTTAGTCAACACCGATGACCCTAAGGTTAAATGTGGCTGTTAAAACTCGAATGCTTATGAAATACTTCCCACAAAGCAGATAAAACACGTTGGGCAAGCAAAGCCATCGCGTAAATTTTGATGACTTTTAATGACCCTGACAGTTTTATGGCCTAATTAAGGCACTTATTAAGTTTAGTCATAATCTATGAACCTAAGGTCAAACTTTTATGATTATGCAAACTCTATGTAAAGTTAACAAAAAATATAGGTACCCACACTTAACTGCCGAAAAAAAGTATTCTTTGCCCTTTTATGCCCTATTCAATGTGTTTGTACAAAATTTCATCTGAATCGGTCAAGCCGTTTGGCCAAATAGAGGCCACACATTTACAAAATTCCATAATAAAAATATAGACAACCGAAATTTCCACCCAAAAAAAAGTATTCGTTGCCCTTCTATGTCTTTTTGACTGTCTGTGTACAAAATTTCAGCTTAAATGGTTAACCCGACCGAGAATAGGCCACACATTTACATACTTCAATTTAAAAATTCTGGACACCTGGACTCGACTGCCAGAAAAAAAGTATCCTATGTGATTTTATGCAATATGAACTGTAATATGTATAAAATTTCAGCTGAATCGGTCAAGTTGTTTAGCTGATAAGAGGACACACATTCACAAAATTCAATAAAAAAATCTAAACACTCAGACTCGATGGACAAAAAACAGTATCCGATATCCTATTCTGCCCTATGAACTGTCTTTATACAACATTTCAGGCAAATCGGTCAAGCCGTTGATTCGAGAAGAGGTCTTAAATTTACAAAATTTAATCAAAAATATCTGGACTCGAAAGCCAAAAAAAGTATCCTATATCCTATTCTACCCTATGAACTGTCCTTATACAACATTTCAAGCAAATCGGTCAAGCCATTTATTCGAGAAGAGATCTTATATTTACAAATTTCAAGTAAAAAGTTTGTACCCTCTGACTCGATAGCCTGAAAAAAAGTATTCTATATTCTATTCTGCCTTTTGAACTGTCTTTAAACAACATTTCAGGCAAATCGGTCAAGCTGTTTATTCGAGAAGAGGTCTTATATTTACAAAATTCAATTAAAAATATCTGGACCCCCTGACTCGACAGCCAGAAAAAAATTATCCTTTATCCTATTCTGCCCTATGACATATATTCACACAAAATTTCAGGCAAATCGGTCAAGCCGTTTATTCAAGAAGAGATCTTATATTTACAAATTCCAATAAAAAATATTTGTACCCTCTGACTCGATAGCCAGAAAAAAGTATTCTTTATTCTATTCTGCCTTTTGAACTGTCTTTAAACAACATTTCAGGCAAATCGGTCAAGCTGTTTATTCGAGAAGAGGTCTTATATTTACAAAATTCAATTAAAAATATCTGGACCCCCTGACTCGACAGCCAGAAAAAAGTATCCTATATCCTATTCTGCCCTACGAACTGTCTCTATACAACATTTCAGGCAAATCGGTCAAGCCGTTTATTCGAAAAGAGATCTTATATTTACAAAATTGAATTAAAAATATCTGAACCCCCTGACTCGACAGCCAGAAAAAAAGTATCCTATATCCTATTCTGCCCTATGACATGTATTCACACAAAATTTGAGGCAAATCGGTCAAGCCGTTTATTCAAGAAGAGATCTTATATTTACAAATTCCAATTAAAAATATTTGACCCTTCTGACTCGATAGCCAGAAAAAAAGTGTTCTATATTCTATTCTGCCTTTTGAACTGTCTTTAAACAAAATTTCAGGCAAATCGGTCAAGCCGTTTATTCAAGACGAGATCTTATATTTACAAATTCCAATTAAAAATATCTGGACCCCCTGACTCGACAGCCAGAAAAAAAGTATCCTTTATCCTATTCTGCCCTATGAACTGTCTCTGTACAAAATTTCAGGCAAATCGGTCGAGCCGTTTATTCGAAAAGAGATCTTATATTTACAAAATTCAATTAAAAATATTTGGACCCCCTGACTCAATAGCCAAAAAAAAGTATTCTATATTATTTTCTGCCTTATGAACTGTCTTTATACAACATTTCAGGCAAATCGGTCAAGCCGTTTATTCGAAAAGAGATCTTATATTTACAAAATTCAATTTAAAATATTTGGACCCCCTGACTCGATAGCCAAAAAAAAATTATCCTATATCCTATTCTGCCATATGTTCTATCTTTGTACAAAATTTCAGCCAAATCGGTCAAGCCGTTTGACCGTGAAGAAGTCCCAAACAAACAAACAAACAAACAAACAAACAAATAAACAAACTGACTTTCGCATTTATAATATTGGTGTTGATAAATAAGTACTCGATAGCCAGAAAAAAAGTTTTCTATATTCTATTCTGCCTTTTGAACTGTCTTTAAACAACATTTCAGGCAAATCGGTCAAGCTGTTTATTCGAGAAGAGGTCTTATATTTACAAAATTCAATTTAAAATATCTGGACCCCCTGACTCGACAGCCAGAAAAAAAGTATCCTATATCCTATTCTGCCCTATGAACTGTCTCTATACAACATTTCAGGCAAATCGGTCAAGCCGTTTATTCAAAAAGAGATCTTATATTTACAAAATTCAATTAAAAATATTTGGACCCCCTGACTCAATAGCCAGAAAAAAAGTATTCTATATTATTTTCTGCCTTATGAACTGTCTTTATACAACATTTCAGGCAAATCGGTCAAGCCGTTTATTCGAAAAGAGATATTATTTTTACAAAATTCAATTTAAAATATTTGGACCCCCTGACTCGATAGCCAAAAAAAAATTATCCTATATCCTATTCTGCCATATGTTCTATCTTTGTACAAAATTTCAACCAAATCGGTCAAGCCGTTTGACCGTGAAGAAGTCCCAAACAAACAAACAAACAAATAAACAAACTGACTTTCGCATTTATAATATTGGTTGGTGTTGATTTCAAGCAAATCGGTCAAGCCATTTATTCGAGAAGAGATCTTATATTTACAAATTTCAATTAAAAAGTTTGTACCCTCTGACTCGATAGCCTGAAAAAAAGTATTCTATATTCTACTCTGCCTTTTGAACTGTCTTTAAACAACATTTCAGGCAAATCGGTCAAGCTGTTTATTCGAGAAGAGGTCTTATATTTACAAAATTCAATTAAAAATATCTGGACCCCCTGACTCGACAGCCAGAAAAAAAATATCCATTATCCTATTCTGCCCTATGACATATATTCACACAAAATTTCAGGCAAATCGGTGAAGCCGTTTATTCAAGAAGAGATCTTATATTTACAAATTCCAATTAAAAATATTTGTACTCTCTGACTCGATAGCCAGAAAAAGAGTATTCTATATTCTATTCTGCCTTTTGAACTGTCTTTAAACAACATTTCAGGCAAATCGGTCAAGCTGTTTATTCGAGAAGAGGTCTTATATTTACAAAATTCAATTAAAAATATCTGAACCCCCTGACTCGACAGCCAGAAAAAAAGTATTCTATATCCTATTCTGCCCTATGACATGTATTCACACAAAATTTCAGGCAAATCGGACAAGCCGTTTATTCAAGAAGAGATCTTAGATTTACAAATTCCAATTAAAAATATTTGTACCCTCTGACTCGATAGCCAGAAAAAAAGTTTTCTATATTCTATTCTGCCTTTTGAACTGTCTTTAAACAACATTTCAGGCAAATCAGTCAAGCTGTTTATGCGAGAAGAGGTCTTATATTTACAAAATTCAATTTAAAATATCTGGACCCCCTGACTCGACAGCCAGAAAAAAAGTATCCTATATCCTATTCTGCCCTATGAACTGTCTCTATACAACATTTCAGGCAAATCGGTCAAGCCGTTTATTCGAAAAGAGATCTTATATTTACAAAATTCAATTAAAAATATTTGGACCCCCTGACTCAATAGCCAGAAAAAAAGTATTCTATATTATTTTCTGCCTTATGAACTGTCTTTATACAACATTTCAGGCAAATCGGTCAAGCCGTTTATTCGAAAAGAGATCTTATATTTACAAAATTCAATTTAAAATATTTGGACCCCCTGACTCGATAGCCAAAAAAAAATTATCCTATATCCTATTCTGCCATATGTTCTATCTTTGTACAAAATTTCAGCCAAATCGGTCAAGCCGTTTGACCGTGAAGAAGTCCCAAACAAACAAACAAACAAATAAACAAACTGACTTTCGCATTTATAATATTGGTGTTGATTTCAAGCAAATCGGTCAAGCCATTTATTCGAGAAGAGATCTTATATTTACAAATTTCAATTAAAAAGTTTGTACCCTCTGACTCGATAGCCTGAAAAAAAGTATTCTATATTCTACTCTGCCTTTTGAACTGTCTTTAAACAACATTTCAGGCAAATCGGTCAAGCTGTTTATTCGAGAAGAGGTCTTATATTTACAAAATTCAATTAAAAATATCTGGACCCCCTGACTCGACAGCCAGAAAAAAAATATCCATTATCCTATTCTGCCCTATGACATATATTCACACAAAATTTCAGGCAAATCGGTGAAGCCGTTTATTCAAGAAGAGATCTTATATTTACAAATTCCAATTAAAAATATTTGTACTCTCTGACTCGATAGCCAGAAAAAGAGTATTCTATATTCTATTCTGCCTTTTGAACTGTCTTTAAACAACATTTCAGGCAAATCGGTCAAGCTGTTTATTCGAGAAGAGGTCTTATATTTACAAAATTCAATTAAAAATATCTGGACCCCCTGACTCGACAGCCAGAAAAAAAATATTCTTTATCCTATTCTGCCCTATGACATGTATTCACACAAAATTTCAGGCAAATCGGACAAGCCGTTTATTCAAGAAGAGATCTTAGATTTACAAATTCCAATTAAAAATATTTGTACCCTCTGACTCGATAGCCAGAAAAAAAGTTTTTTATATTCTATTCTGCCTTTTGAACTGTCTTTAAACAACATTTCAGGCAAATCGGTCAAGCTGTTTATTCGAGAAGAGGTCTTATATTTACAAAATTCAATTTAAAATATCTGGACCCCCTGACTCGACAGCCAGAAAAAAAGTATCCTATATCCTATTCTGCCCTATGAACTGTCTCTATACAACATTTCAGGCAAATCGGTCAAGCCGTTTATTCGAAAAGAGATCTTATATTTACAAAATTCAATTAAAAATATTTGGACCCCCTGACTCAATAGCCAGAAAAAAAGTATTCTATATTATTTTCTGCCTTATGAACTGTATTTATACAACATTTCAGGCAAATCGGTCAAGCCGTTTATACGAAAAGAGATCTTATATTTACAAAATTCAATTTAAAATATTTGGACCCCCTGACTCGATAGCCAAAAAAAATTTTCTTATATCCTATTCTGCCATATGTTCTATCTTTGTACAAAATTTCAGCCAAATCGGTCAAGCCGTTTGACCGTGAAGAAGTCCCAAACAAACAAACAAACAAACAAATAAACAAACTGACTTTCGCATTTATAATATTGGTGTTGAGGTGTTGATATATATATACGGTCGAATTGAGAAACCTCCTTTTTTTGGAGGTCTGTTAAAAAGTAAAATCGTCTGATATATCGCACAAGCTCTACGAAGATTGATACTGGCTCAGCTATAAAATCGCTTTTTATTCATATCGGATGCAAAGCTGTTCACAGATACCGGTTTTGAAATCTATCGAGCAATCGGCTCCTTGCCGGATATTTACAGCTGCTTGATGGCAATGGAACTTGAAGAATAAGTGATCATGAAATTTATATTTATTAACCGACGTCACAATAAAAAGGAGGTAATCAATTCGTCGGAATCTTTTTTAGGGTTCCGTACCTCAAAAGGTAAAAAAGCCAACCCTTATAAGATCTGCACTTTCTTGGCCGTTTGTCCGTCTGTCCGTGTGTCACCACCAATTTTCTCGGGAACGGGTGGACCTAGCAAGTTGAAATGTATACCGGGTACTGAGGTCTATAGTCCCTAAAAGGTGTCTAATAATCAAGGTCCTGAGTTAGCACGATAAAAAGATGTGGGCAAATTTAGATTTTCGCGAAAACTTGTAAGTACCAAAATTTACCTTAATTTTGAACTTTTTTTATTTTTCGGAATGTTTTCTTTACTTGTGCTGTAAGACCTTGACCCCATACATACATAGTTTTGCCAATTAGAGTGGCCTCTGAGTTACTTTGATTTATCTTTATTTTGATTTTCTCTGATTTATTTATGTTTTAAGGACATAAGACTCCGGTTGCTTGAAAGAGCGTCAATGAGTATGCATGCGTATGCGTAATGGCGACAATTATACTCGTTAGATAAAAATATGCCTGTAGGCTTTAGTTTTTACTAGATAATCTTATATATTTAAACGAGCAATTGTTGTACGTATTTTGGAAATGGCTCTAACGATTTAAGGTAAGGACACACCACAGCGTCCTGCGCAGTAGTATTTGTGCCGACTCGTTCACACTAAATGCGATCGGAAAATAATTGAAAAGTACTCAGATCGCGCCCGCAGATCGCAGGACACCGTGGTGTGGCCGTACCTTTAGATAAAATATTGTGTTTATAAGGTTTTGCTTTTTAGGGTTCCGTAGTCCTGACAAGGAACCCTTATAGTTTCGTCATGTCCGTCTGTCTGTCTGTCTGTCTGTCTGTCTGTCTGTCCGAGGTTTTGCTAAGAGACCGTTAATACTAGAAAGCTGTAATTTTGTGGGGGTATGTATATAAATTACGCCGACAAAGTGCTGAAATAAAATTTTGAAAAATATTTTTTTTAGGGTATCTCCCCTATATGAGAAGTGGGGATGAATATTTTTTTCATCGTCTACCCCATCGTGTGGGATATCGTTGAATAGGTCTTTTAAAATGACTTAAGGGTTGATAATACAATTTTTTGATTGAATGCTCCATTTACGAAATATTAAACTTTAAGGTGCAAATTTTTGTTCCAGTAGGGCGTCCCTCTAAAAGCTAAGCTGCTGGCTTGAAAAATTTGGAAAAATTCGTGATAATAGCGCATTTCATGAACTTTAAAGAAAAATTATAGCGGTTAAGATAACTTTATTAGTTTAGCAGTAATAGTCGTTGATTTTGGGTGTTGGATAATTTTGTACCAAATACAAAATCCTTAGAATAATTTAAAGTGACAAAGACGGAGTAACGAGTTGCTTGTTTATAACGGGTAAAGACTTGCATTGAATAACAGGCTACTACGGAACCTTACACTGCGCGTGGCCCGACACGCACTTGGCCGGTTATTATGTTTTTCGTTTTGAGATGAGACCTTATGGACAGGTACATCTTTCGTTTTTGCTATAGAAAAACATTCAGAGGAGATTGTCTATTATTTGTGCCCATATTTTGAGCAACATAATATACAAAATTTACAAAAATTGTACAGTCAGCAAGAAAATTGGCAATTTAAACAAAACTTTAACAAACTCTCTTTCGAACCAACTTAGGTTAGGGTACTAAAAAATTCAGCAATCGCGAAACACTTTTTTCTTACATTTTGTAGGCGATGGAAAATTGAAGTATTTTTGCAAACTCATTACTATCAGCTGATTGGTCAGACTACACAGAACACAGAAATACAAGATACATACGTAAAACTTATAACATCCCTTCTTTTTTCATCGGTGGTTATAAACGAACAAATAGATGGCCTACTTTTTGGTCGTCGGTTAAAAAGATCTTAGATTCCATTCAAGTCTCGAAAGATTATAGGTAAGGTACCCAGTTCCAGGCAAATCAATATTAACGCTGTAGGTATGTCTTATCATCTTAGATTGAATCTCTCTATACAAATATTTATTTGGCAAATTACGCCTGCGTTGAGTTGATAAAAGGGATGGACTCAGTGTTCTAGTCACAGAACAGGGAAAGATAAGTAATTGCCTGTACAGTGGTTCTAGAAATGTTGAATACATATTTTTAATCTATACCACGTAGGTCGTTTAAGCCTGAAAGAACAATAATAAACATTTTGCGGTGGATATGTTTCAGACGAGTGCGGGCAGCCGGTAGAGGCCGACCTAGGCGAACGTACCACGACCAGATCGGAGACGTTTTAAAGAAAGGCCAAGTCAAAACTACTTATAACCGGCGAGCATGTATGAAGGCGCTCATGAAAGTGGAAGAAACGAAAGAGGTATGTCAGGATCGTAGCATGTGGAAAGAAGTAGTCTCTGTCTACCCCAACGGGAAAAAGGCGTGATTGTATGTATGTATGTATATGTTGCAGGCAGAATATAGCTTTATAAGCCGTTTAATCTACAGCCTGGCCTCTTTACTAAACAGCGCCTGCTACAAATACATACAGTCATTTGGTGTTACCCGATTTTAATTTGGGTTGTTCGATAGTTAATTCTCCAAACAAAAACTTATGGTGGGTTAAAATCGTAAACAAAAATGTATGATGACCGTTTGTCAGGATAACAATCGTAAGAAATCTTTATAAGCTATCTTCACATGCCACGCGATTAATTCCGTTGCAATTTTGGGGTATTCTTTTCATATTTTTAGGTTAAATACATACATATAGACTAACGTTAGACCTCTCACGCGACGTCTAAGTGACAATACGGTCTGAATTAAGGTCATGCTCGTCTGAAGAAGGAAAATTGTCGTGAGACGAGGAGTCGCACATCCAACTGACTTTATACAGCGTAACTATGCCAACCCAAAACTTACTAACAATCACTAGTAAAGCATTTAGGGTCTACGACTCCGTAGTCTTCGCGTAGTCTCCGTAGACCCACGTAGCACACGGATGGGTAAAATAATGATTTAAGATCGTTTCAAAAACTAAAAGAACCGATTTCAAAAGTCGCGCTGGTAATTTTTAGCCAACTTCCAAAAAGGAGGAGATATATGTTCGTCTGTATGTTTTTTTTTCAGTACTAAGTTTGAAGTGTTTATCTCTATAATATCTCTGGAGATACTGAACATATCTCCATGAAATTTAAATGGGACCCCAGAGTTATTTCAACTAAAAAAAAAGCTAAATCTGTTCAGGCGTCTTCGAGTAATCGGTGAACATAGATAAAAAAAAAAAAATAATACATACAGTCGAACATAGAACCTCTGCTTTGAAGTCTTTGAAGTCGGTTAAAAACCTGTGCGTAATCACAATGACACCCAAAATTGTTGGTCCTATTTAGACTTGAGTTCATCTCTGCATCGCTAACAATCACAGCTATTGTTGATGTTTGCCTACATATACACAATGTTCGTGACGTGACATAATTGAGTCGGGAACATGTAAATGCATGATTATTTGACACGTTGCAATAAGGTATGTCAGCTGTGTATTTAAGGCCACTATATTTCAGCGCAGTAGGCCGACGCCTCTCGGGCTACTGAAGTTTACGTAGTAACTATTATATAATCTTTGCTGTAGTGAGGCGCGCTGGCTACTATGTCATTTAATATTGTGTTAAAAAATGACAATTTTAAAATAAACTATCCATATATTTTCCTTTTTAACTTTTTTTCCTATTTTTTGGCATGTTTTTTGTGAGTTAGAGCTTAATGTACTTTAAGTAATACCCCAAAAACGATTAAATTTTTTTCGTTTATGTAATTTTTTATGATCGACTGAAGTCATTAATATCGTGTTTTGAACCATTAATAAATAATCAAGAATGTTTCTTGAACTACATCATATATTTATTTCTGATCAAAACAAATAATATTTTATTGTTTGCTGTTAAAACAAAAACATGTCTATGTGGAATATTTAAGCCTTTAAGGCTTAAATATTCCTATATACTCCGACGCAAGAAGATAGGGGTGTTTTAAGTTTTACGTGTGTATCTGAATATCTGTGTATGTGTGTGTCTGTGGCATTGTAGTGCCCAAGCGGATTAATCGGTTTTGATTTAGTTGTTTTTTTTAGGGTTCCGTTCCTCAAAAGGTAAAAAAAGGAACCCTTATAAGATCATTTTCTTGTCCGTGTGTCCGTCTGCCTGTCTGTCTGTTTGTCTATCTGTCTGTCTGTCTGTCTATCTGTCCGTCTTTCCGTGTGTCACCACCAATTATCTCAGGAACGGGTGGACCTAGCAAATTGAAATTTATACCAGATCTATAGTCCTTATAAGATGAATAAAAATCAAGGTCTTGAGTCATACGATAAAAATATATGGGCAAATTTAGATTTTCGCAAAAACTTATGAGTACCAAAATTTACCTTAAATTTGGCAATTCTAGGTCAACCGGAAGTATAGGTTTTGGGTCGAAAACCTACAGGGCACTTCCCGTTGACCTAGAATCATGAAATTCTACAAGAAGCAAGGTCTTACAGCACAAATAAAGGAAAAATTCCAAAAAATAAAAAAGTTGAAAATTAAAGGGTGCCCCCATAGATATATAGTTTAGGCCAATTAAGGTAGACCTCTGAGTTATATCAGCGCTCATACAATTTAGAGGTCTAGCTTAATTGGTAATAACCAACGTTGGTACGGAAGCCTCGGTGGGCGAGTCCAACTCGACTTGGCCGGTTTTTTAATTTGTATGATAGGTTACTTAATCGAGAGTGTTCTTAGCTTCAATTCATGAAAACCCGTTAAGCCGTTTTAAGCCTATGAGCTTGTTTTTAGTCGATGACGCCATAAAATCAACATACATAGTTCTGATCAATTTGAAACTCAGTATTCTCTTAATTTAACAATATCGTAAGAACACGGTAGCATTGTCCTAATCCTGGGATATTTCCTGGAATCTGCAGAATACTCAAATCCTCACCAATTTACAGCACAAATGTCGAGTTTGGGCTCATTGGAATGGGCTCAATCAACTGACTACACGTAGATCAATCAGTCTGGGTAGGTTTTAAATTTTGAATGTCAGTATTATTCTTTCAATTGTTATGCACAATAAGTATCAGCTTCATTTGTCATTTAAATATTTATTTAGAGATTTGTGTGTGATTCGATTGGCTATGATGGTTTTCTATATTTAGTCTTTAGGTATCGTCGGCAATACCTTATTGCCTTTATATTATGCATTTTCCTTGACATATACCTCTTGCATTTGTGAAATTGTCAATTTAAGCTTATCCGTGAATATCACATCGTATCGGGTCCTATCAGAAGTCTATAAGATTATCTCCTCTGTCATCATTGAGATTCGCATTCAATAACTTATTTCAGCTAGTATTTGCTATATATATTATAGAATCGGCTCGCATAAATTTAAACCTCCCGATTTTCCCAGTAATCATTTTATTACAATAAGATCATTATAAAGGTACCGACTGTTTCTGATCCATGTTATTTAAGTAATCCATAAAATTACATATTTTATTCATTTTCATTTCACAAATAATTTCTCAAGCCTCTGATATTCAAATATTTGTCTCATATTATCATTTTTCCAACATGAATGCTGGCACAAAGCATTTTTACCTGAATCAAGGTTTTTAATTAGCAGAAAGTACGAGTAGATGAATAACCATTCCCGATTTTTCACATTTACTCATGCTAAAGGCTTTACACGTAAAGAGTTTTAGACGCGCGTGTGGATTGCTTTTATGGTGTTATGTTTCTTTAAATGTCTAAAACTATAATATTCTTGTACGTTGTTATATACAATCCAAATTTCACTGTACTGACGGGAGTCTTTCTGTAGCTGTGTTGGTACAGCGCCGGGCATGCTTCCTAGGAGGCGTAGGTTCAAGTCCCGTCCGTACGGTGATATTTTTCATTTCATATAACCACAGAATGCTTTCAAAGTGATCGATTATATATTACATACTTAATTCAAACGTTAAGCTAAGTGGTTTGTAAGAAAAAGTTGACTAATGGTATTACTTTGGTTTTTGGCTTTGCACAGCATAAATATCTGATGGAAAAGGGCTGGCGGTGCGAAGTTTTTTAAAAATATTTTATAAGCTTGCGTTTGACCACTATCTCACTTGTTGGTAAGTTATGATGTGGTCGAGGATGGTAGTACGCTAGGTCTATAATGGGAACTGGCTCTCAAGGATAGCTGCCGGAACATATTAGATGTTTGGCGACAGATTATCTAACTTTAGTGTGGTAGCTAGCCAGGCGGCGACAAGATAGTGGTCCTATAACCATGCGGGGTCATTTCAGGGGGTCAGTTTATAACGATGTTTTTTATTCACCGGAGGGCCACTGTGAAAAGGGCACATATATTTTTCGATAGAAAAATTCATTGGTGCATGGCGAGGATTGAACTCAGCACCTCTGGCGTCAATGCCGGCCATTCTTCCACTACACCACTGGGCCCTCAAATGTACATTAAAAAGATAAAGATGTGCACTACGGAAACGTGCATCACTGTTGGAAACACAGATTTAAATAATGGATAATATATTTATCAATAAAAACATGTAGACTGGCCATAAAATATGACTACAAAAAATATTATCTTGTCTTAAATTTACAGTATCAAATGCGTAAAAAACTCGCGATTTATAAAGGTCTATCCTTTACTGATCCTGCATAAGTTAAAATTTAAATATGTATTTACAAACATGGCCTCTCGTTTTTAGAAAATTCATAAAAAGTAATTGCTTTACACAGCAGTCGCTGCTGCGAGGATGTAATTCCTTTAAACATTGGCTTTTTATTTTCAAAAGTCTGTGGAAATGTATGAAATAAAACGTTAACTAACTGCAAGAGATTAAGTAATTTAGCTGGTAAAAAATATTTATCTTACGTTCTTTATTTTCTCGAAATAGGCACTTAATTTTTACAAGTAAACAGATTACTACATTGATGTCATAAAATTTTTTTTGGTCAACATCTTTTAATCATTCGAATGTTGTTTTTATTATTTTATTACCTCAAAACGCCACTTATTAACAGTTTAGTAAGTCCCAAAGTTTTTGAAATTGCTACTTACTCAAGTTTGAAAATACAAGCATGATCTGATCAAAACATTTTTGAGACTTGCATATAGGCATCATGAGAGCTGATAAATTTGTGTGTAACAACCAAACGTTTCACCCTATCTTCTTGGTGACGACGCAATATTTATGACATAAGGAAAATACTAACAACGTTTTTTTTTAATATCAAGCCCAGTAAGGCAAACATTCTAAAAAACAATATTAAAATAATGTATTACCCGTATATTAAGCAAATGACGCATGGAATATAAATAAAATGTGGTCTCCATTTGATCCACCCTGAATGATATAATGTGTGAAGCTACAAAATAATAAAAAAACAACATTTACTTGGTTACCAACTAGACAGTTCTAATTAGTGAAAACTATGTTAGAATACCTAATTACTTAGCGACTAAGTTGTCACCACAACTAAGTTAACAAAGTTCGACCTAATTGTAGTGATGTTACCACCGCGAGTGATTTCATGGCCGAAACAATCTAAATATTCGGGATTCTACATCCCGAATTCGGATGATAGAATTGTTACATTTCAAAGAAAATAATTCCTTGCTAGTATCTGTGTTTCCTGATAAGCACAATCCGGGAATCTTCAAATCGCACATGAACAGGTAAGTACCCTTCTAGACAAGCGTGATACATGCTTGATCGTATCGTAACGAGTGAGTCACGGCATAGTGGTGAAACGCTGGCTATCATACAAAAAAAGAAACTTCAATCATATCTTTGTATTGTTTCAATTTTGACTTCCACTTGTAATAGGCTTCTATAAAGGTGCAACTCGATTAGAGATTTGTTAAGAAAAATAGCGCAGCGAGAATGTATTACGGAGCTGTAAAACAATAGAGTCAATATTGTCGATATCCCGCCATCAGTCGGTCGCCGTCGCCTCGTCCGTTATCCAACAGAATAACCACTTGCAGTACTAAACTTGCAGTAAAAACGAAATACTTATTTTTTTTTCATCTTATTTTGTTAATAACATAGAAATATGAATAATTCATATTTCTATGGTTAATAACAGTCAAAATTTTATACGTACTGTTAAACCCTTCATACTCTTTTTTCTAGAGATAATTCCGAATCGAATGAGCTATCGTTCATATATTTAGATAGATGAGCTTTATGTCTATTTTTCACATTTTTAAACTTGTTAACCAGACTACAGGTGAGGTTGGCTTGAAGCACTAGATAATGTTATGCTCCAAAACATCCCATTTATATTATAGATATTTTTTAACTGATTTCGAAAATCCTTTTTTCGTTTGAGAGAGTATTACTATAGTATACTTTCCGTTTGGTACCATTCTAATTTCATCGAGACTTAATGAGTATAATATATATATTAGTAGAGGTAATAAGAAACTGAAAATGACAATCGCGGTATGTGAAAACTGTTTATTTCGTTTATTTTGGTTTGAATCACAGATGTACTGCAATGGCTTGAATGATTTCTATGCGTTAGCGAGCACTGTGGGACCTCATAGTACTGTTTGTGAATTAAGGTGTAAGTTTATATGAAAATTAAATTTTATTCATTTGGACGAACGTTAAATTGTCCGTATACTTGGTTGACACCGAACCGAAGTCGATGTTTAGCAAGACACTATAGAACTTGATTAATAAAAAGTTCGCGTCCTTTTACTGGACCTCGAGAAAGAAAGGTTCAAAGGAGCAGCTCTATATATACAATTGGGGGACTTTTGGGGGACTATTACAGCTCGCGTCCGTAGGATTTAGCCCTCGATGTCCTACACGTGTCCCCTGGGTGGCGCCAAAAGAGCAGTACTTTTCAGGTGGTAGGCTTAGGCCGCGGCGTGTTACCACCCACCAGACAAAGCCATGCCGCCAAGCGGTCGCTTTACGGCATGAATGTTTGGTGAAGCCATTATGGGGAACGGGTCGGAAACAGTTGCGTTGCTTACTATAGCTAGTCGTGATACATTGAAGGTCAATTTACCTGGCAGCCAATCTTGGAGAGCAGCGGGATCCGAGGCACGGTTCTCCGCTGGCCGACCGCAGATAGTTGGGGGCCCAAGTAGTGAGCCAGCCACTCATGAAAGGCTGCCCCGCCATCTCGCGAAAAATCCCGGAGGTGCGCCATCGTGCCGGTTGGCGACCGGACGAGAGGACCCGATGGACACCTCTGGGGGGGCTCGGGCGTCCCCGCGGTCTCCAGGATTGGTTCCCAATAGGTGAAAAGACCTAATATGTATCACGGGTTGGTAATTAGCGCCTCGTTTCCACTTCCGTTTCCCTTACCTAACTTCACTCCCCACAAAATGAAAGGCAGAAACAGAATAAAGGTTATACAGCGGAAGCACGTCCTCTCCCTTCAAGTGCACCTCTCAAACATTCGAGGCTTGCACTCCAATATCCTCTCGGTCCACCACCACCTTGAGACCGAAAAACCGCATATTCTGTTCCTCACGGAGACGCAGATCAAATGTCCAGCTGACGCGGCGTACCTTGCCTACCCAGGCTATGTTCTAGAGCATAACTTTAGGGCGAGGGCGGGAGTTTGTATGTATGCCCGCGATAACATTTGCTATCGGCGTCTCCGCAACCTTGAAGACCCTCAACTTTCCGTCATGTGGATTTTGGTGGACACTGGCATAGAGAAAATTCTTTATGCTAGTGTCTACCGTTCGCACAGCGGAGACGAGGAGACAAACAGGCTCACAAACCACCTCAGTGAGGCGGCTGATGTGGCCCAACAGAGGTATCCTTCTGCTCAATTAGTGCTTCTGGGGGATTTCAACGCCCATCATCAAGACTGGCTATACCCATACCAGAGCACTGACCACGCTGGTCGAGAGATGCGAAAGCTTGCTTTAACGCTAGACCTCACTCAGTTGGTCCAGGGAGCAACAAGGATGCCGGACGTTGATGGCCATACAGCCAATTGCTTGGACCTTCTGCTGACAACAGAACCAGACCGCTACTCGGTGTCGGTTTCATCACCCTTAGGTAGCTCCGACCACTGTCTGGTGAAGTCTGTATCCGTCTACTCCCCGCCCGATCCCAGCCAAAAAGGCACCCGGCGGGTGTGGCGATACAGGTCAGCAGATTGGGATGAGATGCGTTGTTTTTTCGCGTCTTATCCTTGGCGGCAGGTATGTTTTTCTTCGAGCGATCCCTCAGCTTGCGCGGATGCTGTGACAGAAGTGTTACGTCAGGGTATGGAGTATTTCATACCATTTTCTGACGTTCCGGTGTCAAGCAAAGCTCGTCCATGGTTTAATGCCAAATGTAGAGATGCAGAAGCATCAAAACATGAAGCTTACTTAGCCTGGGCTGATGCTCGAACCCGCAAGACTAGAGATGTACGCGAAAAGAAGAAAGCCTTTAACTTAGCCGCCAAGTCCTGCAAAAAGACTCTCAAGAAGGCTCGCTTCGATCACATACGCCGAACAGGGAACAAACTTGCTTCTTACCCCTCGGGTAGCAAAGCGTTCTGGTCCCTGGCGAAGTCGATCGAAGAGAACTTCTGCCGTCCCTCACTGCCTCCACTACTGAAACCCGATGGATCACTAGCACACTCGGCTGAAGAGAAAGCGAATTTATTTGTTACTCTGTTTGCGGAGTCTTCACGTTTAGATGCTGGCAATGCTGTACCTTCTAGTCTGCCGACTTGCGGGACGTTTATGTCGGAAATCCGCATTCGTCAGACTGAAGTACGCAAAGCGTTGCGCAATCTAGACGTGAACAAAGCTAGTGGTCCAGACGGTATACCAGCTGTAGTCTTGAGGACGTGTGCGCCTGAGTTGGCTCCTATTTTGACACGCCTCTTTCGCTTGTCTATGACGACTGGTCAAGTGCCTAAGTCCTGGAAGCAAGCAAACGTGCAACCCGTGCCGAAAAAGGGTAGTCGTGCAGACCCTGTCAATTACAGGCCTATCTCAGTCACTTCCATACTCTGTAAGACTATGGAACGTGTACTGAACCACAGGCTCCTGGCATACCTAGAAGTGAACGATCTCCTCAGTGACCGACAATACGGGTTTCGCCGAAACCGGTCTACTGGGGATCTTCTAGCGTATGCCACGCACATCTGGAGCGAAGCCATCGAGAACCACGGCGAGGCGCTGGCCGTCTCTCTTGACATCTCGAAGGCTTTCGACAGGGTTTGGCACGATAGCCTTATTAGCAAGCTTCCTTCATACGGCCTGCCCACTGGTTTATGTGTTTGGATAGCAGATTTCTTGAGGGATCGGTCGATTCGAGTGGTCATCGATGGCTGTTCTTCCGACCAATTGGCCATAAATGCCGGAGTCCCTCAAGGATCAGTACTCTCTGCAACACTTTTTCTGCTGCATATTAATGACCTGCTTAAACCCGGTATCTTTGGGTACGCAGATGACAGCACTGTTGTAGAGAGTTATACATCCAACGCACGAACCAGTGCATTACAAATCCAGTCTCATAGAGAAGCGATGGTCGAACGCTTGAACTTTTCTTTGAAGGCAGTCTCTGATTGGGGCGATGCCAATCTGGTCAAGTTCAATGCTGCGAAAACCCAGGCGTGTCTTTTCTCCGCTAAACGGAGCCCATTTCTACTGGCTCCTACTTTCCGGGATGTGTCCGTTCCGATAAGTAACAATCTCGAGCTTCTTGGCATCTCTTTGACACCAACTCTCAATTTCGGCTCTTATATTGAGTCTAGAGCCCAGCTAGCCTCAAAAAAGCTTGGCATTTTGGCTAAGGTGAGACGGTACTTCACACCGGGACAGTTGCTTAATCTTTACCAAGCACAAGTCCGGTCGTGTATGGAGTACTGTTCTCACCTTTGGGATGGTTCTGCTAAATACCAGCTGGAGACACTGGAAGCTATTGAGAGGAGAGCCAAAAAACTCATCAGCGATGACCTATTAGTAAGCAAGAGACTCCAGAGTCTCGCGCATCGCCGCAAAGTCGCTTGTTTATCGGTTTTCTATCGGATACATTTCGGAGAGTGTGCAATGGAACTGCATGATTTGATTCCACCATCCCCATTTTATAATCGGACATCCAGAGACACTAAAAGGCGCCACCGATTTATGGTGGATATACCATCTACCCGAACGAAGCGATTTGCTTCTTCGTTCATCATACGAACCGCTAAGGAATGGAATACCCTGCCTGAGTCCGTGTTTCCGATTAAGTACAATATGGGGGTCTTCAAATCGCGAGTGAATAGGTATCTTCTGGGTAAGCACGCTACATCATCGATCGCATCATCACTTAACATCAGGTGAGATAGTGATCAAGTGCTACCCAGTTCGGTATAAAAAAAAAAAAAAAACAATACTAACTGTGTCTCAAGGATTCGTCTGCATAAAATATTATGTGTGTTAATTAGGTTAAACACTTTTTTTTTGCCAAATTTATTGAAATTCGTTCAGCCATTTTAGTGATTGATGAACAAACACTTAATATCACACATTACACATAATATCTACACATATAGGTACGAGCATATATGAGCAATATACATATGAAGATTGGGTGCAAAGCATCTTGACGGCCCGTTGGTGTAATTTATCTTGACTTCTAACCGGGAGGTCGCAGTTTGAAATCATCACCGATAGATTTCCTGTGTGATGGGTGTCCATGGGTGTTCGTCCAACGGTGGTAAGAGCATATCGATGTACCATCTGAATTTCTATCAAAAAGCTTACTAACATCAAGAAGAAAATCTGCTACCAAAATTTCACGGCATTGTGGCAGCAGCACACAGCTCTTGGGAGTCAGACCAATCAAGGCCTAGCGTGTCTATATCTTCGACCATATCATCGCTTACCACCAGGCGAGATAGTTTGTATATTGCGAGAATAAAATGAATAACGTTTCACGGAGTACAGCAGAGCAGTGGCAATCACAAGATAAAATATGCTTATATCAGACAACTTCCGACGAAGATTCGCCGGTGCTGCGGAAAATAAGCAAGAAATTATGCTTTAAGTTTGTTTTAGAATGTTTTCAGTTCTTAAAATACAGTGAAGAATATCAGAACTTAGGACCAATTTAGATCTAAGTTATTTTTTCAGCGAAGTCGACAGCTATGTGTAATATGAAACTGGGCTCCCATTTTCACATTTGTTTTTAATAGAAAATAGGACTCAATATTAATAGGTACACCTATTTAGAAGAAATTTAGTAATAATAATAAATGTATTTATGTATGACACACTTAAAAGAGACGATGTTAGAAATAAGTACGTACCATGATGAACCACAGACATACAAATCATTGTGAGGTTTAATTTTTTCCTTGTTTCAGATACTTTGTCCGCACAAACACAGATGGTTAATAAAGCTAAAAGCTCACCGCGTGACGTAGGCTACGCGGCGTGGACGGAGTATTAAATGGACCTGGCACTTAAAAAACAATAATAATATGAGAAGGATAAAACTATACAATCACCATGAGAGAGCGAGATGGACAAAAAAAAATCCTTCTCTGCATATGCGATTTTATTGTTTGGAGCCAGCTGTGGCTCCCAGTTCTAGTGCACTCATTAGCTTTCACCCACTGTCATGTATGTCCCGACCAAATTACGTTGTTTATTTTATCTTATAGCTGGCATAGGAAAAATTCGTGATAATAGCGCATTTCATAAACTTTAAAGGAAAACTATAGCGGTTAAGATAACTATTAGTTTAGAAGTACGAGTAATAGTCGTTGAACTTGGGTGTTGGGGCCGGAGTGAGCGCGCGCCGCGTCGCGCGCAGGGCGGCGCGGCGGGCGATCTACTCTACTCTACCCAAGTTCAACGACTATTACTTCTAAACTAATAGTTATCTTAACCGCTATAGTTTTCCTTTAAAGTTTATGAAATGCTGTATATCACGTGTTCATAATTTTAGTCGGCTTATATCTGTATAGCTATTTCATTAGCATACACGAATGTCTTCTCTATTTAATTTTCCCTCTACGCTACGCGGCTTAACTTTCAATATTTGTAATGGAAGGTAGCGTGAGTCCGGCACTTACTGGACGGTTTTGGATTTCACTTACTGAGCCCGGCGATAACAACTAACAACTAATGCACAGTAAATAAAGTGATAAACATAATAAAATGATTTTGACTAACGAGCTAGTCTAGTGGTTACTGAGCCTATCTACGAACGAAGGTCGTGGGTTCGATTCCCACACGGGACAATTCTTTGTGTGATCCACAAACAATAATTCTGTGTCTGGGTGTTATTTGTGTCTGTTATTTGTATGTTTGTAAAATCCCCCGTGACACAGGGTATCTGATTGCGGGATTTGTCCTCTCTTAAAAAAGTACTACTTGCATTCTATTGTATATTATTATACCCACATCCTATGTACTGCCGCTTGCATTTTTAGAGTTCCGTACCTTAAAAGGATGTAAAGGAACCCTTATAAGATCACTTTGTTGTCCATATGTCTGTCTGACTGTCAGTCTGTCTGTCCGTCTGTCTCTCTGTCAACACCCTTTATCTTCGGAATGCGTATAATAGAGATATCAAGTTGAAACTCATACTAAATACTAAGGTCTACGGTATCTTTCGGCTGTGAAAAAATCAAACCTGTAAGTGAACGCGATCAAAAGATATGACCGTTTACGACGCATATTTTCGATTTCACAAGGGAATCAAAACCTGTAGGGTACTTCCCTTTGACCTAGAATCATAAAATTTGGCAAGATTGGCAAGGCAAGTCCTTGGACGATTTATATAGGAATCGGTCTGAAAACCGTAAAAATTCAGTTTAATAACAAAAATATGTGAAGTTACTATTCCAAACTTATTATTTGCGGTTGGTGCAGTACATTTTCTATGAATCAAAACTGCAAAGTTAATTTGTCTTTTACCCTAATTCGAGAAGTTGGCACGGAAGCCTCGGTGGGCGAGTCTAACTCGACTTGGCCAGTTTTTGTTTTTGCATGGTGGTAGGGCTCTAGGTCACTTAGCTACCCGTTAGGTTAAAAATCGAAAAAATTCTTTGTAATTTCAGCTTGTTATGTGGTTTGACTATCCTTTAAGCGTAGTAAGTACTTGTTAATAAATAAATTAATAAAGATCATTAATTTGTCAACATATGCGTAGGTATGCATAATACTACATCAGTGCATGCAAGTTGCTAAATGAAATTATATTACAGTTCATATATATATGTATGTGGGGTGGGTGGGGTAGAGCTTGCTGTCCAGTAAAAGGCTGTTTTGCAGAAGCTTTTTCACTTTATTTCAGTAATTCTTAATATTTAACGATACAATTCCGTACACACACGTTCTTTCTTCGTCGTGAAAAAATTAGAGAGAGAGCAACTAGATTTTCTTACTCGCTTACACTT
Source organism: Cabera pusaria (assembly GCA_954871355.1). NCBI lineage: Eukaryota > Metazoa > Arthropoda > Insecta > Lepidoptera > Geometridae > Cabera > Cabera pusaria. The sequence goes on from OX940888.1 coordinate 22,679,900, forward strand.
TTGATGTTCCACGTACAAATAAAACAGGCTTTGGATGTAAAGCATAAAAACGTTCCAAAGATTACACAGATAATATATCTTCGTCTACAAATTAGTGTTGCTATCTATCGAAATGAAAAATCCTACAACTCGGCCTTCCTGCAATATAGTCTGGCCTCAGACTGCTTCTACGTTAAGTTAAACAAAAACAAATTTAGCTCTCTCATATGACTCTACGTTACAATATTACAAATTTCTCTTCGCTTTACAATTTAAACAAAACTCTTATCTCTTATCTATAAACAAAACTCATACGGATCTTCAAAAAATACACAAAAGTATTAACTGATGCTTAACTTCGACACAATATTGACTCTTAACATAAACTATTCTGCATTAAAACTTACATCTTAAATAACTTAATAACTGGTGCCAATGTACTTATTATAAATTAATAATCTACTTTCTTACAGCTTATTTTAACTTGAAACCCTTTTTTACACAATACGCTATTTGAAACTAATCTCTTATTATTTCTTACCCATAACCATATCCTTAACAATTATTAATTAACAAACGACTTAAACATAACTTCTATTCTTTTAACTAACTTCTCATTAAAACATACATAGGTTATTTTAAAATTATGCAACTAGGTAGTAAGGTTTAGGTTTTAACTATAAGTAGTAAATATACAATCTTATCTTAACATGCATCTTATTTAAATAGATTAGAAAACATACATTATTTTAGGTTTACATACAAATTACATCTGTGAAACATAATTCTTCATTTACATAGAACAAATAAGTACATACTATTTGTTATGAGCTTCTTTGCCCTTATGTGTTGTTACAATCACAACTCTTTCTACTTGAATACATACATTGTTTCAATATGTAGTATAATTATACAGAATTCAATAACAATTTTGTTGTTTCTTCATGAATTTAAGTTATAACAATAATGAGATAGAGTGCCATGCCCAATATGCTTTCAAGTATTTTAAAATAAATTTTAATGAAAAGTAGATGACTTTATACAGGTAAGTTTGAACTAAGGCCACCGCTTCATGTAGTCTACTCCGGATGTGGTCTTTGTCGGTCCTTCCTTACCTCGGTCTAGCTTTTCGACCTCATATCTATCTTTTCCTAGCTCCTTTGTGATTTTGTATGGTCCGTAGAATTTTGGTTTTAATTTTAAAGTATTTCCAAATTGCGTCCTTTGTATGGCTACTATATCGCCTATTTTGTACTTTTCTCCGTCTTTCCGGTTTTTATTATAGGTTTTTCTATTTTCCTCTTGAATCTTTAATATTTGAGCTTTTGCTTGCTTTCTTAATTCTTCTCTTCTCTCTGTAAATTCTTTGATATTTTCTTCTTCTAAGTATTCTAAAATTTTGATGTCTTCATTTAGTCTTAACTTGGTTCCCATTAACAGTTCAAATGGTGATGTTTTGATAGATCGCTGGTATGTACTGTTGATAACTCTCTGAAGTTTGCTGACATACTTGTACCAATGTCCTGGTTCTTCTATACACATTTTAGCCAGTACAGATATAATAATTTGGTTCATCCTTTCTACCTGACCGTTACCACGTGGGATTCCTGTTGTTATGGTAAGGTGTTCAATTTCTTCTTCTAAACAATACTGCTGAAATTCATTTCCTGTAAAAGCTGTACCTCGATCAGTTATTATTCGTCTTGGGTTGCCATAATCTTTTTGATGTTGTTTAATTTTGTCTACGGTTTCTTTAGCTGTCACCGTTTTTACTGGATAAATCCAAACAAATTTTGTATATCCGTCAATCACCGTTAGTATATAATTATATAACTTCTTGGTTGCATCTAATGGTCCTAAATGATCACAATGCAAAGTATATAATGGTAAATCTCCTTTTTCTATAGGGTTTAAAAGTCCTTCTTTCTTTCCTGCTTTTCGGCTTGCCAGTAAACATGGTACACATGTTGATATAACTTTTTCAGTTTTACTATCCAACTGGTTTATATAATAATCTCGTTCTATTATATCTTTGATTTTCTTCACCGCTTCTATAACAGCCATTGCTTCTAGTTCATAGCTACTATATTTTTGCTGAGACTCTGTCGTCTTTCTGCTCATGTAATGAACTGGATGCATACTACAATCTACCGGATCTTTTTGAATTAAAATGCCTGCATATTCATGCTTAGATGCGTCCGTGTGAAGTTCTGTCTCTAGCTGCACATCAAAAATTTTAAGAACAGGTTCACAACATAATTTACCTTTTAATTTTTCAAATGCACATCTTTGTTCTTGATCAAAATAGAATTCTCCTCGTTTTAGTAAATCACTCAGTGGCTTAGCAATCGTAGCATAATCTTGAATAAATTTTCTGAAATAGGATGTCAATCCGATGAAACTATGTACTTCTTTTAAACTCTTTGGCTCTGGAAATCTCATAACTGCGTTAGTCTTCTCTGATGATGGTTTAACCGTTCCATTTGAAACAATGTGTCCTAGGTATTCGACTGATTGCTGTAGTATTTGTGTCTTCTTCCAGTTGATTTCAAGACCATATTCAGCTGCAACTTTCAAGACATCTTGGAGTCTCTGAACTGCTTGATCTTCGTCTTCTGCTAATATAATTATATCATCGATGAAAATTAAAATAATTCCTTTTCTTATAAAATCTGAGAATATAATGTTTATAAACCGTGTAAAATATTTTGGACATATTGAGAGTCCAAATGGTGCTCTTAGGAACTCATATTGACCTTCAGGGTTGTTGGTCACAAACGCTGTGTATTTTATCGAGTCTTCTTCAATCGGCAAATGAAAAAATCCATTTTTGAGATCTATCGTACTAAATACTCGAGCCTTGCTCAACTTATCTATCTGATCATCAATAATCGGTAAAGGATATTCATCCTTAACCATCTTCTGGTTAATTTTTCTGAAATCAACACAAACTCGGTTGGTTCCATCTTTCTTCTTTACTAATACAAGTGGACTTGCATATTCTGAATAACTGGGGCGTATAATGCCTTTTTCTAACCACTCATCAATCTGATGCTTCACAACTTCTTCTTCAGTCAGAGCGAGTCGTCTTGGTCGCTGTGTGACAGGTATATCGTCTTTTAAAATTATCTTCATCTTTATAGGGGCTTCTTTAGTTTGTATCGGCCTATAATTTTTTATTATATCCTGAACGATAGGTTTTTCGCTGGAAATAGCTATATCTTCTTCTGAAGAAAGCACACACATCAGGTATGAACTATCATAAAACTGTGGCCTTACTTCAATTTCACCTTTATCAATTACTGTAATTGTATTCATCAAAAAAGGTTGACCTAATATCACCGTATACGGAATAACATTAGTTGGAACAATGTAAAACATAACATCATAGCTGTGGCCATCTATCTTCATTTGAATATTGAATTTACCAATCGAATAAACTTTACATGAACCCAGTCCCGTCATTAACATCTCTTCAGCATCATACTTAGTTACATTTAATTTACTAAATAAATCCAACGTTAACAAATTTAACTCGCTACCTGTATCTATTAAACAGTTATCTACAGTTATGTTTTTAATCTGAATACTCTTAACGCTCTGATTTAAATTTGAACACTTTCCGACATTAAGAACATTTATATTTTGACTATGTGAACACTGACCGCATTGACTGACATTTAAATAGTCTGAACGCTCACCTGAAGCAATATCACATATTGATTTCTCAGTGTTTACCGTTCTTTCCGAGGACTCTTGTTGTATGAGCATCGAACGCTGGCCCATGGTTGACTTCTGACTCGTAGACGGTGGAATATCTCTCTGGATAACATTAGTACAATCTTTGCCTATATGACCATAGCCGTTACATCTGAAACATTTAATCTTATGAGAACATGTACTAGAAAGATGCCCTAACTCGCCACACTTGAAGCAGCGTTGTGTTGTTTTTCCATCTGCTTCTTTGACTTTGGTCGGTTTCATAATTGTCCGCTGACTCTTTAATTCTTGTTTTTTTACTCTTTTCTTTGAATGTTTCATAAAGAGATAGTTTCTCTTTGAGGAGTGTATACGTCGTCACCCCATAGAACATAATTTTGTTTATCTCAGTATCCATGATGCCATCTATAATGTACTGCACCGCAACATAATCGGGGAATTTTGCTCGTTTACCAAGTTCTTTCATAGTTAATAAATATTGGTAGTAAGTTTCTCCAGCACGCTTTTTTCGGCTGCTCATTATCTCGTGCATACGCTTACTATCGATGACCTCAGGAAATTCAGTGCCGCCTTTAATTCATCGTATGTTTTAAAAGTTCTTTCAGTCTTCAACCATAATTCAGCTGTTCCTTTAAGCGATCTACGAGCGATTATCAGCTTCTGTTGCGCTGACCATCCAAAGATCTCCGCATTATCTTCTAGATCTTGCGTCCATTTTGCGGACGTATAGGTTAAGTCGTCTCCGGTGTATGTTGGAACTGCATCCATCGTCGTAAAACATTTTGCGTCGTTGTGCGTATTTTTGCCGTCTGCCGCTTCCGCCATCGTTGTTTTTCTTCGTCTTATTGTGGTAAAAGAGCCGGCCAGCCACGTCTTACAGCTGCCTTCTTTACCACGTTTTTGTCGTCGTCACACCCAAACTTTTTTCTCGGAATAATCCCGGGCGAGAGTTGTGGGGTGGGTGGGGTAGAGCTTGCTGTCCAGTAAAAGGCTGTTTTGCAGAAGCTTTTTCACTTTATTTCAGTAATTCTTAATATTTAACGATACAATTCCGTACACACACGTTCTTTCTTCGTCGTGAAAAAATTAGAGAGAGAGCAACTAGATTTTCTTACTCGCTTACACTTTTGATGTTCCACGTACAAATAAAACAGGCTTTGGATGTAAAGCATAAAAACGTTCCAAAGATTACACAGATAATATATCTTCGTCTACAAATTAGTGTTGCTATCTATCGAAATGAAAAATCCTACATGTATATACTATTTTGTAAATAACATACTCCTAATGAAATATATTACAGTTCATACACGTTTTGCCATCTCTGGAGGAGGCCTTTACCTTTCATTGAGAGGGTTCTTGCTAACAAAATACAAGCCCAGCAATAATTAAATCAATATAATTATGCATATTAATATTTTCATTTTAAATTAAGTATTTATTTAACTATAATATAATAATATTATGATATAATTGTGTTATGAATCTTATTTCATATTTTTTTCATCATATAAATTCTTGAAAAGAAAATAGAATTAATTACTCTACTTAACCATTTTTTTATTTTTCTTTCTGAATGCACTTAAATAAGTAATATTAATTTGAAATTGTGAAATGACTTTGCATGCACATTGTTATTAAAATTTAAATTGTATTATGAACAAGCAAGAAGGAAAAGGCTTTTTATTTGTTATTATTTATTTATTTACATATTTTTGCCACGAAGGCGTACAAATTGAAGTCTAGATTTACATACACAAGTCTAATAAGTCTGGTTATTTACATGTATCAGATTATCAGGAGTGTTATTAGTCGAGTGCTTGTTTGTGCAAAGAATTATAAAAAGTCCGTTCATGGAAAAGGTCTATAATTTTCCGCTTCGAAGGATGTCAGCAATTCAAATAACCTAACATGGCTTGATTGGAAATATTTTACAGAAAGTTTTCCAATTATGTTGGAATTAACATGATAATTTAATTTTATAAATTTTCTAGATTTGTTTTTCTTTGCTGATTAATTATTTAAATTTATTTTAGTTCCGTAGCCGAATGGCAAAAAACGGAACCCTTATAGATTCGTCATGTCTGTCTGTCTGTCTGTCTGTCTGTCTGTCTGTCTGTCCGTCCGTATGTCACAGCCATTTTATTCCGAAACTGCGAAATTTCATACAAACGCTATGAAAAACAAAGTTAATTTTGTAGTTGCGAAAAATCATAGTTATGGAATACTTAACTGTGTTACGGAACCCTACGAGTGCGAGTCCGACTTGCACTTGGCCAGTTATATATATATATATATATATATATAGAAGATGTGAAACCAAATGCTGTGTGCTTCGGGACCCATCCCATAAATTCTATGGCGTGTTTAGCCGCGGCCGAAGCCCACAAATTGTCACCATTACTTACAATCTCTCTTTGAGGCGAGGAAATGAAAATAGGAATTTTACATGGATCTTTACAGTAGAAAAAAAATAATCTTTTTATTAGATAATAGTAATAGGACAAGCTAGACCCACACCTGATGGTAATCGATGACGTTCGCCAATGACAGTTAATTATGCGACGCGACATCAGAATTTTGCGTGTCATTGCGCCTGTACAATCTACCACGCCCTGTAATTTCACTGATCAATTTTGCCTGGGCATTTAGTTTACCTGTAAAATAAACTTAAAAAGTTATAGGTATATAGGATCCTATTTTCTAACTGCCCAATCGTGCGACACTAACTAATGATATATCGGCTGTCAGACAAACGTAGGGCACCACCGAGAAGATTAAGCACAATGGAGGTTACATGTTGAATAAGCTTTTAAAGACTAAAAATATGACCTTGAATCATGTTTTTGCTCTTTTCTTCACGTCGATTTTAGTGATTGACAGATGTTTTTACGGTAAGTATGAGCGAGACAGAAACAAAGGTGGAGTAAATTAATTTGTCTTCACAGCCATGTTCTACCGTGCTTAGTCCAGTTAGGGTTCTACTTTTATGGGTACCACAAGAAAAATGACTGCAACTCCTTCGATCTAGGTACCTTCCTTCAGTGATTGACAAAGAGAAACGACCACTCACTGCTCGGCATGAATAACATTGCCAATTTTTCTACAGGAAATTTGGATTCATATGAGCTCGCCGTATTTCTTACTCCAAATTGCCCTGAGACTTTGGGAATAACGTGAGCTGAAATTTTCTTGTAAGCTTAGATTTAAAAAATCATTTGCTTATACGCATTACACAAAATCACAAGTTGGACTGAAGTTTTCGATAGGTTGATATTCTATTACTGATCTAGACTAATTGTTGTTACACTATCACTTTTACTTATAATGAAAGCTATTAACAGTGAAGTTCGCCATATTTTAAACTGAAGTTAAACTGGCTACTATCGTTTAAGGGCCAGTTTCTCTGGCTCCTGATAAGCCTATTAGGAACTTATCTGGCAGATCGACAACTTCTATAGACTAGTTCTAGATCTTTGAATATATACTTGTATAGACAAATTATAATCTAAGTATATACATAAGTATATACAACTTCATCAGAAACATGCCTAAATGATGCATGCCTGTTACACTGGCGCGGTGCAGCGTGTGCTTTTTGTTATGCTTTTAATAAAGTTTAAAAGTTTAAATTTTATAACTAAAACAAGTATTTATATCATATCATAGAGAAGTGTAGAGCTTGGATCATAGCTTAAGGATGTAAGCTTAATACGAGGTTGGCTTTTGGACGCGAATATATATATATATAGCGACTATAGTGTTAGCCACCGCCATATTGGCAAAGAGATTCGATTATTAGGGTTCCGTAGTCAACACGGACCCTTACCTATAGTTTTTCCAAGTTCTTAGTAGGCTGTCTGTTTTAAAAATCAGAGATTTGTACTCGTTTTAGGTACTAGAAAGCTAATATTTGATAAGTGTATTATATAAGTGCACTTAGTAAAGTAAAATTAAAAAGAAAGAAATGTTTAGGGTACCACCCCTACACGTAAAGTAGGGGGTATTATTTTTATACTTATTTATTTTTTAATAAATAAACGAATTGTACTCAATTTACTCTTTATTAGCAGCACGCAACAACATTGGTATAGTAGAAAACCTCCAGAGACCCAATATTAATTAAATTCCTATCGTTTTAATCAAAATGAAGTCGAAAAGCCCTATTGTCCGACAATCCGACGCTTTGCCGAGAGCAATTTTGATCGAGGGCCCATTTCTACTCGATTCCCGTTATCAGCCAGGCACAGTCATGTAACCCGTCTATTTGTCAACAATATCAGCTGCTGTTATAAGAATAATTGGACTTCACTGTTGCTGCCTACAACTAATATTTAGCCTACACCATAATAAGAGAAAAACACTACATGTTAATTAACACATTCATCTTTTTTTGTTATATATTATAGTCTACCTTATGTACTACCTTATATTTTTTTCTGTGATTATAATTTATCGTTTGGCCAGTATCTCAACTAGTAGTAAGGACATAAATAATAATAATAATAAGGTATTTATTAATATTTCTGTGGTAGTAAGCGATGATGTGATTGACGATGGGGAACTCGCTAGGCATAGAATACTGTGACACTCAAGGGCTGTGTGCTGCCGAAACACCGTAAGATTATGGAGGCAGATTTTTTCCTTGGTGGTGGTAAGTCAATTGGAACATCGATATCATATACTCCTACCACCTGTGAAAGAACACCTGTGCTAGGATTTGAACCAGTGACCTCTCGCTTAGTAGTAAAGCCATCTATCCTGCATCTATCCTGTTTGTGTGGCGCTCATTGGGAGCACGCCCAATAACCCATGAAGATGAGGACAGATTGTCTCGAAACCAGGTACGACTTCTGCTAGTCCACCTGGGGCGGTACTACAGCGTTGCCAGAACGTTATTTTTGTAACGTTTTACTTTACTTTTTGACCCGATTTAAACGTTAATGTAACGTAAAGCGTTACATTTACGCTCAGCCATACATACTGTAATGCAAGGTTAAATACGTAATTTTAAAAATCGTTACCTTTCTTGTCAAAACGTTACTTTTTGAACTAACTTTTGGTTACTTGAGAACAAGCACTGGCAGTACCACCACTTTGCCAATTAATTTTCAGCCGTGAAATAGGAATATTTTTCGGTTGAAATGGCAAGGTGTCCAGTGAAAATACAGGGCATGTGAGACTCGACAAGTAATTATATTTACAAGTTATGTCTCAAGGTAACAGGCGCAGTGCAGTGACATGCAAAATTCTGGCAGTTCAGAATCTTGCATGCTGTTGTATCTGTTATAGGTAGACGTCATCGCTTACCCATCAGGCGAGCGTCGTGCTTGTTTTGTTACTCTTCACCAAAAAAAACTGGCCAAGTGCAAGTCGGACTCGCACTTGTAGGGTTCCGTAACACAGTTAAGTATTCCATAACTATGATTTTTCGCAACTACAAAATTTACTTTGTTTTTCATAGTGTTTGTATGAAAAACAACGTTATCTTTGCGGTCGCCATATCTAAAAAACTGCTGACTGTATCTCGTTCAAACCAATTTTCGTTGTTAGTTTTTATTGAGATCTACAGCAAATATTTTTTTTAGATTTTTCACTCCCATACTTTAAAAGTTAGAGGGGGGGGGGGACACACATTTTACTACTTTAGACGCGCCTATCTTTCAAATGATTGACTTTAAGAAAAAATGTTTTTAGAAACTTCAATGTCATTTTTGAAGACCTATCCATAGACACCCCACACGTATAGGTTTGAAGAAAAATTTTTTTTTTTGTTTCAGTTCCATGTATGGGATGCCCCCCTTAAACTTTTATATTTTTTATTTTTGTATAAAAATCGGAAAGCGGTTCACAGAATACATCTACCTACTAAGTTTCAATTCTGTAGTCCTAACAGTTTCGGAATAAAATGGCTGTGACATACGGACGGACAGACAGACATGACGAATCTATAAGGGTTCCGTTTTTTGCCATTCGGCTACGGAACCCTAAAAACAGTCAGAAAGGCAAATTTACATTACGAAACTAGTTCCATGCATGATGAAATTATTTTCATGACACTACTATCAGTACATGTGAAACTAGTTTCATTAAAAATAATAGTGTCGTCACGACACATTAAGTATATCTGTATTCATAGCTCCGCCAACATCAAGGCTTTATTTTGCTAAATATTTTCATACAGATACAGCGCAGGCGCATTCGCGACACTAGTTTCGCATCGCGTTTATACGATGACATTAGTTGCATGACACTTAGTTATCCAATAAGATAGTTTTAAAAATAAAACAACCGACTTCCATGCCGCGCGAGTGCGTTTTAGTTGCAGGTTTGAGGTGTTTATCAACATATCTCTGGGGATACTTATTAGATCTCGATGAAATTAATTACAGCGATACTACCCTTGGGATATTTTCTTTTCAACAAAAAAATAATCATTAAAATCGGTTCATAAACGACCAAGTCGGATGACTGCGAACACACATAAAAAAAATTATACCGTCGAATAGAGAAACCTCCTTTTTTTTTAAAACAGTTACAAATCGTGCGCGACATGAAACTGTTTCAGTGTCGTGAAATTGATGCATGCATTGTAAAACTTAACGTTTACAAGTGGTTGTTTTTTTTTTTAAAAAGATTACTCGCAATGTGGATTGCACATTACTAGTATTCTTGTTAACCCCTATGCTTGTGTCTGTGCTGGTTCACGTCAATAATGCAATGGGTGGACTGGAGATCGAACACACGACATCTCGATCGGCAGTCCGACACCTTATCCATTGGGCTATTGCCGCCGTTTTTGTTACTTTGTGTAAATAATTATTTTCCGTGACACTGGTTTTGTAATGTAAATTCGGCTTTATAGATAAATGACCACTTCACGTGAGTTTCCGCGTAACAATAAATAATAATTAAAGCTTTATTATACAAGTATACACATAATTAACTTACGTAATAAGTAGTCATACTCGTAGATGGCGCCACCAATGCATAATTGGGTTAACAAAATGCAATCCACTAATTTCGTCGTAACGATACTTCGCACCGTGGCTTAATTGGCAAAGCACCGCAACATGTTATTCCGTAGGTTGCGAGTTCAAGTCCCGTCGGTACGATGAAATTTTGGAATGTGTTTAACAATTTACAAAAATATAAAGTGTGTAACACTTCAAAGAAACATAATAAGTATACACATGTAAGTACTACTTAAACATTTTTAAAACGACACGATCTAAAACAAAATATCAGCATCAGACACAATGTCAGCAATTCCTATTACTACTATCAACTTCCCCGGGATGTTATTTATTGAAATTGAATCTCTGTAGGAGATAAAGAAAAATGTTTATTCATGCAAAATGCAATATCCTAGTTTTAAATGCACCAGGTCACAAGGCTTTGGAGTCGTTGCATTTACAATTCAGATTCCGCTTACTGTTGGAAAAAGGAAAACTGCTCAGCTTTGAATTGAGAGATGAGAAAAGCGTTCAAACTTGAGGTAATTTGTAAAGAAGTTTGCGTGTTTGGACTCAAATGTTACAAAGCTTATCTAACTTCCATTCGTAGATAGTTTAAGTTTCCTTCGAGGTGTGATCGTAGCTGGGTATATGGTATTAATAAATAGTCATAACGTAATAATAAAAATTGATGAAGGAAGATTGACGAAACAGATTTATGAGACGTATGTGAATGGGCCAGCTGGTAGAGGCCGACCTAGGCAAACTAGACGTTTGAAAGAAAGGCCAAGTCCAAGTACCCTAACCGGTGAGCATGTATATAGGCGCTCATGAAAGTGGAAGAAGTGAAAGAGATTCTGTCACTCAGGTGGATCAGGATCGTAGCATGTGGAAAAAATAAACTGCCCAAGTGCAAGTCGGACTCGCACTCGTAGGGTTCCGCAACACAGTTAAGTATTCCATAACTATGATATTTCACAACTACAAAATTAATTTTTATTTAATTATTAATATTATAAATTATTAATATTTGTTTTTCATAGTGTTTGTATGAAAAACAAAGTTATCTTTGCGGTCGCCATATCTCTAAAACTGCTGACTGTACCTCGTTCAAACCAATTTTAGTTGTTAGTTTTTATTGAGATCTACAGCATATATTTTTTTTAGATTTTTCACTCCCATACTTTAAAAGTTAGAGGGGGGTTACACACATTTTACCACTTTAGACGCGCCTATCTTTCAAATGATTGACTTTGAGAAAAAATGATTTTAGGAACCTCAATGTCATTTTTAAAGACCTATCCATAGACACGTATAGGTTTGAAGAAAAAAATTTTTTTTTGTTTCTGTTCCATGTGTGGGATCCCTTAAACTGTTATTTTTTTTATTTTTGTATAAAAATCGGAAAACGGTTCACAGAATACTACCTACTAAGTTTCAATTCTGTAGTCCTAACAGTTTCGGAATAAAATGGCTGTGACATACGGACGGACAGACAGACAGACAGACCTAAAAAGTAGTCTCTGCCTAGCCCAACAGGAAAAAGGTGTGATTTTATGTGTGTATACAATAACATGTTCAGGTGCTTTGCCAGTTAAGCAACATCTCTCGTCGGATTTGAAAACTGTAAACACATAACTGTTGGGTTAACAAATGCAATCCACTAATTTCGTCGTAACGATACATCGCACGGTGACTTAATTAAAAAAAAAAATGGCAAGGCACCTGAACATGTTATTCAGGAGGTTGCGGGTTCAAGTCCCGTCGGTACGATGAAATTTTGGATTGTGTTAAACAATTTACAAAAATCCCTCTATCACTCATGAACTGGAATTTGTTTTATTTTTGGGATTGGAGGTGTTAACAAAAAAAATAAAAAACACGTGTTTTTTGGTTTTTACTATTTCAATTATTTCCAAACAAAACTGCAAAAATAGGGACTGTTGCCTGCAAGCAATTTGCTTAGACAAACTAAGTAAAACATAAAAAGTATTAAAAAATTACATCACACAATAAAGTATAAACACTAACCTATGCGCGATTACTTTAGGAAATCAATTCTGTTAAAATTTGAGGGCCTTGAACAGTATGTTGTCTACAGTCTACTACATATATGCTATAGAGGAATATACCGCATTACTCATAATACAGGCTACGCTAATTCCGTTTTTAGGGTACCGTACCCAAAGGGTGAAACGGGACCCTATTACTAAGCCTCCGCTGTCCGTCTGTCTGTCTGTCTGTCTGTCTGTCTGTCTGTCTGTCTGTCTGTCTGTCTGTCTCTCACCAGGCGGTATCTCATGAACCGTGATAGTTAGATAGTTGACATTTTCACAGATGATGTATTTCTGTTGCCGCTATAACAAAAAGTGCTAAAAACAGAATAAAATTAAAAATAATAAAGGGTTCCCATACAAGAAACGTGTTTTTTCGGCATTTCACGCCATCTATGAACGCTTAGTTAGGTAAACGTCCCATAGATGACGTTATATTGAAATGTCGATCCCACCAACAACACCTTTGTTAGACGTTAGCTGGCGTTTTAAGAAATACAATGTTTATTAATTATTATTTTTTGCTGGCGAAAAATGATAGTGGTATTTTTTGCTCGATCTGATAAAATACTGTAGTGTGGTACGGAACCCTACTAGTGCGAGTCTGACTTGCACTTGACCAGTTTATTTAGATTACTTGTTTTGTTGTGAATGTCATTTTTACACCCTTTTAGAAACAAATTATTGCAAACTAAGAATATGAATATTGCTATGGTTTGGTCCTAGTCGGCAAGTTTATATTTTACATATAGAGCAAAATATGTTTATGCTTGTCACTCCTTACAAATTCGAACCACTTCTATTTCCGGCTGCGTCGTCAGAAATGTAGGTAAATGTATTTCTGTAAATCAGTTTTCTAGAAACGTATGATTTAATTCAGGAACAACGTTATTTTTTTGACAGCTTTTGTGCTTTTTCTTATGATTTGTGCTTATATTATCAAAGGATTTGTATCACGATAAAATTGTATATGAAGCTCAGCGTTTTTACGAAAATTTAGGTTATTATTAATAAAGTTGAATCGAAATTGAAAATATTACATGGATAACATAAAGAAATATTATTTAAATTACATTAGGTATAAAAACGCGCTATAATATAAGCTCACCTATAATACCGTTTGATTTAGAAAAATTAAGCAAATTTTCGTCATGACAAATACAGGCGAATCGAGAAACTCCTTCTTTTTTGTGAAGTTGGTTTATAAGTATACTTACGTACACAAAGCATCATTACATAGAGATCTGAACTATCTCCAGAGGTATAGAGATAAACACCTCAAACTTAGATATATTAGAAGTAGTTTTTTTTTTTCGTTTTGTAAACTGTCTTATCTATACTAATATTATAAAGAGAGAACATTTGTATTTTTGTATTTTTGTACTTTTGTATTTTTGTATTTTTGTATTTTTGTACTTTTGTATTTTTGTATTTTTGTATTTTTGTATTTTTTATTTTTTTATTTTTGTATTTTTGTATTTTTTGTATTTTCGTATTATTGTATTTTTGTATTTTTGTATTTTTGAATTTTTGTATTTTTGTATTTTTGTATTTATGTATGTTTGTAATGATTTGGCTAAAAAACTACTGGACCGATTTAAAAAATTCTTTCACTAATATATAGAATGGACTTTCGGAATGAAAATAGGCTATATATTATCCCGTTTAAATCAAAAGTACATTCGTGGAGACCTAATTTGCAACCAAAGTCGACTAAAAATCGGTCAAAAAAACACGTTTTTTACGAACGCTGCTTAATTGAAAATAGATGGAAGAATATTTTCTAATGAAGAAATGTACAACTAAATAAGACCTACAAAAAAGGCCGCGACAGCATATGTCTATCTCTTAAGGTTGACTCACAGTAACCATTTTAATCATTAATTTTTTGTTAAAAAATATTACATAACTTCCAAGGCTATTTTCAAGTATATGGTATTAATCCATATCCAAATAATTACGTTAATTAGCTTGGCCACATATTATAGATTAAAATTGTCCTTTACAGTATATAATTTAAATGAAAACTCTAGAAGATATCACGGATTTCACATACACGCTTCGCAAAATTAATAAAATATCTGCAGTGAAACCACAGATCTACAAACTTCACAGTTACAAACACACAGTTACTACGAAAATATTATTATAAGCTTAGCGATGCTGTAGATCTAGAATCTATCAAACAAAAAAAATATCAATAATAAAATCAAAATCGGTTTATCTGGTTGGGTGCTAAGATGCTACTGACAGACACGGATAAACACGTTAAACGCATAATACCCCTTCTTTGACCCCATGATTTGATTGATTTTGATTCCATGATCCCACTACCTCTCTACGAAAACCCATGATTCATGAATGCACATAAAACTCTCATTGGTAGGTATATAGCTAGGATTAGAACCAACGACCATCGGGTCAGAATCAGGGTAACTATCCTTTACGCCAAAGGGCCGTCCAATATCACTATGTAAGTATTATAAAACAAAGTCCATCACTGCGTCTGTCTGTCTGTTTGCAATAATCTCAATAGCTACTGAACGGATTATCATGCGGTTTTCACCAATAGCCAGAGTGTTTATGAGAAAGGTTTAGGTGCATAATTCGTTAAGGTTTTGTGTAAATTGGTTGAAATATGACGATGATTGTTAAATCAACACCAATATTATAAATGCGAAAGTCAGTTTGTTTATTTGTTTGTTTGTTTGTTTGGGACTTCTTCACGGTCAAACGGCTTGACCGATTTGGCTGAAATTTTGTACAAAGATAGAACATATGGCAGAATAGGATATAGGATAATTTTTTTTTGGCTATCGAGTCAGGGGTTCCAAATATTTTAAATTGAATTTTGTAAATATAAGATCTCTTTTCGAATAAACGGCTTGACCGATTTGCCTGAAATGTTGTATAAAGACAGTTCATAAGGCAGAAAATAATATAGAATACTTTTTTTCTGGCTATTGAGTCAGGGGGTCCAAATATTTTAATTGAATTTTGTAAATATAAGATATCTTTTCGAATAAACGGCTTGACCGATTTGCCTGAAATGTTGTATAGAGACAGTTCATAGGGCAGAATAGGATATAGGATACTTTTTTTCTGGCTGTCGAGTCAGGGGGTCCAGATATTTTAAATTGAATTTTGTAAATATAAGACCTCTTCTCGAATAAACAGATTGACCGATTTGCCAGAAATTTTGTTTAAAGACAGTTCAAAAGGCAGAATAGAATATAGAAAACTTTTTTTCTGGCTATCGAGTCAGAGGGTACAAATATTTTTAATTAGAATTTGTAAATATAAGATCTCTTCTTGAATAAACGGCTTGACCGATTTGCCTGAAATTTTGTGTGAATACATGTCATAGGGCAGAATAGGATATAGGATACTTTTTTCTGGCTGTCGAGTCAGGGGGTTCAGATATTTTAAACTGAATTTTGTAAATATAAGATCTCTTTTCGAATAAACGGCTTGACCGATTTGCCTGAAATGTTGTATAGAGACAGATCGTAGGGCAGAATAGGATAAAGGATACTTTTTTTCTGGCTGTCGAGTCAGGGGGTCCAGATATTTTTAATTGAATTTTGTAAATATAAGACCTCTTCTCGAATAAACAGCTTGACCGATTTTCCTGAAATGTTGTTTAAAAACAGTTCAAAAGGCAGAATAGAATATAGAATACTCTTTTTCTGGCTATCGAGTCAGAGGGTACAAATATTTTTAATTGGAATTTGTAAATATAAGATCTCTTCTTGAATAAACGGCTTGACCGATTTGCCTGAAATTTTGTGTGAATATATGTAATAGGGCAGAATAGGATAAAGAATAATTTTTTTCTGGCTGTCGAGTCAGGGGGTCCAGATATTTTTAATTGAATTTTGTAAATATAAGACCTCTTCTCGAATAAACAGCTTGACCGATTTGCCTGAAATGTTGTTTAAAGACAGTTCAAAAGGCAGAATAGAATATAGAATACTTTTTTTCAGGCTATCGAGTCAGAGGGTACAAACTTTTTAATTGAAATTTCTAAATATAAGATCTCTTCTCGAATAAATGGCTTGACCGATTTGCTTGAATTGTTGTATAAAGACAGTTCATAGGGTAGAATAGGATATAGGATACTTTTTTTTGGCTTTCGAGTCCAGATATTTTTGATAAAATTTTGTAAATTTAAGACCTCTTCTCGAATAAACGGCTTGACCGATTTGCCTAAAATGTTGTATAAAGACAGTTCATAAGGCAGAAAATAATATAGAATACTTTTTTTCTGGCTATTGAGTCAGGGGGTCCAAATATTTTTAATTGAATTTTGTAAATATAAGATCTCTTTTCGAATAAACGGCTTGACCGATTTGCCTGAAATGTTGTATAGAGACAGTTCATAGGGCAAAATAGGATATAGGATACTTTTTTTCTGGCTGTCGAGTCAGGGGGTTCAGATATTTTCAATTGAATTTTGTAAATATAAGATCTCTTTTCAAATAAACGGCTTGACCGATTTGCCTGAAATGTTGCATAGAAACAGTTCGTAGGGCAGAATAGGATATAGGATACTTTTTTTCTGGCTGTCGAGTCAGGGGGTCCAGATATTTTTAATTGATTTTTTTAAATATAAGACCTCTTCTCAAATAAACAGCTTGACCGATTTGCCTGAAATATTGTTTAAAGACAGTTCAAAAGGCAGAATAGAATATAGAATACTTTTTTTCTGGCTATCGAGTCAGAGGGTACAAATATTTTTAATTGGAATTTGTAAATATAAGATCTCTTCTTGAATAAACGGCTTGACCGATTTGCCTGAAATTTTGTGTGAATATATGTCATAGGGCAGAATAGGATAAAGGATAATTTTTTTCTGGCTGTCGAGTCAGGGGGTCCAGATATTTTTAATTAAATTTTGTAAATATAAGACCTCTTCTCGAATAAACAGCTTGACCGATTTGCCTGAAATATTGTTAAAAGACAGTTCAAAAGGCAGAATAGAATATAGAATACTTTTTTTCAGGCTATCGAGTCAGAGGGTACAAACTTTTTGCACAAAGCTGAAATTTTATACATATTACAGTTCATATTGCATAGAATCACATAGGATACTTTTTTTCTGGCAGTCGAGTCCAGGTGTCCAGAATTTTTTAAATTGAAGTATGTAAATGTGTGGCCTACTCTCGGTCGGGTTAACCATTTAAGCTGAAATTTTGTACACAGACAGTCAAAAAGACATAGAAGGACAACGAATACTTTTTTTTTGGTGGATATTTCGGGTGTCTATATTTTTATTATGGAATTTTGTAAATGTGTGGCCTCTATTTGACCAAACGGCTTGACCGATTCAGATGAAATTTTGTACAAACACATTGAATAGGGCATAAAAGGGCAAAGAATACTTTTTTTCGGCAGTTAAGTGTGGGTACCTATATTTTTTGTTAACTTTACATAGAGTTTGCATAATCATAAAAGTTTGACCTTAGGTTCATAGATTATGACTAAACTTAATAAGTGCCTTAATTAGGCCATAAAACTGTCAGGGTCATTAAAAGTCATCAAAATTTACGCGATGGCTTTGCTTGCCCAACGTGTTTTATCTGCTTTGTGGGAAGTATTTCATAAGCATTCGAGTTTTAACAGCCACATTTAACCTTAGGGTCATCGGTGTTGACTTAGTAGGTTATAAAAACTGTCAGCGTCATAAAACGTAAAATTTTTTGCGCCCACTTCACTCGCGCAGTGATAGCGCTCGCTGCGCTCGCGCAATAATTTGTTTGATTTACTTTGTAGGTAATATTTCAGCAACTTTTGTATTTTAATAGCCACATGCATCAGAACGAGTCCATAAATTAAAACAGTACAATTTTCAATAATCATAATGATTTTTAACCTTAAATAATTGGATATCAAGTTTAACCTTTGTGACAGTGAAACAGTACAACCTTCAATAATTATAATGAATTTTTACCTTAAAATAAGTGGATATCAAGTTTAACCTTAGGGTTATCGGTGTTGACTTGGTAGGTCATAAAAACTGTCAGGGTCATAAAATGACGTAAAAATTTTCGCGCTTGCTTCGCTCGCGCATTGATAGCACTCGCTGCGCTCGCACAAACCTTTGTTTTATCTACTTTGTAGGTAATATTACAGAATTTTTTGTATTTTAATAGCCACATGCATTAAAATGAGTTTATAAATTAAAACAGTACAACCTTCAATAATCAAAATGATTTTCACCTTAAAATAAGTGGATATCAAGTTTAACCTTAGGGTCATCGGTGTTAACTTCGTAGGTCATAAAAACTGTCAGGGTAATAAAATGACGTAAAAATTTTTGCGCTCGCTGCTAAACCTTCGTTAGGTTTACCAAGTACCAAGTAATGATTAATGACTTCAACAATAGACGATATCGAGTTCGACCTAAGAGTCATCTATATTGACTTGATGATTAGGTCATTAAACTGTCAGGGTTATAAAACGCCATAAAATATTTTCACTCGCCCAATAATATCGCTCGCTACGCTCGCGCAGCTATTCACCTTATTTTCTTTGTAAAAAATGTTTTAGGAACTGTTGTATTGAGTCAAACATTTAAACAGCACAATTTCGTATACTAACCTTACCAAAATGATTAATGACTTTAACAATAGAAGATATTGAGTTCGACTTTGAGGGCCTATGGTGATTTGGCCTAAGAGATCATCGATCTAGACCTCAATGGTCTAAAAGACACAAATAACGCGGGCGAAGCCGCGGGTAACAGCTAGTATGTTAATATATTATATTTGATGCAACAAACTGATGCAAATTTTGTAGGCAAATATGTTCTACCCGTGCGAAGCCGGGGCGGGCTGCTAGTAAACTATATTTTGAAATCTTTACTCATTACATAGTATAAAACAAAGTTGCTCCCGCTGTCTGTACGCATAGATCTTTTAAACTACGCAACGGATTTTAATATAGTTTCCAGCAATAGATAAATAAAAGCAAGAGTAATTCTAGGTGAAGGTTAATAACGCTAGGAAAACCGCGGGGTGCAGTTAGTTTTTAGGGTTCCGTACCCAAAGGGTAAAACGGGACCCTATTACTAAGACTCCGCTGTCCGTCTGTCTGACTGTCTGTCTGTCTGTCTGTCTGTCTGTCTGTCTGTCTGTCTGTCTGTCCGTCTGTCACCAGGCTGTATCTTATTAACCGTGATAGTTAAACAGTTGAAATTTTCACAGATTATGTATTTCTGTTGCCGCTATAACAACAAATACTAAAAACAGAATGAAGTTAAAAATAATAGAGGGTCCCCATACAGGAAACGTGATTTTTTCGGCATTTCACGCCATCTTTGAAGGCATAGTTAGGTAAACGTCCCATAGATGGCATTATATTGAAATGTCGATCCCTAACACCTTTGTTAGATGTTAGATGGCGTTATAAGAAATAAAATGTTTATTAATTATTAGTTTTTGCTGGCGAAAAATGGTAGTGGTATTTTTTGCTCGATCTTATAAAATACTGTAGTGTACTGTAGTTACAGAACCCTACTAGTGCGAGTCCGACTTGCACTTGGCCAGTTTATTTTATAAAGTAAACCAAAAATCAAAATTTGATTACCAGTTATAGGAAATATGGATTAATTGAATTGAGCAAGCCAGCTGTAAATACTGTACTTTGTAGTATATATATATATGTATTTCTGTGGTGACACACAATGTGATTTTTAAATGTTTAAGTATTTTTGTACTTTTAATGGAATAATAATTTTAAATGTACTAACTAGTAAACATATCAAACTAAGAGCTAGGTATAAAGTAAGCAACTTAATTTCACTTAATAAAATAGAAGTTGTGAAAAAGAAAATCCACGAGACTAGTGTGGCTTAGGGGCGCTAAAGTGTGGATTAGGGTGGAAACGTAATCCTCCTTTCGGGGAATTTGTTTGCGAGCTCTTACTGAGGGCCAGTTAGGAGACTTTTTTAGTATGACGCATTTGTAAGTACAAATAAGTGGTTATTTTTTTGGGCATCGGTTAGTTCTTGACCACTAATTGCCACCATTATTATAAAACCTCTTATTTTACACGTATATGAATAAACTAGTTGATATCCGCAACTTCTTTCACGAACACCAATAATTTTATCACCGTAAAACTCTGTCAATCAACATTTGTGTGATCTGAGTTACATAAGTTATGAGTAAAAATCATGATTTTACATAAGTAGCTTATGTTCGACCTTTTTTTTCTAATTCAAAGCGTTAAATTCTGCTTTTGCTATGTTTACTTGATAATTGGTTATGATTTATGATTTTGACGTGTATATGTGCGTATATTAATACTGCCTACATACTGAGTAAATGCTTTGATTCTTTGATTCTTTGATTCATGCTATAAAGTATGTCTTTTTTAAAATTACAATAAGTTCAGATCTTCCGTTTGAGTTCCGATTAGGTAAAAAACAGACAGAGTAACAGAGTTACAAACGTTTTTATAATAGTAAGTCTGGATAAACCTTTCAAGTGCGAGTCAATATCGCACACGAAGGGTTCTTTGTCTAGAAGTTAGAAAACCATTATGCGGCATTTCTTTATTCGTTACATGGTATGAACCACACCGCTTATCAATTTATGAAAAAACTACTTAGATGGCGTATGCAAATGAAAGATCCGTCTAAAATAATAATCTTGAACGAGGAAATATCATCACTGATGTTGAAATCAAAAATGGATTATAATATTTTTTGTCTGTTTTCTTCTCATAGTTTCATGAGTAGATCGAATCGGCTAAAGATTAGCAAAGGGAAAGCCAATATAGCTTCCACCAGAATAGGCCATAGAATACTTTATAAAATGGGCAAAGTCGAGGGGCAAAGCTAGTGACATAATATATTACATTTTTGAGATCATTAAAAATGAAATTATATGGACCTTTGACAAAGTAAACATTAGAGAAAACGACTCGTGGAGGAGGGCCAACCCAGCTTATATTAAAGCTCTTTACGAAGTGGGCGACCATAGTCTCTATCTCTTACTCAGTATACGACGACCTGAAATTAAATTTTAAGTTTATTTAAAAGTATAAACATGGGTAATGTACACAAAACAAAAGTATTATTGTATTTTTATTTCATGACAGAAAAGCGCATAAACCATATATCATGAACTGCTGAGCGGTTTAAAAGATATATCCGTGCTTGTTTGAAAATTAAAGATGGTGACATGATGATGATGAAGCGCTGGGCAAATGACTGTAGTTAGTCAACCGACCAGTTGTTACTTTCGTCACTTTTTAGCGTTCCGTAACTCAAAAGGTAAAAAAGGAACCCTTATAAGATCACTTTCTTGTCCGTTTGTCTGTCGGTCTGTCCGTCTGTCTGTCCGTGTGTCACCACCGATTTTCTCAGGAACGGGTGGACCTAATAAGTTGAAATTTAAACCAAATCCTGATCCTGAGGTCTATAGTCCATATTAGGTTTATAAATATCATGGCCCTGAGTACACGATAAAAACATATGGGCAAATTTAGATTTTCGCGAAAACTTGAAAGTACCAAAATTTACCTTAATTTTCAATTGTTTTTATTTTTGGAATTTTTCCTTTACGTATGCTGTGCTGTAAGGCCTATTAACCAAAGTTGATAATTCTAGGTCTACCGGAAGTACCCTATAGGTTTTGGGTCGAAAACCTATAGGGTACTTCCCGTTGACCTAGAATCATGAAATTTGGCAAGAAGCAAGGTCTTACAGTAAATGAGTACTTACTTACAGTAAGACTTACAGTACAAGTAAAGGAAAAATTCTAAAAATAAAAATGTTGGAAATTTAAGGGTGTCATACATACATACATACGCTAATTAAGATAGACCTCTGAGGTATATGAGCGCTCGCTGGTTCAAATTCTAGCACGGATGTTCGTCCACAGGGTCTAGGAGTATATTATAACTACCACACCCTTGAGAGTCAGATTATTCTAGACCTAGCGAGTTTTTTTTTAATATCTTATAGGCTTGCGTTTGACCACTGTCTCACCTGTTGGTAAGTGATGATGCGGTCGAAGATGGTAAGCTAGTCAGGCCTAGAATAGGAACTGGCTCTCAAGGATAGCTGCCGGAACACATTAGATGTTTGGCGACAGATTTTCTAACATGGCGTTTACCATCTTCGATCAAATCTTCGCTTATCACCAGTCGGTATAGTGGTCAAACGCTAGTCTATAAATTAAACTTATATATTTACAAGAGTCTGTTTACCAATATCGGAGACGGGATCCCTTTGTTTCGCATATTTTTTTATTTCTTATATACTTAGGCATAACGGATTACGAATAATGTTTAATGGCATAATAGTACTATCGCATAATTTATTTTGGCATATTGTATAAACGAGCATAACTTTCATTTAGGCTATATTGTTTTGACCTAATTTTTCGATTTGTTTATGATTCGCATAAAGTTTTAGGACATATTTTTTATTGGCCTAATAGTTTTATACATAATAAATGAAGTCATAATTGAATGTATACACATGTTATGCTGAATTATTCCAATTAAAATAAAAAAACGTATACATATTACGACAAAAAATGTTATGCGAAACAATAGGGAACCATCGGAGACTTAAGGGTGGTGAAATATGACATTTTTAATCGACAAATCACTATCTCAATTTTCATTTTTTTTTTTTTTATTTATAATTTGTTTAGTCTGCAGCATAATAGAGGATGTTTTGAGTCGTAGCTGTAATAGTTTTTATTATTTATTATAGTAGAATAGTTAGAATAATAAACGATACTTAGAATTGATTTACTTTGTTTTATTTATCTTTGCCCACTCTAAGGTTAGAAACACTACCTACTTTGTTTTAATCATCATAACTTCTAATCTATCTTACTTAGGGCTTAGATATAAGATTTATTTTAAAGAAAATGTCCTGTATTATGACAAATAAAAAAAAAATGAGCTTGACTAGTCAGCTTTCATGAAAAAGATACAAAACTAAAAAAATAAAATAAAAATAATCTTGATTTTTATTTTATCCTTCTTGTTCTTCGATGAAAAATATATTGAATAAAAGGTATGAATTGATCATCAATTGATTTTCTACGTTGTTAACTTTCAAATGAGACATCTTTCGTCTTCCTAGGACATCGATAGCAATGATTAAAACAGCACAGGCGCCCGAGCTTCGAGGTTAAAAAACAACATGGCTAATATGGATGGCAATAGCAAAAGAAAATTGGGATAGTGATTTGTAGATAAATAAACTGGCCAAGTGCAAGTCGGACTCGCACTCGTAGGGTTCCGTAACACAGTAGAGTATTCTATAACTTTGATTTTTCGCAACTACAAAATTAACTTTTTCATAGTGTTTATATGAAAAACAAAGTTATCTTTGCGGTCGCCATATCTCTAAAACTGCTGACTGTATCTCGTTCAAACCAATTTTCGTTGATAGTTTTTATTGAGATCTACAGAATATATTTTTTTTAGATTTTTCACTCCCATACTTTAAAAGTTAGAGGGAGGGGACACACATTTACCACTTTAGGCGTGCCTATCTTTCAAATGATTGACTTTGAGAAAAAATGATTTTAGGATTCCAATATCATTTTTAAAGACCTACCTATCCATAGACACACGTATATGTTTGAAGAAAAAATTTTTTTTTTGTTTCAGTTCTATGTATGGGATGCCCCCCCTTAAACTTTTATATTTTTTATTTTTGTATAAAAATCGGAAAGCGGTTTACAGAATACATCTACCTACCAAGTTTCAATTCTGTAGTCCTAACAGTTTCGGAATAAAATGGCTGTGACATACGGACGGACAGACAGACAGACAGACGTGACGAATCTATAAGGGTTCCGTTTTTTGCCATTCGGCTACGGAACCCTAAAAATGCCATATTTCACTCCCCTTAAGTGTCCGGTACTGGTGAACAGACTCATTGTTTATATATATTACTAGAAGTCCCCCGCGGCTTCGCCCGCGTTAAAAACTCCTTTTATTTACTTAAAACTTTTCTTTTGTAAAAACGATTCTATCATTAAATACATCAAATAAGAATTAGCCAAATCGGTTCACCTGTTTTCATGTTATCGCGTGACTAAGACAAATCAGGATTCATATTTATAAAACCCGAAAAACCCAAAAAAGCGCAATCCGAAACAATATTGATTTTCAGACTTTTTTACCCGAGTTCACTCTCTTAGGGTGGCATTTTAAAAAGCCTGAAACTCGTATTTACTTATTTATTTACAGAAGTACTTGTGTGAAATGTCGTATAAAATGACTATCCAAACTTTGAACCCCCGTTTCATCCCTAGAAGAGTGAATTTTGAAAAATCCTTTCTTAGCGGATAACCTACGAGTACGTCAAAATTACTATCTGGATGCCAAATATCAGCGCAATCCGAAACAATATTGATTTCAGACTTTGTTACCCCACTTTACCCTTTTAGGAATAGAATTTCAAAAAGCCTGAAACACGTATTTACTTATTTATTTACTAAACTACTTGTGTGAAGTTTCGAATATAAAAGACAATCTATTCTTGTTTCTCCATACAAACTTTGAACCCTCGTTTCATCCTCTTCAGGGACGAATTTTGGAAAACCTTTCTCAGAGGGAACTAACGTCGTAATTAATAACTATCTGCATGCCAAATTTCAGCGCAATCCGAAACAATATTGATTTTCACACATTATTACCTCATTTCACCCTCTTAGGGGTGGAATTTCAAAAAACCTGAAACACGTATTTACTTATTTTTTTACTGATGCACTTGTGTGAAGTTTTGGATAGAAAAAACTATCTAATCTTGTTTCTCCATATAAACTTTGAACCCCCATTTCATCCCCTTAAGGGGTGAATTTTGGAAAATCCTTCCTTAGTACACCCTTACGTACTAAGACAAATATACCCTCCAAATTTCAAGTCTCTACAACGAGCGGTTTAGGCTGTGCGTTGTCTGTCAGTGAGTCAGTCAGTCAGTATGTCAGGACAAAGATTCTTATAGTATTAGATTTATATTATATATAGGTATTGTAGTTCCGTAGTAACAAACACACAATTAGATAATATCGTTTAAAAACTAAAAAACAACCGACTTCAATGCCGCGCTATTCATTTTCAGTACCAATTTTGAGATGTTTATCTCAATATCTCTGGAGATACTTACCATACCTCGATAAAATTACCATGGTACCACACTTGGGATATCTCCTTTTGAACAAAAAAAGAATAATCGAAATCGGTTCATAAACGACGAAGTTATCCGCGAACAAACATTAAAAAATATATATATATATATATATACGGTCGAATTGAGAAACCTCCTCCTTTTTTTGAAGTCGGTTAAAAAAAGGGGTAAGTTAAATAAAAATAAGTTTGTTCAGTAAATATCATCATTAATCTCATTTATTTTGGAGCATCCTTGAAGATGAAGTTAAATGGTCCCTGGACATGGTTAAGTGCGGTCTGCTTCACTTTGGGTGGAGGTCCAAACCACTCCACCTGGAAATTCTCCACCATTCTAGCTGTGAAGGTTTCCAACTCTAGTTCTGCTATACGATGACCTGGAACAAAAATTATTTAAGCTAGAAAATAGGATAGTTTAAAAACGAATAAACTGGCCAAGTGCGAGTCGGAATCGCACACATAGGGTTCCAACAAAATTAGCCGGAAAAACAAGTCATTTGTATGGATATTTTATTTTAAATATCATTTAGTTTTTAACTGACTTCAAAAATAAGAGGAGGTTTCTCAATTCGACCGTATATATGTTTTTTTATGTGTGTTCGCGGAAAATTTCGTCGTTTATGAACCGATTTTGATGATTCTTTTTTTGTTAGAAAGAAAATATCTCTGGAGTGGTAGTTCCATGGTACCATTGTAATTTCATTGAGATCTGATAAGTATCCCCAGAGATATGTCGGTACACGTCTCAAACTTGCAACTGACTTGCGTGGCATGGAAGTCGGTTGTTTTAGTTATTAAACTATCTTATTATTATTATATGTAATATAAATTATTGTAATACACATTATGAACAATTTAACAAGTCTCTATCTATTACAAGCGTAGTAAATAGAGACTTGACAAATTGCTCAAAGATCAAGCAAAAAACGCCTGACGAAACAAGTTTTTTTTTATTTTTAATGTTATTCTGTTTTTAGTATTTGTTGTTATATCGGCCATATTCTAGGATGATGGATTACAATGGATGGAGCCATGTCAGCCATGTGACGTTGTCACATCGACTTTCATTCTATCAACACATTGTCCTAACCTTTCTATCACAGGGATCGCGAGATAAGAGTAAACGAGAAAGCTAATATCAAATTGACAACCTCGCGCATGGGTGATCGTGTCCATTTTTGACCGGCTAGCAGGCCATAATATAGCGACGCATCATACTTATAAATTAAAAATTAAATAGAAACATAGCTTTAAAGACTGAAACCCTGTTACATGGTTAAATTATGTCGTGTTGTGCTGTGTTTTATCCATCAAGAACAACTAAAGGAGGCGTAAAAGATCCAGAATTATCATTTCACACGTAAGTCTTTGTGGGCATTTATTCTCATATATAAACTACTTTTTGAATCAAAATATTTATTTTGCTTACATTATATACATCTTTTTCGTCATATAACTACCGAGGTGGTAAATGGTTATCATTTGAAAGCTTTAATTTATGTAAATAACAAACATTATTTTACGCCGCCCGGCTAGTGATGTACGAGAACCCTCCAAAACTGTGTCGATAAATATAGTCGATACCCTTATAAAAAGGAATATATAAATTCCTTTAAGTGTAATATTATAATATTACACTTAAAACTTCAAATATATAAATCGTTTATATATATTTTACACTAAATCTATACATATAAAAAAATTGAAGTGTCTGTTTGTAATTCCAAATTAACAGCTTTTCACTAAATGCATATGAAAGAATATACGGTACTCACATAAAAAACAAAATTTTAAATGTTTGTCTGTCTGTCTGTTTGTTCCGGTTTATCTCTGAAATGACTGGACCAATTTAAAGGGACTTTCACTAGCAGAATGCTGATGTTAAAATATTAACTACTAAGTAACTTGGCTACTTTTATTTTAGAATAAAATAAAGTTCCACGAAATCAAAATTGAAGCTAATGAAATAGGGAACAATATCTGATACAAATAGGGAAGGTTAATGTGCAAATTAAGCAGTGTTTTCTACCGCGCACAGCCCACGCGCATGTTGCCGCTGTCATTAAACGCGGACAAAGCCGCGGGACCCAGCTAGTTGATTTATAATATGAAGATTTTTATAAGGATGGAACGGTTAGCTTATGGCTTTGCTTAGAACGAAATTTGAATATTTTTAACCGACTTCACAATAAAAAGATGAGGTTCTCAGTTCGCCTTTTTTATGTTTGTTATCTCATAACTCCGTAAGTTCTTAACCGGATTGGAATTTTTTTTTCGAGAGTTTATTCTGCCTGTTTGGTCCCATTGTACATTTTTTGAAATCTGATAAGTATCTCCAGAGATATGGACATAAACACCTCCAACTTTAACTTTATACTGAAAATGGATAGCGTGGCATTTGAAGTTGGTTTTTTCGTTTTGTGAACGATCTTAAAATATTATAAAAAGTGATCAAAGTAATGTCGCGCAAAATTAGTAGTAACTAGGTACCTAATTATATTATCAGCACTTATACTTACTCGTATTCAATCTATTATTACTTATGATAATGCTATTATATATATTTTTATGAAGAATGTGTGACAGTTTACCACATTAATATATTATATCATTTTGTTGTAGGTTTCCAAAATGTCCGAAAATCCAATCAAGTGGATAAAGGCAGTAACTGCAGTAAGGCGTGAAAATTAGGATCCAACGAAACACTTCAGACTTTGTTCTAAACATTTTGATAAATCAATTTTGTACCTACTAGATTATCAATCAAGCTGGAACTGACACCGAGGAAACGGAAAACAATAGAAGCTATTTTGATTTTAAAATTATCGTGAATTAGTAACATTATTATTGTTATATACCGGCTGTAATTCACGTACCTTTAGTCGAATTTACTGGTGAACATCGCGATCTCACCGCGTGACCTCACTCCCGAGGAAGAGCGACTGACTCGCTCGAAACCCAGGTCGAGAAAATTCGACTAATGGTACGTGAATTACAGCCGGTATATATAATAGGTATATAATCTGTATCTGTAATAGGTAGACGTCATCGCATACTATCAAGTGAGAGTCATGCTTGTCCTGTTACCTTTTACAATTAAAAATCTGATTAATGTTTACAAAGTAAGTATGGCCTAATTTGTGGTTTCACTGCATTTTTTTTATTATTTGCGATGCGCGTAATTTTATATGATAATTTATCTAATACTATAAGAATCTTTGTCCTGACATACTGACTGCCTGACAGACAACGCACAGCCTAAACCGCTGGTCGTAGAGACTTGAAATTTAAAGAGAATATTTGTCTTAGTACGCAAGGGTGTGCTAAGAAAGGATTTTTCAAAATTCACCCCGTTAGGGGGTGAAATGGAGGTTCAAAGTTTGTACGGATAAATAAGATTAGATAGTCTTTTCTATTCGAAACTTCATACAAGTGCTTCAGTAAAAAAATATGTAAATACGTTTCTCAGGCTTTTTCAAAATTCCACCCCTAAAAGAGTGAAATGAGGTTACAAAGTCTGAAAACCAATATTGTTTCGGGTTGCGCTTAAATTTGGCATCCAGTTGTTTTAACATAAGTATCCGTTAAGAAAAGATTTTTCAATATTCACTCTTTAAGGGGATGAAACGGGGGTTCAAAGTTTGGATAGTCATTTTATTCGACCTTCACGCAAACCGTACTTCTGTAAATAAAAAAGTAAATACGAGTTTCAGGCTTTTTCAAAATGCCACCCTAAGAGGGTGAAGTGGGGTAACAAAGTCTGAAAATCAATATTGTTTCGGATTGCGCTGAAATTTAAAATGCATGCAGCCGCAGGGCACTTCTAGTATTTTCATATAAATTATATACTGTAAAGGACAATTTTAATCTATGATATTGGGCCAAGATAATTGGCGTAATTATTTAAATAAGGATTAATACTGTATAGAAGAAAATAGCCTCGAAAGTTCTGTAACATTTTTTATTAAAAAATAAAGATTAAAATAGTTACTGTGAGTCTGTGCAATAGACATATGTTATCGCGGACTTTTTTGTAGGTCTTATTAAGTTGTGCTACTCTTCGGTACATACTTTCTTACATCTATTTCAGATTAATAATCTTTCGTAAAAAACGTGTTTTCTCGACCGTTTTATTGGCGACTTAAGTTGCAAAATAGGTCTTCACGAATATACCTATCTTTTAAACAGGATAATATATAGCCTATGTTAATTCTAAAAGACCATTAATATATTTATATATGAGAGAAAAAATAATCGTCCTGTAGTTTTTGAGCTAACTCAATACAAACATACATGTTATCTCTTTATAATATTAGTATAGAAGTATTGATGCTTTTGTAGCTCAAAATTGTAATATTTAATTGACGTATTGAAAACGCAAAAACATTTAAGATTTGTGTTATAGAAAAGCTAAGAAATCTATACCGCCAGATTTAAGGTTGCCTAATTACAGTTAAGTACTGTAGCATTTTTTAACAATAACTAATTTCCATAAGTTCAGTAAAGTAACTACGTATTTTATCACATTAATTGTTTTCTTTTTACATAAGTTTTAGTTTTCTACATTTTTCACTTTTTTATCGATATGTTCTACACTAGTGATCACTTCCCTACTCACGCACACTCTAGCAGTTCTAGACACTAACACAAACAGAAAATGGACATGCTGCCAAAGTTTTGACGCCATCCATTGTAATCCATCTCCTAGGCCATATTAATACTACGTAAGTAGTTAAGTACTATTAATTAGTCTGTGGTAATACATACTTTATGAAGATTTTAAGCACGGAGAATAGACTCTACTTATCCGTGATTTTAAGTCTCTATCTATTATGAGTATCGTAGACAATTTATATGACAACTTTTTAAGATATACTTACATACAAATACTGATCGATTCGCAACAAATTCGTTCAAAGTCATGTGTGGATTATAACCGCATCCTGCAAATGCTTGGAAGCAAACTACGTGACAACGTGTAATTAAGCTACTATCACCGTCGTAGTCGCCAAACAATTAGGCGTCCATTACACGGTAGGTTATCCATTATTCAAAAACAAAAGTCATGACTGATGGTTGCTCATACAGCAAAATTAAAGTATGTAAATATCGTTCCGTCACCGTCAGTCACCCCATTACACGATCAGTTATCCATCAGTCACAGCCGTGACTGTGAGCAAACTGACAGCAAAACCTATCGTGTAATGGACGCCTTAACGGTGACTTTCGACAGCTGCTCGACAGCTGACAGTTCCCATTCTAGGCCTAGCGTGCTTTCATCCTCGACCACTTTTTCACCTTTTACACCAACCTTTTAAGCGTTTACTGCTGGCTACTGAGCCAGCAAACGCCTTAAAAGCATTTAGTTGTATTTAAATTTACTCGGAAAACGAAGCGTAGGACGCCTTGTGACCAGGTGGAGCGACGATATTATGTAGTACTATTAGTTATTCTGTGACGATATTCGCAAAGCGGTGGGCAGTGACTGGAAAAGAAGAGCCAAAGATCTGGCTTATCGGCGTTTTTTGGGAGAGCCCTATGTACAGTAGTGGACTGATACCGGCTTACAATGATGAAATTTACTTGAGAACGGAAGAATGAAGAAGACTTCATTGCCACAGAACTCTAAATAGTGCCTTATTATTTAGACTTCTGTGTTCATTACCAATACATCCTCGAACTCCAAAGCCAAAAGGATTGTACGCGAAAGGGTGCGCGTTTCTGTGGTATAATAAATCTTCTTTTCCGACCAGCCACCGTTCTGGAAGGTACTCCTTGGCTTGAGGGTACTCTTTATCCATCAACGACATGTTTTGGTGACCAAAAGCAACAGTCATCTGCAATATCAAACAAAATTTGTAGAGAATGGTAATTATATTTCGCAACAATTTATATATGCACTTAATACAAGTAAGTTTGTATGTAATCAGATCTCAAATAAAATAAATCAAAAGTAAAAAATATTTTTAAAAAGCTTTAATCGAGGACAAGGAATTAAAATGTTAAAAATAAATTCTAGTAAGTATTTTGCGGGTAGGTTATATTCTTAAAAGCTGGAGGCACTACCCGTTTCACAGGTTAGGTACTTACTATACTTCTGTGCCTCAAGCTTTTAAGAATATAAGTACCTACCCGCAAAATACCTACAAGAATTTATTTTTAACATTTTAGTTCCTTGTCCTCGGTAAAAGCTTGTTTTAAAAAATATTTTTAACTTTTAATTATTTTTTAAATTTTTGGTAGGTATAGATAGCTCGCACTTGGAAGGCTTATTCTGTTTCTATAACGCATTTGAAGGCCAGTGTTACAGTACAGATAACAATACTGCTATCGTCGTCAATATTCAAATAAGTCCAAAGTCCAAGGCTCCAAAGTCTTCACTACGTAACTTACGTTAGGCGGTATCTTGTATCCCAACAAATTGTATTCTTTAGTTGTGATTCTTATATTCCCGGACACGAATGGCATCATTCGCAGCGACTCTTTCAGACACGCCTTCAGGTAAGATTTCTTCTCATCACCAGAATGCAATTCTTCCCTCAACTTGTTCTGCTTTTCTGGATTCACAGCGAGGAGGTACAAAGTCGCTGTTACTGTATTACCGGCCTGAAAAACAAAAAAGAACCTAAAACCTGCCAAAATGTTCCATACAACATACATAACATATCCATATATTACATCTTTCGAAATTATAGCTAAGCAAATTGATAACTTTAAAGTCAAAAATAAATATTTATACTATAAATGATTTTCTTACCGAATCAACACCAGTGAACAGCATATCTGAAGCCATTATGTGAGCAAATTCTTCATTGATCTCTAACAGCTTTTCCAGAATGCCCTTTTCATCGTCTGATTTCTGCTTCGATTTTAATTCTTGCATGGCTTGACTTATAAAGTGCTTGCAGATACTGGAAAGAAAGGCATATTAAGTTATGTTTATAAATTTTGCACTGTCCGGTTCTAGCTTGCGTTTATTTTGTCGAAAATGCTAACCCATCTAAAAAATTATCGTTTGGGAGCATCTTTTGACCAAATTAGATACATTATTTTTTTGTTTCATAAGCCACATGAGTCTTTTTCTTTACTCATGTGGATCAGCTGCAAATTGGGTATATATATTAATGTCGCAGGCAGATAGCTTAATAAGCCGTTCAATCAACAGCCTAGCCTCTTTACTAAACAGCGCCGTTCAACTAGATTCTTGAATGATATCCAGCCGTAGCGTTCGTTACAACATTAAGCATTAGCCAGCTAGTTGGCTAATACTTAGGCCATTCATATAATGTTTTAGTGTGACACTTAGGAAACACACTAGAGAATAGTGACCACCACCGCGTGACGTGCGCCGACGAGCGCAGCGAGGAGGGGGGCCGTGGCAGCGGCCGCGCATCACCAGAAATAAATCGCCTCTTTGCATCAATAACGTGTTATCTTGAAAAACACAATTATATAGTATGCTATTTTTTTACTTTAAAAAAAATTTATCTTAACTAGTTGATGTTTTACCTTAATTTTAAATAAAGTACGTAGTTTAATAACTAAGCTTTCTGAAAATTATAAGAAGAATTTATATATTACAATAAATTAGGCAAAAATGGCATATTTAGTAGAAAACGGTAAATATGTCACATTTTTCCTGAAAATATGAAAAAGATAAGTGTAACAAACAGATAAGACACGGTGTTGATGCTATTATTTTTATTTAGTTAACGAGTTAAATAATCTGAATTGATCTTATTGAATATGATCTATTTAATGTTATATGACGTGCGTAAGTGCTAATTTTTTATTTGCTCATATACTAAATAAATGCTTTGACTTGACTTGACTTGTCTGGCAGTCGAGCCTGGATGCCCAGATTTTAATTATAAATTTTGTAAATATGTGACGTCTTATCAAATAAATGGCCTCACCGATTCTACTAAAATTTTGTACAAAGATAGTCAATAGAACATACAAGAACAAAGGATACTTTTTTTCTGGTAGACGAGTCTGGATGTCCAGTTTTTTTAAATTGAATTTCGTTAACGTGTGCCGTGTTATCAGCTAAGGCTTGACCAATTCAGCTAAATTTTGTATAAAGAAAGTCAATAAAGCACAGAAGGACAATAGGATACTTTTTTTTTAATGACAATCAAGTCTAGATTTTCAGATTTTTTTATTAAACGCACCCATTTGCCTTATCTATTTTTTAGAAAATATTTCGAATATTAGGAACGGTTGTGTTTTATCAGCCTTATGCATCAAACCGAGTCATACATTTAAACAGCACATCTTTGTATTCGTAACCATAATGATAATTGACTTGAGAATGCCAAAAATTTCGCGCTCGCTACGCTCGCACAACCATTCACCTTTCACCTTCACCACCTATTCACCTTTTTAAAAAAGATTTCAGGAACTTTTTTGTTTTATCAGCTTCAAGCATTAGACTAAGTTATACATATAAAGAGCACATTTTTGTATACCTAACCATAATGATCGATGACTTTAAAAACGGAGGATATCAAGTTCAACCTTAGAATCGTCTATAGTGATTTTATTATAAGGTCATAAAACTGTTAGGGTCATAAAAAATCGAAAAATAATTTCTCGCTCGCTCGCTCGCGCAATCATTCACCTTATCTTATTTGTAGAAAATATCTTCAGGCACTTTTGTGTTTTAACAGCCTCATACATCAGACTGAGTCAAAAACTTAAGCAGCACAACTTGATATACGTGACCTTAATTTTAAAGACTTTAACAAGAGATATCGTAATATCGAGTTCGACCTTAGGGTCATCTATAGGGACTTAATTAGTAGGTCATAAAATTTTCAGGGTCATAAAAAGTCTAAAAAAAATTCGCGCTCGCTACCTTCGCGTAATAATAGCGCTCCCTGCGCTAACCATTCATTTTATCTTCTTTGTAAGAAATGTTTCATGATCTTTTGTGTTTAAACAGCTTCATGCATCATATTGAGTCAAACATTTAAACAGAAACACTTGGTATATCTAACTATAATTATTAATGAATTGTACAACATAGGATATTAAGTTCGACATTTGGGTCATCTAAAGTGACTTGATTAGGTCATAAAACTTATAGCATAAAAAAAAATTGCGTAAATAGGAATCGCACTTGCAGCATTTCAGAAATTTCTAAAAACGTAATTGGCACTGACAACGGAGGATATACCTGGACCTTAGGGGCAACGATCTTAACCTCAAAGATCAGAAAATTTTACTGGTCATAAATAGTAATAGTATAGTAATAGTAATTATTTAAAATCTCGCTCGCTTCGCTGCCATATCTATCCGTTTTATTTACTTTGGGGGAAATATTTTGAATGTTTTTGCGTTTAAACATTACTGTTCCCTACCTATTTAGTTCAGAATGTGTCATACTTTTATTTAGTACCAACTTAGCATAACGTTGTCATGGGAGACTTTAACGCCAAAGTGGGAGTACAAACTTGCGGCGAATCGTCTATAGGACCACACGGATTTGGGAGTAGGAATCACAGGGGACAAATGCTCGTCATTTTCCTCGAGAGAGAGGGGCTTTTCTTGATGAACTCGTTCTTCAAGAAACAGCCCCAAAGGAAATGGACGTGGCAAAGCCCCGACTTTGTGACTAAAAACGAGATTGACTTCATCATTACGGACAAACGGCGCATATTCAGAGACGTCTCAGTGATCACTAGGTTTAATACTGGAAGTGATCACCGACTTGTACGAGGCACTCTGGATATCGACTTTAAAGCCGAGAGATTCCGATTGATGAAGTCTACGCTCCGCCCGAACCTACTCCAAACCGTTGTTGGGTCCGAAACATTCCAATTAAAATTGGAAAATCGATTCGCTGCCTTGGAAACCACAGATGACGTAGACCAGAAACTCGAAGAAGTGGTGGAAATCCTCAGGGATGAAGGGACGAAGTTTTGCGAGAGCAAGCGTACGGGCAAAAAATCCAAACTCTCGGCAGAAACACTTCGGCTAATGGAAGAGAGACGAACAGACCCTTTGTCAGCTTTGTCAACTAACCTGGTGCGCAACAAATCCATAAAGAAGCTGGTACGACGCGACCTCCGATCCTCTAACACGCTCTTGATTAAAGAATCAATTGAGCAGAATCGGGGGTCGAAAGTGTTCGTCCAGCCTCTGGGTAGAAGCCACCTCACAAAGCTGACAACGTCAACGGGGAACGTCGTCGCATCCAAGCCGGAGATTCTGTCGGAAGTTGAAGACTTCTACGGCAAGCTCTACGCATCGCATGCTTCAAGGCCCGAACCCGATACTGAGGATTCTAGAGCCACCTTAACCCGCCACTTCACAGAAGATCTGCCCGAAATTAGCCGAGACGAAATCGTGATGGCCCTTAAACAACTCAAAAATGGAAAAGCCCCAGGAGAAGACGGAATCACAACGGAGCTTTTAAAAGCCGGAGGATCTCCAGCAGTTCAACAGCTTCAGCAGCTATTTAATTCCGTTCTTTTTACTGGGAGAACTCCACAGGCATGGAACAGAAGCATGGTGGTTTTGTTTTTCAAAAAAGGAGACAAAACCCTATTGAAAAACTATCGCCCGATTTCGCTTCTGAGCCATGTCTACAAGCTGTTTTCAAGGGTCATCACGAACCGTCTTGCGCGAAGACTCGACGAGTTTCAACCTCCGGAACAGGCCGGGTTTCGAAGCGGTTACGGCACCATAGACCACATCCACACGGTGCGGCAGATTGTACAAAAGACCGAAGAGTATAATCGGCCCCTGTGCTTAGCATTTGTGGACTATGAGAAGGCCTTTGACTCAATCGAAACCTGGTCTGTTCTCGAGTCCTTGCAGCGTTGCCAAGTCGACTGGCGATATATCGAAGTGATGAGATGTCTATACAATGCCGCAACGATGACTGTACAAGTACAGAACCAGCGAACTAAACATGTCCACCTGCGTCGAGGAGTGAGACAGGGGGACGTCATATCCCCGAAACTGTTCACTAACGCCTTGGAGGATATGTTTAAGACGCTGGACTGGAAAGGTCGTGGCATTAACATCAACGGCAGGTACATCTCTCACTTACGATTCGCAGATGACATCGTCATAATGGCAGAGACGCTGCAGGACCTACAAAGGATGTTGAATGGCCTAGCTGATTCTTCTCGTAGCATCGGTCTCCGGATGAATTTGGACAAAACCAAAGTCATGTACAACGAGCACGTTGTTCCGGAACCGATTGCCGTAGATGGAATCCCACTCGAAGTTGTCACTAAGTATGTTTACCTAGGGCAAACGCTCCAACTAGGCAAACATAACTTCGAGAAGGAAATCCAGAGAAGAATTCAGCTGGGCTGGGCAGCATTCGGAAAACTCCGTCGAGTCTTCTCGTCGCCTATACCACAGTGTCTAAAGACAAAAGTCTTTAACCAGTGCGTCCTACCTGTGATGACATACGGAGCCGAGACGTGGGCACTCACAGTCCGACTGGTCCACCAGTTTAAAGTCGCTCAGCGAGCTATGGAGAGAGCTATGCTCGGTATTTCTCTGCGGGATCGAATCCGGAACGAAGTAATTCGCCAGAGAACTAAAGTTATCGACATAGCTCAACGGATTAGCAAGCTGAAGTGGCAGTGGGCTGGTCATATCTGCCGCAGGACTGATAACCGTTGGGGCAGACTTGTCCTAGAGTGGAGACCGCGAATCGGCAAACGTAGCGTAGGACGTCCTGTGACCAGGTGGAGCGACGACATACGTAAAGCGGTGGGCAGTGACTGGAAGAGAAGAGCCGAAGATCGGGCTCAGTGGCGCATCTTGGGAGAGGCCTATGTCCAGCAGTGGACTGATACAGGCTGATGATGATAGCATAACCATCAACATAGTAAGCCTTTACTACAAAAGATATATACCTTGGTCTAAGAGATCATCGATCATTGACCTCAAAGGTCATTTATAAAGACTCAAATAACGCGGGCGAAGCCGCGGGTAACAGCTAGTTGTTATATAAACAAGTCCTTAAGCTAATATGGACTTATGTTTTCCAGCTATGGGGCTGCACCAATAAAGCAACATAGAAATTATACAAAGATTCCAGTATAATGTACTCAGGAGCATCGTACGGGCACCGTGGAACATCAGAAATGACAATCTTCACCGGGACCTAAAAGTGGAACACGTCGCTAAAATTATAAAATAGTATGCTGAAGCTCACGATCGCCGCCTTCACCATCATGTGAATGTCGAGGCCATACAGCGAACGGACATAGACATAGTGAGAAGACTAAAAAGGGTCAAACCCTTCGAGTTACTTTAGTGATACTTTATCAAGTGAACAAAGTGTAGTGATAGTGAACGCTATTTAAAAGAACACAACAACAAAGTGTCTTCCCCTTAGTAGAGACATTAAAGTCTGGCCATAACTGCTGTACACTCCCTGAGGTATGCGCGCGGCGAGACGGGGGGACGCGGGTATGCGCGCGGCGAGACGGGGGGGACGCGCTCCGTCAGTCTGCCGTCCCCACAGTCTGTTTCCCCGGCTCCCACCTCGCCGCGCATACCTCAGAGAGTGTACAGCAGTTATGGCCAGACTATAAGAAAAGAGTTAATGGACACATTTTAGTAATATTCTAATATGTAGTTAATTAAGTCAAAATAAAATTACTCATTAGCCTAGTTGTTATAAGGCTAGATTGTAATGGTAGTGAGATATATACATCATGCAGATATAAAATTATAAGAAAACAAAAAGTTTTTAATTAAGTCTTGTTTACACAATATTTCAAAGTTATAAAAAGTAAAGCTAGAAATTGCTTGTCTTGTGCAGTTAATTCTTACGATTCATGTTGAGCATAAAGCGACATGGCTCTCTTGAAGTTTGGTGTAGAGATAATCCTCCAAAGACTCGGTTTGAAGTTCAGTTTGTCTGTCAAGATAAAGAGCTCATGGATACATTTAATAAGATTTTTAGCAGGTGAGTCTTCTGGAAGGTCAGGATCCAAGCAGCCAAGTCTACAACCTAGAGCTACAACTCCGATAGATTCCAGAGCCCATAGATACATGTCTGCGTCGAATTCTCCTTTGACCATAAAGTTTTCATCGCGCTGCAACTTTATTCTGAAACAATTTAGCAACAATTCAGCAGTCGTTTTTAGCGTTCCGTATCCAAAGGGTACCAAAGAAACCCTATTACTGAGACTTCGTTATCCATCCGTCCGTCTGTCCTTCCGTCTGTCCTGACTTTACTGTACTACTGTATCTCCTAAACCGTAATAGTATTAGATGCTTGACATTTTTACGAAATATGTATTACCATGGGAGATTTGACAACAAACACTAAAAACAAAATATAATTAAATATTAAAAGGTATACAAGAAAAGTGTTTTTTCGGCCTTTTTTGCTTGAACTTGTGAACCATAATAGTGATAGACTTGAAATTTGCTCATAGTGTGTATTATTCTGGTTGCTATAAGATATAGCAATAAGTAATATATATATATAATATATGAAACACTAAAAACTAAATGAAATTGTTAATTCAAGGGAGTCCCCATACAAAAGAAACTTATTTTTCTGGCAAATTTTGTTTAATCGGAACCCTACGTGTGCGAGTCCGACTCGCACTTGGCCAGTTACTTTTATATGGTAATCCGCATACCGTTTTATCCTTAATCTTTTAAGTTTTTTATTTTTAACCGACGAAAAAAAACGGAGGAGGTTCTGAAATCGACGCGTATATATATATTTTTTTCCATAGAAAATTAACATTGTCGAAGTCATGCCCATACATTTTTATAAACACTGTTTAATTATTTTTACCCACGACGGAACCAAGACGGTATATGAGTTTGGGGTAAGAGGAGTTTTGTATGTGCAAATCCAAGTTGCCATTTTTCTCCAAAACTACTAGTCCGATTTTCATGGAATTTTTAGTTATATATAGTATTTTTAGTAATACTATTATGAGTTTCGGTTTGATTGGTGCATGTTCTTAGATAGGTGTTACGGTCACAACTCACCAGGGGGCGCTGCAGTAAACATTTATTTGTGCAAATCAATGTTGCCATTTTCTCCAAAATGACTAGTCCGATTTTGATGCAATTTTCAGTGGTGGGTTCGGGTTCAATTGGTGCATGTTCTTAGATAGGTGTTACGGTGACAACTCACCAGGGGGCGCTGCAGCAAACATTGTTTGTGCAAATCCATGTTGTCATTTTTCTCCATAACTAGGTACTAGTTCGATTTTGTCTTTAAACGGTTCGTAATAATTAATCAGTGGTTGTTTCAGATAGATATTATGAATTTAACTTTTTAAAGGACGCTGTCGTTGGTGTTTATTCAAAATTTTAATTTTGTTACTTGTTATACACTACACTACAACATTAGTGTGAAATAAAAATCACCTTTCAATCATATCCATAGCCACCTCATTTAGGGCTGCTGCGTGAAGTTTTATAGTTTTCGGCTGCAGTAGCACTGGATTCACCGTTGTACGTAACTCCTTCCATAAATTACCATGACTGAAAATTCAAAGTAAATCTTATGAGAGACCAGTGGCGCAGTATGAGAATCGGCTTTGACGTACGTACGACAAAGGTAGTGGGTTCAAATCCCGCCGTGCTCCAATGGATTTTTCTATTAAAAATGTAAATGAGCATTTCGAAGTGAAAGAAAGAAAGAAAAAACATTTATTTCGACAACACAATACCCTGTACACACCAACAATAGGTACAGTATTAATCAAACTTTTGTGGCCCTCCGGTTTTAGAAAAAATACCGCTAAGAAACCCCCGGCTCGGTGGGAGGACACTGTGTAGTGTCTGCCTGGCCAGCTACCACACTTAAGTAAGAAAATCTATCGTCAAACATCTAAAGTGTTCCCGCAACTGTCCTTGAGAGTTAGTTGCCATTCTAGGCCTAGCGTGCTACCATCCTCGACCGCATCATCACTTACTGACAGGTAAGATAGTGATCAAACGTCAGCCTATACGATATAAAATATCATCATTCTTTTGACCTTACCCACCGACGTGGGGTAGAATAAACATGTCATTATCCCCATTTTCATTCATGCCTAGTGATTTGCAAAAATTTAAAGTATATCGACCAATTACTGGATTTCAAAAAAAGTTTTGAGCCTGAGCCTTGTTCTATTCATTATTCGAAAACCTGAATTAAATAAAACTGGCCAAGTGCGAGTCAGACTTTTGTCCCGCACACGGAGGGTCCCGAACGCCATCTAACGAATATCTAACGAATTTCTAACACCAACTAAGTGAACGTTAGCACAAAGGTGTTAGTAATTAATATTATTAATAAGGTAAACAATCGTTCACAGATGGCGCTATAATAAAAAACACGTTTTTTGTATGGGGTTGGTTGTTGGTTGTCTTTAATTTTTAACTTTGTTCTGTTCTTAGTATTTTTTGTTATAGCGGCGACACAAGTACATCATCTGTGAAATTTTCAACCGTCTAACTATCACGGTTCATGAGATACAGCCTGGAGACAGACGGACAAACAGACAGCGGAGTCTTAGTAATAGGGTTCCGTAGGTACCCTTTGGGTTCAGAACCCTAAAACAAAGGTGACTTTATCATAATATAAATTTGACCCAAACAAACAGGGCAAGTTAAATAAAACCGTTTAACAATAAAAAATCTTACTCTGTAATGAGACCTGTAGGTCTTCCCTCTTTTGCATCTTTTTTAAATTTCTTTCTGTAATATTCTAGACTGTCAAAACCGGGTCGCAGCGGATGTTGGTTTTCATTCCGCAAAATCTGGAATCAATTAGTATCAAAGTTGATTTTTTCTAACATTTTCTTAAGCAAAATGATATTTATGCATTAACAAAACTGGCCAAATGCATGTTGCACTTCGCACATTTAGGGTTCCTTACCAAACGTAGAAAATAAGTCATCCGAATGGTATAATTATTCATAGCCACGTAGGTGCCCGTGCTTAGCAGTGGCGTGACGCCGTCCGCATCTCTTGTGTGCTACGCGTTTGACCGCAAAATCAAGTTGGTAGTAAAAAAAAAACCGGCCAAGGGCGAGTTGGACTCACGCACCGAGGGTTGCATACAAACTTGTCTAACTAACACGTCTTAGCTGGGGCCGATGACAACGGAACATAAATATTATGCGGTATATTTTTATTTTAGCTTTATTTACCGTAGCAGAACTTTCAGGTTCAAAAAGAATTAGCATTGTTTTCTTTCCAACAAAGCCGTCAAGTCTAACGATGGGACCGAATTTTTCGTACAACTTATTGGTCAGTTCCACGCCGTTGAGCTCATAAAATAAACCTGCAATAATCGAATTATTCTGTAGATATAATATGTTACTCAAAGTATATTATTTAATAATCCAGCAGATTCTAAGATATACCTTCTTCAGCATCAGGTCAATTTTTATACAATCTCATTGAAGTAGGAATAAACTGGCCAAGTGCAAGTCGGACTCGCACTCGTAGGGTTCCGTAACACAGTTAAGTATTCCATAACTATGATTTTTCGCAACTACAAAATTAATTTCAAAGTGTTTGTATGAAAAACATCTTTGCGGTGGCCATATCTCAAAAACTGCTGGCTGTATCTCGTTCAAACCAATTTTCGTTGTCAGCTTTTAATGAGATCTACAGCATATATTTTTTTTAGATTTTTCACTCTCATACTTTAAAAGTTAGAGGGGGTGGGACACACATTTTACCACTTTAGACGCGCCTATCTTTCAAATGATTGACTTTGAGAAAAAATGATTTTAGGAACCTCAATGTTATTTTTGAAGACCTATCCATAGA
Organism: Cabera pusaria; assembly: GCA_954871355.1. Classification (NCBI taxonomy): domain Eukaryota; kingdom Metazoa; phylum Arthropoda; class Insecta; order Lepidoptera; family Geometridae; genus Cabera; species Cabera pusaria. The sequence goes on from OX940888.1 coordinate 22,722,555, forward strand.
CACCCCCACACGTATAGGTTTGAAGAATTTTTTTTTTGTTTCAGTTCCATGTAAGATATTTTTTATTTTTGTATTAAAATCGGAAAGCGGTTCACAGAATACATCTACCTACCAAGTTTCAATTCTATAATCCTAACAGTTTCGGAATAAAATGGCTGTGACATACGGACGGACACACAGACAGACAGACAGACAGACAGACGTGACGAATCTATAAGGGTTCCGTTTTTTGCCATTCGGCTAAAAAAGAGCCCAGAAAAAAGCTCATTGATTCGTCCATCTATCGTATGCTGCCGTTGCTGATTGCTGGATATGATGTATGACATTTAGGCCTAGCTGTGATTGGCGGACGCTACCGCAGCCAAATTTGTATACATTCCGTAGTGAGGAGTACCTATTCCTCTACGATACATGCTAATGTGTCATGTCAACTGCTGTCATAGTAGCTAGCTACCATAGCTTTTTTTCATAATAAGGAGCAGCAAACAGGCAAGCGGCCCACCCGATGGTAAGTGGTTACCACCGCCTATTGACATCTGCAATACCAGAGGTATTGCCGGTGTCTTTTTTACCCTTATTAGAGAGCACTCTTATTACTCTTCGTTTAAAGCTACTCAGATTAAATGTTTTTGGGAAGGTTTCAGATGGCAGGTCATTCCACATCTTACAGGTATGTGGGAAGAACAATCGTGTGAAACGAGTAGTATGTGATGCCCACGTATCTATAATGTGCGGTTATGCTTTTTGACAGTGTCGGGAGTTTCGATGATGGAAACGGGACGGAGTTATGATATTAAAAAGCTCTTCAGAACATTCCCCGTGATAGTACCTATAGAAAAGGCTAAGAGAGCCAACGTCGCGACGTAGACTCAAAGGTTCCAATTTATCAGTTAGCTTGGGGTCGTATCAAGCAACACATAAACAAAAGTTTCACTTGCATCGTGCTTCGCTTTTCTCGTTTCATAAAAAACCACACTATTTTTTTGTTAATATGGTTCCATACAGTCGCACAAAATTGTAGTTCACAGCGTACGTCTCTGCAGCCTTTCAAATTAGTATTTTATTAACTGAAGAAAAGTAAATATTTTAACCTCCTGGAATGAAATGATGTAAAGGTCCTAGAATAGGCAAATGGCTGGGTCCAGGTATCTCTCTCCATGACTTTAGCGGTGCGTTATGATTCACTTCCACATTTCCAGAAGATGCCGTCGTAGACGACAACCTGAAAAATGATTGTACTAAGGGTCAGTTCACACCACAACGCGACGCGACGTGACGATGCTTTTGGTTTCGTGCGGCGCAGCGCGGCGCAGCGAGAAGCCGCGTGGTGCAGCCCGACGCTGCGTGGCGCAGCAAATGCTACGATGAAACCAAATTATCTCAATGCAATGTGTATCTAATTGTGTCTTCGAGCATTCACCAAAGGAGATGTGCTCGAAGAATTGTGTAGTTAATAAAGTAGAATTGTTTATCACGCGGCTTCCCGCTGTGACGCGCGTTACACGGCGACGCCGCGCGGTGCAGCCAGAGGCCGCCAAACTAACTCAATGGAATGTGTTTCTTTTTGTGTAGTAAATAAAGTTATTTTTTGTATCTCTTAAAAAGTGCGCGCGGAGTCGCGTCGCGGTCTGAGCTGACCCTTATTCAAGAGAACCAGTAAGTTCTTTTTTTCTACGGGTAGTAGGAGCATATTATATCGATGTCCCGCCTGACTTGCTACCAAAATGCAGCTTACCACCATCAAGGTTACCTTACCACCATACGGTGTTCCCACACAGCCCACGAGAGTCAGAGTATTCTAGGCCTAGCGTATTCACCATCTTCAACCACATTATTGCTTACAACCAGGCGTGATAGTGATCAAACGCTAGACATATATATAATTTTTTTTTAATCTAGGATCACCTGCAGGGCTAGCATGGCAAGGGGACTATTTTGTCTTTCCACCTATCCGTGTTTTGTTTGGTGGAGAAGGCAAATTATAAGTAAAGTTTTTCGACAATTATAAACGCCCGCTGACTTTTAATCAATTCTTTTTTTATACTTTTTAATACGAAACAAAATCAAAACTCGAGGTTAAACTTCACCAAGCGTTTAAATTGTTGTGTTGATCTCCTGTCAGTGGCGAAAAACAGGGAAATCATTTTGTCTTTCCCCTGGGGATAAGGCCATGCTAGCCCTGCTGATGTTATTTGATGATGAATCTAAGTTGAAATCATGCTTGTCTGGCAAAGGGAAACGGCAATGAGACGTGGCGCAGGACGACTGGACTGGAGGAGTCCAATCATCTATCTCAGCTATTTAATGTGACATTTTGAGGTCTCTCAATTGGAATTTTAATTTCGTGATTAAAATCTGAGCTACTAGTAGTTAGACTTTTGAGTTATAGTATTTTTGTAAATGACCACACATGCTAGCTATAATATTAATAAATAAAATCTCAAAAAATCACTTAACAGAAAAAGTTATAGATAAAACCGTACAAAATAAAACTGAAATTAAAACAAAACAGAGATATATTTCTTTTTCTAGTTTTCGAGATATGAGTATATCTCGAAAACTAGAAAAAAAAATATGTAGAAAAAATCGCGAAACATTCATGGGGTCGAATCGATAGGTATTAGTATCTCCAGACCACAGACCTTCGCTGGTACAGGTTGCATGGGACACCCTGTATATGTTATATTGGAGTTTAGAATAGAAAATGCTAATAAATCTTATTTCATGCAGTCGGGTTTTTTGTACTTTTCAATAATTCACGTGTTACATACCTATAGTATGTCCATAGAGGCCTCCATGTTTTTTCCAGCTCGATGTCTTTACAGCGTGACCACTTTGGCTGAAGATTTGCGCAGATATACCCAATATTGTGGATATTCCATAGACGTGGCATGACTGGGAACCCCCTCCTGATTAATTTTTATATAGTCTGACATTGACAGTTGGATGACAGCTGAATGGTTAAATACTTTTGTTTATTTTTTTTATTAATTTGCTATATTTTCACAATTTATTTTATGATACACTCGTCGCACATATACTCGTCTGAAACGATGATGATAGTAATACCACAAAAAGAAAACGGGCTGCACTCCGGGAGTGCCGGCAGAAGTGAAAACTTGAACACGTAATTTTTTAACATTTTGTAATGACACTGCGCAAGCACCCTGCGCTCTGTTGGAATGACACCTCGTGCAAGCACCCTGCACTCTGTTGGAATGACACCTCGCGCAAGGGCCCTGCGCTCCGTCTTACGAATTTTCGTCTTACGATCAGGACACGTGACCTTAACGCGAGTTTAACATTGTTTACCCATCCCAAGAAAAGTGCACAACGCCGCTAAAGAAGTTTTCACTTAAAAAATAAATTCTTAACTTTGAAAATAATAAATCAATATTGCATAGGCAAGTGTAAAATTGTAAAATGAAACCAGAAAATGTTGTGAATATTGCGGTGTTATCAGTTACGCCATCTGTTATTAAAAAAAAATTATATTATATTACTAACCGTATCACATTTCTGTTAGCTGTTTTAGTCAACTGTAGAATTTTTAGAGTCTGCATTATAAACTCATATAAAAATTACTTTACTTCAAGAAATGTACATTTTTATTTTAAACAATAACAATAAACAATCACTTAAATAATAATCTTTACGATAAGAATGGGCGTTTTCACATTGGACGATAACTGTAACTACACGATAACTGCACGATATCGTCGGACTGGTAGTTTGATACAATTTGTCGACGACACAGGACGACACAGTGTGAAAGCATTAAGTAGTGATTGCCAATTGAGCCACGGTTCGATCTATCGATACAATGAAATTAGTGGATTGCGTTTAAAAAAATGCAATCCGCTAATTTCGGCAGAGCACCTGGACATATTATCCAGGAGGTTGCGGGTTCAAGTCCGTCGGTACTGTATTGTCTTTAACTTTTTACAAAAATATAAAGTGTGTAACACTTCAAGGAACATAATATTTGATTTACGCAGTTTTTTCGTTTTGTCTGTCTGTCTGTCTGTCCGTATGTCTGTCTGTCTGTCCATGTGTCACCACCGATTTTCTCAGGAACGGGAGGACCTAGCAAGTTGAAATTTATACCTGATACTGAAGTCTATAGTCCCTATTAGGTGTATACAAACCAATCTTGAATCAACACAATAAAAAGATATGTGCAAGTTTAGATTTTCGCGAAAATTGTAAGTACCAAAATGTACCTTAACTTTCAACTTTTTTTATTTTTCGGAATTTTTCCTTTACTTGTGCTCTAAGACCTTGCTTATAACCAAAATTGACAATTCTAGGTAAACCGGAAGTACCCTATAGATTTTCGGTACTTCCCGTTGACCTAGAATCATGAAATTTAGCAAGTAGCAAGGTCTTACAGCACAAGTGAATGCAAAATTCTAAAAAATAAAAGAAGTTGAAAATCAAAGGGTGTCGTCATACATACATAGTTAACGCCAATTTAGATAGGCCTCTGAGTCATATGAGTGCTCATACAATTTAGAGGTCTAGCTTAATTGGGACCAACCAACGTTGGTACGGAAGCCTCGGTGGGCGAGTCCAACTCGACTTGGCCGGTTTTATTTTAGAAGTAACTGAAGTAAACAAAAGTAAGCGAATATAATTACAACAATTAATTTCAGTAGTGAAATTAATTTGTGTATTTTCATTTAGTTTATATTGAAAACATGAAAAATAAAATTGCATGACTGTAGTTTGTACTATCCATATTTAACTTTATTTATTCAGTAGGTATGCGAATTAAAATATTGTTTAACTATTGTTTAAAATATTATATTCAATACATTATTTTCGCTACAAAGGCAAAAATATTCTACCATTATAATGATTAACATAGTTTGGGTACGCGTCATTATTTCAACTCATAAATTTATCTAAAAAAAATTACTCGTTTAATTTAAAGTCGTTTCTTTGGTGAATTTAAGATTGTTTACAAAATAAAGAACAAACTGACTTGAATGCCACTACAACACTAGTCATTTTTAACCGACTTCAAAAAAAGGAGGAGGTTTCTCAATTCGACCGTATATATATATATTTTTTTATTATTTTTTTTTTTTATTTTTTATGTTTGTTCGGGTATAACTTCGTCATTTATGCACCGATTTTGATTATTCTTTTTTTGTTCGAAAGGAGATATCCCAAGTGTGGTACCATGGTAATTTTATCGAGGTCTGATAAGTATCTCCAGAGATATTGAGATAAACATCTCAAAATTGGTACTGAAAATGAACATTGAAGTCGGTTCTTTTTTTAGTTTTTAAACGATATTATTAGTTCTAAGTTTGAAATGTTTATCTTCATCCACCCATATACCCACATGTTTCTACCCACTCACACACACACACGCCCACCCACCCTCATACTTTTTACTTTAAGCTAGGTTGAATACTCAAAGCCTCATACACGTAAAAAATTGTACCCAATCATACACACAGGTGCACTCACACACACTTGCACACACCTTGGATATTGTAGCACCTAACTATAATAATTTGATTATTTTAATTTTTTAGTCTACTTTTCCTTTTAATACCATAATAGCTTAACAAATTAATGTACCTATAGTATCTTATGTACTCCTTGCCTTCACTACTGTATTCCACGACACAGGATCTCCTATTGTGGAATTTCAGGGTTATCTTACTCTTACAAACTAGTTACTCAGTGTCCATATTTTTAAGCATCTAATGTATGTACCCTAGTTTAGTTGTTTTAAAATAAATCATTCATTCATTTATTCATATCTCTGGAGATGCTCATCAGATTTCGATAAAATTACAAAAAGGCCAAACGAAAAGTATACTCAAACAAAAAAATAATTTTCCAACTAGGTTTATAAGCGCCAGAGATCCCAGGTAACAAACACAAAAATAAAATAAAAACATTATATTTCATTCTTTTCTGTACTATCATAATGGTCTGGTTTATTTTGGAGCATCCTTGAAGATGAAGTTAAATGGTCCTTTGACATAGTTGAGTGAAGTCTGCTCCACCTTAGGTGGAGGTCCGAACCATTCCACCTGGAAATTCTCCACAATTCTAGCTGTGAAGGTTTCCATCTCCAGTTCAGCTATACGACGACCTGGAATAAAGTAACAAATGTACAGCTGCATAAATAAAGTGGTTATTCAAAGAGAAGAAGAAGAAAGAGAAGAACATGATAAATTGAAAGTAAATAATGTTTTGGATACAAGCTTTTTGTTGAGAAGTTAGCATGTGTAATAAAAAGTTTAACTCGCGTCACAGAATAATGCATGCTCGCGTTACGTAAAAAGAACGCTGGTAGACAGTGGTGGGAGTATATTTGCGCTTGGGTACACTTGCGCACCAATAGGTACACAGCGCGGGAAAGTAAAGGTCGACTGACGAACCAATAGTGCACCGGTGAGTGACCCGCCGACACCTCATACCACCAAATAGATCGATAAACCGCCTAAAGCGCAGCTTGACCGCAAGCGTTCTTTTTACTTGACGAGAGTTGTACTTATGATACTAATACATAAGTACTAGCCCGAATTGGAATATCCTACCAATCGTCATTACGGATTTTTAGTCCCTACAGCCCGGCTCCATCATCAGGTCAGTTTCATGGTGCCATAGGTAATTTTTGCTTTGTCACCAAAGATACGCCATTATACCAAATTTGAGAACGATAGGAAGTGGTTCTAATTTAGCTTCCAAGATTTGATCTACATAAACATACATACACACTAACACGGCAAGTTAAATAAAGCTTGTAAAAAACTGGCCAAGTGCGAGTCGGAGGCTTCCGTACAAACTTGTCAAACTTAACTTTGTTCAGTTACTATGACTACTTACTTTGTTACTAGACCGGTTAATAGACCGGTTACTAGACCGGTTACTGGACCGGTTACTAGACCGGTTACTAGACCGATTCCTAGACATTGTTAATGCGCCAACCGCAAATAATAAGTTTGTAATAGTAAATTTGCTTTATTTGTTATTATTTGAAATATTTAAGGTTTCATTATTTTCCTAAATATAAGTGCTGCAAGACCTTGCTTCTTGCCAAATTTCATGATTGTAGGTCAGCAGGAAGTAAGTACCTTATAGGTTTTGATATCGATCTCAGTACTTATAATTTTTTTTCTGATCGCGTTTGGTGTGAAACAGTCGGTACAAATACTACTGCGCTATCTGATCGCCACCTAGATCGCGCACAAACCTGAGGTAACTTACAGGCAAATGCTGATTACGAGACGAATTCATTCGAAGTCACGCGTGGATAGCAAGTGGATAGAAGAGCAAACTACGTAATTACTTGTATATAATCTACTAACGCCGTCATAGTCACCAAACAATTTAACGGTGGCTTTCGACAACTGCCCGACAGCTGACAGTTTCTTTCTAGGCCTAGATCGTCCATCCTCGACCATATTGTCACATCCCATAACTGACTCTAGACTGCTAAAGTTGCTACCGTTTGACCACTTTTACACTTTTTACACCAACTAAACGCTTTTACGCTTTTTTGCTGACTACTGCGCCAGCAAACGCCTTAAAAGTGTTTAGCTGTATTTAAATTTACTCGGCAAATGTAGCGTAGGACCGCCCTGTGACCAGGTGGAGCGACGATATTCACAAAGCGGTGGGAAACGACTGGAAAAGATGAGCCGAAGATTGGGCTCAGTGGCGTTTCTTGAGAGAGGCCTATGTCCAGCTGTGGACTGATATCGGCTGATTTTGATAATGATGAAATTTACTTGATAACTGTCTGTATTATTACCACAGAAGTCTAAATAGTGCTTTATTATATAGACTTCTGTGTTCATTACCAATGCATCCTCGAACTCCAAAGCCAAAAGGATTGTACGCGAAAGGGTGCGCGTTTCTGTAGTACAGTGGATCTTCATTTCCGACCAGCCACCGTTCTGGAAGGTACTCCTTGGCTCGAGGGTACTCCTTTTCCATCAGCGACATGTTTTGGTGACCGAAGGCAACTTGCATCTGCAATATCAAATGAAATTCATAGAGAATGGTAATAAACTTCAACAACAATAAGTATGTAGAATGTGATCAATTTGAAAATTGTTTTTAAGGTTTTATACCCAATAGGGTACCAACTGTTACTGTTACTTAGACGCCGTTTTGTACTTGTACTCCGCCCATCCGTCTGTCGCGGGCTTGTATAATAATAGTTAGAAAAATTAAGACATAACACGTAATACATTGTATACTAAATACATAATAAACATTGTATAATAAATACACAATAATTTAGTTTTTAAAATAATCATAAATAAAATATGAGGTCCTCATACAACAAACTGTTTCGTAAATTGTTTCGTAATATACAAGTATATCAAGTTTCACACATTATTGTAGCCACTTTAACAAACAATAATAAAAAAATAAATAAAATTATAAATAATAACCGGCCAAGTGCGTGTCGGGCCACGTGCAGTGTAGGGTTCCGTAGTAGCCCGTTATTCAATGCAAGTCTTTACCCGTTATAAACAAGCAACTAGGTACTTCGCCTTTGTCACTTTAAAGGATTTATTCTAAGGATTTTGTATTTGGTACAAAATTATCCAACACCCAAGTTCAACGACTATTACTGCTAAACTAATAAAGTTATCTTAACCGCTATAATTTTCCTGTAAAGTTCATGAAATGCACGAATTTATTCACGAATTTTACCAGATTTTTCAAGCCAGCAGTTTAGCTTAGCTTTTAGAGGGGGGGGGGGGGGGAATTTGCACTTTAAAGTTTAATATTTCGTAAATGAAGCATTCAATCGAAAAATGGTATTAGCAACCCTAAAGTCATTTTAAAAGACCTATTCAACGATACCCCACACGAAAGGGTAGACGATGAATGAAAAAAAAAATTATCCCCACTTCTCATATGGGGGAGCTACCCTAAAAAAAAACATTTTTCACAATTTTATTTCAGCACTTTGTCGGCGTAACATACGACAGACATACAGACAGACGGACATGACGAAACTGTAAGGGTTCCTTGTCAGGACTACGGAACCCTAAAAAGGGGGAGTCCCCATAGAAGAAACGTGTTTTTTTGGCATTTTTTGCTTTATCTAATTAATTATAACATATTGTACGGTGGTACGGAACTCTTCGTGTGCGAGTCCAACTCGCACTTGGCAAGCTTATTCTATTGCTATTATAATATATTTTCAGCCTATTGAGAGAAAAAGAAAGAAAAAAAAATTATACTAACATTAACTAAATTATTTATATACGAAACTACTCCACACTTGTTTGTGTCCCATTCTGTGAGTTTACCTGCGAAATACAATGGCTTATCGCACCTACATTGTCGTTAAACCACTAATGCGAGGACTGCGGCCCGACGGCTTGCGAGTTTTGACACTGGCCAATATGGGAGACACTTATCTAGTTATATTTTATTTGTAATTTACCTATTTTTATTTTCAAATCTAACAGTTAAATGTAGAATAACTTAAATTATAATTATACATATTGGTGTGAGCGCACTGTTGGAAGTGATTGTCAGCTGTACCACAGGTACGACCTAGCACGGCTAAAAATGGCAAGATGTACCCTCTTTATTTGTTTACATTAATATAAAACTAGTTTAAAATTGTAAAGGTAGGTACATGTAAAGTTGTAATAAGTGTAAATTGATGAATAAATTATGATTATGATTATTGTCGTCGATATTCAAATAAGTATAGCAAGTCGCTCCAAAGTCTTTACTACATCACTTACGTTAGGCGGTATCTTGTATCCCAACAAACTGTATTCTTTGGTTGTGATTCTTATATTCCCAGACACGATTGGCATCATTCGCAGCGACTCTTTCAGACACGCCTTCAGGTAAGGTTTCTTCTCATCACCAGAACGCAATTCTTCCCTCAACTTGTTCTGCTTTTCTGGATTCACAGCAAGTAGGTACAAAGTCGCTGCTACTGTATTACCTGCCTGAAAAACAAATAAAAACCTAAAACTTGCCGAACTGTTATTATAATTATACTTAGGCCAGAAGTCAAGGACAACGCCCAATATTACTTACAATATTGCCAAGGTTTTTTTTTTGCCAATATTGCCAAATGACGAAAGAATCGAAGCAGCTAAGAAAAACTCCAAAAGTCTTGTACAAAAATGTGTCTAAAATGAATAATACATAATAATAAATATATATGTATAATAATAAATTAACTAACGCTTAATTAGCTGTTCAATTAACAGCCCAAATAGCTTCTTTACTTTTACCTAGCGGCCTGAATGATATTCAGCCGTAGCGTTCGTTAAAACAAAAACTGTTGGTAAACTGGCTTAGTCTGATACTAAAGCAACACACTAGAGAACAGTGACCAACGCGTGATGTGCGCTGACGAGCGTAGCGAGGTGGGTAGCCGCCGCAGCGGCTACGCGTCACCAGAACCGACACCATGACGTTTAAATAAAAGTACAGATGAAAACGTTTTAATGGCTTAATATTATTCAGGTCGTTAGTGGAACAGAGCGGTTTAGTGTAGAGGCTAGGCTTAATCATCGTACTTCCATATAAACTTGTCACAGACTATTTAACTTTGCAGTTCGATCTCTAGACGGACACCTAGACAGGCTAGGTTGTTGGTTGAACGGCTAATCTATTTGGCGGTGACTTATACATTTTACATCTATGTATATTAATTACATCTTTCGATATTATAGCAAAGCGAATTGATAACATTAAAATCAAAAATAAATATTTGTTATGATAGTTTCCCTTACTGTATCAACACCAGCGAACAGCATATCTGAAGCCATTATGTGAGCAAATTCTTCATTGATCTCTAACAGCTTTTCCAGAATGCCCTTTTCATCGTCTGATTTCTGCTTCGATTTTAATTCCTGCATGGCTTGATTTATAAAGTGCTTTGAGATACTGGAAAAAAAGGCATACTAAGTTACGTCTTTGAATATTACACTGACCAGTTTAGCTTGCGTTTATAATTTTTTGAAAATGCTAGGCCCGTTTAAAACGTCTTCGTATGGTAGCACCCCTTCACAAAATTAGAAAAAAAAAATTTATTGATAAGCTGCTGTTTGGGTCTATAATATATTTAACTAGCGAAGTGCGAGTTGGACTCGCGTACCGAGGCTTCCGTATAAACTTGTCAAAACAAACTTAACTTTGCAGTACTATCTCTAGGCGGATGCCTAGACACTGTTCATAAACCAACTGCAAATAATAAGTTTGTAAGGTGCATTCGGTTTACTACAAAAATCGTGTAATTCCAATAATCTCAATTTTCCGCCCTACGCGACAAAATTTCAGGCTCTGGTAACGTTCACTTTGCAGCCATCTTAATACCCCATCTCCTTCTGTTGCTTTGTGCTGCTATATGCGAGAAAAAGGGCCTTGACAGACAGACGGGCAGAGAGACAGACGGACAGCCGGACAACAAAGTGATCCTATAAGGTTTCCTTTCTTTCTTTGAGGTACGGAACCCTTACAACATCAAACTTGCTACTGAAATGACTCGCGCAGCGTGTTTAGCAGATTAATTTCACTAAATGTTTAATTAAGGGGGTACGATTTCCATACAAAACTATAACGCACAAATATGAGTAAACGGAGCAAAAACCCGCACTGAAATCACATCTTTTGGTCTTGTATAAGTCTTTACATGTCGGGAATAATATTTGTCTACATGATTTAAATGAATAATATAAACATATTATTCAATCAATATTTTTTTGGTTTAACTTGAATTTTACTATTATTAAAAATAATTTCATCTCAATCAATCAAATCATGTAGGTAAATACATTTCCCGACCCGTAAATACTTCTAAAAGACCAATAGATGTGATTTCAGTGCATGTTTTCCCTCCATTTACTTATATTTGTGCATTATACTTTTGTATGGAAATCGTAATTTTTAACAATATTTTTAAGGTAATAAAAAGCAAAGTTTGAATTTTTGCTGTCAAGTATTCTTACGATTCATGTTGAGCATAAAGCGACATGGCTTTCTTAAAGTTTGGTGTTGAGATAATCCTCCAAAGACTCGGTTTGAAGTCCAGTTTGTCTACCAAGATGAAGAGTTCATGGATACATTCAATGAGTTTTTTAGCAGGAGAGTCTTCTGGAAGGTCAGGGTTCAGGCAGCCAAGTCTACAACCTAGAGCTACAACTCCGATTGATTCCAGAGCCCATAGATTCATTTCTGTGTCGAATTTTCCCTTTATCATATTTTTTTCATCACGCTGCATTTTTATTCTGTAACAAATTTACGGTAGTTTTTTTATAAGGTAATCCGCAAATCGATGTTTACTACATTTCTACTGTTTTTTTCTTTGTCTACAACAAATGACATTGTCAACGTCATGCCGATACATTTTGAAAATGTGTTTGGCGTGAGCGCTAATAGACGTTGTATTTTGTATAGGGCGGCAGGTACAATAATAACACTAGTCTATCTGTATAAAAATGAATCCCTATCTTCCTTCGGTCACGGCATCACGCGTGAACTGGTATACCAATTTGGCAAATTCTTTTTTTGTTGTGTTGTAATGGTCAGAATACTGTTTAACGAAAGAAAAGTTTTAAATAAATGAAGGTAGTTTTGAAGTAAAACTTCTTTAGGTGCACTGGAGTAAAGTGAAGTAGCGTAACGGTCCGAAGCAACGGAAGTGACGTAAGGGTCATATAATATTTTATATTTACAAACGCCCTCTATTGTACAACGGCGTAACTACGAAGACGTATTACGCTATCATACGGGCGTTCGTCATTTGACGCGCTAAGTTTAACAGATGGAGTCGTACAATAAAATAATTAGTAATATTGAAAAATACATTTAATAAACTTGGAAGGTTTCACTTCTAACGCGTAGCTTTCTATGCACGCTCTTTTTTAAAGCGGTCGATATTGCGGGGCACAGCTAGTTTTAAATGTGAATTACCTTTCAATCATATCCATAGCCACCTCATCCAGGGCTGTTGCGTAAAGTTTAATAGTCTTCGGCTGCAGTAGCACTGGATTCACGGTTGTGCGTAACTCCTTCCATAATTCACCGTGACTAGAAATTCAAAGTAAATCCAATGAGAGACCAGTGGCGCAGTAGGATAATGGTTTTGACGCCAAAAGTTCAAATCCCCACCGTGTACCAATGGATAATTTAAAATGTATGTAAGCGGTTTACAGTGGCTCTCCGGTGAAGGAAAAATATTGTTAAGAAACCCCCGACATGGTGGTAGGACACTGTCTAGAGTCAGCTTGACCAGCTACCACTATCACCCTCAAATTTGATGTTTTAAAGCTTACTAGGAATGTGGGTTGCATATTACTAGTAGTCTTGTTAGAACCCCACCAAACCGTAAGGTTATGGCAGCAGAGTTCATCTTTGATGGTGGTAAGCTACTTTTTGGTAGCAAGTCAGCCGAAACATTGATATAGTATGCTTCTACCACCTGTGGAAAACTTGTCAATGGATCTCCATTCCAAGTTTTTTATTAGATTTCGCTTATTTTTCTTTAGCTAGGACTCAAAACGTTTGAACCTTATACCCTGAATTAATACACAAAGGCGACATTTTCATAATAAAATTAAAACATCTTACTCTGTAATGAGACCTGTTGGTCTTCCCTCTTTTGCATCTGTTTTATATTTATTTCTGTAATATGCCAGAGAATCAAAACCGGGTCGCAGAGGATATTGGTTTTCATTCCGCAAAATCTGCAAACAAATTAGTATAACAGTTGAATGTTTCTTACATTTTCCCAAGCAAAATGAGTTTAGCACATAGAGAAAGTATATATATATATAGAGAACATTAGCATATGCGAATTAAATAGCTATAGATATATAACCCGACTAAAATGATGAACACGTGATACATATATGCCAGCTATAAGATAAAATGAACAACGTAATTTGGTCGGGTCATTCATGACAGCGGGTGAAAACCAATGGGTGCACTAGAACTTGGAGCCAGTGCTGGAGCCAATTTTTAAAATCGCATTCGCAGAGAAGGATAAAAAATTGTCGTTCATCTCGTTCTCTCATACTAGTGATTTTATAGTTTTATCCTTCTTATATTATTATTATTATTTTAAGGAGGAAGTCTATTTTAAAATACTCTGTCTACGGTTTAGCATTAAATACAACCAGCCAAGTGTGTGTCGGAATTCGCATATTTAGGGTTCCTTACCAAAAATGTAGAACATAAATAAGCCGTCCGAATGTCAAAATTATTCATAAGCAGTAGGTGCCCATAGCAGTGGAGTGCTGCCGCCCGCATAATGTATGTGCTATAGCCCGGCAATCTCGTGAGCGACCGTCCCGTGGGTTTGACAGATGGTGGCGGGGACGAGGTAGCGGTCATTCTAGCACACGGCGACGAAGTAACTATTATATAATCTGTAACACGGCTACACACGCTTCCCTTCCCCGCTACACCACCCGCTACCCGCTGACATCTTGGGTACCTCGTCCCCGCCACCGTCTGGCACGCCGCAGGACGGTCGCGCACGAGATTGCCGGACTATAGTTGCTACGCATTTGACCATTTTGACCGCAAAATCAAGTTGGTTATAATAAGGATAACCGGCCAAGTGTAAGTCGGACTCGCGCACCGAGGTTTAAGTACAAACTTGTCTTCGCTGGGGCCGATGACAACGGATCATAATTATGAAAACATTTATCGTACTGCAAATGATCGGTATCGCGGTTATTATTCGCGGTCTATGCAGATTTGGGAAGAAAATATTTCTTTTAAAAAAAATAAAATAAAACCAACATCAATTGCTGACAAGTTATTTTTAAATCGAGAGGGAACCTAATAGTTTAAAGTCATGTACAATAAGATTTTTTTTTTTTTTTTTTCAAAATATTATACGTACAAATGTATATATAGGTACTAGCACTTAATAATAAATAGTACTGATACTAGTTGAAATGTATTTGGAGACCATACCTTTTAAGTTCAATTTTAAGTTTGACGTTTTAGCGCTTTGGTATGATCTTCAAAACTGAAGGGCAAAGCTCTACCACAGAAATATAATGAATGCAATGCAAAATAAATAAAAATGTTTATTACAACAGATGTATCTGTACATAACAATACCTACATAATTAAGATTTTTGTTTAAAAAATAAAACAACCGACTTCCATGCCCCGCGAGTCAATTTCAGGAGCCGTATTTCAGTACAGACGTTTATCGTCATATCTCTGGCGATACTTATCAGACCTCGATAAAATTGCCTCGGAAACATACCCTACCGATTCAAAGAAAAAATCATTTGAATCGGTTCACAATTGACGGAGTAATCACGTAACATTACATACAAATAAAAACTGGCAAAGTGCAAGGCGGACTCGCACTAGTAGGGTTCCGTAACAGTAGAGTATTTTATAACTTTAAATTTTCGCCACCAAAAAATTTACTTTGTTTTTCACAGAGTTTGTATGAAAGGATTCAAAGTTACCTTTGCGGTCGCTGTATCTCAAAAACTGCTGACTGTATCTCGTTCAAACCAATTTTCGTTATTAGTTTTTATTGAGATCTACAGCATATATTTTTTTTAGATTTTTCACTCCCATACCTTAAAAGTTAAAGGGTTAGGTAAAGTTACCCTCTAACACACAGGGGGACACACATTTTACCACTTTAGACGTGCGTATCTTTCAAATTATTGACTTCGAGAAGAAAATGGTTTTAGGAACTTCAATGTCATTTTTAAAGACCTATCCATAGACATCACGATATGGGTTTGAAGAATTTTTTTTATTCTGTTTCATTTCCATTTATGGGATATATAAACTTAAACTTAAAAAACTTAACTTCCTTAAACTTTTATATATTTTACTTTTGTATAAAAATCGGAAAGCGATTCACGGAATACCACCAAGTTTCAATTCTGTAGTGCTAATAGTTTCGGAATAAAATGGCTGTGACATACGGACGGACAGACAGACAGACAGACAGACAGACAGACAGACAGAGAGACATGATGAATTTATAAGGGTTCCGTTTTTTGCTATTTGGCTACGGAACCCTAAAAAAGAAGATACAGACGAATAGAGAACATCTTTCTTTTTGGAAGTCGGTTAAAAAATATACTCACGAACGTAAAACCGCCTCCTTTTTTGAAATTGGTTAATAAAATAAAACTTTAGACGATCGTCTGTGTGGTCCGTGGCTGTCTTTAATAAGAAATTATAAATCTATACATAGTGTGGTTCATAAAATCGCTGACAGTATCGAGGCAGCTTTATTTACCTGAGCAGAACTTTCAGCATCAAAAAGAAATATCAGTGTTTTCGTTCCAATAAAGCCGTCTAGTTTCACGATAGGACCGAATTTTTCATACAACTTATTGGTCAGTTCCACGCCGTTAAGCTCATGAAATAAACCTGCAATTCACCGATTTATTTTGTAGGCACGATATTATGTTTGTATAAAGAATATTATGTATGATCGTTTTAAAAACTAAAAGATCCGACTTGACTGAGCAAGTAATTTCAGTATCAAGGTGTTTAAAGGTTATCTCCATATATCTGGAGATACTGGACATATCTCGATTAAATTTGAATGGGACCATCTGTGTAGCCACCCTTTCAAACAAAAAAAAAATTCCAAATCGGTTCAGGCATCTTCGAGTAATCGCTGAACATACATAAAAAGAAGATTCCTTCAAATTGAGAACCTCCTCTCTTCTTGTAAAGTCGGTTTAAAATAATAAAAGTGGCCAAGTGCGAATCAGACTTGCATCTCGCACATGGAGGGTCCCGAACCACAGTACAATACCACCGTAATATTATTATTATATGACCGTGACAATACTAAACATTTATTAAAACACAGGAGCCGCGTGTTTATTTACTACAATGCCATCTAACGAATATCTAACGATCTTCTAACACCAACTAAGTGAACGTTAACACAAAGATGTTAGGGTAGATAATTACATAATATCATTAATAAGGTAAACAACCGTTCGTCCATATGGCGCTATAGTAAAAACACGTTCCTTGTATGGGGACCTACTTTAATTTTTAACTTTATTCTGTTTTTAGTATTTGTTCTTATAACGGCAACAGAAATACATCATCTGTGAAAATTTCAACTGTCTAACTATCACGGTTCATGAGATACAGCCTGGAGACAGGCGGACAGACAGACAGACAGACAGACAGACAGACGAACAGTGGAGTCTCAGTAATAGGATTCCGTTGGTGCCCTTTGGGTTCCGAACCCTAAAAAGGACCATGCACGTACACACCCACACACACACACTCTCGTATCATGTTATTATATATCTACTTTCTCATGATACTTAAATTTAAAATTTAAAACCACCCAACTTAAACTGATCTATGTATAATTATAACCTGTTCATGACACTCTTTGAATGAGCTCATGTCGCTGGCTCAAACACAACATCTTTTTTTTTAGGGTTCTGAAATCCAAACCCAAAGTGTACCAAAGGAACCCTATTCACTAATGGGTAGCGACCATTATTCATATAAAATTATAATAGTTTTTGAGGAAGACAGATGTTTATATTTGATAAATTATTGGAAAAATATTACGTTTATTACGCATAAAATTACAGTTCACAGCGTACGTCACAGTAACCTTTCAAATGAGTATTTTGAACCCACGGCACAGAACAGACCCACGGCGCAAATTAAGGGGTGTTAAAAGTTTGACTGTGTATCTGATCTGTATATCTGTGAGTCTGTCAGTGGCATCGTAGCGCCCTAGGTAGCGCATAAACGGATTAACCGATTTCAATTTCTTTTTTTTTTGTTTGATAGGTGTTTCGTTCTCGAGAGTTCGAGTTTCGTTATTTGAGAGTGCTTTGATTTATGAAAATCCGTTCGCAATTTTGATATCCTCGTATTTCAATGATATTGTAAGAACTCGGTAGCATTGATGATGACCTGATGCTGGGACATCTTCTAGAATCTGCAGAATAGGTACTCTACTTCTCACCAACTTACAGCAGATATATTGTGTTGGGCTTATTGGAATGGTCTCAATAAACAGATTATAAATAGATTAGTCGGGGGTGGTTTAAAATTTTGAATTTAAGTATTATCAAAAGAATAAATGTTAACCTCCTGGAATGAAATGATGTAAGGGTCCTAAAATAGGCAAACGGCTGGGTCCAGGTATCTCTCTCCATGACTTTAGCGGTGTGTTATCATTGACTTCCAAATTTCTGGAAGATGCTGTCGCAGACACCAACCTGTAAAGTGTTTGTAAATATTACCAGTAAGTTCAATTTTGCTACATGTGGTAGAAACATACTATATCGATGTTCCGCTTGACTTGCTTCCAAAAAGAAGCTTAAACCACCATTAAGGGAAAACTCGACTGCCATAACGTTAGTGTTCCAGCAGCACTAGGTTCACCAGAAGCAATTACCAACTTAGGGTCAGTTCAGACGCCGACGCGACGTGACGCGACGAGACGCGCACTTTTTAAGAGTGATACAAAAAAGAACTTTATTTACTACAAATATAGATACTCATTTCTTTGAGATATTAATTCGGCCGCGCCGCTGCGTCGCGCGGCGTCGAGCTGCACCGCGCTACGCCGCGCGGCAACGGCTTCTCGCTGCGCGGCGCGAAAACACAAGCATCGTTTACATCGTGTCGCGTCACGGTTTGAACTGACCCTTATAAGTAGCTCTCTGGATATCGACTTCAAAGCCCAGAGTCCGATAGATAAAGTCTACACTCCGACCGAACCTACTCCAAACCGTAGTTGGGTGCGAAAAATTCGAATTAAAGTTGGATAATTTAAGATCGTTACAATACAGAAAAAAACTGCATTCAAATGCCGCGCTAGTCATTTTCAGTACTAAGTTTGAGGTATATCTCCATATCTCTGGATATTTATTACAGAAGTTTTAGACAGTACTTATCAGATCTCGATGAAATTACAATGGGACTACCTGTATTACAAACAAAAATTTATGATCGTACAAAACGAAAAAACCGACTTCACATGCCGCGATAGTCAAAATAGCCAGTTGCCATAATCATATCATCAAGGTATGCAAATGCATCGATTTGGAGTTTCAGATGTTTATCTCCGGAGATCATCATCAGATCTCGATAAAATTAAATGGGACCAAACGGTAGGCTTAATCTCTCCAACAAAAAAATATTTTTTCAAACCGGTTAAGATTTGACGGAGTTCTGAGGTAACAAACATATAAAAATATATATACAGTCGCATTGAGAACCTCTTCCTTTTTGTGAAGTCGGTTAAAATAAGAACAAACCGACGCATTGAGAACCTCCTTCTTTTTGGAACTCGGTTGAAAAGTACAGCCGAACTAAGAACCTCCTCCTTTTTTGTGTAGTCAGTTAAAAATAGATATTTCTCACCGTATAACATTTCTGCTAGCTGTTGTAGTCAACTGTAGAATTTTTTGTGTCTGCATTATAAACTCAAATAAAAATTACGTAACTTTAAGTAATGTTCATGTTCACTTTAAACAATAACAATAAACAAACACTTCATTACCAATCTTCACGATAAGAATACGTCAGATAAGATTATAATGTCTGCTAAGTGCCCCGGAGACGGTCATTCGAAATTGCCAATGGGCTTTAATCAATATTTTCACTGATTTCCATCTTTCGCTTTTTACCCATTTTTTACCTCGTAGTAGTTGCGAATGACAAAAGCTTCAATTGCCTCAGCTAGGCTATTCTGTAAGCTATCTCGACAACGGAATCCGCGGTGAGATTTGAATTTTGTACTACGAAATTCAACCGTATTGCGAACCAGATACGATTGAATTTCAAAGTACGAAATTCGAATCTCACCGCGGATTCCGTTGTCGAGATAGCTTACAGAATAGCCTAGCTGTAGACGATCATTTAGTCCATCAATGACGTGTACATTGACAATTGCGAATGACCGTCTCCGGGGCACTTTAGATAAATATCACGTTGACAATTCAATACAGCACGTAGTTGCACCTGTGTTTGCAGTAAAAGACACTATTACATTTAATCAGCTCATTTTACCATTAGTATCTGTGATTTAAAAATATATCAAATAATATTCTTATTAGAATCTAGTGAATTGCATGTACACGTTAAGAATTAATATTTTACTATTCCTATTTTATACACTCAATTATATTGCCAATTTTACTGACATATTTTTACGTGAAATTTTTATTAAAAGCGTCACTGAAGAGCCAATTCACTAGTTCACTATCCATGTCCACGCACAACACAGGTGTTATCAAACTAATATAAACGACCTTGCCAATAAGGTACACAGATTTGGTAGGTTATGTAATCTTTATTACGACGGCAAAGAGTTTATTATTGCGTGTAATAAACACTTGAGATTATAGAGAACCGTTTGGCTTCAATTCAGAAACTCAACTGTTGGTGATTGTTAGTTTCCAGTTTCTTGCGGCTTGGAGGGAATCAGTCGTTGCCTAATTCTGTACTTTCCAAACCAGTATAGATTCTTGTTTACATAGCACGCAAACTTTATATTAGCTAAACGTTGTATGTGTTAGACTATATCACTTTACCCTGACTTGTACTAAGTCAATATGCTATAACTACATTTATACAGATACCAGCTGTACCCCGCGGCTTCACCCGTTAAAATGTATCCCATAGCCTAATCCATAATATCTATCTAGGCTATCCCTGTGCAAAATTTCACCAAAATCGGTTCAGCCGTTTGACAGTGAAGAAGTTCCAAAAAAACAAATAAACAAACTGACTTTTGCATCTATAATATATAGGTGTTGATTAAATTATGATATGTAGTACCTGCAATCCGCGTCATCACGCTATATTCACGCGGCCGCGTCACACCCCGGACACTCGCTAAATCTCCATACAAACTAGCGTTTTAACGACCGACACTGTGACACCGACACAGACACTACACACGGATCGTTCTTCTATACGTGCATTTGTGTGCGTGATGTCTAAAGTTGTCGCCCGTAATCACCGTATCACGGATTATATAATAGTTACTTCGTACATACGTACTACGTACTGACCGTATGAATATTTTTTGTACACTTACCCAAAAAGCTTTTAACACTAAAAATATTAGTCGCTATTTCGTAAACCATCATCTCCAGGTCCAGTCGACTTGCATAGAACAAACTGCACCACAGTAACTATTTTTTATTCTGTGTTGGGCGGCCAGCCAGAGCTGTACGAAACAATGTCGTGTGTCTTGCTCGCACGTTAGAGCGACATCAAGTAAAGAGAATATAAATACTACGTACCTACATCAAGTTCCCAATTGCTGTGTTATAAAAATGTCTAAACTGTAAATGTGTTAAACGTGAAAGTTTTTTTAAATATTTTACAAATTAAGCGTTATTTATGCACGAGTATATATATCGTTGTTTCATTTATGAAAATGAATTCTAAAATACGAATATGTAGGTAGGTATACTGATATAATTAAGTGTTTATTATGTACCTACGTAATAAGAACCTACGTAAATTTGAACCTCCAGTGTCTACTGGTCCCAACATAAATGTATGAAGTTGATGTTCTTCTCTCCGTGAGTAGTAATTGTTCTATAGTCGTACGCGTGTGGCGTCCTTGCTCAGCGCAGCTCCTCGACAGCTCCAGAGCGGTGGCGGGGTGAGGAAGCCCGGAATTGGTGGGGGAACAGAGTGTCCGTTCTATACGTAGTATTATTATCTTTTCTATGGCCGCGTGCATAGAATTCTGTTTTAACGTGAACATTTGAAAGGTGTGTTGCCGCGATAAAAAGAATCTAACTTATGTCGTATTCCAACTATCTCGTCAAAAAGTACAGGCTACAAACTATTACCATCATTATCAGCTATTCCACTGCTGGACATAGGACTCCTCAACTGCACGCAACTGAGCACGATCCTCAACCACTATCATCCAGCTTCTTCCAGCCACCTTGCGAAGAGCTTTAAATTTTGTGTATACTAACTAAATATAATCCTTTCAGTAACCTTTTCGTGATTGAGTAACAAACACACAAACTGTAACATTTATGATATTTGTAGGATATTATGTACATTTTTTAGAGCTTCTTCTACCAGTGTGGTTTTCACAAAATGCCCAAATTACTAATAGTCTTGTTAACCCCTCCAACTAATAAATATGCTTGTGTCTGGGGTGGGTTCACGTCAATAGCGCAAGGAGTGAAAATCGAACTCACGACCTCTTGATTGCCAGGCCAATGCCTTAGCTATTGGGCTATTGCCGCTATTTTTTGTAGCTTTATATACATGTATGCAGATAAGATACATACGTTAGAATAGGTAGATAATGCTGTGCTAATAAGACGCGTCCAATGACACCTCATTTGTCAAATTATGATAAGTAAGTAGTTTAGAAGTTATGAGGAAACAGATGAACATACATACATACATACATACATACTTACATACATACATACCCACATACCGGTCAAAAACATAACCCTCTTTTTTATTCGCCGTAGTCGGGTAAAAATAGGCACTTATTGAGAACTGGAGAAATAAAACTACGTGTAGGTCTGTACTATCTATATTTACTTTATTTTTTCAGTAAGAAGTATGCTAATTAAAATATTGTTTAACTATTGTTTAAAATATTATATTCAATAATTTTTTTTTCGCTACAAAGAGAAACATAATCTTCAATTATTATGATTAACAAAGTTTGGGTACGAGTCATTTCAAGTCCTCTATCTAAAAAAAAATACTCGAGTTTAAAATCGTTCTTTTGATTATTTAAAATCGTTTACAAAATAATTAAGATAGTTTAAAAACTAAAACAACCGACTTCCATGCCCCGCGAGTCAATTTCAGTAGCAAGTTTGAGACGTTTATCGTCATATCTCTGGAGATATTTATCAGATCTTGATGAAATTACAATGACACCAACTCGAAAATGTACCCTATCGATTAAAAAAATAATCATTTGAATCGGTTCACAATTGACGGAGTAATCGCGTAACGTACATACAAAAAAAAGAAACAAGAAAAGTATACGGACATATTGAGAACCTCCTGCGTTTTGGAAGTCGGTTAATGAAGAATAAACCGACTTAAATGCCACCCTAGTCATTTTTAGTTTCATGTTTGAAATTTTTATCTTCATATCTCTAGAGATGCTGATCAGATTTCGATTATATTACAAAAGGACCAAACGGAAAGTATACTTTCTCAAACAAAAACATATTTTTTCAAATTGGTTAATAAGCGACAGTTCTGAGGTAACAAACATAAAAATAAACTAAAAAATTGTTTGTCTGTAAAGTTGGCTTACGGACGATAGTTTAACGTGACAACTTCATAGCAAAACATTGATGAAATCGGCGCATGCGTACAATGAGCGTAACGGGACAATGAGCGTGACGGGACAATGAGTATAACGGGACAAGGAGTGTAACGGGACACTTTTTCGTGCATGCATGCAGTCGGCGTTCATCGATTTATTAGACGTTGTCACGTCAAAACATTCTATTTCATTCTTATTAACCGACTTCAAAACAGGAAGTTACACAATTCGACCGTATATATTTTATTTTTTTATCTTTGTTCGCGGATGACTTCGTCGTTTACCGTAACCGATTTCGATGATTCTTTTTTGTTCGAAAGAAAATATCCCAAGGGTGGTACCATTGTAATTTCACCGAGATCTAATAAGTATCTCCAGAGATATGGAGATAAAAACCTCAAACTTGTCACTGAAAATTAATAGAGCGGCATTTGTAGTCGGTTCTTTTAGTTTTTTAAACGATCTTATTACTGTAAATAAAACATTCTTGTTCTATTTTCTTTATCTGTACTACCCTTATAGTCTTGTTTATTTTGGAGCATCCTTGAAGATAAAATTAAATGGTCCTTTGACATAGTTGAGTGAAGTCTGCACCACCTTAGGTGGAGGTCCGAACCATTCCACCTGGAAATTCTCCACCATTCTAGCTGTGAAGGTTTCCATCTCCAGCTCTGCTATACGACGACCTGAAGAAAATAATAAAAGCACAGCTTTAAGAATAAATAAGGTAGTGGTTAAAAAGTTTTTTTTTTAATTATCGTATAGGCTAGCGTTTGATCACTATCTCACCTTGGTTGGTAAGTGATGATGCGGTCTATATGACAGCACGCTAGGCCTAGAATGAGAAATGGCTCTCAAGGACTGCTGCCGGAACACATTAGATGTTTGGCGACAGATTTTCCAATAGTGTCCTACCACCATGCGTGGGTTGGGGGTTTCTTAGCGACGTTTTCCTTTATCGGAGGGCCACTGAGAGATGTGCACATACATTTTTCGATAGAATAAGTCATTGATGCACGGCGGGGATTGAACTCGATACCTCTGGCGTTAAAGCCGACTACTCTCCAATTGCGCCTCAAGGGTCATATCAGATCGTGATAAATTGAAAGTAAAAACTTTTGAACAAAGACTCTGAACACAAGCTTTTTCTTGATTAATGTAAAGTATCGTTATCGTATACAATGTAAAGTAGTAATAATACTAATACATACAAGCCCAAATTCGAATGTCCTACCATTTCTCTATTATATACCATCTATATATACCATTTATCTCTAAGGAAATTATATTTACAAAGACTAAATACTACAGAAGAAATATAGAAATCTAAAATGAATATAATAATTCAACTACTATTGTTATTAGAATTGTATATGTAGGTACGTAGACCACTATATATAGTTATATTATGTGATGTATAGTTGTGATGAACTTTGTTTTATAATACTTACGTATTGATATTGGACGGCCCTTTGGCGTAAAGGATAGTTACCCTGATTCTGACCCGACAGTCGTTGGTTCTAATCCTAGCTATATACATACCAATGAAAGTTTTATGTGCATTCATGAATCACGAGTTTTCGTACAGTGGTAGTGGAATCATTAAATCTACCGAAAAGTAGCTTACCACCAAGGAGTACATCTGCCGCCGTAACCTTACGGCGTGCCCCGACGAAAAATGTAGGGGTAATATACATTTAACGTGTGTATCTGTGTGTCTGTCTGTAGCATCTTAGCACCTAACCGGATGAACCGATTTTGTTTTTATTATTGATAGTTCTTTTTTGTTTGATAGATGTCTTCATCGAGAGTTTTCTTAGCTTTGATTCATGAAAATTCGTTCAATCGTTATCAAATTATGAGCTTTTTTCTAGTTAATTGCGATATAAAATCAACTTTCATAGGTCTGATCAATTCGAAAATCTTCTTCTTCAACGATATTGTAAGAACATGGAAGCCTCCTGGACTCTACAGAATACTCAAATCCTCACCAACTTACAGCTCAGATTTTAAATGTCGTGTTTAGAGTCATTGGAAAAAGCTATTATACATAGATCAGTCGGGGTGGTTTAAAATATTATATTAAATATTATTATATATATAGATGAATATTATTTTATACAATAGATCATATTATTATACTATATTGACTTCAAATTGATTGAGATCGGTGTGGATCTACAGCATAGCTAAGCTTATAGTAATATTTTCGTAGTAACTATGACCTAATCTGTGGTTTCACTGCAAATATTTTATTAATTTTGCGATGCGTGTTTGTGAAATTCGTGATATCTTCTAGAGTTTTCATTTGAATTATATACTGTAAAGGACACACACAATATGTGGCCAAGCTAATTAACGTAATTATTTGGATAAGGATTAACACTATATACTTGAAAATAGCCTTGGAAGTTATGTAATATTTTTTAACAAACATTTTAAGATTAAAATGGTTACTGTGAGTCAACCTTAAGAGATAGACATATGCTGTCGCGGACTTTTTTGTAGGTCTTACTAAGTGGTACAACTCTTGCATAGAAAATATTCTTCTATCTATTTTCAATTAAGCAGCGTTCGTCAGAAACGTGTTTTTTCGACCGTTTATTTGCCGACTTAGGTTGCAAATTAGGTCTCCACGAATGTACCTTTGATTTAAACGGGATAATATATAGCCTATTTTCATTCCGAAAGTCCATTCTATGTATTAGTGAAAGAATTGTTTAAATCGGTTCTGTAGTTTTTGAGCTTACTCATTACAAACATACAAAAATACAAAAATACAAATCGTCTCTCTTTATAATATTAGTATAGATTTAGATAATCGTTAATAATATAGTTTATAAAAATGATTGTGTGGTTTTATGAAACCACGATAAAAGTGATACTTTTTTTTTCGCATCGCAGACATTTAACGTACGGCGGCGGCGTCACGACCGTCACGCGACATGCACAATATATACTCGTAGACGAAAAAGTTTGAGGCGATGTAATTAAAGTTTCACCTTAATAGTTATATACTACTTACAAATTTATATAGTTGTAGTTTTTTAATTAATTAAGTTAAAATGTAAGCATAGTGTCACTTTTTATATATATAAATAGCTACTAGTTTATGAAAGTCGCAATGCAATTATTTAGGTTTAGATCAAGGTACTTTATGTAATAAGAATGAGAGTAACATCTGCCGACAAACTACTCAGCAGTTTGGCAGAAACTAGATTAAGAAATTGTACTTTTATCTTGCATTCATAAATAAATTAAAAAAAATAATAATTGCCATTATAGAGTTCCAGTCCCTACAGCCCGGCTCTTTCATAAGGTCAGCTTCATGGTACCATAATTGTTGCATTGTCACCAAACATACGCAAGTATACCAAATTTAAGTCCAATCGAACGATAGGAGGTGGTTCTAATTTAGCTTCCAAGTTGGTCTACGCAAACATACATACATACTAACACGGCAAGGTAAATAAAAGCTTGTAAAAACCCGCCAAGTGCGAGTTCGACTCGTGCACGGCCTTCCGTACAAACTTGTCAAACTTAACTTTGAAGTTCGGAAACTAGACTGATGCCTGGACACTGATAATGCACCAACCGCAAATAATACGTTTGTAATTGTCAATAAATGCTGCAAGACCTTGTTTTTTGCCAAATTTAAATAAATAAATAAATAAAAATTAGTTTATTGTCAGAACAAATAGAGTACATCATACATATTTTATTTTCATGATTGTAGTACTCTTACCCTATAGTTTTGATTCCCTTGTGAAACCGCAAAGTATGCGAATATGCAACATAAACGGTCATATCTTCTGATCGCGTTGACTTACAAGTTTAATTTTTTCACAGCTAAAAGATATCATAGACCCGAATATTCGATATAAGTTTCAACTCTATGCGTTTCTATGAGGGTCTTGACAGACGGACAGACAGACAGACAGACAAACGGAAAAACGGCAACAAAGTGATTTTATAAGAGTTCTTTTTATCCTACCTAAAGTAAAAATAGCTTAAAAAAATATGTTACCAGTTTAAATGTTTGATTGTCTCTAATAGATAATTTAAAATACCTTTCAACATTTTGTGAAGTCAATAAAAAATCTAAAGAGTTACCGCACTTAAAATAGTGTTAAAATTACCAATGCATCCACGAACTCCAAAACCAAACGGATTGTACGCGAAAGGGTGCGCATTTCTGTAGTATAAGGGATCGTCTTTTTCGACCAGCCACCGTTCTGGAAGGTACTCCTTGGCTCGAGGGAAGTGTTCCTCCATCAATGACATGTTTTGGTGAGCGAAAGCTACTTGCATCTGAGAAATTATAATATCGTTTAATAACTTTTATACATAACACTCAAATTTCAAATCACCACGACTGATCTGTTTAAAACAAAATGTGTCCATTGAGACCATTCAACTGTGTACAAACACAACTTCTTGGCTATAATGTAAGAAAGAAAGAAAATACATTTATTCAGCATTACCTAAGTGTACAAAATAGAAAACCTGGTTAACAGTTCTTAGTATTTGTTGTTATA
Source organism: Cabera pusaria (assembly GCA_954871355.1). Classification (NCBI taxonomy): domain Eukaryota; kingdom Metazoa; phylum Arthropoda; class Insecta; order Lepidoptera; family Geometridae; genus Cabera; species Cabera pusaria. The sequence goes on from OX940888.1 coordinate 22,750,392, forward strand.
GCGGCAACAGAAATACATCATCTGTGAAAATTTCAACCGTCTAACTATCACGGTTCATGAGATACAGCCTGGTGACAGACGGACGGACGGACGGACGGACGGACAGACAGACAGACAGACAGACGACGGACGGACGGACGGACGGACGGACGGACGGACAGACAGACAGACAGACAGACAGACAGACAGACAGACAGACAGACAGACGTACGGACGGACGGACGGACGGACGGACGGTCGTTCGGACGGACGGACGGACGGACGGACGGACGGACGGACGCACGGACGGACAGACGGACGGACAGACAGACAGACAGACAGACAGACAGACAGACAGACGGACAGCGGAGTATCAGTAATAGAAACTAACACTAAAAACAACATACACATTCAATTTGTGCTTATAAGATTTCCGTCAAAACTTGTTTAAGAAGGAATAGTAGGTACATACTTACATTGCTCAGTACATACATGGGCTCAGTGACGTATCTTGGGACAGGCCTACTTCCAGCAGTCGACTGACACCGGCTGATTATGATACCTACTGATAAGTACTTGGTACTTACATTTGGCGGTATCCTATATCCAAAAAAGTTGTATTCTTTAGTAGTAACTCGCAAATTCCCTGAAGCGACGGGCATCATCCTTATAGACTCCTTCATGCACGCTCTAAGGTACGTTTTTTTTGCGTCGTTTGATCGTAATTCGTCTCTCAGCTTGTTCTGTTTCTCTGGATTCACAGCCAGTAAGTACAAAGTCGCTGTGAGTGTGTTTGCTGCCTAACAAACAAAAAAATAATTTAAGATCGTTTACAAAATGAAAAAAAACCGACTTCACATGCCGCGATAGTGAAAATATCCACTGGTAATAATCATGTAGTCAAGGTATCAAATTTGTTTATATTGTTTATCTCCATATCTCCGGAGAGAAAAATTGAAAACAAAAAAAATGAATAAAAATACAGTCGAATTGAGAACCACCTCTTTTTCTGTAATCGGTTAAAAAACAATCGTTTTAATTTTTTACTTGCGTCACCGACCCGGGTGTAGAAATTAGATTTAAATTGACCACGTCAAATGTTTAACTTATATACTGCGCATTATTTAAATTGTGTTTTAGATATTCATTATTACAATTGTTTAATAAACACATACAGTTATCATATATTACAATTATTGTTAAATTACTTATGCAGTACAAGAGTGATTAGGTTGGTACTTCAAAATGCAGATATTTTGTTGTACTTAGAAAAATTGATCACAAAAGCAGAGGCGTTTACTTTCGAATATTTTTAATATTATATTCGAATATTTTTAATATTATATTCGAATATTATTTCAATAATAAGTATCCTTATTCCATACTAGCGTTGACAAATTTAAATCATTTATATACTTATTAAAGTTTGTAACGGCTATTATCACGTATATATTTTATTTACCGGAAAATTAACGTGCCGAGGCCCGAGCGTCGCGAACGGGCTTGTAGGCGGGACTCCCAGATGAAGAACTTCAAGAATGTTCGAAACTGGTCGGAGTTAATTTTCCGGTAAATAAAATATATACGTGATAATAGCCGTTACAAACTTTAATATGTGTAACTTTCACGATAACTTTAATAATCATTTATATACTTTCGAATATTTTTAATATTATATTAGAATATTATTTCAATAATAAGTATCCTTATTCCATACTAGCGTTGACAAATTTAAATCTTTTATTTTTCTAATTTGATCCTGCCATATATCACTGCTACGATGACGTTAAAGAATATGCGATACCACTTACTGTATCTACACCCGCAAACAACATATCTGAGGCCATGGTGTAAGCTATATCCTCATCAATCTCCAAAAGCTTCTCCAATATTCCTTTTTCGTCATCCGATTTGGTTTTTGTATTCATTTCCTGAATGGCTTTATCAATAAAGTGCTTTGATAAACTAAAAACAATATTATATTTTTAAAAAACTAGGTTCTTATAAGCTTATTTTAAAAAGCTGAGAATCTGATAATTACTAATGTTTCTGTTTCCAGTTAAGTGCAATTTCTGAAGAACTTCAAACCGCGAGTGAATAGGTAATTGAATAGAAATCTGGGAAAGCACGAGATAGTGGTCAAGCGCTCAAGCTCTACCAAGTTCACAACAAAAACAATTTTACATCTCTCATATTCGGTAAGTAGGTCCTTATTACCCCCAAATGGGGCTTGTAGGTAAGCAATTAGCGGTCTAGGGTAATAATGTAGCTAGAAAAGCCCTAGGGCGGTAAGTAATTAAAAAAAAAACTCTTCACTCTTTCAAAAAGTTCGCGTACATCTAACCATCATACTGGCAATAGACATCATGCATTCAGCCCAATGACAAAAGAGGTCGCTTCGCTATTCAGCCTTGTCTTCGTATGAGTATAATAGACATCAATTTTAAATATCGATCGGCGAAGATCAATTTCGTTCTTGAAAAAAAAAAGATGAAAAAAGGCGGGAATAGAAAACTTTTACTTTATATATTGTTTGTTTCTGGGATTTTTTTATAATTACGTGCTAATTAGGAAAAAACATGAGTTCTGCAAGTGATGAAGAAATAAGCTGCACTCCCGATTCAATGAAAATGGAAGCTGAAGCAGCAAGTAACAATTTCGCTATAAATTTTAACTAATAAAATGTTTTTTACTTGTAATGCCGGTTTTTTTCTACTTACCTCACAATCGAGATGTAAAGCAGAGTAGTTAGCTCGGGTGTAAGCATCAATTGCACCCTCGAACTATAGGCGCCCTCGCTGCGCTCGTGCGCCTAAATATCTCGGGCTGCAATTGATGCCTTACAGCCCTTGGCTACTAAACTATAAAAAACTTACGATTCTTGTAGTGCATAAAGTTGCATAGCCCTTTTGAATTTTGGTGTGGCAATCCATTTCCAAACATTCGGTTTAAAGTCTAATTGATCTACAATTACGAAGAGTTCTTGAATGCATTTTATGAGTCTCTTCGCTGGAGCATTGTTTTGAAGATTAGGGTCGAGACAACCCATTCTGCAGCCCAAGGCTACAACGCCAATTGACTCCAGAGACCATAAATTCATTTCTTGGTCAAATTCGGAAGTCAACGTATTATTTTCGTTTCTTTTCGATTTCAATCTGGAAAATTAGTACGAAAGTCCCGTCGTTACATGAGGTGGTGCTATGTTCGTGTGAATGTACTACTTATATGCCGTATTATAGGTATATATGTTTTAGAAGATGTTTGACTCATAGCACAGAATAATGAATAGTTGCTCATAGCCGTTCGCACCTTGAATGTTTAAAAAGCTTAACATACCTATACATTAAATTAGGGTAAATGGAACCCTTGTTTTCTGTTATAATTTACAACCATATTATAGTTAAACATTAGCGAAATAATTATTAGTATTTATATGATTTACCTTGCAACCATATCCATGGCTACTTCGTCAAGGGCATCTTTATAAAGTTTGATGGTTTTTGGCTGCAGCAGCACAGGATTCACTGTTGTACGAAATTCCTTCCACATATCTCCACTACTGCAACATTTGATAATATCACCTCATTTATATTTAAGCTAAATAATACTAACGGCGCTCCGTGGCTTCACTCGCGTTTAAAAGTATCCAATTTCCTAATCCACTTTACTTACTGGATAACTATATCTCTGTGCAATATAAAAATTTTAGACAAATCGGACGAGCCATTTCACCGAGAAGAGGTCCCAAATAAACAAATATACAAACTGACTTTCGCATTTATAATATTGCTGTTGATTATGTGCTTGTTTATGTGCTTGTTTATTTGGATGACATAATCGTATCTTCCACAAACCTTATATTTACCACTGATACCCCGCGACTTTGTTCACGTACGCCAAGAATGTAGCCTATGTTCATCCTCATGATAGAAAAATGTTAAAGTTCAGTAATATCGGATCGTCTGTTTATGAGTGATTAGGTAACAAACAGACAGAGTGACAGGGTTACAAATGTTTTTATAATATTACTAGCTGTGCCCGCGTCTTTGTCCGCGAGGAATAGTGTCTTTGGGTAGCATTATAACAAATAAGACACATACGTATCCCAACTACACTGCGCCGTACCACGCCACTCTAATCCCCCTTCCCTCCTCCGCTCACATACCCTCCCCTTCCCCTCCCCCTTCCCCTCCCCTCCCCTCCCCTCCCCTCCCCCTCCCCTCCCCTCCCCCTCCCCTCCCCCTCCCCTCCCCCTATTCTATATTCCCCTTTCTTTCTCTTTATAATTATAAAAAGAAAAAAGATATTTGGAATGAAATTTTTTGGAATATGTTTTATTTTAATATTTGTAGAAATTACTACAAATTTTAAAATAAAACATATTCCCTCGCTGCGTCTGTCTGTCTGTTTGTATGAACAAAAACCTTAACGAATTACACACATAAACCTTACTCAATAATCACTTTGTCTACTAATAATTAATTACTCTATCTTTTGATGAAATGAATGATGAACTACTATAAATAACTCTATCTATTGACGAAAATCCCACGAAAATCCGTTCAGTAGTTTTTGAGTTTATCGCGAATGGACAGACATTCATTCATAAGTGTACGATGTACCCAAATGGAACAATAAATAAATTGAAATTGAAACAGACGCAGTATAAAACAAAGTCCCCCGCCGCGTTTGTCTGTCTGTCTGATCGCGATAAACTTAAAAACTACTGAACGGATTTTCATGGGGTTTTCATCAATAGATAGAGTAATTTAGAGAAAAGAAAAAGAGAGAATCAAAAAATATCTTACTCCGTCATAAGACCAGTTGGTCTTCCTTTCTTGACTCCAGCCTTAACGTTATGTCTGAAGTATTCCAGAGTTTTGAAACCGGGACGTATGGGAAGAGTGTTCTCACCTCGCAGGATCTGTAATTGTAATAAATAAAAAAATGTATATGTTCTTTATGTATGTAGTATGTACCCTACGCAATGTACCACTAAGTTATACTTCTTTGTAATAACAAAACAAAAATAGATACAAACCTAAAATCACAACTTTTTCCCGTTGGGGTAGGCAGAGACTATTACTTCTATCCAAAATAAAATAACTCTAAAAAATGTATCCTACGTGCCATTGTTACATTTGTAGAAATAATTAAGATAGTTTACTTTTACACTACGCAACGGATTCCAGCAATGGATTGAGTGATTCAAGGGAAGGTTTATAGCCAGGATTTAATGCGGGCAAAGCCGCAGAGTGCTTATGTATCATCGCTTATGACTAAGCGAGATAGAGGTCAAACGCTTGCCAATCAAATTAAAAATAAACTGGCCAAGTGCCAGTCGGACTCGCACTCGTAGGGTTCCCAAATCACAGTAGAGTATTCTATACCTATGATTTATCGCAACCAAAAAAATAACTTTGTTTTTCATAGTGTTTGTATGAAAAACAAAGTTATACTTGCGGTCGCTGTATCTCAACAACTGCAGACTATATCTCGTTCAAACCAATTTTCGTTGAAAGTTTTTATTGGGATCTACAGAATATATTTTTTCTAGATTTTTCACTGCCTTACTGTAAAAGTTAGAGGGTGGGGGGGGGACACACATTTTACCACTTTAGACACGCCTATCTTTTTAATTGATTTGATTGACTTTGAGTAATAATTATTTTAGAAACCTCAATGTCATTTTTAAAGATCTATCCATAGACACCCCACATATAGGTATACGTATAGGTTTGAAGAAAAAAATTGTTTTTTGTTTCAGTTCCATGTATGGGATGAAAAATGGCTGTGACATACCGACGGACAGACAGACAGATATGACGAATCTATAAGGGTTCCGTTTTTTGCCATTCGGCTTCGGAACCCTAAAAAAACATACTACCTTTTATTATGTTTATTTACCTGTGACACACTTTCGGCATCAAACAGGAATATCATGGGATCCATCCCGATCATTGCATCCAACCTCACGATAGGACCATACTGCTCGTATAGCTTAGTGGTTATTTCTATACCATTTAGCTCGTGAAGTATCCCTAGGAAAATTAGACAAATAAGAATTGACAGTTTTGAGAATCCCGATGGCGTAAAGGATAGATGGCTTGATATTTTCTAAGCGAGAGGTCGCCAGTTCAAATCCTAACACGGGTGCTCATGCACAGGTGGTAGGAGCATATTATATCAATGTTCCGCCGACTTTGCTACCAACGTACCACCATCAAGGAGAAAAACTGCCGTCATAACCTTACGGTGTTCCGGCAGCTAACAGCCAACGTATTCTAGGCGTACCGTGTTCAGCATCTTCGACCACGTCATCGCTTAACACCAGGCGAGATTATCATATTAAGGCAGTGAATGTTTACTGAATTTATATACCTCCAGGGAGGAAGCTGAGCATCGAGCCAACAATAGGCAGGTAACTGGGTCCAGGGATCTCTCTCCATGATTTCAACGGCACGTTTTTATTGTGCTCTAGTTTTTCAGTTGCCGCTGTCGCAGTCACTGACCTGAAAAACGCAATATTAATCTTTATACGCAGAAATAAAGAGATTTTTATACTATAAATAAATTTCCACCAAACCGCCAACAAACACCTTTGCACCATCCAAGACCGGTTTCAGAAAAACACCCAATTGCGGAATGTTTTCCGAGCATATACCATGAAGTCGCGAGACTCACTTCGTGAAAAATTTAAGGAGATTAAAATTCTCACAGTGGCATGTCAATATATTTATGAAAATATTATGTATGTACGCAAAAATTTGAATGATTATGATAAGAGGTCCGATGTACATCATTTCAATACAAGACACAAAAATAGATTAATTTTACCTCAATTCAGGTTGTAGAAAGTTAGTGGTTCTTTTTTGGGGAACTGTATACGATTTTATAATAAACTTCCTAAAGATATTGATCAACTGTCTATGAGCAGATTTAAAACCTTTGTAAAACCCAATTTAATGAAGAAATCGTACTATACATTAAATGACTATATGAATGACAAAAATGCTTGGCCTGAATTCCCCAAGTTCCAAGATATAATATAAATTGTATGATAATATAATTATTTGTTGTAAATTAAAAAAAATATTTAATATGAATTTAAAAAAAAGGAATTAAAATAAGTGACAAGCCCCATAGAGTTTCTTGGTGTTTCTTCTCTGATGGGAGTACTTCCGAAACACCAGTAGATAAAACAGTCAATCAGTTTTCATCTTTTGTTTGCAGATCTAGGGTTGCCTGTTAAGACGGTATTATGCAGCTGATAGACGGACAATCAGTTCCATTCTGCTAGTCTGCGTTTTATTTTATTATGTTTCATTATTTCACAATTTTTTGGATAAAAATTGTCTGAAGTACTGAAACATGCACTGGGTTGCGGGTGCACTTAATAGTACGGTTGGCAACCCTACATTAATCAGGGGAATTAAACATGTGTTTTTAACCGACTTCAAAAAAAGGAGGAGGTTTCTCAATTCGACCGCATATTTTTTTTTTTTTTTTTTTTTTATGTTTGTTCGCGGATAACTTCGTCGTTTATGAACCGATTTCGATTATTCTTTTTTTGTTCGAAAGGAGATATCCCAAGTGTGGTACCATGGTAATTTTATCGAGGTATGATAAGTATCTCCAGAGATATTGAGATAAACATCTCAAAATTGGTACTGAAAATGAATAGCGCGGCATTGAAGTCGGTTGTTTTTTAGTTTTTAAACGATATTATAAGTGTGACGTTCGACTTCTAGATGAAAGCTGAATGGCTCAATACCTTTGCTTTTTTTTGTAAATACAAAGCAATAATTTATGTTTCTGTTATATCTATAATAATTATTATGGAATATGATCTATTTAATGTAATTTGACGTGTGTAAGAGCAAATTTTTAATTTGCTCATTTACTGAATAAATGCTTTGACTTTTGACTTTGAAGCTTTAGAAATGACCTTTGACAAAACTATGTAGAATCTTTAAGCACTTGAAAATTTAAGTAAGCTTTGAAATAAACCTTTAGCTTAGAAAACACGATATCTGTAGGTATTAAAAATGTTTTTTACCTTAGTACATTTCGGTTCACTGAACTCAAAACCAAAAACGGCCGGATCTTCGAAGTTTGCATTATTATAATCGGTGATTAAGCCTGATGATATTATGTAAATCAATCTGCGTAAATAGTTTTTTTTTAAATAAATAAGTACCTACATATACGTAGGTACTTATTTTATTTTTTTAAACGACCAATTTCACTTAATAATTCAGTCAATTCTATTTTAAATATTATTTTTCTTTAAAATGTTTCACACTTTATATTTTTAAATTCTATTTTAATCAGTTAATTGAATAAAAGACATATTTAAAAAAACATAATTCACGCTAATTAAAAAAGAATAATCAAGTACACAACACTTTTCTCTGTCCTATAAGACACTGTATTTTATTGCTAATAAAATCTTAGTCTTAAGAGCTCTTATACATTTCTATAAATATATGAACTCCTTGTACATATAATAATAATGATAAGATTATTTGATTCCACAAGCAGATAAAGCCTATGCGCGACTGACATGAATGTTGACATATACCTACGTACCTCAAACGTAGGTATTTGTACGCTACTATTTATAAATACATAGAGATGTTCACGACCTTGCTACTGAAGTACACTACACTTGAATAGGCATATCGTAAAATAGACCTTATGGAATGAACAAAGAGTCGGCACTTGTTCTACTTTTAGTGGGTGTCTATAATCAAGGAGTGTCCCCAGGTTATAAATCAGAATCTCAATAAGGCACTTCACATCGGTAATTGTTGTGTGTATGAATGACGTCAATTCCATTATTATTATTATTTTATATCTAGCGTTTGATCACTATCGTGGTAAGCGATGACGTGGGATCCTGGATGGTAAACACGCTAGCCTAGGGTGATATGACTCTCAAGGGCTGTGTGCTGCCGGAACACCGTAAGGTTATGGCGGCAGTTTTTTCCCTTGATGGTGGTAAGTTACTTTTTAATAGCATCTATCCTTCCTTCCACATGTGGAATTAACATAATCATTGTCACACCAATATAATCCATAGATTTGGTTGTTTCTAAAGATTAACGACAATAAACAAGCCTAGGTACGTTTCCTTGTGTCATATATTATCAAATTAAGTATGTTTTAAATGATATAAGGTAACTATATATTATGTTATTGGACACTGGACAAGCACGACGCTCGCCTGGTGGCCTGACGCCTAAGCGATGACGTCAATCTACTACAGATACAGCGGTAGGTAAGCAAAATTCTGGATAGCCAACATTTTACATGTCACTGCACTGCGCCTGTTGACTCAAAACATAACAAGTAACAAAATTAAAATTTTGGATAAACACCCACGACAATGTCCATTAGAAAATTAACGTCACAACATCTATCTAAGAACCACCACTAATTAATTACGAACCGTTTAAAGACAAAATCGAACTAGTTTTGGAGAAAAACGGCAATATGGATTTGCACAAACAAATGTTTACTGCAGCGCCCCCTGGTGAGTTGACACCGTAACATCTATTTAAGAACGTGCACCTATCAAACACGAACCAATAACTGAAAACTGCATCAAAATCGGACTAGTAGTTTCGAAGAAAAATGGCAACATCGATTTGCACCAACAAATTATTACTGCAGCGCCCCCTGATGAGTTGCCACCGTAACACCTATCTAAAAACATGCACCAATTACACCCGAACCCATACCTGAAAACTGCATCAAAATCGGACTAGGTACCTAGTAGTTTTAAAGGAAAATGGCAACATGGATTTGTACACACAAACAAACAAACAAACATCCTCTCACCACAAACGCATATACTGTCTCCGTTCCGTCGCGGGTAAAAATGTTAAGTCTCATATGCTCTGTAATTTCACTGGAAACTGCTATTCAAACCGAAAAACATTCATATTTCACTAGCAAGAGTCCTACCACAAATCACAAGTCATATTGCCTATCGAGATCCTGTGTGATGTGCAATGCAACCATTCTATATTAATTGTTTAGCCGTGATTAGGTAACAAACAGACAAGTGACAAAGTTACAAACGTATTTTTTAATTATATATATTATATTTTACATATATATATATATTATATACTTAGTGGATTGTAAAACTGTGATATTAGTCTGGATTATATGTATATGTAATAGCATGTATGATCTTAATGTCACTTGCCTACAATTGATATTGAAAGATTTGCAAGTAAAATATGAACTGTTTCATGTCTCCGTTTCTTCTAACTTCGTGACCATAACAGAGAGATGCCGGCTGGCAAGTAGTCTCTATCAATCAGTCAGCTTTTTTGCGGAGACCCTTGTAATAGACTGTGTCAGCTGGACATTACTCTCTTGAATGCACCGAGACATTGACGGACCGTTGGGCCTGCCCATCGGACCTACGTAACTAATGATATGTAATTCTTTATTTTATGATCGTGAGTGGCTTGCTATTGGTGAGGTTGAGATAGCAGAGCTACGCAGAGATTTGGGAGCTTAGTTTGTCGTCTTCTTTTTTTATACTAGATAGGTATAAGTTTGACCACTATCTTACCTGATGTAAGTGACGATGCGATCGACGATGTAGCACGGTTGCCTAGAAGATACCTAAGATAATTGTTCACGTGTTCACTCGCAATTTGAAGACCCCCGGGTTGTAGTCGTAGTTAGGTACAGGAAAATACAGACACCGGCAAGGAATTCCATTCCTTGGCAGCACGTATGATAAATGATGAAGCAAAACGTTTTGTGCGGGTAGATGGAATGAAACTTATATACCTACTCGAATTTCCTGACTAAACATTGGAGCAATATGAGACAAAATTCTGTACGCAATTAACATTGTCTTAATATAATATATTTAATTTTAATATAACTTTTAAATGAATGATGGCACAGGAAAAAACAACTTACTACGCAAACAGTATAGGTACTGCGAAAAATGTGGCACTGTTGTGTCATAAAGCGTAGCTATGTGATGCTACGCACAAAGAAAATTAATATTATTGTCAGTATACGGCTCCGTTAACTGCGCTACTTTACATATCTACTTATATCGTGGAACCTGCGTAGACGACGCATTCGATTTGGCAAAGAAAATATTAATAATTATCACTATCTTTGATTATATAAAATACTAGCAGCCCGCCCCGGCTTCGCACGGGTAGAACATATATGCCTACAAAATTTGCATCAGTTTGTTGCATCGAATATAAAATATGAACATATTTAACAATCATCGTCATATTTCATCCAATTTACACAAAACCTTAACGAATTATGCACCTAAACCTTCCTCATAAACACTCTGGCTATTGGTGAAAACCGCATGATAATCCGTTCAGTAGCTATTGAGATTATTGCGAACAGACAGACAGACGCAGTGATGGACTTTGTTTTATACTTACTTACGTAGTGATATTGGACGGCCCTTTTGGCGTAAAGGATAGTTACCCTGATTCTGACCCGACGGTCGTTGGTTCTAATCCTAGCTATATACCTACCAATGAAAGTTTTATGTGTATTCATGAATCATGAGTTTTCGTACAGTGTTAGTGGGATCATTAAATCTACCAAAAAGTAGCTTACCACCAAGCAGAACATCTGCCGCCGAAACCTTACGGCGTTCCCCGATGCAAAATGTAGGGGTAATATACGTTTAACGTGTGTATCTGTCTGTGTGTCTGTCTGTAGCATAACCGGATTAACCGATTTTGTTTTTATTATTGATAGTTTTTTTTTTGTTTCTAGATGTCTTAATCGAGAGTTTTCTTAGCTTTGATTCATGAAAATTCGTTCAATCGTTATAAAACTATGAGCTTTTTTCTAATTAATTGCGCTATGAAATCAACTTTCATAGATCTGATCAATTCGAAAATCTTCTTCTTCAACGATATTGTAAGAACATGGAAGCATTGACCTGATGCTGGGACATCTCCTGGACTCTACAGAATACTCCAATCCTCACCAACTTACAGCTCAGATTTTAAATGTCGTGTTTAGAGTCATTGGAATGCTTTTAATGAAAAGATTATACATAGATCAGTCGGGGTGGTTTAAAATAATATATTATTATATATATATATATATATATATAGATGAATATTATTTTATACAATAGATCATATTATTATACTATATTGACTTCAAATAGATTGTGATCGGTGGAGATCTACAGCATAGCTAAGCTTATATAACAATATTTTCGAAGTAACTATGACCTAATCTGTGGTTTCACTGCAAATATTTCATTAATTTTGCGATGCGTGTATGTGAAATTCGTGCTATCTTCTAGAGTTTTCATTTGAATTATATACTACTAGCTGTTACCCGCGGCTTCGCCCGCGTTATTTGTGTCTTTTAGACCATTGAGGTCTAGATCGATGATCTCTTAGGCCAAATCACCATAGGCCCTCAATGTCGAACTCAATATCTTCTATTGTTAAAGTCATTAATCATTTTGGTTAGGTAAGTATACGAAATTGTGCTGTTTAAATGTTTGACTCAATACAACAGTTCTTAAAACATTTTTTACAAAGAAAATAAGGTGAATAGCTGCGCGAGCGTAGCGAGCGATATTATTGGGCGAGTGAAATATTTTATGGCGTTTTATAACCCTGACAGCTTAATGACCTAATCATCAAGTCAATATAGATGACTCTTAGGTCGAACTCGATATCGTCTATTGTTGAAGTCATTAATCATTACTTGGTACTTGGTAAACCTAACGAAGGTTTAGCAGCGAGCGCGAAAATTTTTACGTCATTATATGACCCTGGTAGTTTTTATAACCTACTAAATCAACACCGATGACCCTAGGGTTAAACTTGATATCCACTTATTTTAAGGTAAAAATTCATTATGATTATTGAAGGTAATACTGTTTCAATTTATAAACTCGTTTTGATACATGTGGCTATTGAAATACAAAAAATGCTGAATTATAACCTACAAAGTAGACAAAACAAAGGTTTGCGCGAGCGCAGCGAGAGCTATCAATGCGCGAGCGAAGGGAGCGCGAAAATTTTTACGTCATTTTATGACCCTGACAGTTTTTATGACCTACGAAGTTAACACCGATGACCCTAAGGTTAAACTTGACATCCACTAATTTTAAGGTGAAAATCATTTTGATTATTGAAGGTTGTACTGTTTTAATTTATAAACTCATTTTGATGCATGTGGCTATTAAAATACTAAAAATGCTGAAAAATTACTTACAAAGTAGATAAAACAAAGGTTTGCGTGAGCGCAGCGGGCGTTAACAATGCGCGAGCGAAGCGAGCGCGAAAATTTTTTACGTCTTTTTATGAACCTTACAGTTTTTATGATCTTCTAAGTCAACACCGATGACCCTAAGGTTAAACTTGATATCCACTTATTTTAAGGTAAAAAATCATTATGATTATTGAAGTCTGTACTGTTTCAATTAATAAACTCCTTTTGATGCATGTGGCTATCAAAATACAAAAAATGCTGAAATATTACCTACAAAGTAGATAAAATAAAGGTTTGCGCTAGCGCAGCGAGAGCTATGAATGCGCGAGCGAAGAGAGCGCGAAAATTTTTACGACCTTTTATGACCTTGACAGTTTTTATGACCTACCAAGTTAACACCGATGACCCTAAGGTTATACTTGATATCCACTTATTTAAAGGTAAAAATCATTATGTTTATTGAAGTCTGTACTGTTCCAATTTATGTCATGTTTTGATGAATTTGGCAATTAAAACACAAAAGTTGCTGAAATGTATCCAACAAAGTACATATAACAAATGCTTGCGAGCGCTATAACAGCGCGAGCGAAGCGAGCGCGAAAAATGATTACGACCTTTTATGACCCTGACAATGTTTATGACCTTTTAAGTTAACACTGATGAGACAAAGGTTTATTAAGATTTCCACTTATTTTAAGGTAAAAAATCATTATGATTATTGAAGGTTGTAACTGTTCCAAATATAAACTCATTTTGATGCATGTGGCTATTAAAATACAAAAAATGCTGTAATATTACCAACAAAGTAGATAAAACAAAGGTTTGTTCGAGCGCAGCGAGTGCTATCAATGCAAGAGCGAAGCAAACGCGAAAATTTTTACGTCATTTTATGACCCTGACAGTTTTTATGACCTACGAAGTTAACACCGATAACCCTAAGGTTAAACTTGACATCCACTTATTTTAAGGTGAACATTCTTTTGATTATTGAAGGTTGTACGGTTTTAATTTATAAACTCGTTTTGATGCATGTGGCTATTAAAATACAAAAAATGCTGAAAAATTACTTACAAAGTAGATAAAACAAAGGTTTGCGCGAGCGCAGCGGGCGTTATCAATGCGCGAGCGAATCGAGCGCGAAAATTTTTTACGTCTTTTTATGACCCTTACAGTTTTTATGATCTTCTAAGTCAACACCGATGACCCTAAGGTTAAACTTGATATCCACTTATTTTAAGGTAAAAAATCATTATGATTATTGAAGTCTGTACTGTTTCAATTAATAAACTCCTTTTGATGCATGTGGCTATTAAAATACAAAAAATGCTGAAATATTACCTACAAAGTAGATAAAATAAAGGTTTGCGCTAGCGCAGCGAGAGCTATAAATGCGCGAGCGAAGCGAGCGCGAAAATTTTTACGTCATTTTATGACCCTGACAGTTTTTATGACCTCCTAAGTCTAGACCGATGAATCTAAGGTTTAACTTGATATCCACTTATTTTAAGGTAAAAATTATTATGATTATTGAAGTCTGTACTGTTCCAATTTATGTGATGTTTTGATGAATGTGACTACTAAAATTCAAAAGTTGCTGAAATGTATCCAACAAAATACATATAACAAATACTTGCGAGTGACATCACTGCGCGAACGTAGCGAGCGCAAAAATTTTTACGACCTTTTATTACCCTGACAGTGTTTATGACCTTCTAAGTCAACACCGATGACCCTAAGGTTAAACTTGAAATCCACTTATTTTAAGGTAAAAATTCATTATGATTATTGAAGGTTGTACTGTATCAATTAATAAACTCCTTTTGATGCATGTGGCTATTAAAATACATAAAATGCTGAAATATTACCTGCAAAGTAGATAAAATAAAGGTTTGCGCGAACGCAGCGAGAGCTATTAATGCGCGAGCGAAGCGAGCGCGAAAATTTTTACGTCATTTTATGACCCTGACAGTTTTTATGACCTCCTAAGTCTAGACCGATGAATCTAAGGTTTAACTTGATATCCACTTATTTTAAGGTAAAAATCATTATGATTATTGAAGTCTGTACTGTTCCAATTTATGTGATGTTTTGATGAATGTGACTATTAAAATACAAAAGTTGCTGAAATGTATCCAACAAAATACATATAAGAAATACTTGCGAGTGCCATCACTGCGCGAGCGTAGCGAGCGCGAAAAATTTTTACGACCTTTTATTACCCTGACAGTGTTTATGACCTTCTAAGTCAACACCGATGACCATAAGGTTAAACTTGAAATCCACTTATATTAAGGTAAAAATACATTATGATTATTGAAGGTTGTACTGTTTCAATAAATAAACTCCTTTTGATGCATGTGGCTATTAAAATACATAAAATGCTGAAATATTACCTCCAAAGTAGATAAAATAAAGGTTTGCGCGAGCGCAGCGAGAGCTATGAGTGTGCGAGCGCAGCGAGCGCGAAAATTTTTACGTCATTTTATGACCCTGACAGTTTTTATGACCTACTAAGTCAACACCGATGACCCTAAGGTTAAACTTGATATCCACTTATTTTAAGGTAAACATTCATTATGATTATTGAAGGTTGTACTGTTTCAATTAATAAACTCCTTTTGATGCATGTGGCTATTTAAATACAAAAAATGCTGAAAGATTACCTGCAAAGTAGATAAAAGAAAGGTTTGCGCGAGCGCAGCGAGAGCTATGAATGCGCGAGCGAAGCGAGCGCAAAAATTTTTAACGACCTTTTATGACCCTGACAGTTTTTATAACCTACTAAGTTAACACTGGTTACACAAAGGTTAAACTTGATATCCAATTATTTAAGGTTAAAAATCATTATGATTATTGAAGATTGTACTGTTTTAATTTATGGACTCGTTCTGATGCATGTGGCTATTAAAATACAAAAGTTGCTGAAATATTACCTACAAAGTAAATCAAACAAATTATTGCGCGAGCGCAGCGAGCGCTATCACTGCGCGAGTGAAGTGGGCGCAAAAAATTTTACGTTTTATGACGCTAACAGTTTTTATAACCTACTTAGTCAACACCGATGACCCTAAGGTTAAATGTGGCTGTTAAAACTCGAATGCTTATGAAATACTTCCCACAAAGCAGATAAAACACGTTGGGCAAGCAAAGCCATCGCGTAAATTTTGATGACTTTTAATGACCCTGACAGTTTTATGGCCTAATTAAGGCACTTATTAAGTTTAGTCATAATCTATGAACCTAAGGTCAAACTTTTATGATTATGCAAACTCTATGTAAAGTTAACAAAAAATATAGGTACCCACACTTAACTGCCGAAAAAAAGTATTCTTTGCCCTTTTATACCCTATTCAATGTGTTTGTACAAAATTTCATCTGAATCGGTCAAGCCGTTTGGCCAAATAGAGGCCACACATTTACAAAATTCCATAATAAAAATATAGACAACCGAAATTTCCACCCAAAAAAAAGTATTCGTTGCCCTTCTATGTCTTTTTGACTGTCTATGTACAAAATTTCAGCTTAAATGGTTAACCCGACCGAGAGTAGGCCACACATTTACATACTTCAATTTAAAAATTCTGGACACCTGGACTCGACTGCCAGAAAAAAAGTATCCTATGTGATTCTATGCAATATGAACTGTAATATGTATAAAATTTCAGCTGAATCGGTCAAGCTGTTTAGCTGATAAGAGGACACACATTCACAAAATTCAATAAAAAAATCTAAACACTCAGACTCGATGGACAAAAACCAGTATCCGATATCCTGTTCTGCCCTATGAACTGTCTTTATACAACATTTCAGGCAAATCGGTCAAGCCGTTTATTCGACAAGAGGTCTTAAATTTACAAAATTTAATCAAAAATATCTGGACTCGAAAGCCAAAAAAAAAGTATCCTATATCCTATTCTACCCTATGAACTGTCTTTATACAACATTTCAAGCAAATCGGTCAAGCCATTTATTCGAGAAGAGATCTTATATTTACAAATTTCAATTAAAAAGTTTGTACCCTCTGACTCGATAGCCTGAAAAAAAGGTATTCTATATTCTATTCTGCCTTTTGAACTGTCTTTAAACAACATTTCAGGCAAATCGGTCAAGCTGTTTATTCGAGAAGAGGTCTTATATTTACAAAATTCAATTAAAAATATCTGGACCCCCTGACTCGACAGCCAGAAAAAAATTATCCTTTATCCTATTCTGCCCTATGACATATATTCACACAAAATTTCAGGCAAATCGGTCAAGCCGTTTATTCAAGAAGAGATCTTATATTTACAAATTCCAATAAAAAAATATTTGTACCCTCTGACTCGATAGCCAGTAAAAAAGTATTCTGTATTCTATTCTGCCTTTTGAACTGTCTTTAAACAACATTTCAGGCAAATCGGTCAAGCTGTTTATTCGAGAAGAGGTCTTATATTTACAAAATTCAATTAAAAATATCTGGACCCCCTGACTTGACAGCCAGAAAAAAAGTATCCTATATCCTATTCTGCCCTACGAACTGTCTCTATACAACATTTCAGGCAAATCGGTCAAGCCGTTTATTCGAAAAATGATCTTATATTTACAAAATTCAATTAAAAATATCTGAACCCCCTGACTCGACAGCCAGAAAAAAAGTATATTATATCCTATTCTGCCCTATGACATGTATTCACACAAAATTTGAGGCAAATCGGTCAAGCCGTTTATTCAAGAAGAGATCTTATATTTACAAATTCCAATTAAAAATATTTGTACCCTCTGACTCGATAGCCAGAAAAAAAGTTTTTTATATTCTATTCTGCCTTTTGAACTGTCTTTAAACAAAATTTCAGGCAAATCGGTCAAGCCGTTTATTCAAGAAGAGGTCTTATATTTACAAAATTCAATTAAAAATATCTGGACCCCCTGACTCGACAGCCAGAAAAAAAATTATCCTAAATCCTATTCTGCCCTATGAACTGTCTCTATACAACATTTCAGGCAAATCGGTCAAGCCGTTTATTCGAAAAGAGATCTTATATTTACAAAATTCAATTAAAAATATTTGGACCCCCTGACTTAATAGCCAGAAAAAAAGTATTCTATATTATTTTCTGCCTTATGAACTGTCTTTATACAACATTTCAGGCAAATCGGTCAAGCCGATTATTCGAAAAGAGATCTTATATTTACAAAATTTAATTTAAAATATTTGGACCCCCTGACTCGATAGCCAAAAAAAAATTATCCTATATCCTATTCTGCCATATGTTCTATCTTTGTACAAAATTTCAGCCAAATCGGTCAAGCCGTTTGACCGTGAAGAAGTCCCAAACAAACAAACAAACAAACAAACAAACAAATAAACAAACTGACTTTCGCATTTATAATATTGGTGTTGATAAAGGACAATTTTAATCTATAATATGTGGCCAAGCTAATTAACGTAATTATTTGGATAAGGATTAATACTGTATACTTCAAAATAGCCTTGGAAGTTATGTAATATTTTTTAACAAAAATTTTAAGATTAAAATGGTTACTGTGAGTCAACCTTAAGAGATAGACATATGCTGTCGCGGACTTTTTTGTAGGTCTTATTAAGTTGTACAACTCTTGCAAAGAAAATATTCTTCTATCTATTTTCAATTAAGTAGCGTTCGTAAGAAACGACCGATTTTTTGCCGACTTAGGTTGCAAATTAGGTCTCCACGAATGTACCTTTGATTTAAACGGGATAATATATAGCCTATTTCCATTCCGAAAGTCCATTCTATGTATTAGTGGAAGAATTTTTTAAATTGGTTCAGTAGTTTTTGAGCCAAATCATTACAAACATACAAAAATACAAATCTTCTCTCTTTATAATATTAGTATAGATCAATATACAGCTCCGTTCACTGCGCTGTGTTTATACATAAAGCGTAGCATAGTCATAACTTAGTCTATGTAGCGTAGTAACTGCGTAGACGTCGCATTCGATTTGTCTACGCGTCTATCAATAACAGCCAATGTTTCAGATACAGCGTACCCAAGCGATCCGTGGTACCCATCTTACTAAACATTACGACACTCGTAGCCATTTGCTGCGAATGGATGGAAATCATAAATGCATAAATCAGTTCGTTTCATGACCACTACTACCGACTGCCAACCGTTTCATGGACTAATGAACAGTGCATTTTAAATACTTATATAAAATTAGCCTAACAATACATCACAATCATTCTAGACTAAATATACTATAGGTACCTATACATACTCGTGTGCTGTGACATAGATAATGGGCCTAGCCTAACTCCCCATTGTGACCGGCTGAGCTGAAATTGCTCTCTTCCGGTACCTAGTCAAATAGAATGGCATATTCGAGTTGAATTTGGATTTTATTCATTCGCTATTTATGTAGGAAAACTCTGTCATTTGTACAATTTACTCTTGAATGAAATTTAATGAGTAACATAACTTCGGGAATTTAAGAGTTGAACAATCGCTTTTTTTTCGAATTCCTTACAGAAAATGTTCTTAATATAATATCGTTTAAAAACTAAAAAAGAACCGACTTCAATGCCGCGCTATTCATTTTCAGTACCAGTTTTGAGATGTTTATCTCAATATCTCTGGAGATACTTATCAGACCTCGATAAAATTACCATGGTACCACACTTGAGATATCTCCTTTCCAACAAAAAATGAATAATCAAAATCTGTTCATAAACGACGAAGTTATCCGCGAACAAACATAAAAAAAAAAAAAAAAAATACGGTCTCTTTGAGAAACCTCCTTTTTTTGAACCTTTTTTTGAAGTCGGTTAAAAAGAGC
The DNA here is from genome assembly GCA_954871355.1 of Cabera pusaria. Lineage (NCBI taxonomy): Eukaryota > Metazoa > Arthropoda > Insecta > Lepidoptera > Geometridae > Cabera > Cabera pusaria. The sequence goes on from OX940888.1 coordinate 22,770,427, forward strand.
TATTAGATACAGAATATTATCGTCTCCGTCAGAATGGCAGGTCACTATTTATTTATAGTCTTATTAGTTGACGTCGAAATGGTGGGCAATAATTGCTGCCTAATTGATTCTATTTGCTGCCGCCTATGAGACAATTGCTGCCTATCTACTTTTTTAATAAACGAAACATTTAGGGTGACCGTTCATTCTGACGTCAGGATGGCTGGTCACCTGATCGTAGTATACATGCTGTGTGGAATCACTGAAATTTTAATTATGCAATAATTGTTGCCCCTTTGCTGCCTTAAATTTTGGTACACCTAGATCTTGTAGCTGTTAAGGAAATAAATATATTATAGTCAAATTTTATTCAGACGCCCAATGCCTGCGAGAAATAGCACAGCAAAGTGCTTACGAAAAAATGTGCTATTACTAATGTATCATTGTACATTTTAACAGAGTACCTACCTACAATAAATGGAATTGAAATTAGGTATTACATTAATTCCCATCCATGAAAGTGTTATCTTATCCTAATCACACTGTGTCAGTCATCATCATCAGCCTATAGTAGTCCACTGGTGAACATAGGCCTTTGAGAGGCCTATGAGAGGCTGCCTCTCCAATTACACTTACCCTCATCCAACTCTTCAAGGTCACCTTGCTTATATCACCACCATACCACTGTATGGGTGTCCTATGCTACGTTTGCCATTCGCAGTCTCGGCTCAAAAAATTGTTTACACTCTAGCGATTGCCAGCGCTTTGGCCACGTGACCAGCCCATTGCCACTTCAGCTTGCGTATTGGTAGGCTATGGCTTTTGGCTATCGGGTCACCTCGTTACCTCGGATTCAAGTCTTCAGAGAAACACCCAGCATAGCTCTTTCCATAGTATGCTAAGCGACCTCATGGCCCTACCGTGCGCGAGTGTTCACCACACAACAGACGTCAGTAGAGTCCACATCTCGTTATTTCTACAGTTGATAGGAGCATTATACCAATACTTCACCTGACTTGCTGCCAAAAAAATGCTTACCACCATCAAGGAGAAAATCCTGTTACAAAAACCTTACAGTGCTCCGGCAGCACAGTATTTGAGAGTCCATTCTGGCCTAGCGTGTTGACCATCCTCGATCATAATTATCATCGCTTTTCACTAAGCGAGATAGTGGGTTAAACGCTAGCCTATCTATACTAATATTATAAAGAGAGAACATTTGTATTTTTGTATTTTTGTATGTTTGTAATGAGTAAGCTCAAAAACTACGGAACCGATTTAAAAAATTATTTCACTAATACATAGAATGGACTTTCGGAATGAAAATAGGCTATATATTATCCCGTTAAAATCAAAGGTGCATTCGTTGAGACCCAATTTGCAACCTAAGTCGGCAAATAAACGGTCGAAAAAACACGTTTCTTACGAACGCTGCTTAATTGAAAATAGATAGAAGAATATTTTCTATGCAAGAGTTGTACAACTTAATAAGACCTACAAAAAAGTCCGCGACAGCATATGTCTATCTCTTAAGGTTGACTCACAGTAACCATTTTAATCTTAAAATGTTTGTTAAAAAATATTACATAACTTCCAAGGCTATTTTCAAGTATATAGTATTAATCCTTATCCAAATAATTACATTAATTAGCTTGGCCACATATTATAGATTAAAATTGTCCTTTACAGTATATAATTCAAATGAAAACTCTAGAAGATATCACGAATTTCACAAACACGCATCGCAAAATTAATAAAATATTTGCAGTGAAACCACAGATTAGGTCATAGTTACTACGAAAATATTATTATAAGCTTAGCTATGCTGTAGATCCCCACCGATCACAATCAATTTGAAGTCAATATAGTATAATAATATGATTTATTGTATAAAATAATATTCATCTATATATATAATAATATAATATAATATTTTAAACCACCCCGACTGATCTACGTATAATAGCTTTTTCCAAAGACTCTAAACACGACATTTAAAATCTGAGCTATAAGTTGGTGAGGATTTGAGTATTCTGTAGAGTCCAGGAGGCTTCCATGTTCTTACAATATCGTTGAAGAAGAAGATTTTCGAATTGATCAGACCTATGAAATGGACCTATGGTCGGAGCAATTCCGATAAAAAAACCCGTGAGTGTACAACCGTTCTTAATAATAACATTAGACCTATGAAAGTTGATTTCATAGCGCAATTTACTAGAAAAAAGCTCATAATTTTTTACGATTGAACGAATTTTCATGAATCAAAGCTAAGAAAACTCTCGATGAAGACATCTATCAAACAAAAAAAAACTATCAATAATAAAAACAAAATCGGTTCATCCGGTTAGGTGCTAAGATGCTACAGACATACACACAGATACACACGTTAAACGTATATTACCCCTACATTTTGCGTCGGGGAACGCCGTAAGGTGACGGCGGCAGATGTACTCCTTGGTGGTAAGCTACTTTTTGGTAGATTTAATGATTCCACTACCACTGTACGAAAACTCATGATTCATGAATGCACATAAAACTTTCATTGGTAGGTATATAGCTAGGATTAGAACCAACGACCGTCGGGTCAGAATCAGGGTAACTATCCTTTACGCCAAAGGGCCGTCCAATATCAATACGTAAGTATTATAAAACAAAGTTCATCACTGCGTCTGTCTGTCTGTTCGCAATAATCTCAATAGCTACTGAACGGATCATCATGCGGTTTTCACCAATAGCCAGAGTGTTTATGAGGAAGGTTTAGGTGCATAATTCGTTAAGGTTTTGTGTAAATTGGATGAAATATGACGATGGTTATTAAATATGTTCATATTTTATATTCGATGCAACAAACTGATGCAAATTTTGTAGGCATATATGTTCTACCCGTGTGAAGCCGGGGCGGGCTGCTAGTCAGATATAAAAAAAACTGAGATGTCTGTACAACACCAAAGCAGCAAAACCGTAACAAAGCAGTAATCTATTTAGATACCTTTTTTATATCATATAGGCTAGCGTTTGACCACTATATTACTAGATACTTTATCTACTTAGGAAACAATCGAAACTAGTCGGAGCAATGCCGAATTTAAAAGAAAACGCGTTCCGGCTATTATTAAACATCTAGTGATAATGTATCACAGTAAATTAATTCAATCAAGCATTTTCAATATTTTCAGTCTAAGCACTTAGTACACTTAGTACTTACTTTCTACTCAGTCAAACACAAAGCAGCAAAATATTTATTGTTTTTTATCGCTACCTTAGATAATAAACTCGTGCTATTATCTAAGATCGGCTACTTTCCTTTACCAAGTTTTTTTTAAAACTTTTCTCATTCATTTTCTAAACAGAAAATATGTATATAAAAAGAATCTTGAAGCATGTTGAAAGGTCAAACATTTTGATTTATGGCTTGTTTTCGCCAGGAAATTGAATTAAAACTTGCGAAAAAGAATTACGCTGGCTGGGGTGTCGAGATCACTTCGTTAGTGGACATTTTATTACTAATAGGAAATAAATGAACTTATCGGTACAGGGCAATTTTTTTCAAATGTTTTCTAATCAAAAAATGCATAAAATTTATTTTAAAACCTTGTAGGTATGACGAAACATTTTTTTTTACAAGCGCTTGACCAAGTTATCTCAACTGCTGATAAGCGATGATTTGATCGAGCATGGTGAACACGCCAGGCCTAGAATGAACAATTGAACAAACTAGGTACTTATATCACAGAATATTGTTCTGTAGTTAATTTATACATATGACTAACTGGCCCGGCGAACTTCGTACCACCTAATTGTCTATTATTGATGTCGTGTTACCTTTTAAATGAACTAATTTAGGCTTTTATGAACGTAATACAATGAATATAATAGAGATATTTACTTAAGTAATGTATTATGGCACTTTGATGATTTATTTGATAATTTTAAAATTAATTTTAAAATGTACATGACTTAAAATCACAAAAACTTGAAGACATTTCGTCAACGTTTTTGAATTGGCTGTACAATTCCAGTAGCTTCATTCAAATGCAATCGAAAAAGGTAGGTAATCATAGCTTCCTCCTTGACTTGCTTCAGATTACAAGGCTTAGACCTGAATCCCGTGAACGAGCAAAGGAAAACCATTTGTGGAGAAGACTTGGCTAGCATATTATATAAAAAAAAATATTGATATAGTTAGTAATTAGACAATATAAAAAATATCTTGGCCAACATTGTAGAATTTAATTTTGAGTTGGCCTCCGGTCAAAGAAAAAATCGTGTGGAGCGATGACCCTTATTAATTTGAGGTTTACCGTATCGACGGGATAAGCAATTGAACATCAAATGATTGGCAGTTTTGAAACCCAGGAACATTTTTGCAAAATATTTTTTCTTATATAATTTTTTTAGGTCAATTATTCATTGTTTTTAATAATTATTATCCTATTCCTGAAAAAGACAATTCCAAAAATACAAAAATCATAAAAATTGGTCCAGCCGTTCTTGAGTTATAAGTGTAGTAACTAACACGACATTCTTTTATATATATAGAATAACAATGTAATCTAAAGCCTGAAATATGAGAGAAGCCACTGGCTCCTGAGACTCAACTGCAGCTATAGGTACTAGTTCAGGAATCCATGGTTTCAAAATGTGTGCAAACTATGTATAAACCACATAAAAAAGTTTTACAAATTATGTAATGTGAATAAAGATTTTTGTATTCTGTTTTTTTTTGTAATTCTAGAGCCTATTAGGAAATAAACTGGCCAAGTGCAAGTCGGACTCGCACCGTAGGGTTCCGTAGCACAGTAAAGTATTCTATAACTATGATATATAAGATACAATCAGCAGATGTTGAGATATAGCGACCGCAAGTATAACTTTGTTTTTCATACAAACACTATGAAAAACAAAGTTATTTTTGTAGTTGTGAAAAATCATAGTTATAGAATACTCTACTGTGTTACGGAACCCTACGAGTGCGAGTCCAACTTGCACTTGGCCAGTGTTTTTTTTAAATATCTTATAGTCTAGCGTTTTGGCCACTATCTCACCTGTTGGTAAGTGATGATGCGGTCGAAGGTGGTAAGCACGCTAGGCCTAGAATGGGAACTGGCTCTCAAAGGATAGCTGCCGGAACACATAAGATATTTTGGCGACAGATTTTCTAACTTGAGGGTGCTAGCTGGCCAGGCGGACACTAGATAGTGTCCTACCACCATGCGGAGGTTGTTGGTTTCTTTACGATGTTTTTTCTTAACTGGTGAGCCACTGTGAAAAGCGCTCATAAATTTTTCGATAAACAAATCCATTGGTGTTCGGTGGGGATTGAACTCGGTAGGTACCTCTGGCATCAAAGCCGACCGTTCTTCCGGTAACTCCACCGGGCCCTCGACTGATAACACCCTGCGTTCCCTCTCCACATCCATGGTGTCGTTAACGTGATCTGATCTGATATGCGACAGCCTTGACAGCCTTTCATATGCTACCAGTCTACCAGATCGCCTTAAATAAATCTAGGAAGTAGGCATAAGCAGATTTTTCTTCTATATATTCGTATAGTACTGAACGTCAGGCATTTGGGCAACCAACAAATATGTATAGGTACCCGATGCAAACTAAACTCCTCCTTATGTTGTAGCCACATAAAACAACGCTGACTAATACAAGTAGGTAGGTAGTCCCAAATCTCGATTTATGATTTTAATTAACATTTCAGTCGTCAAATTGTTCAGTAGGTAAGTAATTGTCTGAGTTCTTAAAGAAGTTTCTCCAGAAGCTCTCGGCAATATTTTCCTTGCATGATTATTATTCTCGGTGGGGGCCAATTCTCCCTTTTGAATTTAATGAAAGCTTCAATAAAGCCTGAACACACAGAAATTCGTAATTAACTTCAAAAGTTTTAGCCGACAAGTAATTAATAAAATCCCATGTCGACGGTGAACCGAAAATTTATTTAGGTAAGTTCGAGTAGGTATTAGGTTCATTGTGTTTGACTAAAGGTTTTTCTCTCGAATTTGGATTTCTCCCTCCTATTTAAATGACCATTCGAAGACTACAAATAGAGAGAATTCATGTAGGCACACCGATGATGTAGCGGCCATAGAAGTAACGAGAGTCCCTGTTTAGATATGCTTCCACGTCTGAAACTGTAGATCTGCTAGCGCGGATAAGTAGGTACTTACAGCAAAACATAGGTCTGAACGTTATGGCATAGGTACTAAGGTATGACTTTTTAGGCCATGATGAACTTGCAGTTAGTACCTATTAATCTTTTTTTTTATATCTTAAATATAGGCTAGCGTTTATCTGAAAGGAAGCAAACGCGCAGCCGCAGAGCCATGCGGCATATTTAAGACTAGCTGTGCCCTGCGGTTGTACCCGCGTAGACATCGTTCTTGTGGGAACATCGGGATTAAAAGTACTCTATGCGTTATTCCAGCGTCTAGGCTATCTACATACCAAAATTCAGCTCAATCGCTTGAGTAGTTAAAGCGTAAAGTTACTTAACAAACATACTTGAACACCCACAAACTTTCGCAATATCATAAAAGTAGGAAGTAGGATTTATGGTGCCTTTAAACCAGAGATATGCTATGCAGCTATGCTACGAGGATGTAAAATATTTATAAGGCAGCAATAGCCCAATGGATAGGGTGTCGGACTGGCGATCGAGAGGTCGCGAGTTCGATCCCCACCCCACCCATTGCACTATTGACGTGAACCCACTCCAGACACAAGCATATTTAGCTTAGTTGGAGGGGTTAACAAGAATACTAGTAATGTGCGACCCACATTGCGAGTAATCTATGTAATTAAAAAAATAATAATAATAAAATAAAATACGAAACTATTTAGTTTGCACTGTTGCTAAAATTATGTAGCGGAGCGAGGATGTGCTATTAAGATGCGTCTCCACGAGGTAATTGTACGAGGAGGATGTGCAGCTCGAGCTATGCGATGCATCGACACAAGGTAGCAGTGCCGGCCGGGTTAACCACGTAGCAAGAGTAGCAATTGCTACGGGCCCCGCATATTTAAACCCAGACCATTAGTTACCTACAAAACTGTAACCTATAGGTAGATGGCAAATAATCGTATTGAGTAGGTATTGAATTGTTTTTAACTACTTTATACTTAAGAGCCCATAGTAGATCAAGGGCTCTTTGAAAGAAATTACTTCGGACCTCGCGCTTGCTTTTGAAAGAATTTGCTACAGGCGCCGCGCTTGCTTAATCCGGCACTGGTAGGTGGGGAAGTAGCACGCATCCGTAACATGCATCCTTCCATATAAAAACACAGCTTAGTTAAACCCGTTACCACCAGTGCTATGCTATTTACTTCTTAGAATTATGAATATGATTGGTGAATATCAAACGCATCCATAGCAACGGAGCATAGCACATCTGTGGTGGAAAAGCACTCTTATTACGGTCTTTGTCACTTACGGGCTACGAGAGGGTTATTATTACCTAGCTGCGTCCGTAGTCTACACGTGGTCCCAGGAATGGTCTAAATGGGTGACTATATATTCTCTTTGGGTGATTACTGGTGGTAGGCTTCAGTAGCTTTAGAACCATCACCAAACAACAATAATCAGTTTTGGCATTATGTGCAATGCCACAGTTTGATGTATAGATTTAGACAGTTGCACTGCTGGACGACCAAATTTAATTAAAGTTAAAGTTAAAAAAATAATTAAAGTCCTAAATGTTCGATGTTTCCGTACAACTTGTTAAAATAGGTTAAAGGACAAACATAACTTTGCCGTTTGATCAATAGACACGGTTATTTCACCAACCGCAAGTATGTAAATTTCAACTTGATACTTCTACACGTTTTTGTTTGTTCGCGGATAACTTCGTCGTTTATGAACCGATTTTGATGATTCTTTTGTTGGAAAGGAGATATCCCAAGGGTGGTACCATAGTAATTTCATCGAGATCTCATAAGTATCCCCAGAGATATGGTGAACACCTCAAATTTGGTAACTGAAAATTAATAGCGCGGCATTTGAAGTCGGTTCTTTTAGTTTTTTAAACGATCTTATTATTAAATGAACAAAATTAACTAAATGAAGGGGACGCATATACACGGATATTCAGACAGCCATCTCTGTCATTTCGTTCATTTTAATCACTATGAAATATTTGTGACAAGCCTGCCGATTAGCTGTTGAAAGTTATCTGTGATCAATATATATTTTTAACGGCCTTCAAAAAAAGGAGGAGGTTCTCAATTCGCCAGTTTTTTTATATCTAGGTTGAAAAGTATCTGTATGCCAAATCTCATCCATCATTCAGCCGTTTTTGCGTGAAAGGGTAGCAAAAATCCATTCATTTTAATAAAGGATGTATTTTTCATCATATCGAACGCCTTGTTTTGCACTTTAGGGTAAAACCTTTTGAGTATCTTGTTCAATATACTCCACCATCCATTAAAAAGAAAATAATAGACAAATAACAATATACCAATAAAATCACAAACAATAGCACGAATTACTATCTACACTTTGATACGATTTGATTCCACCATCCCCATTTTATAATCGGACATCCAGAGACACTAAAAGGCGCCACCGATTAATGGTGAATATACCATCTACCCGAACGAAGCGATTTCCTTATTCGTTCATTATACGAACCGCCAAGCAATGGAATACCCTGCCTGAGTCTGTTATTCCGGTTAAGTACAATATGGGGTCTTCAAATCGCGAGTGAATAGGTATCTTCTGGGTAAGCACGCTCCATCAACGATCGCATCATCACTTAACATCAGGTGAGATAGTGATCAAGTGCTACCCAGTTCAGTATTTAAAAAAATCACTGAGGTGTGCTCTATGCATGCCGCATATCTGACAAAGTTGTATCATTTATCATGTAATGTGGAAGAAAACTGTCAATTAAGCCTAGTTCGGACTAGACGAGTATTTTAGTCTAGTGTGGAATAATTTAGTAGCTAAAGTACTCGCTACTGCCTAGAAATCGTTCGCATTACGATAAGATAATAACAAAATGTATTTATTTCTCCAACATATACAAACTATATTATATATAAATATATTACAGTTCGTATATTTGATGATTTTAGGGTTCCTAACCCAAAGGGTACCAACGGAAACCTTATACTGAGACTCCGCTGTCCGTCTATCTGTCTGTCTGTCTGTCTGTCCGTCTGTCACCAGGCTGTATCTCATGAACCGTGATAGTTAGACGGTTGAAAATTTTACAGATAATTAAAGAATACATCAGTATTTCTGTTGCCGCTATAACAACAAATACTAAAAACAGAACGAAGTTAAAAATTAAAGGACTCCCTTTAATATATACTATACAAAAAATGTGTTTTTACTATAGCGCCATCTATGAACGATGGTAACCAACAAAAAGGTCACTGACCTTTGTGTTAATGTTCACATGGTGGGTGTTATAAGTTCGTTCGACATACGTTAGATGGCGTTGTAGTAAATATGTTTAGTATTGACACGGTATTTATATATCGATGTTAAAACTATATAGATACTTAATTTTTCCGGCAAATTTTGTTCAATCGGAACCCTACGTGTGCGAGTCCGACTCGCACTTGGCCAGTTTATTTTATTATGAGCATTTTGTTCAAAGTATTCATTTGTTTTAGTAATTGTAGTGCCCAAACATCTTACTGCACTTTCATTCGGTATATTCTCTTTGGATTTTCCAGCCATAAATACTCATTTGTTTTCAAACGACTTCACCGACTTCTAAAAAGAAGGAGGTTCTCAATTCGTCTGTATATATATTTTTTGTATGTATGTAACGCGCTTACTCCGTCATTTGTGGACTGATTCGAAAGTTTATTTTTTTAATCGGTAGGGTACATTTTCGAGATGATCCCATTGTAATTTCATCAAGATCTGATAAGTATCTTCAGAGATATGACGATAAACGTCTCAAACTTGCTACTGAAATTGACTCGCGGGGCATGGAAGTCGGTTGTTTTATTTATCTTAATTATGTCTTTAAACTTTGTTTACATTTATTGCAATGGATATTTTATTAAAATTTTGCGCAATACCCATCCGGCAGTGTAGGTCGAGAACGGACATTCATAATAAGTTCAGGCCGGACCTGTTCTATAATCATTTCTACGTTTTGTTCTAGTCAAGACTTTCCAATTCTTCTCAGATCTTCCTTCACACCTTTTAGCCAGCTTTTTCGGGGTCTCCCTTGGGGTCTGTTTTGTTGGGGAATCCAATTCTCTCAGTAATTTTAGCGTGAATGAGTAACAGACATCCAATCAAACTTTCACGTTTATAATATGAGTAATAGCCAAGGTATAAAAATTATTTCTTCAAACAACACAAAATTTTGCAGTATATGATAGAGCTGCAGATACAGTTTTTCTGAGCATCCTTTTTACCTGAAAAAAATAATATTAAGTTAAATACTATGCAATATGTTTGTAAATAAAGTGAAATTAAATGCATCAATGTTAGATAATTGACAAAAATGTTGTAGTTTACTCACTTTTATCTTGTTTCTTATCCGGAATGACATATTGATCATTCAATTTAGGTAAGAGCCTTGCTTCTGTGTGGTTACAGTCTGTTTTATAAACATTTACAATGTCTGACCAATTGTATAGTTTGCCCTCTATGACAATATCTTTGAAAATTATTGCGAAAGCCCTTTATCGAGTGCGTGGGGTCATAAATAATATTGAGATTGTCACCATTTATTGTCACTGTGTAATCTGAAAGTTCACATAAAATCTTTCATTAAAATTATTTTAGTTTAAAAATTATAATTAAATAAATTAAAAAGCGGCAATAGTCCAATGGCTAAGGCATAGGTCTGGCGATGGAGAGGTCGTGAGATCGATCCCCTCCCATTGCACTATAGACGTGAACCCACTCCAGACACAGGCATATTTAGCTTAGTAGGAGGGGTTAACAAGACTACTTGTAAGTAATGTGCAACCCACATTACTAGTAAGTTTTTATAAAAAAAAGAAACAAAAAAATATATACAAAGCGGCATGCAAAATTTTGGCTATCCAGAATTTTACCGTTTATCATAAAATACAAAGCACAGAAGTGTTCATAAGTCAAAGTAGATATATATATATTATATTAATTATATTAAAGTTGTATCTGGCTAGAAATGTATGTGCGCTTGTCAATGGTCCTCCGGTGAAGGACAAAAAATCGATAAGAAACCAACAACCCCCGCATGGTGGAAGGACACTACCTAGTGTCCGCCTGGCCAACTACCACCCTCAAGTTTGAAAAATCTGTCTCCAAACATCTAATGTGTTCCGGCAGCTATACTTGAGAGCCAGTTCCCATTGTAGGCTTACCGTGCTTACCATCTTCAACCGCATTATCACTTACCAACAGGTGAGATAGTGGTCAAACGCTAGCTTATAGTCCATATAGTCCAGTCAAAGTCAAAGTCAAAGCATTTATTCAGTATATGGGCAAATTAAAAATTTGCACTTACACTCGTCAAATTACATTAAATAGATCATATTCAATTAAAAAATATTATAGATATAACAGAAACATAACTTATTGCTTTGAATTTACAAAAAAAAACAAAGGTATTGAGCCATTCAGCTTTCATCTAGACGTCGAACGTCACACTTAAAACACATGTTTAATTCCCCTGATTAATGTAGGGTTGCCAACCTTACTATTACGAGCACCCGCAACACAGTGGATGTTTCAGTACTTCAGACAATTTTTATTCCAATTCCAATTTTCAGTCCTAAAACGCTGGTCGTAGATACTTGAAATTTAGAGGGTATATTTGTCTTAGTACGTACTAAGAAAGGATTTTCCAAAATTCACCCCTTTAAGGGATGAAATGGGGGTTCAAAGTTTGTATGGAGAAACAAGATTAGATAGTACTTTCTATTCGAAACTTCAAACAAGTGCTTCAGTAAATAAATAAGAAAATACGTGGTTCAGGCTTTTTCGAAATGCCACCCCTAAAAGGGTGATGTGGGGTAACAAAGTCTAAAATATATATATATTGTCTGGATTGCGCTGAAATTTGGCATACAGATAGTTATTTTGACGCAGGTATCCACTAAGAAAAGATTTTTCAAAATTCACTCTTAAAGGGGATGAAACTGGGGTTCAAAGTTTGTATGGAGAAATAAGATAAGATAGTATTTTCTATTAGAAATTTCGTACAAGTGCTTCAGTATGTAAATAATAAAATAGGTGATTCAGCCTTTTTCGAAATGCAACCCCTAAATGGGTGAAGTGGGGTAACCAAGTCTGTAATCAATATTGTTTCGGATTGCGCTGAAATTTGGCATGCAGATAGTTATTTTGACGTAAGTATCCGCTAAGAAAGAATTTTTCAAAATTCACTATTTAAGGGGATGAGACGGGGGTTCAAAGTTTGTATGGAGAAACAATATTAGAAAGTTTTTTCTATTCGAAACTTCACACAAGTGCTTCAGTATGAAAATAATAAAATAGGTGATTCAGCCTTTTTCGAAATGCAACTCCTAAATGGGTTAAGTGGGGTAACCAAGTCTGAAATCAATATTGTTTCGGATTGCGCTGAAATTTGGCATGCAGATAGTTGTTTCGACGTAAGTATCCGTTAAGAAAAGATTTTTCAAATTTCACTCTTTAAGGGGATGAAACGGGGATTTAACCGATTTGGCTTTAACTTCTTTGATGTCTTTTATGATAGAAAGGTTTTTGCAAAATAAATGTTTTAAGTAAGATAAGAAGAAGTCTTTAACGTGGGCGAAGCCGCAGGGCACTTCTAGTATTCAATAATAATTATAATATTACCTGGTTTGTTTCCAGTTTCAGTTTCAGTTGCTGCAAGTTGTAAAGGCTTTCGCCAATTTTAAATTGAAATCACCAGTTACCGGAGCAATATTTTCTGAAATATAAGTACATTGAACTTGTTAACCACACATTACAATTCTAAAGGTACAATAACATTACATTACAAATAAACTGGCCAAGTGCGAGTTGGACTCTCACAGCTACAGTTCCATACCACAGAAAAGGTACAAAGAAAGGTAAGATTAAACAAAATTTGTTGAAAAAACATGTTTCATGTTATTATGGGGATTTTAATTTAATTTTTATCATTTTTAGGGTTCCGAACCCAAAGGGTACCAACGGAACCCTATTACTGAGACTCCACTGTCCGTCTGTCTGTCTGTCTGTCTGTCTGTCCGTCTGTCACCAGGCTGTATCTGATGAACCGTGATAGTTAGACGGTTGAAATTTTCACAGATGATGTATTTCTGTTGCCGCTATAACAACAAATACTAAGAACAGAACAAAGTTAAAAATTAAAGAAAAGTTTAAGAAAAGTTTTTTACGATAGCGCAGCGCCACCTATCTAGCATCAAAGATGGCGCTATCGTCTTTACCTTCTGAATCTCGGAAGCGGCGGAAATTTTATTTAATCGTTGGACGATTAAATAAAATTTAGTATACCTACAGGGGATTTCGGGGGCGATAAATCGATCTAGCTAGGAGTCATTTTCAGAAAATGTTGTTTTATTCTTGTTTTCAATAATCAACTTTATTGATAATCAACTTAAAATATGACTCTTCCCGACATCTATTGGCGAGTAGAAGTACTGTTTCAGTAAAGCAGTTAGTTGCTCTCAATTAAAAAAAATAGTATTATTATTCGTCAATAGATATCGGGAAGAGTCATATTTGTCTGTTTAAGTGGCAAAAAATACCGAGCAAAGCTCGGTCAATCAGATATTTAATAATATTAATTACTACAATTACTATTTAAAAGTGTAATTGGTATGGCGCCAACAGTCTTCAATAAAATTCCTAAATCTTTAAAGGACATGGACAATATTATGTTTAAAAATAGGCTAAAACAATTTTTAATTCAGAAATTTTATTATGCTATTGTCAAATTTTTAAGTGACAAATTATAATCATTATTATTATTTTCATGACATTGTGCTGTATCCTTTTAATTTTATAATTCAATTTAGTTTATAAGAATGACCAGTGTAATATGTATTTAAATTTGGATTATATGTAGTGAGTAAAGCAGCGCCATCTGCAAAGTTTGCACGCCTGTTAAGGCAAAACATGACGATCGTTTGAATATTTTGTCACAACTTTTTGTTATACGCATGTTTTACGCAAATAAAATATCTTTATCTTTACCTTATCTTTATTACTACTATTACTATTACTACTATATAATACTATTCTATCTTTGTGTTAACATTTACTTAGTTGGTGTTAGAAGTTCGTTAGATATTCGATAGATGGCGTTCGGAACCCTCCATGTGCGGGACAAAAGTCTGACTCGCACTTGGCCAGTTTTATTATGTTTTAGCAGCCATAGTTAAAACATACTAAGAGCATACATACATACAATCACGCCTTTTTCCCGTTGGGGTAGGCAGAGACTACTAAGAGCAAATTTCAAGTAAGTCTCTATCTAGAACGGTTCACAAGATCGAGCAGCCTTAGTTATAACTAATTTAAACTACTTTGTAAACATTTTAGTAAAATTACATTTCAAGTAGATATCTATTAAGGTTCGATCCTAAAATTATTCTTTATATTTACAATTTCAATTTCAAATTCAAATCGTTTATTTTATGTATATATCCTACATAAAATTATGAATGTCGAACATAACATACATTATTTTAAAACACTACTGCTACCAGTACTCACCTATGGCTCCGAAACGTGTGTGCTGAGCAAAAAAGATGAAAACAGCCAGTAGTTTTCGAACGGAAAAGTTTACGCTGTATTTTCGGGGCTATACAAGAAGATGGTCCTTTACAGACAAGATATAACCATGAATTGTACAGCTTGTATGGCGAGCTGAATGTAGTCAGGTTGATAAAGCTCAGTCTCCTCGGATGGTTCGGCCACGTAGAGCGTATAGAGGAGGTGAGAACACCAAAACGTCTACTCGAGGGAAAACCCGATGGTCGCAGAAGTCGTGGTAAACACAAGCTCCGTTGATTGGATGGCATGAAACAAGATCTAAAATCAATCAGTGTCAGAGGCTGGCGACAGAAAGCCAGGAACAGACCAGTCTGGAAACATATTTTGGACCAGGCCAAGGTCCTCCCCAGGCTGTAGCGCCGAAGATGATGATGACTGGATGGTAGATTTTGTGAATTTCCTGGTAAATTCAACACTGCTTCTTCTTTAAAGTGCATGCCAGAGACAAAAATAATATTTTCTGAAATTAAAAAGTAAATATAATTTACGTTTCATCATTGAGTGTGCAGAAAAATTATGCACAAGAAGTTGTAGTATTTGAACAAACCTTTCTGAGGAGCCTGTATGGTATATGTGTGGTCGAAGTGTTTTAAACTATATGAATTCTCAATCTTCGGGTGCATATTTTCTGAAAGTAATGATGCATAAACAATTTAATACAACTAAAACATGTACAAACATTAATCTGATCAATTCTAATGCATTCTGCAATTTTTTTTAATATTTTTAGGCTAGCGTTTGGCCACTATTTCACCTGTTAGTAAGTGATGATGCGGTCGAGGATGGTAACAAGCTAGGCCTAGAATGGAAACTGGCTCTTCTGAAAAACAGCTGCCAGAACACATTAGATGTTTGGTGATAGATTTGGGGACACTAAGTGTCATACCACCATGCAGGGGTGGTGGATTTTCAATGTTTTCCTTAAATAAATCCTTTGGTGTAAGGCAGGGATTGAACCTGCTAACTCTGATTTAACCAGTAAACACAAGTTTGTTTTTTTTTAATGATTTAGGTATCAGGACATGGACAATAGCGATGGATTCATTCACATTCACATGAATTGTTAGCATACTAATGCTTAATTAGCAGTTAGCAAATTAAATGTAGTTGCGAAATTCTGTGAAGTGCGAAGCGAATTCATCGGTAGTGTGCGCTCTCCGTCACAACCACGGGAATACTAAATCTACCCATCTGTTTCATAATTCATTTCACGTGCTAAACAGGTTAGCAGGCGATGCGAAAAAAGAGGTTAAGCCATTATTATCTTTATTAGCTTGCATTTAAGTTCGAATATTGGTTGAAGTATCTAATTATTATTAACAAATTAACGTTTAAATTATTAGCAGGTTGGTGCGAATAATGAAGTGCAGCAATGATTTCGTTATTATCTTCGATTTACTCGTATTTAGGGTCGTATATTGAATAAATGTGTGTTATTGTCTAGCAAAAAGGGCCGACATACGGCCTAGATGCGGAAAGGAGCCCGCGCGCACCCAGTGTTGTTTAATAATAATTTGTGTAGCACGTGCTGCATAGTGTAACGAGCTCTTTAATTCGCATATTAACAAAAACACATAAGTACTTATTTTTATCAATTATCGTTTAATTAGCAAATAGCTTAGCAATAGCAATTAGCGTGCTAAGACTCACAAATTCGCATGCTAATGAAATTAATGTGAAATTGCATTAGTTGCCATCACTAATGGACAATACTTGCCTAATGGTAAGCGATGAAGTCTCTCTATTACACATGCACTGCACCTGTTTCCTCAAGACACAAATAAAGTCTTGCATGCTAATATGTAATTTAAAGTTTGTTTTAAAAAAAAGTATCTAATATTACCACTAAACTAAAACATACTCTTTTTTTATTCATTTCCATGTTTTCCATCATTTCCATACTATGCAAGAGTTTCTATCATAATATAGTATTTTAGGAGAAGTCCATGCAAATGGATACATATATCTATATGTAACGCAGGCAGTAAATAGAGGCGGATTCTGAGTTATTAAGTATGATGAAAAGACTTACCGGTACAACCCTGAGACGGGATCCCACTAGCAATCTCATCTTCAGAAAACAAGGACGGATATGCCTTTTGCAAAAGGCGTGATCGTGATGACGCCACTGTGGTCGTCACGAACCTCTTTTCGAAGTGTTTTTCACAAACGAATAACTTCAAATATTGCTCTGGAACTAGGTGCTTTAGATCATCACAATTAATGAACTTCAACCACAAATTTCGTCTTATTTCAGTGCACGGGAAACGGTACAAAACAGCTTCATGTCGCGAATTTTTACACACGCAGCACTCCCTAACCATTTTGAAAATTTCAAAAATTTGAAATAATACATATACAAACAAAACAAACAAACAAATCAACAAATTGTACACAGATAACTGTATATGAGACCGAATTAACCGAAAAAAAGTACTCACTCTTTGACAAAACCATAGATATAAAACAAACAAACTATTAAATTATCGTAGATGATCATAGATAAAGTATATTATATGTAGGGACAACATTAGCGTATGCGAATGAAATAGCTATAGAGATATAACCCGACTAAAACGATGAACACGTGATACATATGCCAGCTGTAAGATAAAATGAACAACGTAATTTGGTCGGGTCATACATGACAGCGGGTGAGAGCTACAAAAGAACAATGCTCAGAACTAGAACACATTATTTTAATTGGCAGTGTCAATGGGCGGTCTTATCTCTCATAGCGATCTCTTCCAGACAACCATGCACGGAATGGAAATATATTAATCGTGTGAAGCCATTAAAAATAACAATATGAGAAAGATAAAACTATACAATCACTATTATGAGAGAGCGAGATGGACAACATTTTTTTTCCTTCACTGCATATGCAATTTTATTGTTTGGAGCCAGCTCTAGCTCCCAGCTCTAGTGCGCCCATTGGCTTTTACCCGCTGTCATGTATGACCCGACCAAATTACGTTGTTCATTTTATCTTATAGCTGGCATATGTATCACGTGTTCATCATTTTAGTCGGGTTATATCTCAATAGGTATTTCATTCGCATAGGCTAATGTCTTGTCCTTTTCATTTTCCGTCTACGGACTCAGTATTAAATGATCTGCTGGACTCCGTTCACGACCAGTACCCCGAGCACGAAAAACTTGCGAAAAAGTATTCGTATCGTCATCGACTTGAAAATGTATGTAATTTGTACAGCGCCCCTATCGTGCGTAAAAGTAACTAAATTTGGCAGCACGAACGATTTTGATTTGATTCGTATCGCAAACGTATCGTTACGTAAACGATACTTGAGATTTTATTAACAAAATGCGAGCATGAACTTAATTTTGACGTACGGTAATGTTCATTTCGAAGGCTGGCTATCGAGCGTAGTCGAATATTTTTTTCACTTAGGATTTTCCGGTGAGAAAAGTTTTGAAACTTTTTTTAACTGCATAAAACATATTTTTTGCGTGTATTAAATGCAAATACCGCCCGCTTTACCAACGTCGTTCTCTTTATTATCTTCTTGCTGCAAGTTTACTTGAAATTAAGGGAAAATAAAAACATAAAAACAACATAAAAAATCTTTCCTCATAGTTAATCCTCCTTCGAGTTAATAAAACCTTCGTTCCAAGTTGACAAGTTTCATCGTTGTCAGCGACCATATTTGATTATCAAACTTCAAATTCGACACTGTCACTTTGTCATCCATCCATGTAAATAAATAAAATATACCAAGTGTGAGTCGGGTTTTCACTAAGGGTTCCGCACAACACAATGTAATAATAAATATATGAAACTCTTAATTCACCACAACACTCTTCAATTATATGAACACTATGGCTCAATGCATATTGAATAGGCAGCGACGCGACGCGCCAAGACGATCAGAAATGACAAGACATTATAAACCTTATGAACAATGTTACAAGACAAAGAAACGCTTGATAGAATGAACGAGGTGTGGGTACGTAGTATTATTAAGTATTCTGTGATGTGGGGAAGCCTCGAGCCGTCGTTTTCCTTTCGAAATACGGAACCCAAACTCCAAA
This sequence comes from Cabera pusaria, assembly GCA_954871355.1. Lineage (NCBI taxonomy): Eukaryota > Metazoa > Arthropoda > Insecta > Lepidoptera > Geometridae > Cabera > Cabera pusaria. Next base: position 22,789,193 of record OX940888.1, read on the forward strand.
GAATCAAGTCTTTGGTGACGCTATATCTTTCGTTCATAAACTGATATATATATTTTTAAATGTATTAATAATTATTCTCTTTTTCAAATAAAATGCATTTTAATATCACTCATACCGTATTTGAAGATGTTTATTCTGTTAAAGTACTTTTTTAAATATAATTTCCGATAAATAGAAAGCTAAGCCAGAAGTAATAAAAAGTTCACTGTTCAATTTAATTTTTGAACGAATAATTCATTCAATAAGACGTTCATTCAACGAGTAACATAATATATACTGACTTTTCATTCACAACGGCTCGTCCCTACTTACATTAGGATGACGCTACTAACATAATCGTATCGACCTCTCGATAGCTGTCAGAGTGTGCTTCGTGCTACCGCCTATCATAACACCACGTTATTGTATCGTTGACTCGATATCTTTACGATACGAATTCGATGATATTTCGTGCTCGGGGTACTGAGGTCGTGAACGGGGTTGGAGCGTTTGGGTGCATTCCGAGCGTAGGTCGTGAACGCAGCCCTGCTGTCTTTGTCACTGTCAGACAGTTCAGTAATCATTTGGACATTTCTTTCTACTACTTTCTAGGTTATAATCCATTCCATGTCCATGTGTGTGTTGTGACTTGTGATGTGATTCGTAACACCATTTCTAGTTTGTGATTAATTTATTTATTTTCACATATAAATTAAAATGCAACACGACGATGTGAGTTATTCCAGAGTTAACTATTGTATTACAAGCGATTTTCTGTATTCGGGTCCTAGACATTGTGTGTGTTTACTGCGTATTATACTGTTTTAGGTGGTGTGGGCAATTATCAACAAAACTCATTGTTCGCACAAAGTAACGTAAGTAATCATCTATAGGGCCTAGGAATTCTTTACATAGATTATTCAAATAATAGTTGATTTTTTCTTTATAATTTCCAGAACTAAAACTCAGCAGTTTTGTCGGAATGAGTATAATCTTACGGGTTTATGCAGCAGGGCGGCTTGCCCCTTAGCCAATAGCAAGTATGCTACTGTAAGGGAAGAAAACGGTATAATATATCTGTTTATGAAAACCGCAGAAAGGTAATTGCTAGGATGTTTATATAACCTAAGTTTTAACGTGTTTTATGGGGCCTCCCTTCAGAGTGGCTAAGATAGTACATTGAACAAAACAAGTCTAAGTGAACTCTGAAAATAAAAGTACACTCAATAATTTTTTAACAAAAATTGTTATTTGAATTATGTTTTCTATTGCCTGTCTATATTAAAGGATTTAGAAAGTATCCTGTGAGTTAAATTCAGGTTAAACCTATTATGTGGCTTTGATACTAACATTAATTATTATTTTAATTTACTAATTATTTGTTTTTACATGATTGAGTAAGAAACTGCAAACTTTTACATTTAAAACAGGTAGAATAAATCAAATAGTGTAATACAATAGTAGCAGCGCCTCGCGGTTTCACCCGCATAGTTCCCGTACCTGTAAGAATACAGGGATAAAATATAGCTTATGTTACTCTCTGATAATGTAGCTTTCCATTAGTGAATTTTTTTTTAAAAACAATCCAGTAGTTTTTGAGTTAAATCAATACAAACAAAAAATCAAATCTTTCCTCTTTTTAATATTAGTTTCGTAAAATCATCTAGATGGCGCTAGAGTTGGTTGAATAGCTCTCCTTGTAAATATTGCTTAAATGTATGAGATCCTGCATCGCACAAACAATATTTTCTGCAATGTCGGAACCTGATGCAGTTTCTTTGTCATCTAATATCTTAAAAAATAACATAACGTTATAAATAACAAGTTCACATTTTACTATATTATAAAGAAGAAACATTTTTATGTTTCCTATTTATAATATAGTAATAGATATATGCAAAATGCAAAATTATTATAATTAAATGATATAACATAAATGTAACTTTTTCCAGGGTGATGTTTCCAGCAAAACAATGGGAGAAAGTCAAGTTATCGAGAAACTTTGAAAAAGCTATTTATCAGATAAACGAAAACTTGCTATATTGGCCAGCATTTATCAAAGCAAAATGTAAACAAAGATTCGTCAAAATCACACAATATTTGATTCGGATGAGAAAGTTAAAACTCAGAAGAGTGTGAGTATTATTTTTATTTGATGAGAGTGAGTGTCTCAGGAAGAATTATTTTTCCTCCGACATCCAATACGGAGGAGGTTCTCAAAATTTGTCTGTACTTATCTATGAATAAATAATAATTCAGGCAATGTAACTGCGTAAAAATAAAACTGGCCAAGTGCGAGTCAGCATCGTGTATCTTATCGCACACTTAGGGAGGGTTCCGTACAATACGAACATAACAGAGTTTCAACCTAATATATTTGATTAATTGATATTACCAAGAATATTTGGTTTGGTCGCGATCTAGAAAGACACATCTATGTCATTTTGCCGAAACTAATTAGATAGATGGTGTATAAAAACACGTTTTTTGTATGGGGACCCCTTTAATTTTTAACTTTTTGTTGTTCTAGCGGCAACAGAAATATACCATCTGTGAAAATTTCAACTTTCTAACTATCACGGTTAATGAGCTATAGCCTGGTGACAGACGGACATACAGACAGACAGACGGACAGCGGAGTCTTAGTAATAGGGTCCCGTTTTACCCTTTGGGTATGGAACCCTAAAAATGACCCAACAAAAGTCATGTCTAAGCAGGAGGGGTTAAAAGTAGTGTCCAGCACGTCATTAGTCAGACTTTTGTCTTGTTTGACTCAACTGTCATAACAGACATTGCAGCACATGTGCGAGCCAATCCCTGCTTTCATTCTGAATTTAAATCAATCTCATCTCAAGCCATTAATTTGTATCTTAGAAAGTGATTCTTATTTTGAATCTACATCGTTTTGGTTTGAAGGACTTTTGGCGTAGAATTTGTTCCGAATTAGACTTCCTGACTTATTATTTACTCGTTGGTACTTATGTTGTTTTTTTTGTATATATTTTTTTATTGGTAAGGTACATTTTCAACGAGGTTCCATTGAAAATTCATCAAGATCTGATAAGTATCTCCGAAAATATGACGATAAACATCTCAAACTTGCTACTGAAACAGACTCACGTGGCATGAAAGTCGGTTGTTTTAATTTTTAAACTATCTTAATTATTTTGTATAGTTTGAGGGTAGGATTTGCCCATTGTTGCTATGTGATTCTGCATAATTATATTGTCATTGTTGGTAAGCGACACTGTAATCAAAGACACTAGCGTGTTAGACCTAGAATGGGATAGCAAGGCTCTCAAGGAAAGCTGTCTAAACAAAGTGTTTTGCAATAGATTCATCTTAAGGGTAGTAGCTAGTTAAGCAGACACTAGACAGTGCCCATCCACTATGCAGGGTGTTAAAAAAGATGATATTGCATCATCAGTGCATTGATTTCTGTGATAGAGGCTACTCTTAACAAGTTGCATGGGTTTGTGTCAATTTGTCTGACTTTTAAAGTGTAACATTTGTTACATTGCCTCAAAATTTTTTTATCCATCTATCGCATTGCAGCCAGAGCTTTAGTTTGATTGGTAGATATGATGTATGACATTTAGGTCTAGCTGTGATTGGCAGATGCTTCGGCAGCCATATTTGATATAGACATAGTTGACGTCATGTCAACTGCTGTCATAGTTAGCTAGCTACTCATAAACAAAGAGTTTCACTTGCATATAAAATCCATGAAGCTACTACAAAGAGTAGCTTCATGATAAAATCACACCACACTTCTTTTTGTTTGATTTTTTTTGGTTTGATTATCAAAGATATTATTTATATTGAGCCGTTTTTGTCCCACTGCTGGACAAAGGCCTCCCTACCCTCTTTCCATTGATCCCGGTCGGCAGCTATGGATTGGCCACAGACCTGCTGCATATTAAACTAGATTGCGTACACCGGCCCCCATGAGACCGACCTTAAACGGAGTTTGTCCCTTTCTTTTGTATGGACAACTTATATATATACCATACATATAGTATAGAACATATATGGGACTAGCAGGTTGTTAGAAAAGGACACACCCAGGTGTCTCTCTATTGGGCCGTTTTGTTCTACAAAGCAAATACAACCTTATTGCTAAATTATATGGATTAAATTGGATTTGTCAAAACATCTGAAGTGCACTATCTTTTTATTAACCGACTTCACAAAAAAGGAGGAGGTTCTCAATTCGTCTGTACGTTTTTTTTTTTTTTTTTTTTTTTTTTTTTTTTTTTTTTTTTTTTTTTTTTTGTGTGTATGTTACGCGATTTCTCCATCAAGGTCCCATTTTAATTTTATCGAGATCTGATTAGTATCACCAGAGATATGGAGATAAATACCCCAAACATAGGAGATTGTACTAGTTTTAGTAGAAGAGTCCCAAGAAGATTATACACAATGGAGGTTGCTATTGCATATAAGATATTCTTACGGTAACTGTGAGCGAGATAGAAATAAAGGTGGGGAATTTTTTTTTGTAATATCTTATAGTCAAGCGTTTGACCACTATCTCACCTGTTGCTAAGTGATGATGCGGTCGAAGATAGAGAAGTGGACTAGAATGGGAACTGGCTCTCAAGGATAGCTGCCGGAACACATTAGATGTTTGGCGACAGATTTTCTGACTTGAGGGTGGTAGCTGGCCAGGCGGACACTAGATATATTCTACCACCATGCGGGGGTTATTGGTTTCTTAACGATGTTTTCCTTCACCGGAGGGCCACTGTGAGAAGCGCACATATATTTTTCGATAGAAAAATTCATTGGTGCACGGCGGTTTGAACTCGGTACCACGGCATCAAAGCCGACTGTTCTCCCAATTACGCCACCGGGCCCTCAATAAATAATTATATATTAATAATTATAATAAATAATTATGTATAAATATAAATAATTTGTCTTCACAGGAATGTTCTACCGGGCAAAGTCTTGTTAGAGTGCAAACTTTTTTAAACATACGTAATATTTTTTGACATGACATGACATTTGGCGAAGATGGCGGCCATTTCAGTCCCGCGACACTGCATACATAATTAAATAACTCAGAATCATGAACGTACTTTGTACCAATCAACACAGCAAAAAAAAATTATAAGCATAAAACCACATATTATATAATAGTTACTACGTAAATAATACTTTCCGTTGTTAGGTTGGCTACACAGTGCTTACATAATTCGGGTATCCACAATATAGGGAAGTGCCTCTTATAACGTAGTAGAGTGATTCAGTACCCTGTTGGCCATATGGCGGCAATTAATGTTAATAATCGCAAATAATACTTTTTTATATTCATTTTGGAATACAACTAGTCCGTGTTATAAAAGTATTTGGAATTATTGTAATAAAATAGACAATTAATTATCGTGTGTCAGATGCTTTTATTGCACAGGGCCATTTTGGACATTGTCCTATGAGACCTTGATGACATCATTATTACTAGTGAATATTTTCACTTTAGCGCGGCATTTAAAGTCAATTTTTTTAGGGTTCCGAACCCAAAGGCTACCAAATGAACACTTTCTGAGACTTTGTTGTCTGTTCTTCCGTCCGTCCGTCCGTCCGTCCGTGTGTCTATATGTGCGCACTTTACAGATCTGTATCTTCTTAACCGTTATAGGTACACACTTGAAATTTTCAAAAAGTATATATCCGTCAGTGTATAACGGCCCAGACACGAAATTTAATAGATGCATGTAATTTCATTAAAACTTTTTTTGCACTAAAAAGGGTAAAATAAGTTATTTTTCAAAAAAAATAAAACCGACTTCATAACCACAAAAAGGCACTCAAAAGCGAAAAATAATTTACTTAAAATTATTATAAGCGTTACCCACGCCTCTATTTGAAGTCGGTGCCAGCCAAGTCTATTGGATATTAGATAGATGCTATGTATGTAGTAGTAGTAAGTAGGTACATGTAGGTTAGTAAGTAGGTAGATACATGTACTCGTAGGAATTATCTATCTACTACCTATTAGACTTGGCTGGCACCGACTTCAAATAGAGGCGTGGGTAACGCTTATAATAATTTTAAGTAAATTATTTTTCGCTTTTGAGTGCCTTTTTGTGGTTATGAAGTCGGTTTTATTTTTTTTTAAAAATAACTTATATTACGTCTATGGGATTGCCAGTCTTTCTGAAAGGAGTCTAGCTCATCCCGCCATCTTATCCTAGGCCTGCCGCGACGTCGTCTGAAGATATTAACTTCTTTTAAATTGATTATTATACTGTACATTTCAGAAAAGAACTAGTACCAATCCAACGCAAGATAGAGAGGCGTGAGAGAAGAAGAGAAGAGAAAGCTCTGGTTGCTGCTAGAATAGACAATGCTATAGAAAAACAACTACTTGAGAGGTTGAAGAAGGGCACAGTTAGTACATTCACATTCAGATTCATTTATTTTTAACCGACTTCACAAAAAAAGAGGAGGTTCTCATTTCGACTTTTTTAAATTGTTTGTTACGTCAGAACTCCATCAAATCTTAAACGATTTAAGAAAATATTTTTTTGTTTGAGAGATTATGCCTCCCGTTTCGTCCCATTAAAGTTTTATCGAGCTATGACACTAATCTCCGGAGATATGGAGATAAACAATATAAGCAAAAGCAAATTTGTATACTTAGATGACATGATTATAAGTCGGTTTTTTCGTTTATGTACGGTTACGTACATATAATCATAAATTATGTTCCAATAAGTACATTGTACACTTATGAACGTTATGTAGACACTTATTCTAACAACAATAATTAGGTGTAGACAAATACAGCAATAGATTGAGATGGCAACAGACAACAGGTCATTATTTTATCTAAAAATAGATGATAAGAAAATAAGCTTGTTGTTGTTGCACTTTGTTAGTTTATTTGTATAATAGACATAATAATATATCAGTTGTCCAACGCCTCATGTCCCTGCTGAAATTAAGAAATGTCTATCTATGATTCTATTTTGGCCGCATCATCACTTCACATCAGTCGAGATAGTGGTCTAATGCTTGTCTGACGGCAATGAAAAAATATGTTTGTGGCATACCACTTAATGATAGAATTATATGGTATTACACCCATTTTTAGGGTTCCGCCGAATGGCAAAAAACGGAACCCTTATAGATTCGTCATGTCTGTCTGTCTGTCTGTCTGTCTGTCTGTCTGTCTGTCTGTCTGTCTGTCTGTCTGTCTGTTTGTCTGTCCGTCCGTATGTCACAGCCATTTTATTCCGAAACTGTTAGGACTACAGAATTGAAACTTGGTAGGTAGAAGTATTCTGTGAACCGCTTTCCGATTTTTATACAAAAATAAAAAATATAAAAGTTTAAGGGGGGGGGGCATTCCATACATGGAACTGAAACAAAAAAAAAATTTTCTTCAAACCTATACGTGTGGGGTGTCTATGGACAGGTCTTCAAAAATGACATTGAGGTTCCTAAAATATTTTTTTCCCAAAGTCAATCATTTGAAAGATAGGCGCTTCTAAAGTGGTAAAATGTGTCCCCCCCCCCCCCTCTAACTTTTAAAGTATGGGAGTGAAAAATCTAAAAAAAATATATCCTGTAGATCTCAATAAAAACTAACAACGATAATTGGTTTGAACGAGATACAGTCATCAGTTTTAGAGATATGGCGACCGCAAAGGTAACTTTGTTTTTCATAAAAACACTATGAAAAACAAAGTAAATTTTGTAGTTGCGAAAAATAATAGTTATGGAATACTTAACTGTGTTACGGAACCCTACGAGTGCGAGTCCGACTTGCACTTGGCCAGTTTATTTAAAAGTGTCTCAATTAAATTATATAGTGCTAATGAACCACTAAAAAATTCACTAAATGTTCAATCAGTTAAGTGTGAAGTGCCAAGTAATGTTCAGTGCGATAAAAATGCATTTAAATTTTACATTTTCAAATTTCGCGCGTAATTTGACGAAAACGCTGGACGCAGTGGACGCCATATTACTCTGTAGCCATGACGTCAGTTGGCTGTCTAAACAAATGCAGTAATATGATAGTTGACAGTTGACACTTCTAACTTTACATAGCCGTATGACGTAATAACATGGCTACTACTGGCAACTACTATTTAATGGTGTTATGAAACATTAAATAATCTGCCCAAGTGCAAGTCGGACTCGTACTCGTAGGGTTCCGTATCACAGTACGGTATATTATAACCTAATTTTTCGCCACCAAAAATTAACTTTGTTTTTCATAGTGTTTGTATGAAAAACAAAGTTATTTACGGTCGCTATATCTCAAAAACTACTCGACTGTGGCTTGTTCAAACCAATTTTCTTCGAAAGTTTTTATTGAGATATACATCATAATTTTTTTTTTGATTTTCACTCCCCTACTTTAAAAGTTAGAGGCACACACTATTTACCACTTTAGACGTGCCTATCTTTCAAATGGTTGACTGAGAAAAAATGGTTTTACGAACCTCAATGTAATTTTTAAAGACCTATCTATAGACACAAGCTGAAACCTATTCTTTATCTCTATTCCAGTACAATGACATCTACAACTTCCCACAAATGGCGTTTGATGCTGCACTCAAAGCGGAAGAGGTGTCCGACGAGAGTGAGAGGGAAGATGAAGAAGAGGAAGAAGTAGAGAGGGAAATGGAACCAGAACTAGAAAAGGAATTGGAGAAGACGGTAGAAGTTGACGAGTTTGTAGAAGCTGATAGTGATATGGATAGTGATGAGGTAAGAAATAAATTATCACTGTCATGTGATGTAAGAGAGTCCAGAAATGAGACACCTTTCTTGTGGTTTCAAATCACGTATAATAATAATTATTTATATCTTAGGCGACACACGTCTTCTCTTAATCAGTGTTTAATTCGAATGCCTCCCTTCCTCGCATCTTCCCCTCGTGTAGCGCTGGGATGACTACGGCGTAGCACTGACGTCATCGCGTAGCTAATAACATCATAGTGTAGCACCACAAGGTTCTACTGCATCTCCCGTATTTACGTTTAAAAGGAGGAACTTTTACTTTTTATTTTGTTTTATAGAATGCTTTGGACAAATTAAGTGTAGGTTTATTTAAATATCTAATAGGCCAGCGTAAGACCACTATATCTCCCGGTGGTAAGCGATGATGTGTTTGAAAATGATGAACGCACTAGGCCTAGAATGGTCTGATTCTCAAGGGCTGTGTGCTGCCAAAACACCGTGAGGCTATGGTTGCAAATTTTCTCCTTAACGATTGGTAAGCTTCTTTTTGGTAGCAGGTCAGACGGAACATCGATATGATATGCACCTACCACCCGTGGACGAGCACCCATGATGGGACACGAACCGTCGACCTCTCGCCTAGATGTTAAGATCTATCCTTTGCTCGTTACGTTACCTTCAACAGTATCGAAATACGATCCGAAATATATAAAGCTCATACCTAGTAAAGGACTTATCATCTTCCTATCCTTATCCCACTTAAGTGGGGTCGTTGCAACATGTCAATTTCTTCCATTTGTGTCTATCCGCAGTCATTTTCGCATCCACTTCCTTTACATCCATATCTTCCATCACACAGTCCATCCACACTTTCTTCGATCTTCCCTTCTATAGCCCTCCACTTTCATGTCCATTACCTTTCTAGTCACGTAGACATCTCTTCTTCTCATAATATGTCCTACCTGGTAATGGACTGTTGCGCACAAATTGACTGTTATCTAGCGCCTCTCTTCTACTACGAAATAAGCACGATATCTTGATCGGTACATGCAAGGATTCTTACCGCGTACCTGTAAGATGTGGAATGATCTTCCCGCCGCGATCTTACCATCTAGTTACAGGGTGGGATCTTTTAAAAAGGTGTCCACAAACTCCTCAAAGGTTGGCAACGCATCAACAGCACTCATGGTGTTGCAGTAAGTAGTCCATAGGCGACGGTAACCGATTACCATCAGGCGAGCTGTCTACCTGTTTGCCTATAAATAAAATAAAATAAAAAGCATTTTATTTCTTGCTTATTCATAATACAATTTCAATTTCATTAACAATGTGCATGCAAAATTAATTCAAAATTTCAAATTTATTTTATTAATTTTAGTATATTTAAAAATAACAGTAAAAAATTATATGGTTAGATAGTATAATCAATTCTATTTTCATTTTAAGAAGTAATTTGTATAAAAAAAATATAAATAATATTCATAACAAAACTACATAATTATAATATAGTTAAGTAATTACTACATATAAAATTAAAATATTAATATGTATTATTGAATTTAATTTATCAGTTATAGTCAGGATATTTTGTTGGCAAGAACCCTCTCAATGAAAGGTAAAGGCCTCTTCCAGAGATGTCCAGTACCCTCTATTCTCTGCCGCTCGCAGCCATTGAATACCTGCTACTTTTATGATGTCGTCTGCCCAGCGTGCGTTTGGTTTTCCTCTTTTTCTCTGTCCTAGTGGACCTGCCCACGATGCTGTCTTTTTAGTCCAGCGATTATCGCTAAGTCTCGCTACGTGTCCAGCCCATCGCCATTTAAGCTTTTGTGAATAGCTGAGAGCGTCAATAGCTTTAGTTTTCTCTCTTATATCAGTGTGGCGGATCTTTTGGATTTTCTTAATTTTCAAGATGCTTCTCTCCATGCTCCTTTGGCAGGATGTAATTTTACTTTTTGTTTTTCTGGTAAATTGCCATGTTTGGCAGGCGTATGTTAATGTAGGGAGTAGGCAGGTGTTCATGACTTTAGATTTCAACCGTATGGTCATATCGCTTTTGAGTATTTCTTTGAGACTCCAGAACTTTTTCCATGTGATGTTGATTCTTCTCTCTACTTCCAGTTCGTTATTTTGTTGGTTGAATGATACTTGCTTTCCCAGATAGTTGTAGGCATCGACATATGTTAAAGGTGAATTCTCGAGATATATAGGTCTTTTAATATGATTCGTCATGATATTAGTTTTTGTTAGATTGATTTTTAAGCCTACTTTACGACTTTCTTCGTTTGTGTTTTGTGTATGTAGTTACTTCCCGTTGACCTAGAATCATAAAATTTGGCAGGAACCGAGGTATTGCAGCACTTATATAGGAATAAATCTGAAAACCGTAAAAATGTCGTTTCATAACATGAATAAACTGGCCAAGTGCAAGTCGGACTCGCACTCGTAGGGTTCCGTACCACACTACAGTATTTTATAAGATCGAGCAAAAAATACCACTATCATTTTTCGCTAGCAAAAATAATAATTAATAAACATGTTATTTCTTATAACGCCATCTAACGTCTAACAAAGGTGTTAGGGGTCGACGTTTCAATATAACGCCATCTATGGGACGTTTACCTAACTAACCGTTCATAGATGGCGTGAAATGCCGAAAAAAAACACGTTTCTTGTATGGGGACCCTTTATTATTTTTAGCTTTATTCTGTTTTTAGTATTTGTTGTTATAGCGGCAACAGAAATACATCATCTATGAAAATTTCAACTGTCTAACTATCACGGTTCATGAGATACAGCCTGGTGACAGACGGACAGACAGACAGACAGACAGACAGACAGACAGACAGAACAGACAGACGGACAGCGGAGTCTTAGTAATAGGGTCCCGTTTTACCCTTTGGGTACGGAACCCTAAAAAGCAAATTTACTATTACAAACTCATTACTTGCGGTAGGTGAATGAACAGTTTCTGGGCATCGGTCTAGGGATCGAACTGCAAAGTTAAGTTTGTTTTTTAACCTAGTTGGTACGGAAGCCACGGTGGTCCAGTCCAACTCGCACGTGGCCGGTTTTTTTTATATAAAGCTGACCGCCGACCGCGGTTGGCAACGCTCGCCCGTCGATGAAGGTATCTAAATGTCATGTCGGGAAACAGCTGTCAACACTGATGCAGAAACCCAGACCTCTGCAGAGAGGCCGGTTTCCAACAACATGGGTTTAATAGTCGGCATTTTCTCTTATGCCATTAATATTTCATCCAACATCACGGGTCGTAAATAGCCCGGTTCTTTGGAAGGCATTGACGGGGCCAAAGCCAACGTCAAGAGGCCCTTTACAATGTTAACTTATATACTATTGAGATCTACGGATGGAGAGATGGAAAAACTATAAAAAGATGGTACATTTTATCATAGCTATGACATTGTGATGCTTGATGTCTGATTGCTGGTCTATTGGATGAGGTACGGCATCCGCCAATTATGCCTCATTACAAAATATTAGGGAGGGTGGTGACTTGCCAACCACTGAATGGGCCCCCATAAAGGCGGACCGTAATATTGGCGCCGAGGTGCAACATTGGCGTGGATAGCTAAGGGTGTTGAGAGGTGTGCTGCACTTTCACTAAACGCTAGTAGCGGCGTAATGCTTTTAACACTTCCACCCTGGAGCTTAGGTCTTAGCTCTTGCGATTCCCACCACTGCCCGGCCTGCGATTCCCGCCATCGGCCGGCCTCATTAATATTTATTATTATGTCCGATTATTCATCTTCAATTATTATTTCCAGGAAAGTGATTCAGGAAGAAAGGAAAATGTAAACTTGGACAGCGAATTTGAATCTGAAACATCAGATATTGAGGTAATTTTTTTAATACCCATATTGCTTGAGGAGAGCTTATAAACTTATCAGTTTTTTCGGATTACCCCCTTTCTTGAGATACAGCCTGGAGACAGACGGACGGACAGACAGACAGTCAGACAGCGGAGTCTCAGTAATAGGGTGCCGTTGGAACCCCAAAAATGAAGATTAACAATTTTGTTTCTAGGATAGAATATTATTGTTCTACTAACGCCATCCGTTATAAGGACAAAGAATTAACTTCGCTGCGAACATAATGTTTGGTTACTAACGCCATCTGTAGGGAATCTAAAGAATTTACATCTGTCATCCAAATGATGTCTGGGCTTCGTTCACGTCCTCCGGAGAAGGATTTTTGGTTGTTTTGCAATTCGCTCGAAGGTCCGGAACGACCACGGGTGTTTTTCACTCAAATTGTGACTGACATTTTGCGCAGACTCGAATTTCGAGGTTATGTTCGTTTATTTTCCTTTTTCTGAATATTTTCCGTTTGTTTTTACGATTAATGTCTCGTCATGTCACGTATTGGTCTCGACAGTGCAATTTTTTCCGATTCCCTTAATCTATAACAAAAATTACAGCTTTTCCCGCCAAATTTACTGTCACAAACGTCAGAGCGTTTTTTAACCATCGAATTTGATGGTTAATGAAATGTTGCAACCGGAGTGAAACAACCGAGGTCGTGAACGACACAGTTGCTACAACCGAGTGCGACGCTCTGAGGTCGTGAACGGTGTTAGAGCGTTTGGTTGCACTCCGAGCGTAGGTCGTGAACGCAGCCCTGGTATCAGTAGGGCTATTCTGTAAGCTATCTCGGAAGCGGAATCTGCGGTGAAATTCAGACGTATTACGATAGTGTTACAATTGAATTTCGTAGTACGAAATTCGAATCTCACTGCGGTTTCCGCTTTCGAGATAGCTTACAGAATAGCCCTACTGATACCAGACATCATTTGGATGACAGATGTAAATTCTTACATTGTGCCATTTGTGCCAGATTTCTGGCAGATTAAGCTGCCGATACCAAAAAGTGGCAGATTTCAAGGATCTTTATGAGTTTTGAAATATAAATAGAATTTTGACAATTTTCTGTTTCTATTTAAAGTATAACATTTTTATTGTGCATTTATTTGATTGGATTGAAAATGTGTAATAGTTTGAATGAGAAGGTAAACTTTATTTTAATGCCTTATTTTATGCCATAATTCAATAATATGATGGCAAATTTTATGCATTTGTTGGAGTGGTTGGTGGTTTGGCAGATTTTTGCCAGTGTCGGGCAGATTCGCCATTTAAATTATTACCAGGCAGAAAAACTACGAGCCCTCACAAAGCTCGGCTTTTAGCTAGTAAAATAAGTTTGTACAGCACTTTTTTAATCTAACATCTTGGCTTGGCGCCGCTGGAAAGAGAGTCTGGGGTCCGTAAGCGCGCCGACGACTGGCTATAAGCGCGTGTTAGCTTACTCATCAATAACAAGATGGGTGGTAGCCGGTAGTCTAGTAATCTACCATAAACTTAATATGTCTGGAGCTAAATATTCACTTGGAACTACTTCCAAAACTACCTGCCTATACTTCAGCTAATAGGTAGGATTTATTAATAAAATATAAAAGTCAGGACATCACCGAGAAAGCATTTTATTTGTACCTTCATCATTATAACAACACTTTATGTACCATCAGGAGACTCAGGACCATTATAATAGACAATAGAACAAAGAGAACAGCAATATGCCAATAAGTATTTAATGTTAAGTCACAAGGCTTTAAAACAAGTTTCAACAAGACATAACACATAAAGAAGAGAAAATCACTACCGATTTAGACAATTTATACAAAATATTATGGGGTTTCCCCCAAAAGGCCTCCACCACCCCTCATAGCCTTTCCTTACCACCCTCAACGAAGCTAAAACACTATCATCACCATTCCTAGGTGAAACCATCATTACTATCTGTCATCCAAACAATCAAATCCAGACATATCCTAGAAAACCACATTCTAGCCATAATTATTCTATACATTTTGTAATACAAATACTTAGCTTCATTGAGTTGGACAGCACTTTGTCGTCTGAACGATATTCCCAACAGAGTAAAGGTGACGATGTTAGCCCGAAGGCTGCTCGAGCAAAAGTGTCTCAATAAACGTTTCTACCGCCCTTTTAAAGCATCAGTCAAATAGAAAACCAAGATGGCGGCTCTGACACATCTTGTAAGGTTTAGACTACCCTCAAATATATCGAACACGGTATAAACACCCTTATTTGAGGCAACATTAATAATTTATAATATAAATCATCATCAATATTGGAAATATGTCGTATATTGGTATGTACTATGAAAATAATCTAACACGCGCTTATCGCAGTAGCCCTCCGGTAAAGGAAAAACATAGTTAACTCAACCCAACTCCCGCATGGTGGTAAGACAATAGTGTCTGTCTGGCCAGCTACTACCCTCAAGTTCGAAAATCTGTCGCCAAATATTTAATGTGTTCCGGCAGCTATCTTTAAGAGACGGTTCCCATTCTAGGCTTAGCGTGGTACCATCCTCGACCACATCATCACTTACCAATAGGTGAGATAGTGGTCAAACGCTAGCTTCTTCTTCTTATATATAAAAATGAATTGCTGTTCGTTAGTCTTGCTAAAACTCGAGAACGGCTGGGCCGATTTAGCTGATTTTGGTTTTGAAATGTTAGTTGTAGTCAAGGGAAAGTTTAAAGGGTGAGAAAATTTGAAACAAATTGCGAGGAAGATAGTAAAAACAACGATTTCATTTTTCCCATATAAACTATTCTACCTACTTTCCTGTCAAACATTTGACGTTCGTCCCTTCGGTACGGTAAGGTAGACTTCCGCTCTCGAATTGAAATTTGAAGCACGTATTAAATTTAGGGTTTTGAATCGACAACATAATATATCCACATTACTAGAATTATCGCATAGGTATTAAAAATTTTATATTTTGAATTTTTATAGTTGTCCCAGGTTGTCATTGTTGGTTTGGTCAGACATGTTTGTCATTGTATTGTCATATTTTGATGGTAGTCATTATGGCGCTTCCATACATGGGTATTCGCTATTTATCTATAAAAACCGATAAAAACAAAATAAAATCCTAATCCTAACTAATATTATAAATGCGAAAGTAACTCGTCTGTCTGTCTGTGTCACTTTCACGCCAAAACCACTGAACTGATTTAAATGAAATTTGGCACACATATAGTCTAGAGCCTGAGAACGGACATAGGCTACTTTTTAATGCGAAAAGAGGGTTGTAAGGGGTTGAAAGGGGGAATGAAAAGTTGTATGGAAGTATCGTCATTTTAGAAGCTTGAATCTTATTTTGTAGGCTGTAATTTGAAATAAATAACTATGACATTCAAAGTTTCTGTAAGTTTTACCCTCAAGGGTGTAAAATAACAATAGGGGATGAAAGTTTGTATGGAAATATGTAAGGTTTATGTTAATGTTCTACTGAACCGATTTAAATGGAATTTGGTACACAGATATTCTAGAGCCTGAGTAAGGACATAGGCTACTTTTTAATGCGAAAAGAGGGTTGTAAGGGGTTGAAAGGGGGGATGAAAAGTTGTATGGAAGTATCGTCATTTTTAGAGCTAGAAGCTTGAAACTTATTTTTTAGGCTGTTGATTCGATATAAATTAATATGTCATTCAAAGTTTGTGAGGGGGAGGGGGAGGGGGTATGAGAGTGGGGGTGGGGGGAACAGGGAGGGGGAAAGGGGAGGGGAGAGGGAAGGGGAGTGGGGGGAAGAGAGACGGGAAGGGGAGAGGGAAGTGGCAGGAAGAGAGAGGGGAGGGGGAGAGGGATAGGGAAGTGAGGAGAAGGGGGGTGGAGGGAAGAGAGGGGAGGGGAAGGGCGAGGGGCAGGGAGGGGGAAGGGCGAGGGGCAGGGAGAGGGGAGGGGGATTTGCGTGGCGTGGTACGGTGCGGTGTAGGTGGGATACGCATGTGTCTTATTTGTAAAATAATTAGCCACGCGGGCTCAGCTAGTAAAACAATAAAGGGGGTCCCCATACAAGAAACGTGTTTTTGATTATTTTTATGCTCGATCTCACGAACCGTAATAGATAGAGACGTGAAAGTTACTCATGGTATGTATTACAATGGCTGCTATAAGATCGAATAAAAAAACTAAATTAAATTAAACATTAAAAAGGGGGTCCTGTAACGTATTTTCCGGCAAATATTGTTCAATCGGAACCCTGCGTGTGCGGGTCCGACTCGTACTTGGGTAGTTTATTTATATTCGCGGTACGAAGTTCGCCGGGTAAGCTATGATATAAATAAACTGGCCAAGTGCAAGTCGGACTCGCACTAGTAGGGTTCCGTACCACACTACAGTATTTTATAAGATCGAGCAAAAAAATCCACTATCATTTTCCGCCAGCAAAACAATAATTAATGAACATTTTATTTCTTATAACGCCATCTAACGTCTAACAAAGGTGTTAGGGATCGACATTTCAATATAATGGGACGTTTACCTAACTTAGCGTTCATAGATGGCGTGAAATGCCGAAAAAAACACGTTTCTTGTATGGGGACCCTCTATTATTTTTAACTTTATTCTGTTTTTAGTATTTGTTGTTGAAATACATCATTTGTGAAAACTTCAACTGTCTAACTATCACGGTTCATGAGATACAGCCTGGTGAAAGACGGACAGACAGACAGACAGACAGACAGATGGACAGCGGAGTCTTAGTAATAGGGTCCCGTTTTACCCTTTGGGTACAGAAGCCTAAAAAAACAAAATTGAAATTAGTTCATCTATTAAGGCGCTACAATACCACAACGGACACACACGACAAACTTATAACACCCCTTGTTATTGCGTCGGGGGTTAAAAATAAACGACATTGATGCTGCGTAATACAGTTAAAACAAATATTGCGAATATTTCACAATGTTTGTTTACCCCCTGTTATTTGAACGGCATTTGTGCTGTTCCCATTACGAATTTTCATCGTAAACGCTTTTGACACATCTCATATAGTTTGCGACTTGTTCTGGCTCCCTGATTGGTCTAAATTGAGTGAAGTGTGAAAACCTTTAGAGGCGCTGTCTTGTTTTTAATACAAAATTTGTTCTAAATTGTTAAACACAATCCAAAATTTCATCGTACCGACGGGACTTGAACCCGCAACCTCCGGAATAACATGTTCCGGTGCTTTGCCAATTAAGCCACGGTGCGAAGTATCGTTACGACGAAATTAGTGGATTGCATTTGTTAACCCAATTATGCATTGGTGGCGCCATCTATGACTACTTATTACGTAAGTTAATCATTCGGAAGAATACATTACAGTTTTCAAATCCGACGAGAGATGTTGCACTGCGTAAATCAAATATTATGTTTCTTTGAAGTGTTTCACACTTTATATTTTTTGTAAATTGTTAAACACAATCCACTAATTTCGTCGTAACGATACTTCGCACCGTGGCTTAATTGGCAAAGCACCGGAACATGTTATTCCGGAGGTTGCGGGTTCAAGTCCCGTCGGTACGATGAAATTTTGGATTGTGTTTAACAATTTACAAAAAATATAAAGTGTGAAACACTTCAAAGAAACATAATATCAAAATTTGTTCGTTAAAATATATCGAGTTTGGTATGAAAACTCGTACTAAGGGTACTATATATACTGGTTTTATAATACAGAAGTAAAACTTTTATATAAATGTATATTTTTTTATTTGCAGGACATGGCTGAATCTGTGATGCGTAAGAAGCCACGTGTAGAAATTGAGTACGAAACTGAACCAGTGGCCAGTGTTTCTAAAAAGAAAATAAAACATTGATGTTTACGATACTTTTATTAAGACATAATTTATAATGTACGCAATTGATCGATCGATCGCATTATACAATACAATAAATATATTTTTTTTATTGTAAACTAGGAAATCTCATTTATTACAAGAAAAACTCAAACGTCACATTAGTGTTTCTAATAATAAAGATATTTCAGTATATCCAGACTAAATTAAAATAATATTATGTTTCTTGAAGAGTTCACACTTTATATTTTTGTAAATTGTTAAACACAATCCAAAGCGGTGGATCGAACCGTGGCTTAATTGGCAGAACACCTGGACATGTAAGCCGGGGGTGCGGGTTCGAATCCCGTCGGTACGATGAAATTTTGGATTGTGTTTAATAATTTACAAAAATTATAATAACGTTTGTAACTCTGTCACTCTGTCTGTTTGTTACCTAATCACGCCTAAACGGACGATCCGAACTTACTGAAATTTAACAAGGAGATACTATATAGCATGAGGTTGAACATAGGCTACTAAATTCTTGGTGTACGTGAACGAAGTCGCTCAAAAGCTAGTATTTCTATAAAAACAGGATAAATAAATGATTGGACTCAGTGGCGTGTCTTATGTCCAGCAGTGGACTGATGCAGGCTGATCATGATGATGTTACAAATTAATTAAACTGCTAGTGTATTTAAAAAGATGTCTGGTCGAGAGACATATCTTAAGACTCATCCTCTTAACCTATGGATAAACTTTGTGTAAATTATGTCACAAAAATTTTGTTTCTGGTACTATGCGTATTATTTAAATACTGGTCTTTTGCGAAAAATAAATTCTGGTCCTCTGCGTATCTGGTAGTTTTTCGTTGGAAATATGGTCCTTTGCGTGTACGGTAATTTGCGTTTCTCGCACTATGCGTCGAAATATAAGTTATGGGCATATGCGTAATAACAAAACAAACAAACATTTTATTTCTCTCACAAGTAATTTGGTAAGTTTGGATATATGTAACATATAAAAGTAATAACTGTAAATACTTTGTGAAAGACTGGTGCCTGCGGTAGGTTTTGGAAAAAACCTGTATTGCAGGTCACCAGGACCCCTCCCGCGTATTGTTACTTAAATTCGAAGAACTATTTGTCACATGTGGGTAACTCGACACTAATACATATAATCAGCATGTGGAGGAACAATTTGTTACGAAATGGTAACCATTTTTTATCACTAAGACTGGTCTACAAAATATTCAATAGAAATCAAAATAGAATCAAATAGTCTCAAAAAAATAGAATCAAATAGTCAATAAAACTCTGGTCATCTGTGTGTCTGGTAATTTGTGATTGAAAAACTGGTCACCTGCGTATCAGGTACATTTCGTTTCTGGCACTATGCGTCAAAAGGTTTTTTTGTATTTTATAGGCTAAAGTTTGAAGTTTTTATCTCGCTTGGTGATAAACGATAATGTTGTCGAAGATGGTAAACACACTAGGCCTAAAATATACACTGCACTCAAGGGCTGTGTGCCCGTAACACCGTAAGGTTATGGCGGCAGATTTTCTCCTTGATGGTGGTTAGCTACTATTTAAAATTTCTTGTCTTATATACCATGCGTAGTATTATCGTAGTTACTTTACCATCCATTTGCATGGTGTTAGGGTACTGTCTAGTTCCCGCTTGGCTAGCTACCACCCTCAAGTTGGAAAACCTGTCGCCCAACACTTCTGTCATCCGTCGGGCTCTTGCCAACGGTATCACACGTAACAATGGTAAGGGACCTGACGGCATGTCTTTGATTCCTTGGTGTCGTGGGAAGCCGCTAGTGCGCATCGACGTCATAACAATTGCTATGAAGTCGATGCTAGTACGGAATGCGACGTGCGTCGATACGTTGGCAGTATCCCACCTTCATGATGCCTCACGGGCGGCAGGATTAGTTGCAGACGCGGCTGAGGCTCTCAAACAAAAAAATATATAGGTAGGCATCGGCGACAACTATGCTTTTCTTCCGTTTGGGGTCGAAACCATGGGCCCGTGGGCACGTGGAGCTGTTCAGACGCCTAATTGATGTCTCCACGACCAAAGAATTGGCGCTTACTTACGGGTAACGAATTAGTTTCGTCATTCAAAGAGTTAATGACGCCAGCTTTTTGGGTACTCTACCAGCTGAAAGCGACCTAAATTCTGTTTATTATTTGTAGTTTGTATTTTAAGTTTAGATTTTTATATTAGTTTGTTCTTATGAATACTAAAGTACTATTCATTATTCTGTGCCGCAATCTAGGTAACTCAGAATCGTACTATATACCTCAGACCAAATAAGAAGTATTTGATCTGTCTGAACCTTCGATCAAGAATCTATAGATATAAGGTCAAGGTCTAAGTATAAGGTCGCAAAATAATGTCCCGACGAATAAGAGCTCACACCGGGCGGTGAGCTCTTATTTTGTTCGTCGAACACAAATACTTTTGTGACGGATAGCCGTAAGTATAAGATGATGTTTTACAGAATTGCGACTTTATTTTAAGGTATTATGGTCGTAAAGATGCTGATCATAAAACGGTTTTATAACTTTTGTCTCTGTTTATTAGTCAGTATACACTTTGGACAGAATTTGGCTTAGATTTTTAACTGACTTCAAAAAAAGGAGGAGGTTTCTCAATTCGACAGTATATATATATATATATATATTTTTTTTTTGTTTGTTCGCGGATAACTTCGTCGTTTATGAACCGATTTTGATTATTCTTTTTTTGTTCGAAAGGAGATATCCCAAGTGTGGTACCATGGTAATTTTATCGAGGTCTGATAAGTATCTCCAGAGATATTGAGATAAACATTTCAAAATTGGTACTGAAAATGAATAGCGCGGCATTGAAGTCGGTTCTTTTTTAGTTTTTAAACGATATTACGTAGGTAACCCGTTATCTATAGATTCTTGATCGAAGGTCTGAGCTATATACTCGTACTTATAAGTAACCTGAGATTACCGTAACCAAGATGATAATGGTGAAGGCAATTTCCCAGTTGACTAAACTTTTTGGATACTTTAGAGTGACTCCCCGATAAAAAGACTGAACTTATAAAAACAATCGATTTAATAGTAGTAGTAGTAATAAACAAACCAATCCTTTCGTATATTTTTTTTAGTAAGTGAGACCATTGCCGTGCAGTGGAAATAATGACCAGGCTCAATATAAGACATTATTAAGTTACATAGGGTCAATAAAAAAATAAAAATCCGGTCAAGAGCGAGTTGGACTTGGCCAGCGCACCGAGGCTTCCGTACAAACATGTCGAACTATATTAAAGGACAAACTTAACTTTGCAGTTCGATCCCTAGACCGATGCCTAGACACGGGTAATGCACCAAGCGCTAATAAATAATAATAATAAGTTTGTAAAAGTAAATTCGCAGTTTTTTTGCCATAAAAATACATTTTTACGGTTTTCAGTTATATTCCTTTTCTTTCCATTATAATTATGTGCTGCAAGACCTTGCTTCTTGTCAAAATTTATGATTCCAGGTCAACGGGAAGTGTACCCTAAGTACCTTATAACCTATAGGTTTTTTTGATTTCTTTGTGAAATTGTAGAATGTGCGACATAAACGGTCATATCTTTTGATCGCGTGCACTTTAAATTTTTTCACAGCTTAAAGATACACGTGACCCGCCCAAGTATTTGATATAAGTTTCAACCTGATATCTCTACGCGTTTCTGAGAGAAAGGATCTTCACAGACGGACAACAAAGTAATCCTATAAGAGTTTCCTTTTTACAAGCTTTTATTTAGTTTCAACTGTCCCGATGTTTGTCATTAAATTTGATCCACTTCCCGGCTACCGATTGAGCCGAAATTTGCATACGTGACAATGCAATATTATGATGATATGGTGCTGATCTGATGATGGAGTTGGAAGCAGTGCCGATGTTTGTCATCAAATCTTGCATATTAAATTTGATCTCGCGTGACAATGCAATATAATGATGACATGGTGCTGATCTGATGATGGAGCTGGAAGGTGGCCAAAGGAACTTTGCAATGAAACGACACAACCTCATCGAGTTGGGGCTCATTTGAATCGTCTTGACGAGTAGTTTGTCTTTCAATAGTAACCAGAGTCTGATGATGGAGTTGGAAGATGGTCATAGGAACTCTGTAATAAAACGACGCAACCCCATCGAGTCTCGGCTCTTTTGATTCTTCTTGGCGAATACTTTATTTTTAGATGGTTACCAGGGTCTTATCTGATGATCGAGCTGTTAGGTGGTCATAGAAACTCAGTAAAGAAATAGAGCTAAAATTTTGCATACATATGTAAATCGGATGACAATGCAATGTCATGGTACCATCAAGCTCTTCTGATGATGAAGCCGGAAAATGGCCGTAGGAACTCCTATACTATACACATGTTAAACCCGTCGTGTTTGGGCTCATTGGATTTGTCTTGACTTTCTCTTGTCTAAGATTATGTAAAAGCTTGTTTAGAAAATATCACTTGTTTCTTTTGTGGTACGGAACCCTACAAACAACGAGATCAAGGAAATCATAGCTGACCCCATATAATGATGAATCCATATATTAAGAAGGCTAAGGTGAACCCCACATTAGCGAAAAAAAAAACCAGAGATGACAATGGCCCGAGAGAGAATGGCATAGGTTCGTTACCTTAAAATAACATACCTTTAAAACGGTTCGACATTAATTGCCTTATATGGAGATAAATAAACACCTGGAACTTGCTACTGGAAGTGACTAGCGCGGCATTTGAAGCCAGTATGTTCGTAGACGAGGTGCGGGACAACTGACTAGTCTGGCTAGTACCTAACATCATGCCGAAACTCGGCGAACAGATTGGTGACATGTCTTTGTTTGATGGGTCGTTCTAGCTACGGCTGAAGCCTGAAGACCAGTGGTCACCCATGTAGCACTACCCAGGTATCACCATTCATTAGGGATTAAGGTCTAAAGCCTGCGGGAGTATGAAGGTGGATAAAAATGTAAAAATACTCAGTCACACAGGACTTGAAAGGCAGAATTATTCTCGGCCTAGCCCGATCACCATCTTCGACCACATCTTTGCTTACCTCCATTCCATGCGAGATAGTGGTCAAACGCTAGCCTATCCTGTAAGAGTACCATTGACAGTTGCTGCCATTGAAAAATAGTACTTACGGCTTTTAAAAAAGTGATTTTGAAATGTGCACACGTAAAGCAGTGTTGCTTGCGAAACACGTGAATGCTGGCAAGATCCAGCCGGTGCTTTTAGCGACTATAAAGTATATAAAAAAGTAATTATGACCTCCAAACCTACAAATAGAAAGTCTAATGCCCGTTTGCACTAAACTTAATAACTTCCTAAGTTCTTGCCTAACTAATTAAGGCAACTCCTAGTGAAAAATTCGCTTGCACTAACCTTAGGTCATTCCTAAATGCGCTTAGGAGGGTCCTATAGAGGTAAGTAACAAAGCTAAAGTACCTATAGAACCTTTTTACAAAAGTGTTGACCTATCTGCACCAAACTGAACAAAGGCAATAGCGAGGCTGGCAAGATTTAGGAGGCACTATAAGTCATTGGATTTAGAGCTAGCACGTACCAGCGCCTGTGAAACTTCGTGTTATTACGACCGTAACTACGCTTTCTCTTTCTAATGTTTATGAATGCGTAGGTAAGGAACAGTTTTACGGATTTAATTAAATTTTATTTGAGATTTTATTGTATTGTAACCTAATTAATAATAACTATTTAGGTATCGCTCTTCCTAATAATAAGTAGGTACTTTTTCATAGGAAGAGTGTTCTTCACTCATTTAGGGAATAATTTAGATAGTGATTAATGAGTAGAATAACAAAGACCTCATTCCTGAGACTGACAGTCCTGGTTTGCATGGTGGTAAGACACTATCTAGTGTCCGTCTGGCCAGCTACCACCCTCAAGCTATAAAATATGTCGCCATATCATCTAATGTGTTCCGGCAGCTATCCTTGAGAGCCAGTTTCCATTCTAGGCCTAGCGTGCTACTATGGTTGACCGCTTCATCACTTACCAACAGGTGAGATGATAGTGGTCAAACCAGCCAGCCAGATATAAAAAGCAGAGCAAGATATAAAAAAAAGTCCAATTCCAGTACGAAGGAAAGATCTGAACAATACCTAGTCTACGCTGCAGTGGTCATAGGAAAACTAATGGTCCAGTACATAAATATGGGATAGGAGAAAACAAAGCCAAAACGGCCTTTGCGAGCCAATAGCTGTAAAAGAAAATTTAGGGATGCACTTGCATGCCGAAAAATTTGCTGGCATTTTTTATGGCAACACAGAGTTTACAGATTTTTGTTTATTGGAACCTACTTAGTTTGAAATATTTGAAAGCAGTTTTGAGAAGTAGCTAGAAACTGCATTTCGACATTTTTTATTTACAGTAAGTTAATAAAAAATGTCGAAATGCAGTTTCTAATTCTTCTGCGTAATATTTTTATATCGCAGTGAATCGAAGCACAGAATAATGAAGCTTTTAGAAAATTTTAGCAAAACTTGGAGTTCAGAAAGTTCTATTTTAGTAATTGTAGGTAGTATATATAAATACCTATTATATAGTTAGGACCTATAAGTAGGTATATTAATATACGCTACGCGATAATCTATGATGTAACATTATCATCTAGGTAGTTGTACATACCAAAGAGAATATAAAAACTACGGTACATACCACTACATTTTTGAACAAAAAATAAAACAAATCACTATACTGCATAAAAGATAGCTTGATCTCTGCGACAGTGTCATTTACATAGAAGATTGACATTTTTAGAGTTGGGATAGTGGTGGAAAAAATCGATTATCAAACAATGTTGTAATGAAATCGAATGAGTAGTTGTAGGTGAGAAATTGGATTTTACGTAAGTAAAATAAAATCAAATTTCTCACCTACAACTACTACTATTTAAGATATAGTATGTAAACATGTAAATAATATTAATTAAATAAATTATAATAATGTTACGATAGTATTTATCGACGTTTTTCACTATTATTGATGCTAATGTAACATACAATTGGGTTTAATTTAATTACATATATAAAAAATTATAAATTAAGTTTTATTTAAAATATTGTTAGTATAAACTATCGATATTTTAAATAAAACTCTATCTAAAACTCTGTGGTCGCGATCATTCGTCGCCCATCACTAATCGGCATGCCCATAAAGTATGACATTGACAGGTACAGACTGTACTATTAAGAAATTTAGTACTTCATATGCGTGATTTTTCTGACAGCTGTCACAGAGATCAAGCTATATTTTATGGATTTTAAGCGCTCAAAGTATTTTCTTCAAGATAAATTTGTGACTCCCTAAAAAAACCACAGCTTTGAGTAAGAAACATTAGCAAAATACTTTGAGGGTCCGCGCAGGATTTTTTTTTCAAAGGGAACTAGTAGGTTCCCAATAACTGCGTCTGTTTTTTAATGTATGTTCCCCGATTACTCGGAGACGCCTGGACAGATTTGGAAAATTCTTTTTAGTTTAAATGGGTATACTTCCCAGGAATCCAGATCACATTTAAATTTCATCAAGTTATGTTTAGTTTCTATTAAATATGGACATAAACACCTCAAATTGGATTACTTAAAGACTAGCGCGGCATTTTGTAATCAGTTCTTTTAGTTTTTTACACGATTTTAAATTATAATGACGTTTGTTGTTTAGTTTTTAGTATACCTACTTCATTTTATCCAAGAACAAAGTAAAACTGAACTAAAAAAAACTATTATACCCATACATCATACAGCTATCATAGTTCTACATTCTGTCACCTAAGCCCTCCTGGGTCCATTAGATAACCTCTCAGAAGGTGACAAAATACCTAATAATGGCAGAAAAAGTGTTAGCCATCATTCTTCCGCCAAGGATAGCTGCGGGCGACATCCTCATTTATCTACATTTATTCTTACCTGCCTGATGTAACCAATTAGGAAATTCTTCATTTTGGGGAAACTGGGTTAGTACTTTGAAAAAATACTTAGAACTACATACTTACTTACAAACAATTTTTAAACATCTTTAAAATTTTAAATTATCTAAAGATAATAAAAGTATAAGATAAAAGTATGTAAACATACAAACCTATTACAAAGACTAAATAGATAGTATCAAGTTATACAGTTAATTACTACAACATGTTTGGCAAATAAGTACTTTATGAGTATAGGATATTTACATAAAAAATAATTAATTTAGGTCGCTATCTGTTGGTTTGATAGGAGACTTTGGGTCTCTTGCTAAAACTGCAACGATACGAGTATCTTTTCCCCACCACTTTGAATAAAAACTTCTTTAGTGGCGTTGTGAACTTTTTGGGATGGGTAAAAAATGTTAAACTCGCGTCAACACACGTGACCTGATAGAAAATTCGTAAGACGGAAGGAGAGAAAGAGTAGACCGAATGCACAACGTTAAATGTTAATGTTCAAGTTTTCACTTCTACCGGCACTCCCGGAGTGCAACCCGTTGTTTTTTTTAATTTTTATTTCTTGATTGTATACTACAGTTATACATTTTACTGCGTAATAATAACTGTTAATATATAAATTACAGGGTGTTATATATGAGCGTTGACTTAACTTCTATCTAGGTACGTTATTAAAGTTCAATCATCCAGAAATCACTTCTTCTATTCCATTTCAATTTTCTTAGGTATCTACCCAACTCATCTTCAAATTCAAATCCAAAATTCAATCGTTGCTGCTCGCAGCAGTCCTCTTTTGTACATAATATTTAGATAAAAAAATATATTCACAAACAACAAAGCTAATCGTCTCCAATCGAATCCACTAATCTCAAAAGTAATTTTCTCTAATATGACAACGAAATCACTATAAACACCATGAGTGGATAAAAAATATCGACCTTAGAAACCACAGCTCAGCATTTTCATCTAACAAGGAGTGCAGGAAAATAAAAAGGAAGAGTCATCCTTACGTCATTGCTCTTGTTGTACAATTAACTTAACGTCAACAGCTTCGCTTCTTATTGGAACGGTTTACAGTTAAACTTACGTTTCAAAGTGCTCTCTCGTCTCAGTAAAATAAACTACGACAGTAAAAGTGAGATGGTCCTCCGTTCCTCGTTATACCCGCTTCTGTCATACTCTAATTAGATTCAAACAAAATGTTAAATTTGCCTTCGTGGAAACTCGAGCCTCGTGTGTAATGCGGCTCTAGCGTAAAAAGTGTTTGTATGTTCAGTAGGGCACGATAGAATAATTAATTATAAGATATTATTACAGTCACGAATACGTAGCATTATAGCTCATTAAATTAGTCTAGCTGGAGAGATAATAATGAAACCTTCTTGCTAGAGAGCTAGAAGGTTTCATTTTCTCTCAAGGGAGCGAAAAATCCTTTTACCATCGATATAAAAAGGTAGATGCGGTACTCACTCATATGCCACGTAAACATAATCATATATATATATATATGATTATGTTTTTTTATATATATATATATATATATATATACTTATAATCACATGATCATTTGATGATTGACATGGTGAAATTAGGTTCGCGAACCTAATTCATACGGTCCACATTGAGGAGCGGGGTCCTTTATCTCTCATTTTTAGGGTTCCGAACCCAAAGGGTACCAACGGAACCCTATTACTGGGACTCCGCTGTCCGTCTTTCTGTCTGTCTGTCCGTCTGTCTCCAAGCTGTATCTCATGAACCGTGATAGTTAGACGGTTGAAATTTTCACAGATGATGTATTTCTGTTGCCGCTATAACAACAAATAGGAACAGAACAAAGTTAAAAATTAAAGGGGGTCCCCATACAAAAAACGTGTTTTTACCATAGCGCCATCTATGAACGATTGTTTACTTTATTGATAATATTAATTACTAACACCTTTGTGTTAATGTTCACTTAGTTGGTGTTAGAAGTTTGTTAGTTATTCGTTAGATGGCGTTGTAGTTAATAAGCATATTTAGTATTGACACAAACATATAAATTATATTACCGTGGTATCATAGAAAAGATAATAATACTACGGTGGTATTATATTGCGGTTCGGGATTTGGTTAGGGCATCGGCGCAATTGTTATGACGTCGATGGGTTAGGGACACTCCGTTTGCGAGACAGAAGTCTGACTCGCACTTGCCAGTTTTATTAAACGTGTATATCGATGGACAGTCCAACTTTCACGACCGTTTTCAATATTATTGATTTATCTGAATTAGCGGCAAGATGTCAAGGACATTGTAGTACTAAACTTGTAGACAGGATTCTCCCTCTACGACTGACATGACTGCATAAGGCTTAAAGAGACCATTGACGTAATATAAATGGATGGTAGAGAAAACATCTAATGTGTTCCGGCAGCTATCCTTGAGAGACAGTTCCCATTCTAGGCCAAGCGTGCTTACCATCTTCGACCGCATCATCACTTACCAACAGGTGAGATAATGGTCAAACGCTAGCCTATAAGATATAAAAAAAACATCGACAGTGCAACATCCTTTTATATAACATCTATGGTAGCAGGTCTTTGAAAGAGACCGACACTAGAACGTTCCGAAGACATTGTGCGCTATGAATGTCAGTCAAGTGGTCCAGCGTTTTATCTCGCTGCCGTCTTTCACTACGTATTCTCATAAAGTACTGCTATGATATTATCATAGATCGAATCCTCAATGAACATCAGGTAAGATAGTGATTATGTGTTCGCAAATACGAAACCTTATAATAAACAGTCAGGTATATTCTGGACATCATTTTGATGTTCCGCCTGACTGGCTACCAAAAAGTAGCGTACCAATATCAAGGAGAAAGTCTGCCGCCATAACCTTACGATGTTTCGGCAGCACGAAGCCCTTAAGAATCAAAATATATACTAGGCCTAGGCGTGGCGTGTTCCCCACCTGCGATCGCATCATCGCTTACCACTATGCGGGACAGTGGTCAAACGCTAGCTTAAAAGATATTTAAAAAAAATGTTTGCAGACAAATGCGATACCATCTTAGAAAGCATGTATAATTGTCTGTCGTTGAAAAAGAGTAAAGCAGATAAAAATAAATGATTGAACATTAGGTACCTACATTTATCTGTTAGAGTCTGCATTTTGTTGTTAACAATCAGTAGTTGCCAATAATAAAATATGAAAACAAAGTGTTATCGTGAACTCGACTTTAACGAGGCACTCATTAAAATCTTTGATTATTTAAAGTAAATAATCAAAGAATAAAATATTTAAAAAATTATTAAAAAGTTGCGAAGTTTTCAGACCGTGTCAACATTGAATAACTAGGCAAAGGTGACAAGTGTCTATATATAGTAGGTGTGTTTTACAAATTTGCGCAGTAGTATAGAAGATAGGTATATTAGAAGTTTTTTTTCAGTAACTGCCTTGACTACCTTATTTATGACTAGCTGTTACCCGCGGCTTCGCCCGCGTTATTTGTGTCTTTTAGACCATTGAGGTCTAGATCGATGATCTCTTAGGCCAAATCACCATAGGCTCTCAAAGTCGAACTCAATATCTTCTATTGTTAAAGTTATTAATCATTTTGGTTAGGTAAGTATACGAAATTGTGCTGTTTAAATGTTTGACTCAATACAACAGTTACTAAAACATTTTTTACAAAGAAAATAAGGTGAATAGCTGCGCGAGCGTAGCGAGCGATATTATTGGGCGAGTGAAAATATTTTATGGCGTTTTATAACCCTGACAGTTTAATGACCTAATCATCAAGTCAATATAGATGACTCTTAGGTCGAACTCGATATCGTCTATTGTTGAAGTCATTAATCATTACTTGGTACTTGGTAAGCCTAACGAAGGTTTAGCAGCGAGCGCGAAAATTTTTACGTCATTATATGACCCTGGTAGTTTTTATAACCTACTAAATCAACACCGATGACCCTAGGGTTAAACTTGATATCCACTTATTTTAAGGTAAAAATTCATTATGATTATTGAAGGTAGTACTGTTTCAATTTATAAACTCGTTTTGATACATGTGGCATTTGAAATACAAAAAATGCTGAATTATAGCTTACAAAGTAGACAAAACAAAGGTTTGCGCGAGCGCAGCGGGAGCTATCAATGCGCGAGCGAAGCGAGCGCGAAAATTATTACGTCATTTTATGACCCTGACAGTTTTTATGACCTACGAAGTTAACACCGATGACCCTAAGGTTAAACTTGATATCCACTTATTTTAAGGTAAAAATTCATTATGATTATTGAAGGTTGTACTGTTTCAATTAATAAACTCCTTTTGATGCATGTGGCTATTAAAATACAAAAAATGCTGAAATATAACCTACAAAGTAGATAAAATAAAGGTTTGCGCGAGCGCAGCGAGAGCTACGAATGCGCGAGCGAAGCGAGCGCGAAAATTTTTACGACCTTTTATGACCCTGACAGTTTTTATGACCTACCAAGTTAACGCCGATGACCCTAAGGTTAAACTTGATATCCACTTATTTAAAGGTAAAAATCATTATGATTATTGAAGTCTGTACTGTTCCAATTTATGTCATGTTTTGATTAATGTGGCTATTAAAATACAAAAGTTGCTGAAATGTATCCAACAAAGTACATATAACAAATGCTTGCGAGCGCTATAACAGCGCGAGCGAAGCGAGCGCGAAAAATGTTTACGACCTTTTATGACCCTGACAGTGTTTATGACCTTTTAAGTTAACACTGATGAGACAAAGGTTTAACTTGATTTCCACTTATTTTAAGGTAAAAAATCATTATGATTATTGAAGGTTGTAACTGTTCCAATTATAAACTCATTTTGATGCATGTGGCTATTAAAATACAAAAAATGCTGTAATATTACCTACAAAGTAGATAAAACAAAGGTTTGTGCGAGCGCAGCGAGTGCTATCAATGCGCGAGCGAAGCGAGCGCGAAAATTTTTACGTCATTTTATGACCCTGACAGTTTTTATGACCTACCAAGTCAACACCGATGACCCTAAGGTTAAACTTGATATCCACTTATTTTAAGGTAAAAATTCATTATAATTATTGAAGGTTGTACTGTTTCAATTAATAAACTCCTTTTGATGCATGTGGCTATTAAAATACAAAAAATGCTGAAATATTTCCTACAAAGTAGATAAAACAAAGGTTTGCGCGAGAGCAGCGAGTGCTATAAATGCGCGAGCGTAGCGAGCGCGAAAATTTTTACGTCATTTTATGACCCTGACAGTTTTTATGACCTACCAAGTCAACACCGATGACCCTAAGGTTAAACTTGATATCCACTTATTTAAAGGTAAAAATCATTATGATTATTGAAGTCTGTACTGTTCTAATTTATGTGATGTTTTGATGAATGTGACTATTAAAATACAAAAGTTGCTGAAATTTATCCAACAAAATACATATAACAAATACTTGCGAGTGCCATCACTGCGCGAGCGTAGCGAGCGCAAAAATTTTTACGACCTTTTATTACCCTGACAGTGTTTATGACCTTCTAAGTCAATACCGATGACCGTAAGGTTTAACTTGAAATCCACTTATTTTAAGGTAAACATTCATTATGATTATTGAAGGTTGTACTGTTTCAATTAATAAACTCCTTTTGATGCATGTGGCTATTAAAATACATAAAATGCTGAAATATTACCTGCAAAGTAGATAAAATAAAGGTTTGCGCGAGCATAGCGAGAGCTATGAATGCGCGAGCGAAGCGAGCGCGAAAATTTTTACGTCATTTTATGACCCTGACAGTTTTTATGACCTACTAAGTCAACACCGATGACCCTAAGGTTAAACTTGATATCCACTTATTTTAAGGTAAAAATCATTATGATTATTGAAGTCTGTACTGTTCCAATTCATGTCATGTTTTGATGAATGTGGCTATTAAAATACAATAATTGCTGAAATGTTTCCTAAAAAGTAGATATAACTAATGCTTGCACGACTGGAGCGAGCGCTATTACTGCGCGAGCGTAGTAAGCGCTATCACTGAAAACGAAACTGAAATCACGAAAAATATTTACGACCTTTTATGACCCTGACAGTTTTTATAACCTACTAAGTTAACACTGATTACACAAAGGTCAAACTTGATATCCAATTATTTAAGGTTAAAAATCATTATGATTATTGAAGATTGTACTGTTTTAATTTATGGACTCGTTCAGATGCATGTGGCTTTTAAAATACAAAAGTTGCTGAAATATTACCTACAAAGTAAATCAAACAAATTATTGCGCGAGCGCAGCGAGCGCTATCACTGCGCGAGTGAAGTGGGCGCAAAACATTTTACGTTTTATGACGCTGACAGTTTTTATAATCTACTAAGCCAACACCGATGACCCTAAGGTTAAATGTGGCTGTTAAAACTCGAATGCTTATGAAATACTTCCCAAAAAGCAAATAAAACACGTTGGGCAAGCAAAGCCATCGCGTAAATTTTGATGACTTTTAATGACCCTGACAGTTTTATGGCCTAATTAAGGCACTTATTAAGTTTAGTCATAATCTATGAACCTAAGGTCAAACTTTTATGATTATGCAAACTCTATGTAAAGTTAACAAAAAATATAGGTACCCACACTTAACTGCCGAAAAAAAGTATTCTTTGCCCTTTTATGCCCTATTCAATGTGTTTGTACAAAATTTCATTTGAATCGGTCAAGCCGTTTGGCCAAATAGAAGGCCACACATTTACAAAATTCCATAATAAAAATATAGACAACCGAAATTTCCACCCAAAAAAAGTATTCGTTGCCCTTCTATGTCTTTTTGACTGTCTGTGTACAAAATTTCAGCTTAAATGGTTAACCCGACCGAGAGTACGCCACACATTTACATACTTCATTTTAAAAATTCTGGTCACCTGGACTCGACTGCCAGAAAAAAAGTATCCTATGTGATTCTATGCAATATGAACTGTAATATGTATAAAATTTCAGCTGAATCGGTCAAGCTGTTTAGCTGATAAGAGGACACACATTCACAAAATTCAATAAAAAAATCTAAACACTCAGACTCGATGGACAAAAAACAGTATCCGATATCCTATTCTGCCCTATGAACTGTCTTTATACAACATTTCAGGCAAATCGGTCAAGCCGTTTATTCGAGAAGAGGTCTTAAATTTACACCATTTAATCAAAAATATCTTGACTCGAAAGCCAAAAAAAAGTATCCTATATCCTATTCTACCCTATGAACTGTCTTTATACAACATTTCAAGCAAATCGGTCAAGCCATTTATTCGAGAAGAGATCTTATATTTACAAATTTCAATTAAAAAGTTTGTACCCTCTGACTCGATAGCCTGCAAAAAAGTATTCTATATTCTATTCTGCCTTTTGAACTGTCTTTAAACAACATTTCAGGCAAATCGGTCAAGCTGTTTATTCGAGAAGAGGTCTTATATTTACAAAATTCAATTAAAAATATCTGGACCCCCTGACTCGACAGCCAGAAAAAAATTATCCTTTATCCTATTCTGCCCTATGACATATATTCACACAAAATTTCAGGCAAATCGGTCAAGCCGTTTATTCAAGAAGAGATCTTATATTTACAAATTCCAATAAAAAATATTTGTACCCTCTGACTCGATAGCCAAAAAAAAAGTATTCTATATTCTATTCTGCCTTTTGAACTGTCTTTAAACAACATTTCAGGCAAATCGGTCAATCTGTTTATTTGAGAAGAGGTCTTATATTTACAAAATTCAATTAAAAATATCTGGACCCCCTGACTCGACAGCCAGAAAAAAAGTATCCTTTATCCTATTCTGCCCTACGAACTGTCTCTATACAACATTTCAGGCAAATCGGTCAAGCCGTTTA
The DNA here is from genome assembly GCA_954871355.1 of Cabera pusaria. Classification (NCBI taxonomy): domain Eukaryota; kingdom Metazoa; phylum Arthropoda; class Insecta; order Lepidoptera; family Geometridae; genus Cabera; species Cabera pusaria. Next base: position 22,823,375 of record OX940888.1, read on the forward strand.
TTCGAAAAAAGATCTTATATTTACAAAATTCAATTAAAAATATCTGAACCCCCTGACTCGACAGCCAGAAAAAAAGTATTCTATATCCTATTCTGCCCCATGACATGTATTCACACAAAATTTCAGGCAAATCGGTCAAGCCGTTTATTCAAGAAGAGATCTTATATTTACAAATTCCAATTAAAAATATTTGTACCCTCTGACTCGATAGCCAGAAAAAAAGTTTTCTATATTCTATTCTGCCTTTTGAACTGTCTTTAAACAAAATTTCAGGCAAATCGGTCAAGCCGTTTATTCAAGAAGAGGTCTTATATTTACAAAATTCAATTAAAAATATCTGGACCCCCTGACTCGACAGCCAGAAAAAAATTATCCTATATCCTATTCTGCCCTATGAACTGTCTCTATACAACATTTCAGGCAAATCGGTCAAGCCGTTTATTTGAAAAGAGATCTTATATTTACAAAATTCATTTAAAAATATTTGGACCCCCTGACTCAATAGCCAGAAAAAAAGTATTCTATATTATTTTCTGCCTTATGAACTGTCTTTATACAACATTTAAGGCAAATCGGTCAAGCCGTTTATTCGAAAAGAGATCTTATATTTACAAAATTCAATTTAAAATATTTGGACCCCCTGACTCGATAGCCAAAAAAAAATTATCCTATATCCTATTCTGCCATATGTTCTATCTTTGTACAAAATTTCAGCCAAATTGGTCAAGCCGTTTGACCGTGAAGAAGTCCCAAACAAACAAACAAACAAACAAACAAACAAATAAACAAACTGACTTTCGCATTTATAATATTGGTGTTGATTTAAGCAGTACCTACCTATCACAAAAAGTTTTTAAAGGATCGAAACATTTTTAATAACTTATAATCGTAATGATAATAATAGACGTTGTAGCTATAATTTGCTATCAGATACTTTCAGTCTCTACATTCCATATGATGGTACCATAGCACCATTAAGCTGATCCAGTTATAGAGCTGGATGAGAATGCTACAATACAATGATGAAAATTCCGACGCTAATGCAATGTAAATACATAATTAATATTATTTTTTTTTTATGTAAGCGAGGACAAGGGATGTAAGGGAGAATAAATACGACCTCAGTGCTCCCAGCCAACCTCACCTGCTCGTGGTGCATCCTGCTGACCAACTGACGAACGGGGCTCTGGCAACCGACAAATGGCGGTACAACAATTTCAAATAATGGCGTAGATAAATAATACTACAGGCCGGTGACGGGCAGCAGCGTCACCGGTGCGAGGAGCAACGTCCTGCGATCGCCAACCCGCCTGCCGAGCGTGGCGATTAGGGCATATCCCTCCCAATGAGCCGGATATCGGGCTCAGTGGCGTATCTTGGGAGAGGCCTACGTCCAGCTGTGGATTGACATTGGCTGATTATAATATATAATTATTTTAGCTCAATCGGATACCAGCAAGTAGTGGAAAATAGTTTTTTTTACTTATAAAACTTTACGTTTGAAAAACTCCTATTTCAAAAACTTTGAAGTGTAATGAATTTAGAAGGCAGGCAGAACTAAAAGTTTTAGAAGATTAGAGTTAAAAGAAAGAAGAGATATTCAAATGGAATTCTATAACCTAATAGTTAGCGAAATAAAATATACATTTATCTAGTAAATATTATTAAATAGTCAAGATGCCGATAACCCTGTTCAGTCGGCGTGTGATGTCATTTCAAAGCAATTTCAATTTGCAGCCTACTACGACTATGATTTCAATATGGCGAAGGCTGAGCTTAACCTAACTTAAATATAATAGGTATAAACACAGAGTGCTATTTCGCAGTATATAAAATACATTTTTTAATATCAGATAGGCCTTTGACCACTAGGCACTATCTCGCCTGGTGGTAAGCGATGATGTGGTTAATCATGGCGAACACGTTAGGACTAGAATGGTCCGAACTTCAAGGTTTGTGCTGCCGGAACACCGTAAGGTTATGGCGGCAGATTTTTGTCCTTAATAAGTTATAAGACTGGTTAATTAATGAAGAATGAATTGAATGAGTGATTATTGAATTGTGAATGAGTTTCGAACAAGAAGACCGTATGAGTTAAAATACTGAAAGTTTATTGAGACTGAATTTCTTTTGAATTTATATGATAAGTAAACTAAATGAACTGTTTTCCCAAAGGTTATTTGTTCTCCATTAGGTACCTATATTAATTAGTGTACCCACAGCTGTTAACGATTGATTGAGTCGAATTCATTCGGACGAATTAATTCGCCCAAAAGAGCCCATTGGCGGCTTTCGAAAGCGATTAAGATAAATAAAATCGAGCTTTGAGACGGTTCGAGTAAACATACAGAACGATTATTAATTTGTTTAAAGCGATCTCCTTTGATCGGCCGCTTTGCTGGGAGCTATCTAAGCCTGTTGATGTTGTAATGTAAACGGGGGATAGGATTTTTAGATTTATTTATTTTTTCTTTTTAAAGAATTTATTCAGTTTGCTATTTGTTTGAATAAATCTATTCCTCGGCTTTAACATTTATTTTTATAATTCCAACAGAGTTGTACATTTTCACATACCTACACTGATTAAGATAAATACTCTAAGCACCTTTGTACCTAGATCAGGTATAGAGGTGATCGTAGCATGTGGAAAGAAGGAGTCTCTGCCTACCCCAACGGGAATAAGGCGTGATTTTATCTATGTATAGACCTAGATCATTCTCTCAAGAGTTCTTTATCAGTGTAGGTATGTGAAAATTTACAATGTTATGACGTAGTCAAGGGAAGTAGTAGGTACGCTAGATCTAGCATAGGAAGTATTTTCAACTTGACACTGCCGCCCAGTGCCTATCACGCTATTAGCATGACGTTCTATATGATTCGTATTCTGCCAGCTTAGTAAGCCAGCCGATTTTTAATCTTGTTGGTGGTAACTAGCCTGGCAAACACTAGAAAGTGCCTTATCACATTATTAGATTGACCTTATATTTTGCTAGCTTATTAAGCAAGGAGGTGGAGGGTTTTCTCGCGATGTTTTTCTTCACCAGAGGGCAACTGTGCAAAGTTTACATACATTTTTCGCATTCCGATAGAAAAGTCCATTGCCGCATGGCAGGCTAACCCACGACAGTTAAGTCACGTGTTCTTTCGAATGTAGTGTATTAAAGAGCCTCAAACTTTATAGTTGCTTCCAGATTCAAGAATGTATAACCTATAGGTAGCTAAGATCTATTCGTGTAAGGTTAAAGTTCCTCTATCCCAAAGAGCAATTAAGGAATATATTAATAGAGAACTATTGAGCGCATGCCATGCCAGGTATGCCGCTATTGCGCTCAGGCATTTCCAATCGCCCATTGATATGGAATATTTAGGATCACAGCTATTTATCCCGGATGTCTTTGTTCATCATTAATCATACTTGCCTGTATATACAGCTTGGATCAAATACAGACGGACAAAAATAAAAATATCGCGAGTTTAGTGGTATCCAAATATACGCTATTAGCTGCACCCCGCGGCTTTGCTCGCGTTAAAAAGTATCCTATGATCTAATCTACTATACTGACTATCTTTATGCAAAATTGAAGCAAAATCAATCAAGCCGTTAAACTGTGAAAACATTTTTTCTCGATAGACAAACAGATTATTATTATTTTAAAATTATGCGTAGGGGCTCATAGCATATTCGTAGCTGTAGCACTCGTACCGTAGTTCGTAATCGCCGAAGCCACAAATAAAATTAACCAGGGGGCTTATGCTTGAGTTTGATAGTTGATTATTGAATGAACTAAATGACTGGAACGCAACTATGCAGGCTGTGTAGCTTCATCTCTGTCATTTCCTTCATTTTAATCCCTATCAAATTCAAGCATAGGCCTGACGCTTTGTATTTGGATTGGTGACCGAGACTAGGTTTTTAGTCATTGACATATAAGAACAATTAAACTTTATGATATTGAGTTTCTGCTTCAGACGAATTACTGCAACAAAAAATCATTTATTGTTCATGTAGGTACTGGTATATCTCTTAACAAGCTACTTTAAAACAAAGCAATACATGCGACAAAATAGACCCAGCGATCAATATCTGCTGCGAGTTTCAGTTTTGGAACATATGATTCGATTACCCGAGGCTGCCGAGTGCTGACCAGCCCTCCCTAATATGTCACCTCCATGAGACTGACAGATAAAGCAGTAATGCCCGACACACACTCAACCCTAATAAATAAAATGGGAGAAAAATCGCTGGCGAGACAAAACCCTTTCCCTTGGGAGTGCACTGCCCGAGTAATACGTATTTACATACATAATGACGGTTCTCGTGACGATGGGACGTTGAAAGTAATTTCTATTTGTTCTGTTTACGGAAATAAGGCTTTATAGGACACAACAAGGTCGACGGTGACCTTTAGTGAGCTTTGGATTTTATTTCTAGTGATCATTGAGGTGCGTTGTCCTAGTGTGGTGTTCGTTGTGTGATTTTTATTTGTTTTTCGTTTCGTAAGTAGGTTCTTGTATATTAACAACTAGCGACCCGTCCTGACTTCGCACGGGTAGAGCATATATGCCTATATTTTTTGCATTGGTTTGTTGCGTCGAGCATGAATTAACATCATCAACAATAATCGTCATATTTCAACCAATTTACACAAAACATTAAAAAATTATTACATCTAAACCTTCCTCGTGAGTTATTCTGTCTATTGGTGGAAACTGCATGGAAATCCGTTTAGTAGTTTTTGAGTTTATCGCGAACAGACAGACAATTGCGGCGGGGGACTTTGTTTTATAATTATGTAGAGATGTGCTTCAGTAGTCGACAGGGGTATTTTGAGCTAAAAAGTCCAGTTAATTATATAACATGCAAAATATTTTTTCTTAAGAGTGCTTGACAACTATCTAATCTTAAATAACGATTCGGTGTACGATAGTGATGAAAGACGGCAGTGAAACAAGTCACTGAACTACTGACTTTTGCCCAATCCACAAAGCGCAGTTTCCACCTTTGGGAGGAGCATATAACATCGATGATCCACCTGACTTGCTACCAAAAAGTGGCTAACCACCATCAAAGAGAAAATCTGCCGCAATAACCTTTCGGTGTTCCAGCAGCAAGCAGCCCTTAAGAGTAAGAGTATTCTAGGCCTAACGTGTTCACCATCTTCAACTACATCATTGTTTACCACCAAGCAAGACAGTGGTCAAACATTAACCTAAAAGATATAAAAAAAATGCGACCGCGTCTTCCTCACAGGCCGAACATCGGATACTCAGCAAACCTCCAATAGTTACCCATTTAACACCATCCTGACTACTGGCTCTTTACTGAAACACACAAAATTAAATTTACTTTAATTGTCAGATACGAACACTCGTAATGTAGCTACGAGTATAACTAGAGCAGTTCGACACTAGGCCGTACAATAAATAACCGTGTGTTGAACACCACGCCGTCAGTAAACAGGGATTACGTCGGTAAAACGACGCTGGACTCTGTGAATGGTATTGCCTTTGTTCTATTAGAGCCTAAAGCGGTTTTATTGTTGACTAACACTCATTTATTTGACACTAACTGTTAATACACGCGTAATGTTTTGCCGGGTGTAGCTTTAAAGCTTCATAGAGAGTGTAATTAACAAAATATCATAGGTTTTGTTAGGTGTCCCAAATAGATTACATATATAAGTTGAAAGAATCTCATACTATACAAAAGATAAAAACCAGCTTAGTGCAAGTTGGACTCACGCACCGAGGGCTCCATACAAGCTTGCCAAACTAGGTTATGGGACAAACTTAACTTTGCAGTTCGAACACTAGAGCGATGCCTAGACACGGTTATGGCACCAACCGCAAATAATAGGTTTGAAATCGTATTAAACAACCAGTATTATTATCTTGCACATGACACTTCGTACACAACTTTATACAATACCTAATGATCGTGATTTAAGTGATTTTTACGTAAGATAAGCCACCGAAAAATGTGTAGCAATAGGCACTAAAACCACCTGGCGAAGTAACTGTTATTCAAAATGTAAAAAAAGATCGAACAATGATCAGATAGGAATGGCGTCCAATCTACCGATAACCATTATCCATCGAGTGGTAATGTCTATTGCCGATTTAGCCGTCGGCATTAAAAGAAATTATCGGCTATTAGGCTACAGACAAACTGTTAGGAAAACGGTTACTTTGGTGCTTGGAGAAAAAATGTTTTAAAGAGCTTACGGTGATATCCTCTAACATAGAGTGCTCTGATTTTATTATAATCGAGAACATATACTTGAAAATTAAAAACTTGGTTTTATTGCAAGCTTAGAATCAATGGTAGACTAGACAGAACATTCGTGTTTTTAATTTTCTGTGGTAACCTGTATTCTCTTTAGAGTATAAGATGATTATTATAAAATAATTTAATTGCCTAATTAGTATACTCACCTCAATCTTTAGGTATCATATATTTTTTATATTGTCTAACTAGGTGATTATTTTTAAGTTGTATATATAAATGTAGTTACTGTTAAGATTATATAATAATTAAGTTTTAATTACATAAATATTTCCCAATTGTCATTTAAAAAATGACCTTAATCTACTCGTTCCTTATTGAATGTTCACCAATATAATAAATGCCTGAGTTTATTACCTATTAGTTTGTTATCTCTTTACAGTCAAACGGCCTAGTCGATTTGATTGGAATTTGAGATAGAATATATATATCGTGAAACAGAACATAGGATTTACATATTAAATACCGCACTAGAAACCACAAATGTGAGGCGCCACAAGTTACTCAAAAACACACAACTGGAAAGCCTTTGATAGAAATTATGAATACTGGCAGCTAATAACCAAAGTCCAAACGAATATAGTCCTAGAATATAATCCTACTATAATATCATAAAGGCGTAAGTTTGTCAGTTTTTAAATATGTTAACTTCTTCACGCTAAAATTACTGAACCGATTGAGCTGAAATTTGGTATGCAGATAGCCTAGGCCCTGAAATAACACATATGTTACTTTTTATCCCGATATCCCCACGGAAACGATGTCTAGATGGGTAAAACCGCGGGACACAGCTAGTGTAGTAGCTATTACGAAATACGAATATTATACATATAGGTACTAATATAAGAAAATACCTATCCACCAGTCTCGTACCAACTATGACAGAATCTGTTCCAGGTGTTAATCAAGTCTAGCCGGATCGATGTTCATTTCGCGGTGTCTCGTCTTCGTAAAATTAATTACTTTCCTAGGGAAAATGATGAGAAAATTTGATTGCAAGTGCACTTTTGACACCTCAATTTAAATATACTTTTAACTCTATGAATTTTAAACTATACTATTAGCACATTATAATTAAATTATATTACAGTAGAGCGTCTATCTGTGAAAATATATATATTTTTTAAAGTGTAAACTTCTGTAGGTCCGCTGCGGCGCAGCGGCGTTGTGAACTTTTTGGAATGGGTAAAAAATGTTAAACTCGCGTCAGGACCTCGCTTTAGGACACGTCACCTGATCAAAAATTCGTAAGACGGAGGGAGGGTACACACAGAGAGTAGCACAACGTTAATATTCAAGCTTTCACTTCTGCTGGCACTCCCAGAGTGCAACCGGAGTGTTTTTAAAGTAAATATTGTAATGTTATTATAATGTTGTTCTGCATTTTATAGTCTACTGTTTGAACACTATCTCACCTGATAGTAAGTGATAATGCAATTAAGGATGGTAGCACGCTAGGTTTAGAATGGGAACTAGCTCTCGAGGACATTGCAATATAGATAACATGGCGCCTAAACTTGGTTACCTATTTGATAGGTTCAAGGTCTCTTCCGTCTGCTAACAGTGGTTATTGCCTTCTAGTGATTTACACACAGAAATAGGAATAAATACCTTATTATTCCTATTTCTATGGATTTACATATCATTGATCTTATGTATGCTTAAAGAAGGTTAAAGAAGGCTTACTGAAAAATTTTGAAATATGTTTTACTAAAATCCACATTCTGAGTAAGAAGGTAACGAACACGCTCGGATTATATATGGAATTACGAAAGACGGCAGCAAGTTCCACTCCTTTACAATTTTATAGATTAAATCGATTTGTGCGTGTAGATGGCATAGTAATAGTGGTATAGTATACATGTATACATTATACATGTACAGGGTGATTGGAAGGTGGGTGCAAAGCTGCAAGGTGATAATAGTATAGACCATTTAGAACAATTTAAGCCATGGTTGTATAAGACGAAGAATGATTTATTTTATCAATGTTTTATTGTACGCCCGAAAAGGGCATACTGTTGATACGAATATAAACATACCATCTTATGTAACACAGTATTTACAATAAATATATTTTGATTTTGATTTTAATGATTTTAGCGTAAAACCCAAAATGTTACAGTTTTTTACCAATTATGGCCAGTTTCGATGATGAGTTAATTTCATTTAAGTCATGTGCAAGCAATCTAACAACAAACAAAAATGTTGGACGACACAGATGCGTAAAACATATGTTTTACGCATCTGTGTCGTCCAACATTTTTTTACAGTCAATTGAAATTCATAAACATTTTTAGAAATAAAAAAATGTTTTTAACGACTCTTTAAAAAAAAACAACTAATGATGATTTTTTTGTTCAAATCATTTTAAAAACATGCTTGGTTATTTATGTTTCTTTTGAGGGTTCATTTAAGTTTAGGCTAAAGTAAAATTGCTTATTAGCCGAAAAGGCTAGATTGTAGTTACAATAGGGACGTATTACTAACAAGTAATATGCTCTATAATACAAAAAAAAAAAAAAATTAAGCGATTATCTCACAATTTACTAAAACATAAAAACCAAACTTAGGAAGAAAATTTAAATTTTTAGGCAGACTAATTAAAACAACATTTGATCTAAAATTATTTATTTTTGATGTTCAAAATGAGCATCGCGATTCCTGACACAGCCCACTTCTGTCGTGGTGGATTTTAACATCATCATCTTCAAGCTGAAAGCATGGTTGCGAACACCCTCTATTATCTCACGTATTAATTATATTTTGAACTGACTTCAAAAAAAAGGAGGAGGTTTTCATTTCGTCTGTTTGTTATTTTTTAATGTTTGTATACCCAATTACTCCGTCAAAGTTGAGACCAGATTCGAATGATTAATTTTTTAATTGGTAGAGTACGTTTTCAAGGTGGTCCCATTGTAATTTTATCGAGATCTGATAAGTATCTCCAGAGATATGACGATAAACGTCTCAAACTTGCTACTGAAACTGACTCGCCTGGCATGAAAGTCGGTTGTTTTAGTTTTTAAACTATAATTGATAACTACTATATATATACTATTATATACTACTACAGAATATACTATATATACTAAAATTAAAAAATGTATAAAAAATAGTTATATGATGTTACCGTACATCGCAACTTGTCTTAAAATTAAGTTTATTTATTTCATTAGTGCTTCGTTACAAGTGAAATTATGTTTACTGCTTGCTCAAAGATCTTAGCTCAATCTGATTTACTGTAAACTAAGTTACGCACCACCCTCAAGTTATAACTTACATCGTAGCATCTTTATTAACCTCGTTATGTAAGCGCCTGAAGCACTGCACATAAGTTATCATTAAGTAAGATAACTAGATTATAATAACGAGTTCTAGAAGTATAATAAAATAAAGCCTTTGGAGATATAACAGTATTCTATGAAAGTACTCTTCATTAGGTTTAGTTGCTCGAGTGATTTCGTGTTAACACGTTGTTTTTATGCAGTAAAATAAATTTTTTTTTTTTCATTAGACACACCTGAAAAGAGATTGAATTTATAACAAAATAATAACACCCCTGGCATCAAAGCCAACCGTTCTCCTTACACCAAGTAGGTCGGTCAAAAATGGTTGGCTTTGATGCCAGTGGTGCCGAGTTCTAACCACGCCGCGCACCAATGGATTTTTCTATCGAAAAATGTATGTGAGCTTTTCACAGTGGCCCTCATCATCATCAGCCTGTATCAGTCCACTGCTGGACGTAGGCCTCTCCCAAGATGCGCCACTGAGCCCGATCTTCGGCTCTTCTCTTCCAGTCACTGCCCACCGCTTTGCGTATGTCGTCGCTCCACCTGGTCACAGGACGTCCTACGCTACGTTTGCCGATTCGCGGTCTCCACTCTAGGACAAGTCTACCCCAACGGTTATTAGTCCTGCGGCAGATATGACCAGCCCACTGCCACTTCTGCTTGCTAATCCGTTGAGCTATGTCGATAACTTTAGTTCTCTGGCGAATTACTTCGTTCCGGATTCGATCCCGCAGAGAAATACCGAGCATAGCTCTCTCCATAGCTCGCTGAGCGACTTTAAACTGGTGGACCAGTCGGACTGTGAGTGTCCACGTCTCGGCTCCGTATGTCATCACAGGTAGGACGCACTGGTTAAAGACTTTTGTCTTTAGACACTGTGGTATAGGCGACGAGAAGACTCGACGGAGTTTTCCGAATGCTGCCCACCCCAGCTGAATTCTTCTCTGGATTTCCTTCTCGAAGTTATGTTTGCCTAGTTGGAGCGTCTGTCCTAGGTAAACATACTTAGTGACAACTTCGAGTGGGATTCCATCTACGGCAATCGGTTCCGGAACAACGTGCTCGTTGTACATGACTTTGGTTTTATCCAAATTCATCCGGAGACCGATGCGACGAGAAAAATCAGCTAGGCCATTTTAACATCCTTTGCAGGTCCTACAGCGTCTCTGCCACAATGACGATGTTATCTGCGAATCGTAAGTGAGAGATGTACCTGCCGTTGATGTTAATGCCACGATCTTTCCAGTCCAGCGACTTAAACATATCCTCCAAGGCGTTAGTGAACAGTTTCGGGGATATGACGTCCCCCTGTCTCACTCCTCGACGCAGGTGGACATGTTTAGTTCGCTGGTTCTGTACTTGTACAGTCATCGTTGCGGCATTATATAGACATCTCATCACTTCGATATATCGCCAGTCGACTTGGCAACGCTGCAAGGACTCGAGAACAGACCAGGTTTCGATTGAGTCAAAGGCCTTCTCATAGTCCACAAATGCTAAGCACAGGGGCCGATTGTACTCTTCGGTGTGTGTGTGGCCCTCCGGTGAAGGAAAATATCGTTAAGAACCTAACACCCCCGCATGGTGGTGGGACATTATCTAGTGTCCGTCTGGCCAGCTACCACCCTCAAGTAAGAAAATCTGTCACCAAACATCTAATGTATTCCGGCAGCTATCCTTAAGAGCCAGTTCCCATCTAGGCCTAGCGTACTTACCATCTTCTATCGCATCATCACTTACCAACAGTTGAGATAGTGGTCAAACGCTTGCCTATAGATATAAAAAAATACTTCACTACATCACTTACTTTACTTCACGACATACCTCTTTTGCTTCTTTATTAAATGGTTAACAAAACGTGAAATTCGTGTGACGAAATTTATGGTGAAAAGTAGCAGAGTAAAATAGCAGAATAATCATCAGGCTTTTGCTACTCATAGAGTGGTCGTACGTGACGCTTATTAATTCAAGTTTTAATGAGAAAGCCTAATCAGTTCGTACGAACTCCCAAGTTTCTAAGTTTAAGTAACTGTGTATTTTATAGTTGTAACTTGATTCTGATCTTTTATTTATTTTAATGGGCTGTATTAAGACTAACTTTGCATTGAGTTTTATCCTAAAAATATTTATCTTTGCTTAGGTATTTTACGTATATACGTATAAGTAGTTTATGTTTGTAGTATTATAGTTTGATTTATTCATCTTCTTCTAAAAAATATTAAATCTTAGATCCGGGAGAAAAATAGTGGTTACTTTTCATAAGAGCAGCTTTGTTAAATAATATTATAATGAAAGGAATACAAGTTCTTACAATTTTTCTCCAAAACTGAAAAATAAAATAGTATATACTCATTCCTGCCTTAGTAAAAATAAAACCAACCTCCATCCGCTTTACACCTCACTGGTTCTCAAGCAAACAAAAAACACTCGAATGAAAAATAAACAGGTGGAGCCATAAAGGTGTTAAATCGGCATCCGTTGTAAGGGGCGCAGCGGTCGCTTGTTTTAAATGATGCCCTAACATTGATCACCGATCTTGACCTACATTTTGTTGCGGATAACGCGGTGTTTGACAAGTCAGTACAATAAATATAATACAACCGTATTCACAACCAATACTATGATGTCTCTCATAGTGCTCGCTAATCATAGGTCATACAAAGCAATAGATTAATTGACGAGTCAACAGATGGCACTGTTATTTCTTCATGGTATTTCTTAAACATAATTAATTAAAACATTTGTATATTTTTCGTCTATAGCGGCAAACAGAAGCTTTTAAATGGTGATTAAATAATTTTATTTGTTGATTAATAATTATGAAAGTTATGGCGTTCCAACAAAAAATACCAACACATAATATATATAGAGCAGCAAAAAAGTGTGGTGCGCGGACCGCGCTAGGGCTCTGCAAAGCTGTTGTAGTGGCTCCACGAAAATATTGGTGGGTAATAGGTACCTATTTTCAATGCGTATGTGCTCGTCGTAGCCTAATAACACTACAGGAGAAGAATCTTTTAACAAAATCGACTTATTTTTTGGCAAAAACTATCTGAAATGAAATAATTACATCAAGATTTGTACAGACAGCACCAAGGCAATCACAGGTAAAACAACAGGAGCAGTATCAGGAATAAAAAGTTAAGCACCTAATTAAAAACAAGGTTTTGTTTTATTTTAGGGCTCCGTCAGATATTTGTTTTTCCAAAAGGGTTCCGTCTCCAAAAAAGATTGAGAACCGCTGGTATAGAGATATACTTGAGTACTGGTCACCACTTATGCCTATGTAGGACATTGAGCATTAAATCCCAAGTTTAGCTACTGTCTCGTTTGTAACCCATTGCGGGATTGCGATATAAATAAGCCGAGAGCTTAACCAGGTGCAGTGATTTATAGGGCGGCGCTAGTTTTTCCAGCTACCCCGGCTTTGTTAGTTGCCATTGTTTGGCCTAACTTTCAACAATTTTAGTGAGACTATCACTGCAATGCACGTGTTTATGAAAGATCCTTGAATGAATGGACTGCATGGAGAATCGAGAATGGAGTCTAAAAAAGAACAGTACATTAATAATTACTAATGTTTAAACAATAAGATGTAAATTCTTTGTTTCTCTAGATGCCTTGCAGTTTCGCGTTAGTAGGTAGTTTGTTATAAAATTTTACTCCCTACATTTCGACTCAATTCGTGAAATCCTTTCTTGTAGATACACCCTATATCCTAGCTAATAGATTCTTATATGCATCTCAGCTTCATTTGTTTGGTATATCAGTGGTATATTTAAGTATACATTACTATTTATACGTGAAACTTTGGTTTTTTTTTAAAGAATATATAGTGCGCACGGAGTTTGTTATTCTTTTCTATTATTTCATGTTTTGTATACTTACCTACAATATTGTTAATTAAATTCTGATTATATTATTTTTTGTTATATACGTATTATTTTCTATTGCCAAGAATCATACTTGTCTTTCTACTAAAATAAAAAAAAAAATGATTGCGCGAATTTTCCTTACATTTCTAAGTACTCTTTCCGCTTTTATTTTAATAAAATACGTAGAGACTCTGCCCATTAAAAAATGTATAGTGAACAAAAATTAATAAACATTTTATGTTCAAAAAGCAGGATATATTCTTTAAGTTCGCGCATTTTTTATTGACAAGCTTCGAGTAAAGTGATGGCAGAGTAGAGTTGCATTCTGTTGCAAACTGATACGCAAACATAACGCTGAGCGAACTTAGGGGAAAACACAATAACTTACAATTCAGTGTACACAGACGCTGTTTGCTTACTCTGTACGTCTGTGGGAAATGCTGCAAATGTTGCATACTATACACGGCCAAGGAATGGAATTACTTGCCGGTGTCTGTGTTTCGCGATAACTACAACCCAAGGGTCTTCAAATTGCGAGTGAAAATGTATCATTTAGGTACGCGTATCGTCGATCGCATTGTCACATAACTTTAGGTGAGAAAAGGTGTAAGCTTGTGGTTAATAAACTTGACAAGTGCAAGTCGGACTCGCACACGTAGGGGTCAGATTGAACAATATTTTTTCTATGTTTCTTGTATGTACCCCTTTTTTAATCTTTAATATATTTTAAGTATTTTTAATTGATGTTATAGCAGTCATACAATACTATGACCAAATTTCTAGTCTCTATCATTAGGGTTCATAAGATTGAGCGCCAAAAACGCAGAAAACTCACTTTTCTTTTATGGGAACCCTCTTCTAATAGCACCTTCACCCATTTTGTTTGTTATTATATTTTATATATTTATTTTTATATCATTATACACATTAGATTTATTATTTGTTGTTATAATGCCTGTACTATAGTAATACACAGGTACTTTGTAATAATTTTAAATACTTCTACCTATTACAACACAGTTAACGAGATACAGCCCTGTGAACGGCGGACAGACGGACGGACGGACAGCAAAATCTCATTAACAGGGTTCTGTTTATACCCCCTGTGTTCAGAACCCTAAAAAATTACTAACTTTCTTAGCCGAAAACGTTCTTGACGAACCGCTAATGTGAAACGTTTTTGTGAGTATCTCACCATTCAAACTACTTTGCAACCTTCACCATAGCTATTATTTATTCTGTGACCATAGCAATTTTTTTTAAATAATTTATGATCGTTTTATTCTGACACATTCAATTTAATTTTTTGTACTCTGTTTATGATGCGATTCCTTTACAAATAAAAATTATTAGATTGAAAGAACTATAAAACACACCTTATAACCAACCTAAAAGGTAGAAAATTATTTTCTATGAATTATAAATAAAAGTAGTGTTATTAACAAATATAATTATTTTATTGCAAAAAAGCGCGGGGTGCTTTTTAAGATATTTTAATATCCAAATATTCAGTGTTCACTTCTAGGCGTGGGTTTTGCTTATCCTGTAACCTAATATAGTTAAAATAAAATGTATTCTGCACTTGCCCTTGCGTAGTCCAACAGTCAAAGGCAAATAGCAATTTCATTGCAAATATTTTAACTTTTATTCCGAAGCGAATCGAAGAGCATTGTGGGAATTGCAAGTCACCAGAGTGAATGCAATGTCTGAAGTGATATAGTAGATGCATTAGTTTGTGAAGTATAAAGAGGATATTTGTAAAGCAAGAAAGGAAGAAGAATAGTAGAGGGCTCATTTTTAGGGTTCCGTACCCAAAGGGTAAAACGGGACCCTATTACTAAGTCTCCGCTGTCCGTCTGTCTGTCTGTCTGTCTGCCTGTCCGTCTGTCACCAGGCTGTATCTCATGAACCGTGATAGTTAGACAGTTGAAATTTTCACAGATGATGTATTTCTGTTGCCGCTATAACAACAAATACTAAAAACAGAATAAAGTTAAAAATAATGGAGGGTCCCCCATACAAGAAACGTGTTTCTTTCGGCATTTCACGCCATCTATGAACGCTTAGTTAGGTAAATGTCCCATAGATGGCGTTATATTGAAATGTCGATCCCTAACACCTTTGTTAAACGTTAGATGGCGTTATAAAAAATAAAATGTTTATTAATTATTATTTTTTGCTGGCGAAAAATGATAGTGGTATTTTTTGCTCGATCTTATAAAATATTGTAGTGTGGTACGGAACCCTACGAGTGCGAGTCCGACTTGCAATTTGCCAGTTTATTTTTTCTCGTAATCGAATGTGTATTTATTTCATTACCAATATAAATACTACTCAAATTTAAAATAATTTGTCAGGGTGGATAGAGGTACAACTAAAGCCGACACAGTAGAGCGATGGACCCAAACTGGGGTAGACTGTATCTTGAGTGCCCAAGTCTAATTATCAATTAAAATAAGTTATGAAACTGTACATCTTTATCTATCACTTCTTTTTAAAGATCACAAAGTTAATTGATATATCATTTTAGTTTTAGCAGTACCATTGTGTTTTAGGAATTGTGCGCGATTTTCTTTTATTATTGATAAGGTTTGTTAGACCTGTGAAACAAAACGACATTATTTTTAATAATTTGAAATAGTTAACGTCTATTTATTATTTGAATTTTCCAAATTGGTCCAGGCGTTTTTATGTAACAAAAAATATTGCGATGAATTGAGAACCTGCACCTTTTTTTTAAGTCACTTATAAAATCCAAGCTAATGTAGCCAATTGATAATCTCATCCTTTTTTGTGAAGTCAGTTAAAAACAGGTTATTTTTGTTATCAACATATGATTATTGTTGGATACTCGCGAAGAAAGCCTGATGCTACTGCTTAGAGACGACACGCTACGGATATTTGACTGTGTAATGAGGGAATCGCCCCGGCCACCACTAGGATTAGAAACGGGAATATAGATAGGACTCACCAGCACCGCAGGCAGAAATATCCGCCGGAGTCTAAGTCTCGTGCCACCAGGATTTTCGTGACTTCTATTTTATTATTTTATACACAAAAACACACGCGCGTGTATGCACACGAACGACATCGGCCATATTGAAGCGCGCGCGGCGAGAGGGCGCGCGGCAAGTTTGAATTAGGAGGAGGAACGTGTCATTGGACAGGATTAATGATACCAGGATTAGTATGTAGCCGTAACATATTCCCCCCACTTGAAATCTACTAAGATTTCACAGTATAAACCTAAAAAATATGTGCTCAAGACTATTACAAAACAGAACTAAACTGTAGCCTTATTACATTAAATTACTTAATTCTAAATTACCTAAAGATACGTTTAAACTATAATAGCTTAGGCATCAATAGGCAAAGGGCAAATCTTGACAACAGGTCGTCGAAAAACATTGCCATTCGCAGAGCGAAGCGTCACAACGCGGACTACGTTATCGCGACCAGGGTGCAATTGTTCTATTTTCGCTAGCCTCCAACACAACGTAGGTAACGTGGGTTCAATAATAATAACCAAATCATTGACCCTGATATTAGGGACACCTTTGAACCATTTGTTCTTTTGTTGAAGAGTATGTAAGTAATCACGCTGCCAGATACGCCAAAACGATTGTGTTATCTTTTGAAGTAACTGCCAACGAGAACGCGGTGTTTTAACATCGATCATTGATGACTCGGGTATCGACACGAGTGGACCATTGGAAAGAAAATGTCCAGGTGTTAATACATCTGTTTCATTAGGGTCCGGTGATATAGCGCAAAGTGGGCGCGAATTGAGAATGGCTTCGATTTTCGTTAAAACCGTGCTCATTTCTTCATACGTCAGAATTTGAGTACCTACAACTCGCTTGAGGTGGTACTTGGTAGATTTGATGCCACTTTCAAAAATTCCTCCGAAGTGAGGCGCACTCGGTGGATTAAATTCCCACTTGATGCCGCGGGTGGCAAATCCGTCCGCTATATCAGGATAGTGATCCCGCAATTCAGCTAGGATATTTTTCATAAGCCTATTTGCGCCAACAAAATTAGTTCCACAATCGCTGATAATCGTTTTACAAATACCACGACGTGAGACCATTCTATCTAGAGCAGCCAAGAAGGCTTCTGAGCTCAGCTCGGTAACTGCTTCTAGGTGCACGGCCTTCGTGCTAAGACACACAAATAAGCACACGTACGCCTTGAATGTGGGTGCCTTACGTCGACGACTCTCTTTCAAAAGAAAAGCACCGCAAAAGTCTATTCCGGTAGTTTCAAAACAACGACTAGGTTGTAACCTGGCGGCTGGAAGTTTGCCCATCTCAGGTTGACAAGGTACCGGCTTGACCTTGAAGCATTGTACGCATTTGGAGCATACTGTGCGAATGAGTAGACGACAACCTATTATCCAGAATTTCCGTTGGACCAACGACTGCAAAGTTCTGGGTCCACAATGCAGATACTTGATATGAAAATGTTCCACGATCAAGCGTGATAAAGCACAAGCTTTAGGCAACAGAAGAGGATGTAACGCACAAGCAGGCAAGTTGGCGTTATCGATACGTCCCCCCACTCGCAGCAGTCCTGCACTGTCGAAGAATGGAGACAGTTTTTGAATAGGTTTAGAGCAAACCTGATTATGAGCGACCTTTTCTATCTCGTCTTGCAAGAAATTAGTTTGAGTGTACTTTACAAGCAACATCAAAGAAGAGTCAAGTTCGATGGTTGAAAGAGAAGAAAGCGTTCGATTCTCTTTCTTTCGCTTTATATTTGAGGAAAAGCGCATTACCCACGCGAGCACTCTTGTGACTTTAGGTAACGAGGAATATCTATTTAGTAGTTGACTTATTAAGTCATCTTCCGGAACCACCGTGAGAAGAGTTTGAACCACGGAAGGTTTCATTTCCGGTAAGTCAGTGTCCGGAGAAGGTAATTTTGATGGCCATTCCGATGGCGGTTTTGAAAGCCATGGAGGACCTGACCACCAGAGTGGATGCTCGACGAGTTCAGAACAGCTAATACCGCGACTACAGCAGTCCGCCGGGTTATCCTTGGTGGAAACATAACTCCAACAGTGGATGTCGACCACATCGGTTATTTGAACCACCCGGTTTGCAACAAACATTTTTAGTAAATGTGGCGGCGTTTTCAACCAGGCCAATGTGGTGGTGCTGTCTGAGTATACTCGGATTAAGTCAATACGTAATTTGACGTTGAGCAAATCATACATATGACTCAAAACCCGAGATAGCAACACTGCGGCACACAACTCGAGCCTATTTACTGTCGTAGGTTTCAAGGGTGCTACCTTGGACTTTCCTATCAACAGGCGAGAGACGGTGGCGCTTGGCGTCACCGCACACAAATATACACAACAACCGTAGCCCTTAGAGGAGCCGTCACAAAATCCGACTAAATGAATTTGAATGGGATTTGTTGGAAGCACGCTACGTGGCAATTTGATTCGTTGAATGTCATGCAAATTTGCAGCTATAACATGCCATCGCTTGGCTAAGTCATGAGGAATGGGTTCGTCCCAATCTAAATTCAGTTTCCACATGTCCTGCAATAGTAACTTAGCAGAGAAAATCAACGGGGAAATCCAGCCAAGAGCATCGAAGATTCTCGCAGTGATCGAGAGTATTGACCTTTTGGTAAATTTTATATTAAATGTATCCGAAAAGGAATACGAGAAGTTGTCACTCGAAGGATCCCACTGGATACCTAAAATCTTGATAAATTCCTGACCACCTTCGTCGAAGGTCTTAGGAGTTTGACAATGCTCAGGAGGAATATCAGCTAACAATTCGGAATTGTTTGAACTCCATTTCCGAAGTTCGAATTGACCTTGAGCCAACAAAGAAGTCAAATCCTTTTTTAATTGCATGGCTTCTTCTAAAGAAGCGCAGCCAGTAGTAACGTCATCCATAAATGTATCTTCTCGAAGAACCTCGGCGGCACGAGAAGAATACTCCGACCCGTGATCGTCGGCTAACTGACGCAGAGTGCGGATAGCCAAGTATGGAGAGCTACTGACGCCGTATGTGACAGTGGCCAACTCATATTCGACGAGTGGTGCGTTAGGTTGGTCACGCCACAGAATGTGTTGGTAGGACCTGTCTTCAGGTCGAACGAGAATTTGCCGGTACATTTTACAAATGTCCGCAGTGAAGACAATAGTATGCAGTCGAAACCTTGTGACTAAATCGATTATGTCGATTTGAAGTTTGGGTCCGACATGAACTATATCATTTAAAGACTTATTGACGGAAGTCTTGCTACTGGCGTCAAAGACGACGCGCAGACGTGTAGTAGAACTTTCGGGTCTGACTACACCGTGATGAGGTATAAGATACCTTGCCTCAGTAGACGAAGCGACTGCTGGTTGCATGTGACCAAGGTCTTCGTACTGACGCATGAAGTCCGCGTATTCAGATTTTAAATCAGAATCACGCTCGAGACGTCTTTCTAAATTTAGAAAGCGATTTAAACTGCAACGACGAGAATCACCAAGAGAAGGAGCATCATCCTTCAACATGAGAGGAACAACGTAACGACCTTCAGGAGTTCGGTAAGTACTTTCTCTGTATTTCTGTTCGCAGACATCATCTTCGGGAATCGAAATGGCAGGACGTGGCGGTTCTTCAATCTCCCAGAACCGTTTTACAATATCATCGAGAGCACACGTGGCTGTAAGAAGTGACGTCATCGGTTGGGATACCGCCCGCGACAAGGAGTGGTGTAAGAGCTGACCGCTAATAACCCACCCGAACACACTATCAAGCGCGCAAGGTAAGCCCGGACCTGGCGAGTAACGAGCGCCGGTATATATTTGATCGAAACACTCGACTCCTAACAAAAGATCCACAGAACTAGATCGATAAAAATTGTCATCCGCTAAATCGAGATGAGAAAATTGATCGTGTACCACCGCGGGTAACGGAGAGGAAGGCATCGATGTGGTGATTTTAGGTAACACCACAAAGGACAACTCGAATGTGGGAGTATCACTTTGACGCGGCATAATCGAGCAAAAAGTAACACCCTTTATATCGAGTACCGAACTTTGACCTAAACCGGTAACATTCATTTTACATTTCTGGATATGTAACCCAAGTCGACGAGCACACGAAACTGTTATAAAGGAATCCATCGAACAGCTGTCAATAAGGGCGCGCGCACACTGCAGCGAACCATTCGCATGACGTACGCGTACTACCGCGGACCCCAGTATTTTAGTACTCGGAACGTTTGAGTCTCCCACGCATGGCGCGGTTGCAGCGCTTGTGAGCGCCGTGCTTGAATTAGTAATCTTATTTTCCGCTTTATCATTAGAACGAGATGTAGACTGCTTGTCTATATGTAACAACGTGTTGTGTTTAGATGCACAAAGTAAACAACTATTGTTACTGTTGCAACTGTTCGCCTCGTGACCCGCTCGCAAACAATTAAAACAAAGTTTTAATTCCATCACTAACTGCCGACGCGGCTGAACATCCAATGATTGGAATTTTGCACATCGATAGATCGAGTGTGAGGATTGGCAACACGGGCAAACTAGTTTACGCTCGTTTTGCGACGAAGACGCGACTAAAGTTGTTTTTGCTTGTTGCGTGAATTTATTGTTAGTATTCTTATTATTGCGAATTTGTCTATTTACCGGAGTAGAAGGAGAAACAGACGCGGTTTGACTCACTTCTAATATTTTAATATAATTTTGCAGGTATTTTATTAAATCGTCAAACGTAGGTATCTCGCTCGCATTCTGCAACTCGAACCGTTGACGAGTCTCGCAGTCCAGTGCACGCGAAGCGATGTAAAACAATAAAAAATCAGTAAGGTTGTGAATCGACAGCGACCGCAATGCGTTTACATTTTCGTATAATATATTTAATAAGCTCGTTAAATTATCGAGTGACGGCTTATTTATTTTACTAGCGTTGACTAGCTTATCAATATACGCGGTAGCCAGAACTCGCTTATTATCGTACCTATCGAGCAAAGCCTGGTAAACTATACTATAATTCGCGGCCGTGACAGGTAAACCTTTCGCTATAGTTGAGGCGAAACCAGACAAGCTTGAGTTCAGATAATGGAACTTTTCCGCATCGGATAGCGTAGCGTTGAAGTGGATTAAAGACACATAACTGTCTTTAAAACTTTGCCAGTTTTCAATGTTTCCGTCAAACTTCGGAATTTCCAGTTTAGGTAATTGAACGCGAGGACTCGGAGTCTCCTGCACTGGAACACTAGCATTAGAACTGCTACTTGTCACTGATAACATTGAATCCGCGAACTCGACCACGGCATAATACAACTCGTCAAACGCTAATAACGATGCATTATCAATCATTGATTTCGGTCGCAAAGTTATTTCCAACTTGTTTATACGATCGTTGACCTCGACAAAATTTTCTTTTGTTTTTTCGACAGATTTATATCTACTACGAAACGACGATAATTTAGATTTATCGGTTGTAGCCACCTTAGACAAATCGAACAATATTTGCATACACGTGAATTCATATTCACGTCTTTTAATGAGAGATTGTAATTCGGCTTCCATCTTGTCTGTCATTATTGAATCTTTTTATAATACAATATATTTCGATAATAAGATCAGTACAAAGACGAAACAAATTAACTAGGTACTTAATACAAACAAAGCTGCGTAAGCTATTATAATTTACTAGGCGTTAGTAAAATTATAGAATAGTTAATACGAGAAATATTTGTAGCTGATAGGTAGGTAGGTACCTACCTACAATTTATCTGCAAGATATACGAAATACAGGTTACGTATTTATGTAGTATGTAAATATTACAGTAAATTCAATGGTTTTAAGTTTGAACTAACACTTTACACTCTTAGTGAATCAGACGTACCTAACAATTAAGACCTATTAAATCTTTACCTAGTCTAGACTCGAGCACACATTAATTAAATCTACTGTTTGACAACTAAGTTGCAACATCAGGCTTTCCTCGCAATAGGTGAAGTAGAATGTCTGACAACAATAGGATTGAAACAGATTAGATTATATTTTATACTGGAGTAGGTCTGTCGGTAAGTTTATTAAAATAGATAGTAGGTAGATTATAAAGTAACTCGATGGAACGTTCGCCCGGGTGAACCGCGCCTCGATCGGCCGCTGCCGGTAGGTAGGTATGTTCGAACAGCGAACGACAATACGATGAGATATCAACAAAATTACGAGATTCTATGAGTTTTGTTACAATACAAAGTAAACAATATTGACTATTTGATGTTTTTAGTGTAGCTAAATAACAAAATAGCATTGATTGTTTGAACTAGGGAATATGGCGATTATTATTATTACAAGTAAACACTCGTGATTTAGACTTGTAATCAACAAAGATGAGGACTTAGTCCTCACAGGAGGCACCATGTATGTTGGATACTCGCGAAGAAAGCCTGATGCTACTGCTTAGAGACGACACGCTACGGATATTTGACTGTGTAATGAGGGAATCGCCCCGGCCACCACTAGGATTAGAAACGGGAATATAGATAGGACTCACCAGCACCGCAGGCAGAAATATCCGCCGGAGTCTAAGTCTCGTGCCACCAGGATTTTCGTGACTTCTATTTTATTATTTTATACACAAAAACACACGCGCGTGTATGCACACGAACGACATCGGCCATATTGAAGCGCGCGCGGCGAGAGGGCGCGCGGCAAGTTTGAATTAGGAGGAGGAACGTGTCATTGGACAGGATTAATGATACCAGGATTAGTATGTAGCCGTAACAATTATTTTCTTAATATAGGGCCCATTAGGGCCCATTTGGCCTGTTTGTCGTTATGAAGTCAGTTTATTTTTTTTTTTTAAATAATTTATTCTTTTGTTGATTTTACGCCTACATGACCGTTAGCGATTTTTTTATTTGAAGTGGTTATAGGTTGAGGTTTTGAACAAAAGTAATAAAAAAAAAAACAAAAGCAATAATAGTAACATTCTAATCAGAATTACAGATAGGGTACAACTTAGTCTTATGTAGAAGTATCAGATTCATTTTAATAACAACATTGATGAAAATAAATAAATAACATAAATAGCAATTATTCGAAAACATTGGTATAGGTGGTTTTCTCAGTAGAAGCATTCAAACTAAAAAGTTGTAGTTGATAAAAGAAAGTTGATTGAATATCTAGGTAAACAAACACATGTGGTCAAAAATAATATGCATAAGCAAGTTTTGTCAATGCTAAGTGTAAGTGTTAGGGCCAGTTTCACTGGTTCCTAATAATGCATTTGATAGTTATCTGACACATGATGTCATATAACAGCTGTCGAAAATCTGTCAAATTTCCTAAAATTGGCGCTATCAGGACCCGGTGAAAGTGGCCCTTAATCTAATAATCAAACTTGCCTTGAAAATCTGTCACAAATGCATTTGTTTGAATCACGACTGACACAAGTGCCGTCTCGCCAACCTAAACGACGACAAAATTTGTCGCATAATATCCATGTTTCTAAATCATTACAGATTTCTCTCTTCAGACGTTGAAGTAGAGGCATAATATCTTCTGCTTGCAGTTCTAGAATGGATAAAAATACACTAAAATATTTTGTTTCTTTGAAGTGTTACACACTTTATATATTTTTGTAAATTGTTAAACACAATCGAACACAACAACACAATCAAAAACAATCGGATTTGAAAACTGTAATGATTTCTTCCGAATGATTAACTTACGTAATAAGTCGTCATAGATGGCGCCACCAATGCATGATTGGGTTAACAAATGCAACCCACTAATTTCGTCATAACGATACTTCGCACCGTGGCTTAATTGGCAAAGCACCGGAACATGTTATTCCGGAGGTTGCAGGTTCAAGTCCCGTCGGTACGATGAAATTTTGGATTGTATTTAACAATTTACAAAAATACACTAATTGAAAATAAATATCTATGTAGGAGTTACTAGGGCTCTTCAGCTATTCATTGTAACCGCGAGCAGACTCTTCTCATTGCCATCTTTCAATTGTAGATAATCACGATGAGATCATCCGCATCGTCACAACATCAGATGAGATATTGAGAGATCTAATAGAAATAGACTTACCATCGACTGGCGTTTCGGCTAATGCAGAAGCGACTATCGCTAGAACAACAGCAAAAACGAAGAAATATCCCTTCATTTTGATTTTCTTGTCTTTTCTGTAAGACTATCTGAAGATTACTGATGGTACTGGACGTGCGATACTCATTTTATACTTATTTGTAGCATGTGGTTATAGGTTTTGGCTATGAAATAAATCCCCTAGAATATACAGTATGTTCATATTATTTTTTATATCTGATAGGCTAGCGTTTGACCGCTATCTCGCTTGGTGGTAAGCGATGATGTGGCCAAGGATGATGAACATGCTAGGCCTAAAATGGTCTGGCTCTCTAGGTTTTACATCCGTAAACATCCGTAGTAACAAGTTTTTTTTTTTTTAATTTTAATTCTTTATTTATTTTAAACAGGGTTTTATCAGAATATGTCACCCCTATATGCTAAATTTAATTAACTATGTATTAAGTTTATACAATAATCTTCCTTAATTTTACGGCTGTTTGGTAAATTTCACGCAGTTTCTGAGCATCCTCGGAATATGGCTCGGATAAAATACAATTACATCCACCAACCTGCAAGAAAGCGTGACCGTTAGCAAACAGCTGCTGACGGAGGCCCGCGATCCTGGCACATTCCATTACTACATGGTATATGTCTTCCACTATTCCGCAACATTCGCAATCTGGGGATTCAATTTTTTTCATCATATGACCAAACTTATTGAAAGGTATGTGCCCTGATCGAAGTCTAAACGTCGAAACTATTTCATTCCTTCCCATGTCGGCCCTCGAAAACCATGGGAAACGAAGAAGAGACGACTGGACCGTTTTGTACCATATACCTTTTGTCAAGGATCTTTTATCAAAATATTCAGACCATTTTTCAAAAGAACTCTTTTTAGCGTGTAAAGTCACATCAGTATAGTTAGGTAAGTAGTCAAATGATTGACCATGTACAGCAGCCTCTTTCGCCAGTTTATCTACTTCTTCATTACTTACCAGGCCAATGTGAGAAGGTATCCATTGAATTTTTATACATTTATTATTATTTTTAATATTTATTATACTATTTAATGCATCGTAAGCTATGGGTATGCCACGAAAGCTCGACCCACTGACACAACGAGCTAAATGTAAGATAGCACTTTTAGAGTCAGTAAATATGATGACAAACATATTAAAATCTATTGATTGAATATACGATAAGGCTTCAACTATTGCAATTAGTTCTAAATTCATTATACATATTTTAGCACGTACTGCAAGTTTAATGTAAGAGTTAGTTTCAGCATCTAGAAAAGAAAGACCTTGTCCCGCTGTAGTCAAGGACGCATCTGTAAATATCTTGTAAAAGTTGATATACTTTTCTTGTAAATATATACTACATTTAAATTTAAGTTCATAAGCATTATAATATCTTTTGGGTCTATCTATGGCATTTATGTTAGGTTCTAGTACATCATTTAGGTTTATATTCGTTATCCATGTATTCAAACTAAATAATTCTAATTTATGACTTTTATAGATGCTTTCGATTTTCAGTGTATTATGAGCAGTTACTAGTAAAGGTTTCTTTTTATGATTCCAATATGGAGTCTACGATTGATAGAACAGCTCTTCTAAATCGATGATAGCACTATTATGAAACGATCTACACTTCAACCAATATTTACTAGCTAGGTATTGTCTACGTACAAATAGAGGTGGAATACAAAGTTCTGATTCCATCACGTGGATAGGCGTACTCTTGATGAAGCCTCCTATAACTCTTAAAAATATGTTTTGTAATATATCAAGTTTATTTATTCTTGTATTGCAACAATTATCGTATAAGAAGCTCGCGTAATCAAGTCTGCTTCTCACTATAGCTATATATAACCGGCGAAGGTGAATAGGGTGCATGCCCCACGAAGAACCTGTGAGAACTTTGAATATTTTTGTATATTTTACACATTTATTATGTAATTCACTGATCTGTTTAGTCCACCGAATGCCCCGATCTAACCAAATCCCTAAATATTTAATATTATCTACTACTTTTAATTGTGTATCATTAACTTCTATGTTTAAAATATCCCTGTTATATCCCCGTTTAAATATACAGACTTTGCTTTTTTGAGGCCTGCTTCTGGCTAATTTAGGTTTAGATATTTCTAAACCTAAATTAGCCAGAAGCAGGCCTAATTTCTTCAAGGACTCTTCTAATTCACGTCCTCCTGCCGTTATACTATTAGTACTACATTGATTATAAATCACGAAATCGTCTGCGTATTGAGTAATATTAATGTCACTCTCCAGTGATTTACAAATGTTTGTTGTAGCTACGTTGAATAGAATGCTTGACAGTACGTCACCCTGTGCTAATCCTACACTGGTAATCCGTGTCAAATTGTGTTCCCTAACATTTAAATTTAAGGTTCGTTCCTTTAGAAAATTCCACAAATATGTGCATGTCTTAGCGCCAACGTTCATTTAATTTAATTTAGATAGTAGCACTCGCACATCTATGTTATTATAAGCATTTGTGACATCTATAAAGCATCCGATCGTGGCCTTAGCTTCAGAAAATCCTAACTGTATCCTACTTACAAGTGAGCTTATATTATCTATACATGATTTAGATTTTCTAAAGCCAATGGTATTTGCAGAGAAGACATTATTATATTCTAGAAACCATTCCAATCGCCTGCTAACTATCGTATGAAATGTTTTGCATAAACAAGACAGTAGTGAAATAGGTCTTAAGGATGACACTTCGTTTGGATCGCGCCCTGGCTTAAGTATAGGCACTATACCTACGGTTCGCCATTGAGCAGGTACAAAATAATCCGCGAGACATCGATTATAAAATTCCAGTAGTAGACACTTACCGTTACTTGGTAGATGTTTTATCATGGTATAAGAAACACCTTCGCATCCAGGAGATGTATCCTTAGATTTAATACACGCCTCTAGCTCCTGCATGGAGATTTTTATATCTATTTGAGAGTTAGTACAATCGAAAACCGGTTGTTCTGGGATGACGTAATCGGGGGTGATTGACTCGAGAAGTTTAGTCGCTTGCATTTCATTTATATGTTGGTGGTTGTGCCGCTTGCCCTTGACCCATTTCATACGTTGCCACATCTGTGATGAACTAGTATTTGCGTTAATTGAGGAACAGTATTGAAGCCACCATTCATTTCTAGCCTGTTGAATTAATTTTTGTGTCTCATTTATTTTTGTATTCAGCATATCTAAATGTTGCGGTATAGGATTACTTCTGAACTGAGATAGTGCTAATCTTCGTATAGCTACTGCCTCAGAAAGGCTAGGGTTCCAATAAGGTTTGGGTGAAAATGTGGATTCAGGGTCATGAAGAAAGAATCAAAGAATCAAAGTATTTATTCAGTATGTAGGCAGTATAAATATACGCACATATACACGTCAAAATCATAAATCATAAAATAAATCATAACCAATTATCAAGTAAACATAGCAAAAGCAGAATTTAACGCTTTGAATTAGAAAAAAAAGTAATGAACCATTCAGCTGTCATCCAATCGTTTACGTCAGAATATTTTAAAAAAATTAAAGTAGGTTAAACATGGGATATTTTAATAGAAGGAATGTGTAGATCTGTTGCTAGGTATATACTATATATAATTATGTTATATAATAGTTGATTATCGGCAGGTGTTATAAGGTTTTCAAAAATATTATTAAGAGACTTAGTGTACCCTGGCCAATCAGCTTTTTTAAAGTTCCGTTTGAATGTTGGTTTCCGATTTGAATAAAAACTGTGGATAATTTTATAATTAAGTGGTCACTACCTAAGCTTTCTTGTAAAGTATTCCAATTGAAGTTTAACGCAATATCTGAACTTACTATCGATAAATCTGGACTTGATTTTTGTAAATGTCCATTTACTAATTTGACCCTTGTTTCGCGACCATCGTTTAGAGCAACAAAATCATTATCTAGCAATGCATCAAAAATTAAGATGCCCCTGTAATCAGTCTTATATGACCACGACGCGTGATGCGCGTTTACGTCACCCAAGATAAGAGTACGTCTGCTAAATAGAGAAAAAATACTATTCCAATCGAATTGACTAGTTCTAGCGCTTGGTGAACAATATATCGATATAATGTTGTCAAAGCACTTGCAATTGAGTATCCTGACACACACTATTTCTATACTGGGATTATTACATATTTGCATATGATGTTTTTGAGACTTGATAGATTTATGAGTAAATATAGCAACTCCGCCATACGAGTCAACACGGTCGGATCGATAAATACTATATTGACTTACGCTAAAAAAGATATCCGGCTCCAACCACGTCTCATTTAAGGCCACGATATGGACCTTTTCCTGTAGTAGTAACTGCTCAAATGATGTTAATTTGGGTCTGATACTTTGGGCGTTCCACTGTACGATGTTCAGTTTGGATAGTTTTGTGCTATCCATCGCGGTTCATAAAACCGATTATAATCTTAGCTATAGGCCAGTCCGATATATTATCTGCCGCTATTATTAAAAACCATTCCACACATAACTGGATTACACCCTTCACTTTCGCCTGCAGGTCTAAACTTTTCATAAATATGACTTCTTTGATACGTGACAGAAGCTCCCAGAAAGTTGTCCTATCACTTTGTTGTTCATATTTGTAATCTCCTTCTCTTCTCATATCTTGATACTCTTCTTCTTCTTCTTTCTCGAGAATAGTATTCCAAGCAGATTTACTAGACAAGTCAAGGTTTTTATTAGTCTTTTTTTTCTTATTTTTTATCGGTTGCGGAGTAGGTAAAATTACTACTGGAGGATAACTCAGATCGAGCATCTACATCATCACTGTATAGTGTTTGCTTAGTTGTAGTAGCCGCTTGACTCGATACAGATGAACACACAACTTGAATTTTCTTGTTCGGATCCTTTTTTATTTCCGCTTGTATGAAGAGAGGAGAATTTGCGTATATCTGTGCTGCTTTACTATAAGTATGATTATATTCCGCCATGATCTCCCGAATCGTCTTCTCTTTTAAATAGAGTGGGCACGTTTTTGACATCGCCATATGACGTCCTGAGCAATTAACACAAACAAATACCTTCGCTTCACAGTTCGCGTGCTCACCACTGCATTTCGGACAAATCTCCTTTTTACTAGTACATGTCTTGGTGGTATGTCCTAGGTTCCAGCAGCAAAAGCACTGGGTGACTGGGAACACATATAGCTCAACAAATATTTTAACACCGTGCACGTATACAAATATAGGTAGGTAGTTGCCCTTAAAACAGAGACGCACCGACTCCGAGGGACTCCATCTCTTCTGTTGTTTGTTATCTATACTTCTGTTTCTTCGCTCCAGTCTCTTTAATGATATCAGCTCAGCGGAGTCAACATTCTCAATATTCTTCATTATTTCTTCTTCCGACAGTTCTAAATCTACATCCTCGATAACTCCGTACGAGTAACTTACTTCCTATGACTTGCTATATTTCCAGCCCTTGTTCTTCAGGCCTTCAGTAGTTCTGAGTTAGTAGAACTGCGTTTGTCTATGCTCTTCTCCTTATTGAACTGAAACCTTATTCTATACGGGTTTAGATATTTTATACAGGCAATGTCATTTATCTTCAGATCTTTAAACAATCGCGCTAAGGCGAATTGTTTAGGTAACGGTTTTTGAATGGATGATATATATATTTCGCATTTCTGATCTCTTTCTACTTTTCCTTTCTTACGACTTTCTTCTTGGCGCAACTTCTTGTTATTTCCTCTCGCTATGCTCCACTCTTCACTATTAGTTTCATCTTCTTCGTGACTTCTTTTCGTAGGTAAACTCGATCCAATTTCAATCTCCTCTTCATCCCGACTTCTCTTTCCTGGTTGATTTATTTTCACTTCAATTGCGTCATCAGATTGTACCTTTACGCCATCTTCGCACTCCGTGATAACTACCTATCGCCGAAGCGTGGAATGCACCGGGCAGGTAGCCGACCCGCGGCGAGCCTTGTAGGTATCGGCCGTATTTTGCAATAAAATGTATAGACACAACCTTCTCGTACGCGTGTCAATACGAGACTGTAGTAACAAGTTAGGCGGAATATATATGTATATATGTATATATATATATATACTTAGAACCTAAACAATCATGTAAATTTTTAGGTTTTATATACAACTCAATAGACATGACAATATCTTTACCGTCGGACAAACGTAATCATATATATATATATATATACATTTTTTTTTAAGTTATATTGAAAAGATAGCTTCTGCCACCAGTAGACGAGCACAAAAGGGCAAGCACGTGCTACATCTTCGACCATAACGTATCTTAAATAATACAACATCAACGACAACACGGTGAGACAGTGGTCAATTTGCTTGTTTATTGCGCTTTAAAACCCATTAATTCACGTAGATAAATCCATTGGTGCGCGGCTTGGATTTGAACCGGTAAACTCCGTATTACAAGTCAAGGTATCCTTTACTTACGCCAACGGCCATAGAAATGATTTTTGATAAAAATAGTTACTGTTGTTGATGTTTTTTAATATTTCGTTTTGTCACTTTCTTCTTGTTCGGATAATTTACGATAAAAAAACAATACCAAATAACACAAATCAACATAAAACGACATTATAAGATAGTTTAAAAACTAAAACAACCGACTTCAATGCCCTGCGAGTCAATTTCAGTAGCAAGTTTGAGACGTTTATCGTCATATCTCTGGAGGTACTTATCAGATCTCGATTAAATTACAATGGAAACACCTCGGAAACAAACCCTATCAATTACAAAAAGAATCATTCGTATCGGTTCATAGTTGACAGAGTAATCGCGTAACATACACACAAAAAAAAGAAAAAAAATCGATTGTAGATATTGCATAACCCTTATCAAAATACCTATGTACTCTGGTCTTTGCAAGCTAAGAAATTATGAAAAAAAATGCATTATGTCCTGTATTCAACTCATAAATACACAGAAACATGTGCTTAAATACATTAAGTTAAGTCCCTTCTTGCTGTTTCATAACACATATTAAGGTCAACATGTTTGTCAACAAAATCATCAGCCGGTGTCAGTCCACAGCTGGATGTAGGCCTCTCCCAAAATGCGCCACTGAGCCCGGTCTTCGGATCTTCTTTTCCAGTCACTGCTCATCGCTTTGCGTATGTCTTCGCTCCACCTAGTCACAGGACGTCCTACGCTACGTTTGCCGATTCGCGGTCTCCACTCTAGGACAACTCTACCCCAACGGTTATCAGTCCAGCGGCAGATATGACCAGCCCATTGCCACTTCAGCTTGCTAATCCGTTGAGCTATGTCGATAACTTTAGTTCTCTGGCGAATTACTTCGTTCCGGATTCGATCCCGCAGAGAAATACCGAGCATAGCTCTCTCCATAGCTCCCTGAGCGACTTTAAACTGGTGGACCAGTCGAACTGTGAGTGTCCACGTCTTGGCTCTGTATGTCAATACAGTGCGTCCTACCTGTATTGTATCGATAAAATGTTTGTAATGTCTGTTTATACACATTTTATCAGTTACTAGCTGGCCCGGCGAACTTCGTACCACCTAACAGACAGTGAATGTTGTGCTACCTTTTAGATGAACCTAATTTAGGCTTTTATGAACGTAATACAATGAATACTAAAGAGATATTAAGTTTAGTAATGTATTTTGGCAATACAGAATTAGAATAAAAATACAACAATCAAGTATTTCAACCGCGTGTCAGCAAACTTTTAAGAATACTTATAGGTAAATACTTACACGCCAAATACTTACTAAAATTTATTTTTAACCTTTTAGTTCATTGTCCCGGATAAAAGCTTGTTTTTAAAAATATTTTTTCTCATTATTTATTTTTAACTTTTTAGCAGGTAGGTATAGATACCGACTACCTACCTACTACTTAAGTATTTAAGAGAAGGCATGATGTTTTAAAATATTTTTATTTGATTTTGATTATGGCTAAAGTGCTCTTCAAGGAAAATCAATCGACTCGGTGGGGCTGTGTTGCTTTATAACAGAGATGCCATGGCCACCTTCCAGCTTCATCATCAGACCCTGGATATCATCTAGGTGTAAAGTTCTCTCCAAGACGAATCAACCGAGCCCAAACTCGGTGGGGTTATGTTGTTTTATCACAGAGATGCCGTGGCCACCTTCCGTCTCCATCATCAGACCAGCTGTATGGTACCATATCATTGTATTGTCACCAAAGATACATTAGTACACCAAATTTGAGTCCAATCGGACATCGGGAAGTGGGTCTAATTTAGCTTCCAAGATTCCACCCGAACATACATAGTGACATACATACATACATTGCAAGTTAAATAAAAGCTTGTAAAAGTAAAAAACGTTGTTTGTTTGTTTGTATATTCCCTCTTCACGGTCAAAGAAGGTTTTGAACGATTTGGTTCAAATTTTACACAAAAATAGCTTGTATAGTGGGTTTCATAATATTACATTATTATACTATACAGGTAAGCGCTGACCACTATCTCACCAGATGTAAAGTGATGATGCGATCGAATTGGTACTGCATCTGGGCATGTTCCCGGGAGGCGATAGATTCAAATACTGTCGGCATGGTAAAAATTTAAATGTTATAGCCATTGATTATATTATAATTATATTTACCAATGACTCTGTAAAACTCAAATTCTTGTATCATAATAGACAGAATATGCTCATACAAATAGCGCAGGATCACAGACGGACTTAGTAGTAACAGTTTTCCAATAACAAAAGCCTAGAAATGAAAGGCTTTATGGGCAGTCAACGCGGAATTATAGTGTGGTCCGTTAAGGGTCATTTTCACTCAACATTTACTATCAAGATTGGAAACTATAGGAGGCGACAATGGACATTTTATCTGGTAAAGTAAAAGTCATCTTTGTTGGCCCCTAGCAATAAAGTTAGAATCGTATAGAGTAGTTATAGCACATTCATGAAACATGTTATAGTTTAGCGTTTTCAGTTCACAAGTTCTTAGTTCCCTAGGGTGCAGTTTTCACCACGACATACATTTTGTGCCATTTCTCTACATTTTAATGTAATGCCAATAATGTTGGCGTGGTGAATTGAAGAAATTTTTCCGTTGAAAATATCAATTGTACCTACCTCATCTGTTGGTAGTTGACGATTTGGCTGAAGATGATAACACGCTAGTCCTAGAATGGGAACTGATACCTTCTCAGATATATTTTATGTTATTAACGCTGTTAACGGTATTCTAACTACGGTATTTATACAATACAATAAGAGTTTTGTTCAATTTATGGCTCTGTTGCCATGCTGCTGATGAACATTAGATTGCGAGTAGAAGTTATCTTTACGGGGCAACTTATAAAATAATGTAGATGCCGCTAAAATGAGTGGAAGTAAACCTTGGAAGTAACAAAAATAAATATTTTTCTGTCCAGTAAGCCCTGAGTGAAGCCGTGGACAGACATACATATAGACAGACGGACGGACATGGTAGATCTATAAGGGCTCCTTTTTAACTGCGGAACTCCAAAAGTCACGTTTTTCTTGGAGCAGGTGTAAAACGGAACAAAAAGTATACCTACTAGAGAAATTTGTTCGTACGAATCCATACATTGATCTAAGTACTCGTAGCAGTCGTAGCAGCTTGCACGAAATCAGTGATCGTAATGTAAAGAAAGGAGATTCCTATCAAGAAAACTGTTTGCGTAGTGCCATCGCTCGATCACAAAAGTTCCTCCTTCAGAATGTTTCAATTCAAACGAGTTCAGGACAAACAAATCTAGTTCCTAGAAAGAGTTCATATTCAAATTTAGATTCGATTTTAAATCTGCGCGAATCGAACGGTGTGTTTCGAGGAGTTAGACTAAAATGTCGGTGCATACATTATTTTTTTATTGTTAAATCATTATTGTAGCATGTTCTATTTTATTGATGTTGTTTTAATGACACAGACTTCATATGCCGCAGGAAAAAATTTTTTGTTGGTATATTTAAGTAGTTTGTAAGACAGTTGTAATATTAAGGTGTTTATCTCCATATCTCTGATTTTCATATGTTATGTAATATTAATCCTAATATCCTACTAATATTATAAAGGCGAAATTGTATGTGTATGTTTGTTACTTCTCCAGCTAAAACTACTGAACCGATTGAGCTGAAATTTGGTATGTAGATAGCCTAGACCCTGTAATAACAAATATAATACTAATACTTTTTGTCCCGATATTTCCACGGGAACAAAGTCTACGCGGATAAAACCGCGGGAAGAGCTATTACACAAATAAACGTCATCCATACATGGTGGATATTCTAATAAGCTGTACTTAACGCTTTGGTTCGCACTTACATCATTGGAAACGCAACACAATGGAAAAATTGCTGGGTGACTTATTTCCAAGCAGCTATAACTTGGGTGTCTTCAATTCGAGAGTAAACAGCTGGTTATCTTCTAGACATACTTGCCTAGAAGATAACCAGCTGTTTTTTCTCGTATTCGATCATATTATCGTCCCTACCTTTCAAGTAAGATAGTGGTCAAATGCTTGCATTTCAACAATAATGAAGAGAATTATTGAACAAAAAACAAATAAACCCAATTGCGTAAAAATTTAAAATGTTGTAATTTTTTAAATATTTCTTAACTAATTTATTGTATTATTGTATCGTAAGCCCCACTTAATGTAAAAACCTGACCGATAATTTGACAAGAGTTTTATTTTAATTTTATGCCAAAAATGTTCGAAATCAGTTTGTAGTAAGTCTTCGAAAAATTCAGTCGTGTTTTCGTCGGGTCCGTCATTAGTCCTATAATTTCGGAGTTGGCCTCCAGTTCATTGAGATCATTCCGATGAGCCTAAACACGTTAACTCTGCTGTAAGTTAGTGGTGGAGTTGAGTATTCTGCAGATTCCAGGAGATGCCCCAGCATCAGGTCAATGCTACATTGTTCTTAAAATATCATTAAAGTAAGAGGATATCGAATTTAGAATTGATCAGACCTATAAAAGTTGGTAAAATATTTAGAATAGTCATCAACTAAAATAAGGCTCATAGTCTTAAAACAGCTGAACGGATTTTCGTGAATTAAAGCTAAGAACACTTTCATTTAAGACACATATCAAACAAAAAATATAAACTAAATCAAAATCGGTTCATCCGTTTGAGTACTGCGATGCCACATACAGACACACAGATATACACGCCAAACCGAATCAACTCCCTTATTTTTGCGTTGGGTGTTAATCATATATATTATCAAATTGAGTTTCCTAACTTTAAAGAGAACTGACAACAATTATAAGATATACTTACACACATAATCACTGACTACAACTAAAACGAGATTTAACTAAACAATGGATATAAAAGTGAGGTAGCAAAGTAAAAAGAAATTCGTCTTCACTACGTCAAAGAAAGGAACAGTTCAGAAACGTTGAGTAGGTACTTTATACGAGTCCTCGCCCTTTGTATAAGTTCTTATAATTAAGTTGAAGGGCGCTGGGCTGGCGTCTTCAACTCCTGATTGTTATCTTACAACTTTGAAGGGTGGGATGAGATCAAAGATTGTCCAACAAACGTAAGTATTTACAAAGTACGCACTTTATTTATTGAGAGGACTTGAAGAGGCTAATAGATTAATGAGATTTAAGATAGATAATTTAAGTTTATAATTTATTTATAGGATACGCAAGCTTGCCTTATGGTATATGCATGTTTGAGGTGTTTATCTACATAATCTCAGGAGATAATCATCAGGTCTCGATAAATTTACAATGGGACCACCTCAGGAGTAAAGGTACAGACACACCGCAGCGTCCTGCGCGCGCAATCTAGGCGGCGATTAGATATCGCAGTAGTATTTGTACCGACTGGTTCACACCAAACGCGATCAGAAAACTATTGATAAGTACTGAGATCGCGCCCGCAGATCGCAGGACATCGCAGTATGGCCGTACCTTAAGTTTAAGAGGATTTTTCTATAGTCTATAATTATGATATAAAAAAGGCATATTATAAAAAGTATATTGGTTTGATTTTAAGTTATATTTTAATTAATATAGAAAATATTGAAGTTATCAAAAGCACTCGCAGCTATCATCTATACAACTGCCACCCGCGTAGTTCATTCGTCGACACATATCGTTACACATAAATAGATCACATCTTTTCAGCTTGCCACGAATATTTGCTGCAGCATCTGCGAAAACAAATGTGTTGTGTCAATAATGTTATGTGATTAGAACCGACTCCAAATGCTGAATTTATAGAATTGATTCAAAGTACACTTTTTTTTAACCATTTGCTAGGATGCCGATGCAATTAAATGATTTTTTTTCAATATTCATATTTGTAGTTGTCTTTTCTTTATTAAAAGGACAAGTGTACCAGTAACCAGTATTTGGTCAACATTTTGTACTATTCCTTTTCATACCGCGATGTTTTTATAACAACTCCCCTAAATTAATATGTACTTCTAATTGAGCTACTTTCTAGTCACGCAAACTATATCTTTAAAGAGAAAAGATAGATACGTATCTTTTTGAACAAAAGATCAGATATGTATGACTCTTTTATATACCTAATATTAACTCTGTGACGCTCCACTCCCTTTCTAAGTCATAGAATGTTACATGCTTACATCTCGCTTACTCTAACTCTATTACACTCTCTTTTTACCATACTGAATCTAATATATTTGCATCTTGCTTACTCTAACTCTGTGACACTCCCTTTTTAACGCTTGTTATGTCATATGGTTACAACCCGCTTTATCTAACTCTGCGAAATGAGTCGTTGCGTTGAAGATATAAAAGAGTTAAAGACACAGTTGAAAATTTTAAGATATACTGATATAGTTGTTGATTTAACGAGTTATAACTCTTTTTAGGTAATCAATCCTGAGTTACATGAAAGGTCTACTACTTTACTTTAGATGTTTGTACATTTTTTTATATCTTCAAATGCAAGGGTGTAATAATTATGCCTTTTCAATTACTATCAGAAAATCGAGTATCAAGAAATTCTTTTAGAGCACACATACGAATTTTAGCAATAGAACAAAGTAAGAAGCTACCTTTATCAATGGAGTAAAGGTCTTTGGAGTCGTTCTTTTCAGGGTCTAAAACGTAGACTACGACGTTATCTGAAAAAATGTAAGGGTAGACTTAGCTTGTTTTATTTTAAGGTAAATAATTACAATAATTTTTTTTTCAACATGTTTAATGTGGGCAAGATCTTATTATACTCTAGGGGAAGGGTTGTTGTCTTCTATCATCGAAGAATAAAATATATAATTTATTACAAATACAACATTTTACGTTTTGTAAGTCCTTGAAAAAGTGACATTCATTGTACTTCCCAGCATCGAAATGTTAACGGAAATAGTTATCAAAGCACAGCAACGCTTTTATTTCATAATTTATATTTAAAATATATTTTGCGTATCTCGGGACCGGCTCTCACGATTTGGAAAGATAATTTTGTTTTGTATTTTAAGTTTAAGGTAAGGTATTACCTATAATATGTAAGAATGAACGCAATCTTACACAAATAATTTAAGATCGTTTAAAAAACTAATTAAACCGGTCAAGTGTGTGTCGGGCCACGCGCAGTGTAGGGTTCCGTAGTAGCCTGTTATTCAATGCAAGTCTTTACCCGTCATAAACAAGCAACTAGGTACTTCGTCTTTGTCACTTTAAATGATTTATTCTAAGGATTTTGTATTTGGTACAAAATTATCCAACACCCAAGTTCAACGACTATTACTGCTAAACTAATAAAGTTATCTTAACCGCTATAGTTTTCCTTTGAAGTTCATGAAATGCGCTATTATCACGAGTATTTCCAGATTTTTCAAGCCAGCAGTTTAGCTTTTACGCCCTACTGGAACAAAAATTTGCACTTTAAAGTTTAATATTTCGTAAATGGAGCATTCAATCGAAAAATGGAATTAGCAACCCTAAAGTCATTTTAAAAGACCTATTCAACGATACCCCACACGATGGGGTAGACGATGAAAAAAATAAAACTGGCCAAGTACGAGTCAGACTTTTTCCCGCACACGGAGGGTTCCGAACGCCATCTATCGAATTTCTAACGAACTTCTAACACCAACTAAGTAAACGTTAACACAAAGGTTGAATATAGTATTATATTGTAGTAATAATTATATAGTAGTAATAGTAATAGTAGTAATTGTAGTAATTAATATTATTAAATATCTGGTTGATCGAGCTTTGCTCGGTATTTTTTGCCACTTAAACAGACAAATATGACTCTTCCCGACATCTATTGACGAATAATAATACTATTTTTTTTAATTGAGAGCAACTAACTGCTTTACTGATACAGTACTTCTACTCGCCAATAGATGTCGGGAAGAGTCATATTTTAAGTTGATTATCAATAAAGTTGATGATTGAAAACATGAATAAAACAACATTTTCTGAAAATGACTCCTAGCTAGATCGATTTATCGCCCCCGAAATCCCCTGTAGGTATACTAAATTTTATTTAATCGTTGGAGCCGCTTCCGAGATTCAGATTAAGGTAAAGATGATAGCGCCATCTTAGCAACTACATAGGTGGCGCTGAGCTATCGTAAAAATCTTTTTTTAAACTTTTCTTTAATTTTTAACTTTGTTGTGTTTTTAGTATTTGTTGTTATAGCGGCAACAGAAATACATCATCTCTGAAAATTTCAACCGCCTAACTATCACGGTTCATGAGATACAGCCTGGTGACAGACGGACAGACAGACAGACAGACAGACAGACAGACAGACAGACAGACAGACGGACAGCGGAGTCTCAGTAATAGGGTTCCGTTGGTACCCTTTGGGTTCGAAACCCTAAAAATCACCCCCATTTCTCATATAGGGGAGCTACCCTAAAAAAAAAATTTTCCAAAATGTTATTTCAGCACTTTGTTGGCGTAATTTATATACATACTCCCACAAAATTACACTTTTCTAGTATTTACGGTCTCTTATCAAAACCTCGGACAGACAGACAGACGGACATGACGAAACTATAAGGGTTCCTTGTCAGGACTACGGAACCCTAAAAACCGACTTCAAGTGCCGCGCTAGCCATTTTCAGTAGCAAGTTTAAGACGTTCATCGACATATCTCTAGAGATACTTATCAGATCTCAATGAAATTACTATGGTACCACCCTTGGAATAACTCCTTTACAATAAAAAAAATAATCATCATAAGCGGTTCATAAACGACGAAGATATCCGCGGACACACATGAAAAAAAATATATATATACGGACGAATTGAAAACCTCGTCCTGTTAAAAATCTGTTGATTTAATTAAAATTACCACTGTTATGTGTTTTAAAGTTGTCGCAGTCACATTTGTCACCCACACACGCACCACCAGGGAACCCTAGACGACGGCAGAGCTGGTCACACGCTTGAAAGTCGCAGGATTCCACAGATTGCGTCTTGGACACGCCAGCTTCCAAAAACGACTTCACGTCTTTTGCTAAAATTAACTACAGTATTAGTCAGAGTATTGCCGTATAGTAATTGGTCTTAAACTTTAACATTCTACGCTCACCACTGTAAACAGTTGTAGTACGTGCAACCAAAATAGGCCTAGCTTAGTTTGGGCCTGTAGCTATGACGGATCAACTAATTATAATGTGATGATAATAATTTTGAAATTTACGACCAAGTATATGATTTTGCAATTGTAAGTGTTAACTTTTTTTATACCGAACTGGCTAGCGCTCGACCACTATCTCAACCGATGTTGTGTCATCACTCTGCGATCGATGGATGGATAAAAAGCATCGTGTAATTTATTGTGAAACTGTGATAAAACTTTTAAACGTGTAGAAATAAGAATGTTTTTTTTGTATCGCTAGCTTATTTTTTATATGTTATGTATTTTTATAAGGCTGGCATTTGACCACTATCTCACCTGTTAGTAAGTAATGGTGCGGTCGAGGATGGTAGCACGCTAAACATAGAATGGCAACTGGCTCTCAAGGACAGCTACTGAAACACAATGTTTGGCGACAGATTTTTTATATTGAGGGTGGTAGCTGGCCAGACTGATACTATTGATAGTGTCCTACTACCATGTGGGGGTTGGGGGTTTCTTAACGATGTTTCCTAAGTTAAATACAATTTATGGCCGATTTCTGAGTACATTTATTGAGAGTTTATATATTCAATAACGGTACAATTGAGTAGATAAATCTCAATAAACGTACCTCAGAAACCGACCATTAGTAATTTTATGTTCAACGATTCTACTTAAAGAGCAAATTATTAGATGTTTCTGCGATTTTGATGGCAAGGCTCGTTAAATCACTAATTCTATAGTCCGAATAATATATGATTGTTTGTATATTAAAAGAGTTTTAAAATGGTCTAATACAGCAAAGATATCATTGCAATGCTTGTGCAGAATCCTTATCTATACATTTCAGAAAAAAAGGATATTTCTTGTTAATTTATGATACCTTTAATATGCATCGGCTCAGAGCTTCGACAATTGCATTTATCGTCCAAACAAGAACCGCCTGGGAATCCAAGTATGCGACAAAGTTGATCGCATGCTTCAGAGTTACACTTGTTCTCTAAACTATCGACCTTATTTTTTGAAACAAAGTGTCAGTAAAATCTCTTATACAAGTATTATTTTTCACTTTTTTAGGTTTCCGTAGCCATGGCAAAAAACGGAACCCTTATAGATTCGTCATGTTTGTCTGTCTGTCTGTCTATCCGTTCGTCCGTATGTCACAGCCACTTTATTCCGAAACTATTAAGACAACACAGTTGAAACTTGGTAGGTAGGTGTATTCTGTGAACCGCTTTGCTATTTTTACATAAAAATAAACAATATTAAGGGGAGGCTCGGCCAAACATGGAACGGAAACTAAAAAAAAATGTTTAAACCTATACGTGCAGAATGTCTTTAAATAGGTCTATAAAATGACATTGAGGTTCTTAAGACCATTTTTTCTCAAAGGCAATAATTTGAAAGATAGACACGTCTAAAGTGGTAAAAGGTATCCCCCCCCCCTCTAACTTTTAAAGTAAGAGAGTGAAAAATGTAAAAAAATATGTTGTAGATCTAAAAAAAAATTTTCAAAGAAAATTGGTTCGGACGAGATACAGTCAGCAGTTTTTGAGATATAGCAACCGCAAATATAACTTTGCTTTTCATACAAACACTGTGAAAAACAAAGTTAATTTTTTGGTGGCGAAAAATTACAGTTATAAAATACTCTACTGTGTTTCGGAACTCTACGAGTGCGAGTCCAACTTGCACTTGGCTTGGGTTTGTTTTTAATATCTTGTAGGTTAGAGTTTGACTACTATATCACCTTTTGGTATACATAAAAATGTTCCATAGAATGAGAACTGGTTCTCTGGAATACATTAGATGATTGGCGATAGATTAAGAGGTTTCCTTACGATGTTTTTCTTCACCGGAAGGCCAATGCGAAATGCGTTCATGCCTTTCTCGATGGATTTCTTCGCAGACAAGCTTCTGGCCTCGATCTTACCGTGAACATTATGGAATCATGTTGATCAGAATAAGACACAGTCGTGGTCTATTATCTAGACTACAACTGTGTCTCATTCTGATCAACATCTGAACAACGTTTAGTAATCCCTTTGTCTAATGAGACAAAGGGTTTACTTACTAGTCTAGTGAGACAAAGGGAATTACTTACGGATACGGTAATCCCTTCGTCTACTGAGACAAAGGGATTATACTACACGAGTATAAAGTGTAAAATAAAAACAACTTGCGCAGCAGCTGAAGTCGTCCTTTTAAAAGTTCAACCGTATATTGACCACTACTGCTTTAGCAACACATACTTCGCCCGTTTGTATTATGATCGCACGGAAACTTAAGCCACTACCGCTCAGTTAGTTTGTATGCGGTCATCTTAGAAGTGTAGTAAAACAGATTTAGTTGTAACCTACCAGTAAATGGCAAGAAGTTGTCGCACTTGCATTTATCACCGACACACACGCCTCCGGTGAAGCCGAGTCTGTGACACAGTTGGTTGCAAGCTCGGTTATTGCAGTCGCCCACTGAGTGATATTTTAATTGGCTCACTTCTGTTTGACTATCTGCTAAAATGAAATAATCACGTATTAAGCACACTTAATACAAACGTATGTTGGAAATTTTCAATTGCTGTCATACTTGTTGTAAAACTGTGATATTGAATTTGAGATGAAAGTAAAATCTGATGTTAGGAGACGATGCGAGCTGATAATGTTTGTACCTACTGCGAATATGATTTTTACTGCGAACATTTTGCGTTTTATTTCTTTATTGTGTTGTGTTTCATTATTTCATAATTTTATGGACAAAAATTGTCTGCAGTGCTGAAGCATGCACTGGGGTGCATGTAATAATATACTTGGCAACCCTACATTAATCAGGAGACTTAATTTCTCCGTTCGACGATTGGATGAATGTTGAAAAGAAGAATCATTATTGATATGATCTGTTTAATGTTATTAGACGTGTTTAAGTGCAGATTTTTAATTTAGCCATACACTGAATTTGTTTTTATAGCAAACTATGCAAGCGATTGGCATGTTAAGTGACGACGTGGTCGAGGATGGAGCACGCATGCTCAGTGAAAACCTATTCACTTTAGACCTGAACGCTCCGAGTTGTATGTAGGTGGAAAAACCGACTCCGGCAAGTAATTTGGCATCCTTCGGACAAACATCGTGGGCTCAGCGAACTGATTTTGTGTTATCGTTCGTTCCAGCTGCTTACGAGGCCTTACTTGACTTTCAATGGTTTTTAAGCATTTTCTTTTAATATTGTGGATACCTTTAGTATGCATCGGCGCAGAGGTTCGACAATTGCAGTGTGGGTAGCGAGGTCGCGACCCCTAGGGGGCCGCGAAGCCTCTGTAAAGGGATCGCGGGGGGTCGCGAAGCCTCAGTAATAGAAAAAAACAATGTTTGAAAATATGTAATTTGTTTCCTGTAGGCCA
Source organism: Cabera pusaria (assembly GCA_954871355.1). Taxonomy (NCBI): domain Eukaryota; kingdom Metazoa; phylum Arthropoda; class Insecta; order Lepidoptera; family Geometridae; genus Cabera; species Cabera pusaria. The sequence continues at coordinate 22,866,901 of OX940888.1, forward strand.
CACGAACGAAGCCGCGGGTAGAAGCTAGCAATATAACAAAATACAGATTATAAACAGTGCAAGTAGGTCAATTTTTTTTTATTCTAAGGGTGTAGCGTTGCGTTATGAAAATGTTTGAAAAACACTGAGGTAAACAATCGTTCATAGATGGCGCTATAGTAAAAATACGTTTTTTGTATGGGGACCCCCTTTAGTTTTTAACTTTGTTCTGTTTTTAGTATTTGTTGTTATAGCGGCAACAAAAATACATCATTTGTGAAAATTTTACCCGTCCAACTATCACGGTTCATGAGATACAGCCTGGTGACAGACAACAGACAGACAGACAGACAAACAGACAGACAGACAGACAGCGGAGTCTCAGTAATAGGGTTCCGTTGGTACCCTTTGGGTTCGAAACCCTAAAAAGAACTTTATTTACTATACAAAAAGATACACATTTCATTGAGTTAGTCCGGCGGCTTCAGGCTGCGCCGCACCAAAAGAAGAAACAATTGAACCGCGTGATAAACAATTTAACTTTATTAACTACACAATAAGATACAAATTGCAATGAGATAATTTGGTAGCGTCGCTCGTTTAGTTACGCCGCGCTGCGCCGCCCGACTCCAAATGCATCGTCGCGTCGCATCGCGTCTCGTCGCGCCTCTTGTGAACTGACACTTATAAGAACATTCGAATATAGGCTGATTTCACAAAGTACTTAATTTGTGCTTATGTTGCTTTTGACAATATGTCATTGAGAAGGACGGTTAATCCACTAATAAGTGTTCTAGATTGAGACCAATATCACGCTTGAGTGACTATGCGTCAACAGATGATGACGCGGAACGAATATTATAAGCTCAGCAAACTGATTTAGTGTAATGGTTCGTTACAGCTGCATGCAAAGCCTACCTTGACCCGTTCAATGGCTTTTAAGCAATATTTTCTGTTAATATTGTGGATACCTTTAGTATGCACCGGTGCAGGGCTTCGACAGATGCATTCATTGCCCGAGCAAGAACCCCCAGGGAGTCCAAGTGTGCGACAAAATCGGTCGCAAGTTTGATCGTTGCAGTCCTCTATTGTGAAGGATTTTATTTGACTCATTTCATTTTGACCATCTGCTGAAATCAAATTGAACATTTGCATATTATATTCTGATTATATTGCATAATCTTACGGTGTTACGGAAGCACAAAAGCCCGGGTATTCTAAGCCTAACGTGTTTACCATCTTCGACCACATGATCGCTTACCACCAGGCAAGTTATGTTATGACAAAGTGATGTTATAGCTAAGTTTTAATAAGTGACAATAAATTCAGATAGTAACGCTTCATGTTTTTATTGCAATTAAATTATACAATAACAATATAAGTAACAAAAAGGTTGAGCTTAAGCTTCTTGAATATAAGTAATCATGATGTGCCTTCCAACTGCACGAATTAATTCCACCGTCCCCCTTTTTAGGGTTCCGTAGCCAAATGGCAAAAAACGGAACCCTTATAAATTCGTCATGTATGTCTGTCTGTCTGTCTGTCCGTCCGTATGTCACATCCATTTTATTCCGAAACTATTAAGACAACAGAATTGAAACTTGGTAGGTAGATGCATTCTGTGAACCGCTTTCCGATTTTTATAAAAAATTTAAAAAATAAAAGTTTAAAGGGTGCCCCCCTTTAAACTTTTGTTTCCCATACATGGAACTAAAACAAAAAAAAAATTCTTCAAACCTATGCGTGTGGGGATAGGTCTTTAATAAACCGGCCAAGTTTGTGTCGGTCCACGCGCAGTGTAGGGTTCCGTAGTAGCCCATTATTGCAATGTAGAACGATTCTGTTGTTCTTTATACTGAAAACTATATTTAAATATAAATTACTACTTATCTCAACAAAACAATACAAAAATGTAATCTTAACGGGCGATCTAAACATAAATATATCTGACCAGAGCACTGACACTAACGCCCAAGAATATCTGAACTTAGCTGCAATGCACGGCTTCCTTCCTGCACACACCCTCCCAACCAGAGGCAATAACTGTCTAGATCATTTAATGTTACGATCATCTCTAGACACCCAAACCTTTGTCATTCAAAATAGCCTAACTGACCACCACACACTCCTTTTAATAATGTCTACAAAATATACTAACGTTAAAACCCCTAAAACTATTTCTAAAACAAACTTTCCGTCCGTTAACAATTGTATAAATAATACCGATTTTTCGCCCATTTTCAAAATAACAGACTGCAATGCCGCAACAGATCTTTTTATCAAAACTCTATCCAAAATAATAAGTAACAATACAATATTATCAAACATACCAACAAGAAGAACCCCCCGAAAGCCCTGGATATCCATAGGACTTATTAGATGCATGCAAAATCGCGACCGTATGCACCAAAAACTACGTAAAGAACCCAATAACACTACACTAATCAAAACATACAAACGATACAGAAATTTCTGTAAATCTATTCTCAAAAAAGCCAAAACTTCATACGAAAAAAATCAACTTAAATTAGCCTCCGATAGTAATGATTTAAAAAAAACCTGGAAAATTATAAACGAAATAACAAACTACAAACCCAAACCAAAAACATCTCAAAATCTCCTTGAAATAAATGAATGCCCTAAAACTGCTGTAAACTCAATAAACAACTTTTTCGTAAACGTTGGCAAATCTCTGTCACTGTCAATAACCCCAGATCATTTTGATTTAAATAACACTCTTACTTCATCGTACTCAAACTCTATGGTTATGCTCGAAACTGATGAGAAAGAAATACTCTCACTCATTGGAAACTTGAGGGCAGATTCCGCAACGGGCTGGGATAACATATCAGCAAATACCATCCGTCAAAACAGAATGGTCCTCGCACCTGTAATAGCTCACCTAGTAAATTTATCTCTAACCTCAGGATCATTTCCGAAAGCCTTGAAACACGCAATGGTTATACCCATACATAAGAAGGGGGACAAGAAGGTAATCGGAAACTACCGACCAATCTCTATTCTTACAACTCTGTCAAAACTTTTCGAAAAAATTATAAACAACCGGTTAATACACTTTTTAGAAAATAACGGTCTATTATCTCCTAACCAATTTGGATTCCGCCAGAATAAATCTACTAACGATGCAGTTAATAAATTAATTAATTTTGTTTCAAATAACCTGGATAGGCAAATGAAAAGTTTAGCTATCTTTCTAGATCTGGCAAAGGCCTTTGATAGTGTTCCTATTCCACTTCTTCTTAAAAAATTAGACAAACTCGGTATTAGAGGAATCCAACATAAATTAGTAACTGATTATTTGACTAATAGAACTCAAAGCGTAAAAATAGGTGAATACGTCAGTGATCCATTGCAAGTCAATTGTGGCGTCCCACAAGGTAGCATAATCGGTCCAACGCTATTCCTTGTTTTTATAAATGACCTATGTAACATGACCATTGAAAACGTCAGTATCTTCACGTATGCGGATGATACAGCTATATTGGTCAAGGGTGAGAATTGGAAAGACGTCTACCAAACTGCACAAATCTCATTCAATCAGATATCATCGTGGTTGAGAAACAATTTACTCACACTCAACGTCGATAAGACCAAATACCTGACCTTCTACATTCGAGGCCCAATACCCAGTGAGTCAATTTCTTTATATGGACATACAACTGCGACGTGTCAACTATCTCCTCACTCTTCATGTAACTGCCCTGCTATCGAAAAAGTAGACTGCATTAAATACCTTGGAATAACAATTGATAGTAAACTGTCTTTTGCTCCACACATTAAAGTCCTAACCAATCGAGTACGCAGACTTGCAGCGGTTTTCAGGTCAATTCGTGATAGTGCTGATTGGGATGTTATCCAGATGCTGTACTATTCCTTGTGTCAATCTGTATTGACATATTGTATTACCGCCTGGGGAGGCACCAACAAGTCTCATATGATAGCCCTTGAAAGAGCACAAAGAGGATTACTCAAATGTAGTAAGCATCGACCACTGAGATTCCCCACAATAGATCTTTACAAGGAATGCAAAGTGCTCACTGTCCGACAACTGTTTATTCAACACGCTGTTCTTCATCAACACACTTTCGCAAAATATGACCCCAAATTGAAAAAGAGATCTTCTCATAATATTTGTAACATTCCATCCACAAACACAGCATTTGCCACAAAATTTATACTTTTCCTTGGACCTTTTTTATATAATAGAATCAACAAACTTTCAACCATTCATCCTGATACAAAATTTAAAGCAAAGCAAAAAATCTTTAACGTACTAGCCAACATGGATTACACCAGAACAGAAAACTTACTTAAACTAATCGATTAATAGACGATACAAAAGAGTACACCGAAAACATTTTAATCACACAAACACACACACACACACACACACACACACACACACATACACACACAAGATTAACATACACATAATAGGACATATACTTTAATTAATATATTGTTTCCTACTATATAATAATAATTTTCTTTGTTACTAATTTTATATTTGTTAATTAGAATAATATAATAATGTAACGCATAATAATTGTATAATAATAATAATTGTGAATTAATTTGTATTCAATTTAATAATATTATAGTTACTAATAACTAGTATTATATAAAATCCCATCCAACGTAACCACCTAAGAAAGGCATTCCAAATCCGCTGTCATCAGACGGAAGAGGCCTGGAGCCTATCACACGGGTCTCGAGCCTAGTTTAGATTCCAGGTAAACCATTTACTTTGTTGTAATAAGCCTAAGTTTCCTCAATAAATTATTCTTATTCTTATTCTTCTATTCTAATTAATATATATAAAAACAAAACACAATTCAATTCAATGTGTATTGTAAACACACAGCTGAACGAACACAATTTAATCGAAAAATGGTGTTAGCAACCCTTAAGTAATTTTAAAAGAACTATTCAACGATACCCCACACGATGGGGTAGACGACGAAAAAAAAATTATAAATAAATTCTTATCACACTAAAAAAAATATGTTTCAAAATTTTATTCTACCACTTTGTCGGCGTAATTGATATACATACCCTTACAAAATTACAGCTTTCTAGTATTAACGGTCTCTTAGCAAAACTTCAGACAAACAGACAGACAGACAGACAGACAGACAGACAGACAGACAGACAGACAGACAGACGGACATGACGAAACTATAAGGGTTCCTTGTAAGGACTACGGAATCCTAAAAATGACATCGAGGTTCTTAAAACCATTTTGTCTCAAACTCAAAAATTTGACAGAAGAAAAATTTGAAGACAGTGGTAAAATGTGTATCCCCCCTCTAACTTTTAAAGTAAGGGAGTAAAAAATCTAGAAAAAATATATTCTATAGATCTCAATACAAACTTTCAACGAAAATTGGTTTGAACGAGACACAATCAGCAGTTCTTGAGATATATCGACCGCAAATATAACTTTGTTTTTCATACAAACACTATGAAAAACAAAGTTAATTTTTATTACTCTACTATGTTACGGAACCCTACGAGTGCGAGTCCGAATTGCACCTGGCCAGTTTATTCCATCGTACATACTACCAGACGCACAGATATACGCCATCGATATATGGTTAATATTCTATTTTGTCGTACAAAGAGCAATGCATCAACATTTATCAAACGCACAGTAAAGGAATGAAATTCACTGCCAGTGTGTTTGTTTCCTGTTAAGTACAATCCGGGGATCTTCAAATCGCGAGTGAACAGGTATTTTCTAGGCAAGCGTGCTACATCGTCGTACCACACTGGCGCACTGGGGTTAAATTTGCAGCGGAAGTGACGTAGACATCATGTTATATTTTATATTTATGAACGTCCTCTATTGTAGAACGGCGTAACTACGAAGACGTATTCGCTAAATTTTAACAGATGGAGTTGTACAAAAAAAATATTAGTGATGATAAGAAATAAATTGAATGAACTTAAAAGTTGCACTGCTGATGGCGTAACAAGGGTCACAACAAGGTATTTCCCAACTGATACACTATCTGCACAACTATAATATCGTTTAATAAACTGGCCAAGTGCAAATCGGACTCGCACTCGTAGGGTTCCGTAACACAGTTAAGTATTCCATAATTATGATTTTTCGCAACTACAAAATTAACTTTGTTTTTCATAGTGTTTGTATGAAAAACAAAGTTATCTTTCCGGTCGCCATATCTCTAAAACTGCTGGCTGTATCTCGTTCAAACCAATTTTCGTTGTCAGCTTTTAATGAGATCTACAGCATATATTTTTTTTAGATTTTTCACTTCCATACTTTAAAAGTTAGAGGGGGGGGACACACATTTTACCACTTTAGACGCGCCTATCTTTCAAATGATTGATTTTGAGAAAAAATGATTTTAGGAACCTCAATGTCATTTTTGAAGACCTATCTATAGACACCCCACACGTATCGGTTCACAGAATACATCTACCTAGCAAGTTTCAATTCTGTAGTTCTAACAGTTTCGGAATAAAATGGCTGTGACATACGGACGGACAGACAGACAGACAGACAGACATGACGAATCTATAAGGGTTCCGTTTTTTGCCATTCGGCTACGGAACCCTAAAAAGAACCGACTTCAATGCCGCGCTATTCATTTTCAGTACCAATTTTGAGGTGTTTATCTCAATATCTCTGGAGATACTTATAAGACCTCGATAAAATTACCATGATACCACACTTGGGATATCTCCTTTCCAACAAAAAAAGAATAACCAAAATCGGTTCATAAACGACGAAGTTATCCGCAAACAAACATAAAAACAATATATATATATACGGTCGAGTTGAGAAACCTCCTCCTTTTTTTGAAGTCGGTTAACAATAAATAAGTAATGTTCATAAACTGGCCCATTGTAAGTCAGACTCGCATACATAGGTTTCCGTGCCACAGTAGGTTATTAAATATATTACAAAAGAAACACGTTTTTAATACGCTTTTATTAGCTTCAGACGTATGTATGTTTGTATGTTAGTATGTAACGGAATCTTTGAACATGATTTTAACCCCCTTCAAAACGTCGGATTAACTCGAAATTTGGCATACTTATTAAGGACCGATGACAATAAATAAATTTAAAAAAAAATTTAAAAAAAATTCGACTAAAAAATGAAAAATTAATAATAGTTTAAAAAAACTAAAAAAATACGCTTTTATAGAAAATCCAACTAAAAAATAGAAAATTTAATAAATTTGAATTAAAAATAGTGTAAGAAAAAATGATTTTATTGTAAAAAAAGCGTGGGGTGCTTTTCAGGATATTATCAAAATAACCCTTCTAGTCATATCTGTTCATAAAATATTTGGAACTATTGATACCATGCACCCCACGCTTTTTATTTTACAATAAAATCATTTTTTCTTACAATATTTTTAATTCAATTTTATTAAAATTTATTTTCTATTTTTTAGTTGCATTTTCTATAAAAGCGTATTTTTTTAGTTTTTTTAAACTATTATTTATTTGTATGGGTATCCCCTTTATATTTTAGTTTTTCTATTGATCTATTTAAGATTTTTTAAACAAAATTTCACTTTTACTAAGGTCGCTGTTCAAACACAAACGTACCAAATAGAAAAATAAAAATAGTAGAGATAGGGAGTAATAAAAACTCACCTTCGTAAACATTAATGACCACGGATGCACTCGCGAGGCCTGTTAAGGTCAACAAAATAACAAAATTAAGAAACATTTTAGCACAGCAAACACTGGACACTGAATAAGGAATAAAACCGAGTGCCATAAAGCCGTCCCTTTTATAATGTAGTAAATCAGTCGGGGACTTACCGGGACTGATAATATGAAACCGCTAGAGTATGTGTGTAAATAAGGAACATTCTGGAAAACCTGTAGTTATTAATAGTATGGTAAAACTGTTCCCCGCGGATTTATACAAAAATATTAATTATATTACTTACAATGCGCAAAGAGTCTTGGTTAACAATAGTAGATTAGTAGCCAAGGGCTGTAAGGCATCAATTGCAGCCCGAGATATTTAGGCGCACGAGCGCAGCGAGGGCGCCTATAGTTCGAGGGTGCAATTGATGCTTACACCCGAGCTAACTACTTTGCTTTACATCTCGATTGTGAGGTAAGTAGAAAAAAAACGGCATTACAAGTATAAAACATTTTATTAGTTAAAATTTATAGTGAAATGATTGTTACTTGCTGCTTCAGCTTCCGTTGAAGAATTTTTGATTTGTTGAAGCTTTTATTGAATCGGGAGTGCAGCTTATTTCTTCATCACTTGCAGAACTCATGTTTTTTTTCCTAATTAGCACGTAATTATACAAAAATCTCAAAAACAAACAATTAGTAAAAGTTTTCTATTCCCGCCTTTTTCATCTTTTTTCAAGAACGAAATTGAGCTTCGCCGTTCGATATTTAAAATTGATGACTATTATACTCATACGAAGACAAGGCTGAATAGCAAAGCGACCTCTTTTGTCATTGGGCTGAATGCATGATATCTATTGCCAGTATGATGGTTAGATGTACGCGAACTTTTTGAAAGAGTGAAGAGTTTTTTTTTAATTACTTACCGCCCTAGGGCTTTTCTAGCTACATTATTACCCTAGAGCGCTAATTGGTTACCTACAAGCCCCATTTGGGGGTAATAAGGACCTACTTACCGAATATGAGAGATGTAAACGTCATTTTTAGGGATCCGTACATCGAAAGGAAAAAAGGAACCCTTATAGGATTAATTTGTTGTCCGTCCGTCTGTCTATCTGTCTGTTTTTCTTAGGAACGTGTAGAGATCTGTCGTTAAACATCTAATGTGTTCCGGCAGCTATTCTTGAGAGCCAGTTCCCTTCCCATTCTAGGCCTAGCGTACTTACCATCTTCGACCGCATCATCACTTACCAACAGATGAGATAGTGGTCAAACGCTAGCCTATCAGATAAAAAAAAGATATCAAGATGAAACTTATATCAAATACTCGGGTCTCATTTGTCCGTGAAAAAATCAAACATGTAAGTCAACGCGATCAAAAGATTAACCTTTTACGAGTATGTCGAATATATTCGCATACTAGCTGTTTCCGCGACTTCGTCCGCGTGGAATAGTGTCTTTGGGTAGCATTAACTAATAAGACACAAACGTATCCCAACTACACCGCGCCGTACCACGCCACGCTTGTCCCCCCTTCCCTCTTCCCCTCACATACCCTTCCTCTCCCCCTTCTCCTCACTTCCAGCTCTCCTCCCCTCTCCCTCCACTCCCCTCCCCACCCCTACAACTCCTCCTACCCTCCCCCTCCACTCCCCCTACCCTACCCATCCCCTCTCTCCCCCCCCCCCCCCCCTCAGTTAAAAAATGATATGCCTATTTTAGTATTATATATTATAAGGATTCTTAGAACTGCTGCCAGCGGCTGTATAATATTAAAATAAGATATTTAACTAGATAACTAGCGTTTGACTACTATCTCGCCTGTAGGTAAACGATAATGTGGTAGAAGATATTGCTTTTTTACGTTTTTTAGTTTTAAAATCGCGAGAAAAATAATATTTATCCTTCGAATCACATGCACTATAAATATAATGCTTTTAAAAATAGAATATGATATTTTTGTCGAACTTCTGAGTAGCACCCATAGAAATAGGAATAATAAGGTTTATTCCTATTTCTATGGTAACCTATAAAATTAGTTCACCAGGACCATGTGAGTCAATCAACGAATTTATCAGCACATTTCTGATTCATGATACCTAGGTACTCAAGTGTCGACGGCCACCGCAGATGTTTATAACCCCCGACGCAAAAAGAAGGTGTGTTATAAATGTTGACGTGTTTGTGTATGTGTACGTCTGTTTGTGGCATCGTCTGTTTGTTTGATAGATATCTTAATCGAGGGTGTTCTTAGCTTTGATTCACGAACATTCGTACAGCCGTTGTAAGTTTATGAGTTTTTTTCTAGGTAATGACGATATTTAATAAACTTTCATAGTTCTGATCAACTCAAAAACGGATCAATCGAGCCCAAACTCGGTGGGGTTATGTTGTTTTATCACAGAAATGCCATGGCCACCTTCCAGCTTCCTCATCGGACCCTGGATATCATCTAGGTGTAAAGTGCTCCTCAAGAGGAATCAATCGAGCCCAAACTCGGTGGGATTATGTTGTTTTATCACAGAGATGCCGTAGCCACCTTCCAGGTTTATCATCAGACCCTGGATACTATCTAAGTGTAAAGTGCTTTTCAAAACAAACCATCAATCAAGCCCATACTCGGTGGGGTTATATGTTCTTATATCACAGAGATGCCGTGGCCACCTTCCAGCTTCATTATCAGACCTTGGATATCATTTAGGTATATGTAAAGTTATCTTTAAGACGAATCAATCGAACCAGAAATCGCTGGGATTTTGTTGTTTTATCACAGAGATGCTGTGGCCACCTTCCGTCTCCATCATCAGACCAGCTCCATGGTACCATATCATTCTATTGTCACCGAAGATACATAAGTACACCAAATTAGAGTCCAATCGGACATTTGGAAGTGGGTCTAATTTAGCGTCCAAGATTCCAACCGAACATACATAGTTACATACAAACATACGTATGTATATACATACACTGTAAGTTAAAAAAAAGCTTGTAAAAACATGGTGAATTGAGAAGGTCTTCCTTTTTTGTGAAGTCGGTTAAAAATATATATTCACTAAGCAATATAATATTTCTGCTGACTACGTACGAATGGTCATAATGCGAGCAGGGGCTTTTTGGTATGCGTGGGAGTCGCGTCACGTGACTACAGTTATACCCATCCTTATCCACGATTATTATTACAAAGCCAATATCTTTGCCTGGAACTTCCAATGTGAACGATAATGTTGTGGTTATATTATTGCTTATCGAATTCTCTAAATCTCAAGCATATTTAAATAAAATATCGAAAACGTACCGTATACCTTATCATTATAATGTGAGAGAAAATTAAATTGTACCTATACATTCAATTATTGATATTAGTTCGTCAGTGTAAACACAGATGGCGCAAACCTTACAATGTTTTCATTCTCGTAAAATGAGTAATCGGAGGCGGTAAAGAACCGAGGAGTATGATAATATAGTTATTATTTTTCCTTAATATAAATAAGTGCATACCTTTTCAAAAATCATCTTACTGTGGGACAAAGAAGATGTGCAGGATAAATTAAATACTTTGTTGTAATAATACGAAAATCACTATAATGAAGATTATTTATTGTGTTTTGATTTTGTGCATTGTTATGAGCACCATTTATAATGGTGAGTTATATTTTTAATGTTTTGCAAAGTTTTAATTTTTGCCATTGTGTTATGATTTTAGTCTAGCAGTAAGCGTGACAATATTTGCTGGAGTTTTATACTTGAACCAAACATCCTCCTTTTTTGGTAAACTTTCCAAAAAATTTCTTTAATTACAAACATACATAACAAATAAATCTGCCTAACTGTTCTCTAGATATGCTTTTTTAAAGCAACAGCAGAACATAAATAATAAACTACATATATGCCAAATCAGAAAATGGATATCTCTGGATACATTTCAAAATATCGGGATTTTGGTGCATTTATCGGAATAAATAAAAAACTAATTAACATCATTAATCCACCTATTTTAATGTTGCTACATAAACTTAAAACATAAACCAAAAACATAAACTTCACAGATAATTTCTTTTCTTGTGGTGTGCCTAAAATGACTTAAAATTTACGCGCGCGTTTTGTGCGCAGATACACGAGTATTTAAAACTAAAAGTTGATAAAAAGTCGGGATAATTTGTATTTTGTCAGGAGTCGGGATATCATATGAAAAGTCGGGATTATCCCGACGAATCCCAACCATCTGGTAATACCCAGTTCACACCAGGCGATTCGAGTCGTTCAACTAGCTAGGGATGTATTTGTCTTTCGATTCAAAGTACTTTTAGTATCGATACTTTAGAATCGATACTTAGTAAGTACCGGTTATAAGTACTCGTTTCGTTAATCAATTATTTGTTTTGGAAGAACATTAAGACTGGCATTATACAGCGATAATAGGGTATCGAATGAAACTATTTGATTTGCTAATCAAGCGCGATTTAATCGATAAAAAATATAGATTGGGTATTTTTTGTAACTCGTATCGTACATCCCTAGGAAGTTGAACGACTAGAATCGCCTGGTCTGAACTCGGTATAAGCCTAACTAGGTATCAAAGCGGCAATTGGTTTTAGTGGTGAGATAGTGTTCATACGCTAGTCATAAGTCATAAGTAATCAGCCCGACTTTGACCTTCAGTTTCGATATTCAAATCTGCAGTTAAACTATAGCCTATTAATAAAGTTTACACTCACGTTATCAGCAGAGACTAAGGTTAACTTTGCTGATAACAATACATGTCGGATTAGCTGCATATTATACGATTTTATGCATATTATGAACATAAAGTTGGAATAGCATATGTAGTAACTATTAGATTGGTGTTTATTTCGCTTATCTATATATATATAAAAGAAAGTCGTGTTAGTTACTACACTTATAACTCAAGAACGGCTGGACCAATTTTTATGATTTTTGTATTTTTGGAATTGTCTTTGTCAGGAATAGTATAATAAGTATTAAAAACAATGAATATTTGACCTAAAAATTATATAAGAATAAATATTTTGCCAAAATGTTCCTGGGTTTAAAAACTGCCGATTATTTGATGTTCAATTGTTTATCCCGCCGTATTTTTTTTTTTGGTATAATTATAGCTCCACACGATTAGTGTATTTAGCCAGTGTCAAGTATAAAAAATCAACCCATGTGTGGATAGCATTAAAATATACGGATTATAGCGTTTTTTTTTTGGTAAAATTATGGCTCCACACGATTAGTGTATTTAGCCCGTGTCAAGTAGTAAGTCAAGTAATTATTTTTCATGTTTTTGTGAATTCAAGTCATGTAGATTTTAAAATTTTTATTCTATATCTGTATTGCCATAATACATTAATAAACTTAATATCTCTTTTGTATTCATTTATTACATTCTTAAAAGCTTAAAACAAGTTCATTTAAAAGGTAACACGACATTCATTGTCTGTTAGGTGGTACGAAGTTCGCCGGGTCAGCTAGTATTTTATAAATCGAATTAACAAAATAAAAAATATAAGTACCTATATAACAAAGACTTAAACATAACTTTGATTTAATTTGTTTTTAATGAAATGTATTAATGTAATAATTTATACAACTTTAGTTATATGAGAGCCCTGTTGGAGCCCAGAATAAATAATAGTACAAGGTTGGAGTAAAGGATAGGTGGCGTGACTTCTAAACGAGAGGTTGCCGGTTCTAGTCCTAGTATGGGTGTTCGTCCACAAGTAGTAAAAAACATAACCCTCCTTTTGGCTTCGCCGTAGTCGGGTAAATAGTTTAGCACCATCAAAGAGAAAATTTGCCGTCATAACCTTACAGTGTCTACATCATCGCTTGCCACCAGGTGAGAAAGAGGTCAAACGCTAACTAGCGTTATAAACTTATAAGATACTTTTACCGTATTATGTATGTCAAGGCTTACGCTAAATCCAAGAACTACAAATTACAACTATAGCGGCCAAGCTTGGACTTTGACTTGAACCCCCAACGCAAAAAGATGTGGTGTTATAAGTCTGAGGTGTACGTCTGTGTATCTGGGTGTCTGTGGCATTGTAGAGCACAAACGGATGAACCGATTTTTATTTAGTTTTTTTTGTTTAATAGGTGTCTTCATCGAAAGTGTTCTTAGCTTTTATCCATGAAACTCCGTTCAGCCGTTTTAAGACTATGAGATTTTAAACGGGTTTATCTAGCTTGCCCTGTTTGTTTTTAGTTGATGTCGCTATAAAATCAACTTTCATAGGTCTAATCAATTTGAAATTCGGTATCCTCTTGCTTCAACATTATTGTAAGAACATGGTAGCGATGACCTGACGCTGGGACATCTCCTAGAATCTGCAGAAAACTCAACTCCTCCACTTACTCACCAACTTACAGCATAAGCAGCAAATTTGGGCTCATCGGAATGGTCTTAATGACCAGATTATCAATAGATCAGTCAGGGTTGGTTTTAAATTTCGATTTTAAATATGTATAATATAATATGTAAAATATAAAACTGCAATTTTAATAAAACGTTTGTGTTAAATACTATAATGCTACTTATATTGGCAAGTCTGTGCAACATTTCACGTCAACATATCAGGTCACAAACAAACATACAAACAAATAATTACACTAAACCTGACTTTGGTGTTGTTTTTGTGTTTCAGGTACAGAAGCAGCTATCAAAAAACGCCACCCTTGCATCAATTGCGACCAGTTTTGCAACTTGAAAGGTATAAGCAAAGGAACCTGTATGTATGGCATGTGTCGATGTACAAAAGGTATTGAACCATAGACAGCAAATAAATAGACAACAAACAATAAATAACTCTTTAAGACTGAACAAGTTGGGCATGCTTGGTAAATAAGTCGAAATATTTCACGCGAATATGTATAAATAGGTAACAGATGTCACAGCTACTAAAAGACAAAGATAAAGAATCAGAAGTAAGTTACATATATATTAGCTGAAGAAAAATGAGAAGAAAACAAAAAAGATACTACAGTTTCAATGAGAATGTATAGTCAAGGGCTCAGTACCATTGATGATAGATTTGATAGACACAATGATCATAGATAACATAGCTACTTCCAACATTAGTAACGAAACATCTCATCAAGCCAGTTTTCTACATCCCCAAAAAACTAATAAGAACAAGAAGAAAAAAATATTTTTGTACAATAAAAAAAGAGCAGCTACAAGAAGAAATACCATGAAACTTGTGAAAATACGGAGTTATTAGATAAAAATAAAATGATTCATAACTGGCTTATTTCTTACAAAGCCAAATCCAATTTTAGTGTTGTATGTTAAATATAAGTAAATGTAGGTTAATTTAGATTTGTCATGAATAAAATATAAATACATTAAACTTTATAGTTTCGATAGAAACAATTTAGTCGTAAATTATTCACAATAGCACTATTCTGAGAGTAGATAAATCTCCGTAGGTCTGGATTTCATTCAGTAACTATGTTTCCGTTGCAAAATCAGATATTTGTTGAGCATTAATTTAATGATTACTTCCACAGACATATTTATAATAAGGTACTATGTATTAATATTTATGTGATTAGTTCTGACTGTACCAATACGACAGTTTTATAATCCAAATACTTTATCAATAAGAATTATAGAAGAGCAATTATCAGTCGCAGATATTGAGGTGTTTAGCTCCATATCTCAGGAGATTACTCATCAGATCTCGATAAATGATTAATAATAATGTTCATCTATTTGAAGAATGTCTTCTTCTTTTTAGGGTTCCGTAGCCGAATGGCAACAAACAGAACCCTTATAGATTCATCATGTCTTTTTGTCTGTCTGCCTGTTTGTCTGTCTATTAAGACTACACATTGAAACTTGGTAGGTAGATGTATTCTGTGAACCGCTTTGTGTCCGACCATTTAACTTTTAAAATTCTAAAGAAAATATATGCTGTAGCTACTGTGAATAAACACTTTTAACGAAAATTAGTTTGAACGAGATAAAGTCAGAAGTTTTTGAGATATAGCACATTTTCAAAGCCGCTAATATAACTTTGTTTTTCATAGTGTTTGTATGAAAAACAAAGTTATATTAGCGGCTTTGAAAATGTGCTATATCTCAAAGGCTATTATTATTTTTTTCTGGCGAAAAATAATAGTTATAAAATATTTTACTGTGTTACGGAACCCTACGAGTGCGAGTCCGAATTGCACTTGGCCAGTTTATTTGTCCGTGAAGATATACTTTCTATATCTTTCTCATTTGATGGAGCTCTGAGGTAACACCACAGAATAATGAATAGTACAAGGTAACACAAAAAAATACAAATTTATTAAGAACCTCCTTTTTTTAAAAAACATGAATTTTCTTTCTTCTGGTCACTGTTGATTTTTTACAAGCTTTTATTTAACTTGCAATGTATGTATGTCACTATGTATGTTCGGGTAGTATCTTGGAAGCTAAATTAGACCCACTTCCCGATGTTTGATTGGACTCAAATTTTGTGTACTTATGTATCTTTGGTGACAATACAATGATATGGTACCATAGAGCTGGTCTGATGATGGAGACGGAAGGTGGCCACGGCATCTCTGTGATAAATCATCATAACCCTACCGAGTTTGGGCTCGATTGCTTTGTCTTGAAGATAATTTTACACCTAGATGATATCCAGGGTCTGATGATGAAGCTGGAAGGTAGCCACGGCATCTCTGTGATAAAATAACGTTAATCTACCGAGTTTGGACTCGATTGATTCGTCTTGAAGAGAAATTTACACCTAGATAATATCCAGGGTCTGATGATGAAGCTGTAAGGTGGCCATGGCATTTCTGTTATAAAGCAACATAGCCCCACCGAGTCGATTGATTTTCCTTGAAGAACACTTTACCTATAATCACATCAAATATCCGTGGAATATTTTAAAACATCACGTCTTCTCTTAAATACTTAGGTAGTAGGTAGGTAGTCGGTATCTTTAGCTACGTACTAAAAAATTATAAATAAATTATAAGTAAAAAATATTTTTAAAAACAAGCTAGCTTTTGTCTGGGACAATTAACTAAAATGTTAAAAATAAATTCTAGTAAGTATTTGGCGTGTAGGTACTTACCTATATTTTTAAATGCTTGAAGCAAGACCCGTTTTTCAGGCTAGGCAAATACTATACTTCAGTGCCTCAAGCTTTTAAAAATATAGGTAAGTACCTACACGCCAAATACTTACTAGAATTTATTTTTAACATTTTAGTTCATTGTCCCAGATAAAAGCTTGTTATCAAAAATATTTTTTACTTATAATTTATTTTATTTAGTGTGGACTAGAAAACCATACTCGTGGGTTTGCTCGCGTAATATGGACCATGTAAGCCCTGTAGCTTTTTTTGTTTGTTACCTCAGAACTCCGTTGTTTAGTAACCGATTTAAAAAAATCTCGTTTTGTTTGAGAGCGTAAAAATAACTTAAGATCGTTTAAAAAATTTAAAGGACCGACTTCAAATGCTTCGCTAGTCATTTTCAGCACCAAGTTTGAGGTGTCTCTGGCTATACAGTACAGATCTTGATAAAATTTAAATGGAACCAACTAGGAAGTATCCCCCATTCAAACAAAAGAACAATTTTCCAAATCGGTCCCAACGTTTTTGCGTAATTTTAAATCCAGCCCAGACTTCACCGAACAAACTGTATGGTGGTAAACAAAGAATGATGATATGTACCGGAATATATCGCTCGTATAACATACACATCTCAGAGGTTACATTGCTTATATCTCTATTACCTTCCATATAGATTCCGTGAATAATTTGCATATGGCAGCACTACGCGATACAACGTTTCTTGGTTCGTGTAAACGCAACTCTGTTTGGACTAGAATTCGCCCCAGGAGTAGCGTGTAAACTCAGCATAATTACCAAATAATAGTTATTATGTTTGTGAGTAGGAGTACCCATTTGTTTGTGATAGTGTGTTATATTATATGAAAATATAAACTGTATATGAAAGTGAAGAACTAGTACATTTGAGAAATTAATAGGATTATATCTCAATAATCTTCTAATAAATTGTATTTTCGTACATTGTTACACACAATCCAAAATTTCATTGTACCTACGGGATTCGAACCTGCCCTGGGTGCCTCCTGGGAAACATGCCCTGGCAATACGACAAAACTAATGGATTGCATTTTAACCAATTATGCATAAGTGGCGCCATCTATGTCAACTATTTCGAAGTTTGTTGTATTTTTATTTTTAAAAATCATAATCATACAATCAGAATACATAGAACAAAACCCACTTTATAATAAAATGTCTCCGGTCCCTATCGGAGGAATATAACAAGCGAAACATTAAAAACAAAAATCAGAATAACGATGAGAAAAAATGACTTACATGTCTTACTTATGTCTTAACACTTATCCCTGACCAGCTGACCTGTTGAAATTTAGTTTGTTGATCGGAGTAGGTAGTAAAAAATTACGCCAAAGCAAAAGAGCATTCGCTAACATTTATTTCATTACCTCAACATCCACAAAAATGTTTGCTCTTAAAAAGAAAACAATCGAGTATGAGTAATTTCCGAAGGTGCCTTCGCCGAATACCAACGAGTTGCGAGCCGAACGAGGAATGCTTAAGTGGCCAAGCACAAGTGGTTCCTTTATAGGAGGCGATTTAATCAGGACCTAAAGAACGCTGAGTTATGAACACTCCGAATAAACCCTAGTGGTCGTAGGTAAGTTTATACGTGTCAGCGTTGTCGAGGTGTGAAACCTGAATGATGATTTGTTCTGTGGCCATTGAAACTGATCTGTGGTCATCACATGATGACCACAGATCAGTTTCAATCGCCACGTATGTACGTATGTTTAAATTAACCAGCAGTACTTGTATTACACAATCATTTCAAAACATGTAAGGATTCGGTAAATGTCTCTCTGTTTTTACTCGGATCTTGGCAATTGACAATGTTCCGATCGAAAACTTTACAAAGATCAATAAATTAAATTTGTGTTTATTTTAATCGGAAATGTGTGAAAACTGGTCGCAGATTAATCAATATGCAAATTTTGATACGAAATTATCCGAAATTAGAATTTATCCGATTTAAATGAGAACAGTAATACAGTTATAATTCAAATTGTCCTCCTTATTCTCCTAATTTCGGCGGCCTATTCGAGGCCGGCATAAAGTCAGCTAAATATCATTTAAAACTAATTGCCAGGAACACTAGCCTCACATTTAAGGAATTAACTACTCTATTTTGTCAAATCTGAACCTTTGACACCATCTTATTTCCTTGTTGGGCGACCTTTAACGTCATTGCCTGCGCCACAGAATAATGAATAGTACAAGTACAGAAATTGCACTCCCTGAGAGCAAAAAGGCGAGATTAAACCTAGTTACAACGTCGGTAACATTCAAAATGCGCTTCACGCATCGAGTGCGACCTTGAATTTGCGTCACAGTATCAACTAATAGTAACTATGAGCCGCGTGTTGCGCACAGTGAAATGCACCGTAAGTCCGCACAGCGAGAGTCTGAATAACTCGGTCAACTCGCGGCCTCTTCTATAGGGTTGAATGTTATAAGATAACTTATTGAAGCCTTTAATTGGTAGCAGAATACTTTAAGGTAGAACAATGTAATGAGTATATTTAAAATGCTACATTCATGTTTAATGTCGAGGTAGGATAAAAGTACTACAGTTAGACTTTAATTAAGATAGTTTATGTGATAGTTTAATTAAGATAGTTAAAACTAAAACAACCGACTTCCATGCCGCGCGAGTCAGTTTCGGTTGCAAGTTTGAGACGTTTATCGTCATATCTCTGGAGACCCTCATCAGATCTCGACGAAATTACAATGGTACCACATCGGCAACGAACTCTACCGATAAAAAAAAAATCATTCAAATCGGTTCACAATTGACGGAGTAATCGCGTAACATACACACAAAGACGAATTAAGAACCTCCTTCTGTTTGGAAAGTCGGTAGAAAATAATGTTCTACGTTCAATTGAAAATGAGTATGTAAAAACGTATAAGTATGTATTAACGTATGCTACGCAATGCTTTGTAGCCCTTCGTTTAGACATACTGAATAATATTTTTGTATGTTAATATCGTAAGCAAGGAATATAATAATGAGGTAGGTACAAGTAAGGCGCGCGGCCGATCGAGAGCGCGCGTGACACTTAACTGACTGAACATGGACCCGAGAGGGTGCGCGGAAGTACTTGTAGTTTCATAGCTACAGCGCGGAGTGCAACAGGCCTGCCTGCGCCAACGACCGTAAAAGATTTTGGTAAGCCGCTATGAGCTTCTCGAACGTCTACGACAAGTCTTTTGGACACACTTGAACAAAGAATACATCTCCGAACTTCAACAACGCATCAAATGGAAACACGCAAGGCATACACCCAAAGAAGAAGATCTTGTCATCGTAATCAAAGATCATGTACCTCCCATGAAGTGGCACATGGGTAGAATTACAAAACTTTATCCAGGGGCAGACAATGTATGCAGAGTCGTAGACGTGAAGACTAAGGGTGCCATAATCAGGAGAGCGGTGTCCAGGCTATGCCCTCTTCCAATTGGGGAGGATGGGCCTTGAAAGTCTTTAAAACTTTTCAGGGGTGGAAGGATGTTCACACACTAAACAATCTAATCGTACCCTCTCACACCCGAAATTACAATCAAGTATCGACCGATTTATCGACTACGGTCACCTCACTAATTTACGAGCGCATCACAGAAATATCCGCCATCGTCTCGGTCACTTGCCGAACAAAAATCAAGAAGTTTGCATTAGCGCATATAACGTCAGCCTAAAAAGAGGCGAAATTCAAGCCACAAACTCCAAGACTAAATCAACGTCCAAGAGGAAACCACTTTCACCATCAAAGGAAGCTTTCCCGCGCCAACATACCTTTTATTATAAAAATAAATCTTTAACTCAGGTAACTTAAGAAAACATAAGATGTTATTCTAAGACCTATATTATAAATTTGAGGATAATACTTGCGTTGTCTGGTGTCACATATTTAGAGAGTATGATCTACTTTACCATTACCAACGGAATAGGTACCTCATAACTTTTCGAACGAAAGGTACAGCTACAAGTTAGTCTCATATTGTAATTTTATTATTTACTTAAAATGTATTTGATTTTATCTTTAGAAAAATAGAAAGAAACCCTTGAGTTTTCTATTGAAAATGGTGTGCATGGCATTTCAAATTGGCGCTTTTTTAACGATAATTTGGAGCAGAGATGATGCATGCATACACAAACCGCTTCGTGTAAGGACTCTAAGTGGGCAGTAGAAGTATCTAAGCCGGCCGCCTGGGGCTCTGTCGAATTCCTTACATCTAGTTAAGAAAGTTTCAGGCACTCTGGGATTATTTATATCCCACAGGTTAATTTGTTTGCGGACCAGGTAAAATCGCTGAAAGCACTTGAGCATTTTCTGCGTAGTAAGTATTTTGGTCTTTCTTTATTTGACTTTGTCTAGTCGTTTTATCCGACAACTTTGTGTTAATCAGATGGTGAATGAAGTAAAATTTTAGCACTGCTTTTAAGAAGTAGTTATTTATAATCAATAAGAAGGATTTATAGTCATTAAACCATGAAATATAAGATATGTAAATTGCAGTACATGTGAATATGAACATTAGATGTCTCATCAGAGATTTGCAAATATTTACAAGACTTTAACGTTGTGTTTTAATTTTAGTCAAATTTATTTTATTGATGTTGTAGTTTGTAAGAAATTGGTTGGGCAAATTGGTTGAGACACTGTCAATGTATGATAATTTGAATAAATAAATAAAATAAATTGCTTTTGTGAAAGGCACCTTTAAAATAGGCATCACGGAATAGGAAATATCCTATTCCGCGGCAGGCATCATGGCTTCTGCTCAGCTTTAGCTTAATTAACCTTAAGGGCATATAATATATATATATAGTCAAACTTATGCCACAACCCTCTTTTTCAAAAGTGTAAGTGTTATCACAAATTCTCACAAAACGGTTGTGCAGTCATGGGTTTTGTTACCGGAATTTCTACGACCGAAACGTTGCACGAGGAGGACCTTGCGGTAGACTTGGCTTCCAGAAGAAGGACATCAAATGGTCCGAGCAATTCCTATAGCAAAACCTGTAATTATAAAATTATGTGTGATACTCACGAGACGTTCAATAATCAAATAATTTCCTTTCATTGGAGGGTTTTCATTGGTTCTTCTTCTGGGGTGGTACCACGATTTTGTCTATTATTCGGACGTTACAAAGAAATAATAGATAGATAATTAGAAACTCTTCATTGCTAAACCACGACTAATAAGCTACATAACATGCCAAAATATACAAGAATAATGTCCTACAGTGGGCAGTATTATCACTAACAGCGATCTCTTATAGACAACCTTAGGATGGAAAGGATCCAACATATTATTTATTTTGACGGGGTGTATGTATATAACTACTACATAATAAAAAAATATATATGCGATTCATTTTAAAGGACAAAGTGTCCAGTGTACTAGGGGCTAGTAAAATGTGTGGTGTAATGGGAGAATGGTCGCCAGAGGTACCGAGTTTAATTCCCGCCTTGCACCAATGGATTTTTCTATCGAAAAATGTATGTGCGCTTGTCACAGTGGGCCTCCGATGATGGAAAGCATCGTTAAGAAACCCCCAACGCCCGCATGGTGGTAGGATACTATCTAGTGTCCGCATGGGCCAGCTACCACCGTCAAGTTAGAAAATCTGTCGCCAAACATTTAATGTGTTCCGGCAGCTATCCTTGAGAGCCAGTTCCCATTCTAGGCCTAGCGTGCTACCATCCTCGACCGCATCAACCATACCAACCATCCAAACAAACCAACCAAAAATCATACCAGCATGTTATTAACAAAAAAAATATATAACAAATTATTCAAAATACATTATTAAATTCTTACGATACTAATCTATACTATTCTACTACTGATGCAGGAATAGGTCTTCTTAAACATATATTTGATGCATGGGAGAAAGCACAAGATGCTATTGGCGTGTTCTGTGACCTATCAAAAGCATTTGATTGTGTCTGTCATGAAACACTAATTTACAAATTAAAATACTACGGTGTTGAAGGTAAGGCACTTGATCTGGTATCATCATACCTCTGTAACAGAACACAGATGGTTGAAGTCAATGGCGTCAGGTCATCTGGATCCCTCATAAAAATGGGAGTCCCGCAGGGATCGATCCTAGGACCTTTTTTATTTCTAGTTTATATCAATGATTTACCGTCATTCGTACAGAACCTATGTGATATTGTTTTGTTCGCAGATGATACTTCCTTGATATTCAAAATAGATAGGACTACACCTAACTTTGACGATGTAAACAAATCAATAACACAGGTTCTGAATTGGTTTACAACCAATAACTTATTGTTAAACGCAAAAAAAACTAAATGTATTAATTTCTCTCTACCAAATGTAAAAAAGGGTATCCTAAATAGAAGTATATTAATAAATGATGAACCATTAGAACTTGTTGAATCCACAACATTCTTGGGCATCACCCTGGATTCAAAGCTTCAATGGGGTTCTCAAATATCGGTTCTAGCAGGTAGGTTAAGCTCCGCTGCATACGCAGTACGTAAAATTAGATTTTTAACGGACGAAGCCACTGCAAGATTGGTCTATTTCAGCTACTTCCACAGTATAATGTCTTATGGCATTTTATTGTGGGGGAAAGCCGCTGAAATCCAATCAATATTTGTTTTGCAGAAACGAGCTATTCGCTCTATATATAGTATGAGGTCGCGAGATTCACTTCGTGAAAAATTTAAGGAAATTAAAATTCTAACAGTGGCATGTCAATACATTTATGAAAATATTTTGTTCATACGCAAGAATATAAATGATTATAAGAAAAGGTCTGATGTACATAATTTTAATACAAGACATAAAAATAGATTAATTATACCTAATTTCAGACTGCAGAAAGTTAGTGGTTCATTCATGGGGAACTGTGTACGCTTTTACAATAAGCTACCTAAAGATATTGATCAATTGCCTATGAGCAAATTTAAAATCTATGTAAAATCCAATTTGATGAAAAAATCATACTATACAATAGGTGACTATATGGATGACAAAAATGCATGGCCTGAATGCCCCAAGTTCCAAGAACAAATATAAATTGTATTATAATTAATAATATATTGTTAAAATATTAAAGCTGACATGTACAATTAATTTAAAAAAAAAAAAAGATAAAATGACAAGACAAGCCCCATAGAGTTTCTTGGTGTTTCTTCTCTGATGGGAGTATTTCCGAAACACCGGTAGATTCAACAGCCATTCAGTTTTCCCCTTTTGTCCGCAGATTTTCTTTCTAGGTTTGCCATTTTTATTTTTATTTAAACAATATTATGCAGCTGACAGACGGACTATCAGTTCCATTTGGATCATGATATGTACTGTGATCGGTATGCGTTTCTCTATGTTGTGTATCACTATTTCACTTTTTTATTTTTTTTTATATAAAAATTGTCTGAAGTACTGAAACACACACTTACATGTATGGTTGGTTTTAACCTACTTTAATTTTTTTTAAATATTCTGACGTAAACGATTGGATGACAGCTGAATGGTTCATTACTTTTTTTTTCTAATTCAAAGCGTTAAATTCTGCTTTTGCTATGTTTACTTGATAATTGGTTATGATTTATTTTATGATTTATGATTTTGACGTGTATATGTGCGTATATTTATACTGCCTACATACTGAATAAATGCTTTGATTCTTGATTCTTCTTGATTCTTATTAAAAATGTACCCCTATGACATCAATACCTGTTCCACTAGCTTTACATTGTGAATGATCACAGTATTTTACAGAGTGCTACCTCTAAGATATCACCACGTCCCAGGTGCCTAACGACACTTTACTGATCTTCTCAGGCAATAGAATGCTAGGAAAATAGAAACTAAACTCAAAGAAATTGTTATTTTACGAGTATCTTCCGTTTGAGACTACACACATAGTAGGTAATAGGTAACACTTTGTTTTATATGGGTATTTATTTTCATTCAATTCAATATCCCAGTACAGGTACGACTACACCGCGGCGTCCTGCGTGCGCAATCCAGGCGGCGATCAGAAAACAATAGAAATACAGATCGCAAACGCGCACGCGGACGCAGGACGCCGCGGTGTGGTAGTACCTTGAGTCCAATTTGTTCCATTTTCAACCGACTTCCAAAACGCTTTCAGTTTGTTTCATTCATCTGTATGTTTTTTTAAAATTCCGTAATGGCAAATAGTAGAACAGTCGGATTTGGGCTATTCTATTGTCTTGTATTGATTTAGAACTTTCCATTACACAATGTATTTACTCTTAATTTATTATCATATTTTACCAGTTTTTAGGGTTCCGTACCCAAAGGGTAAAACGGGACCCTATTACTAAGACTCCGCTGTGCGTCTGTCTGTCTGTCTATCTGTCTGCCTGTCTATCTGTCTGTCTGTCCGTCTGTCACCAAGCTATATCTCATGAACCGTGATAGTTAGACAGTTGAAATTTTCACAGATGATGTATTTCTGTTGCCGCTATAACAACAAATACTAAAAACAGAATAAAGTTAAAAATAATAGAGGGTCCCCATACAAGAAACGTGTTTTTTTTTCGGAATTTCACGCCATCTTCGAACGCTTAGTTAGGTAAACGTCCCATAGATGGCGTTATATTGAAATGTCGATCCCTAACACCTTTGTTAGACGTTAGATGGCGTTATAAGAAATAAAATGTTTATTAATTATTATTTTTTGCTGGCGAAAAATGATAGTGGTATATTTTGCTCGATCTTATAAAATACTGTAGTGTGGTACGGAACCCTACTAGTGCGAGTCCGAATTGCACTTGGCCAGTTTTTTATTTAATATATTATAAAAATAACATTTCGTGTACGATACTTACGCCGCTGGTGCGATTATAATGAACCTCACCTGTAGTGTGGTACGGAACCCTACTAGTGCGAGTCCGAATTGCACTTGGCCAGTTTTTTATTTAATATATTATAAAAATAACATTTCGTGTACGATACTTACGCCGCTGGTGCGATTATAATGAACCTCACGACGTGACTCTTGTGGGTAGTTGCATCAACTTTTTGTAAATGTACTCTCAGTTTTTTACCTTTATAAAGTACTATTTTATGTAACAGTAAATAAAAACTCACCCGTAAGATTAGTTTTTTTATTTACTGTTTTGTTGTTTAGCGTTTTAAGGTCTGGTCTGTAAGGGGGTGGACTCTTATGCTGTTACGTGATGTTGCAATACGACACTTATCGTGCCAAAAAAAAGTTGAACCTTTTCGATCATGTACGGCCGGTTTCTGGCACCTCAACATTTCAACAGAAAAACTTCAGAAAATCTACTGAAAAGCTCTAGAAGGTGAAATACATGTCTTTTTAATATTAGTCTTTTGCACTTTCAAATCGAACTTTACAATCGTTTGACAAAAAACTAGTTAAATATTCATGCTAATTTGCGTTCCTGAATACCATGTGTAAATGAAATTAGAATACGACTATATTTCTTAGGGCCAGTTTCACCCGTTTCTGATAATGCGATAGATAGATAGGTATCTGACACATGACCCCATATAAAAGCTGTCATATATCTTCATAATAGCGATATCAGGAACCTGTAAAACTGGCCCGTAATATAATAAATGCTTAAGTTTTTGAGAGATAGATGGATGTTTGTTACTCTTGCCCACATGAAATTGTTATTTTTTTTTTTATTCGTTATAGTCAAGCGTTTGACCACTATCTCACCTGGTGTTAAGTGACGATGTGGTCGACGATGTAGCACGCTTGGCTAGAAGATACCTATTCACTCGCGACTTGAAGACCCCTTGATGGTACCTTTCCGGAAACACAGACTCAGGCAAGGAGTTCCAATCCCTGGCGGTACGTATGATAAATGTGGAAGCAAATCGCTTCGTCCGGATTGATGGAATATCCACCATGTAGCGGTGGCGTGTATCAGTACGTCTGGTTGTCCGATTGAAAAAAGGTGATGGGGGAATAAGTTCGTGCAGTTGGGAGGCACACTCTCCGAAATGTATCCGATAAAAAACCGATAAACAAGCAACTCTGCGGCGATGCTCTAAGCTTTGGAGTCTTCTGCTAATGAGATCGTCATTGTTGATTAGCCTCTTAGCTCTTCGCTCAATTGCCTCCAACGCCTCTAGTTGGTATTTAGCCGAACCGTCCCAGAGGTGAGAACAGTACTCCATACATGATCGGACTTGTGCTTGATAAAAGCATCTGTCCAGGTGTGAAGTACTGCCTCACTTTCGCTAGAACACCAAGCTTTTTGGAGCCTACTTGTGCTTTTGATTCGATATACGAACCAAAATTCAACGTTGGAGTAAAGGAAATGCCAAGGAGCTCAAGGTGGTTAGTTAACGGCACGGATACATTTCGGAAAGTAGGAGTCAGATGGAACTGACTTCGTTTTGCGGAGAAAAGACACGCCTGGGTCTTAGTCGAATTGAAACCGACCAGGTTGGCTTCGCCCCATTCGGAGACTGCCTTCAGAGACAGATTCAAGCGCTCGACCATCGTCTCTCGACACTGGATATCTGCACCACTGGTGCGTGCTCCAGATATGTAGCTCTCTACAAATGTGCTATCGTCTGCGTACCCAACTATACCGGGCTTCAGGAGATCGTTAATATGTAGCAGAAAAAGTGTTGCAGAGAGTACCGATCCTTTGGGAACCCCGGCATTGATTGCCAAAAGGTCGTACGAGCAGCCTTCAACGACTACTCGAATTGACCGGTTCCTCAAAAAATCCGATATCCATGCACAGAGACCAGTGGGCAGTCCATACGATGGAAGCTTGCTTAGTAAGCTGTCGTGTCAAACCCTATCAAAGGCTTTCGAGATATCGAGAGAGACAGCAATGGCTTCTCCGTGCTTCTCGATGGCCTCACTCCAAATGTGCGTGGCATACGCTAGAAGATCCCCAGTGGACCGATTTCGGCGAAATCCGTATTGTCGGTCGCTAAGGAGGTCGTTCGCTTCTAGGTATGCCAGGAGCCTGTTGTTCAGTACACATTCCATAGTCTTGCAGAGTATGGACGTGACCGAGATTGACCTGTAGTTGACAGGGTCAGCACGACTGCCTTTTTTGGGCACGGGCTGCACGTTAGCTTGCTTCCACGAGTTTGGTACTCGTCCAGTTGTCATCGATAGACGAAAGAGGCGTGTTAGTACAGGAGCGAGTTCAGGTGCACAGGTTTTCAGTACTATGGCTGGAATTCCATCAGGACCACTGGCTTTGTTCACGTCAAGATTCTGCAACGTTTTATGGACCTCCGTCTGACGAATGCGTATTTCCGACATGTGTGTCTCGCATCCCGGTAGACTGGATGGTACAGCGCCAGCAGAATCTAAATGCGAATTTTCTGCAAAAAGAGTAGCAAACAAGTTTGCCTTCTCTTTAGCAGTGTGCGCCAGGGTTTCGTCGGGTTTCAGCAGTGGAGGAAGTGAAGAGCGGCAGAAGTTCGATTCAACTTGTTTAGCCAGGGACTAAAATGCTTTACTCCCAGCTGGGTGCGAAGCTAATTTGGTCCCTATCCGGCCAATGTGGTCAAAACGAGCCTTCTGTAGGGCTTTTTTACAGGACTTAGCGGCTTTATTGTAGGCTTTCTTCTTCGCGCTTATGTCCCTGGCTTTGCGGTTTCGAGCATCAGCCCATGCCAGGTATGCTTCTTGCTTAAGCGCCTCAGCGCGTCGGCAGTCGGCCCTGAACCATGGTTGAGCTTTGCCAGGTTTTGATACGTCGGAGAATGGAATGTAGTATTCCATCCCTTGACGTAGCACATCTACCACGGCATCCGCGCAGACCGAAGGATCGTCGGAAGAAAAGCATACACGTCGCCAAGGATAAGACGCAAAGAACAAGCGCATCTCATCCCAATCTGCTGACTTGTATCGCCACACCCGCCGAGTGCCTCTAGGGCTGAGATCGGGCGGGGAGTAGACTGATACAGATTTCACCAGACAATGGTCGGAGCTACCTAGTGGTGATGATACCGACACTGAGTAGCGGTCTGGATCAGTCGTCAGCAGAAGGTCCAAGCAATTAGCCGTATGGCCGTCAACATCAGGAACCCGTGTTGCTTCTTGGACTAGCTGGGTAAGATTTAACGCTAGAGCAAGCTTTCGCGTCTCTCTCCCAGCATAGGTGAACTGGTCAGTGAACTGGTTTGGGAATAGCCACTCTTGATGGTGGGCGTTAAAATCCCCCAGTAGCAGCAATTGAGCGGACGGGTACTTGTGTTGAGCGGCATCCGCCGCCTCACTTAGATACTCAGTGAGCCTGGTCGTCTCCTGATCTCCGTTGTGCGACCGATAGACACAGGCATAGAGAATTTTCATTAAACCTGTGTCCACCAGTACCCAAAGCACGGAAAATGGGGGTCTTCAAGATTCCGGAGACGCCGACAACAGATATCGTCACGGGCGTACACACCTGAACGTGGTTTTAAATTGTGCTCCAGGGTAAAACCTGGGTATGAGAGGTACGCCACGTCAGATGGACACCGTATCTGCGTCTCCGTGAGAAATAAGAGCGCTGGTTTTTCGGTTTCTAGATGGTGGTGGACCGCAACGAGATTTGAGTGCAGCCCACGGATGTTCGTGAGGTGCAATTTCAAGGAGAGGGAGTGCATCCGCTGTTTAACCGTGCTCTTTTTCTTTGATCTTTTCATATTAGTGGAGTGTTATAAGGTTGGAAGACGGTAGTAGAACGAGGCACTACGCTGCAGACATCCAGACTTACACACTGGGTAACCACACTGATGAGAGACTAGACTGGAGGCTGCGGGGACGCCCGAGCCCCCCCGGAGATGTTCATGAGGCCCTCTCTTCCGGTCGCCAACCGGCACCATGACGCATCCCCGAGATTTTTCGTAAGATGGCGGGGCAGCCTTTCACGAGTGGCTAACCCGTTACTTGGGCCCCCAACTATCTACGGTCGGCCAGCGGTAAACCGTGCCTCGGATCCCGCTAGCCTCCGCGTCTAGACTCTAAGTGCGATGACATCAGTGTGTGTCAGCTCTGTCTGCTTGTATGGAGCTACTGTTCTGACCCGTCCTCCGTAATGGCTTAACACCGGTCTTCGTATCGGAAAACGGCCGCTTGGCGATACGGCTTAGACCGGTGGGTGGTAAAAATGCCGCGGACGAATCCTCCCACCAAAGTCACCTGGTTAGCACCACCCCCCTACACGTGGCCCCTGGGCCACGTGTAGGTGATGGTAATCACGGTAAGCTTTTGTCTTTGGAGTTGTTCTTGTGGGGAGCACCTTTGGCGCTGTATCACATGGTGAGTAAAGTTTTTCTAGTCTTATTATTGAACATCCATCTCTAAAACCCACTTAGAGATGGAACCGCAAAGGATTCCGCAGAGAGGCCTTATAAAAACAGGATCGATTGGCATCCAAAAAAATTTAAGTATACCTAAATTGTCCATTTTCTCTTTTCTGAAAATTTGGCATCCCATTTGCAAGTTTTTTGAGCTTTATGCTATAGAGTTATAAAGTTTCATAAAGCCTACGTATAAATACGTAGGCTAAGACATTTTTATTACTGTAACCTTAGTGCAAGAATAATCACTATAGAAATTGGATAGTCTTTTTGAAGTTTTTATAATTACTAATAAGTTAAAGTACGGCCACACCGCGGCGTCCTGCGATCTACGGGCGCGATCTCAGTACTTTTCAA
Source organism: Cabera pusaria (assembly GCA_954871355.1). Taxonomy (NCBI): domain Eukaryota; kingdom Metazoa; phylum Arthropoda; class Insecta; order Lepidoptera; family Geometridae; genus Cabera; species Cabera pusaria. Next base: position 22,897,311 of record OX940888.1, read on the forward strand.
TTGTTTTCTGATCACATTTGGTATGAAAAATTCGGTCGATACTACTGAGCTATCTAATCGCAGCCTAGATCTCGCACGCAGGACGCTGCAGTGTGTCCGTACCTTTATGTAAGATAAAAAAAGGATCAATTGGTACTAAAAAGGTTTTGTTTACATTGAACATTTAGAGTTTTGAAATGTTCACGAGTTATATTCATATTTCGTTTTTATACTAACCGGCTCTCTTTTATACTAACCGGACTCATCACGTTTATTTTTAGGATTATGTTTCGACCGGTTTCGACTCAATTTGAGTCTTTATTCAGGAGCACGCAGTCGCGCCGGGAAGCTCGTGCGACACGCCGAAAATCACAGCTTTCCTAGCCGCTTTCGGATGAAGACTATCAAATTGAGTCGAAATGGGTCGAAACATAATCCGAAAAATAAACGAGAGTTAAGGCCGGTTAGTATACACACTAAATTGAACATGTACATTTTGTATGGTTTGTGTTCATAAAAGTCACCGTGGCGACTCAAATAGCACACAATATCTCTAAGACAAACAAATAAGTTACTCGTAATATTGAGCGTGATATTTTTTTAGGCCAGCCATCAAATATTTTTGAAGTTATACTTCTTTTGGCGCGATAGAGAAAAATGATGAGAGTGAATTTTTACGATGCGCGCGCACACCGACATCTAAATTTAACATCGTGAAGTTAGTTCTAGGTGGTACGATGCGCGCGCACACCGACACCTAAATTCTACACCGTGAAGTTAGTTCTAGGTGGCATGACTATGTTCAAGTTGTATATGTCATATTTAACGTCATATTTTTACGTTAATAAAACCTTTTTTATTTAAATAAAATCTTTTTGATTAATTTTAATATTTATCGTTAATCACTACTGCATTTTAGTTATTTTTTTTCCATACGCCACAGAAGTATAACTTCTAACGCGTGTACATAAGTTCACACTCTTTTTTGTTCGGTAATTTTTCCATAGTTCCAAGTTCCATATTTTTTACGAAACAACAAAATATATTCCCTTTCTGTATAAGTCTCATGTCAGTGTTACTTTCAGAACTTGATAATCCAGCAACAAACGAGACAGTTACAAAACGTACCAACACGGCATCGGCTTGGGAATAATCAATTTCGAAAAATACTCATTCGCCGCTTTCAAGAGAGACGAACAAAATATCTTCAAAGATTTATACAACGGGTACGTTTCTACCAACGGCAGCGTCCCAATTAATTACAATGAGTGGCTCGTCATGAATAACTTCGGAATATTGGCCGATACCCAGGAGTCTCTGTTTGAAACGAAGATTACGAAACGCAGTACCGCGGATAATAAAAGGCAGTTTATTAATACTGTGAAGAAGGGAGATATACTCGTTACTGGGCGTGGAATAGGAGGCTTTGGTTTTGGGTTTTAAAGATGCCTGTTGGTGACGGATAGGAGCATGGTATCCCAGATAATAACCAACAGGTTCCTAAAGACAAATGATTCGATCAACACGCGTCCGATTGGACTACTGTTTACCGCTACCCTGATAGCTCCGTAGCCAGCCAAGCTGTGACATGGGCTGACCACAAAAACAACGACCCTACAGGAAGCGCTACGAAGACTATCCAGGTCATTAAACACGAGCCACTGCTTGAAGCTCGTGATTCAGGCGTATTACTATGGAACAGGATATAAGAAAGTGATCCGATGTTGATCACTTTCTTATATCGTCATAACAATTGCTATGACGTTAATGCCAACAGGTGAAGTAGCGATCAAATATAACTTAAGCAATAAATAAAATTGATATTTTCAACGCCAAAGTGGGAGTACAGACCTGCAGTGAATCGATAGGACCACACGGATTTGGCAGTAGGAATCACAGGGAGAAAGAGGGACTTTTCTTGATAAACTCGTTCTGCAAGAAACAGCCCCAAAAGAAGTGGACGTGGCAAAGCCCCGACACTGTGACTAAAAATGAGATCGACTTCATCATTACGGACAAACGGCGCATATTTAGAGACGTCTGTGATCAGTAGGTTCAACACTGGAAGTGATCACCGACTTGTACAAGGCTCTCTGGATATCGACTTGTCCCAAAATCCCGATTGACGAAGTCCACGCTCCAACCAAACCTACTCCAAACCGTTGTTGGGTCCGAAACATTCCAATTAAAATTGGAAACTCGATTTGCTGCCTTTGAAACCACAGATGACGTAGACCAGAAACTCGAAGAAGTGGTGGAAATCCTCAGGAATGAAGGGACAATGTAATGCAAGAGCAAGCGTACGGGCAAAAAGTCCAAGTTTTCGGCAGAAACATTTCGTCTAATGGAAGAGAGACGAAAATACTCATTGTCAGCTTTGTCAATTAACCAGCTGCGCAACCAAAACCATTAAGAAGCTGGTCAGACACGACCTCCGATCCTCTAACACGCTCTTGATTAAGGAAGAAGCCGTTGAAGAGGGTTAAGTTGTCGACCGATAGCGAAGTCCCGACGTGAGGGGCTCCTCCACGTGTCCGTCTGATATTAGCAGAGGGCGCAGTGTGACTCGGGCAGGGCGGGCTCGGTGGTGGGAGCCACCCAGTGGTGGGGCCGAGCATATGCTCGAGCCAAGTGGAGGGGCTGTTTACGGCCGATGGAGGGTTTCTTGCATGCCATTTTGGCGTGCGAGGTGGATGGTAAACGGTGTGTGAGTAGGGGTATGTGCCCTTCGCACACTAGTCATTTGAGGGACGACGGATGTGGGGCGTTGCACAGGAAAGCGCGTGCCGCATTCCTCTGTTATAGAGGGGTGCACTTGTGTACCAGGTCGTGGGTCCAATGGGCCGAGTGGTGGGGCTGGCGACGGTCGAAGAGTGGGGTCTCGCATGCCACTGGCACTGGCATGCGAGTCGAACAGTGGACGGTGTGCGATTAGGGGTATGTGCTCTTCACACACCAGTCATCAGAGGCACAGAGGGTGTGGTAAGTTTGACGAGAAGACGAGCCACACTCCTCTGTCATTGTGGGGTAACTGTTGGAGAGTCGGGGGACTCTTCAACGGCTTGCACTACCCCACATGACGGTTGAGGGGTGACCTTGGTGAGCAAGGTTATCCCTCCACAGCGGCAGAGGCCCCTTTGGGTCTGCCACCGGGGCAAGGTGGTGAATGCCAGCGCGATCCCATCTTGCCCCACTACGGTGGATGACGGCTCACCCCAGGTTTTTAGTGCGGTATCCTGCCTTTAAGGCAGCGAGTCCCACATAATCATCTCGCTCCCCCGGGCGAATGGTATCCATAAAGGATTTTACTGGGTCCAAAAAAGGCTGGGCTCAGTGGCATGACTTGGGAGAGGCCTATGTCCAGCAGTGGACTGATACCGCCTGATATAATGATGATGATTTTCAACTGCCAAATTTCGTCACTTCACCACGCTTAAATTATTGGCATTACATAAAAATGTAGAGAAATGGCACAAAATGTACTCCGTGGTAAAAATTGCACCCTAGGGAACTAAGAACTTGTGAACTGAAAACACTAAACTGTAACATGTTTCACGAATGTGCTGTAACTACTCTATACTATTCGAACGTTATTGCTAAGAGCCAACAAAGATGACTTTTACTTTACCAGATAAAATGTCCATTGTCGCCTCCTATAGTTTCCAATATTGATAGAAAATGTTGAGTGAAATGACCCTTAACGGACCACACTATAATTACGCGTTGACTGCCCATAAAGCCTTTCATTTCTAGGCTTTTGTTATTGGATAACTGTTACTACTAAGTCCCTCTGTGATCCTGCGCTATTTCTATGAGCATGTACTGACTATTATGATAAAAATATTTGAGTTTTACAGAGTCATTGGTAAATATAATTATAATATAATCAAAGCTATAAGATTTAACATTTAACCATGCCGACGGTATTCGAAACTCTCGCCTCCCGGGAACATGCCCAGATGCAGTACCAATGCGATCGCATCATCACTTTACATCTAGTGAGATAGTGGTCAGCGCTTACCTATATAGGAAATGAAAATGAAAAATAAAAATGAAAAATGTTTATTGCCAAAAAGGTATTACAAAACATAATAATCCACGTTTATATAACAAGTGGTAACAAATAAACGTTAGGGGAAATTACGGTAAATCCAAACTAGGCTCGAGACCTGTATCTTGGATTTCCGAGTGCGTATCTAAATAGGAAAATAACACATAAGATACGTGCAAATTTAACTAAAATTAATATTATAGCATAATGAATCTAATCTATATAATAAATGCTCAGTTTTACAATTGATTACTTCTAACTTAAATAGTTTTACTAGTTTGCGTATTGTTAACCAAACTTAACTATACATTCTTCATTATTAGAATATAATAAATAATATGTAATGTTTTAAATTTTTTTTTTTTTTATAGGTTAGTAGGGTAGTTTGAAAACAGACATAACAGCGAGCATAAGAATTGTTTAACATAGATAAGCCGCAAAACATGTTAGTACGTTCTAGTGATGTAAACCACTGAGGAGTATAATGGTATAAATGTCGATTATGAATATGGTCGATAGAAATGTTACTTCCTATTAATAATAATAAAATTGCAGTTATGCTGCAGTAGGATATCATTCGGCGTACACAGTGGTGAATTTATCAATTTAGTAACTCCTAGATTTTAAGAAGTATTTAGCATTGCATAAGCTTCATAATTCGGATTAGATACAAAGTGAAAGTAAATATTTAAATATGGCTAAAGCTTAATGTAAAGTTTTAGATAGAAGTTATTGACCAGGACAGATTATGACTATAGTGTTCTTGCTGTTACATGATTATCGATAAATTCTTATAGTTACTTTTGTGGCACCACAACACTATTGTTAGGAATATAGGATAGTATAAAAAAGTAATATTATGAAACCCACTATACAAGCAATTTTTCTGTAAAATTTGAACCAAATCGTTCGATAACTTCTTTAACCGTGAAGAGGCAACATGAAAATAAACAAACAACCTTTTTTATTTTTATCATTGATGTTGATATGACCTTCTGTCGTGGGCTAAATATCTCCATACCAATAATATGAAGCATCTCACTCATAAAAAACTGCAATTATTATCAGTACCTACCAATGTGCGTAAATAACTTAGCCAATCACTTGCAAATACTTCAGCATAGTAATAGAAATAACTGATAAAATATGTATAAACAGACATTACAAACATGTTGACTTTTATATGTGTTATCAAACAGCAAAAAGGGACTTTACTTGTATTTGAGCACATGTTTCTGTGTATTTATGAGTTTAATACAGGATGTAATGCAATTTTTTTCATAATCTCTTAGGCTCGCTTGCAGAGACCAGAGTTAATACATAGGTATTTTGATAAGGATTATGCAATATCTATAATCGAATTTTGTATACGTAATTGCGATGTTTTTCTCTATTTTTCGCAAAACTATTTTAGATAAGCCAATCTTTTTCATTTATATTTAAGTAAACATACCGTATTTTTCGCTTTAAGTTGATTTGTGTTATTCGGTTTTGCTTTTTATCGTTAATATGTGCATTTAAGAGTTTAATACAGGATGTATTAAACTCTTAAATACATCCTTACTAATATTATAAATGCGAAAGTAACTGTCTGTCTGTCTGTCTATCTCACTTTCACGCCAAAACCACTGAACAGATTTAAATGAAATTTGGTACACAGATAGTCTAGAGCCTGAGAAAGGATATAGGCTACTTTTTAATGCGAAAAGAAGGTTGTAAGGGGTTGAAAGGGGGGATGAAAAGTTGTATGGAAGTATCGTCATTTTTAAAGCTAGAAGCTTGAAACTTATTGTTTAGGCTGTTGATTTGATATAAATGAATATGACATTCAAAGATTGTAATAGTTTTACCCTCAAGGGTGTAAAATTACAGTAGGGGATGAAAGATTGTATGGAAATATGTAAGGTTTATGTGAATGTTCTACTGAACCAATTTAAATGAAATTTAGTTCACAGATATTCAAGAGCATGAGAAAGGACACTGTTTACTTTTCGAGTGGTGGGGAGGAGAAGGGGAGTGGTGGGGGAGGGTAGGAGGAGGTAATGTGGAAGTGAGGGTAAGGGGGAGAGGGAGGGTAGGGTAAGTTAGAGGAAGAGGAGGGGAGGTGGAAGTGAGGGGAAGGGGAGGGGAGATTAAGTAAGGAGAGGGGGGAAGGGGGGATAAGCATGGCGTAGTAGGGTGCGGTGTAGCTGGGATACGTATGTGTCTTATTATTTAATGCTACCCAAAGACACTATTCCACACGGACGAAGTCGCGGGCACAGCTAGTTTTTTATACAATTTAAAATTTACAATTTTTTTTTAACTCTTAGGCCTGCTTGCAGAGACTAGTTATGCATATTTTGATAATCCAAGGTTATGCCAATATCTACAATCGAATTATGTATACGTAATTGCAATATTTTTCTCTATTTTTCGTGAAAATATTTTTTGGTTATTGTTTTTTATCGTAATTTGTCCGAACAAGAAGAAAATAAACTAAAGACAAAACTAAATCAGTAACTATTAAAAAAATCATTGATATGGCCCGTTAGCGTAAAAAATAATTTGACTTTTAATCCGGAGGTCCCCGGTTCAATCCAAGCCGTCTATCATCATCATCGGCCTATTTCTGTCCACTGCTGGACATAGGCCTCACCTATGGCACGCCACTGAGCTCGATCTTCAGCTCTTTGCTTCCAACCGCTGCCAGCCAGCTTGCGTATATCATCGCTCCACCTAGCTGGAGGGCGCCCTACACTCCGATTACCGAGCCGTGGTCTCCACTCTAGAACACGTCACACGTCCACTCTAGAAGCCGTCCATGCACCAATGAATTTATTTTTGTGTATTGAAGGGATTTTTAAGCGCAATAAACAAGCAATTGATCACTATCTCACCCTGATGTTAAGTAACGTTGTGGTCCTAGATGTAGCTTGCTTGCCTTTGGGTGCTCGTCTACTGGTGGTAGAAGCTATATATTTCAATATAATTTTGATATAAATAAATAAATTTAAAAAAATCAATCTTCCGTCTGACCACATCATCGTTTACCACCAGGCGACATAGCGGTCAAACGCTAGCCTATCAGATATAAAAAATAATATGAACATACTGTATATTCTAGGGGATTTATTTCATAGCTAAAACATTTACCTTATACCTATAAGCACATGCTACAAATAAGTATAAAATGAGTATCGCACGTCCAGAACCATCAGTAATCTTCAGATAGTCTTAGAGAAAAGACAAGGAATTTAAAATGAAGGGATATTTCTTCATATTTGCTGTTGTTCTAGCGATAGTCGCTTCTACATTAGCCGAAGCGCCAGTCGATGGTAAGTCTAACATATTTATTTGTGCTGTACTAAGTATATCTATCACTAAGTAGATACAGATGGATAGGTTTCTGTCGCCAAAACATCTTATCTGTTCCAGCAGCTGTCTTTAGGAGCCTGTTTGTCATTCTAGGCCTATTGTGCTATACCATCCTCGATCGCATCTTTACTTACCTACAGGTGAGATAGTGAACAAAAAGTTTCGCTGTTCGCTGCTGAAAACACACACCGTGCGTTTTTTGATTTTTTGTATCGGAAGTAAAATTAACAAATATATATAATTAATTTTTTTTTTAATTATTTTTTTCACTAGGTATGCGTGTGCCCTTCTACAGTACGATTTTAGTTTAAGCTACGAAAAAAATAAAATAAAAAATATATATATATGCGAAAAAGTGCCGCAGTCAAAGTGAAGTTTTCATAGTCACTAACACCTTTACAAATATTACAACAGGTTATTTACCATGTTTTTCACTACTTATGTAAATCAGACTTATGCAATTTCTCTCAATATCTCATCTGATGTTGTGACGATGCGGAAGAAGTCATCGTGATAATTTACAAAATAAATGGCAACGAGAAGAGTCTGATTGCGGTTAGAAACGAATAGCTCAAGATCGAACTCAGTGGCGTGCTGCCATAGAAGAGGAGGATGTCCAGCAGTGGATGAAAATTGGCTGATAAAGATGATACTGGTAATTATGAATGAGAAGAGGTGCAGGACAATAGACTTTAGTCCAATCCATATAAGTCAACTATCTCCACCCATCTTTCAATCAAGCTACCACCGAACATTACCCACGCTGCAACTCGGCGAACCGATTGGCAACACGTATTTATTTGGTGGTTGCTTCGAGCAACCACCGAACACACCAGTAGTCATACCGGAATCGTGCGTGTAGGGTAGTTTAACTTCTAAGCCTACGGACGCAGGAAGGTAACAATGACCTCCCCGTGGGTCAAAATCACTGCATATTATATTTATCAATCATTATAAAACAAAGTCCACCTAGTAACACCTAAATAGATATTCATTTTCAATAAGTGTATTTCTATCTGTTCTAGAACTGCAAGCAGAAGATATGCCTCTACTTCAACGTCTGAAGAGAGAAACCTGTAATGATATAAATGGTTATAGATACTGCGACCAATTTTGTCGTCGTTTAGGTTTTCCAGGCGGCGCTTGTGTGAGGAACAAATGCGATTGTGACAGATTTTAGAGTCAAAATTAATTATTAGATAAACACTTAACTGAGCTGCACTACCTTACTTTAACCGTAACTACAACTATTACGTAGTATAACAGGTGTTTTTGTATGAAGTTTGACTGATTTTTTACGTTTATTATAGTTTATTTATTTATTTCAGAAAATAGTATAGTAATAGTAATAACTTACAGCATTGCCAAAATGCTAACTATTCAAGTTATTACAAGTAACTAAATATTTTAACTTAAAAATATTCTTAAGTTATTAATAATAACACTCAACTTATCGTTAAATATGTCAACATGTTGGAACTGATGCACGAATACATTGATGACAGACATCGCCCGTAGCGTTGGCGCATGGAGGGCATAAAGTTAGATGGCACAACTCAGCTTGGCTTAGCATTGACACATCATGCTTTTATGCATGGAGAATGGACTCTAATCCGTGCTTTTATGTTATTTTTACTAAACACGTGTTTACTTTATGGTGTTTTTTTTCTCAAGATGTGTCTACTATTTATTCAACTCTCGCCCACTTTTTAGTTTGAATGCTTCTACTACGAAGACCTTTCCCAATGTTTTCGAATGATTGCTTGTTATTTATTTATTTTTACTCGACTACGGCGAAGCAAAAAGGAGAGTTATGTTTTTGACCGGTATGTAAATAATAATATCTATGTATGTAAGTATGTATGTATGTATTTATGTTTGTATGTATGTTCATCTGTTCGAACGGATAAGTATTTTTTTTTAATAAAACCTTTTTTATTTAAATTAAATCTTTTCAACACAATTTAAAAAACTTATTAAACTAAAATATTAACTATGACAAATGATTCAAATAAAAACTACAAATAATAAATGGAATTTAGGTCGCTGTCTGCTGGTAGAGTACCCAAAAAGCTGGCACAATACCTCTTTGAATCGGAAAACTAATGCGTTAGCCGAGGTAAGCGCCAGCTCTTTGGTCGAGGGAGACATCGATTAGGCGTCTAGACAGCTCCCTAACAAAACCGCGTGCTTGTTGACCCCACGGGCCCATGGTTTCGACCCCAAACGGAAGAAAAGCATAGTTGCCACCGATGCTTATATATTTTCTCCGTTTGAGAGCCTCTGCTGCGTCTGCAGCTGCTCCTGCCGCCCGTGAGGTATTATGGAGATGGGAAACTGCCAATGTGTCGACACACGTCGCATCCCACACTAGCGGCTTCCCACGACACCAAGGAACCAACGTCATGCCGTCAGACCTCTTACCATCGTCATGTGCGATACCGTTCGGCTCTAAAATAGCCGGCACGTTGACGGTGGCAAGAGCCCGACGGATGACGTCGTTCAGTGAGGCGTGTCGAGAAAGCCGTCCCGCACTGCGACGACATGAAAGACCGCGGTGACCCAGTCTATCCACCTGGTCACCGCAGCGACAGAGATAACGAGCGACGGATAAGTTCGATCCTTTTAAGTTTATATAATACACGTTACATAGTGAATAGGTACAAACTATTATATATAGCGATCTCAGATGAGAATATTTTCTTGTTTCATTCTTTTTAACCGACTTCAAAATACGTAGGAGGAGGTTTTCAATTCGACCGTATATATATTTTTTTATGTTTGTTCGCGGATAACTTCGTAGTTTATGAACCGATTCTGATCATTATTTTTTTGTTGGAATGGAAATGTTCCAAGTGTGGTACCATGGTAATTATCGAGGTCTGATAAGTATCTCCAGAGATATGGAGATAAACACCTCAAAATTGGTACTGAAAATTAATAGCGCGGCATTACTTATCAGATCTCAATGAAAATAAAATGGGACCACTTCGAAAACGTATTCTACCGATTACAAAAAAAATCATTCGAATCGGTTCAGAATTGACGGAGTAATCGCGTAACATACACACGAAAAAACATACAGACGAATTGAGAACCTCCTTCTTTTTGGGAAGTCGGTTGAAAATTGTTACGTTACCGTCTTTCCGTACATTTACCCGTAATTGCAGTTCTGCGAGTGCTTCTTGCAGAAACCTTAAAACCAAGATTTTCTCGCTAGCTTTTGAAACATCATCCACTATATAATCTGTTCTATACTTTATTGTTTGGAATCCGATGCAAATCAACTTAGTAAGAAAAAATTGTGTTTGACTGAAAACACAGAGGTGGTAGGAGCATATTATGTCGATATTTCGCCTGACTTGCGACCAAAAAGTAACTTACCACACCATCAAGGGGAAAATCTGCCGCCATAACCTTACGGTGTTCCGGCAGCACGTAGCCTTTGAGAATCAGAGGTAATATTAATTATTTTTTACTCAGAGTCAAAACGGTGAACACGCTAGGCCTAGAATACACTGATTCTCAAGGCACATAGAGACATGCCGCGCGAGTTTTTCAACTAAATTCCAAAGAGGAGGAGTTCTCAATAATTCGTCAGTATGTTTTTTTATTTTTTGTGAGTATGTTACCCGATTACTCCACCGATTGTCAATTTAATCAAAATCTGATGAGTATATTCAGAGATATGACGATAAATGTCTCATACTTGCTACAGAAACTGACTCGCGCGGCATGGAAGTTCGGTAGGTGTAGCACGGTGTAGCAAGTTTGAGTTATTTGGCCATGGAGCCGCCCTACTAGCGAAGAAAATAATCATTATATTTGGTTTATGAGCTAATGAGCTGGATTCATTAAAAAAATCCATGACACTGGCTAGGTGGCTTTTTTTAACCTACAAAGTCGTTCAAGTTTGTTTATTATTTTTTGTTTGTTTATAATAATATTTTTTATTTATTGGAGCAAAAATTGTTTGAAAATCACATTATGATAAATACCTATATAGGAAACTAGAAGTGCCCCGCGGCTTCGCCCGCGTAAAAACTTATTTCATTTACTTAAAACTTTTCTTTTGAAATATTTTCTATCATAAGAACATATATCAAAGAAGAATTAGCCAAATCAGTCCACCCGTTTTCAAGTTATTGCGTGACTAAGAAAAAAAGGAATTCATTTCTATGAAATCTGAAAAACCATATTGATTTTCAGACATTTCACCCTCTTCCTCTTAGCTTTCGAAAAATCCTGAATCATGTATTTACCTTATTTATTTACAGAAGTACTAATGTAAAGTTTCGAATAAAAATTATCTAATCTTGTTTCTCCATACAAACTATGAACACCCGTTATTGATTTTCAGACTTTATTACCCTCTTAGGCACTCACGGTTTGACTAGTCCACCGACTTAAAGTCACCCACCGAGCTATGGAAAGAGCTATGCTCAGTGTTTCTCTGCGAGATCGAATCCGGAACGAAGTAATTCGCCAGAGAACTAAAGTGGTCGACATAGCTCAGTGGATTAGCAAACTGTAGTGGCAGTGGGCTAGTCATATCTGCCGTAGGACTGACATATTACTGGCGGAGAAATCGAATGATACAAACGCAAACAGACGCATTGAGAACCTCCTTTTTTTGTGAGAGTGGGTCAAAAAAACAAATCTTACCCATGGTGAGCCCATAACTATTAAATTGAGTTATTATGGACTTGTATGTTTTGGTGACATGGGGTATAGAGATTATGAGAATTAAGGCTAATTAGGATTTGAATCTAAGTTTAGGTTTATAGGATTGTCGATAGCTGTTATAACGTTTGACCACTATCTCGGCAGGTGGTATGATGTGGTCAGGAATACTTTTTTGTTATCGTTGAGTGAAATCTTTTACATTTCAAAAAGTTTCATCATCATCAGCCGGTATCAGTCCACTGCTGGACATAGGCCTCTCCCAAGAAAAGAAGTTTATATAGGTTTTACTTAAACTTTAGATGTAAAGCTAAACAAAACAAGAACCAGCCAAGTCGAGTCGGACTCGCCCACCGAGGCTCCCGTACTAACGTTGGTAAGTACCAATTAAGCTAGACCTCTAAATTGTATGAGCGCTCATATAACTCAGAGGACTTTCTTAATTGGCGTGAACTATGTATGTAAGGGGACACCCTTTAATTTTATTTTTTGGATTTTTTCCTTTATTTGTGCTGCTTGCTAAATTTCATGATTCTAGATTAACGGGAAGTACCCTATAGGTTTTCGACCCAAAACCTACAGCGTACTTCTGGCGGACCTAGAATTGTCAATTCTGGTTAATAACATTTAAAATTTGGTAAATACACGTAAACCTATGAAAGCTGGGTAGCCTCACAGAAAGAATAATAATTGTTAAATAATGTTACGTGCGGGGTGGTATTAAAATGCCAATCCGATGAGATGAACGTTTATTTCCACTTATCACTAGGTTAGCACAATGTTCCACAGTAGTTGTCCAAATCGTCTTGCACAATTATCAAAAGTCCGTTAACACACACTGAGGTCGTTGGTAATCACAATCACTGATTTCACTGTTCACAGTTCACAACACTAGTTCACTGATAACACTTAACGATCACTTGGTCGCTATCCGCGCTTAGATAGTTACACTGTCGCTTCCAGAGAAAGACTGACTCAAGCCGCGGTTTCAACGTCTTATATAGGACGAGAATATTTCTACAGAACTTTCCAGTATTGACTCGAAACAATAGACAAAAGACGTTCAAAACAAAGCAATAACAATCACAAACAAAAGGGGCGGCTTTCCTTTGAGCATTTGACGTAAACAACTTTACCATACATGCTAATTTGATCTCTAACTACTTATGAATAAGGTTCAATCTTAACTACAAAACTAGGTACATTGACTAGGGTCTGAATTCCCGGAAGGTTACATTTATGACGGTCGGGTCCGGTGTTTATAGCCCCTAATTAGTCTATTCTTTCCCACGGTATTTTTGTTCGAGAAGCTTGGCGAAACATCGCGACTCGACGACGCGATGTAACATTATCCCCTTCTTAGTTATGATCGTCCCGATCATCATTTGTTCCATGGTATCGTGTAAGTCGATCGATGTGTACTACCCTCGGCTTTCCTCTCTGGCCTCCTTTAATGCGGTAGGTAACGTCGTTTATCTTCGTGATAATCTGGTATGGTATTTCCCAATGAGCCTGCAGCTTCGGACTTTTTCCTTTCCGTCGTAGTGGGTTGTGCAACCAGACGAGAGTTCCTTCTTCGAAACCCATCGTATTCGCTCTACGATCGTACCGGGTCTTCATTTTTTCACCAGTTTTTAAACTATTCTCTCGAACTATCCTGTGCACTTCGTCCAGCTGACTACGAAGATCACTGACATAGTCGGTTACAGGCTTCGGAGCATCTGGCGGGGAACCAGTGATGGCGTCGATAGGAAGTCTTAGTTCGTGTCCAAAATTCACATTTGCAGGAGTTATACCAGTGCTGTCATGGGTAGCGGAACGGTATGACAACAAGAACAGAGGTATGTACTGATCCCAGTCACGTTGATGTGCGTCCACGACTTTAGCCAGGTGATTCTCCAACGTCTGGTTAAACCTCTCAACCATTTCGTCTGACTGTGGATGAGCTGCCGTTGTCCGCGTCTTTTGGATCCCGAGGAGGGTGCACATTTCCTGAAATAGGGTAGACTCGAAGTTCCTTCCTTGATCGGAATGCAGTTCCATCGGTACACCAAATCGACAGATCACTTCTTGCACCAACTTCTTTGCAACTGTCTTTGCTTCCTGGTTTGGTGTCGTGAAAACTTCGGGCCATTTGCTGAAGTAATCTTGCACTACGATGATGTACTTGTTGCCTTCTTCAGTCTCGGGAAATGGCCCGGCAACATCCACGGCAATGCGCTCCCATGGTGCCCCAACATTGTACAATTTTAGTTGTCCTTTACTTCTTGTCTTCGGTCCTTTTACTGATGCGCAAGCGGTGCACTTCCTGCACCAATCTTCTACATCCTCGCGGCTGTGTACCCAGTAGAATCGTTGACGAACCTTCACAAGAGTTTTCTTGACTCCCAGATGTCCACCAGAAACTCCATCATGAATGTGTCGTAGTAGAGATGCCACTTTACTCCGGGGAACAACGACCTGCATCGTAGTTTCTTTTCCATTGCTGTTTTCCCATTTTCGGTACAAGATTCCTTGTTCCAGAGTCAGGCTGTCCCACTGAGCCCAGTAACTTTTTGTAATCGGGCTACAAGCTGACACGTCGCTCCACTGGGGCTTGTTTCCAGACTTTATCCAATCCAGTACAGGTCGTAAATCTCTGTCCTCCAATTGTGCTTGTCTCATATTTTCGCCGTTCCATTCGTCATCTGTTCTGTCCATCCTGATGACTCTGACTTCTTCTCTAGACTCGTGCTTTTCGCAGTGTTTACAGTCATCTGCACAAGGTCTTCTTGACAGGGCATCGGCGTTGCTATGGCCCTTTCCACTGCGATGTTCTGTCACGAAGTTGAACTCTTGAAGTTGCTCGATCCATCGTGCCACTTGACCTTCCGGGCTCTTAAACTGTAGAAGCCATTTTAGAGCAGCGTGGTCAGTTCTGAGCGTAAACTCCCTTCCGATGAGGTACTTGTTGAAGTGCTGAAGAGTCTTTACCACGGCTAGCAACTCGCGGCGGGTGACACAGTAGTTTCGTTCTGGTTTGGATAATGATTTACTGAAGTATGCTATGACCACTTCTTTGTCTCCTTGGATTTGTGAGAGAACTCCTCCAATTCCCGTGTTGCTGGCATCAGTGTCCACAATAAATCCTCCATCTCTGGTAGGGTATCCCAAGATCGGCGTTTCACACAGTCGCTGCTTTAGATCGTTGAAGGCGGTTTCACACTCCAAGTCCCATTCAAATGTGCGCTTTTCTTCTGTCAGCCGATGTAAGGGTTTGGCAATTCCAGAAAAGTTCTTGACAAACCGCCGATAGTAAGCGCATAGTCCCAAAAACGACCTTACATCAGTTTTATTCTTCGGGGTAGGCCAAGTTTGAACAGCCTTGATTTTGTCAGGATCAGTTTGTACCCCGTTTTCCGAAATGATGTGTCCAAGGTAGCTGACTTTGGATTTAAAGAAGTCACACTTTTTGGCACTCAGCTTCAGGTTTGCTTCACGTAGACGGTTCAAAACCTTCTCCAGATTCTGCAGATGTTCAGTAAAATCACGGCCCAAAATGATGACGTCATCCAGGTACACCAAGCATACGTCTCCCAGTAATCCAACCATTACTCTGTCCATGAGACGTTCGAACGTTGCTGGAGCATTACACAGTCCAAATGGCATGACGTTGAATTGCCAGAGTCCATTTCCAATGCCCGTACTGAATGCTGTCTTCTCTTTGTCTTCTGGACTGATTTCTACCTGCCAGTAGCCACTTTTCAGGTCAACCGTTGAAAACCACTTCATTCCACTGAGCATGTCCAGTGTATCGTCTATTCGAGGCAAGGGGTAGCTGTCCTTCTTTGTGACTTCATTAAGCATTCTGTAATCTACGCAGAATCTGGTGGAGCCATCTTTCTTTTTCACCAGAACCACTGGCGATGACCAAGGACTTGTAGATGGTTCGATGACTTTTTCTTTGGCCATGTCTCGTATCATGTCTGCAACTTCAGCTTCTTTCGCCCATGGAATCCTTCGTGGCCTCTGTCGTATAGGTCTTGCGTCGCCAGTGTCAATTTTGTGTTTAACAAGTCCGGTACGTCCACAGTTGTTTCCAGCGGCGAAGACGTCTTTAAACCGCATCAACAGACGTTTTGCTTGTGACAGCTGAGCGAACGTTAAGTTGTCTTTGGATGATTCCAGCAGCTGTGATATTTGGTCTTCCGAGCTTGGTTCCGTAGAAGTAATATCCGTTCGTCGCAGGTACTTCACTTCTTGACATTTTCCAATTATGCTGTTTTTCTTCAGATGAACTTCTTCATTGCCAAGGTTGAGAATTCGCACACTGGCCGTTCTGTTTGTCATGAGCAATGTTCTTGCAGTAATCCAGGTCGGATGTGTGCCCTCATCTTCGGCAACTACACATAGTCCACTCTTGACTGTATTTGGAAATTTCACTCGAACAATATTTTGCGATTTTGGAGCCAACACGACGTCCTTGAGACAGTAAAGCTTACACGGTGCCGTTCCTTCGAAGAACACTTCTTGCTCAGGAAACCGGAGAACACCACGGGCCACATCCAATATGCAATGCTGCTTCTCCAAAAAGTCCAATCCCAGAATGCAATCATCAGTTATGTTGGCAATAAGCACAGGATGAATGTATGAGTGCTCACCGATGACTATCTCCACATCTGTATCGCCAAGGACAGGAACTGACTGGCCGGTTGCTGTCCGTAGTGAGCATGCTGCAGATCGATGTTTCCGTGATATAAATCGTTGCAGGAATTCAGGCTTCACAATTGTGCGCGATGCTCCTGTGTCCACTGTGAACTTGCAGGTCTTGTTGTTCAGGGTGCCCTCGACGATTAAGCTGTTCCCGTTGCACACTTGTGTCACAGTGATGGTGGGGGCTCTCTCTTGACCAGCCAGCGCCCGCCCCGCGGCCCTGGCGACGTTTAGTTTAACGCCTCCTCATCCACTTGGGTCTCGCAATTTCTGACCCGTTTCTTCGTTTTCGGGCAATCAATCCGAATATGCCCTTTTTCTCCACACCCATAACATGTCGGTCCATAACGGGGCTTCCTGGGTTCAGTCACCAGCTCCCGAACTCGGTATGGTTTGGTGTCCCGTCGCACTGCTTCCACTTCTAAAGCATGAGCCAGAGCACTCTTGAGTGTCTGATGATGTCCCAATCGTACCGCAGCGCGTACCTCATCATCCCTGATTCCATCCACGAAGCTCTGTAGAGATGTCACCTCCATGGTTGATGGCGTCGACACGTAGGCTCGTCGGACCAACCTCTCGATTTCATCTGCCCACTGTTGCAATGTCTCTGTGGGCTTCTGGGTGCGCTCACGTAGTTGTGCCCTGTACGCATGCTCCATGTGCTTGTCTCCATAGCGCGTTTCGAGGGCTTCCAGCAGGGTCTTCAGGGTCCTTTCCTCTTCAGGTATGCGTTCCAGGATAAGCTGAGCGTCTCCTTTCAGCGCTAATGTGAGCGCTGTATTTGCGTGCTCGTCTGTCCAGCCGCAACTTTTGGACAGGCTGCCCACGAAGATGTTCCGTCGAAGTGCGGCAAATCTAGCTTGAAGGGCGAGGTCATAGTGGGACCCTGGCTGCTATGTCCAATTCCTCTTAACTTCAGTTTCTGAAATTCGTTGGCCAAGTCATTCACGGTCTCCTCATGTATGTCAAGCCGCCCTTCTACTTCCTTGATACTGGTTTCCACCATTTTGATCTTCTCTCCCATGCCGGCAAGCCCGCTCTGCAACTGACGTCCAATTGTCTCTTCCAGTTTGCGGCTAGCTTCTTGTTGGGCCATCTGTACAGCCTGTAGTGCAGCCTGTTGTTCCTGGCGAGCCTCCTCCTGTTTGCGGCTAGCTTCTTCTTGTGCCGCTTGTACAGCCTGTAGTGCGGCCTGTTGTTCCTCACGTACAGCTTGTAGTGCAGCCTGTTGTTCCTGGCGAGCCTCCTCCTGTTTGCGGCTAGCTTCCTCCTGTTTGCGGCTAGCTTCCTCCTGTTTACGGCTAGCTTCCTGTAATGCAGTCTGTGCAGCTTGTTGTCCTGCTAGGATAGCGGCTAGCATGGCTTCCAAGCCTCCATCTGTAGTTCGGCTCGCTGGAGCTGCTGCAGGTGGCGCTACCATGGTGGGTGCCATTGGTGTTGCTGCTGGCTCTTCCAATGTGGATGTTCCTCCTCCCGATGCTTCGAGCTCCTTCTGCCGGGTTGCATCCATCTCCGCCTAGCGCCTGGTGCGTGGAGTACGCGTATCTTCTCTTGGAGTGATTGGCATCCCACTTCTGACACCAATTGTTACGTGCGGGGTGGTATTAAAATGCCAATCCGATGAGATGAACGTTTATTTCCACTTATCACTAGGTTAGCACAATGTTCCACAGTAGTTGTCCAAATCGTCTTGCACAATTATCAAAAGTCCGTTAACACACACTGAGGTCGTTGGTAATCACAATCACTGATTTCACTGTTCACAGTTCACAACACTAGTTCACTGATAACACTTAACGATCACTTGGTCGCTATCCGCGCTTAGATAGTTACACTGTCGCTTCCAGAGAAAGACTGACTCAAGCCGCGGTTTCAACGTCTTATATAGGACGAGAATATTTCTACAGAACTTTCCAGTATTGACTCGAAACAATAGACAAAAGACGTTCAAAACAAAGCAATAACAATCACAAACAAAAGGGGCGGCTTTCCTTTGAGCATCTGACGTAAACAACTTTACCATACATGCTAATTTGATCTCTAACTACTTATGAATAAGGTTCAATCTTAACTACAAAACTAGGTACATTGACTAGGGTCTGAATTCCCGGAAGGTTACATTTATGACGGTCGGGTCGGGTGTTTATAGCCCCTAATTAGTCTATTCTTTCCCACGGTATTTTTGTTCGAGAAGCTTGGCGAAACATCGCGACTCGACGACGCGATGTAACAATAATATTTCAGTGGGTAGTCTCGATAGCTTATTTAAAAGGCATGTTTCTATAAATCACACTTTCCGAAAATCTTTGATGCATTATTTGAACTTTGAATATGTATAGTTTTGTAGTAATAGTCAAAAGTCAAAAGTCAAAGCATTTATTTAGTATATGGGCAAATTTAAAACTTGCACTTACACACGTCAAATTACATTAGATCATATTCAATAAAAAAATATTATAGATATAACAGAAACATAACTAATTGCTTTGAATTTACACAAAAAAAAAAACAAAGGTATTGAGCCATTCAGCTTTCATCTAGACGTCGATCGTCAAACTTAAAACTCATATTTAATTCCCCTGGTTAATGTAGGATTGCCTACCGTACTATTTATTACGTGCACCCGCAACCCAGTGCATGTTTCAGTACTTCAGGCAATTTTTATCCAAAAAATTGTGAAATAATGAAATATAATTAGTTCGAACCCACCTTAATGCGAGTACAACTCCCACATTGTTATGGTCCCCTATGACCCTGTTTCTTACGTAGACGATACAATATATGAATGCTAAGAAGTCGATCGTTAATTAGTGACGAATAAAACAACAACAAATCATATAACGTTATGCAGGAGAAACTATGTCGGGGCATCGTACTGCATCTCTGGGTAAACGGGTATTCCCTCCAGATCCCAGCGCAAATCTCGTAAACAGCTGAGAGACTTAATTCATTTCTCTTTCCATTTCTGTTTTCAAATGACAAATTACACATGCGGTCATCCGTGCGCGGCAATGTATGCCGTTTAGAATGATAAATAAATATTGCCATAATTGTTATGTGCATTGGTATGGGCTGCAAGGCATCGGATCAGGAACGAAGGCTGTATAAATATGCTTGCAGTCTGGTGTAATTTTACACATTTGAGTCGACTTCAAACATGAGGGCGTGTTTTGTAATCGCGGTTTTCTTTGTCGCTTTGGTGGTTGTATATTCAACGGACATTAAGGAAAACGAAGGTCCGTATCACTTAATATTACTGGCACATTTTTTTCTTAATAACAAAAAAAATGTGTGTGTTTATGTATGTATGTAGGTACTTACGTAAGAAGTTATATTTCTTTGTAGTAATGAAAATAAGATTAACCCCAAAAATATTCTGCGTCTAGAATAAATGTGTAGAAACGACGATAAAATAATAAAATAAAAATATTTGATAATATTTCATTTAAAAAAATAATAAAAATGACTTAAATTACTTATATTATATATTTAAAAACAATCAATTGCTTTTAAGATATTTAGAGTTATTATTTGATATCAATCACGACCGTATTTAATAATTGTAACCACATGAATATATCTAATTTTTGGCTATATAAAAAACGTATTGTGATTATTGTTAATATAAAAATGCCGGAATAAATATCGTTAATAAAGATATCACTGCAAACTATATCATGAAGTTAGCCAATCTCCCTTTAGATTTATCAGCTAACTTCATGGTGTAGTTCAAAAGATCGGTCGCGTGCGCCCGCGCATCTTAAAATGTTTTTGAGTCCTTTTTAGCCAAAGATTGCTATTAGCGATAAGGCTGTCCATTGTAACATTATAATTAACATGTTTAGTACTATTGTTATGCTATATTAAGAAGTGGTACAATAAAGAATTTTATCAATCTAAAATAGGTATCAGTCACTGATATCGAAATCGCAATCGTTACGTTATATGTCCAATAGAACCATACGAGTACTTTCAATAAAACTTATGGTTTTAGTATTAAAGTCGATATTATTTTTCCAGAACCTACCCATGTTATTGTAAAGAGAGGACCACCGATCTTTTCGAAGCCACCTCCTAAGCCAGATTGTGTTTTCTACGAATGTATCCGAAATTGCAGGCAAAAAGGATACCCGAGCGGAGGGTTCTGCAATCAAAGCGGATGCGCGTGTCTGCGGTAGATTATGTACTGTCAACATTATCAAAGCGATATATTGCCGACCCATTGTCGTCTAAGTAATAAAAATATAAAATTATAGAAATGTGTTTGAGTTTGAATGGCAAAATGTCGAGTGACGTTACAAGGCATGTAGAAATCAAAATCTAGGTACATATAAAATAGTAACAGAGGCATGTGAACGCAAATAAAATAATGCGTTGACTGACACAGGCACTGTTACTCAAAATACTGTCATTCCAAAGTGTTGCGTGCCCACATAATAATTAAAAGCATGCGATAGATTCTGTTGTAAGTAGACGTCTTCGATTACCATCATTTGAGCATCATACATGTCCAGACCTTAATTAATATCAATAAAAACAGAAGCTCACGACCTAGGTAGTAGGTAACACCGTGGACCTAGGTAGTAGGTAACACCGTGTCAAATCCTGTGTGTATTTATATCATAGTGCCGATACCCTATGATATAAATATTTGTTATATCTTTTTTCATCTTAGGTACTTTTCACTATCTGTTTTTTATATACACTTAATCTATTATTGTATTAATGAATGTTTAGTTTATTATAGTTAATCGTAGTGATAAGTCCATATATTTGGTAATTATAAATAATTTGTAAATTCAAAGCATTGTCACATTTTTAAAAGCAACCGCCTTCAAAATTTTAAAATTATTTCCGTTCACGGTTGTCTGGAAGAGGTCGCTATAAGCGATAAGACCGCCCCTTAATGCTATTAACTTTAATTATTTAAGCACAAGTACTTTCTGTTTTGAAGTGGAGTTGAATAAAGTATTCATCAATCTATCTGTCTAGCTAGTCATGACCTAGGCCTATGACCTAACAATGCCAGAAAATCTGGCTTTGTCATAGTCTAGTTAGAGGAGGATACGGCACCATAGACCACATTCACATAGTGCGGCAGGTTATACAGAAGACCGAAGAGTATAACCAGCCCCTGTGTCTAGCATGCGTGGACTATGAGAAAGCCTTTGACTCCACTGAAACCTGGTCTGTTTTGACATGCACAGGGACACAAAAATAACATATGATATTTTGTTCTAAAATGCTTTAAAATTCATTAAAATTATTATGAATATCATCAACACCAATATTATAAATGCGAAAGTCAGTTTGTTTATTTGTTTGTTTGTTTGTTTGTTTGTTTGTTTGTTTGTTTGGGACTTCTTCACGGTCAAACGGCTTGACCGATTTGGCTGAAATTTTGTACAAAGATAGAACATATGGCAGAATAGGATAAAGGATAATTTGTTTTTGGCTATCGAGTCAGGGAGTCCAAATATTTTAAATTGAATTTTGTAAATATAAGATCTCTTTTCAAATAAACGGCTTGACCGATTTGCCTGAAATGTTGTATAAAGACAGTTTATAAGGCAGAAAATAATAAAGAATACTTTTTTTCTGGCTATTGAGTCAGGGGGTCCAAATATTTTTAATTGAATTTTGTAAATATAAGATCTCTTTTCGAATAAACGGCTTGACCGATTTGCCTGAAATGTTGTATAGAGACAGTTCATAGGGCAGAATAGGGTATGGGATAATTTTTTTCTGGCTGTCGAGTCAGGGGGTCCAGATATTTTTAATTGAATTTTGTAAATATAAGACCTCTTCTTGAATAAACGGCTTGACCGATTTGCCTGAAATTCTGTTTAAAGACAGTTCAAAAGGCAGAATAGAATATAGAAAACTTTTTTTCTGGCTATCGAGTCAGAGGGTACAAATATTTTTAATTGGAATTTGTAAATATAAGATCTCTTCTTGAATAAACGGCTTGACCGATTTGCCTGAAATTTTGTGTGAATACATGTCATAGGGCAGAATAGGATATAGGATACTTTTTTTCTGGCTGTCGAGTCAGGGGGTTCAGATATTTTTAATTGAATTTTGTAAATATAAGATCGTTTCTCGAATAAACGGCTTGACCGATTTGCCTGAAATATTGTATAAAGACAGTTCGTAGGGCAGAATAGGATATAGGATACTTTTTTTCTGGCTGTCGAGTCAGGGGTCCAGATATTTTTAATTGAATTTTGTAAATATAAGACCTCTTCTCGAATAAACAGCTTGACCGATTTGCCTGAAATGTTGTTTAAAGACAGTTCAAAAGGCAGAATAGAATATAGAACACTTTTTTTCTGGCTATCGAGTCAGAGGGTACAAATATTTTTTATTGGAATTTGTAAATATAAGATCTCTTCTTGAATAAACAGCTTGACCGATTTGCCTGAAATTTTGTGTGAATACATGTCATAGGGCAGAATAGGATAAAGGATAATTTTTTTCTGGCTATCGAGTCAGGGGGTCCAGATATTTTTAATTGAATTTTGTAAATATAAGACCTCTTCTCGAATAAACAGCTTGACCGATTTGCCTGAAATGTTGTTTAAAGACAGTTCAAAAGGCAGAATAGAATATAGAATACTTTTTTTCAGGCTATCGAGTCAGAGGGTACAAACTTTTTAATTGAAATTTGTAAATATAAGATCTCTTCTCGAATAAATGGCTTGACCGATTTGCTTGAAATGTTGTATAAAGACGGTTCATAGGGTAGAATAGGATATAGGATACTTTTTTTTGGCTTTCGAGTCCAGATATTTTTACTTAAATTTTGTAAAATTTAAGACCTCTTCTCGAATAAACGGCTTGACCGATTTGCCTGAAATGTTGTATAAAGACAGTTCATAGGGCTGGATAGGATATCGGATACTGTTTTTTGTCCATCGAGTCTGAGTGTTTAGATTTTTTATATTGAATTTTGTGAATGTGTGTCCTCTTATCAGCTAAACAGCTTGACCGATTCAGCTGAAATTTTATACATATTACAGTTCATATTGCATAGAATCACATAGGATACTTTTTTTCTGGCAGTCGAGTCCAGGTGTCCAGAATTTTTAAATTGAAGTATGTAAATGTATGGCCTACTCTCGGTCGGGTTAACCATTTAAGCTGAAATTTTGTACACAGACAGTCAAAAAGAAATAGAAGGGCAACGAATACTTTTTTTGGGAGGAAATTTCGGTTGTCTATATTTTTATTATGGAATTTTGTAAATGTGTGGCCTCTATTTGGCCAAACGGCTTGACCGATTCAGATGAAATTTTGTACAAACACATTGAATAGGGCATAAAAGGGCAAAGAATACTTTTTTTCGGCAGTTAAGTGTGGGTACCTATATTTTTTGTTAACTTTACATAGAGTTTGCATAATCATAAAAGTTTGACCTTAGGTTCATAGATTATGACTAAACTTAATAAGTGCCTTAATTAGGCCATAAAACTGTCAGGGTCATTAAAAGTCATCAAAATTTACGCGATGGCTTCGCTTGCCCAACGTGTTTTATCTGCTTTGTGGGAAGTATTTCATAAGCATTCAAGTTTTAACAGCCACATTTAACCTTAGGGTCATCGGTGTTGACTTAGTAGGTTATAAAAACTGTCAGCGTCATAAAACGTAAAATTTTTTGCGCCCACTTCACTCGCGCAGTGATAGCGCTCGCTGCGCTCGCACAATAATTTGTTTGATTTACTTTGTAGGTAATATTTCAGCAACTTTTGTATTTTAATAGCCACATGCATCAGAACGAGTCCATAAATTAAAACAGTACAATCTTCAATAATCATAATGATTTTTAACCTTAAATAATTGGATATCAAGTTAAACCTTTGTGTAATCAGTGTTAACTTAGTAGGTTATAAAAACTGTCAGGGTCATAAAAGGTCGTAAACATTTTTCGTGATCTCAGTTTCGTTTTCAGTGATAGCGCTTACTACGCTCGCCCAGTAATAGCGCTCGCTCCGGTCGTGCAAGCATTAGTTATATCTACTTTGTAGGAAACATTTCAGCAATAATTGTATTTAAATAGCCACATTCATCAAAACATGACATGAATTGGAACAGTACAGACTTCAATAATCATAATGATTTTTACCTTAAAATAAGTGGATATCAAGTTTAACCTTAGGGTCATAGGTGTTGACTTAGTAGGTCATAAAAATTGTCAGGGTCATAAAATGACGTAAAACTTTTCGAGCTCGCTTCGCTCGCGCATATATAGCTCTCGCTGCGCTCGCGCAAACCTTTGTTTTGTCTACTTTGTAGGTTATATTTCAGCATTTTTGTATTTTAATAGCCACATGCATCAAAACGAGTTAATTAATTGAAACAGTACAACCTTCAATAATCATAATGAATTTTTACCTTAAAATAAGTGGATATCAAGTTTAACCTTAGGGTCATCGGTGTTGACTTAGAAGGTCATAAACACTGTCAGGGTAATAAAAGGTCGTAAAAAATTTTGCGCTCGCTACGCTCGCGCAGTGATGGCACTCGCAAGTATTTGTTATATGTATTTTGTTGGATACATTTCAGCAACTTTTGTATTTTAATAGTCACATTCATCAAAACATCACATAAATTGGAACAGTACAGACTTCAATAATCATAATGATTTTTACCTTAAAATAAGTGGATATCAAGTTTAACCTTAGATTCATCGGTCTAGACTTAGTAGGTCATAAAAACTGTCAGGGTCATAAAATGACGTAAAAATTTTCGCGCTCGCTTCGCTCGCGCATTCATAGCTCTCGCTACGCTCGCGCAAACCTTTATTTTATCTACTTTGCAGGTAATATTTCAGCATATTTTGTATTTTAATAGCCACATGCATCAAAAGGAGTTTATTAATTGAAACAGTACAACCTTCAATGATCATAATGAATTTTTACCTTAAAATAAGTGGATATCAAGTTTAACCTTAGGGTCATCTGTGTTGACTTTGAAGGTCATAAACACTGTCAGGGTAATAAAAGGTCGTAAAAATTTTTCGCGCTCGCTGCGCTCGCGCAGTGATGGCACTCGCAAGTATTTGTTATATGTATTTTTTTGGATACATTTCAGCAACTTTTGTATTTTAATAGTCACATTCATCAAAACATCACATAAATTGGAACAGTACAGACTTCAATAATCATAATGATTTTTACCTTTAAATAAGTGGATATCAAGTTTAAATTTAGGGTCATCGGTGTTGACTTAGAAGGTCATAAACACTGTCAGGGTAATAAAAGGTCGTAAAAATTTTTCGCGCTCGCTGCGCTCGCGCAGTGATGGCACTCGCAAGTATTTGTTATATGTATTTTTTTGG
Source organism: Cabera pusaria (assembly GCA_954871355.1). NCBI lineage: Eukaryota > Metazoa > Arthropoda > Insecta > Lepidoptera > Geometridae > Cabera > Cabera pusaria. Next base: position 22,923,413 of record OX940888.1, read on the forward strand.
ATACATTTCAGCAACTTTTGTATTTTAATAGTCACATTCATCAAAACATCACATAAATTGGAACAGTACAGACTTCAATAATCATAATGATTTTTACCTTAAAATAAGTGGATATCAAGTTTAACCTTAGATTCATCGGTCTAGACTTAGTAGGTCATAAAAACTGTCAGGGTCATAAATTGACGTAAAAATTTTCGCGCTCGCTTCGCTCGCGCATTCGTAGCGCTTGCTGCGCTCGCAAAAACCTTTATTTTATCTACTTTGCAGGTAATATTTCAGCATTTTTTGTATTTTAATAGCCACATGCATCAAAAGGAGTTTATTAATTGAAACAGTACAACCTTCAATAATCATAATGAATGTTTACCTTAAAATAAGTGGATATCAAGTTTAACCTTAGGGTCATCGGTGTTGACTTAGAAGGTCATAAACACTGTCAGGGTAATAAAAGGTCGTAAAAATTTTTGCGCTCGCTACGCTCGCGCAGTGATGGCACTCGCAATTATTTGTTATATGTATTTTGTTGGATACATTTCAGCAATTTTTGTATTTTAATAGTCACATTCATCAAAACATCACATAAATTGGATCAGTACAGACTTCAATAATCATAATGATTTTTACCTTTAAATAAGTGGATATCAAGTTTAAATTTAGGGTCATCGGTGTTGACTTAGAAGGTCATAAACACTGTCAGGGTAATAAAAGGTCGTAAAAATTTTTCGCGCTCGCTGCGCTCGCGCAGTGATGGCACTCGCAAGTATTTGTTATATGTATTTTTTTGGATACATTTCAGCAACTTTTGTATTTTAATAGTCACATTCATCAAAACATCACATAAATTGGAACAGTACAGACTTCAATAATCATAATGATTTTTACCTTTAAATAAGTGGATATCAAGTTTAACCTTAGGGTCATCGGTGTTGACTTGGTAGGTCATAAAAACTGTCAGGGTCATAAAATGACGTAAAAATTTTCGCGCTCGCTACGCTCGCGCACTCATAGCTCTCGCTGCGCTCGCGCAAACCTTTGTTTAATCTACTTTGTAGGTAATATTTCAGCATTTTTTGTATTTTAATAGTCACATGCATCAAAAGGAGTTTATTAATTGAAACAGTACAACCTTCAATAATTAAAATGAATTTTTACCTTAAAATAAGTGGATATCAAGTTTAACCTTAGGGTCATCAGTGTTGACTTGGTAGGTCATAAAAACTGTCAGGGTCATAAAATGACGTAAAAATTTTCGCGCTTGCTTCGCTCGCGCATTGATAGCACTCGCTGCGCTCGCACAAACCTTTGTTTTATCTACTTTGTAGGTAATATTACAGCATTTTTTGTATTTTAATAGCCACATGCATCAAAATGAGTTTATAATTTGAACAGTTACAACCTTCAATAATCACAATGATTTTTTACCTTAAAATAAGTGGAAATCAAGTTAAACCTTTGTCTCATCAGTGTTAACTTAAAAGGTCATAAACACTGTCAGGGTCATAAAAGGTCGTAAACATATTTCGCACTCGCTTCGCTCGCGCTGCTGTAGCGCTCGCAAGCATTTTTTATATGTACTTTGTTGGATACATTTCAGCAACTTTTGTATTTTAATAGCCACATTCATCAAAACATGACATAAATTGGAACAGTACAGACTTCAATAATCATAATGATTTTTACCTTAAAATAAGTGGATATCAAGTTTAACCTTAGGGTCATCGGGTTTAACTTGGTAGGTCATAAAAACTGTCAGGGTCATAAAACGTCGTAAAAATTTTCGCGCTTGCTTCGCTCGCGCATTGATAGCACTCGCTGCGCTCGCACAAACCTTTGTTTTATCTACTTTGTAGGTAATATTACAGCATTTTTTGTATTTTAATAGCCACATGCATCAAAATGAGTTTATAATTTGAACAGTTACAACCTTCAATAATCACAATGATTTTTTACCTTAAAATAAGTGGAAATCAAGTTAAACCTTTGTCTCATCAGTGTAACTTAAAAGGTCATAAACACTGTCAGGGTCATAAAAGGTCGTAAACATTTTTCGCGCTCGCTTCGCTCGCGCTGCTGTAGCGCTCGCAAGCATTTTTTATATGTACTTTGTTGGATACATTTCAGCAACTTTTGTATTTTAATAGCCACATTCATCAAAACATGACATAAATTGGAACAGTACAGACTTCAATAATCATAATGATTTTTACCTTAAAATAAGTGGATATCAAGTTTAACCTTAGGGTCATCGGGATTAACTTGGTAGGTCATAAAAACTGTCAGGGTCATAAAACGTCGTAAAAATTTTCGCGCTCGCTTCGCTCGCGCATTCATAGCTCTCGCTGCGCTCGCGCAAACCTTTATTTTATCTACTTTGTAGGTAATATTTCAGCATTTTTTGTATTTTAATAGCCACATGCATCAAAAGGAGTTTATTAATTGAAACAGTACAACCTTCAATAATCATAATGATTTTTACCTTTAAATAAGTGGATATCAAGTTTAACCTTAGGGTCATCGGTGTCGACTTAGAAGATCATAAAAACTGTAAGGGTCATAAAAAGACATAAAAAATTTTCGCGCTCGCTTTGCTCGTGCATTGATAATGCCCGCTGCGCTCGCGCAAACCTTTATTTTATCTACTTTGTAAGTAATTTTTCAGTATTTTTTGTATTTTAATAGCCACATGCATCAAAACGAGTTTATAAATTAAAACAGTACAACCTTCAATAATCAAAATGATTTTTACCTTAAAATAAGTGGATATCAAGTTTAACCTTAGGGTCATCGGTGTTAACTTCGTAGGTCATAAAAACTGTCAGGGTCATAAAATGACGTAAAAATTTTCGCGCTCGCTTCGCTCGCGCATTGATAGCTCCCGCTGCGCTCGCGCAAACCTTTGTTTTGTCTACTTTGTAGGTTATAATTCACCATTTTTTGTATTTCAATAGCCACATGTATCAAAACGAGTTTATAAATTGAAACATTACTACCTTCAATAATCATAATTAATTTTTACCTTAAAATAAGTGGATATCAAGTTTAACCCTAGGGTCATCGGTGTTGATTTAGTAGGTTATAAAAACTACCAGGGTCATATAATGACGTGAAAATTTTCGCGCTCGCTGCTTAACCTTCGTTAGGTTTACCAAGTACCAAGTAATGATTAATGACTTCAACAATAGACGATATCGAGTTCGACCTAAGAGTCATCTATATTGACTTGATGATTAGGTCATTAAACTGTCAGGGTTATAATTCGCCATAAAATATTTTCACTCGCCCAATAATATCGCTCGCTACGCTCGCGCAGCTATTCACCTTATTTTCTTTGTAAAAAATGTTTTAGGAACTGTTGTATTGAGTCAAACATTTAAACAGCACAATTTCGTATACTTACCTAACCAAAATGATTAATGACTTTAACAATAGAAGATATTGAGTTCGACTTTGAGGGCCTATGGTGATTTGGCCTAAGAGATCATCGATCTAGACCTCAATGGTCTAAAAGACACAAATAACGCGGGCGAAGCCGCGGGTAACAGCTAGTTTGTTAATATAAACAAAATTCAAGTTTTTAGACTACGTATCTAATATTGATACTAACGAAATAGGACACCGTAATATTACTCAATTTAGCCTTAGATACTCGTCATTAATATTAAATGCTAAAACTAAGAAAATCTATAACGTTAGTATTTCCCCTTATTGACTAATTTATACGGAGACAAGAAGTAACTTGGAATGGTGGAAGGAACAATCACTTTACCAATCAAGGACAGGTCCTTGATCACATTGTTATGACGTCGATGGGGCTGGAATATGGAATCTTATGGCAGCACTCCAGCTCTTCGTGCTCACTATAGGGATATCCTTGGTCTGGAAATTCTGATGAATTTGCTTACGTAGTTCACTCCATCGTTCTCGAGGTTCCACGGTTCATTTTTCCACATTTAGCCACTCCGTAGAATAAAATATATGTATTAATTACATCACCTTCATCAATTGCGTTCTCGCACTGGCTGGAAATTCAGCCACGGTGGTTCATCAATTGCGTTCGCGCGCTGGCTAGAAATTCAGCCACGGTGCTACAACGCATAAAAATGGTCTTTTCTAATTGTTAATTAATGAAACAAAATGAATGAGGCGATTCAAGAATAATATCGTTTAAAAACTAAAAAACAACCGACTTCAATGCCGCGCTATTCATTTTCAGTACCAATTTTGAAATGTTTATCTCAATATCTCTGGAGATACTTATCATACCTTAAAATTACCATGGTACCACACTTGGGATATCTCCTTTCGAACGAAAAAAGAATAATCGAAATCGGTTCATAAACGACGAAGTTAACCGCGAACAAACATAAAAAAAAAAAAAATAAATATATATATTTATATATATATATATACGGTCGAATTGAGAAACCTCCTCCTTTTTTTGAAGTCGGTTAAAAATAGAAATATCACAACTGACTGAATTAAGAGACAACGCACAGCCTAAACCGCTGGTTGTAGAGACTTTAAATTTGGAAGGTAGGTACACTTAGTACGTAGGGGTATACTAAGAAAGGATTTTATAAAATTAACCCCTAAAAGGGATGAAACGGGGGTTCAAAGTTTGTACGGAGAAACAAAATAAGATCTAGAACTAAATAAGTCTTTTTTTTCGAAACTTCACACAAGTACTTCTGTATATAAATAAGGATACGTGTTTCAGGCTTTTTCAAAGTTTTACCTCTAAGAGGGTCATCATTATCAGCCGGTATCTCGAGTGTTCCGGTTGCAAAAGCGTGCAATACGTGCAATTGTTAATGTCTCGCAAACTACTTCGGCAAAACCCTACTTCAGGTCTCTAGGTATTCTTACATTACCGTCAATAATGATTTTACAAGTAGCGGTGTCTGCGAGACAGACTCTGGGCACGTACGACAGACTCGGCGACACCCACGCGTACATTACGCGCCGGAGGGGTCAACTGGTAACTGTGAGGTGTGCGCTCGCCAAGTCTACTAAGTTGACGCATGCCATGGTGCCGGCAGTCTACAACCGCCTGCCCAAACATGTTAAAGAATCTCCGAATATCATACTTTACAAGTTGAAACTAAAGCGCTGGCTTGTTAATCAGGCCTTTTACACTTACGCCGAATTTTTGGCCATAAAATTATAAATTTAATTAAAATTATTAAATGATAACACTTAATTTTATTGATCTTTTTATGATAATTTGACTTGTATTTTTTAAATATCAATAAATGATTATGAATTATCAGTCCACTGCTGGACGTAAACCAAGACATGCCACTGAGCCCGATCTTCGGCTCTTTGTTACCAGTCACTGCCCACCGCTTTGCGAATGTCGGCGCTCGACCTAGTCTCAGGGCGTCCTACGCCACGTTTTCCGATTCGCGGTCTCCACTCTAATACCAGTATGCCCTAACAGTTATAGGTCCTACGACAGATATGACTTACCCACTGCCACCACAGTTTGCTAATCCACTGAGCTATGTCGACCACTTTAGTTCTCTGGCGAATTACTTCGTTCCGGATTCGATCTCGCAGAGAAAGCATAGCTCTTTCCATAGCTCGGTGAGTGACTTTAAGTCGGCGGACTAGTCAAACCGGGAGTGCATAAGAGTCTGAAAATCAATAACGGGTGTTCATAGTTTGTATGGAGAAACAAGATTAGATAATTTTTTTATTCGAAACTTTACATAAGTACTGTAAATAAATAAGGTAAATACATGATTCAGGATTTTTCGAAATTCCACTCCTAAGAGGAAGAGGGTGAAATGGGGTAACAAAGTCTGAAAATCAATATGGTTTTTCGGATATCATAGAAATGAATCCCTTTGTTCTTAGTCACGGGAAAACGGGTTGATTTGGCTAATTCTTCTTTGATATGTTTTTATGATAGAAAAGTTTTTGAAAGAAAAGTTTTAAGTAAATGAAATAAGCTTTTAAAGCGGGCGAAGCCGCTGTGCAATTCTAGTTTCCTATATATAGGTATTTATCATATTGTGATTTTCAAACAATCTTTGCTCCAATAAATAGAAAATATTATTATTTTCGTTAAAAATAATAAACAAACTCAAACGATTTTGTAGGTTCTGCATAAAAAGCCACCTAGCCAGTGTCGTGGATTTTTTCAATGAATTGTAACCAATAAACTAATTGTATACCAAAAATATTATTATTATTATTATACTCTTTATTCAATTCACATCACGGGCTGCAAATCGCCCGGTCCTTTGGAAGGCATTGACGGAGCCGAAGCCAACGTCAAGAGGCCCTTTACAATATGAAATTAAATAAAAATATGATTTGTGGATGGAGACATGAAAAACTATAAAAAGATGGTACTATAATTTATTATGGCTATGAATGTGTGCTGCTTGATGACTGTTTTCTGGTCTATGGGATGAGGTACGGCACCCGCCAATTATGCCTCATTTCAAAATATTAAGGCGAGTGGTGACTAGCTATACACTGAATGGACCCCCCATAAAGGCGGACCGTTATGTCGGCGCCGAGGGGCAACATTGGCGTGGATAGCTAAGGGTGTTGAGAGGTGTGCTGCACTTTCACTAAACGCTACTAGCGGCTTTATGCCTTTAACACTTCCACCCTGGAGCTTTGGTCTTAGCTCTTGCGATTCCCACCACCGGCCGGCCGGTCAAGGCAAGCCGGGGGTCAGAGGGTCTCATTTAGCCCTCATGGGATAGGGGTCCGCGGTGTCGCCACTCACCGTCGGCTCGCCACAAAGCCGCCCCTGCGGGAATTATTATTATTAATTTTTTTTTTTTTTAATAATGATTATTTTCTTCACAATTAGGGCGGCTCTATGGCCAAATAACTCAAACTTGCTACACCGTGCTACACCTACCGAACTTCCATGCCGCGCGAGTCAGGTTCTGTAGCAAGTTTGAGACATTTATCGTCATATCTCTGAAAATACTTATCAGATTTTGAATAAATTGACAATCAGCGGAGTAATCGCGTAACATACATATAAAAAAAAAACTGACTAATTACATTTACTTAATTACTATGACACATTTTAATTGTATGTTTCATATTTTAAATAAGTGTGTTTAAATAAATTTTAAGTACTGTTGTTGTCTTGTTGCAAAATAAATGATTTTTCTTTCTTTCTTTCTTTCTTTATTATTGAGAACCTCCTCTTTGGAATTTAGTTGAAAAACTCGCGTGGCATGTCTCGATGTGCCTTGAGAATCAGCGTATTCTAGGCCTAGCGTGTTCACCGTCTTGACTCTGACTACAAAATAATAGATATCACCTCTGACTCTCAAAGGCTATGTGCTGCCGGAACACCGTAAAGTTATGGCGGCAGATTTTCTCCTTGATGGTGTGATAAGTTACTTTTTAGTAGCAAGTCAGGCGAAATATCGACATAATATGCTCTTACCACCTCTGTGTTTTCAGTCAAACACATTTCTTTCTTACTAATTTGCATCGGATTCCAAACAATACAGTATAGTAAAGTTTATATGGTGGATGATGTTTTGAAAGCTAGCGGGAAAATCTTGGTTTTAAGGTCCCTGCAAGCACTCGCAGAACTGCAATTACGGCTAAATGTACGGTAGGACGGTAACGTGACCTTTTCATATATCTGATTTGATAGGCTATAATAGTTTGACCACTATTATGCTTGGTGGTAAACGATGAAAGTGCTCGAAATGATGAACATGCTAGGCCTAGAATGCTCTCACTATCAAGAGCTGTGTGCTGCTGGAACACCATAAGGTTGTGGCGGCATATTTTCATCTTGATAGTGGTAAGCTACTTTTGTTAGCCAGTTAGGTGGAACATCGATATAATGCTCTTACAACCTGTGGACGAACAACCATGAAAGCTCAGAGAAAAATCCAATAGTTCACGGCTAGGATTTGAACCAACTACCACCCGGTTTGAAGGCGAGCCATCTATTCTTTACGCCAATGGGCCGTTCCTTTCTTCTATGGCGAACACTCTTTGAATACTTCTTGTTATTAAACCTCATCAATAGTAGTAAGAATAAGAAAAAGTCAAGGTAATAATATAGCGTTTATTTAAGAAAAAAATGTGTGTGTTAGTTTTTATCGAAGACATTGACATCCATTAATAGTACAGTATCCTCCGCTTTTGTAACCTCTTTGCCTACATCTGGCGATACACTCGTAGAAGACGCATTGTGGCTGAGGAGGCTTCACGAAGATTGTCTCTCTCTTTTCTATTAGGTGCGTTGAATCTGAAAAAGAAAAGTACAGTAATAAATCACGATGCAGTCTAAGGAATCGTACTTGTAAAAATGAAAAACGGTAGTGAGATGAAGGCCTGGATAACTAATTTTTTTTTCCTATCTAGATAGGAGTTCTAGTTCTATTCACATAGATTCAAGACCTTTCTGGAAAACTGATTCTAGTTCTATCGACGAAGCATAACTATCTCAACTGGTACTCCAAATTGTATGGCACCGAACATAATATGTAGGAGCTACGACCAAAGCCTACCTACAACCAGTGGACACTCATGTAACTGTATCCAGGGATCACATTAAAGGTTAATTAATATCCAAGCCTATCAACGCGGGTTACTTACCTGTCATGGGTCTGGTGACTATGACCCCGGTATCCATTCAAAAATTCATGTATTGCTAAATATTTTAAATAACATAGGTTTGTAAGAAATTTTGGATTTGAAATGACTATAGGGTAGGTACAGAAAATACTTTCAGAGATCGTCCCAGAAAAATCAAAATATACAAACCATTTTCTCCATCAATCGCAGCCGATGAAACAACCGCCAACGCGACGAAGAAAACTGTGATTACTAGACACCCCCTCATGTTTGAACTCTATTGAAATCTGCGAAATGACACCACACTGCAAGTTTATTTATACAGCCTTCGTTCCCGCATCCGACGCCTCCCAGCCCATACCAATGCACATAACAATAAAAACTATATTTGTTAACCTTTCCTATCAACATACATTGCTGCGCACCAAAGGCTACATTCGGAATAGATCCTTTGATAACGGAAATGGAAAGCGCTCAGAGTAACGCCTCGCTGTTTACAAGATGCGCGCGGGGAGCAAATAAACATTGGATCTGGAGGGAATACCCGAGTCAATTTCTCCGGCATAGAATTGCGAGTGATAAATTCATTCCACTCATATGCCATTCTCGACTGTATTGGTCGGCAACAAGGTCCGTATTCGCTTGCATTGACATTTAAAAGGAGTTGCAGATAAGATATTGTTAATGACTATTTGCTTGATACAGTTTTGCGGAATCGGATGAGTGTAACAGTATATTTTATCAATAGCATAATGGTAGAGATTTTCCGCAATGCGAGTTAATGCAAATGTAATATTTTTTATCATTTAATCGCTATTGTGGAATGGAACGACCGAGAAGTCGAGCAAGTCGGTAATTCTGTGAAGTAGATGGTAAATAAGTAAGTAGGTAGCCGCAGCCTTACATAATGTAGAGCCACAGATCAGCTGGAAGTACCTTTCTAACATCTGTACTTTGAAGCGATCTTTCGATAGTGAGCAAAGGCAAAACTTGGTCATGTGGTCACTTCCGTTTTTACGTTAACTATGTTTAGTCCTAAAGGTATGCTAATTGAAATTAGTCCGATTTATATATTAAACATTTTATCAGACAGAGATCAATCAGATATCTAGAAGCAACAGCAACAATTATAGTAAGTACCGTTTTTAATCCCCGACGCTAAAGGAAGGGGTGTTATAATTTTAACGTGTGTATCTGTGTATCTTATGTGTCTGCCTGTGTCATCGTGGCGCCTAAAGGGTGAACCGATGTTGATTTAGTTTATTTTATATGATAGGTGTTTAAATTGAGAGTGAGTGTTCATTCATGAAAATCCGTTCAGCCGTGTTAAGACAATGAGTTTTTTTCTAGATAACAACATTGATGACAATATTGTAAGAACATGAAAGCATTGATCTGATCTTGGAGCATGTCCTACAATATGCATAATACTCAACTCCTTACCAACTAACGGCAGATATGTCGTGTTAAGCTCATTGGAATGGTTTCAATGAACAGATTATAAATAAATAGAATAGACGGAAGTGGTTTTAAGTTTTGAATTTAAGTATTACGTATGCTATACGTATGCCACCGTAAGGCCGCCCATTGTAACACTAATAAAATGAATGATTTGTATGTTATTTTTTAAGTTATGAAGTGTGACAATAAAGAATTTTCTATCTTCTATCTTTGCCGCCTTGCCGTCTATCACCACTGTCAACTTTTATCCATCATATTTTGTTTATTGCAAGCAGATAAGTACTTGACCACTCTCACCAGATGTTAAGTGACGATGCGGTCGATGGTATCGTTCTTGTCTAGAATTGGGATTCGAGACAGCAAGAGGCGCTGGACAAGTGGACAACTGACCTAAGTTCAATCCACATTGTGCCCTTAACCCGTTTTCAAAATTTGGTACTTCGATTAGCGACAAGTCTTCTTTTGATGAGTGGTTTGAGCCACGACTGCAGCCTACCACCAGTGGTCACCCAATAAATATTACTTACAAACTATATTGCTCGTTACTAATGCCACAAAAAGTTCAATGTGTTCATTATATTATTTTAAAAAATAGTGGTTATAATACATTTTGTTATACACAAACTTGAAATGAAGATATACCAAGAGTATTAAAATGGAGTTCTATTTTAATTCCGAGGGATGCTCTATATCTCGGGAGCTTACAGTTTAAGACAGCTAAATCTGTGTATTCTGAGGGCATTCACTGTTTTATCAGAGAATGCATGCATCCCTCGAAATCTTTGATTATGACATACATATATTAAAGGATGGATAAATCAAGTGGAAGCTACATGAACAATTTGTTCGTTTTTATTTTCGTTATATCGTTCGTTCATTTTAAGTGAACAGATATCAATTGTTTTACCGTTCCCAATATCAATATTATTTCAAATAGGACACTTTTTAGATAATCCAGTTTCTGTCTGTATTTAGTTGCATTAAATAATTTTTTTCACGTGTGAGTACTCATGTTTATTTTCTTGCTTTTGTTATTACATTGCGTGAAGCTGAAATAAATAAACTGGCCAAGTGCACGTCGGACTCGCACTCGTAGGGTTCCGTAACACAGTTAAGTATTCCATAACTATGATTTTTCGCAACTACAAACCAATTTTCGTTGTTAGTTTTTATTGAGATCTACAGCATATATTTTTTTTAGATTTTTCACTCCCATACTTTAAAAGTTAGAGGGGGGGGGGGGGGGGAGGACACACATTTTACCACTTTAGACGCGCCTATCTTTCAAATGATTGACTTTGAGAAAAAATGATTTTAGGAACCTCAATGTCATTTTTTTGAAGACCTATCCATAGACACGTATAGGTTTGAAGAAATTTTTTTTTTGTTTCTGTTCCAGGTATGGGATGCCCCCCCCTTAAACTTTTATATTTTTATTTTTGTATAAAAATCGGAAAGCGATTTAAAGAATACATCTACCTACTAAGTTTCAATTCTGTAGTCCTAACAGTTTCGGAATAAAATGGCTGTGACATACGGACGGACACACAGACAGACAGACAGACAGATAGACATGACGAATTTATAAGGGTTCCGTTTTTTGCCATTCGGCTACGGAACCCTAAAAAGGAAAAAGCTTGAGCTTATAATATATTACATGTATAAATTACTACTAACGGCACTTACTGATTGCTTAGAAAAGTTTGCAAATGACAATGCTTTAACAGGTTAAAAATAAACTGGCCAAGTGCAAGTCGGACTCGCACTAGTAGGGTTCCGTACCACACTACAGTATTTTATAAGATCGAGCAAAAAATACCACTATCATTTTTCGCCAGCAAAAAATAATAATTGATTAACATTTTATTTCTTATAGCGCCATTTAACATCTAACAAAGGAGTTAGGGATCGACATTTCAATATACCGCCATCTATAGGACTTTTATCTAACTAAGCGTTCATAGATGGCGTGAAATGCCGAAAAAAACACGTTTCTTGTATGAAGACCCTCTATTATTTTTAACTTTATTCTGTTTTTAGTATTTTTTGTTATAGCGGCAACAGAAATACATCATCTGTGAAAATTTCAACTGTCTAACTATCACGGTTCATGAGATACAGCCTGGTGACAGACGGACAGACAGACAGACAGACGGACAGCGGAGTCTTAGTAATAAGGTCCCGTTTTACCCTTTGGGTACGGAACCCTAAAAAATGGTCTGCAATAAATATTAATATGTCATTTATTGTCGGGATTTCAAAACATGACTATAAAGTAGTCACAATATTGGTGCTCATACTGCTAGAGGAAAAACATCGGGCACGCATAAAACCTGGCTTGATTTTGTTGACTTCTAAATTTCAGAAGGTGAACTTACTTGAAATATAATAGTAAAAATCAGTTCGTCCGTGAACATGGCGCTAGTAATAGCACCGAAATATTGGAAACTCATTTTAAAGGAAAAACATAGTAAATATCCTGTAAACAATATTAATAATAGTGCACTTGTAGTTAGTTACTCTACAAATAATTTTAAGCATTTTAAAATTATAGTAAGAGTTACACATATTCAAATTTGTAATGGATAGCCATTGAAACTCTATACGAGTTAATAGTAACTCGTATAGAGTTTCTTGGTGTTTCTTCTCTGATGGAAGTATTTCCGAAACACCCCTTTTGTCCGCAGATTTTCTTTCTAGGCTTGCCATTTTTAGGGTTCCGTAGCCGAATGGCAAAAAACGGAACCCTTATAGATTCGTTATGTCTGTCTGTCTGTCTGTCTTTCTGTCCGTCCGTATGTCACAGCCATTTTATTCCGAAACTGTTAGGACTACAGAATTGAAACTTTGTAGGTAGATGTATTCTGTAAACCGCTTTCCGATTTTTATACAAAAATAAAAAATATAAAAGTTTAAGGGGGGCATCCCATACATAGAACTGAAACAATTTTTTTTTTCTTCAAACCTATACGTGCGTGGTGTCTATAGATAGGTCTTTAAAAATGACATTGAGGTTCCTAAAATCATTTTTTCTCAAAGTCAATCATTTGAAAGATAGGTGCGTCTAAAGTGGTAAAATGTACGTCGTAAGTGTGTGATGAATTAACTTTGTTTTTCATACAAACACTATGAAAAACAAAGTTAATTTTGTAGTTGCGAAAAATCATAGTTATGGAATACTTAACGGTGTTACGGAACCCTACGAGTGCGAGTCCGACTTGCACTTGGCCAGTTTATTATTTTTATTTAAACAATATTATGCAGCTGACAGACGGACTATCAGTTCCACTCGGATCATGATATGTGCCGTGATCGGTATGCGTTTCTTTAAGTTGTGTTTCACTATTTCACTTTTTTTATTTTTTTTATATAAAAATTGTCTGCAGTACTGAAACTCACAGTTACATGTATGGTTGGTTTTAACTTACTTTAATTTTTTTTAAAGATTCTGTCGTAAACGATTGGATGACAACTGAATGGTTCATTTTTTTTTTTTTCTAATTCAAAGCGTTAAAATTCTGCTTTTGCTATGTTTACTTGATAATTCGTTATGATTTATGATTTTGACGTGTATATGTGCGTATATTAATACTGCCTACATACTGAATAAATGCTTTGATTCTTGATTCTTGATTGATCGTAAACATATACCGAGGCAAAACTCTGATTAGGCAAAACTCCCAGACGAAGGACTTCAAGAACGTCCGAAACTGACCGGAGTAATTTCGGTAAATGTTTACGTGTTAAGTAGCCGTTACAAACTTTAATAATGTTAAGTATAGTAGTCTGATACATGTTTGCATCATGTGATGTCGAATACATTAAATTTTATAAGAAATATTTAACAAATCCTTAGATTACAATCAAAGGCGTGTATCCCTAGAAACACTGGCGACGAGCAATTGCAAAAATTGGCTCAGACTTCAGACGAGAAATGCAGTGCTAAAGAAACGAAAAGAAAATTAGAGAAGTGGAAATGATAACGTTGAATACTGAGCACATTTTTAAATTTGCATTTGAAAGGCTACATTTGAAATTCCTAAATGAAAGAAAGGTTTTAGTGCTAGGTGAATTTTTAGCAGAGAAAATGTTAGTGCCGTCTTTATTGCTAGTAAGTTTACAGACTTCATTACTTTCTATGGTACAGTTGTAAACCAGACAATTTCACATAGACTTTAGCATATTAGTCTATCATTATGATCAATTTTGTAGGGTTCTGTAGTACCAAGGAACCCACCCATATAGCTCGTTTCACTATCTCCGTCCGTGGACATGCATACTGACGTATATGTATGTCCGCAATTTTCCATATCGGTGCAGGCGCCTTTGAGTATTTGTGGAACATTTTTTTTTAAATACTAGTCAGAGATGACTAGTCATGAGATTGTGGTCAAACGCTTACCTGAGTAAGCGTTTGACCACAATCTCACCTCACCTGGTGTTAAGTGACGACGCGATTGACGATGTAGCACGCTTACCTAGAAGATACCTGCTTACTCGCGAATTGTGTAAAAAATGTGAAATCGATTCCGACGAATTGAGAACCTCCTTTTTAGGGTTCCGTACCTCAAAAGGTACAAAAAGGAACCCTTATAAGATCACTTTCTTGTCCGTCTGTCTGTTGTCTGTCCGTCTGTCTGTCCGTCTGTCCGTGTGTCACCACTGATTTTCTCAGGAACAGGTGTACCTAGCAAGTTGAAATTTATACCTTGATACTGAAATCTATAGTCCCTATTGTAGTGTTACTTTTTATTCGTCGTTCGTTTATCGCGATATAAGCCGCCCATTCTTATTCATGTGTGGGTGCGGAATTCGCCGTTGGTTTTCCCGCCGTTCGCCTCGTCATAACATGTTGCTGCTAAAGCTGGTTCATTGGTTCCCGGACGTTTTTGGATTCGTCACGTTGGCATATCTGTCTTGAAGGACATTGGAAGCCGCCAAATGTGAGATGCAGCGATTGGAAGATATGTGTCAATGATTGGAGATGGTCCAACCATTATTAATTAATGTAATTGGTTTTTGTACCGTTTTGATTAAGGTTAAATAAATAAATAAATAAATAAACCCGATGGCGTATATCCGGGAGTGTGAGCGCCCCTTGGTGCGTAGAGCAACGAATTACTTGGCGACGCTAGGGCGGCGGGCCTGGCGGGACCGAGAGGTCGAGTTCTCAGGACTTCAGTGCCAACCAGCGACAAGTGTGGACGTCCGTCCCCTGTGAAGACGTGGAAACGCAGCCCGCTTCCTTTCTGAAGGCGAGGGCTCGTGGCAGGAGAAGTCGACGTAACTGTACTTGGAGGTCCTCGACGACTTCGGAAGCAGTGCGATCCAGTCGTCGGCGTCGTGCACGTAAGCATTCTCTGTGTCGCTTTAGGTAGGTAGGTTAGCTCAGGTTTTAGGTAACATTTAAGAAGTATATTGTCAATAAACTGAGTGTTCAATGTATTTGGTCTTGACATTTGGTATTCTTACTGTCGAGGCATTTCCCATTAAGTACATAGAATCTCTTGTAGTTAATCACCACTCCTCTGGGGCCTTTTCGGCAGGCCTATTAACACCACGGCCGAACCCACGCCCTGTTTCATTGCTCTGCCGCGGGGTCCTAGCAGGTGTACATACTAGACCATATATTCTAGATTCTGAGTTAGGTAGTCTTCAGAGCTAAGGTGCAGGTTCGATCCCGGCACCTGTTAGGGTGATGACGACTCCATTAGGGCCTAATTTCAGGGCATTTAGGAAGTCGGTTGTTTGAGATATAAAAAGTGCCCATCACGGGTTACCTGGTGACACTATTGGGTGTATAAAGATGAAGGTCTTGAGTCAACACAATAAAAAGAAATGGGCAAATTTAGATTTTCGCGAAAACTTCTTAGTACCAATATGTACCTTAATTATCAACTATTTATTTTGCGGAATTTTTCCTTTACTTGTGCTGTAAGACCTTGCTTTTAACCAAAATTAAGAATTCTAGGTCCACTGGAAGTACCCTATAGGTTTTGGGTCGAAATCCTATATATCATGAAATTTAGCAAGAAGCAAGGTCTTACAGCACAAATTAAGGAAAAATCCATATAATAAAAAAAAGTTGAAAATTAAAGGGTGCCCCCATACATACATAGTATAAGCCAATTAAGGTAGACCTCTGAGTTATATGAGCGCTGATACAATTTAGAGGTCTAGCTTAATTGGTAGATACCAACGTTGGTACGGAAGCCTCGGTGGGCGAGTTCAACTCGACTTGGCCGGTTTTTACAAGCTTTTATTTAACTTGCAATGCTTAACAGCTGGTCTGATGATGGAGACGGAAGGTAGCCACGGCATCTCTGTGATTAAACAACATAACCCCACCAAGTTTGGCTCAATTGATTTGTCTTGAAGAGAACTTTACGCCTAGATGATGTCCAGGGTCTGATGATGAAGCTGGAAGGTGGCCACAGCATCTCTGTGATAAATCAACATAACCCTACCGAGTCTGGGTTCGATTGATTCGTCTTAAAGAGAACCTTTCACCTAGATGATATCCAGGGTCTGATGATGAAGCCGGAAGGTGGCCACGGCATCTCTGTGATAAATCAACATAACCCTACCGAGTTTGGGCTCGATTGATTCGTCTTGAAGATAACTTTTCACCTAGATGATATCCCAGGGTATGATGATGAAGCTGGAAGGTGGCCACGGCATCTTTGTGATAAATCAACGTAACTCTACCGAGTTTGGGCTCGATTGATTCGCCTTGAAGATAACTTTACACCTAGATAATATCCAGGGTCTGGTGATGAAGCTGGAAGGTGGCCACGGCATCTTTGTGATAAATCAACGTAACTCTACCGAGTTTGGGCTCGATTGATTCGTCTTGAAGATAACTTTTCACCTAGATGATATCCAGGGTCTGATGATGAAGCTGGAAGGTGGCCACGGCATCTTTGTGATAAATCAACGTAACTCTACCGAGTTTGGGCTTGATTGATTCGCCTTGAAGAGAATTTTACACCTAGATGATATTTAGTGACTGGTGATGAAGCTGGAAGGTGACCACGGCATCTCTGTGATAAAATAACGTAACCCCAGTGAATTTGGGCTCAAATGATTAGATTTGAGGAACACTTTACACTTAAATGATAGCCAGGAGCTGATAATGAAGCTGTAAGGTGGCCATGGCATTTCTGTTATAAAGCAACATAGCCCCACCAAGTCGATTGATTTTCCTTGAAGAGCACTTTACCCATTATAATCACATCAAATATCCGTGAAATATTTTAAAAAGTCATGTCTTCTCTTAAATACTTAGGTAGTAGGTAGGTAGTCGGTATCTATACCTATACCTACCTACTAAAAAGTTAAAAATAAATTATAAGCAAAAAATATTTTTAAAAACAAGCTTTTATCTAGGACAATGAACTAAAATGTTAAAAATAAATTATTTGGCGTGAAAATAAATTATTTAGTATTTGGCGTGTAGGTACTTACCTATATTTTTAAAAGCTTGAAGCACTGAAGTATAGTAATTACCTATACAACGCCAAACAACGCCAAATACTTACTAGAATTTATTTTTAACATTTTAGTTCATTGTCCTAGATAAAAGCTTGTTTTTAAAAATATTTTTTACTTATAATTTATTATTTTTAAGTTGGTCAATAAACGGTTATAGAACCATCCTACCGCACATTCACAGAATTGCAGTTAAGAGAGTGCTTCAAAAGTTTGAAAAAAAAAAACTTGGCTTTAACCAAGGTTTTTTTCTCGCTGTCTTTCTAAATATTCATCCACCGAATCTGTATAATTTGTCTGAAATCTGATGCAAATCACGGCGAAACAATAAAATGCTGGGCAGATATCGTAAACGACATAACTTGTCGTCGACTCGCGAACGCTGGAAACAACATTGGTAGGATGTTTAACGACGTACGTTGGACTTATACTGGCAGTGGTCGGAGAGTTAGCAGTTTATTGGTATAAGATGTATTTAAAAAATCTTCTTTGGAACGGATTTTTTACCCGCGAAGTAATCGAAAAGAAGGGTCTCATGTTTAACCTGTAATTATGTATGTTTATATGTCCCTTTCTACATCCGCTCGCAACAACTTAAAGGCTCAACCGATTTCGAAAAAATATTTGTGCTAATGGCACGAGTGTTATTAGGTTGATATAATGCTTAAAATCAACATAGCGGATTTTATGAGCAAAATATGATTTTACGAACAAAACGTTCGGGCTAACAAATTTTTTTTTTTCAAATTGGATAGCAAAATATATATTTTTTTTATTCTTTCCCAATTATTATATTAACAATATCAGTCTTCGATGAAAGTCATAATAAAAAAAAAAAAAAAATAACATATAATTGTTATCGAATACGGATTTTAAAAAATCTTGTTACGTAAGTTGCTTGTCACTGACGCTTGCAAGCTTCAAAGCTCGCTTTGGGCCTTTTTAAAACAAATATAGAAGGTGCCTGTCATTATTGTGCTGCAATATGCAATGTACATAAAGTTTTATGTTTATTACGTACATACAAGAATACATGTCACTAGTTTTATCAATGTTAAGTGGCTATGAGGTCTAAGAACTTGACTACTGAAACTGACTCGCGGGGCATGGAAGTTTTTAAACTATCTTAAATATTGAGCTCGTCATCTCCTAACCTACAGTAACGAATTGCGGAGGGGTGCGTCTCTGTGTAAAATATTTATGTGCAAATGGAAACAGCGAGTATTCACGTTGAGTTTTATCTGTCTGAGGGAACATTGAAAATGTTATATTTTTGTATTGTGATATAGTTCTATGTTTACTGCAAGGTGTGAAATTTAAGTAGCTCAAGCAAAATAAATATTTGGTTACGACGAGATATTTTGAGACATAATGTTGCCGTTATTTAATTTCTGCTGGTGTATAATTTTATAACCTTGTATTTGGATCAAAGATGTATTTTTATCATTGGTTTGAAACAAAAATTGAAGAAAAATGCAAAAAATTCAGTTTTGCTTAGTCAACGTTTACCTTGTCGCAGTGTCTGTTATAGGAAGACGTTATCGCTATCAGACAAACGTCTTGATTGTCTTGTTACTTCATGTATCATAAAAACCTGGCAATTTATTAAAATAGTTTGAATTATCTTATTGTTGCTGGCCTTAGTGGCCAGCTAACGCGATCCCAATAATCGGTATTACCACAAAACCAAGTGTAGCCCAAGTTCTATTTTGAACGTCTCACTATTTAGTAAAATTAATAACCTAAAGTCTTAGGCTTGGCGCACATTAAACGCCATTACATACTATTCGTAAAAAAAACGGAACGTCACCGTAGTGGATCAGGGCCCCTAGACAAAATCCAATTTCCTGATTGCCTTCACGATAACGCAAGTTCAAAATGTATGGAATAACATTTATATTTCCGCAACAAAGATGTCATTACCATACATTTTGAACTTGCGTTAGCGTTAACGGAAACACAAAATCCAATTTCCGATTTTGTCTAGGGGCGGCAGCAGCGCCGGCACGTCGCCGCAGCTACGGCTAGGTGACGCCGTAGTTTTAGCAAGGCGTTTCCTTGAGAAATGAGAGCGTAGCTTCAATTTTTACAACCCTATGATGCTGTAACAATGTACATGTAATGTCTGAACATTACATGTCAACAGGATAGAGCTGTCTCTGTCCTGTTTTAATATATATAACCTGTTAGTTCGGCGCCGGTGGAGAGACGTAAGCGAGGCGATTACTTTACGATGTTTTTGCACCAAGCCTTAATCGTTGGTTCCCTACAATTACGTACTTCTTCAAGTAATTTAATCCGTTCCAAAACAATTACCGAATTACCCCTCAGGTCCTGCAGTTGCATTCGCAAAGTTCTATGTGTCTATCGTATTATATGTGCGGTAATATGAGTCAACAAATGTTTCACAAGCATTACGCTTCCATCTCTGCAAATAATTAAACCGAAATCAATTTTTAGTTACCCACGCAGGAACAGTTCATTGAAAGGTATTTTTATTGTATAGTTTTTAATTATATATCTAAAAGGCTAGCGTATGTTTATAACTATCTCGCCTGGTGGTAAACGATGATGTGGTCGAAGATGGTGAACACTGGCTGTGTGCTACCGGAACACCGTAAGATTATGGCGGCAGATATTCTCCTTGATGGTGGTAAGCTTTTTAACCGACTTCACAAAAGAGGAGGAGGTTCTCAATTCGTCTGTATGTTTTTTTTGTGTGTATGTTACGCGATTTCTCCGTCAATTGTGAACGGATTCAAATGATTCTTTTTTTAATAGGTAGGATACGTTTCCGAGGTGGTCCCATTTTAATTTTATCGAGATCTGATCAGTATATCTAGAGATATGGAGATAAATACCTCAAACATAGGAGAATGTACTGGTTTTTGTAGAAGAGTCCCAAGAAGATTATACACAATGGAGGTTGCTATTGCATATACTTTTGAAGACTAAAAAATATGACCTTGAATAATGTTTTTACATCTTTTTTCACGTTGATTTTGGTTTTTGACAGATATTCTTACGGTAACTGTGAGCGAGATAGAAATAAAGGTGGGGATGATTAATTTTATTTAATTTTTTTTTAATATCTTATAGGCTAGCGTTTGACCACTAGCGAAGGGTAATGTTAATTCCTCAAAGTGAAACCATTCACTCATTCCGGCTCCACTCTCGGAACCGATTCCTCATATCGATTCCTTTATTCCTATGATTCATTTACTATGTATTCACTTGTATCTATTCCGCAGTCACATTTCCTTTTGGTAAATAGGTCCCTAGAAAAGATTTTGTGTATCGTCGCGTGTGGTTTTTCCCTTTTCACGCGCAACGACTTAAGTGATGTCCAATTCAGATTTTTATAAAAAACAAGTTCGGTTTTAACAATGGAATCCACCGACCGACTGACAATCGAGTCACCACACCACTCACCCGAGTTAACCCGACGCCGACCGAGCTGTGCTACCGATCACGGCTCCGGGCTCACGCCTCACGCACGAAGTACGAACGGTCGGGTTCGGAAGCCAATGATTCCTCGGAATCGTTAATATTTGGGTGGAATCATTAGGACCTTCGGGTCCGCGTGCGGTTTCGGTTCATTTTAATCACTGTGTCCGGAATTACCCACGACTATTGACCACTATCTCACATGTTGCTAAGTTATGATACGGTCGAAGATGGTAAGTAAGCACGCTAGGCCTAGAATGGGAACTGGCTCTCAAGGATAGCTGCCGGAACACATTAGATGTTTTGCGACAGATTTTCTAACCTGAGGGTGGTAGCTGGCCAGGCGGACACTAGATAGTGTCCTACCACCATGCGGGGGTTGTTGCTTTCTTAACGATGTTTTTCCTTCACCGGAGGGCCACTGTGAAAAGCGCACATACATTTTTCTATAGAAAAATCCATTGTTGCACGGCGGGGATTGAACTCGGTACCTCTGGCATCAAAGGCGGCAATTTTCCCGATTACGCCCAGCCCATCAAAAAAATTTACAAAGGAAGAAACAAACTTAAATTTGCCAATCTGAAAGACATTGACATTGAAACGGTCAAAGCCCTTGAAGCGATCCTTTGATGCTAAAGTCTTGTCTGACACGGTTTTCAAGGTTTAATTCCAAATAATATTCATTGAAAACATATTTCCTTTTGAAGAGCCAACATTTACCCGAAGTTTTAATAGGTTTACCAACTTTAACTTGATTAGTATACTGTCTCGCGGGTGTGGTACGTGAACCGCATATTGATTATAATGGTGGTGATGATGATGATGTTAATGTCATTTATATTCTGCCGCCATATAATCTTACGGTGTTCCAGCAGTAGGAAGACCTTGAGAGTCAGAGTATTCTAGGCCTAGCGTGTTCATCATCGCAAACCACGTCATCGCTTACCATCAGGCGATATAGTGGTCAAACTATAAGAGCTAAGGGCAAACCTATAAGATAAGATTAAGACAGTTTAAAACCTAAGACAACCGATTTCCATGCCCCGCGAGTCAGTTTCAATAGCAAGTATGAGACGTTCATCGTCATTATATCTGGAGATACTTATCAGATCTCGATGAAATTACAATGAAACCACCTCGAATATACATACTAAAGATTAAAAAAAAGAATCATTTAAATCGATTCACAATTGACGGAGTAATCGCGTAACATACATACAAAAAAATAACACAGACGAATTGAGAACCTCCTCCTTTTTGAAGTCGGTGGATAAAAAAAATACGACTAGGTTTGCTTTGCCTGCGTTAATAAGTCATCTATAGCACATTCTATAGTGTATGCCTGAAGTAACAGATTATCTGTATCGCCAAATCCAAGTCCATGCCGCCGTTTCTGCGTAATCGAGAAACAAACATACAAACTTCCAAATATACAACATTTTATATAAAGTTTTATCATAAGTAAGTTATATTGATTTTTAAAGACTATCTCGATTTTTATCACTATTTACTCGTACATAACTAATAAACTCGTAATATACATAACACATATTGATATTTATACTAATGATAAAAAACTTTATGGGGCAATGAAGATGAAGTGAAACTTATAAAACTCTGGGTTGTCTAAATTTTGATCGTCACTTTTAACTACAGACATCTAGGTGATGCATCTCACATGCCCCACCATTTCAGTGGACACTCTTCTAAGCGAGAAAAAGTCTCATATGTAATACCAGTTAAATTAATTAGGAGAAACTAAATGGAATAATAATATTTAGTCAATAAATATCAGCCAATCTCTGTCCACTGCTGAAAATAATCTTCATATAAAGCACGCCACTGAGCCTGATCCTTAGTTCTTTGTTTCCAACCGCTGCCTTGCACTTGCGTATATCATCGCTCCATCTAGCTGGAGGGCGTCGTACACTACGTTTAGTAATATTTAGTTACTATGCAATGAATGGACCTTAGGTCTATACTAGCAAAATCTAATACCTTTAAACGAGCAATTCTTGTATATAAATATTTATTTATAAATAATCGGAATCTCGGAAACGGCTCCAACGATTTTCATAAAATTTAGTATACAGGGGATTTCGGAGGCGATAAATCGATCTATAAGTATTCATTTTCAGTAAATGTTGTTTTATTCGTGTTTTTAGGCATTGATAAACTGCTACAATATCATTGTAATACAAAGGGTAATTTCGACTTATTTGACAACATTATGATAGCTCGGTGGAAGATCGATTGGATGGCGTACGGGAGGTCCCTGGTTCGAGACCAGATGAGATGACTATTTTTCCCTTTTTTGTTTTCTATTTTTTTCCCTTCTTTTGTGGGTAAAACTATTCATGGGAGCCAAAAGAAATCCAAAAATCTCGATTTAACAAAAAAAAATATATACGTACAATACCGAGCAAAGCTCGGTAAACCAGCTGTTGTAATATTTAAATGACTAATACTTAATTTCAGTCAGTTTGTTTACTAATTAGAACAACGTTCAGTCTATCTATGGAGATTATCGCAAAGTCACTAACATATGCCTTTAGATTATTTTGAACGTAAAATAGACAATGAAGCCATATAATACACTAATAGGTCATCAATCCGTAGTTCAACGGAACGTACTACTAGGCTAGTAGGTATTAGACTTTGATGTTAATTTTACCATTACGTTTTGAGTTACAATCTCCAAAGCTATTTAAACTAAATTTAACTTAAAGTACCTGTGATCAAGGGCCTGGGCGCGCAACTATTTGTAAATTAAATAACTTTTGAATATGTTACGCTATTTTACCTACAGAAAGACGCCAAATTGGAAATGTTGTGAACTCGCGAGTTGGAAACTCAAACTGAGCCGATACATCAGTCAGGGGTTCTACATTTTAAATTTAAGTATTTTTATACGATATTATAGACACTCGCGTTTATCTGTTGAATAAACAGTATACGTTTGCCGGCGTCCGTTCAATCGAAGCGGGCAAAAGTTCACGATCTGGCATAACATTTTGAAATACATCGCGTTTTTCCCTAGATCGCTATAAATCTGGGAGAATCGTGGCAATATATCCTTAGGTTTGCTTACTACGTGGCGTAGATTCTAAAATATGTGTAATGCAAAACCGCCCTTATCGTGAGTGTGTATGCCATAAATTATTAGGGAATTTTTCAGATTCGTACGAATTTCTGTCGTAAAATCGATGAAAGGGATTAAGGGTATGGATACAATAGGTATATAATAGAAGGGTTTTTATCCTTTTGTAAACTAGATCGATTGGCATCGAAAAGTTTTTATTTAAGTATGTTGTCGATTTCCATCCTTCTATAAAATGTATCGAAAACGTGTTTTCAGGATTTCTGACTTTCAATTCTCAATTCGCCTTTTTTATATTTTTTACCTCAGAACATTCATCGTCATTTCTTAACCGTCATTTGAAAAATTCTTTTTTTTTTGTTTGAGTGAGTATGCTTCCCGTTTAGTCCCATTCTAATTTTATCGCGACCTGATAAGATATAAACACCTCAAACTTAGTACTGTCTGGTCTACATCTGGAGCGAGGCCATCCAGAACCACGAAGAGGCGCTGGCCGTTTCTCTTGACATCTCGAAGGCTTTCGACAGGATCTGGCACGATAGCCTTATTAGCAAGCTTCCTTCATACGGCCTTCCCACTGGTTATGTGTTTGGATATCAGATTTTTTGCGGGATCGGTTGATAAGAATGGTCATTGATGGCTGTTTTTCTGACCATTGGCCATAAATGCCGGAGTTCCTCAAGGATCAGTACTCTCTGCAATACTTTTTCTGCTGCACATTAATGACCTGCTTAAACTTGGTAGTTTTGAGTAGTAGATGACAACACTGTTGCACAGAGTTTAACATACAACGCACGAACCAGTGCATTACCAATTTAGTGTCATAGGGAAGCGATGATCCAGCGCTTGAACTTTTCTTTGAAGGCAGTCTCCAATTGGAGACATACCAATCTGGTCAAGTTCAATGACGCGAAAATCCAGGCGTGTCTTTTCTCCAGCAAACAGAGCCCATTTCTACTGGCTCCTACTTTTTGGGATAGTCCAGCCAGCCTCAAAAAAGCTTGGCTTTTTGGCTAAGGTGAGACGGTACTTCACACCGCGGCAGTTGCTTAATCTTTACCAAGCACAAGTCTGGTCATGTATGAAGTACTGCTCTCACCTTTGGGATGGTTCTGCCAAATACCAGCTGGAGACACTAGAAGACACTAGAAAGAAAGGAGAAACTCAGAAGCGACGTCCTACTATTAAGCAAGAGACTCCAGAGTCTCGCGCATCTCCACAAAGTCGCTTGCTTATCGGTTTTTTATCGGATACATTTCGGAGAGTGTGCAATGGAACTGCATGATTTGAACCCATTTTATAATCGGATATCCAGAGATACTAAAAGGCGCCACTGATTTATGGTGAATATACTTTTGGGATTATGATTATGACATTTACCCGCACGAAGCGATTTGCTTTTTCGTTTATCATACACACCACCAAGGATTGGAATACTCTGCCTGAGTCTGTGTTTCTGGATAGGGGTCTGCAAATTGCAAGTGAATAGGTATCTTTTGATAAGCACTCTCCATCATCGATCGCATCATCACTTAGCATCAAGAGAGATAGTGGTCAAGTGGCTAGCACTATCTCTTTTTAATCTAGGTCGGGTTAAAAAAAAAGTTTTTCCGTTTTGTAAGTGATCATAATATGTATTATATACTACTATCTTTGTTTCTTGTATCACGCACTTAAATCTGAGTTGGTCCAAAAAATATATATAATAGGAATAAATAAAATACCGAACTATCTTCCGAAAGTGAACAAACTGTGGGTGAACAAAAGTGAAAAAATGCCCTACAAGCACTCAAAGGCCTCAAACATTTTTACTTTCATCTTACCACACCGCAAAGCAAGATATTGCTTTACAGCCACATAACAGCATCACACCCTTTTCAACGAAGTATAAGATTAAAACTATAATAAGTATATTTTCTTGTAGTAGCCCCCCGGCCGAGTTCTACATCAACCTTTATCAAAAACAAGATAAATTGTTCCAGCAAATATGTTATGTAAGTTGTTATTGGTTCCCGTTGCTAAGATAAACTCAAAGAAACTTGAACTTACAGCGAGTTGCGTACCTATCTCTTTTTGTAAATTTATTGCTGTTTCCCCTATTCATGGCCACGAGAATTGAGGTATAAATATGCATGCAATTTGCCTTGTATTTCTGGCGAGAACCGTTTTTGGGAATTTCGATGGTTTTGCAAATTTTAGAACTATTGATCCACCACGGTTGTTCAACCGCAACTGTTTGCGTCCGACTGTTTTGAAGGAAGCATACTTGACAAGTTGGTGTGTTATAATTTATGCATTATCTGCCTTCAGACTATCGACGAGGTCGAATACAAAAGATTGCGTCGTGACGATTTGATGAGCCTGAATAGAAGGACCAAAGAGAATATAACCACTACGTTAAGAAGAAGGACATAGCCCTGATTACAGATACGTTGAATGCCATGGAGAGGTCACAGAGTGGCGTGGAACACTCTATGTAGATTAACTATAAGTGCCCCACGGCTGCGCCCGCATTAAAAAATTTAAAACTTTATTTTGTAAAGACCATTCTTTCATAAAAAACACATCAAAAAAGAATAAGCCAAATCGGTCCACCTTTTCACCTGATTCATTTTTATAAAACCCAAAAACCATATTGATTTTTAGACTTCGTTATTTCTAGGTCTTAACTAGACTATGTTGTTTCTCCATAAAAACTTTGAATTTTGGAAAATCCTTTTTTAGCGGATGTCATAGCGCAAGTCATAATAACTTGCAGTTCTGTGAGAACAGTAGACCTCCCGTGCCCTTATAACCATGGAATAACGAACACATTCCCCTTTCCAATGGCTTAGCAAAAACATTACAGAGTTTGGGCTTTTGCGAAAAAATAGGGATATACGCGTTTTAGTTTAAGCGATTACTTTCGTTCCTTGGTCTTAAGGGTTTGAATCTGATGTCTACGGGTTTGTCTTGTTAAGGCTAAGAAAACTGAGTACTCAGATATGTGTAGAGTAGGTAAACAATTTCCAAAAAAAAAATGTAAATCCGTCCATATATAACACTGCAGCAAACTTAACCCTCTTTCGCCATCCACTTGAATTTTTTTTAGCGACATCTTGTGTAGAATGAAGTCCTTAGTGTGCATTTCCAATTTGACTGAAATCCGTCGAATAATAAAGCTACAGAAAACTTCTCCCTTCTGTAGCTTTATAGTAGGGGGGCGGGGGGGAAGCAACAAATAATATGTTTGTAATAGTACATTTACCTTTTTGTTGTTATTAAACGTTAAAACCTTGCTTCTTGACAAATCGCATGATTCAAGGTCAAATAATTTTGGTCAATTAAAAGCAAGGTCTTACAGCACAAGTAAAGGAAAAATTCCGAAAAATAAGAAAAAGTTAAAAATTAAAGTAAATTTTAGTACTTACAAGTTTTCACAAAAATTTAAATTTGCCGATATATTTTTATCGTGTTGACTCAGAACCTTGATTGTTATATAATAAAGAATAGGGACTATAGACCTCAGTATCTAATATAAATTTAAACTTGCTAGGTCCACACCCGTTCCTGAGAAAATTGGTAGTGATTAGTGATAGTAAGGACAGACGGACAGACGGACAAGAAAGTGATCTTATAATGGTACCGTTTTTTTCCATTTGGCTATCGAAACCTAAAAAGGAGTAAAGTAAGCACACTATACACAGCACATGGATACTTACTGTAAAATTGCTTTAAGGATATTTAATTAATATAGCAAACATATTTTTGTCTAACTCAGAATAACTTTATATATTTATTATACTGATGACAAATTTTGACTCCTCAAACGCAAATATTGAATGGAGTTTTAAAAATTTCTACCAAACAATATTTTCAAGTCTTCGTAGATTATAAACAGTAAATGTTTATTCGAGCGTAACAAATATTGCCATTAAATGTTCAGAAACGGATACTTACCCTGCTATTGGAAGTACAAATTGACAACAAAGCGAGCGTAGTAAAACAAACTGACTGGGAATAATCCTCTTACAGTTTCCGATATTCTAGTATACCTGCCATCCGTTCAAACGGGAAAATGTAACAATTTACCTTTCTGAATATTTCTGAATATAAAAGTTTCATTTTCTACTTACAGATTTTGTCACTGATTGGTTTCGTTCTTTGTGGAGCCGCTCAAATTGTGGAAATGTCAGATTTAAATCATCATCATCATAATAAACCGGTGTCAGTCGACTGCTGGACATAGGCAGAAGCCGAAGTCCAGCAGTTGAGTGACAGCTAGAGCCCAAGATACGCCGCTGAGCCAAATCTTCGGCTCTTCTTTTCCAGTCACTGCCCACCGCTTTGCGTATATCGTCACTTCACCTAGTCCCAACGCTACGTCTGCCAATTTGCGGTATCCACACTAAGACAAGTATACTCCAACAGATTTAAGTCTCTGATACATATTGGGTGCAATGATCAGCGCAATTGCCAAGCGTAGGGATAAAAAAAACAACTTCAATTTGTACTCTCTATTTCTCGACGTAAAATTATAAAAGTAAGAACAACTGCTATGAGTAGTGCCCATTACTGTGGCGTGACCTTTAAATCACGTATTCCATACGAATATGCGTACGCTAGGTCAGTTCATATACTTTCTAAAGTAGAAAATAGACACAAATACAAAAATAAAATACTTTTCTCGATTCGAACGCATTAATCTCTAATACTATCTCTCAAGACCTCACCCGAGTGTAATACTTTGAAAAGCTTAGCTGGCCGTTCTCAAAGGAGCGTGATTCCTAACCCCGGGCATACAATGGAGTATGATGTAATCGCGTTAGTCGACAATATCGTTGAAGTCCGCTTCTTGATTACTCCCGTGGGAGTGAACTGTTCCACACATTGCACTCCAGCTGCACTAAGCTCATATTGGGATATAGGTATGACGTAGATTACCTCTGTTGTATGCCACTAGCTACACTGGTGGAACACATTCATTCAAATATTTTAGTCGATGTATTGCTCCTGCAAACTAAGATTTTATGTTGTGTTGTGCTGTTTGAAAAATTTGATGGAAAATATGAAGTACTTTTTAACCAACTTCACAATAAAAGGAGGAGGTTCTCTTTTCGTCAGAATCTTTTTATTATTTTTCTATGTATGTTCACCGATTACTCGAAGATTCCTGAACTGATTTAAAAAAATCTTTTTTGTTTCAAAGTGTACCCTTTCCAGGTGGTGCCGTTTAATATTTTTTTATTTTACACAAAATTATATTTTAAATTTTAACTTCATTCTACAATGTTACTCGTCTATAATTTTGTCATTGTGCATGCAGTCTTCGCCTGTAATTATAATAACATTTAGCATAAGAGTACTAATATTTTTATTTTATAAGGTTTATAACGATGATTATTATGTTGGCGATCTATTAATAACTAAATAAATAAATTTTAACAAAATCGGTCGAGCCGTTTTTAATATATAGCAAAATTTGTATTACGATGCATTTGTATACCTCGATGACATGCTACAAACTACTGGCTACTTTGACTAGCGTTTTGTTTTTTAAACGATCTTAAATTATAGTTCTGGTACTTGGTTGACTTCAGGTGTTTGGTGTACATTATATTTGATTTGCATTATATATATGAAAAAGAAACCAACGGGTTTACTCCGGTAGTGCCGGCAGAAGTGAAATCTGAAAACACGTCATTTTTGAATATTTTCGAATAACACCTCGCGCAAGTGCCCTGCGCTCCGTCTTACGAATTTTAGTCTTACGATCAGGACACGTGACCCTATCGCGAGTTTAACATTTTTTACCCATCCCAAGAAAAGTGCACAACGCCGCCAAAGAAGTTTGCACTTCAAAAAATGAACCAGTTAAATGAAGATAAGTGAGATGTTTAGTGGTTTCAACAGTCTAAGATTGGAACTCTAGATTCAGCTTGTTACTAACTCAGAGAAATTGGAGTTGCGGTCGCTGTGCCCCAAGAAATATGCGCTTAGAATTGGACAATCTATTTTAAACGTGAATCCAATATACTACCACATATCTTCAGTTTAACTATAGTAAAATTGGAGACTTGTCTGTAACGTCGTCAGATAAAAGACGGGTAAAGTAAACCAAAGCAACATACTATTATTTAAATGAGAATGTGTCTATTTGAAAATGATTTAGTTATAAAGAGAAAAGACCAAATTCATATGTTGCACAAGCGTAGCAATTTTTTGGATTGTTTATTGTTTATAGATTGCACTAGGTTTTACGCATGTCGGATGCATATCTTAAGGGACCTTACGCAGCAAAGTCACGACGACCAGTGGTCGCTATGATTGTCAATACTATATAATATTATTATGTTTGATAAAGACGGGTTAGAATTGTTGTGCTGTGAGGTTGCATAAAGATAATTTGTCACGAACATTAGGGGATATTGCAACTAACTTTTCTATCCGGAAAAAAAAATTCGTAGAAAATAAGTCACTATGAATACAATTTCATTCAGCGGGGCGGAATATATTAAAATACAACATACGAACAATTCAGCAAAATAATATAAAGCTTGATAATCATTTTCAAAATTCCGATAGAACATCCAAATTTAGATGATCCTAGTGATTGCATTGAAATATGGTTTAATTTTAACGTCAAATATGCATGTGGTGACCAGCTTAGCATAATTTTGCCTAATAGATATGAAATATTAAGCTGATTGTTTAGAACAATACAAAATATTAGAGAGCTTCCAAAAACATTATAGGCTTCGTTGGTTACCTACAGAGGTAACGGTACGTTTTCCGAAGGCTTTTTAACCCCTGACACAAAAATAGGGTTTAACGACGAGGTTAACAATAAGTTACACGTGTGTATCTGTGATATAATATGTGTTTTTCTTTTTTTATATACATATAATATAGGCTATCGTTTGACCACTATCTCATCTATTGGTAAGCGATGATATGGCCGAGGATGGTAGCACGCTAGGTATAGAATGGGAACTGGCTCTGAAGGATAGCTGCCGGAACACATTAGGTGTTTTGTTAACAAATTCTGTGGAATCGTAGCTCTCAAACGGAAGAACCGATTTTGATTTTAGTTTTTTTTTTAAGTTACTCATATAGTTTTTTTTAGTGTTGTTTAAAAAAAATACGTTCATCTGTTTGAAGATAATAAGCTCTTTTCCAGTAGATGATGCTATGAGAACAAATTTCATAGGTTTGATTAATTCGACATTCTTTATTTGTTTTTAGGGTTCCGTACCCAAAGGGTAAAACGGGACCCTATTACTAAGACTCCGCTGTCCATCTGTCTGTCTGTCTGTCTGTCTGTCCGTCTGTCACCAGGCTGTATCTCATGAACCGTGATAGTTAGACAGTTGAAATGTTCATAGATGATGTATTTCTGTTGTCGCTATAACAACAAATACTAAAAGCAGAATAAAGTTAAAAATAATACAGGGTCCCCATACAAGAAACGTGTTTTTTTTCGGCATTTCACGCCATCTATGCACGCTTAGTTAGGTAAACGTCCCATAGATGGCGTTCTATTGAAATGTCGATCCCTAACACCTTTGTTAGACGTTAGATGGCGTTATATTGCTATTTTTTGCTGGCGAAAAATGATAGTGGTATTTTTTGCTCGATCTTATAAAACACTGTAGTGTGGTTTGGAACCCTACTAGTGCGAGTCCGACTTGCACTTGGCCAGTTTTTTTTTAATATATATATCTTATAGGCAAGAGTTTGAACACTATCTTACCAACTAGTAACTGATGATACTGTTTGGGATGGTAGCACGCTAGACCTAGAACTTTACTTAATACCTACATACTCTGCTACTTCATTGATATTGCAAAATATGACATGACACCTTGACCTGATGAGGGTTAACCTCTGGAATCTACAGTATACCCTACTCTTTACCCACTAACAGTACCTAGGGATGTCATGGTTAAGCTCATTGAAACGATCTCACTAAACTGATTGTAAAAATATCAGTTGGGGAACATTTTAAATTTTAAATTTAAATATTATTATGATACTAAAACAAGCAAAACGATTGCCTGGTAGGAGTGCAAAGTAGGCAGATGCCTACATTGCACTCCTTACCCTGAGATCTATATATATTGAATCTTACCTGCCCTGTAACAATGTCGGGTTTGTTACAACACTTATAACTAGAGAACTGCTGCTGTTTTCATGGTTTTTGATTCGTTGGATTTGTATCCGCCTCAAATAGCAAATAGTAAAGAAAAAAACAAATATACATATTTTTTTAATTGATGTAATAACACGTTTAACAAGTCTAAAAAGTAAGTTAAAAAACTAAAACTCGTTAACTAAAAATCTCGTTCTAAATTTAGATATTATTCCCAATTATCAAATGTAAATGTTTTAAAATTTAATGATGGCAAAAACAAAAGTCGTAACAGGAACAAAAGCTAACGTAGTGATAACCCACCCTCAAACTGCAAATAAAAATACAAATCCTAATCTTCATATGAACCAAGAATCAAAGAATCAATAATCAAAGCATTTATTCAGTATGTAGGCAGTATTAATATACGCATATATACACATCAAAATCATAATCAATTATCAAGTAAACATAGCAAAATCAGAATTTAACGCTTTGAATTGAAAAAAAAAACAAAATGAAGTCGGTTAATTAATGAACCATTCGCTGTCATGCAATCGTTGACGTCAGCCTATTAAAAAATATTAAAGTAGGGTTGCCAACTAGAAAATAGAAGGACTATAATTAATTTTAATTCCATATAACGTTGCTAATCAACTAAAAAAATTAAATCTCGTAGGTACCATCAATAATTATAATAGCTGAAGAAAAATATGCCTTTTATTTAAACTAAATATAGGTCAGTGTCTTGAACGTTAATTACTTATCTAAGACATCGTCGTCTAATGTAGAAAGCAAGCTAGGGGTGTCTGTAATATGATTGTGAAAAATGCGTAGCTTGTTAGAGCGCACAGGTCATTTGAGGCGCGCTAACAAGGTGTTGCCAACCCTGGCTAATGAGACGTCGATATAACCAGCGCAAGCTAAACAAATTAGTGTGACCATGTGTTTGTTGATATATCTACCTACCTGTATACAAGTGACTATATTACAAGAAAACTCCAGATTCAAAGTTCGAACAAAAGTCAATGACCTTGATCAAACATTTGTTCGTTTGTTACCTCAACACTGCCAAACGGCTCAACTAATTAGGCAGACATTTAGCACATCAATGGTTAATAGGGTAGAACAGAGCGTAGCTGGCCAGCCAGTTGAGGGGGGTATTTTATTATCTGCCGGTATAGAACGCAGCTAGAATGTGTATTGTTGTATTTATCTGTATTCAAGATGTCATAAGCTTTTTTTCATATCATAAGAAAGAAATAAACTGGCCAAGTGCAAGTCGGACTCGCACTCGTAGGGTTGCGTAACACAGTAAAGTATTCTATAATTATGATTTTTCACAACTAAAAAATTAACTTTATTTTTCATAGTGTTTGTATGAA
The DNA here is from genome assembly GCA_954871355.1 of Cabera pusaria. Classification (NCBI taxonomy): domain Eukaryota; kingdom Metazoa; phylum Arthropoda; class Insecta; order Lepidoptera; family Geometridae; genus Cabera; species Cabera pusaria. Next base: position 22,956,984 of record OX940888.1, read on the forward strand.
AAACAAAGTTATCTTTGCGGTCGCTATATCTCAAAAACTGCTGACTGTATCTCGTTCAAACCAATTTTCGTTATTAGTTTTTATTGAGATATACAGTATATAATTTTTTTAGATTAAAAAAAAAATTAAAATAAAAGTTAGAGGGGGGGACACACATTTTACCACTTTAGACGCGCCTATCTTTCAAATGAAAATGATTTTAGGAACCTCAAAGTCATTTTTAAAGACCTATCCATAGAAACCCAACACGTATACGTTTGAAGAAATTTTTTTTTTCAGTTCCATATGATGTCCAAAGGATGTCCCCCCTTAAACTTTTATATTTTAAATTTATGTATAAAAATCGAATAGCGGTTCACAAAATACATCTATCTACTAAGTTTCAATTCTGTAGTCCTACAGTTTTGTAATAAAATGGCTGTGACATACGGACGGACAGACAGACAGACAGACGACATAACGAATCTATAAGAGTTCCATTTTTTTCCATTCGGCTACGGAACCCTAAAAAAGTCTTAATCATTGAACATCTGAAGTTGCTTTGATGCTTAAGAGTGAACATTGCGATCTCACCGCGTGACCTCACTCCCGAGGAAGAGCGACTGTCCCGCTCGAAACCTAGGTCGAGAAAATTCGACTAGAGGCACGTGAATTATAGCCGGTATATAACAATAATAATCTGAAGTTGCGTTGTTTTTATAGGCCATTTTCAACGAAAAATCTACAATTGTCCTAGAGCTAAGCTCACAATCTGTAAAACATAACCTGTAAACCCTGTGTTGTGGCCATCCCATCCACACCCACACATTATAAGCTTCAATTGTCAAGTGTCACATCAGACAGTGACTCTTCTCCTTCGTCATAGATAATAATGTATATGTAGAAATCTGACAGATTTTTGGCAGCTTTTATATGGCGTTATGTGTCAGATAATTATGTAACGAATTATTAGGAACCGATGAAACTGGCCCTTAATATTTTAAATTGTAACTTAATTTGCAATATATATATTTGAATAATCAAGTCTTCATCTTGGAGGTCTTCGCTTTCTCACTTTGAAACCTGAAGCCACAGCACCGCTACAATACCCTGTTGACGGTAAACCTGGTCTTCATTAGTTTTATATGCACTACGAGCCAGTTACGGGTGTACTCGTACGTTACGGTTAACTGCATTGCCGTCATTAGGCCGGGCCTAGAGCCGGCGACATACCGTCTCGCTGGTATTCTGAATTGAAGAAAAGTTAACACTACAAAGATCTTCAAAAACCGGCTAAAAGAGTTAGTTACACATACATACAAAAAAATCGCTATTCATACATAAAAAACATAACCCTGCACTTACTTCTAAAGCCATTGGATTAAATTTAAACAAGAACTTGCTTAATTTAATAGCTATAAAGCTTTCAAAGTGAATGGACAAATGCGTGCTTGTTAGTACAAACACAGAATAAATAATAGGTAAGACCAAGTCATTTGTGGCTAACAAGATAGTGGATAGAAACCTCGGCTACACTAGTGAGACATCGATACATTTCTGCAGGACTTTTATTTTTCAATGAAACAACAATATTGGTTCAACTTCGTAACCCATATTTTGAGGAAATAAAAGCTATACTAAATCTAAAAAAAATCGGTCGCGTTGATCTAGTCTATGGAATATTTTAGGACATGAAAAAAGTTGCGTGCCGAGTTATTTTGTTCGTAAAGGCCCATTTAGATGGAGAGCATTTCTCGGACGTTTCGTTGTGAATAATCGTACGCAACTATCACAAGCAATAATCGCCATAGATTATGGTATCATCTTGTTTACATACAGAAAAGAACTAAATTATTGCCTACTATTATGTCCTACGAGATTCGCAAATAACTAATCGCTAGGTGATAATTTCCTGCATCTGTTTACACAGCGAAACTATAGAAAGAAAATTCCGGCTGACGAGAATCTCGACTTGTATAAACACGATATCGTATGACATTTTTCAAGTTCATACGAGTATCGTAACAATCAGGTTGAACCGTTTTTAATGGGAGAATCGAAATAAGATTATTGCTTTATAATTCTGTTTAGATGGACACTATCATTATTCCATTGCGAGGCTATTGTCGCCAGAGTAGAATAGCGAGGTGTGATGTTTAGATGAAAAAACTTATTTATATTCTGTCGGTAATTGTATCTGATCAGAAACTCTTCCCGTCTAAATGGGCCTTAATTTGAATAATAACTTTTAAAATCATCAACAAACCAAAAGAATTAAGAAACTCATCCTTTTCGAAAGTTTGTTCTTTGCTCTAGTTTAGGTTTAGGTCACACAGAAGGTAAGTACTCTGACATCCGTTGTTAAATTTGGGTAATTATTTTGGTCTCAAGTATAACTAAGCAAATAATAAGTATATCAAGATTTAATGAGTTTCTTCAGACACAGAATAGAAGAATAGACACTTCTCAAACTTGCTAATAAAAATAACACGCGCGTTATGTGTATTTGTAAGTCGACTTTTAGACCAATTCAAAGTTTACTGCACGTTATTATTAGAGCTATAATAGAATAAATAATAAATAATAAATGTTATAACATGTAATGCTATTAGGTCTTATCAACAACGCGAGAACTTTTAAACCCTTGTTTTTTTATAAGCCTAACTTGAGCTATGGAGCTGAGTGATCTAAATTGCTTTTAAATTAATTAAAGCTGTCCCTCAGATTGCAGTGAAGGAGAAAACCGGTAACTAATATAATCACTCCATTGAAACTGTTCCGAAGCAATTATCGGACGTCTGGGATTTAGCTCACTCGCTAAGAAAACTTTAGAATGGACATATTCGTAAATACTTGGTATTTGTATGACACACAGCTGATACATTGGATCAAAATGTTAAAATATTCATAATTAATTTTAATAATAACAATTATTAGGTACGTAACAGTGTACTGTGGAGCAACAACATTCGCTAAGTGGTGTGCAGTGACTGGAAAAGAAGAGCCAAAGAAAGAGTCCAGTGGTATGTCTTGGGAGAGGCTTATGTCCAGCAGTGAACTGATAACGACTGATTATAATGATGATGCCCAAATATCAGATAACTCATTTGCAAACTCAAAAAAAAATCTGTTTTCTTATTTTGTTTTTTTTTTTTGTATGGCAAGAGTTATGAAATAGTTATTTTATCAAGTGTAGCTTAAATACTTATATGACTACTTATATGAATACTTTGAATAATAATTAAGATAGTTTAAAAACTAAAACAACCGACTTCAATGCCCCGCGAGTCAGTTTCCGTAGCAAGTTTGAGACGTTTATCGTCATATCTCTAGAGATACTTATCAAATCTCGATAAAATTACAATAGAACTGTTTTGGAAACGTATCCTACCGATTACAAAAAGAATCATTCGAATCGGTTCACAATTGACGGAGTAATCGCGTAACATACACACACAAAAAAAGAAGAAAAAAAAAACATACAGATGAATGAGAACCTCCTTTTTGGAAGTCGGTTGAAAAACTAGCCATTTAGTTTTCATCTATTTTTTGATCTCCGACTACTGGGATATAACATTGATGTTGTATAACTTTATTTAATTTGTAATGATGTCATCATACTAAATATATACCGGTCTGTAATTTACGTACTTTTAGTCACATTTCCTCGACCTAGGTTTCGATCACCGCATTCTTACCGCGTGAACTCACTCCCGAGGAAGAGCGACGGACTCGCTTGAAACTTAGGTCGAGAAAATTCGACTAATGGTACTGACACACCGCAGTGTCTTGCGTGCGCGATCAGATAGCGCAGTAGTATTTGTACGCACTGGTTCACACCAGACGCGATCATAAAACTATTTAAAAGTACTGAGATCGTGCCCACAGATCGCGGTCTAGCCCTACCTTTACTAAAGGTTTTAAATTACAGGTGGTATATTAAATCAATATGTAACAAATTCCCGATAATTATTAAACAAAAATAATTTAATTCAACCAAATATACCAATTATTATACGGCACAAAGACTGTCATCATCCTTCTCTGTATTCTTATTACGAAGTAAAATATTTTCCCATTTTTCCTATTTACAACACAATACAGAAAACTTTCATTGAGCGAAATAATGAAGTCAGTGAAAAAGAAAATAATACTGAAAATCTCTATCTACGGTGCAACTAGCTCTCACTAGCTGACGTTTAGTAGTCCCCCTTTTCAGCGGCCATTATTATACACTTATTCGCTCCAACTGCGGTTATTCTACAACATTCTATGAAAGTGCGATATAAATATCAAATTAAGCTTGTCGTTGCAACAATATTACTTCACAACAAACGAGATCAAATCTAATAACATTGACTATAGAGTTTAAAATAGCTTAAGATGTGGTCGAAGGCGAGCGCATTACAGTTTAGTATCTACGTTTAATTTTCCCATTTGCGGAGTTTTTATACAATAAAGTGTGGTTGGTATATAAGCTGTATGTGCTCTTTGTATGAAAAAATCTCCAGTTTCCGTTTGAATTGCCTCATGAAAGTATGTTGCAGTTTCAATAGGATAAAGTTTAATGCGGTTCAAGCAATGCGAGTGTATTTACGCGTTATTGTATAAAACAAGGAAAATTGGCATCGGCAATCTACGTTACTGTTATTGTTATGATACAGACATACACTCGTGTTATGTCAGATTATAATCTAGAGCTGCTATAATGTATGTAAAGTTTATTGTTACTTTTTGTGTGAATATATTTTCGAAGCGCTGCCCGTAGCTTTTTATTTTATATTATCTTATAGTCTAGTATATGACCACTATTTTGTGATAGTAGGTCGTTCTTTTAATTTCGCATTTCTAATTGAATTATTGAAAAAAAAGACCTACCGTGGTAATTCTTCTGTACCCTCTATCATCTACGGATCCTCTAGCAGTACTTCGCATATTCGAAATAGATCTACCTTTCACATACAAATCAAAATAATCCCTAAAGAAGTATTATACTTTCATGAATAAGCCCCCGAGTAGAAGAAATATAGCCTGAAAATATAAAATCTATCTCACAGCTCTTGCTCTACAATTCAAAGTGAAATGGAAATATTTGTTTTCTGTCTAACTAAATCAGCGAACTGGTAATATTTCAGCTATTTTACAATTCATTGCGTACTATCTTTGGAATTTAAATGAGGCAGTAAACCCTGGTTACCAAAATGTTTAACATTAAAATTCTGGTTCAATGGTTAAGAGGCAAGTTATAATATTCCCCATACTAGAGTCGCACTTTTGGCCGCTACGGGTTTTTTCTCCATGTACCTCACCCACTACGGTACTACGACGGAGCTACGATGCTCTACGTCACTTACAAGAGGTGCAATCACGCTACGAAATTATTCCCATTTGACTCACTGCGTCGTTAAACTTTTAACCTAATAGTCACAGTAACTATCGTATACCACAATTAATTCAGATCTAGAAACCTTACCTTGAAGGTCTAATTGTGCTTAATTGGAATACGGCAGTGCGACGAGGCATCGGACCATTGATTTCAATCATATCTGCATAACGCTACGTACGTTAGCCCATGTTTCCAACAATTCCAACCTAGCATCAAACAACACGCCGAAACAAGGTAAAACGATAGTCAAATATAATACCTCTAGTCATGTTCATAAAAATAGAATAGAATAGCGTTTATTGCTAGAGAATCAGTGTTATTGATGGTTTAAGCTATGGCCGAAGTCACCTGTATTACAGTGGTCACATACAAAGTAGTTTAATTATTTAGGTCACTCTCTGCATAAGTCGCAAGCATGTGCGTAAAAATAACTAAGGGTCGATTCACACTGATCTAGAACCGAATCAAAACGCTGTACTTTTTGTTTAGCACATTGACGTCTATTTAAGCGTTAGTTAATGTGGACGAACCCTTACAGATTATGCCAGCCAAAAGCCTGTTTTGAACGACAATGGCGATATAACCTTATACAAAGGCTATTTATGTCAGATATTATATTTACGAATATGACAATGGTATAGACTAGAAGAAAAAAATGTTTCTCAGACCCTCCTCGTATAAACAAACCCTGCACGCCAAATCTAATTTTTCTCAACTGTCATTTGTATTTGAATTTTGTGACTGTGAGAAGTACAATTCCGGCCTGAGTCCATGAATCGCAAGAGATAAGTACACTTGAGAGACCGCAAGATAATGAGCTTGACATTTAGGGCATTTGATAAAGCTTTTGAATGTTAAGATACAGTTGGCAGTTTTCAATTGAAGATATTATTATTATGGCTTTTTGCTTGAATAATAATTTGAAAAATATGCTAGTTATGAGGGTTATATTTATGATTTAAGATCATTTAGACAAAAATGACGCTCGCTTGTTGGTTACCAATAATTTTGTTTGTTGCCTGTATACAATATAACTCTGAATGCAATGATTTAGACGTTCTTACGTTGTCCCACTAGCCTGAGATATCTAGAGGTTATGACAAAGTGGGGGGTTGCAACTGTTGATGGACTAATATTTGCACATCAATTCTAATAATTTTCAGCCGTGTTTAGGCTGTTTATACTCCAATGTTGCGACTAAAATACCATGCTTAGCAAGCTATTTCGTAACCTATGATCGATGTTTTTTAGAAGATTGAATTCCGAGCGTAGTTATTCACCAGAGAACCAATATATCGACAAAGTTCAACGGATGAACAAGCGCTTGAGCTTGCTTGGCTTGAGCTTAAGCACGAGCTACACTATATTGTGTAGCTCAGATCTGCAGCAGTTCTTAAAACTACTGTGGAAATGGTTTTGAAGTAGATATTCAATAATCTATATACTACTTTACGTATTAGAAACTACAGACCGATTTAAAAAAAGGGGAGGTTATTAATTTATTTGTATTTTTTTATACTGTCGATCCACAATCTTCCATTATAAGTCAAAAATTTGCAGTTTATCTAAAAAGATTACTATCAAGAGTCTGTTTAATCATTATCAATGTTTTGCACGTTTGCTTAATATTTAATATTTATGAAGGTCTGTCCTACATGTTATATTTTATTAATGAATAAATTAAATCATTTATTTATTAGAATTCTGGTACATCATCGTCATCATCAGCCTATCTCAGTCCACTGCTGGACGAAGGCCACTCACAAGATGCGCCACTGAGCCCGATCTTCGGCTCTTCTATTCCAGTTTCATGGCTTTGTGTGTGACTTTCTATCTTTGGGAGGGATATGCCCTCTATTCCTATATACCTATCCTGGTACATAAAATGGTGTTATTCAATCAAAATTCTGCTCCTCAGGCGCACAAATTCTTAATGGAGGTTGATTGATTTTATTTATACATTTTAAGCCACTCCTGTCAGCTCTTTCGTATTATTTCTTGCAAAATACATCTTTTCCTAAATCTGCTTTTCTATCCATCTACATTACTATTAATAACCCTTCTAGTCGCAAACACTTGGTTTCTATTATTACATGTTTTATCTCAAACAGATGACTTTGATAATGATACCTTCCTACCTTCTTTACAAAGAAGGAAGCTGATTAATCTTTAGCGAAAAATTGTGTAAATTTTACGCGATAATATTGCCGTGCGTTATGTTCCGAACCTTATATTTAACGAACATAAGTGCCACCGACAACAGGTGTTACGTGATAATGACTAAACAACCTTTGAATTTGTAATGAAGGAGTTGAGTACAGGAAGTAAGAAGAGGGGGGAGGCAGGTATGACGTCACTGAAACGTCAACCTTTAACTGGGTGCGTAACGATACACGTTTTAACTTTATAGACCGGTATTATGATATTGTGTACGAGTACGACATTATACTTTCATGATCAATAAAAGGGTGAAGAAAATGTCATCTGATGCTACCTTTGTGTTCTATTAAGGGTGAAATGCTTCGTTAAAGGAATTAATGCAGGGAAATTTGACCTTCGTTTGTTCGTTAGCGAAATTGCTTCTGTCTAGACTCAGGGACATGAGCATGATAAAGAATTATTCGTAAAAGGTACGGAGAGAGGAACTGCTGCTATTTAGTTGCTGTTTGATGGACTGTTTTCAATTTTATGCATTTGAAATAGCACAGCAATTTAACTACAAGAATTTACATCTCTTTCTCTAATGAACGAAGTTGAGGGTATCAGCTAGTCTATTTTAAAACAGTGACTGTAGTAAACAATCTTGATATAACGATTGTCCGTAGAGGGGTCTGTATAAAAATATGTTGTTTCATTTTCTAAAGCACTCTCAACAGCTCACAAAATCACAAATATCCAACACCACAGACATTTTAATCTAAAGCCTATATAGTATAAAACTATATATACATTATTTGGCGCCGACTCAAAATTATTTAGGTATACATACTTACATTAGATTAAAAACTTAGTTATTATGTTTAGTTAAAAACTTAAAATAATTACAAAACTATATACTTAGGTATACTAACAGTATTTTAAGAACTTCGTTATCAAGGTTAAATAAAAAAGTTTAATTATTTTTTTCTTTTCAGTTTTTTCGGCGGTTTAATTTTTTTGTTAAAAGTTTTATTTTATGTTTTTTTGTGGCCATAATCTACTATGTTAAAAGCAGGCGTCATTTCTTACCCCTGGCCTAGACAAACATTATATAGAATATTTATGCTCTATAATAATAACAAAAATAAATTAAGATCACATAAAAAAAACTAAAAAAACCGACTTCTAACGTCACGCTAGTCTATTTCAATACTAAGTTTGAGGTGTTTATCTTCATATCTCTGGAGATACTGAAGATATCTCGATGAAATTAAATTAAATGGTACCTGTAAAATATCATCATCAGCATCATCTATTCAGCCGGTATCATTCCACTGCTGGACATATGCCTCTCTCAAGACACGCAACTGAGCCCGATTTTCGGCTCTTTGTTCTTTCCAGTGTTTTGTTGACATACATTGATGATAAGATAAAATCATCAAAACAATGATTAGTTACATTTATCCAATTTTTTGTTGATTTATTCAAAAGAGCTCGACCGATTTCGTTAAAATTTAAAAGGGACTCCCTTGGAGGTATATCCTTTCCAATAAAAAATAATTATCGAAATCAGACTACTCTGTAAAAGTTATGCGTGATCATACATAATATATATATATATATATACATATATATATATACGCGTTGACTTGATAACCTACTCCGTTTTTTTTCGTCGGTTAAAAACCAGTGGAGAATGCCCATCATGAAAAATTAATTAACATTTATTTTGATTCAGTAACAATTTTTCTTTTTTGCGGTTTTTTTTTGTGAAAAATGTTTTAATGTTTTTGTTATATACAAGAGTATTGAGTATTTTCTCGTCCTTGCCTTTTCTCTGAATGTATTACTTTTATATTAATTAGTATTGATATGATTAGCTGCTAGCTTATGTGAATATTAAGAAATATTTATAGCTAACAGCTTCTTAAATCATCTAAAGTTTTGAACTGATAAAATTGGCTCTGAATGTATCAAGTTGTATTATGGTCCGTTCATTGAGACTAATACATCTACTACTATTCACTAATCTAATAAATTATTAAAAGTTAAAAAGCTTTTTGTAATGTTATATGAAAAGCACTAATGATAACAATATATACTAGTCCTAAATAATATTTTTGTATGCTTGCAAATCTTCGATGGCAATGTTTAATGTGGTACAGTTGAGCTGACTTGATTATAAAGCTGGGCTTCATTAGTACTTTTCACTACATATGATAACGTCTTTAGAAAAAGCTTATCTTTAAAAATGTTTTAAACTCATAATTTACAGTAACTATCAATACCTAATCTAGGTTATACTACAGACTGCAATAAAATAAACCACAATCGTTTCTAATCATTACCTTTTACAAAGCTATATTTTATTTCAGAACACACGTTAGCCTTTAGGCGACACCAAATGGCCTACGTCTCCCGACATGCCCCATTAATGTCCAATGAATGCCCCATTCCGATCTCGAACGGAAATTGAAAACTAAATTAGCAAGACCTAAACATAAATTGCAAATTAGGGCACATATTCGAATCCCATTACATATGTTCGGCTCGTTTCAATTAGACGTCAAGTTGTCTGACTTGTCGCTTTAGGCTAGAATTTAGGTTACTGATCGGTATCCAATTGTTTATTTGGTAAAGTTTCAGTTCTGACAGTTCAAGTTGAATTCTGATGAAGTCAGAACTTTAGATTAGTGGGCGTAGAGTTAGTTCAAAGTTATTTGATGTTCTGTTCTTTTTGATATTATACTATTCAAAAACAGTAATTAAGTTTAGTTTAATATTTGAACAGCGGTACCTTTTTAATGGTTTACATATTCACTTTGCTAGCAGGCTGAAAGTTTGTCAAAATTGACAGCTAAATGCGAGTGACATAAGATCGCTAGCTTACTGGGTTGGGACCCTATTTACCAAGTTAATTGCCACATTGTATGTTTTAGCTATAGTATAGAAGTGTAAAGATATAAAAGTATGGCTTTTCCCGGATTTAGGAAATAATGGAAGATATGAGGAAATTGGTATAGAAAGTTAAACTACCCACCAACTCTCTTTTTCCACGATTGGGAAAATGATCAATACCTAAGAATACCATTTTTGTTTATATTCCAAAGAGGTTAGCCTTTGCCTACTATCTCACCTGATGTTTAGTGATGATGCGATCGACTATGTAGCATGCTTGCCAAGAAGATATCTGTTTACTCGCTATTTAAAGACCCCCGGGTCGTAGTTATCAGGAAACATAGACACCGGTAAGACATTATTTTCCTGGTTTTATTTATATTATCATATTGTATTCATTATTTCAACCGTAACATCTGTAACTGTTTAACAGCGATAATTTTCCCTAATATATTTCTACATTGTTTCAAGAAAAAAGCTGTAGCAGTATCGTACTTTTCCAAAGATACATCTGAAAAAATACCGCGCTTGCCATCTGGGAAATATCTATTCGCCCACGAAGCAATAAATTCTGTCTTGAAGGGCGAAGTAGTCGTTGAAATTATACGGCATGAGAGTCTTGAACCGAACTGTAACATTAGCGCAGAGATGCGTAAACTGCGGTAAAATCATCCTTCTAGAGCTTGGCCAATATATCCCTGAATGCTGCTTTGGGAAAGCCAGTGTTAGTAGGTAAGCTTTAACCATTGTCCGGACTGTCTAAAGGTACGGACACACCACGGCATCCTGCATGCGCGATCTAGGCGGCGATCAGATAGCGCAGTAGAATTTGTATCGACTAGTTCACACCAAACGCGATCAGAAAACAATTGAAAAGTACTGAGATCGCGCACGCAGGACGCCGCGGTGTGTCCGTACCTTAAGGCAGTTTGCTCACGGAGCTATAGGTAAGAATTAATATGCATTTAGTATGCGAACAATCGTTACTGTACTGAATTCAATGCTGTCGCACCGACTTGTATCCGACTGTCAAGAATAATGCAAAGGGAAGCAACTACTTTGAATTTTGCTCGTACCTGAACGCAGTTTTTGCTTACCGACCAGAGAGCGATTGATCTAATAAACTGGCCAAGTGCAAGTCGGACTCGCACTCGTAGGGTTCCTTAACACAGTAAAGTATTCTATAACTATGATTTTTCGCAACTAACAAATTAACTTTGTTTTTCATAGTGTTTGTATCAAAAACAAAGTTATCTTTGTCGGTCGCCATATCTCAAAAACTGCTGACTTTATCTCGTTCAAACTAATTTTCGTTGTTAGTTTTTATTAAAATCTACAGCATATTTTTTTTTTATTTTTCACTCCCATACTTTAAAAGTTAGAGGGGGGGGGGCACACATTTTACCACTTTAGACGCGCCTATCTTTCAAATGATTGAATTGGGAAAAAATGATTTTAGAAACCTCAACGTCATTTTTAAATACCTATCCATACACGTATAGGTGTGAAGAAAAATTTTGTTTTGTTTCAGTTTCATGTATGGGATGCCCCATAACCTTTTTTTTTTTTTTTATTTTTGTATAAACATCGGAAAGCGGTTCACAGAATACATCTACCTACCAAGTTTCAATTCTGTAGTCTTAACAGTTTTGGAATAAAATGGCTGTGACATACGGACAGACAGACAGACATGACGAATCTATAAGGGTTCCGTTTTTTGCCATTCGGCTACGGAACCCTAAAAATGTGTGTTTCGGCAAGTCTCTACTGCCATCTGGGAAATCTATCTATCTTCTCTATCAGTTATTTTCGAAAATTATTTTTATCTTACCGCTATATTTTTTTTTAGAAAAACACTGCTCAATCACGAACACTACTTTGCGTTCTAGCAACATGTTTTTGAAATATTTTTTAAGTCTATTGATAAATAAACCGTTATCTAGCGTTTTATCACTATCTCACCTGTTGGGAAAAGACGATACATCAGGACCATTTTACTCAGTTGCGCCACTTGTAAACGAGAAAACAGAAGCCTCTATTGCGTCAAAGTAAACACATTTATTACAAAGTATAATATGGTAAAAGTATACAGTTACATTTGATTGGAGCAGCAAAATTAAAACTTCAGTTGTAGAGTGCAATCATCAGTGGAGTCGTGGGCGGGCGGCACAAAGCGATTGATCACGTCACAACCCTCGGAGTGTCTCTAGAGCCCTCCACTCAACTGGGACAAGGTGCCTGTGGTCTACTCAGCACGAATCTCCCAAATATTCTGTTTACATAAAATGAGACAAAAATATCACTTTTATTCCAAACCGTGATAACTAAGTTTTACAGTATTTGATATATTTTACAAGAGCCAGTGCTGAGGTTGGTTAACATCTAATATATAAAATTCTCGTGTCACAGTTTTCGTTGCCATACTCCTCCGAAACGGCTTGACCGATTTTGATGAAATTTTTTGTGCTTATCCGGTATCTATGAGAATCGGCCAACATCTATTTTTCATCCCCCTAAATGTTAGGGGTAGTCTACCCCTAAATTTTTTTTTTATTTTTTAGACAAAATTTTTAATTTTTATTTTTTTATGATACAACATACAAAAATACATACAATCCTCAATTTTCACCCTTCTACGATCAACCCTTATTTTTTAATAGCCATTTATTTATATGGCAAAACAACGTTTGCCGGGTCAGCTAGTAGGATATAATATTTGTGTGAATGTGGATTTTTATTTATGACAGAACGAACAACGTATATAAGATTTTTTGCATAAAACAAACGTTTTTATATTTTTATCTCCATAAGTTTTACCCAGTAAATAAATCATAAGGATTTATTTATAATTTAGACACACATATTATTAAAATAAATCCTATTCACATAACAGTAGCAGTAACAGAGTAAGATATAAGCACATAGACATATTAATGTATGCATCAATATACGTTAGTAATATTTTTAAATAAATATGAAGGCTCTCTCTAACTAAGATGCCAAACTTATTACTTACGCTAGCTATTATATAATGCATCAGTATTCCGCATAAAGCCACGCATTTGGTAGAATGGATAGCCCCGTGAGGTTGGAGATACTAATGGCCATATCAGTGACAAGTCCCAAGGGGTTTTAGGGTAAAAGTCCCTTTTTTCATGCATACCTCAATCTGAGATCTTAACCGCAAGTAACTTAACCTTGCACGAGCAAATACCAAATACGAGCCAGAATTTTGCATGCTCTGTCATTTCACTGGACACTTTAAAGTTTATCAAATGCACTATTATCATAAATTTTTCCAGATTTTTCAAGCCAGCAGTTTAGCTTTTAGAGGGGGGGGGGGGACCCCCTACTGAAACAAAAATAAAAATTTGTACTTTAAAGTTTATTATATATTAAACGGAGCATTACATCGAAAAGTAGTATTAGCAACCCCTAAATCATTTTAAAAGATCTATTCAACGATCTACCCCACGCGATGGGGTAGACGATGAAAAAAAAATTTACCCCCACTACACATGTAGGGGAGCTACCCAAAAAAAAATATTTTCCAAAATCTTATTGTACCACTTAGCCGGCGTTATTTACACATACCTACCAAATCACAGCTTTGTAGTACAAACGGTTTAGAGTAAAACCTCGGACAGACAGACAGACAATCGGACATGACGAAACTATAAGGGTTTCTTGTCAGGACTACAGAACCCTAAAAACGATTCTTGGTTTATTCTAGTAATTCTACTGACAAGTGAAACCCGAGTGATTTGCTTGTATATTTTGTAGTTGTACAAGTGATACAAATTTGTATCATTTGTACAACCAGTTGGACTTCTCAGTTGTACTACTGATACAGAGCGGTCCAGATGACATTATTTCTGTTTTAAGTCGTACCGTTTCTTTTAATTAGCTTTAGCCCATAATTACATTATCCGAAGCACGCTGTAATAGCTGACACGAATTCGTGCAACTCATAATCTGATTCAGCGAAGCCCTCACATTAGAATTAAAGCAGTGCCGTCAGCGTTTCCAAAATGACCAATCTACGCAGACAAGCATTTTCCAATGCGAAGGCTAATAAGAATTTCAAATAGAGTCCATGCCTGTTAGTGTGAACACGCCGCTATGTTCATAGTTAGGTCACAGTCATACTCGTAAGTCGCTTTATAAGCTCCCCCAACTATCAGTACCATTACTAAAAATACGAAAGTTTGATTGTATCTTTGCCTGAAGCTGAAATGAACGTGCGTCGTATTGCGAGTTAAGGTGAGGACATAAAGAGGCAGGTTGCAGAAAATCATGAAACAATGGACTATTTTACCACTACGGATTGATACCGGTTTGTCCGCGCCAGGAACCTCTTTATGTCCTCATCCTTAGCCACTGAAAACTGCTTCTACGAAAGACAACGTTCCACGGCGCAGATTTTAAGCATGTTCGTTTTTAGGGTTTCGTACCGAATGAGTGCCAACGGAATCCTATAACTGAAACTTCGCTGTCCATCCGTCCGTCCGTCCGTCTGTCAAGTGAAAATTTCAAGAGTCTTTGACTTGTTTGTATGAGCATATTTTGTAACTGCCTTTAGTAAGAATAAATTGACTTTTGAATACTTATCAGTCGACTTTGATCCAATATTTAAATTGTATCTAATATGTATATTGTATATTATGTAAATATAAACGGCAATTAGATTGTTTGCCGAAAAGCGCGATAGATTCTTGTGTTTAGATAATCTATATACGTTTTGTCTCATAAATAATATAAAGCTGACCATCTGATGGTAAGCTGGCCGCCCATTGATATCTAAGTACTTTATGTCTCATAGATGTACTAAGTAACCAAATACTCGCCTACCCCTCATGATAGAAGCAAAAAGATCGCATTGTGTAACGGGTCACGAGTTCCACAAACAGTATGCCTAATATGAACATTGCCTAACTTTCAGCCGACCTATAATGGATTTCACCGGCGAAGTTATTCAAGAGTCACTCCCGAATCGAATTAAAGCTGATAAAGTGAAAAAGCTTAAATGTTTGCTAAGCTCATCGGAAATGAATTCGTGACTTGCGGTATTTGTTATGTTAAATGAGTTTAGTAAAGTTAAGTAACTGTCTTAAAACTTCTCTAAATACAACATTAATTGCTGAAATATTTTGGCTGTACACTAAATCTATTTAAATCCGTCAAAAAAGCATATCTCAAGCTGATTTTTAGTTTTGAGAGCAAACTCTTAGTATAAGTTTTAAGGTTTTCATGGTCACTGACAATATTGTTAGAACTACTCACGGGATATTTCGGGATTTTAATCTACAGTTCATCCGTGATCATGGCGCTTGCAACAGAGCCGAAATATCGGAAACTCATAATTAATAAAAAACATGGTAAATATCCCGTGAGTAGTTCTAAACTCTTAGTAGTTTAGAGCAAACACTGCGTTATTTTTCGTCAAGTCTACACCGCAAAAATGGGTTGTGCCCACGACCACACTTTTGGCTAGTCTATATATATTACAATCCAGATTTTAATTTTTCAATAATCAAACATACAAAAAGCTTTTAAAAAAGGTCCAACTTTAAATTTAGGAGTTTATAGTAGAATTGTCTACTGAAGCATTTATACCATAATTATATTTTTGTAAAACCTCGTATGGAGCAAAACATTTTTGTTATTAAAATTTTATTTTTAACCTATAAAGTATACACGGATGAATGCTTGATATGTTTAATTGAAAAGAACGCCATCAGTACCACAACACTTACCTCAAATAAAATCTCCTCTAACAACAAATAATAGTAACTAAACAAGCTCCGTAAAAAATGGGAAGCTCGTTCAAGATCGCGTGGTAAAAAATCACACGTATCGGATACATGAGGTCCCGCACTCCCGTCTTGTAGCCAATCTATTTTATTTTACGAGAGCAACTCGCGATAAGTGCCTTCGGACGTGACGCGCCTCGCAGATATATTTACCAACAACTCCACTAAATCGACCGCCTGACATATGACTTAATATTTCAACTCTAGAGTGATACCGCGGAGTATATTTTGGGATTATTCGACTGCCGTTTCTATATTTAGCAGATAACTGTTTTGCGGCTTCGGTGCCTTTATATATTGGCTTGTTTTACGTGTTGGTATTTATGGTGTTTGGTACTTATAGTTAGTTGGTGTTCTCACTACCACAGATGGCCACCCAACAGAAAGCGAAGAGATCTTGTCGCTAGGCACAGCGACGAATCTGGTGGTGGCGGCTGACTCCAAGAGCTTAATCGGTCGCTGAGACGTCTAGCTGGACCTCCTCTGGTACTCCAGGGGTCTTATCTGGCATAGGCGTCTCGCCTGGTTTACAGTTCTCGGGCAAAGATCAACCTCCGCACGCGATACCCCAGCACAGCACAAGAAACTCAACCCAGCACCTGGGTCACCCTGCCTGTCGGAAAAGATATCTCGGACGCGAAATAGCCACCACCAACACCTGCACGTATTTACGTGTTGCGACAGAAACTACGGCAGGAGGCTATGCCTTGAAACCGGGTCCCCGCGCACCAAAGGGGTCTCGGGAGAAGACGACTCGTCACGAGGTAGTCAAGATCCTCATCAAGATAATTATGGTGAGAAGCCGTAAAAGTAAGTACCTTGGTCATAATCCTACAGCCTATATCGGACCACTGCTAGACAAGGACACATAAATAGTGAAGTACCTTTTGGGCCACATCTCCCAGTTTTCTTTCGTCGAGGCGTCCTACACTACCTTTGCTCATTATCTGTCAGAAAAGTTGCTACGTTATTATAGTTTTTATTCATAGAGGCATGTTAATGTACGTATAAATAATAAGTTATTTAAAATAAAAAAAAAAAAAACCGACTTCATAATCACAAAAAGGCACTCAAAAGCAAAAAAAAATTTACTTAAAATTATTATAAGCGTTACCCAATTCTCTATTTGAAGTCGGTGCCAGCCAAGTCTAATAGGTAGTAGATAGATAATACCTACATGTATCTACCTACTTACTAACCTACATGTACCTACTTACTACTACTACATACATAGTATCTATCTAATATCCAATAGACTTGGCTGGCACCGACTTCAAATAGAGAATTGGGTAACGCTTATAATAATTTTAAGTAAATTTTTTTTTGCTTTTGAGTGCCTTTTTGTGATTATGAAGTCGGTTTTTTTTTTTTTTTAAATAACTTATTATTTATACGTACATTAACATGCCTCTATGAATAAAAACTATAATAACGTAGCAACTTTTCTGACAGATAATGAGCAAAGGTAGTGTAGGACGCCTCGACGAAAGAAAACTGGGAGATGTGGCCCAAAAGGTACTTCACTATTTATGTGTCCTTGTCTAGCAGTGGTCCGATATAGGCTGTAGGATTATTGAAAAATAACTTATTTTACCCTTTTTAGTGCAAAAAAGTTTTAATGAAATTACATGCATCTATTAAATTTCGTGTCTGGGCCGTTATACACTGACGGATATATACTTTTTGAAAATTTCAAGTATGTACCTATAACGGTTAAGAAGATACAGATCTGTAAAGTGCGCACATATAAACACACGGACGGACGGACTGACTAAATGTCCAAAATGGCCCTGTGCAATTAAAGCATCTGACATACACGATAATTAATTGTCTATTTTATTACAATAATTCCAAATACTTTTATAACACGGACTAGTTGTATTCCAAAATGAATATTAAAAAGTATTATTTGCGATTATTAACATTAATTGCCGCCATATGGCCAACAGAATACTGAATCACTCTACTACGTTATAAGAGGCACTTCCCTATATTGTGGATACCCGAATTATGAAAGCACTGTGTAGCCAACCTAACAACGGAAAGTATTATTTACGTAGTAACTATTATATAATATGGGGTTTTATGCTTATAGTTTTTTGTTGCTGTGTTGATTGGTATAAAGTACGTTCATAATTCTGAGTTATTTAATTATGTATAAAGTGTCGCGGGACTGAAATGGCCGCCATCTTCGCCAAATGTCATGTCATGTCAAAAAATATTAGGTATGTCTAAAAAAGTTTGCACCCTAACAAGACTTTGCCCGGTAGAACATTCCTGTGAAGACAAATTTATATTTATATATAATTATTTATTATAATTATTAATATATAATTATTTGTTGAGGGCCCGGTGGCGTAATTGGGAGAACGGTCGGCTTTGATGCGGTGGTACCGAGTTCAAACCGCCGGGCACCAATGAATTTTTCTATCGAAAAATATATGTGCGCTTCTCACAGTGGCCCTCCGGTGAAGGAAAACATCGTTAAGAAACCAATAACCCCCGCATGGTGGTAGAACATATCTAGTGTCCGCCTGGCCAGCTACCACCCTCAAGTCAGAAAATCTGTCGCCAAACATCTAATGTGTTCCGGCAGCTATCCTTGAGAGCCAGTTCCCATTCTAGTCCACTTCTCTATCTTCGACCGCATCATCATTATAAACAGGTATCATTAGCAACAGGTGAGATAGTGGTCAAACACCTATAAGATATAAAAAAAAATATCCCCACCTTTATTTCTATCTCGCTCTCAGTTACAGTAAGAATATCTTATATGCAATAGCAACCTCCATTGTGTGTAATCTTCTTGGGACTCTTCTACTAAAACTAGTACATTCTCCTATGTTTGAGGTATTTATATCCATATCTCTGGTGATACTAATCAGATCTCGATAAAATGAATATGGGACCACCTCGGAAACGTATCCTACCTATTAAAAGAATAATCATTTGAATCCGTTCACAATTGATGGAGAAATCGTGTAACATACACACAAAAAAAAAAAAAAAACATATAGACGAATTGAGAACCTCCTCCTTTTTTGTGAAGTCGGTTAAAAACATGAACAAAAATACTTCATATTATCACTTTAGTTATATGTCACCAACTACTGAAAGAGGTATGTAAACACACCCGTATTAAATTTCAATAGATCAGGTCAGGTCCCAGTGATCCAGAGGCAATGCGAAGACAGAACGCGAAGAGCATCTAACCTGCACCCTGCAAGAGAAGAGAATCAATGATACCTATACTATTCAGCCAAATCAATGCTTGGATCCGTGAAAACATCAGAAAACACGTCAATACTACTAGAAAGGCTTAAAAGAATGAAGAAACTCGAAGTAGCCGTTTCCAGGATAAAATTTCAGGTACTCCCGAACATTGCTCAACTCTTAACTTGCAAACTATGACAAAAAAATAATCGGAGTAGTCACCGGTCACTGTTCACTAAACAAACATCTATTACTGAAGATGTCACCGACAGCCCTTTGTTCAGGGAATGTATGATGGTCGAGGAGACGGCCTCGAATGTGCTCCTAGGGTATCAATTTACAACAAGTAGTAATAGTAGTACCTAGTAGTAGTGCAGTAGCGTGGCGGCACAGCGGTGGACACTCGACAGGTCACCTTCGACGTTGCGAGAGGCCGGTGCCAACATGCCAGCAAGCTGCTGACCCCCACAGTCATCGAGTGGCTAGAATGATACGCAAATAACCACAATATAATTATATTTATTTGACTGTCAGTCTGTCCAATTTATATACAATCTTCAAATATACCCAGCTCATATGAAAGTTTTCTATTTCTAAAGTTCTAGGTACTAGTTAAAATGCGGCCACACCGCGACGTCCTGCGTGCGCGATCTAGATCAGATAACGCAGTAATACTCGTATTTGTTCCGACTAGTTCACACCAAACGCGATTTACGGCGATCAGAAAACGATTGAAAATCAGATCGCGGACGCAGGATGCCGCGGTGTGGTCGTACCTTTAATTTATGCTTTAAACGTAGAACGTGGAAGTAGAAGAGAAGTTTTTCTGTGAATCAATAAAATATAATTTCAAAACCAATTTGTGCTTGGACCTACTGAAATAAACCTTTCAATGATGCTTTTACATGGACAGCTCACCGAATGGGTATATATTAATCTCCGGGCTGTAACCCTTATCTCAAACAATAACCTGCCATAACCGCCGCAAGTTCTGTAAGTGTGATAGACTGCCGAAGACGCTCCCTTTTGATATATTTGGTGGAATTTGAGCTATAGTGTAAGTAGTAGGAATAGTACGTCTACAAAATACTTATGCTTGTTTTTTCATTTCTTATTTTTTTTAATTTCATATAGAATAGCGTTTAACCATTATCTGACCTGTTGGTAAGTGATGATGCGCTCGAGGATGGTAGCACGCTAGGCCTAGAATGGGAACTGGCTCTCAAGGATAACTGCCGGAACACAATAGATGTTGGCGACAGATTTACTAACTAGGGTGGTAGCTGCCAAGGCGAACCCTAGATAGTGTCCTATCACTATGACTGCTCTAGAATGATATTACAGAAATAATATCATCAACTCAATTGATATTACAAACGTAACGCTGAAAAAAGTCTCCAACTTATGAGGGGGGAAAAAGGCGGAACATACAAACAAAAAATCTATATTTGACTCAAATATCGGCTTTAATTTCTATTTGAAACCTCTGACACAATAAGAGGGGTGTTATCAGTTTACCGTGTGTATCTGAGTATGTCTGTGGCAACTGGCTCTCAAGGACAGCTGCCGTAACACTTAAGTCTATACTTATGTGTAAAGACTGTTTTGTCGCTATCGACAGATTTTACAATCTTATCTGGCTCCCTGAACTTGCTTCTCTGCTATAGCACTATGTCCAAGGTCACCGGATAAGTAGTGTCGCAAGCTCGCCGCGCGCCGTTCGGAGATAAGCAATGGCTTTCCTATCGCATTTTTCGACACGTTCGATATTATAGGATATAGTTTTTGTTATTTCAGCACTTTGAGTTTGTGGTGGCCTAGATTTGGGAATTTACATCGCAGGTCGCAATTGCGGGGAACCTGTGAATGATAAAACAAACAGACATTTACAATTAACTCTTATGCACTTATTATTATGCTTAAGGAGGCAATCAATCAGACGGGATCCGCTTGATGAAAAGCGGTTACCGTCGCCTATGAACGCCTATTTGCAACGCCATAGGTGCTGTTGATACTTTGCTAACCTTTGAGTAATTTGTGAATACACTTTAAAAAGTCTCTATTCTATACTTAGAGGGAAAAATTGCTGTGGAATTCCTATAGAGCTAGTAAAAGATTCACAGCGCACCCATGTTTTCTACTGAGGTCGAGTGGTTCCAATATTTCACAGAGCTCGGGATTGTCGACAATTCTATTCGCTTTTTACGCTGTACTGAGACGGCTCGGAGCAGAGGTGCGAGCAAAACATGGATAACACTTGCCGGATGATAAGCAATCATACAAAATGTTGTATCGGGAGTAGTGTTTTGATCCGTTACCCTGAAGGCGCGATTCCACCAGTGTGCCGAACTGTGCGGCACTGTAACGCACAGTGTACGACGCAAATGTTCACGTTGGTCGACTCACTCCGGCAAACAATAACAAATTGTGCGCGAACATTTTAGAAATGTTCGCGCACATCTGTATACTTTTGTGCGCGCACACATGCATGCAGTGGACTCGTGTCGACGCGTACGCGCTTGTTGTTCGCGAACTCAATCTTGCTTCCGCTACCGGAGCGAACATCAGTGAACATGTCCGTGCACAAGTGTGCCATACTGTGCGTTTACAAAAGTTACGCACAACCTTGCCGGTGGAGACAGCAGCTAGACGCGATACCAGTTTAGTACGTGCACTGCTGGAGTTTTGCACAAAATGTTTGTAAACAAATGTGCTGCACACTATTTTGGTGGAATCGTACCTTGAGACATACATATGCATGTACTCGTAAGTCGTTGTAGATTAATAAATATGGCCCCGTCTACTACTATTTTTAATTGTAAAAAGGTTGATCCAAATCCAATACCTAACTGTTAGAGGCACCATATAATAAGTTATTTTTCAAAAAAAATAAAACCGACTTCATAACCACAAACAGGCACTCAAAAGCGAAAAATAAATTACTTAACATTATTAAAAGCGCTACCCACTTATCTATTTGAAGTCGGTGCCAGCCAAGTCTAATAGGTAGTAGATAGATAAATCCCTACATGTATCTACCTACTTACTAACCTACATGTACCTACTTACTACTACTACATGCATAGTATCTATCTACTATCCAATAGACTAAGCTGGCACCGACTTCATATAAATAAGTGGGTAGCGCTTTTAATAATGTTAAGTAATTTATTTTTCACTTTTGAGTGCCTGTTTGTGGTTATGAAGTCGGTTTTATTTTTTTTGAAAAATAACTTATTTTACCCTTTTTAGTGCAAAACAAGTTTTAATTAAATTACATGCATCTATTAAATTTCGTGTCTGGGCCGTTATACACTGACGGATATATACTTTTTGAAAATTTCAAGTATGTATCTATAACGGTTAAGAAGTTACAGATCTGTAAAGTGCGCACATATGTATAGACACACGGACGGACGGACGGACGGACGGACGAAAGGACAACAAAGTCTCAGAAAGTGTTCATTTGGTACCCTTTGGGTTCGGAATCCTAAAAAAATTGACTTTAAATGCCGCGCTAAAGTGAAAATATTCACTAGTAATAATGATGTCATCAAGGTATCAAAGGACAATGTTTATAATATCGTTTAAAAACTAAAAAAGAACCGACTTCAATGCCGCGCTATTCAATTTCAGTACCAATTTTGAGATGTTTATCTCAATATCTCTGGAGATACTTATCATACCTCGATGAAATTACCATGGTACCACACTTGGGATATCTCCTTTCGAACAAAAAAAGAATAATCAAAATCGGTTCATAAACGACGAAGTTATCCGCGAACAAACATTCAATCTCCGTCGGGAACCAATGGATTTTTCTATCGAAAAAATTATGTGCGCTTTTCACAGTGGCCCCTCAGTGGAGGAAAAACATTGTTAAATAAAACATTAAATTAAAAAATCAAAAAACCCGACTGCGCAAAAAGTGAAGTGTTAAAAAACGAACTGAAAAGAAAAAAACAAGTAAGTCTAGTAGTTTAGACTTCTGTTTAGGGATATCAAAAAACTATACCATTTAAATTCTTTCTCGGTCGATACACTGCTAAAATAAATTATACTTTGTTATATGGAATGTAGAGACTTTAACAGTCGGGACACATTAATGGCTTAACAAATGGTGATTAATGTGTCCCGACTGTTATTGTCTCTATATTCACATTTTTCTTTTCAGTTCGTTTTTAACACTTCACTTTTTGCGCAGTCGGGTTTTTTGATTTTTTAATTTAATGTTTTATTTTACACTTTTTAGTTAAGTAAAGGACGGCAAATTCCGTAATCTTCTCATTTCATTTAGAGAGTTGATGTCATGTGGATTATTGAGTAGTTTCCGGGGATCTAAACTACTTATTACTAGTCCATCTAAAGATCTAATCCGGCTCAATGCTACATAGGCTTGACCTTTCGCAAAAATGCGTGAACTTAATGGAAAAAAGAACAAAAAACCGAAATGCGTGAAATAGATAGGGTATTGCTTTTTAAGCTTACTTACTTTACAGTTGTACTATTAAACGACTATACCAAAAGGAAGAGGTTGTTTGTTTCCTCAGAACTCCATCAATTTTTAACCGATTTGGAAAATTCTTTTTTTGTTTGAGTTAATATGATTTTCGTTTGGTCTCATTGTAATTTTATTGAGATCTGATAAGTAACTTCAGAGATAAGCACCGCAAACTTGTTACTGAAAGTGACTAACGCGGCATGTAAAATCGTTTTTTTTTTCGATTTGTACGATCATAAATTATTTGTTATAAATATATTTTGAATCTTCATTTTAAGGCCTTTAATTCGATACCCCACAAACGGAACAAACATACATACGTACATACATACACGAGTACATACATACATACATACATATATAGACTGATAAACACATTACCTCTCCTTTGCGTCGCGCAGTCGGGTAAAAACCAACAACCCCCACATGGACACTATCTAGTCTCCGCCTGGCCAGCTACCACCCTCAAGTTAGAAAATCTGGCGCCAAACATCTAATGTGTTGCGGCAGATATTCTTGAGAGCCAGTTCCTATTTTAGGCTTAGCGTGCTTACCATCTTTACCGCAACATCGCTTTCCAACAGGTGAGACAGTGGTCAAAAACGCTAGCATATGACATATCAAAATATAAATAAAAATAAATAATTATGTGTTAGTGGCATCTGCAATTACTGATTAAAAGTTAATATTCATATTAAACCATTACAGATATCAGAAAATAAATGTTGATAAAAATCGAATCCCTCCTTTCGCAATGCCTAAACAACGCTAGTCTTACCTTTCAAGATTAGCTTTACGCCCTTTCACATGCTAAATAACCTTCTCTAGTAGGTGCTTAGATTAACCAGTCGTTCTAACTGGGTTTACAATGTGGTTTTGTGATTGATGCCTTCATGACCCCTGTCTGTATTGTGTGTTACGGATTAACCGTTGGTTAGTCTTAATGGTTTGAAGTTCAGGTTCACGAACGAGCAGATGCTAACGCGAACATGAAGTGCTATGCTATGTTTTATGTATATTACGATTTCTAATGGTTTATAATGTAATGGTACTTGTACTACTATTTATTCTGTGGTAATGGTTGCAAAATCGTAGTTTGAGTAAGTTACTGCGAGTGCATGTCATCTACCTTTAATGTCAATTGTTTTAGTGTAGTTCAACTATATTAATAACTAGTTCAATTTGCATGTCTCAAATTATTAGTCCGACATTGGCTGACTTGGCACTTGAGATGGCAATTTTTTTTTAATATTATTTTTTTTAATTTTTGCTCAAAATAAATATAAATTACTAGCTGCGCCCCGCGGCTTTGCCCGCGTTGAGTCCTCGTGAAATGTGATAAATGAAGAACCGCTCGATCGATTTTGTGCAAACTTCACAATAAACCATCTACTAAATAGTCCGAACAAAGCCTAAACGTTTGATTTGGATAGGTGTGCCCGTTCTTGAGTTATAAAATTACAACGAAAAGTGGCATTTATTTTTATATATATTGACTAGAGGTGCCCCGCGACTTCGCTCGCGTTAAAAACTCCTTTTAATTACTTAAAACTGTTCTTTTGTAAAAACGATTCTATCATTAAAGGCATCAAATAAGATTTAGCCAACTCGAATCACCCGTTTTCATGTTATCGCGTGACTAAGGCAAATCGAGATTCATATTTATAAAACCCGAAAAACCCAAATTTACAGACTTTGTTACCTACCCCATTTTGAAAAATCCTATAAAACACACTTTACTTACTTATGTACAGAAGTATTTATGTGTAAAGTTTCGAATAAAACAGACTATTTCATCTTGTTTCGCTATACAAACTTTGAATCCCCGGTCCGTATCCAGGAGGTTTTTTTAGAAAATCCTTTCTGCGCGGATACCTACGTCATAATAACTATCTGCATTCTAAATTTCAGCGCAATCCGAAACAATATTAATTTTCACACTTTGTTACCCCATTTCACCCTCTTAGGGGTGGAATATTAAAAAAACCTGAAACACGTATTTACTTATTTTTTACTGAAGCATTTGTTGAAGTTTCGGATAGAAAAGACTATCTAATCTGGTTTCTCCATACAAACTTTGAACCCCCATTTCATCCCCTTAAGGGGTGAATTTTGAAAAATTCTTTCTTAGTACACCCTTACGTACTAAGACAAATATGGGGATATTCAAATTTCAAGTCTCTACGACCAGTGGTTTAGGCTGTGCGTTGTCTGTCAGTCAGTCAGTCAGTCAGTCAGTCAGTCAGTCAGTCAGTCAGTCAGTCAGTCAGAATGTCAGGACAAAGATTCTTATAGTATTAGATGATGATAATGATTTCTTTGAAGCACATACAAAATAATTCAAAAGATGCTTGTATATCAAACAAATTCTAAAGCTGTATGCTGCCGGAAAATCGTAAAGTAATGGCGGCAGAGAATTTCTTTGATAAACGGATTAATAAAATCAATGAATAGGTAGCGTAGCTCTTAGAAATAGGAAATTCTTACAAAAGCAAAAAGAATTAAGCTTCTAGATCTTAGACCTTTCAACCAAGGTCTAAGTTCTAGATAAAGGTTACAATAAGTAAAATTATATCGAAATAAATACCTACATATAATTTTATCTGGACGAAAATTAAATACCTACCCGCATAAAATCTAATTCTTAACGACCTCTTTTCGAGGATAGCAATTTGATTTGAGCAATACAATTCTATGAATACTATCTCTTGGGGGCAGATTTAAGTCTATAAAACTTAACCTCCATTGATAGGCCAAAGCCTTCCAGGGGTATTTACACCCACTGAATCAGGGTCCCTAATTTAGGTTTGGCGTGGCCGTTAATTGTCGCCCTAACTCGCTAAGTGTTATTACACTGCATATAATTATATAGGCGGACTGGGGCCTCTCTTGCTCCCTAATTAGGAACCCTTACTGCCCTACTCTTATTACACCTCCGTGATTTAGTAGTTAAGAGACATTGATTCAGTGTGGTGTAATACTTCACTTCGGATGGCGTCGTTACGCGTCTTTACTTAGTATACTCTTTAATTTATTTAATTTTGCAATTTATTGTTAGGTGTGTTATATTTTATTTGTTTTGTGAGCCCCGTTGGCGTAAAGGATAGATGGCTAGTCTTCTAAGTGAGAGGTCTCAGGTTTTTTTAAAGCGAAAATGGTTAGCCCTTGACCACTATCTCACCTGAGGTTAAGTGACGATGCGTTCGATGATGTAGCGCGCTTACCCAAAAGATACCTAATCACTCGTGACTTGAAGACCCCTAAGTTGTATCAATTCAATAATTACCTCGATACCTCTTTTTGGGAACTCACTTCAAATCTGATATATTTCTTTCAATGAACAGATTCGATAAAAGATTCATTCTGTAAAAGATGAAACTGTGTAAACCAACTCAACGACATTTACAAGGATACACCGATAAAATCAGTACCAGTTAAATACTTATATGTATATATTAGTTAGTCATACGCTTGTAAATCTTCTTGGTAAGTACCTAAGATAATACTTAATAATCGGTTATTGAACGCCATTTATTGCAAAAGTAACTAACAAAATCGACTTTTACTTTTCTTTTATCATATTTTGTAGTGATTGTTCTCAACTACGGTAGACTATCAATACATCACATAGGACAATTACTACATAATAACTACATATAATATACAGTATGTGGCGTATGTAAATAATTAATTATCCATTACCAACGCACATCCTGTATACTAGTTAAAAAATTTAAAAGCGGCAATAGCCCAAAGTATAAGGAGTCGGCCTGGCGATCGAGAGGTCGTGAGTTTGATCCACACATCGCCCATATATCCCCATTGCACTATTGACGTGAACCCGTTCCAGACACAAGCATATTAAGGTAAGTTGGAGGGATTAACAAGAATACTTACTAGTAATGTGCAACTCACATTACTAGTAAGCTTAAAAAAATTTAAAACAAATATGAATAAAAATCAGTCCCACGAACTTTACAGAGTTCGCACCGGTCCCAACAGATTTAAATAAACCAATGTTGCGTTATTAATTAAAACCGAATAGATATGAGCTATAGAACAAACCGCGCACAAATCCTCAGGATTGATTTGTCGATCCATTTTCCGCAGTTGTCACCATATTTTCCGCTCTGCCGGCCTCGTTATATCTCTATCATTGGACTATACCCTCAGAAGTGAGAGTACTGGAATCTATATGAAATTACCTAGATTCATAAAAATGAAAATTATTGGGCCTACCATAGGTGAGGCCTATGTCCAGCAGCGGACAGAAATTGGCTAGTAATGATGATGATGAACTAAGATTCTTCAATTTAAAGGTTGCCTATTCTTTGGGTCAGTTGGTTCCGAACAAAATTTCATCAAAATATTATCCGACCAACCAATTAATTCAATTAAAATAAACTGGCCAAGTGCAAGTCAGACTCGCACTCGTAGGGTTCCGTAACACAGTTAAGTATTCCATAACTATGATTTTTCGCAACTACAAAATTAACTTTGTTTTTCATAGTGTTTGTATGAAAAATAAAGATATCTTTGCGGTCGCCATATCTCTAGAACTGCTGACTGTATCTCGTTCAAACCAATTTTTGTTGTTAGTTTTTATTGAGGTCTACAGCATATATTATTTTTAGATTTTTCACTCCCATACTTTAAAAGTTAGAGGGGGGGGGGGGGGGGACACACATTTTACCACTTTAGACGCGCCTATCTTGCAAATGATTGACTTTGAGAAAAAATGATTTTAGAAACCTCAATGTCATTTTTGAAGACCTATTCATAGACACGGAAAGGTTTAAAGAATTTCTTTTTTTGTTTCAGTTCCATGTATGGGATGCCCCCTCTTAAACTTTTATATTTATTATTTTTGTATAAAAATCGGTAAGCGGTTTACAGAATACATCTACGTACCAAGTTTCAATTCTGTAGTCCTAACAGTTTCGGAATAAAATGGCTGTGACATACGGACGGACAGACAGACAGATAGACAGACATGAAGAATTTATAAGGGTTCCGTTTTTTGCCATTCGGCTACAAAACCCTAAAAAATGTTTCTTGGTTGGTTATGAGACCCTGGTACTTTATAACAAAAAATATTTTTGGTTTCAGTTGGTATTTTTCGTTTTCAACGGTTGTACTATTCTGTTGTACTAGTGGAAATGAAATTTGAAAAATTATTCCCAGTAGTTCAACTGCTAAAGAAAATCATCCGCAATTGAACTAGTGGGAAAAATATTCCCACTAGTTCAACCGATTGAACTGTCTGGTTGAACTAGTGGAAATGAGCCGCATTATTTGCGAATGTAGCCCTGTGACAAGATGTAGCGACGATATACCCAGGGTAGCTTGCACTGACTAGAGGAGAAGAGCTGAAGACAGAGCTCAGTGGCGTGTATTGGAAGAGGTCTATGTACAGCATTGTACTGATGATACATTTTCGTAGTATTAATAAATAGCTTGTTGAAAGTTACGATAAGTTTGATATTTTATTTATTAGAGTATTGTTTATTTCCTACCTAAAATTATAGTATATAGGTACTGTAAAGGCCGGAGAAAGTTAGATATGAGAAAATCAGTATTAATCCATATAAGAGTGCACTGTGGTCACCATATAATAATAACTATTAAATGGTATAACTTGATTACTCCAGCTACAAAACTATTGGTTCATGCACTAAAAATTATTAATAAAACAAATAGTAAAAACTACAGTTATTTTTATGACCGAATGTCAACATGGCGTTTAGTAAAAAGCTGGCAATGAACCGGAAATTCTGTCAAAAAAATCAAATCTGGAGTTTGATTGTTTTGTTTATAACAATGTGTGTATATGCAAATTTATGACACGTGTTTAAAATAAAGTTTACCAACGTTTTTGATTAATTGCCAAATACATAAGGATGGTATTGGTTTTTAAATATATATATACTCGTATATATAAATTCGTTATTTATTCAATCGTTCAAAATTTTATATTTTTGATCGACTTCATATTTAAGGAGCTGGTATTATTCTATTTCAGATATCAAAACACAAAGCATTTATTCAGTATATGGGCAGATTAAAAATCTGCACTTACATACACCAAATAACATTCAATAAATCATATCTATACTAATATTATGAAGAGAGAACATTTGTATTTTTGTATTTTTGTATGGTTGTAATGATTTGGCTCAAAAACTACTGAACCGATTTAAACAATTCTTTCACTAATACATAGAATGGACTTTCGGAATGAAAATAGGCTATATATTATCCCGTTTAAATCAAAGGTACATTCGTGGAGACCTAATTTGCAACCTAAGTCGGCAAAATAACGGTCGAAAAAACACGTTTCTTACGAACGCTGCTTAATTGAAAATAGATAGAAGAATATTTTCTATGCAAGAGTTGTACAACTTAATAAGACCTACAAAAAAGTCCGCGACAACATATGTCTATCTCTTAAGGTTGACTCACAGTAACCATTTTAATCTTAAATTTTTTGTTAAAAAATATGACATAACTTCCAAGGCTATTTTCAAGTATATAGTATTAATCCTTATCTAAATAATTACGTTAATTAGCTTGGCTACATATTATAGATTAAAATTGTCCCTTACAGTATATAATTTAAATGAAAACTCTAGAAGATATCACGAATTTCAGAAACACGCATCGCAAAATTAATAAAATATTTGCAGTGAAACCACAGATTAGGTCATAGTTACTACGAAAATATTATTATAAGCTTAGCTATGCTGTAGATCCTCACCGATCACAATCAATTTGAAGTCAATATAGTATTATAATATGATCTATTGTATAAAATAATATTCATCTATATATATAATAATATAGTAATTTAAGCCACCCCGACTGATCTATATATAATCTTTTCATTAAAATCATTCCAATGACTCTAAACACGACATTTAAAATCTGAGTAAGTTGGTGAGGATTTGAGTATTCTGTAGAGTCCAGGAGACACAGATACACACGTTAAACGTATATTACCCCTACATTTTGCGTCGGGGAACGGTGTAAGGTTACGGCGGCAGATGTCCTCCTTGATGCTAAGCTACTTTTTGGTAGATTTAATGATCCCACAACCACTGTACGAAAACTCATGATTCATGAATGCACATAAAACTTTCATTGGTAGGTATATAGCTAGGATTAGAACCAACGACCGTCGGGTCAGAATCAGGGTAACTATCCTTTACGCCAAAGGGCCGTCCAATATCACTACGTAAGTATTATAAAACAAAGTTCATCACTGCGTCTGTCTGTCTGTTCGCAATAATCTCAATAGCTACTGAACGGATTATCATGCGGTTTTCACCAATAGCCAGAGTGTTTATGAGGAAGGTTTAGGTCCATAATTCGTTAAGGTTTTGTGTAAATTGGATGAAATATGACGATGATTGTTAAATATGTTCATATTTTATATTCGATGCAACAAACTGATGCAAATTTTGTAGGCATATATGTTCTACCCGTGCGAAGCCGGGGCGGGCTGCTAGTCAATTATAATTATTCCAACTACAAAATTTTGTTATATTATGTTACTTTACTCTACAGAATTTGTTACTGTTATCATACTTTATTTGGTACGGATAGAATTCGGGCGATTTGCAAGCCTGCAAGATGGTCACGTAAATATTTTTTATCTTTATCTAGATCTCATGCAAATGCAAAACACCTCATCTCAACGAGCAACAAAAAGCACTAATTTTTAAAAGGCCCATAAGTTGCCCTGCTTTACCGACTCGTGCAATATGGGATTGGGCAAGTTATGTACGTATGTTGGCTAGCTACATAGCTAAGTATATTAAGAAAAAATATTTATCATTGAGTTTACAGGCAAGTGGAAATATCGCTACGTCTCAAGTAATTTTTAATTACCATGTTTAAGGTGTTAATCTCTATATCGCTAGATATACTTATCAGATGTCGATAAAACTACAATAAGACCAAACGGATAGCTTGCTCTTTCAAACAAAAACATAATTTTTGCAATCTGTTAATATGAGTTCTGAAATAGCAAAAAATGTAAAAAAATACAAGTGCAATGAAAAATTTCAATTTTTTTTTAAATCAGTTAAAAATTCAACATTCAAGAGGTCTAATAAGATCGTTTTAAAAACTAAAATAACTGACTTCAAATGCCGCGCTATTAATTTTCAGTACCAAGTTTGAGGTCTTTATCTCCATATCTCTGGAGGTATAAATCAGATCTTGACAAAATTACTAAAGTATCACCCCTGGGATATCTCCTTTCAAACAAAAAAATAATCATCAAAATCGGTATATAAACGACGAAGTTATCTGCGAACAAACATAAAAAAAAAATTTAAAAAAATTTATGCGTTCGAATTGAGTAACTTCCTTTTTTGGAAGTCGGTTAATATAGCAACTATTAAGGTGGTTGCTCGTCGTCAGCTCACCACAACAGCGCCAATAGATGGCGCTGATACTCTTATTTGATGAAATTATTTTTTTTGATTACTGAAATAATACTTGGTAAATAAAAAATATTGATTTTGCCAGTAAAGCGTATAAATTTTAATTTATTCAGCTAAATTTAAAGTATATATACACTCTCTATATACTTTTATTTGGAAACAAGCGTGGCGTCAGGACTGATAACGCACACACGCGAAAGTATTTTCGTCTCACAGATTATTTAATAGTGTATTTGACGTTTACAAAAGAATTAGCTAATTTTGTCACTTTGTAAATGAGTAATGTAGCCGATTGGTGAGAACTACTGGATTATGCTGCGCATCAGGGTCCGGGTTCGAACCCTTCCTTACTAACAAACTTTTTTCTTTATCCATTCTAAACATTAACTTTTTATTTATTGTTATTAGTTTACTGTCTACATTACTCTCGCTAATAACAAAATACCAAATATCATATAGATTTGTACCACTTTTTAACCGACTTCACAAAAAAGGAGGAGGTTCTCAATTCGTCTGTATGTTTTTTTTTTTTTTTTTGTTTGTATGTTACGCGATTTCTCCGTCAATTGTGAACGGATTCAAATGATTCTTTTTTTAATAGGTAGGATACGTTTCCGGGGTGGTCCCATTTTAATTTTATCGAGATCTGATAAGTATCTCCAGAGATATGGAGATAAATACCTCAAACATAGGAGAATGTACTGGTTTTAGTAGATGAGTCCCAAGAAGATTATACACAATGGATGAGCTATTGCATATATTTTTGAAGACTAAAAAATATGACCTTGAATAATGTTTTTACATCTTTCTTCTCGTTGATTTTGGTTTTTGACAGATATTCTTACGGTAACTGTGAGCGAGATAGAAATAAAGGTGGGGATGATTAATTTTTTTTTTTTTTTTATATCTTATAGGCTAGCGTTTGACCACTATCTCACCTGTTGCTAAGTGATGATGCGGTCGAAGATAGAGAAGTGGACTAGAATGAGAACTGGCTCTCAAGGATAGCTGCTTGAACACATTAGATGTTTGGCGACAGATTTTCTAACTTGTGGGTGGTAGCTGGCCAGGCGGACACTAGATATGTCCTACCATCATGCGGGGGTTGTTGGTTTCTTAACGATGTTTTCCTTCACCGGAGGGCAACTGTGAGAAGCGCACATATATTTTTCGATAGAAAAATTCATTGGTGCACGGCGGTTTGAACTTGGTACCACGGCATCAAAGCCGACTGTTCTCCCAACTACGCCACCGGGCCCTCAATTAATAATTATATATTAATAATTATAATAAATAATTATATATATATAAAAACAATTTGTCTTCACGGGAATGTTCTACCGGGCAAACTTTTTTAAACATACCTAAGATTTTTTGACATGACATGACGTTTGGCGAAGATGGCGGCCATTTCAGTCCCGCGTAACTGCATACATTATTAAATAACTCAGAATTATGAACGTACTTTGTACCAACCAACACTGCAAAAAAATAATTTATAAGCATAATACCACAGATTATATAATATTTACTACGTAAATAATACTTTCCGTTGTTAGGTTGGCTACACAGTGCTTTCATAATTCGGGTTTCAATAGTATAGGGAAGTGCCTCTTATAACGTAGTAGAGTGATTCAGTACTCTGTTGGCCATATGGCGGCAATTAATGTTAATAATCGCAAATAATACTCTTTAATTTTCATTTTGGAATACAACTAGTCCGTGTTATAAAAGTATTTGGAATTATTGTAATAAAATAGACAATTAATTATCCTGTGTGTCAGATGCTTTAATTGCACAGGGCCATTTTGGACATTGTCCTTTGATACCTTGATGACATCATTATTACTAGTGAATATTTTCACTTTAGCGCGGCATTTAAAGTCAATTTTTTTAGGGTTCCGAACCCAAAGGGTACCAAATGAACACTTTCTGAGACTTTGTTGTCCTTTCGTCCGTCCGTCCGTCCGTCCGTGTGTCTATACATATGTGCGCACTTTACAGATCTGTATCTTCTTAACCGTTATAGGTACATACTTGAAATTTTCAAAAAGTATATATCCGTCAGTGTAACGGCCCAGACACGAAATTTAATAGATGCATGTAATTTAATTAAAACTTGTTTTGCACTAAAAAGGGTAAAATAAGTTATTTTTCAAAACAAAATAAAACCGACTTCATAACCACAAACAGGCACTCAAAAGCGAAAAATAAATTACTTAACATTATTAAAAGCGCTACCCACTTATCTATTTGAAGTCGGTGCCAGCTTAGTCTATTGGATAGTAGATAGATACTATGCATGTAGTAGTAGTAAGTAGGTACATGTAGGTTAGTAAGTAGGTAGATACATACAGTAGGTATTATCTATCTACTACCTATTAGACTTGGCTGGCACCGACTTCAAATAGATAAGTGGGTAGCGCTTATAATAATTTTAAGTAATTTATTTTTTGCTTTTGAGTGCCTGATTGTGGTTATGAAGTCGGTTTTATTATTTTTTTAAATAACTTATTGATGTGAACTGTAGTACCTGCTTTTACTAACGCTATTGGGTGGTTTTTCGACGAGGCTCAACGTACATTTCGTTGCTGCATGCTGGAGTCTGTTCTGTAGATCTCAAAGCACAGAGTACTAAGGACCCAAAGTGAAGCATTTGGCGTACTAGTTGTGCTTTGCGGTTTTACCCACAATCTAATAGAAACTGCTATTTGCGATAAAATGTAGCCTATGTGACTACGAGAGCGAGTAGAAGGCATTTGCTGATTATAAATTACAAACAAAATAAAAACAGTAAGTCATATGTAAGGTATATTAATTTACTTACTAAGGTATACTTTCTTTTTCTAAGTATTTCAAAAATATTGTACACGACAATATTTTATTTTCATTTACAATATTTATATAAAAATAATAAATCGATATAATTAAAAACCTAAACAGCGGCGCAGGCAACAAGTTACCAATAGTTAGAGCTGCAGAATGAGGAGTTCTGCCTGATAATATGTGCCGTGTCCAGGTTTAGACACAGCGCCTGCGTTGACCAAACGTCTAGAGAGAGCCTATTGAGATGTTGATCGAGGCTATTCGCTAATAGTCCTGTCCGTAAATGATAATGGAGGGGTCCTAATAGAGCAATGCATGACCATTTTTGAGATCTGGCGCTGGTATCATCATCATCAAAATCAGCCGGTACCAGTCCACTGGTAGACATAGGGCTTTCCTAAGTCACTGCCCACCGCTTTGCGAATATCATCGCTCCACCTGGGCCCCTAGACAAAATCCAATTTCTGTTTTCATTCACGCTAAGGCGACTTTAAAGTGTATGGGAATGACAACTATGTTGCGGAAACATAAATGTCATTCCATACATTTTGAACTTGCGTTAGCGTGAATGGTAACAGAAATTGAATTTTGTCTAGGGGGGCTGGTCACAGGAAGTCCTACGCTACGTTTGCCGATTCGCGGTCTCCACACTAAAACCAGTCTACCCCAACGGTTATCGCTCCTATACGGCAGATATGACCAGCCCACAGCCATTTCAGTTGCTAATCCGGACATCAGGAAACGATATGCCTGATACTACTTCTTTGGTCCTACCACAAATAAAATATCTAAACAATTCAGTCAATTAGTCGTACTCTCCTCAGTACAATTTCTGGTAAAATACATGTTTTATAAAATGTCACTAATTTTGGTAACATGTTTGTTAAAAAATCTTCGTCGCGTTAAATTTTGAGAATAGTGATGTCATGTGTGTTTCGGTAATATAGCCAACATAATTTATAATCGTACAAAACTAAAAATCCGACTTCACATGCCGCGATA
Organism: Cabera pusaria; assembly: GCA_954871355.1. Taxonomy (NCBI): domain Eukaryota; kingdom Metazoa; phylum Arthropoda; class Insecta; order Lepidoptera; family Geometridae; genus Cabera; species Cabera pusaria. The sequence goes on from OX940888.1 coordinate 22,993,191, forward strand.
GTCAAAATAGCCAGTTGCCATAAACATGTCATCAAGGTATACGAATTTGTTTACATTGTTTATCTCCATATCGCCGGAGATGATTACACGGTAATATTATAATATTACCGTGATGATTACATATTACAGATCTCAATAAAATTTGAATGGGACCAAACGGGAGGCATAATCTCTCAAACAAAAAAAAAAATTTTGAAATCGGTTATATATCAGCTTTGACGGAGTTCTGAGGTAACAAACATGAAGAAAAAATACCGTCGAATTGAGATCCTCCTCCTTTTTTGTGAAGTCGGTTAAAGAGTTATTCCGTTAGTTAGTCCGTTTATTGGTATACAACGACGTATTTGAGAATGATCTGACAGATGTTCTGATAGGATCGGATCGGTTTATCTATGAATGAAAGGCTGATGTTGGTTTTAAATTGGCCTCTAAAATATCACCATCATCAGCCTATCTCACCTACAGTACGCCACTGAGCTCGATCTTCAGCTCTTTGTTTTCAACCGCTGGCAGCCAGCTTGCATATGTCTTCGCTCCATATAGCTGGAGGGCGCCCTACACTATTACAAAAAAGATACTTTTAGTGCGTTTATCGAGCCGCGGTCTCCACTCTAAAACACGTCTATCTCAACTGTTATCAGTTCTACGACAGTTGTGAACAGCCTACTGCCACTTCAGCTAGCTAATCCTTTGAGATATGTCGATAACTTTGGTTCTCTGACGGATGACTGCATTTCGAATTTGATTCTTCAGACAGACTCCAAGCATAGCCCTCTTCATAGCTTGCTGAGCGATTTTGAATTGGTGAACCAGTCGCACTATCAGTGTCCACGTCTCGGCTCCGTAAGTAATAACAGGCAGGACGCACACGTTAAATACTTTCGTATTGAGGCTATTTCGTATTCGTATAAGAGCGATGAAAAGACCAGTCGGTGAATACTACGGTGTTGAACCTAGTGACCCTGATCACTGTGAAATCTCTAAATATACGTTTCTTGTCCGTTATAATAAAATCAATCTCGTTTTTACGGTTCCGTAGCCGAATGGTAAAAAATGGAAGCCTTTTCCTTTGAGTATTTAGCCAGAATACTCAAAGATGTTCACCGATTACTCAAAAATACCTAAATCGATTTGGAAAATTCTATTTTTTTTTTGTTTCAAAGGCCCTTCCCATTTAGTCCCAACTAAAAGAAACGACATCAAATGCCGCGATATTAATGTTCAGTACCATGTTTGAGTTGTTTGTCTCCATATCTTTAGAGATACTTATCAGATCTGAATGAAATTACTATGGTGCCACCCTTAGGATATCTCCTTTCCAAAAAAAAAATATATCAAAATCGGTTCATTAACGACGAAGATATCGACACACATAAAAAAATACTATACAGTCGAATTGAGAAACATTTTTTGAAGTCGGTTAAAAATATCGTAATTTCAAAACTCGGTGTACCTATCAATTTCAATATTACAAAAAATGCCAATATGGTCCAAAATTTCCAAAAAAACACTAAGCGATAAGATCCATTAAAAAAAAACTTAATAAAAGAGAACCGACTTGAAATGCCACGCTATTAATTTTCAATACCAAGTTTGACGTGCTTATCTCCATATCTCTGAAGATTTATCATACATACATCATGTCTCTTTTCCAACAAAAAAAGAATCAAAACAAGAAACCTGAACCGATTTTGATGATTCTTATTTTGTTGGACGAAGTTATCCGCGAACAAACATAAAAAAATGTATACGGTCGAATTGAGAAACATCCTTTTTTGAAGTCGGTTAGAAACAAAATAAAACTAAATTTGAGTTTGTTAGAGCCTAACCTAACCGATAAACCGACGAAATATTTGAAGGCCACAAACTATAATAATAGGTACTGTAATGCTAATGAAAACTAAGGCTGAGTTGCACCATCTTACTTTAACCGTAACTATAACTATTAACCGGTATTTTTATATAGATTTTGACAAATTTTTGACGTTTGTTATAGTTAAAGTAAGATGGTGCAACTCAGCCTAAGTCCTGAAAAAGCGGCGACTCGCATGTCAGCGGTCTGGCAACGTCGCGTTTTCAGCGAGCGCACGGTTTGGCAACGTCTGACAATCGCGGCAATACACACTAATGCGTTTAGCGTATGTAGACACTGTAAAAACTTCACTCAAATATTGACAAAAATGAATTAAAATCTCGATCCTAGTTTTCATATTATTGAATCAAATTATGTAGTAAGATTGGATTTCGCGTATGTAAAGAGTTGTATAAAGACCAATAGATGTGATTTCATTGCAATTTTTTGATCCATTTACTCGTTGACAAATTTGTCAATATACTTTTGTATGGAAATCGAACCACCTTAATCATTTTGAAAATCACAGCCTCAAAAAATCGCAACCAAAGTATACGCGGTAAAAACATTCCAACATAACAATCCGTAATAAACATAACGTCTTCATTGTGACAATACCACAGAATAATGAATAGTATTATTCTATCTGTATTCATTATTCTATCTATAGACAGATGGCATAATCGATGCCTATAACAATTGAAGCGTGTGACGTCACATTACATGCGAAGCGTTACGTAGCGGAAACAAGAGCGGGCGACGTGATCAATCGTCATCGAAGCGCTCTCGAGGAAACAATGCGCGAATGTCTTACAATAGATCCGGGGTTGATAGGCTTCAATTAATACTGACGTAGGTTCGACGCGCTATTGTCGAACATATGGTGCTAATAATGATTTTTCTTATAATTTAAGATTGTTTAAAAAACTAAAAGAACCTACTTAAAATGCTACGCTAGTCATTAACCGACTTCACAAAAAAGAGGAGGTTCTCAATTTGTCGGAATCTTTTTTTCTTTTTATGTATGTTCACCGATTACTCAAAGATGCCTGAACCGATTTGAAAAATTCTTTTTTTGTTTCAAAGCGTACCCTTTCCAGGTGGTTCCATTTAAATTTAACCGAAATCGGCCGAGCCGTTTTTAATATATCAACATTTGTATTACGATGCATTTATATACCTTGACGACATGCTACTAGCTACTGGCACATATTATATAATAGTAACTTCGTCTACTGGCTACTTTGACTAGCGCGACGTTTGAAGTCGGTTCTTTTAGGTTTTAAACTATCTTAAGTTATTTTCAGTACCAAGTTTGAGTAAGTAAGTTTGAAGTGTTTATTTTCATATCTCTGGAGATACTTATCAGATCGTGGTAAAATTTCAGTGGGACCATATTAGAAGTATATTCTTTCAAACGAAAGAAGATTTTTTGAAATCGATCCCGGCGTCTTTGATTAATCAGGGAATATACATTAAAATATTAAATATACATCTACACGCACGAAGCGTTTTGCTTCGTCCTTTATCATCGTCTGTGTTTCCCGATAGCTACAACCCGGGGGGTCTTCAAATCGCGAGTGAACAGGTATCTACTTGGTAAGCGTGCTACATCGTCGATCACATCGTCACTTAACATCAGGTGAGAGAGTGGTCAAACGCTTGCCTGTATAGCACAAAAAAAAGTCCGATTAATTGAGAACCTCCTTTTTTAGGGTTCCGAACCCAAAGGGTACCAACGGAACCCTATTACTAAGACTCCGCTGTCCGTCTGTCTGTCTGTCTGTCTGTCTGTCTGTCTGTCTGTCTGTCTGTCTGTCTGTCTGTCTGTCTGTCTGTCTGTCCGTTTGTCACCAGGCTGTATCTCATGAACCGTGATAGATAGACGACTGAAATTTTCACAGATGATGTATTTCTATTGCCGCTATAACAACAAATACTAAAAACAGATCAAAGTTAAGAATTAAAGGGGGTCCCCATACAAAAAACGTGTTTTTACTATAGCGCCATCTATGTACGATTGTTTACGAGTGTTTCTCAACCTTTTTCATGACGCGACGCGACCCCCTTAGTATGAAAAAAAATCGACCTACTTGCACTGTTTATAATTTGTATTTCGTTATATTTCTAGCTTCTACCCGCGGTTTCGTTCGTGTGGCCTACAGGAAACAAATTACATATTTTCTTTTAAACCAAAAATTATAAGCACTCTCAGTCAAAACACCTACTTTACTCACTCTTTAATTGATATTTTCTTTAAAAGTATGTTTTCAAACTTTGTTTTTTTCTTTTACTGAGGCTTCGCGACTCCCTTATAGAGGGTTTGCGACCCCCCAGGTGTTCGCGAGTGGCGCGACCCACACGTTGAAAAACACTGGTTTTTTGTGTTAACTAGAGATGCGCTGAATATTCGTTTAGTATTCGGTATTCAGCGTACTCGGCATCTTTTCCATTATTTGTATTCTGCCAAATTATTCGGTTTTGTTGCCAAATACATTCGGTTCAAGCATTTCTATTTTCTTGGCTCGTGTAGCCAAGGTGTAGAACTAAAAGACAAAATTTCTTATATAAGACTTATGTTATATTATAAGTCAAAGAAAACATATTTACTTCTTAACCTATAGTTAGTAGGTATAGTCAACATTTATTTTAAGGCTTAAATCAACATTTAATTTAAATCTCGCAACAATATTTATTTTTAAACTTTAAATCAACATTTATTTTTAAACTTAAAATCAACATTTTTATAAACCTCAATTAAATCCATCCAAGTTCCTAATCTAACCAGCAGCGGCACGTAGCGCACATGCTAGAACTTGTTTACGCGGCAAAACAATGTAATGGTAAACCGAATAATTCAGCTGAATATCTGTTTCGGTAAAGGTTAAACCGAATAATATTCGGTATTCGGTAATTCGGTGAAACCACTATACGGCGCATCTCTAGTGTTAACGTTCACTTAGTTGGCGTCAGAAGTTCGTTAGACATTCGTTAGATGGCGTTGTAGTAAATAAGCATGTTTAGTATTGACACGGTATTTATATTATCGATGTACTTTGTACTTTATTTTTCCGCCAAATTTTGTTTAATCGGAACCCTACTTGTGCGGGTCCAACTCGCACTTGGCCAGTTTTTTTTTTATTCCGTTAAAATAACGAACATTTTGTCTCAAGTCATCGTACAAAAGATACGGAACAGTAATTGAATGGATTAGATTACAGTTCTACAGTACATAGAATATTGGTTTAAGTTGCGAACTATTGATATAAATATATTTTTATTCATAATAAAACTCATATGGTTTATGTTGATGAAAAAAATATGGCAGCATTTAGAAAGGATCGTATTCGAAATGAAGTCATCTGACAGAGAACCAAAGTCATCGACAGAGCTCAACGGATTAGGTAGCTGAAGTGGCAGTAGGCTGGTTACATCTGTCGTAGAACCGATAACCGTCGGGATAGACGTGTACTAGAGTGGAGAACACGGCTCAGTTATTAGCGTAGAACGTACGCAAGTTGGCTGGTAGCGATTGCAAACAAACAACTGAAGATCAAGCTCAATGGAATGCTATAGTAGAGGCCTATATAAATACTGACTGATAATTATTATTAACCATCCTTTTTGCTTAGCCGTAGTTAAGTAACAAGCCCATATTGGGCCTTCTCTATAATCAGTATCTATTTACTAAACATAAGCTTATTTCTGAAACAAAACGTTAACCGCGACGTAAGTTACATAAGCTATTCGCGAAATTAACGTTCTAACAAGAACTCTGCAGTATGGCGAAGTTTAATTTGAGTTCGAGCGTAAGCGACTCCCAATTACACTGCGTTGTGAACACACGGGAGAACGACGCACGAACCGAACGTGAAAAGCTTGAATATTCTACTAATATTATAAAAGTGAAATGTTGAGTGTATTCTTGTTACTTCTTTACGCTAAATCTACTAAACCGATTGAGCTGAAATGTGGTATGTAGATAGCCTAAAACCTGAAATAACACATAAGGTTTCTACTTTTTATTTCCACGATGTCTACGCGGGTAAAACCGTGGGGCACAGCTAGTTAGTAATATTTTTATCTACATTTCCTTTGGCGTAGGCTGGTCCTTGAGAAGGCAACAGTGACATGAGGCGCTGGACAACTGAGTGCTACATCGTCACTTAAAATGTAGGTGAGATAGTCGTCAAGCGCTTACCTATATAGTATAAACAAAAGTCTGATCCATAGAGTGCAAAACCACCCGTCTTCATTCTGGCTAGCACCAAACTCCACACTGGAACTCTGCAAACCGTCTTTGCGACTTTTTTTGGTCTGTTTTTGTTTTGGTGGGTGGTTCGAGCCATGGCCACAGTTTATTTACCAGGGGATACTTATTTATAATTATTTAGGGTACACAATATAACAGCCTGGTTAAGGCATACACTTTTATGAGGATATTACATACTAGCTGTTACCCGCGGCTTCGCCCGCGTTATTTGTGTCTTTTAGACCATTGAGGTCTAGATCGATGATCTCTTAGGCCAAATCACCAAAGGCCCTCAAAGTCGAACTCAATATCTTCTATTGTTAAAGTCATTAATCATTTTGGTTAGGTAAGTATACGAAATTGTGCTGTTAAAATGTTTGACTCAATACAACAGTTCCTAAAACATTTTTTACAAAGAAAATAAGGTGAATAGCTGCTCGAGCGTAGCGAGCGATATTATTGGTCGAGTGAAAATATTTTATGGCGTTTTATAACCCTGACAGTTTAATGACCTAATCATCAAGTCAATATAGATGACTCTTAGGTCGAACTCGATATCGTCTATTGTTGAAGTCATTAATCATTACTTGGTACTTGGTAAACCTAACGAAGATTTAGCAGCGAGCGCGAAAATTTTTACGTCATTATATGACCCTGGTAGTTTTTATAACCTACTTAATCAACACCGATGACCCTAGGGTTAAACTTGATATCCACTTATTTTAAGGTAAAAATTCATTATGATTATAGAAGGTAGTACTGTTTCAATTATAAACTCGTTTTGATACATGTGGCTATTGAAATACAAAAAATGCTGAATTATAACCTACAAAGTAGACAAAACAAAGGTTTGCGCGAGCGCAGCGAGAGCTAGCAATGCGCGAGCGAAGCGAGCGCGAAAATTTTTACGTCATTTTATGACCCTGACAGTTTTTATGACCTACGAAGTACGAACACCGATGACCCTAAGGTTAAACTTGATATCCACTTATTTTAAGGTGAAAATCATTTTGATTATTGAAGGTTGTACTGTTTTAATTTATAAACTCGTTTTGATGCATGTGGCTATTAAAATACAAAAAATGCTGAAAAATTACTTACAAAGTAGATAAAACAAAGGTTTGCGCGTGCGCAGCGGGCGTTATCAATGCGCGAGCGAAGCGAGCGTTAAATTTTTTTACGTCTTTTTATGACCCTTACAGTTTTTATGATCTTCTAAGTCAACACCGATGACCCTAAGGTTAAACTTGATATCCACTTATTTTAAGGTAAAAATTCATTATGATTATTGAAGGTTGTACTGTTTAAATTTATAAAGTCCTTTTGATGCATGTGGCTATTAAAATACAAAAAATGCTGAAATATTACCTACAAAGTAGATAAAATAAAGATTTGCGCGAGCGTAGCGAGCGCGAAAATTTGTACGACCTTTTGTGACCCTGACAGTTTTTATGACCTACCAAGTTAACACCGATGACCCTAAGGTTAAACTTGATATCCACTTATTTAAAGGTAAAAATCATTATGATTATTGAAGTCTGTACTGTTCCAATTTATGTCATGTTTTGATGAATGTGGCTATTAAAATACAAAAGTTGCTGAAATGTATCCAACAAAGTACATATAACAAATGCTTGCGAGCGCGAAAAATTTTGACGACCTTTTATGACCCTGACAGTGTTTATGACCTTTTAAGTTAACACTGATGAGACAAAGGTTTAACTTGATTTCCACTTATTGTAAGGTAAAAAATCATTATGATTATTGAAGGTTGTAACTGTTCCAATTATAAACTCATTTTGATGCATGTGGCTATTAAAATACAAAAAATGCTGTAATATTACCTACAAAGTAGATAAAACTAAGGTTTGCGCGAGCACAGCGAGAACTATGAATGCGCGAGCGAAGCGAGCGCGAAAACTTTTACGTCATTTTTTGACCCTGACAGTTTTTATGACCTACCAAGTTAACACCGATGACCCTAAGGTTAAACTTGATATCCACTTATTTAAAGGTAAAAATCATTATGATTATTGAAGTCTGTACTGTTCCAATTTATGTGATGTTTTGATGAATGTGACTATTAAAATACAAAAGTTGCTGAAATGTTTCCAACAAAATACATATAACAAATACTTGCGAGTGCCATCACTGCGCGAGCGCAGCGAGTGCGAAAATTTTTTACGACCTTTTATTACCCTGACAGTGTTTATGACCTTCTAAGTCAACACCGATGACCCTAAGGTTAAACTTGATATCCACTTATTTTAAGGTAAAAATTCATTATGATTATTGAAGGTTGTACTGTTTCAATTAATAAACTCGTTTTGATGCATGTGGCTATTAAAATTCAAAAAATGCTGAAATATTACCTGCAAAGTAGATAAAATAAAGGTTTGCGCGAGCGCAGCGAGAGCTATGAATGCGCGAGCGAAGCGAGCGCGAAAATTTTTACTTCATTTTATGACCCTGACAGTTTTTATGACCTACTAAATCTAGAGCGATGAATCTAAGGTTTAACTTGATATTCACTTATTTTAAGGTAAAAATTCATTATGATTATTGAAGGTTGTACTGTTTCAATTAATTAACTCGTTTTGATGCATGTGGCTATTAAAATACAAAAAATTCTGAAATATAACCTACAAAGTAGACAAAACAAAGGTTTGCGCGAGCGCAGCGAGAGCTATCAATGCGCGAGCGAAGCGAGCTCGAAAATTTTTACGTTATTTTATGACCCTGACAATTTTTATGACCTACTAAGTCAACACCGATGACCCTAAGGTTAAACTTGATATCCACTTATTTAAAGGTAAAAATCATTATGATTATTGAAGTCCAATTCATGTCATGTTTTGATGAATGTGGCTATTAAAATACAATAATTTCTGAAATGTTTCCTACAAAGTAGATATAACTAATGCTTGCACGACCGGAGCGAGCGGTTTTACTGCGCGAGCGTAGTAAGCGCTATCACTGAAAACGAAACTGAAATCACGAAAAATGTTTACGACCTTTTATGACCCTGACAGTTTTTATAACCTACTAAGTTAACACTGATTACACAAAGGTTAAACTTGATATCCAATTATTTAAGGTTAAAAATCATTATGATTATTGAAGATTGTACTGTTTTAATTTATGGACTCGTTCTGATGCATGTGGCTATTAAAATACAAAAGTTGCTGAAAAATTACCTACAAAGTAAATCAAACAAATTATTGCGCGAGCGCAGCGAGCGCTATCACTGCGCGAGTGAAGTGGGCGCAAAAAATTTTACGTTTTATGACGCTGGCAGTTTTTATAACCTACTAAGTCAACACCGATGACCCTAAGGTTAAATGTGGCTGTTAAAACTCGAATGCTTATGAAATACTTCCCACAAAGCAGATAAAACACGTTGGGCAAGCAAAGCCATCGCGTAAATTTTGATGACTTTTAATGACCCTGACAGTTTTATGGCCTAATTAAGGCACTTATTAAGTTTAGTCATAATCTATGAACCTAAGGTCAAACTTTTATGATTATGCAAACTCTATGTAAAGTTAACAAAAAATATAGGTACCCACACTTAACTGCCGAAAAAAAGTATTTTTTGCCCTTTTATGCCCTATTCAATGTGTTTGTACAAAATTTCATCTGAATCGGTCAAGCCGTTAGGCCAAATAGAGGCCAGACATTTACAAAATTCCATAATAAAAATATAGACAACCGAAATTTCCACCCAAAAAAAAGTATTCGTTGCCCTTCTATGTCTTTTTGACTGTCTGTGTACAAAATTTCAGCTTAAATGGTTAACCCGACCGAGAGTAGGCCACACATTTACATACTTCAATTTAAAAATTCTGGACACCTGGACTCGACTGCCAGAAAAAAGTATCCTATGTGATTCTATGCAATATGAACTGTAATATGTATAAAATTTCAGCAGGACACACATTCACAAAATTCAATAAAAAAAATCTAAACACTCAGACTCGATGGACCAAAAAACAGTATCCGATATCCTATTCTGCCCTATGAACTGTCTTTATACAACATTTCAGGCAAATCGGTCAAGCCGTTTATTCGAGAAGAGGTCTTAAATTTACAAAATTGAATCAAAAATATCTGGACTCGAAAGCCAAAAAAAAGTATCCTATATCCTATTCTACCCTATGAACTGTCTTTATACAACATTTCAAGCAAATCGGTCAAGCCATTTATTCGAGAAGAGATCTTATATTTACAAATTTCAATTAAAAAGTTTGTACCCTCTGACTCGATAGCCTGAAAAAAAGTATTCTATATTCTATTCTGCCTTTTGAACTGTCTTTAAACAACATTTCAGGCAAATCGTTCAAGCCGTTTATTCAAGAAGAGATCTTATATTTACAAATTCCAATTAAAAATATTTGTACGCTCTGACTCGATAGCCAGAAAAAGAGTATTCTATATTCTATTCTGCCTTTTGAACTGTCTTTAAACAACATTTCAGGCAAATCAGTCAAGCTGTTTATTCGAGAAGAGGTCTTATATTTACAAAATTCAATTAAAAATATCTGGACCCCCTGACTCGACAGCCAGAAATAAATTATCCTTTATCCTATTCTGCCCTATGACATATATTCACACAAAATTTCAGGCAAATCGGTCAAGCCGTTTATTCAAGAAGAGATCTTATATTTACAAAATTCAATTAAAAATATCTGAACCCCCTGACTCGACAGCCAAAAAAAAAGTATCCTATATCCTATTCTGCCCTATGACATGTATTCACACAAAATTTCAGGCAAATCGGTCAAGCCGTTTATTCAAGAAGAGATCTTATATTTACGAATTCCAATTTAAAATATTTGTACCCTCTGACTCGATAGCCAGAAAAAAAGTTTTCTATATTCTATTCTGCCTTTTGAACTGTCTTTAAACAACATTTCAGGCAAATCGATCAAGCTGTTTATTCGAGAAGAGGTCTTATATTTACAAAATTCAATTTAAAATATCTGGACCCCCTGACTCGACAGCCAGAAAAAAAGTATCCTATATCCTATTCTGCCCTATGAACTGTCTTTATACAACATTTCAGGCAAATCGGTCAAGCTATTTATTCGAAAAGAGATCTAATATTTACAAAATTCAATTTAAAATATTTGGACCCCCTGACTCGATAGCCAAAAAAAAATTATCCTATATCCTATTCTGCCATATGTTCTATCTTTGTACAAAATTTCAGCCAAATCGGTCAAGCCGTTTGACCGTGAAGAAGTCCCAAACAAACAAACAAACAAACAAACAAACAAATAAACAAACTGACTTTCGCATTTATAATATTGGTGTTGATTATGATAATAATGTCGAATAGATGCAGAAACGAATATTTTTTAACTACTATCTTTTGAATACTTACTGCACTAGTTGCAATAAACTGTCAGAATTCGGTGTTCCAGCAGCACACAGCCCTTGAGAGTCATACCATTCTAGAACTAGCGTGTTCATCTGCGATCACATCATCGTTTATCACCAGGCAAGATAGTGGTCAACATTATCTATACTCCAATTTGACGTAAATTTTGGTAAAACGCTTTTAAAGTACGCCGGTCTTGTGTCGTCTATTTTATGTCAGAGGTTCGTTCATGTATCCACCCTTTAGTCGTACCTTAATCGTAGTACGTACAACACGTAGCAACTATTACCTCATCTGTATTACATCGTTCAGGAAGCTTATCTTTACGTTGGCGTTCACCCAGAAAGCAAATACTCCAACTGCTACATTATGTCCTTAGGGTACATTTAATCGACAACTTTTTTCTTCGGTACGGTCGGTGCACGACATTCGCATGGTGCCAGATTTTATTTTGCCTATGAACAGTGTTTTATAGTATAGAATAAGTGTTCATTAAAAGTAGCTAGCACCTTGCAGATCCAAGATACGGGCGTTTATTCGTCTAGTTTGGTTTCTAGCGACTACGAGTATGTTATAAATGTTGTTGTCTTTGTACAATATAACTTTTTTTTTTTAAATATATAACCTTAGTCCACTACTGGACTAAGTGTAGTGTAAGTGTTGGGAGATGCCAATAGGCATCTCTCAATACAACACAACTTCTGAGCCTGAAAGTTTCCTTTTCCAGTCGGTTTTCCATATTCAGTAGATTTGTAAATTAAAATGGCTGGTCTAATCTATCAAAGGATCGAAAACCGTTAGACCAATAACTTTGCACCCTCACTAGACTTTTAACTGTAGAAAATTGCTGTGAAGACGAATTAATTCAACCCACCTTTGTTTCTATTTCGCTCACACTTACGGTAACAACATCTATCAATCACCAAAATCAACCAGCAGAAGAGAATGTAAACATGATTGATTGAAGGTCATATTTTTAGCATTCAAAAGTTTATTCCATATGCAATCTCTAATTGTGTATAATCTTCTTGGGGAAGACTAAATTCTACACATGAGAACACCAATCGGCAATCGAAGCGTAGGGCGCCTGGCTGGCGAAGCGACGACATACGCAAAACTGACTTTCAGTGACTGGAAAAAAAGAGTCAAAGATCGAATTGGTAGTGTGTTTAGGGAGAGTCCTTCGTCCTACAGTGAACCGATATCGCCTAATTATGATGAGAAACCGCACCGCAGCCGTGCGTTAAGTTTTGCGCTGGTCTAACTACGCTCTTACGCCACATGCCCTACTACACCATATTTATGCCCTATCTGCCATTTATGCCACTCGCGGTGTTACGACTCCAGTATATTGGACTGCAACATTCCATTTTGTAAATTAAAATGTGCGTCAAGTAAGTAATTAATTAACGTGTACCTTTGTTACTTTATTAAGGCGACATAATTAAACGTCTTTTTATTTACTTTTGCGTTGTAACTGTGGGTTTTGAATAAATTACTTCTAGGAATTTTAGCACATTGTAGGCATTGTGAAATTAATTTTGCTGTACACATTTGTTGATTTTGTATAATTTTGAAGACGCGTTTTGTGTAAGCAATTATTATTTGGAGTCAATGTATGTTTTTTTTTATTTCATATTCTTTTGGTTGATGATGTGTTTACTGAGTGGTATTTAAAACACCATTTGTCACATAATTTAGGATCGCTTAAAAACGACAAAAAACTGACATAAAATGCCATGCTAGTCATTTTGTGTGGCAGTTTGAGGTGTTTATCGCCATAAATCTGGATATACTTTATGAATTTGTAATAAGACCACCTCATGAGAAACTTTTACGAATAAAAATGTAGAGAATAATAATTTAGATTTAAATAAAAATTTACTTTCTAGTAAATCTAAATCCTTAAATCTAAATTATTATATTAATAATTATTGATTTGAAAATAGTTTCACAGAAAAATCGATGAACTAATAAAAATATATACAGATGAACTGATCAGAGAGCCTCCTACTTTTTGAAGTAAAAAGGCGCTAAACCGATTTTGGCTATGTTTATCATGTGCGGCAAAAATATGGTGTCGTGTAAAATTATTGTGAGTCGAAATAACAAAATTGGTAATTAATATTCAGGCTTCTTACATTTTGTTGACGTCATTTTTTTCGTGCATTGTGGCCTCCTACAAAATATCTTTGTAAATACTTTGAAATTTAGGTAGAATCTGGTATACAGATACAACCCTAGCCTAATTGGGAGCTCACAGTCAATATATTGTAAGGTGGCCAGTTGGCCACGGGAAGACAGGAAACATATAGTGGGAGTTCAATGAAAACACACAACTTGACATGACGATGTCCGTAAATTGACTACTAATACAAAAAATAAAAAAAAGACATACAGGCGAATTGAGAACCTCCTTCTTTTTGGAAGTCGGTTCATAATTATGTTATTTAAAAAGTAGGCAAATGTACGTAAAACGCAATGTTAACAATATGCCTAATACCTACATACTACACACTACAATATACTATAATGCCTCATATGCCTTAAATGCATACTATGCATAAAGAAACAAATGCTGGTATCGTTATCTATTATATACCATATATACCATCTAGAGCTCTAACAAAATTCAAGGTAAACTATTATTAGTCTTAACTTTTACCGTTAAACTATTTAAAAACAACCAAGTATTCACTTTGGAAAATTAGACGGCCACCATTCTTAGGCTGAGTTCCACCATCTTACTTTAACTATAACAAACGTTAAAAAATCTCTCTAACTCCATATTAAATCACGGTTTAATAGTTATAGTTACGGTTAAAGTAAGATGGTGCAACTCAGCCTTAAAGTTTTCATTTGACATCAAACCGTTTGATGTGTTCTTCGTTCCAGAAGAGGCGACTCGTTTAATTCCAAAGGATTTCAGCGATTCACTTCTTCATCCTTTAAGTCAGTCGTTATGGTGGGACGGAGTAAAGACGCTTTGGACTTTTGAAACGAGGTTTTGTGTTAAAGATAAAGGTAATGAGTATTTTTTGTCAAAAACCAAGTATGCATACCAAAAAGATTGTGCCTCAAACTTTTTGATGCATACATATTAATAAAAATATAGGTAAATAACTTTTTAATACAGTTGCTCAAAAAGTGGCGTATTGCAGGGACGTATAGCGTTCGGGATGTGGGGAGATTGATATATATAAAATATCAAATTAAAACTAAGATACAATTTATATAAACAAAATAATGCATATCCACTTACATGAATGAGTTAACATCACGCTCTCAACGCGTGACCTCACTCCCGAGGAAGAGCGACGGACTTGCTCGAAACCTAGATCGAGAAAATTAAAGACTTACGTGAATTACAGCCGATATATATTATAACCTTTTTTAATACGCTTTTATTAGCTTCAGACGTATGTATGTTTGTATGTTAGTATGTAACGGAATCTTTGAACATGATTTTAACCCTCTTCAAAACGTCGGATTAACTCGAAATTTGGCATACCTATTAAGGACTGATGACAATTCAATATTTTAAACATTTTGACCCGTTATCCTTACTAGGATAATCAGGATTAGCAATTTTTTCGCAGATTCTGCGTCAAGACCAATAAAGGAAACTACCAGCCGCGCCGATCACCTATTTCTCGGATAAGTTATATGTATGTAGTAATATGTAGTTGTATATGTATTTAAGGCGGCAATAGCCCAATGGATAGGGTGTCGGACTGGTGATCGAGAGGTCGTGAGTTCGATCCCCACCCCACCCATTGCACTATTGACGTGAACCCACTCCAGACACAAGCATATTTAGCTTAGTTGGAGGGGTTAACAAGAATACTAGTAATGTGTAACCCACATTGCGAGTAATCTTTATAAAAAAATTTTTTAAAAAAAATGCAATATATATATATATATATATATATATATATATATATATATGATCTGCGATAAATCGTTTTTCGAAAACATCGTTTTATCCGTGTTTTCAAGCAATGAAAAACTGCTAAAATATCATTAGAATACGAAGGTAAATTTTGCCACCTTCTACAAGGTAATAATAGCTCGGTGGGAAATTGGGCGGTCCCGAAACCAGAGGACCCGGTTGATGACATGATTTTTTTTATCCCATTTTTCAATTTTCTTATTTTGTGAGAAAAACTATTATATTGGGAGCCAAAACATTTCCAAAAAACACGATTTACCACAAAAAAAACTCCGGCAAAGCTTGGTCATCCAAGTACTAATAAAATATAGTCTAGATATTTTCTCATTACATCAAATCATCGGTGTCTTGGGACTCCCAACTTTCTCAAATTCGTCTAGAATATAATTTATAAATGTGTAATATCTAAGACAAAGTCACCTGGATAAAGTCACCTGGATAATTGATCGCTATCTCACCTAATAAAATACTATCAACTGAATGTAATGAACTGAATTATATAATACTGTTCTTGTAACTAGAACTCTCGTGAATTTAGTGGATGGAAAATAACAGGCAAATAGAAATATTCCTTTTGCCTTTTTTATTATTTAGCACAAAATTATGTTTTGCTAGGAGCTATTTCGTAACTGTATTTTATTTCTTGGAATTCGCTAACTTTGTTCTTTTTAGGGTTCCGTACCCAAAGAGTAAAACGGGACCCTATTACTAAGACTCCGCTGTCCGTCTGTCTGTCTGTCTGTCTTTCTGTCTGTCTGTCTGTCTGTCCGTCTGTCACCAGGCTGTATCTCATGAACCCTGATAGAAAGACAGTTGAAATTTTCACAGATGATGTATTTCTGTTGCCGCTATAACAACAAATACTATAATATCGTTTAAAAACTAAAAAAGAACCGACTTCAATGTTCATTTTCAGTACCAATTTTGAGATGTTTATCTCAATATCTCTGGAGATACTTATCATACCTCGATAAAATTACCATGGTACCATACTTGGGATATCTCCTTTCGAACAAAAAATGAATAATCGAAATCGGTTCATAAACGACGAAGTTATTCGCGAACAAACATTAAAAAAAATATACGGTCGAATTGAGAAACGTCCTCCTTTTTTGAAGTCGGTTAAAAAACAAAATAAAGTTAAAAATTAAACGGGGTCCCCATACAAAAAAAGTGTTTTAAACGCCTCTCTCTAATTAGTTTCGGCAAAATGATATAGATGGCGCTAGTAAACGAGCCTCGTTTTTTTAGATCGCGACCAAACCAAATATTCTTGGTAATATCAATTAATCAAATATATGAGGTTGAAACTCGGTTATGTTTCGTATTGAACGGAACCCTCCCTAAGTGTGCGATAAGAGACGCGATGCTGACTCGCACTTGGCCACTTTTTTTTTTATTTAGAAAATCAACACATGAATAAAAAAACATAGCAAGTTTCATAAATTAAAGTGTTTGAATTGTACATTTCAATAAATTTTAAATTATTTTGTAACTGATGTCTCATGATTTGGGTTCGAGAAAATAACTTGACTGATTATAAAGTCGGTCTAAACACAAATTGATATTATGTCCCAACTAGTGATCGAGAACTGTATTATCTAAGCTGCATCCAGAATCCTTCACTAGTATACGGCTTGTCGGTGCAAACTGCCTCGATAAAAAAATCAAAAGCTTACAAGCAGCTGCATAAAAGTCAATGTCTACCAAGTGAAAAAGTCCACGTGCACTTTTTTGATACCACTGAATAAAGAACGGTATTGCCTCTAAATAATTAAATTTAGTCGCTCGCGTATCCTCGAATACACACGTGGTATCTTCGTCAAATTGTATACATATAGGCAACACGATTCAGTTTTTGATTCTGTAACGCAAGAATTTTTCTGTTTGGTGAAAATTAACCTTTACCTTATACGACAATCTTATTGTTATCCAGTGCCGGATTAAGCAAGCGCGGGGCCCGTAGCAATTTTTTTCAAAAAGCCGTTGATCTACTTTGGGTTCTTAAGTATAAAGTGGTAAAAAAACAATTCAATACTCAATACGTTTATTTGCCATCTATACGTTACAATTTTGTGGGTAATTAATAGTCTAGGCTTAAATATGCAGGGCCCCTTTCGCGTCGGACCCGTAGCAATTGCTACTCTTGCTACGTAGTTACGTGGCAGGCACTGCATACCGCTACAGAAATGTAGTATGAATAAGTTATTTTTCACTTCAATGTTTTATTATGTACTACCGCGGCTTCGCCTACGATATTTGTGTTTTTATGACCATTGAGGTCTACATCGATGATCTCTTAGGCCAAGTCACCATGGATGACCCTCAAAGTCGAACTCAATATCCTCTATTGTTAAAGTCATTAATCATTGTGGTTAGGTATACGAAGTTGTGCTGTTTAAATGTTTGACTCAACACAACAGTTCCTGAAACATTTCTTACAAAGAAGGTGAATAGCTAGCGTAGCGAGCGCTATTATTGGGCGAGTGAACATTTTTTATGGTTTTTTTATAACCCTGACAGTTTAATGACCTAATCATCAAGTCAATATAGATGACTCTTAAGTCGAACTCGATATCGTCTATGGTTAAAGTCATTAATAATTACTTGGTACTTGGTAAACCTAACCAAGGTGTACCAAGTTTTGCTGTTTAAGTATTTGAGTCAGTCTAATGTACGAGGCTGTTAAAACGCGCTATTATACGCTATGTAGCGTTATTACTGCGCAAGCGGAACAAGAATTTTTTTTATGACTTTTTATGACCCTGAAAGTTTTTATGACCTAAGTCAACACCGATGACCCAAAGGTTAAACTTGATATCCACTTATTTTAAGGTTTTTGTTTCAATTTATAAACTCGTTTTGATGCATGTGGCTAATAAAATACAAATAATGCTGAAATACTACCTACAAAAAAGATAAAACAAAGGTTTGCGCGAGCGCAGCGAGCGCTATTACTGCGCGAGCGTAGCAAGCCCTATCACTGCGCGAGCGAAGCGAGCGCGAAAATTTTTTACGATTTTTTATGACCCTAACAGATTTTATGACCTACTAAGTCAACACTGATGACACAAAAGTTAAACTTGATATCCACTATTTTAAGGTTCAAAATCATTATGATTATTGAAGGTTGTACTGTTTCAATGTATGGACTCGTTCTGATGCATGTGGCTATTAAAATACAAAAAATGCTGAAATATTAACTGCAAAGTAGATCAAACAAATGTTTGCGCGAGCGTAGCGAGAGCCAACAATGCGCGAGCGACGCGAGCGCTAAAAAATTTTACGTCTTTTTATGACCCTTACAGTTTTTATGACGTTCTAAGTCAAGTCCGATGACCCTAAGGTTAAACTTGATATCCACTTATCTTTAGGTAAACAATCATTATTTTAGTTTGAAAGTTTTCGCGAAAATTATTCATTTTAATGTGAACGTACCGGCTTTTGTTCGCGTGTATTTACTTCGCACAACACAACGAGCCAGTGATAACAATGTTGTTAATTTATCGAGTTTTATCTTAAGTGATGATGCTACACGAGCCCTATCCCGTGGACTTAACTTTGCTCCCGCACCCCGGAAAATTTCAACTGAACACATAATAACGAGCGTGGAAGACACAATCATACGTAATCGTGTTACACATCGGGACGCGGAGTATATGAGACAGGACATTGCATCAATGATACGGAAACTGAAGCCACCTAAAAGTAATGTGGGCAAAGGCGAGATGGAAGCTCTCAGAGAACTACGAAACAATAAGGACATCTTGGTGTTGCCAGCAGATAAGGGGAACGGAAATGTGATTGTGGACACCGGCGATTATGAACAAAAGGTACGAGAAATAATAATTGACATAAGTACCTATGAGAAGGTGTCCTACAATCCTACCGCTAGAGTGACGACGAAAGTCCTTAAGTTATTAAAAGACCTGGGAGACGATAATTTGACCGCATATCTCCGGCCACACAACCCTACTACACCAAAAATCTACGGCTTACCAAAAATCCATAAGCCCGATTGGCCATTGAGACCAATAGTGTCCCAAATTGATGCACCCACTTACGAAATGTCCAAGCATCTGGCAGCCATTTTGCAGCCTCTAACTGGCAAAAGTAGCAGAAACGTGGTCGACTCACGACAGTTTGTCCACCTTATAGAGGATGTACAAATCCAGCCAAACGAATTGATGGTGAGTTTTGACGTCACGTCACTTTTCACCAATGTACCAGTAGCGGACTCCATTACATTAATCAGAAATCTTATAACTGCCTCCAACATACCTACTGCGTACATTGAATGGACAGAGTTCTGCCTGAAAAGTGGTTATTTCGTCTGGCGAGGAGACCATTACCGACAAGTGGACGGAGTGGCCATGGGGTCACCGATAGCTCTAGTAGTGGCCAATATCTTCATGGAGTGGTTTGAAGACAAGACGATAGAGGACGCTCCTATGAAGCCATGATACTGGTGGCGCTATGTCGACGACGTGTTCGCCATTATCGATAAAAACGCGCTTGAAAACTTTGCGTCACATTTAAACACAGTGCACAGAAGTATCCAGTTCACTGTTGAGGAAGAGAAGCAGGGGAGTTTGCGTTTTTTAGATGTGCGTGTTATACGGAAGCCAGATGGCAGATTGGCCCACACCGTGTACCGAAAACCGACGCACACGGATAAGTACTTGCGGGCAGACTCGCACCATCACCCCGCACATCTCGCATCAGTATCTAGAACGCTGATCAATAGAGCCATCCAGATTTGCGACCCTCAACATGTGCATACGGAGCTGAAGCATGTCAGAGAAGTCCTTGAGAGCAATGGCTATAACTGGCGGCAAAGCTCTTGATGGGCGAACGCGAGCGAAAAAAGAGACAGGTTACAGTAGAACGATCGCCGATCTATCTACCGTACGTCAAAGGTGTGACTGATAAAATCAGCCATTACCTGAGACGTAGGTATGATATTAAAACGACGTTCCGCCCGTTCCCCCAACTCCGCCGACTGCTGCGTTCACCTAAGGATCAAGAACCACTTATGGGACCTGGCATTTACAAGATTCCCTGTGAATGTGACAAATGCTACATCGGTGAGACACGAAGAAACATCGCGACACGGATTCAGGAGCATATTAGAAGCGTCAAAAATGGTGATACCGTTCGCTCGGCGGTCGCAGAACACGCTCACATCTCGGACACCAGGCATTACCTACGGTTCGATAAGTGTCTGTGCTAGCGAGGGAGAAGTTTTTCGTTCCTCGTAAAGTACGGGAGGCCATCGAAATCAACAGGTATCCTAATTTTAACCGGGATCGTGGGTGGACAGTACCGCCGGCATGGGTGCCAACATTGGGCGCTTCCTACCCCGATGCCAACATTCAACAAGGCTACCATGCAGTGGACACAATCAGCACAGTATGCCTACAACCTAACATAACGGTATTAAATAGCGATGACGAATCGGAGGCAGAGCTGAACGCATAACCCGAGCGCACCCGAAGATCTACGACACCACCCTTGCCAATGGTAGCGCCTGTTTCGAGTCGTCAGTTGCGCCGGGAAGCGCGGGCGATACGACGTGCGTTGCCGCCATCCTAGCCGCTCCCAGACGATGACCTACGTATTAGGTTGAAACCTGGTCGGAGCACATCCGAAGTAAATACACGCGAACAAAAGCCGGTACGTTCACATTAAAACAATCATTATGATTATTGAAGGTTGTACCGTTTCAATTTATGACTCGTTTTGATGTATGTGGCTATTAATATACAAAAAATGCTAAAATATTACCTGCAAAGTAGATAAAACAAATGTTTGTGCGAGCGTAGCGTGCGCTATCAATGCGCGAGCGAAGCAAGCGCGGAATTTTTTTACATCTTTTTATGACCCTTACAGTTTTTATGACTTTCTACGTCAAGACCGATGACCCTTAGGTTAAACTTGATATCCACTTATTTTTAGGTAAATAATAATTATGATTATTGAAGGCTGTACTGTTTCAATTTATGACTCCTTTTGATGCATGTGGCTATTAATATACAAAAAATGCTGAAATATTACCTGCAAAGTAGATAAAACAAAGGTTTGCGTGAGCGCAGCGAGCCCTGCCCCATGAACTGTCATAATACAACATTTCAGGCAAATCGGTCAAGCTGTTTATTGGAGAAGAGGTTTTATATTTACAAAATTCAATTAAAAATCTCTGGACCCCCTGATTCAACAGCCAGAATAAAAGTATCATATATCCTATTCTACCCTAAGAACTGTCTTTATACAACATTTCAGGCAAATCGGTTAAGCCATTTATTCGAGAAGAGGTCTTATATTTACAAAATTCAATTAAAAATATCTGGAGCCCCTGACTCGACAACCAAAAAAAAAGTATCCTATATCTTATTCTGCCCTATGACATGTATTCATACAAAATTTCAGGCAAATCGGTCAAACCGTTTAATTGAGAAGAGCTTTTATATTTACAAAATTCAATTTAAAATAACTGGATCCCCTGACTCGATAGCAAAAAAAAAGGATTCTATATCTTATTCTGCCTTATGAACTGTCTTTATACAACATTTCAGGCAAATCGGTCAAGCCGCTTATTCGAAAAGAGGTCATTTAGTTACCAAATTCAATTTAAAATATCTGGACCCCCTGACTCGACATCCAGAAAAAAAGTATTCTATATCCTATTCTGCGCAATGAACTGTCTTTTTACAACATGTTAGGCAAATCGGTCAAGCCGTTTATTTGAGAAGACATCTTATATTTACAAAATTCAATTTAACATATTTGGACCCCCTGGCTCGATAGCCAAAAAAAAGTATTCTATATTCTATTCTGTCTTATGAACTGTCTTTATACAACATTTCAGGCAAATCGGTCAAGCCGTTTATTCGAAAAGAGGTCATTTAGTTACAAAATTCAATTTAAAATATCTGGACCCCCTGACTCGACATCCAGAAAAAAAGTATACTATATCCTATTCTGCCCTATGACATGTATTCATACAAAATTTCCGGCATATCGGTCAAGCGGTTTATTCGAGAAAAAGTCTTATATTAACAAAATTCAATGAATAATATCCGGACCCCCTGACTCGATAGCCAAAAAAAAGTATACTATATCCTATTCTGTCTTATGTTTTATCTTTGTACAAAATTTCAGCCAAATCGGTCTAGCCGTTTGACCGTAAAGAAGTCCCAAACAAACAAACAAATAAACAAACTGACTTTCGCATTTATAATATTGGTGTTGATATCTCAATATATGTTTATAATTATGTAGACTAATATTATAATAAACGTTTGTAACTCTGTCCGTATAACGAAATGACGCCGAATGGATGACCCACTACTGAAATTTAACAAGAATATATTTCATAGTATGAGGATGAACTTAGGAAACTTTTGTGAAATAAAATCATTTTTTTAATTAATAACCACACAAATTTTGATTGACAGAGCTTTAAAGTGATAAAATACTTGGTGTAGATACGTGAACGAAGTCGCGGGTATCAGCTAGTTATAAATACACTTGCTGCATTGTAATTGAATTCAGTAAATGAAAAAATAGCAGCTAACTAATTTGTCGACGGAATATTACTTACTCCACAATTACTTACTCACACATTTATGTATTTACTTTCTGCTTAAAGTCATTGATAGTATAGCGTCATAGGTCTGTGGAAACAAACTAATTATATTACACGGTATAGATACATCGCCAAATAAATCATAATTAAACACAAACAAGAGTTTTATTTCTATCCATCTACATAACAAAGGTATCTCTATAGAGAAAAGCAAATTCAATGCATTAATTCCCAAATACAAGGTACGATTTCATTTATCACCAAACAATGACTTTAATTTGGTACACAGAATTCTCTTCCACATCAAAGCCCTTGATAACTCGTTTGTATGCTTTTATCCCAGAATAACAGGCGCTCGTCCCAGAACGCAAAATAAGGGCGGGATATTCACGGCAATTGGGGAAAAATGAGTCTTAAAATTTTCATTACAAGGTCGCAGATGATACCCACGTTGCCGAGTTATACCGGGGCAAAATTACTACCCAGCCGTATGCCTTTTTGCCATCCATCAACATAAAAAAAGCTCCCACGGTCCCAAAAATATGCCAAGGTCACTAATAACCTTTTCATTTCTTGTAAAAGGTACGTAAGCAAGAACTGTAAGTAAATAGGCAGAGTAACACGGCTATGTTCTAAGTTCGTGTATTAGTAGCGTTTTGGTCGCAACTTGAAGCTATTATACTAAGTCAGCGGCTCTGGTAAACTTAACAGGAATGCTTGTTGTTCGCCAACATAGGGGGAAATGAAATTTGTTCGTGTGATACCGAGTGTACTGAATCCGGGCTATAAAGTACCCTTGTGGACATGAAGATGATATTACATTTGGGTTACTCTTTTTCGCTGATATTGCATAGAGCTCATGATTTACTTCGCAGTTATGTCTTACGTTTGTTTATTATCTGCAGTTTTCTTGTTGAACTCCCGTCAATTTTCGGATATAGTATATCAGATACAAAATTTTACGATGTAATAAAAGTCACAGGCACAGATCTAGGATTTCTTAAACGTAGTGAAATCCTAGATCTGTGGTCACAGGTTAAAAAAAAAGGTTTCTTCTGATTCAGTTTAAAAGTCAGATTCAAAATCACGAATAAACAGCATTCAACTGCAAAGTATAACTTACGACTGGTAACTTACTAATATTTATTAGATCGACCAAGATTACACGAAACTATAGGTTGAATTTGACCTTTGCATGATGCTTATACAATACAAATACTCTTGACACCAATTTAAAAGAGACGTACAATATGACTTAAGTAACTAAATACTAGGAATGGTTTTATCGTTAAAAGCGATGTCTTCCAGACAACCTTTGGATGGACATAAAAATATAGATAGAACAAGAGCGGTAGTGTTTGTTTTATTAATTATAAAAATATACTTAATCGTAAACTTTCAAATTATAAAACAAATGCCATAAGATACCACATCAAAAAATCCAAAGCGAAAATCATTCGCGATCCCGTGTTAAAAACAAACAAGTTGGTGCCATTTTAAAATCGGTTGAAATGAGTCGGTCAGAATGGGGAGTCGGAAATTATTTAATGGTTGAACGGAAGTGCGGAATATAAAAGTGAATGAAGTGCAGTTCCGTGTAAGCCCGGCTCGCGGATAGACTGTGAGATGAACGTTTATATTTCTACATGCATACATCTAAAGCTTTGGGTGGTATTGTTTAAGTAAGGGAGAATTGTTTTTAGTTGAGTATAAAGGCATATGTAAGGCATATGTATGTATAGATATTTGAGCATTTTTAGGGTTCCGAACCCAAAGAGTACCAACGGAATCCTATTACTGAGACTCCGCTGTCCGTCTGTCTGTCTGTCTGTCTGTCCGTCTGTCACCAGGCTGTATCTCATGAACCGTGATAGTTAGACGGTTGAAATTTTCACAGATGATGTATTTCTGTTGCCGCTATAACAACAAATACTAAAAACAGAAAAAAGTTAAAAATTAAAGGGGGTCCCCATACAAAAAACGTGTTTTTACTATAGCGCCATCTATGAATGATGGTAACCAACACAAAGGTCACTGACCTTTGTGTTAACGTTCACATGGTGGGTGTTAGAAGTTCGTTCGACATTTGTTAGATGGCGTTGTAGTAAATAAGCATGTTTAGTATTGACACGGTATTTATATATATCGATGTTAAAACTAAGTAGATACTTAATTTTTCCGACAATTTTTATTCAATCGGAACCCTACGTGTGCGAGTCCGACTCGCACTTGGCCAGTTTATTATTTTTTACAAGCCAGCGTTTGACCACTATCTCACCTGGTGGTAAGCGATGATGTGGTCGAAGATGGTGAACATGATATGGCTTAGAATACTTATTTACTCTCAAGGGCTGTGTGCCGCCGGAACACCGTTAGGTTATGATGGCAGATTTTTCCCCTGATAGTGGTAATCTACTTTTTGGTAGCAAGTCCGGCGGAATATGCTTATACCACCTGTGATTTCTAAATATATTTTCAACTACGTTGTAGGTATTACGCGAAAACATTTTTCAATACGGTTGAACTGATTAGTTATTATAAATTAGTGAAATTCTCAACCATTCATTGCAAATTTATGCATTCAATCTAGCCTCAGCTGGCTAGACGTGAAGCAACGGCATCCGATTAATTGAGCGGTGGCTGGCAATGAAGCTTATTCCAGGAAACCTATTTAAAAACTTCCGCTCGCCATGATCTGAACTGCGGTTGATTAATTTAAATAATTGGATATTGGAGGCAGCAGTCGTTTCGATCAATTTAAAGTATTTTGATCATATTAATGTATTATGGCTTTTAACCCAATAGATTTTTTTGCTATTGGTTGATATAGAATTGAGTTAAATGGAGTAGTTCCATACTAGGGAGATAAAAGTATTTGACAGACTTTGACAGGCGATACGAAAAATCAGCCGTCATTTGTTTCTAAAACTAACCATTTAAACTAGCTGTGACCCGCGACTTCGCCCGCATAAATAAGGATTTAATTTTTTTCTTTCCTACGAGCCTTTTGCCTTTTGCTTATTTTAAAGACACGTTAAACTTGCAATTGAAAATGTCTCATCATGTGAAGTCAGTTTTTTAAACGATATTATATAATTCATTTAAGCACAGATTACGCAATAATTATTGTCAGCGAATTATTATCTTATATATTATATTATATTATATTATATTATATTATATTATATTATATTATATTATATTATATTATATTATATTATATTATATTATATTATATTATATTATATTATATTATATTATATTATATTATATTATATTATATTATATTATATTATATTATATTATATTATATTATATTATATTATATTATATTATATTATATTATATTATATTATATTATATTATATTATATTATATTATATTATATTATATTATATTATATTATATTATATTATATTATATTATATTATATTATATTATATTATATTATATTATATTATATTATATTATATTATATTATATTATATTATATTATATTATATTATATTATATTATATTATATTATATTATATTATATTATATTATATTAAGCGGCTTATTCATTTAAACATTTTAGAACTAATCCAGACTATCCAGACTAGTGTTATAAAGAGAAAACGTTTTTAAACGAGTTCAACTTTTGAGATGTTTAATCACGAAGCAAGTGCATCAGTTTCAATATCGCGGAAAATATCGTTTGCGCGATGCAGGATCTCACACATTTAGGTAATATTTAAAGGAGAACAATAAAAATCTAGACTATTGCCATCTCCGGGTTTTATTTGTCATTACTGTTAAATGCGAAAGTATCTGTCTGTCTGTCTCACTTTCACGCCTAAACTACAGAACAGATTTGAGATACACAGATAGTTTAGAGCCTGAGAAAGGACATAGGCTACTTTTAATGCGAAACAAGGGTTGTAAGAGGTTGTAAGGGGGGATGAAAATTGTATGGAAATATCGTCATTTTCAAAGCTAGAAGCTTGAAACTTATTTTTTAACCGACTTCACAAAAAAGGAGGAGGTTTTAAATTCGTCTGTATGTTTTTTTTGTGTATGTTACGCGATTACTCCGTCAATTGTGACCGGATTCGAATGATTATTTTTTTAATAGATAGGGTACGTTTTCGAGGTGGTCCCATTTTAATTTCATCGAGATCTGATTAGTATCTCCAGAGATGTGGAGATACATACCTCAGACATAAGAGAATGTACTGGTTTTAGAGGAAGAGTCCCAAGAAGATTATACACAATGGAGGTTGCTATTCCATATACTTTTGAAGACTAAAAAATATGACCTTGAATAATGTTTTTACATCTTTCTTCACGTTGATTTTGGTTTTTAACCTTCGAAGTAAAACGAAGGAGTGTTATAAGTTTGACGTGTGTATCTGTGTATCTGTGTGTCTGTCATCGTGGCATCGTAGTGCCCAAACGGATGAGCTTGATTTTGATTTAGTTTGTTTTGTTTGATAGATGTCTTCGTCGAGAGTGTTCTTAGCTTTATTTCATGACAATCTGTTCAGCCGTTTAAATATTATCAGCTCTTTTTTGGTAAAAAAAACTACGATAGCAACTTTCGTAAGCTTGTAGTCCTTTGACCGCGGACGTCTAAAAACCAAAATGGCGCTGTCGCAGTATCTAGTTACTTCAATGATATTGCAAAAATATGGTAAGCTTGATCTAATTCTGAGAATAGTGTCAATGTACAAAGTTATACATATGCTTTGATTATAAACTCGGATTACATTTACAAATCAGTCAGGGGTGGTTTAAATTTTTTGAATTTAAGTATTATTGACAGATATTCTTACGG
Source organism: Cabera pusaria (assembly GCA_954871355.1). Lineage (NCBI taxonomy): Eukaryota > Metazoa > Arthropoda > Insecta > Lepidoptera > Geometridae > Cabera > Cabera pusaria. The sequence goes on from OX940888.1 coordinate 23,021,034, forward strand.
TGACTGTGAGCGAGATAGAAACAAGAGATAGATTGGGGAGAATTAATTTGTCTTCACAGAAATGTTCTACCGGGCAAAGTCTTGTTAGGGTGCAGAGTTTTTTTTTTTTTGTTTCTTTATTGCTCCACACGATTAGTGTATTTAGCCAGTGTCAAGTATTGAAATTTTTCAAGTTTTTATGAATTTTAATCGTAGAGATGGGTCAAAGTCACATTTCAGGTCAGTTGTCAAGTAAAAGTCTAGTCTAAGTCATACATTCAGTAAAGATGTGGTGTTTACTGAAGATTTTCAGTGGGATTTTGGTGAGAACGCAAATAGCATGTTTTTCAACTTTGTGCTGTTTCCATACACTAGCACACATTCACCGGCACTTAATGGTTAATAATCCACATTTATTTCATATTAACACGCGGAAGAACACAAGTTTTAGGAAAAAATACAATGAGATCACACACACTTTTCCACGTTCCCGCCAAAACTCCAGAGTTATTCTAATATTTTTTGACATGACATGACGTTTGGCGAAGATGGCGGCCATATCAGTCCCGCTACACTGCATACATATTTAAATAGCTCAGAATGATGAACGTACTTTGTACCAACCAACACTGCAAAAAAAAATGTTGGGTTTTTTTAGGGTACGGAACCCTAAAAAAACCCAACATTTTTTTTTCACCCAAAGGGTAAAACGGGACCCTATTACTAAGACTCCGATCTCCGTCTGTCTGTCTGTCTGTCTATCTGTCTGTTCGTCTGTCACCAAGCTGTATCTCATGAGCCGTGATATATAAATATTTTCTTGAAGGTCGGCTACGCATGAGAGACACCCCTAGCTAGTGTTGCAAGTGTTTGTAGGCGACAATTACTACTTCCCATCAGGTGGGACCTTTGCTTTCTAACATTATCATAAAAAATATATCAAGTTATCCCCGATCGCTTATCACTAGTATATTCTTGAGCTCGGAGACCAGTATTATCCTGTGGAATATGTGATGACTAATGACATGATTTACTTAGCATAGCACGGAGAGTGAAACAGAGAATTCCGTAGACTTAACAGTCCACCTACTGATGAGGGGCTTTTGATTAATTATCCCTCAGAAGGGCTTCACAGCAATCTACAACGATCTGTAACACTCAAGATTCTATTAAATATAATTATAATCTAACTGATGTCGAGGGGTTTGTAGACACGGAATGCTGCCGAAGATACAATAATTAGACAGTTATTGTCTCTTTACTTTAATTAATAATAAATTTATAAGTATTTTGTTTAAGTGTGAAAAGGCTAGCAAGTTAGAGTTTAGAGTAGCGCAGTATCCATTACCATCTTCGACCGTAGCGTCACTTACCAACAGGTGAGATAGTGGTCAAACGCTAGCCTATAAGATATACAAATAAAGATGTTATCAAACGCATCAACCTATCAGAAAAAAAAAACTCGACAAGCTGATTGGCTACAGTCTTTGTCCGGTGCGTGGTTTGAGCTATGGCCGAAGCCTACCATTGGTCACACATTTAGCATGACCCAGGTATATGGTGTGGGGTAGGTAGATTAAGTTCTAAGCCTATGGACTCAACAATGATCTTCCCATGGATCACATTGAACCCCTATAAAATATGTATGATCCATATGGGATTGTCAGACGTCAACGCGCTTGCTGAAAATAATGACATGTTTTTATTTAATGTTTCGGTGTTGTCTCAATAAGTAGAATCCGAGGGTCTTCAGATTGCCAGTGAACATGTATCTTTTAGTTTAGTAAACGCGATATATCGCAGACCACATCGCCACTAAACATTAGTATAGGTCAAACGCTTGTCATCACACCAAAAAAAAACATAAACAAATATGAGCGTATTAACAGTTACTGCAAACTTTGAAAACAAATTTGAGGGACTCATATTTAACTCAACAATATAGTTAATGACTCAGATTCAGACAGATAGTCTGAAGTTAAAGATATCTCAGCTCAGCTATCTCAACTCAGCATTTATTGAGTCAAGTGGTAGAACTATCAATCTTCTAGAAGTAAATTATACCTAAGTACCGTATTACAACCGTAAGTAGGCACCACCTTCAACTTCAGATGAAAAAATACTTCCGAGCGTTGATAACCAACGCCATCGCTGAGAAATATTACGCCAATATCGTGCCAACCATTACCTGGGGACTGAGCAGTGCGAGACAAAACGAATAGCACTAAAAACCTAGTTTTAACTTCAACTTTATTATTATGGCGGTAAAGTTGGGGATCGCGTGGTAGCTTCGTTGAGGTAGTTAACGCGTAGCACGCATTCGGATTGTCGTTTCCATCGGAGTAGGTTTTGTCAGTAGCTAACCTTACAACTGGTTACTAGTTTTTATACTAGATAAAGGTCTTATTTTCCTTATATAAAGCTCTGTAATAAGTGTAAAAGTTTAGTGTCTGTGTACATGGAACCATGCGTGAAAATCTTTAAAATTATATAAAAAACAATCGAGCTTTTGACAACCGTAGTGACAAGCGTAGATGATAATCTTGTTGATGGGCAATTAAAATGTAGTGTAATCAACACCAATATTATAAATGCGAAAGTCAGTTTGTTTATTTGTTTGTTTGTTTGTTTGTTTGGGACTTCTTCACGGTCAAACGGCTTGACCGATTTGGCTGAAATTTTGTACAAAGATAGAACATATGGCAGAATAGGATATAGGATAATTTTTTTTTGGCTATCAAGTCAGGGGGCCCAAATATTTTAAATTGAATTTTGTAAATATAAGATCTCTTTTCGAATAAACGGCTTGACCGATTTGCCTGAAATGTTGTACAAAGACAGTTCATAAGGCAGAAAATAATATAGAATACTTTTTTTCTGGCTATTGAGTCAGGGGGTCCAAATATTTTTAATTGAATTTTGTAAATATAAGATCTCTTTTCGAATAAACGGCTTGACCGATTTGCCTGAAATGTTGTATAGAGACAGTTCATAGGGCAGAATAGGATAAAGGATATTTTTTTTCTGGCTGTCGAGTCAGAGGGTCCAGATATTTTAAATTAAATTTAGTAAATATAAGACCTCTTCTCGAATAAACAGCTTGACCGATTTGCCTGAAATGTTGTTTAAAGACAGTTCAAAAGGCAGAATAGAATATAGAAAACTTTTTTTCAGGCTATCGAGTCAGAGGGTACAAATATTTTTAATTGGAATTTGTAAATATAAGATCTCTTCTTGAATAAACGGCTTGACCGATTTGCCTGAAATTTTGTGTGAATACATGTCATAGGGCAGAATAGGATATAGGATACTTTTTTTCTGGCTGTCGAGTCAGGGGGTTCAGATATTTTTAATTGAATTTTGTAAATATAAGATCTCTTTTCGAATAAACGGCTTGACCGATTTGCCTGAAATGTTGTATAGAGACAGTTCGTAGGGCAGAATAGGATAAAGGATACTTTTTTTCTGGCTGTCGAGTCAGGGGGTCCAGATATTTTAAATTGAATTTTGTAAATAAAAGACCTCTTCTCGAATAAACAGCTTGACCGATTTGCCTGAAATTTTGTGTGAATATATTTCATAGGGCAGAATAGGATAAAGGATAATTTTTTTCTGGCTGTCGAGTCAGGGGGTTCAGATATTATTAATTGAATTTTGTAAATATAAGATCTCTTCTCGAATAAATGGCCTGACCGATTTGCTTGAAATGTTGTATAAAGACAGTTCATAGGGTAGAATAGGATATAGGATACTTTTTTTTGGCTTTCGAGTCCAGATATTTTTGATTAAATTTTGTAAATTTAAGACCTCTTCTCGAATAAACGGCTTGACCGATTTGCCTGAAATGTTGTATAAAGACAGTTCATAGGGCAAAATAGGATATCGGATACTGTTTTTTGTCCATCGAGTCTGAGTGTTTAGATTTTTTTTATTGAATTTTGTGAATGTGTGTCCTCTTATCAGCTAAACAGCTTGACCGATTCAGCTGAAATTTTATACATATTACAGTTCATATTGCATAGAATCACATAGGATACTTTTTTTCTGGCAGTCGAGTCCAGGTGTCCAGAATTTTTAAATTGAAGTATGAAAATGTGTGGCCTACTCTCGGTCGGGTTAACCATTTAAGCTGAAATTTTGTACACAGACAGTCAAAAAGACATAGAAGGGCAACGAATACTTTTTTTTGGGTGGAAATTTCGGTTGTCTATATTTTTATTATGGAATTTTGTAAATGTGTGGCCTCTATTTGGCCAAACGGCTTGACCGATTCAGATGTAATTTTGTACAAACACATTGAATAGGGCATAAAAGGGCAAAGAATACTTTTTTTTGGCAGTTAAGTGTGGGTACCTATAGTTTTTGTTAACTTTACATAGAGTTTCCATAATCATAAAAGTTTGACCTTAGTTTCATAGATTATGACTAAACTTAATAAGTGCCTTAATTAGGCCATAAAACTGTCAGGGTCATTAAAAGTCATCAAAATTTACGCGATGGCTTTGCTTGCCCAACGTGTTTTATCTGCTTTGTGGGAAGTATTTCATAAGCATTCGAGTTTTAACCACATTTAACTTTAGGGTCATCGGTGTTGACTTAGTAGGTTATAAAAACTGTCAGCGTCATAAAACGTAAAATTTTTTGCGCCCACTTCACTCGCGCAGTGATAGTGCTCGCTGCGCTCGCACAATAATTTGTTTGATTTACTTTGTAGGTAATATTTCAGCAACTTTTGTATTTTAATAGCCACATGCATCAAAACGAGTCCATAAATTAAAACAGTACAATCTTCAATAATCATAATGATTTTAAACCTTAAATAATTAGATAACAAGTTTAACCTTTGTGTAATCAGTGTTAACTTAGTAGGTTATAAAAACTGTAAGGGTCATAAAAAGACGTAAAAAATTTTCGCGATTTCAGTTTCGTTTTCAGTGATAGCGCTTACTACGCTCGCGCAGTAATAGCGCTCGCTCCGGTCGTGCAAGCATTAGTTATATCTACTTTGTAGGAAACATTTCAGCAATTATTGTATTTTAATAGCCTTATTCATCAAAACATGACATGAATTGGAACAGTACAGATTTCAATAATCATAATGATTTTTACCTTAAAATAAGTGGATATCAAGTTTAACCTTCGGGTCATCGTTGTTGACTTAGTAGGTCATAAAAACTGTCAGGGTCATAAAATAACGTAAAAATTTTCGCGCTCGCTTCGCTCGCGCATTCATAGCTCTCGCTGCGCTCGCGCAAACCTTTATTTTATCTACTTTGCAGGTAATATTTCAGCATTTTTTGTATTTTTATAGCCACATGCATCAAAAGGAGTTTATTTATTTAAACAGTACAACCTTCCATAATCATAATGAATTTTTACCTTAAAATAAGTGGATATCAAGTTTAACCTTAGGGTCATCGGTGTTGACTTAGAAGGTCATAAACACTGTCAGGGTAATAAAAGGTCGTAAAAATTTTTCGCGCTCGCTACGCTCGCGCAGTAATGGCACTCGCGAGTATTTGTTATATGAATTTTGTTGGATACATTTCAGCAACTTTTGTATTTTAATAGTCACATTCATCAAAACATCACATACATTGGAACAGTACAGACTTCAATAATCATAATGATTATTACCTTAAAATAAGTGGATATCAAGTTAAACCTTAGATTCATCGGTCTAGACTTAGTAGGTCATTAAAACTCAGGGTCATAAAATGACGTAAAATTTATGCGCTCGCTTCGCTCGCGCATTCATAGCTCTCGCTGTGCTCGCGCAAACCTTTATTTTATCTACTTTGCAGGTAATATTTCAGCATTTTTTGTATTTTAATAGCCACATGCATTAAAAGGAGTTTATTAATTGACCTTCAATAATCATAATGAATTTTTACCTTAAAATAAGTGGATATCAAGTTTAACCTTAGGGTCATCGGTGTTGACTTAGAAGGTCATAAACACTGTCAGGGTAGTAAAAGGTCGTAAAATTTTTTCGCGCTCGCTACGCTCGCGCAGTGATGGCACTCGCAAGTATTTGATATATGTATTTTGTTGGATACATTTCAGCAAATTTTGTATTTTAATAGTCACATTCATCAAAACATCACATAAATTGGAACAGTATACAGACTTCAATAATCATAATGATTTTTACCTTTTAATAAGTGGATATCAAGTTTTACCTTAGGGTCATCGGTGTTGACTTGGTAGGTCATAAAAACTGTCAGGGTCATAAAATGACGTAAAAATTTTCGCGCTCGCTTCACTCCCGCACTCATAGCTCTCGCTGCGCTCGCTCAAACCTTTGTTTTATCTACTTTGTAGGTAATATTTCAGCATTTTTTGTATTTTAATAGCCACATGCATCAAAATGAGTTTATAATTGGAACAGTTACAAACATCAATAATCATAATGATTTTTTACCTTAAAATAAGTGGAAATCAAGTTAAACCTTTGTCTCATCAGTGTTAACTTAAAAGGTCATAAACACTGTCAGGGTCATGAAAGGTCGTAAAAATGTTTCGCGCTCGCTTCGCTCGTGCTGTTATAGCGCTCGCAAGCATTTGTTATATGTACTTTGTTGGATACATTTCAGCAACTTTTGTATTTTAATAGCCATATTCATCAAAACATGACATAAATTGGAACAGTACAGACTTCAATAATCATAATGATTTTTACCTTTAAATAAGTGGATATCAAGTTTTACCTTAGGGTCATCGGTGTTAACTTGGTAGGTCATAAAAACTGTCAGGGTCATAAAAGGTCGTAAAAATTTTCGCGCTCGCTTCGCTCGCGCATTCATAGCTCTCGCTGCGCTCGCGCAAACCTTTATTTTATCAACTTTGTAGGTAATATTTCAGCATTTTTTGTATTTTAATGGCCACATGCATCAAAAGGAGTTAATTAATTGAAACAGTACAACCTTCAATAATCATAATGAATTTTTGCCTTAAAATAAGTGGATATCAAGTTTAACCTTAGGGTCATCGGTGTTGACTTAGAAGATCATAAAAACTGTAAGGGTCATAAAAAGACGTAAAAAATTTTCGCGCTCGCTTCGCTCGCGCATTGATAACGCCCGCTGCGCTCGCGCAAACCTTTGTTTTATCTACTTTGTAAGTAATTTTTCAGCTTTTTTTGTATTTTAATAGCCACATGCATCAAAACGAGTTTATAAATTAAAACAGTACAACCTTCAATAATCAAAATGATTTTCACCTTAAAATAAGTGGATATCAAGTTTAACCTTAGGGTCATCGGTGTTAACTTCGTAGGTCATAAAAACTGTCAGGGTCATAAAATGACGTAAAAATTTTCGCGCTCGCTTCGCTCGCGCATTGATAGCTCTCGCTGCGCTCGCGCATTGATAGCTCTCGTTGCGCTCGCGCAAACCTTTGTTTTGTCTACTTTGTAGGTTATAATTCAGCATTTTTTGTATTTCAATAGCCACATGTATCAAAACGAGTTTATAAATTGAAACAGTACTACCTTCAATAGTCATAATGAATTTTTACCTTAAAATAAGTGGACATCAAGTTTAACCCTAGGGTCATCGGTGTTGATTTAGCAGGTTATAAAAACTACCAGGGTCATATAATGACGTAAAAATTTTCGCGCTCGCTGCTAAACCTTCGTTAGGTTTACCAAGTACCAAGTAATGATTAATGAATTAAACAATAGACGATATCGAGTTCAACCTAAGAGTCATCTATATTGACTTGATGATTAGGTCATTAAACTGTCAGGGTTATAAAACGCCATAAAATATTTTCACTCGCCCAATAATATCGCTCGCTACGCTCGCGCAGCTATTCACCTTATTTTCTTTGTAAAAAATGTTTTAGGAACTGTTGTATTGAGTCAAACATTTAAACAGCACAATTTCGTATACTAGCCTAACCAAAATGATTAATGACTTTAACAATAGAAGATATTGAGTTCGACTTTGAGGGCCTATGGTGATTTGGCCTAAGAGATCATCGATCTAGACCTCAATGGTCTAAAAGACACAAATAACGCGGGCGAAGCCGCGGGTAACAGCTAGTATGGAATATTCTCGTTTCGAACCCACGTTAGTCCAACCTATGTAATAAGTATATAGAATATGGTCTTGCACTTCATCCTTCTTTCGTCTATCATTTCATTTTCCGAAGCGCACAATTATATCTTAGGCCGCTCCCCTTGAAGCAAGGTTATTTTACACAGGCCGACACTTACCGTACCCTCTTGGAGCGTCAGAAGTTTGAATCTATGGTGTCCAATAGACCTTTGTCACTGGGTTGTAAGCATATTTCCAGCTCTAGCCAGGTGGAATCGTGATCGATTGCCCCTTTGTCGCATCGCGGAGTTACGCCCCGATATTACCGGAGACATTTCTTGGGCTGTCACCGCTCGCCGCCTCAGCAGGAATTACCCTTCTGATAAATTGTGCTGCGGTTCCGCGACGTGTCGAAATGGTTAAAAATTGTCTTTGCACTACATCGTTTGTAGTTCAGAGCGTTCTCTGAGCTTTGTCAGTATATTTATTGTAAGCAATAAAATTGCTCCTACCGTTTAGTCATTAATTTATTTTTCGCAATCCAAAATTCAATCCGTTCATTGGGACTCAAACCCGTTCTTCCTGAGTAATACGCCCAAGCGCTTTTACCTTAGTCATGGATTTTACCCTGGAGGCGCGGGTTCGAGTTACATCGCTACATGGCAAAATTATGGATTTTACAAAATACTAATATTATAAAGTAGTAGTAGTAGTAGTAAGAGGATATCCAATTTCGAATTATCACACACGTAATGTACCACAATGTATGTATCACACATGTAAAGTTGATCTCATAGCGAAATCAACTAGAAAAGATCTCAAAGCCTTAAAACGGCTGAACTGATTTTGATGAATCAAAGCTAAAATCTTGATTAAGTCAACAATAAAAAAAACTATTTAGGGCTTTGCCTTTAGGATGCCACGATTCTACAGATAGACACACACAGAGAGATACACAAGTACACACTTAATGCGCTTAATAAAAGGCGAACATTTCTAGGTATTTATAATAGACTTTATTTGGATTTTAAAGATAGATAGATACTCCGTTTCAAAAACATTTTATTCGTTATATAAACTAGTAAAGTAAAAAAAAACAAGAAATAATGATATTGATGGGGCATTATTTCGCAATCAGGGTCAACCGCCGCCGGCAGTTCTACGGAAGAAATAATATTGACTTAGATTCTTCGTAAGTATAATATGTTATTTTTCTACTGAACACCTTGTTTGAATGAAAAATATTCGAGTGTGCGAAAAAAACTCTGCTAACTGCTACTAATACACATTACAAATAATAGAAATCGGACAAAAGATGCTTTTTAGGGTTCCGTACCCAAAGGGTAAAACGGGAACCTATTACTAAGACTCCGCTGTCCGTCTGTCTGTCTGTCTGTCTGTTTGTCTGTCTGTCCGTCTGTCACCAGGCTGTATCTCATGAACCGTGATAGTTAGACAGTTGAAATTTTCACAGATGATGTATTTCTGTTGCCGCTATAACAACAAATACTAAAAATAGAATAAAAATAAAAATAATACAGGGTCCCCATACAAGAAACGTGTTTTTTTCGGCATTTCAATGTAACGCCATCTATGAACGCTTAGTTAGGTAAACGTCGCATAGATGGCGTTTTATTGAAATGTCGATCCCTAACACCTTTGTTAGACGTTAGATGGCGTTATAAGAAATAAAATGTTTATTAATTTTTTTTTTGCTGGCGAAAAATGATAGTGGTATTTTTTGCTCGATCTTATAAAATACTGTAGTGTGTAACGGAACCCTACTAGTGCTAGTCCGACTTGCACTTGCCCAGTTTATTTTATTTATTTATGAACACGTTGTCAGTAATAAGTAAATTTTATAAGCCGGTAGCATGTGCTGGCAATCACATTCACTATCGTGCTACAAGGTAGGTATTTAGTAGATACAAGTCCAAGTGAGTAAGTAGGTGGTGGTGAGTGAGTGGAGGTAAGGAGTAGATACATATTATTACTGATTGTCGGGATACTTGTAGTCTAAATTTGTTTTTAAATCTGCATGTAATACGTAATTAGTACGTGCTTGCTGTCTTTTAAGGCACTATTTCTACTCTTCAATAATTTATTATAATTATGTGCAATCGGCATTGAGTATATCTCCTAATCTCTTGCTTTCTTCTTTATCATCGTACCTTTTTCAAGAATTAAGAATCAAAGCATTTATTCAGTATGTAGGCAGTATTAATGTACGCACATATAGGTACACGTCAAAATCATAAATCATAATTAATTATCAAGCAAACATGCAAAAGCAGAATTTAACGCTTTGAATTTAAAAAAAAAATCAAATGTAATGAACCATTCAGCTGTCATCCTATCGTTGACATCAGACTATAAAAAAAATATAACTGTGTTTCACTGCTTCAGACGTTTTTATATATGAAAAAATAAGTGAAATAGTCAAACAAAATTTAAGGAAACGCATAAACACGCATCGTTTGATTCAAGATTTGATATAGGCAACTCATTTAGATCAAAAGACATGGTTTTCTATGATTTTCACTACATTTGTATGTTCTGGTGTAAAAATAGGTCGAGGAAACTCTAATAACAACACGTCAGCTTCTAAGTTAATAATAGTGAACAATCCAACGATCACTCGGAACAAACTTCCTTGGCCGTGGTTGATTGACGCTACGCACATTACGCTGAGGCCCTCATTTCGGCCATTTGTTAGAGGAAGCTGTGATGAGGTCTTCACAACTTGTTCTCACTCCCCTCGCATTTGTTAGGAAATGTTGTAAGATCTTTTCATTCGGTCCAGCACTACGACCGATTTAAGGTACGGCCACACCGCGGCGTCCTGCAATCTGCAGGCTTGATCTCAGTACTTTTGAATTGTTTTCTGATTGCGTTTGGTGTTAACCTGTCGGTACAAATACTACTGCGCTATCTGATCGCCGCCAAGATCGCGCACGCGGGACGCTGCGGTGTGTCCGTACCTTTAAATCCGATTGCCAGAATAAGAGTCTGCGAAACACCAACACACACGGACGGTAAGGAAGGGAATTTAACTAGGGGGCATTTTAATTTTTTTCAACCGATTTCCAAAAAGAAGGAGTTTCTCAATTCATCTGTATGTTTTTGTATGTATGTAACGCGATTACTCCGTCAACTGTGAACCGATTGGAATGATTGTTTTTTCATCGGAGGGGTTCATTTCCGAGGTAGTCCCCATTGTAAGAATTTCATTGAGATCTGATAAGTACGTAGTAAGTATTTCATCGAGATCAGATAAGTACTAAGTATACGTAGTAAGTATCGTGGTATAGATCTGATAAGTAAGTAGTAAGCAATACCTCTAGAGATATGACAATAAACATATCAAAATTGCTACTTAAATTAACTCGTGGGGCTTGGAAATGGTTGTTTTAGTTATTAAACTATCCTAATTATTATTATTATTATAAGCAACTGCTGGGCAGAGAACTCCTCAACTCTCTATACATTCATCACGGTTAGATTATATTGTTTGCCAGTCCTTTAAAAAGGAGTCTTGCTCGTACCGCTATCATTTTTTAGGCCTACCAGGACTAGTTTAATGTTGCGTATGCTCTACACAGTTGTGAGCTTAGCTCACAGCTCGTCCATGTGTTATTCTTTTGTTTACAGGGACAACGAAAGATAGAAAGTAAATACAAAATAGCCGTGGCATCTGCTACTGTCCTCCCCTTTCCTTTCTAGGTAATAACCGTCGTTTACTAAATTACCAGCGTTCCTTTTAATTACATAACCAGATTTCTTTCCTCAAACTTTGGTTATATTTTAGGTCAACACGCTCAACGAGTCCATCGTTTTTTGGTTAACGTCAATTAAGGTTAACTTTAATTTTAAAAAGAGTGCTGCTAAAAGAATGATCAATGACGGTTTATCTTTAGGATACGCTTTTACCGTACAATTTAAAGGTTTGTCACAAATTTGCCGAATATCAGCATACATTTACTCAAACTAAAACGCTCAACGAGTCAATGTCTTTTGAGTGTCTGCGCTCAACGAGTCAATTTTATTTATTTATTTATTTACTGTAGAAACTTTACAAGGATTTTCGTAACTTAATCTTATTCTAGATAAAATTTACAGCCTTATCTAATGATTAAATCCCTAGATCCTGCACTAGGATATCCTGTGTCGCAGAATCTAGTGACGTCCTTTGAAGCATTCTTAAATATGACATGAACAGCAGTGTAATATTAGGGTCCCCGCACACGGTCCACGGGCCACAACCACAAAACGCCGCCACCGGCATATTTCCTATAGTTTTCATACATTTTATCATGTAGCGTGTGGCGGCCACCGGCGTCAACCGTGTGCGGCGAGTCCATATAAAATGTATGAAAACTATAGGAAATATGCCAGTGGCGGCGTGTGGCCGGTGGCCCGTGTGCGCCGACCCTTAACAATTTACAAGTCAATGTCTTTGTGTAGAGTCAAATTCTGTCAAAAAACTTCTAGTTTTTAAAGTCTTCCTGTTGTACCATTACACTACTAAATATGCCTCGTCGTTGCAGTTCTGGTTTTACTTTGCAGATTGGAAAATGGTTAACCTAATAAATAATTATAATAAACAGTATTTATTGACTTGAGTCTTAAATCTAATACATTAAAATTGAAGTTATAACTGTGCAAACTGAAATTTAAATAAAACCACCTAGTAAACATACCAAACAAAAAAAAAAAAAAGTCGGTCCAGGCGTCTTTCAGTATTTTTTTTGTGTATTTGTTACGCTATTACGCCAATTGTGTTTCTAATAATTATTTTTTTGTCTCCACGGTGGTGCTATTACACAATTCATTGAGATCTGAGGAGTATCTCCAGGGATATGGCGATAAAAATCCCAAGCTTGCTACTGATATTAATTCACAGGGCATTTGACGTCAGTTTTTCGGTTTTTAAACGGTTCGGTTCAGTTCGGTTTTTTTCGGTATCTTAATTAATAAAAACAAGCTGCTGACTAACGCTACAAAATTATATAACACTGTAACATAGGTATTTTTGTTATATTTATCAAGATATATGATTTTACGAGTTGCTTTTATTTTTATAATCGCGGTTGTACAACTGCAAAGCGATTGTCAAAAAGTCTGCCATTAAAATGCGAAATAAAAGTATAAAATTGTGAGAATAGCAGATCTCAAAGGTCGAAAGATCGGCAAAAGAAATTAGACCCATTTTATCTCAAGAACATAAAGAACAAAAGACTCGAATTTTTTGGGTGTTCAATCTTCGCTTTTATTTCGGGCACTTTCCATTCGTGTTCATTAATTTTAAATAGATTCAATTGAGCCACAGCTAAGTATAACAGTTACTATGTAACTCTAGTGCCTGATTCAATACACTTTGGACTTGGTAATAATTATACTGCTATGAAAACAAGTGGCTCCCTCAAACCGCTTGCAACCGCCCCAATTCAGCTTAAACTGGCTCTTGACGAACTTAAATTGTATTTGGTAGATTGTCTGTTTGTTTAGGGATAAGACGAAATACGAGCCGATTCCATATTTTTTTGTATTTGTATAATCAATATAATCAACGAACTTCATTATGAATGCTTCTTTCAGATACGATGCGGTTGAGGATAGGCAACGCTAGGCCTAGAATGTGCACTGGGGCAAGGACAACTGCCAGAATAGAATTAGATGTTTGGTTTCAGATTTTCTAACATGATGGTGGTAGCTGGCCAGACAGACGAGCACTACACTATCTCCTACCACCATGGAATATAATTTACCTAAGCAGGTCTTAAGTCATAATATCTTATTTTTATATCATAGTTTTGGACGAGTATGCAGTCAAAAAACTTGATCGTCGTAAAATGTTAGAGCAACATAATAAAATTGCAGCATCCGAATATCAAGAACAAAGAATTTCACTAGTCTGGCATTCTTCACAGTGTTATGTGAAACGTAAAATAAAATTATTTGGATATTTTTCTTGGAGATTCCTCGCGACTCATCTCAGATTTTACGTTTTTATACAATGCAAATTAAGTTTCGTACAATTTTCCTTAGTCGTCGTTAAAACGAATAAAGGAATATCATTAAATATTTATATTTACAATCAACTTTACTTTATTGTACACATAGGGTAGTAAGACGTGTAAAAATAATAAGAATAGGTTTTGAATTCTCGTTTTCTTTTATGAGACTTCGTGAAATGTGATTAACTATTTTTAGATTCCTATCATCATCATCATTAGCCTATACTTGTCCACTACTGGACATAGGCCAACTGCACACTACTGGCCAGCTGAAGATCGGGCCCAGTAGTGTGCAATCTCATCCAGCTCTTACCAGCTTCCTTGTGAACATCATCGCTTCACCCAGCGTAGGACGCCCTCAGATTAGCTAGAGCGATGATATACATACATGAAATAAAATAAAAATGTACGCCTCATAATTTTACATAATACTCCTTAAAACCTATTGTAAGTGGATCAAGACTTTACCTATTGTAAGTCATATATATTGTCCACTGTTTTCTAAGCGTAACTCTCAACTTCCTTTGCTATAGAAATACAAAACTATATAAATTTCCCTTGTCAGCATTATTGTCCAAAATGTATTGTTTAGTTTGTTATTATATATTCATCAAGGGTAACAATGGATACAGTCAATAATGTAAGCCAAAGCCAGAAACTACTGGTTATATCTAGTCTCGATGAGTAAAATTATGCGGGAATAGTCTAATGGCTAAGGCGTCGGCTTGGCGATCGAGAGGTCGTGAATTCGATCCCCACCCATTGTACTACTGACGAGAACCCACTCCATACACAAGCATTTAGTTTAGTTGGAGAGGTTGACAAGACTACTAGTAATGTGCAATCCACACTACTAAGCTTTTTATTTTTCAACGGACTTAAAAAAAGAACGAGGTTACCTCAAAAGGTAAATAACCGGCCAAGTGCGTAACGGGCCACAAGCAGTGTAGGGTTCCGTAGTAGCCTGTTATTCAATGCAAGTCTTTACTCGTTATAAACAAGCAACTAAGTACTCCGTCTTTGTCACTTTAAAGCATTTATTCTAAGGATTTTTGTATTTGGTACAAAATTATCCAACACCCAAGTTCAACGAATATTACTGCCAAACTAGTAAAATGTTATCTTAACCGCTATAATTTTCTTTTAAGTTCATAAAATGCGCTATTATCACGAATTTTTCCAGATTTTTCAAGCCAGCAGTTTAGCTTTTAGAGGGGGGGGGGGACGCCCTAATGGAACAAAAATTTGCACTTTAAAGTTTAATATTTCGTAAATGGAGCATTTAATCGAAAAATAGTATTAGCAACCCTGAAGTCATTTTAAAAGACCTATTCAACGATACCCCACACGATGGGGTAGACGGTGAAACAAAAAATACATCACCACTTCTCATATAGGGGAGCTACCCTTAACAAAAGTATTTTTCAAAATTTTATTTCAGCACTTTGTCGGCGCCATTTATTTACATACACCCACAAATTACAGCTTTCTAGTATTAACGGTATCTTAGCAAAACCTCGGACAGACAGACAGACAGACAGACGGACATGACGAAACTATAAGGGTTCGTTGTCAGGACTACGGAACCCTAAAAAGGAAACCTTATAAGATCACTTTCTAGTCCGTCTGTCCATCTGTCCGTCTGTCTGTCTGTCGGTCTGAATGTCCGTGTGTCACCACCGATTTCCTCAGGAACTGGTGGACCTAGCAAGTTGAAATTTATACCAGATACTGAGGTCTATAGTTCCTGTTAGGTGTATACAAGTCAAGGTCCTGATTCAACACTATAAAAAGATATGGAAAAATTTAGATTTTCGCGAAAACTTGTGAGTACCAAAATTTACCTTAATATTCAAATGTTTTTATTTTTCGGAATTTTTCCTTTACTTGTGCTGTAAGACCTTGCTTTTCACCAAAATTGACAATTCTAGGTCAACCGGAAGTACCTATAGGTTTTGGGTCGAAAACCTATAGGGTACTTCCCGTTGACCTTCACGAGTTTTTTTTTTCAAAAAAAAAACTACGATTGCAACTTTCGTAAACTCGTAGTCCTTTGACCGCGGACGTCAAAAAAATCAAAATGGCGCTTCTGCGCACTACTTACTTGTCACACTTCTGCCGTCTGTTTAGCGTAGTTACCTATTAGTCAAATCATATCCGTGTTCTGTGGTCAAATGCACAGAAATATTCATAACGGTAGTCAAATCATATGTATTAATTGGAAATTCAGCATCCTGTTACTTCAATGATAATGCAAAAGTATTACGTGTACCTCTCAATGCAAAAATATGGTAAGCTTGACCTAATGCTGAGACATCTCCTTGAAACTGCAGATTGCTCTCAGCTCCTCGTCTGAGATGTCGTGTTAGGCTCATTGGAATGGTCGCAATGAACAAAATTATACATATAGGTACAAATCAGTTGGGGGGGGGGGTTGTTTTTAAATTTTTGCTTTAAGTATTATATGTCTTCAAACGGTTCGTAATTAATCAGTGGTGGTACTTCGATAGATGTGTTGACATTAATTTTCTGAAGGACATTGTCGTGGGTGTTTATTCAACATTTTAATTTTGTATAATATCTTATAGGCTGGCGTTTGACCACTATCTCACCTTTTAGTAAGTGATGATGCGGTCGAAGATGTACTTATTCGAATCGGTTCACGATTCGGCAAAGTAATAGCATAACTTTTTGGAAGTCTGTTGAAAAATAGATATCATTCTAAAATGTCACACACCACAGCATCTCATAGCAGCAAACCTCACTTACAAGCAAGAAAACAAAAGGTCACACTTAAATGAAAAAACAACGGGTTGCACTCCGGGAGTGCCGGCAGAAGTGGAAACTTGAACATTAACGTTGTGCATTTGGTCTACTCTCCCTCAGTCTAACGAATTTTCGATAAGGTCACGTGTCCTGACGCATGACGCGAGTTTAACATGTTTAGGGTTCCGTAGTCCTGACAAGGAACCCTTATAGTTTCGTCATGTCCGTCTGTCTGTCTGTCTGTCTGTCCGAGGTTTTGCTAAGATACCGTTAATACTAGAAAGCTGTAATTTTGTGGAGATATGTATATAAATAATGCCAACAAAGTGCTGAAATAAAATTTAAAAAAATATTTTTTTTTGGGTAGCTCCCCTATATGAGAAGTAGGGATGATTTTTTTTTTCATCGTCTACCCCATCGTGTGAGGTATCGTTAAATAGGTATTTTAAAATGAATTTAGGGTTGCTAATACTATTTTTCGATTGAATGCTCCATTTACGAAAAATTAAACTTTAAAGTACAAATTTTTGTTCCAGTAGGGCGTCTCCCCCCCTCTAAAAGCTAAACTGCTGGCTTGAAAAATCTGAAAAAATTTGTGATAATAGCGCATTTTATAAACTTTAAAGGAAAATTATAGCGGTTAAGATAACATTATTAGTTTAGCAGTAATAGTCGTTGAACTTGTGTGTTGGATAATTTTGTACCAAATACAAAATCCTTAGAATAAATCTTTTAAAGTGACAAAGACGGAGTACCTAGTTGCTTGTTTATAACGGGACTTGCATTGAATAACAGGCTACTACGGAACCCTACACTGCGCGTGGCCCGACACGCACTTGGCCGGTTATTTAACTTCACAACGCCCCTAAAGAAGTTTTCACTTAAAAAATCGTCTAAATCTATTCGGAGTATTATGCTCAATTAACCATATTATCTCAAATACTAAAAAAAACTCAAATTGATTCGTTAGAACAACATTCAAAAGCAAATAGAATATCCTAACTAAGTAGTTATAAAATAAGTCTGCCAACCACTAACTGGTGCAACTGCAGCAAGGCAGTAACAGGCTGTTGATAAATTAAGTTGCCGGGACTTCGCCGTCGGGCGCGGATTGAGGGAAACACTGTTTATCTATGTCTTGCTTTATAAGATTTAAACGGTGCGGAATGTTGAAGATGTTTCGTCGTTTTGAGGTTAGTATTTTGTAACTATTTGTGAAAATAAATGCGCTATGTGGCTTTGTGTGCATAATAGTACATTATGGTACAAGTGTGTAATGTTGGTGATTACCGCTGAGGCGCCGTTGAGACCCGATCCGTTAGGCGAGGGTCGAGGTAATCATCAATACACACGTGTCTCATACGACGTTTTTCAACACACTTGTGAAGTAAAAAAACACTCACTTTGTTTACAATTTTGGTACGCTAATAGATATTTTTCCTTGGAGTTTTCAGGTAGTAAACTACCCATAACGTTAAGAGCTTCACATCTTATATCGGGCGGTGTACAACATAAATCAATATCTTCATAACTAGTACTTGTAGACATTTTAATTAATAAATAGCTTTAATTTGATCAAACAATTAATTAATTTTCCTATGCTATTATTATTATAAAAAATGAGGTTTCTTTTTTTTTTGTTTGTCGCGGACAGCGTTTTAGTCACCTATAAAATGTGGTATGGCACCGTGCGCATCCTTTACGGTTTATTTTTAGTTTTCGTTAAACCTACATAAAAATTACACCAAAGAGTTTCATATTGCGAGAATAAATAAGCTGAATGATAGCACCTCCATGAAAGCGGTTTTGCTTAATACATTTGTCTCACTTTAATACTAATGAGTAAATGAGACGAAAAAGGTGAAGTTCTAATTTTTAATACACATGGCACCATTTGCAAATTCGCGGCATTTTCATATAAGAAACGTCAAAGATTGTTTGTTTCGACTTTTTGATTATTTCATTTATGTTTATTTTATTACCAATTGTAGGGTTTTCTCGCAAATTTTCTGAAAAACGTTGTATGACACACGTGCGGATATTGGTTTTCAACAAACTCGTGCCTATGGTAAACCCTCGACTTCGTCTCGGGCTTACATTCGTCTACTCGTTTGTAAAAACCAACTTACCGCACTAGTATCATAAATAACTATAAATACGAAGTTGCATGAAATGAGCAAGCAATAGGTATATTAATTTATTTGTACCATTGAAAACGCTCTTTTTTAATCAAAACTTTTTAAAGATCAAAGCAACTCAACCAATAAAATTTAAAATAAAATCTATAACTCGCTTGTGAATAATAGCAATGAACAAGTCACAGTTTGATTACAGGTGCCATTATGTGCCTAATTGCAGTGAAATTAGAGCCACTTGTGTTAAAAAAGAAATTTATGACATTTTCTGTACACGTTTTGTATTCACAGTGACATATTAGCTACTAGCTGGTACCCGCGACTTCGTCTGCGTACTTTTAATTTAAATATTATGGATTATATTAAAAGAACGGTATAGATTTGGGTATAGCATTTGGTTAAAAGAGAGTAGGTATACTTATATATTTAAAAACGGAAATTTAACGTGACTTACGCGATGTCGATATAGTGATCGACATATGTTTCGGCCTCATCCGGAGGCCTTCGGCGACGGCGCTGTCGTGTGGTGGGGGAGCGCACGAATCTAACCATGCCTATGCCTACCCGAACGGGCAGACACGCGAGGACAGACGTCATTGTCGGACGCATGCGATTAGAGAAATTTGCGCTGCAGAGAATTACATTTTTCGATCCAGTAAAATTATTTTATTGTTTCGTATAATTTTTGAAGTTATACTTCTTTTGGCGCAATAGACAAAAATAATGAGAGTGAATTTTTACGATGCGCGCGCACACCGACACCTAAATTTAACATTGTGAAGTTAGTTCTAGGTGGTACGATGCGCGCGCACACCGTCACTTAAATTCTACAGCGTGAAGTTAGTTCTAGGTGGCATGACTATGTTCAAGTTGTATATGTCATATTTAACGTCATATTTTTACGTTAATAAAACCTTTTTTATTTAAATAAAATCTTTTTGATTAATTTTAATATTTATTGTTAATCACTACTGCATTTTAGTTATTTTTTTTCCATACGCCACAGAAGTATAACTTCTAACGCGTGTACATAAGTACACACACTCATTTTTTTTTAAGTAAGTTTTTTTATTAGTTAGGTCCTGTAAATTAATTTTGTACATACTTAATGTTTCGGGATCTTTTAGTTCATAGTTAATAGTAGGTAAGATAGTTTCCGTTATTTAAAAAAAATCCGATTTGATTGAGGTTGAACGCGTCGGCGAGCGCCCCGCACTCAAGATCCTGAAGAAGGCCTCCGGATGAGGCCGAAACATATGTCGATCACTATATCGACATCGCGTAAGTCACGTTAAATTCCCGTTTTTAAATCTATAAGTTTAAAATGAACGTGAGTTTTTATAATAAAAAAGAGTAGGTATATTTAAAAAAATTAAAAAATATCTGTTTACAGTAGGTATAAGGTACCTATATATTCCATTGAGTGGCAGAAAGTACCTAGGAAAATTTATTGGTCCCTTATGTCCAAGAGACACTTACAGGGGCCAGCGTCACGTTGTGTACAAAAATATTTTAAAATGACCTAATTTAAAACATTTTTGTACACAAAGTTTGCTGTTTTGTTATTATTTGTTAAATGTGGAGATTGTTTGGACTCGACACTCGCGAGCGGGCCACGTACAGTTGGCCATGCGAAAAACAGTTTTTCTCTAAATGGACACCTGCTACTTTGAGTGTTTGCCCTTGCGCTTTGTTAATGGTCATTGCGAAGGCTGGTTTGAGGGGAAACTGGATTCTTTTAAACTGAAAAGGTAAATCTGCAGGGATCATGGGTATGCGGGGAATCAAAACTTCTTCATCGTTAGCTATTCCTGTCAAAATAATTGCTCTAATAATATTGCGTCCTAGCTGCGTAATTTGCAATCGAGTCCCGTTGCATAGTCTCGGCGCTTCGAGATTTCTCATTAACAAAACTGGAACCCCAACTTTCAGTCTCAGCTTATGAGACGGCACTCCTGACAGCTCTAAAGAGTTTAGAAACTCTGTAGGATAAGATGTCACCTGTTCACTGTCCATGAAAATATCTACTGACAAATATTCGACAACATCGCCTCGCACATGTGACATCATGCGTTCATTGATCTGTCCCACGAGTTCATTGGTCGGTGCTAATATTGCCCTTTCACACAGCCACTTCATATTCCTCATGTTATATTCCAAACCGGGATAGACGTTGTTTTTAAGATCTTCCAAGTTGTGGACAGCATTACAAAATTCTTAATTCAAAGGAAACCCTAAAAGGCGCCATACAGCTTCGTTGCTGCTGACATAGCGACCAGACTGAAACGTTTGTACTTCGTCTACTGGGTTTTAGGACTCTGAGCTTCTGAAATTAAAAATAGTTTGATCACTGCCTTTATTAATATATTTGCAGATGTATTTGATTGCAAGCACGGAACCGCAAGCTTCTACATTTATATGGGTTATTATACATATATATTTATATGGGCGTTGAAAGTTTTTAATAGGACAGGCGAATATGGTACTACCCAACTATTGTCGACAGAAACTTGACTACCATTTCGGAGTTTAACAGATGCCGTCCGGCCTCCGTCTTCTGGTGCTCTTCTACGATACATCGGGTAGACGTTCTCATTATGGAGAGTCTCTTTTAGTAGGTTCCGAAGAAATATTTTTGTGCATTTACGGTCTTTCATGCACGGGCACAGAGGGTTTTCAGCCCTGCATGGACCGTGGATCATGTTTTTCATAACAATATCGTAAAGTGCCTTGTCATTGTTAGGATCTGGTATTTCAGCGCTTACAATTTTATCGATTTGGTCAGGTCGCAATTTATCTTTTAACCAAAGCAAAATGTGGGCATGTGGGAGCCCTCGCTTCTGCCACTCAATGGAATACATAAAGCATTGCACTTCTCCAAAAACCCTTCCTTTAGTTATTACAGTCATAAGGTTTTTAACTTTTAATCTAAACACTCTGGCAATGACATCGTACCTATCGTTGGCGCTTTGACCTGGCATCGCTTCGTCAACAATTCAGACCAAGATGGATTGCAGGTGAAGGTTACGAATAAATCAGGTCGACCATACGTACGCACATAGGCAAATGCGTCTTGAGTATACTCGTGTAAGTATCGGGGACTGTTCACAAACGAAGAGGGCAGAATCACCATTTTACCTATATTATTAGGGTTCACGTTGGCATCATTCAATACAGCATCTTGGAGATGAATATAATTTTCGGCTCTTAATTTTGTTTGATTTAAAGATATGTATCGCAATCTTTCGCTTTCAAACTCTACGTACAAATCAACATAAAACTGGTTAGCGAGCTGTTTGCATCGTTGTATTACGTTAAAATCGTCTTCGCGTATCATCATATGATAGGCATAAAAGTCCATGCTCGATACTTTTTTGTTGGGCAAGGGGAGGTTGGTCACTGGATTGACTTGTGGAATTTGAAAGTGGTACCCCTCTTGCCCCTTGCTAAACATAAGCGGGTATTGTAATGCGTCATAAAACTTGTGTGAGTCGGGCACCCTGATCAATGTGTTGTAACCTAAAATACCTACGTAGTAAAAATAATGCGCTCGCCGCACGGCGATGTGTTTAAGTCACGTTTAAATGGAAAAAAAGAAACTAAGAAATTAAATTATCAATACTTATTTACAACCAATGCATAAAAAGAGTAGAAGGTAAGTAGGTTAGGTTAGTTTTACATCTACTACGACCTATTAGATTAATTCAAAAAAGGAAATAAAAGCAAATCGGATTTTTTTTAAATAACGGAAACTATCTTACCTACTATTAACTATGAACTAAAAGATCCCGAAACATTAAGTATGTACAAAATTAATTGACAGGACCTAACTAATAAAAAAACTTACTTAAAAAAATATGAGTGTGTGTACTTATGTACACGCGTTAGAAGTTATACTTCTGTGGTGTATGGAAAAAAAAAAAACTAAAATGCAGTAGTGATTAACAATATATATTAAAATTAATCAAAAAGATTTTTTTTTAAATAAAAAAGGTTTTTTTAACGTAAAAATATGACGTTAAATATGACATATACAACTAGAACATAGTCATGCCACCTAGAGTTCTAGGTGGCACTAACTTCACGCTGTAGAATTTAAGTGACGGTGTGCGCGCGCATCGTACCACCTAGAACTAACTTTACAATGTTAAATTTAGGTGTCGGTGTGCGCGCGCATCGTAAAAATTCACTCTCATTATTTTTGTCTATCGCGCCAAAAGAAGTATAACTTCAAAAATTATACGAAACAATAAAATAATTTTACTGGATCGAAAAATGTAATTCTCTGTAGCGCAAATTTCTCTAATCGCATGCGTCCGACAATGACGTCTGTCCTCGCGTGTCTGCCCGTTCGGGTAGGCATAGGCATAGTTAGATTCGTGCGCTCCCCCACCACACGACAGCGCCGTCGCCTGCCGTCACACTTCGGCGAATGTGCGCGACGACGACCGACGACCGACGGCAGCGGCGGCGATGCAGAGTATTCGTTAAAAGGAACTTTAACTTCAAAAGCCAAATTTTTTTTTAACTTGATACACCCAAAACTTCTAAATATCATGTTCCTAGGTTCAGTGGTTAAGATTTTGTATACAAAAAGTTGGCTTCGTAGTTCTCGTTCCGAACCCGTTCCGTTCCGTTCGATTTTCGGGAATTCCGTTTGTAGAAAAACCCTGCACATCCTAAGAGACCTACGTACCAAGTTTCATGGTTTTATCTTCAAATATGACGAACATCCATACAAACTTTCAACCCCTATTACCACACTGGTAAAAAATGATAGAACAAACGATTTTTTGTTTCTTATTTAGTGCCTAAATACAAAACGTAATGTTTTTATCTTCAAAAATGACGAACTTCATACAAACTTTCAACCCCTATTTCATCCCCTCACAGGTCGAAATTTCAAAAACGCTAGAACAAATGTTTAATTATTTCTTATCAAGTGCTTAAATATAAAGTTTCATGGTTTTGTCTTTTAAAATTAAGAAATCCCATACAAACTTTCAACCTCCATTTCAACCTCTTCTTCCCTTTTTTTCGCAATAAAAGGTAGCTTATGTCCTTTCTCAGGGTTTAAAGATTGTCTGTGCCAAAATTCATCAAAATCGGTTAAGAGGTTTAAGCGGGAAAGCGTAACAGACAGACAGAGTTACTTTCGTATTTATAATATTAATATATTATATATATATATATATATATAAAATATAATATATATATATATATATATATATAATATAGTAGGGATGCAGAGTTTCAGTAAGGTTCTATGGAAATTTTACATATACATACATAATACGACGATGGATAGACGCACAGGCGAACAGACGAACAACCTTTTGAGGTTAGTATTTTAGAACTATTTGAAAAACTAAATGCGGCTAAGTGTGCATGAAAAGAAGCTTATGAAATTTTCTGTACACATTTTATGTTCACAATGAAGTCTATGCAGAGTTTTAGTAAGGTTTTATAGAAATTCTACATACAGATACATATTACGACGATGGACAGACGTAGAGACGGACAGACGAACAACCTATTAGACATGATCATAATAAAATAAGAGCTCCTTTTTTAGGGTTCCGTACCCAAAGGGTAAAACGGGACCCTATTACTAAGACTCCGCTGTCCGTCTGTCTGTCTGTCTGTCTGTCTATCTGTCTGTCTGTTCGTCTGTCACCAGGCTGTATTTCATGAACCCTGATAGATTGACAGTTGAAATTTTCACAGATGATGTATTTCTGTAGCCGCTATAACAACAAATACTAGAAACAGAATAAAATTAAAGATCATAGAGGGTCCCCATACAAGAAACGTGTTTTTTTTCGGCATTTCACGCCATCTATGATCGCTTAGTTAGGTAAATGTCCCATAGATGGCGTTATATTTAAATGTCGATCCCTAACACCTTTGTTAGACGTTAGATGGCGTTATAAGAAACGAAATGTTTATTAATTATTATTTTTGCTGGCAAAAATGATTGTGGTATTTTTTGCACGATCTTATAAAATACTGTAGTGTGGTACGGAACCCTACGAGTGCGAGTACGACTTGCACTTGGCCAGTTTATTTCTTTTTGAGGCACGGGATCCTAAAAATAATATAAATTATGCTAAGCCATCTAAATCCTTTATACCATCCCTGTACTGTAGTTTCGCAGTTCTAGTCTTGCTAGTATCACAGTTTATATTATTTTCTCAAGGCAGCTCGCCACTTAGAAAAATTACAATTACTCCGTAAGATCCAAGGCTCTAAAGCTTTGTTGTTTTACTTGTGCCTTATTAAAACGTAGATTGCAACATGGCTTTATAAGGGGTTTCTGGACTTATGTAATGTAAGTAATGAAATTAAATTGTCTTTTATAGTCAAATCGACCACATTATAATTCTTAACATTCCTGCTCGTACATTTTTTTTAAATATCTTATATACTAGCGTTTGACCACTATCTAATCTGTTGGTAAGAGATGATGCGGTCAAAAGATAAATAAATACAGATTTTTTTCGCCATAATCGTTTGTTAATTAGTTATTATTGTTCAGAGGTGATATAATTACTTATTATAAATAATATAAATCAATTGCTTAGGCTTAAATTCATCGACGAACCCTTGTATTCACGACAACACTATGAGGACTTACAGTGCTAGTGAACACATAGTGTCAGTTGTCAGTCATAGTCAGTCAGTTGTAAACTCCATGAGGGTAAAATATGTATCGGACATGCACAAAGCCTAGGTCAAGATAGTCAGCAACCAACAGCCGTAAGTATGAAATATAATAATCGAAACTTCAAAATCATGATTCAAACTCACTAAAAGGTAAGCACACACCGCGGCGTTATAGAAAGGACGAGTGTTTTAGATTTATAGGTTTAAGGTGTGGACACACCGCGGCGTCCTGCGTCCTGCGTGCGCGATCTCAGTACATTTCAATTGTTTTCGCGATCAGAAAACAATCGATGAGATCGCGCACGCAGGACGCAGGACGCCGCGGTGTGTCCACACCTTAAACCTATAAATCTAAAACACTCGTCCTTTCCATAACTTTAACATTATACTTGTGCAAACTTTATTACTGCATAATTAAGTTAGT
This sequence comes from Cabera pusaria, assembly GCA_954871355.1. NCBI lineage: Eukaryota > Metazoa > Arthropoda > Insecta > Lepidoptera > Geometridae > Cabera > Cabera pusaria. Next base: position 23,047,063 of record OX940888.1, read on the forward strand.
TTAAAAACTAAAACTTGAACCGACTTTAATGCCGTGCGAGTCAGTTTCAGTAGCAAGTTTGAGACGTTAATCTTCATATCTCTGGAGATACTCATCAGGTCTAGATGAAATTACCACCTCGGAAACGAACCCTAGCGATTAAAAAAAGAATCATTCAAATCGGTTCTCAATTGACGGATTAATCGCGAAACATACACACAACAAAAAAGAAAAAAAAAATAACATACAAACGAATGGAGAACCTCCTTCTTTTTGGGAAGTCGGTTGATAAAGTTGAGTCACAGTTTTGGGACAGATAGAAACGGGACAAAAACTTGAGTTCCATCTAGCTAGAAATTAATTTCTGATACAATTTTACATCCTATCTTATGCCACTTCCTGCTAATATTATAAATGCAAAATTTTATGTAAAGTTCAAATTTTAAATTTGTTTTTGACGAAGCCAGCGCGTCTGGTTCTAACGTCGTGGCAAATATTGTTTGTGCGATGCAGGATCTCATACAGTAAGACAATATTTACAAGGAGATCAGAACTATGCAACCTACTACAGCGCCATCTAGATGCTTTACTTTTAATATAAGTTGATGAGTATATATGGATCAATGTTTGTTACTCTTTCACGTAAAAACGGCTGAACGGTTTTGAATTACATTTGGTATACATGTATTTTTTGCCGTGGATTGAAACATAGGATACTTTTAAATGCGGGCAAAGCCTCTGTTCTATAGGTTAATAACATAACACTCTCTTTTGCTTTGCCGTAGTCAGGTAAAAACAAACATTAATTACTTTATGCTACTTATAGCGAAATTCCCAAATATTTAAACTTTTATCCAATACAGATTTAATCAGGTTTTTTATATTGAAGCTTGGCTAGCATTTTTTTAGCAGCTGTTAATAAGTAATGATGTGCTCAAGTATAGTAGCGCGCTATAATAGGCCTAGAATTCCTTTTAATGGCTCTCAAGGACAGTTGTCGGAACACAGTATATATTTGACGACAGATTTTATGATTTGAAGGTGATAGCTGGCCAGAGTGATACTAAACAGTGTCAGGTCCACCATGCAGGGGAGGGGGTTTCGGGTTTTTTAGCGACCTTTTTCCTGCGCCAGAGGGCCACTGTGAAATATGAACATTAAAATGATCTGATAGAAAAAGCTATTTGTGTGGCGTCAAAGCTGACCATTCTCTCACTACGCCACTGGGCCCTCAAGGTCCTACTGTAGATGGTGAAACTTCAACATAAAAGCCAATAAAGTTCAATCGTTTGTCCCATGTCTTGATGAAACTACTTGTAGATGGTTGAGTAACTAGTACTTTAAATAGTAGGTGAACTCCTCACAGTAATCACAGACAGATGAAGTCAAAACGCATTCGCTTCCCAGAATAATACAAGTAATCCCAAGTCGTATTAAGCCACCGACCGCGATGAGGTTATAAAAAGAACCATTAAATCAACTCGGGCAGTTAGGCGAGATTTACTCTATATAAGGCACGAAGACAATGTCACAGGCATGACCGCGTCTTGCGCTTGTTGTGAGATATGACGTGCTTAGGATCTAACGAAACGTATAATATAAGGGATTCTGGTTTGTTATAAAACCGCAACTTATATATGAGTAACTATTTATAGCATATTTATACATCAGTTTTCAGTGCATTTATAGAGCGCGTATAAAACTCTAGGTTTTTCAGTATCTGGGGTAGAACATTCGTGAAGAGCTTGAGATGAATGACACTGTTAATTATTTAAAAAAAACATACAGACGAATTGAGAACCTCCTCCTTTTTTGTGAAGTCGGTTAAAAATCAACTCGATATCAACCCCGATATTATAAATGCGAAAGTCATCTTGTATATTTGTTTGGGACTTCCTCACGGTCAAACGGCTGGACCGATTTAGCTGAAATTTTTCACAGAGATAGCCAGTATTATAGATTAAGCCTTAAGATATTTTTTTTAAATCGAGCAAAGCCGCAGGGTACGGCTAGTAGACGATAAATATTAAATAGTTTTTAAATAACAATTTCAAATGAGAATATTTTCTTGTTTCATTATATTATTATTACACCAGCGTTACATAACTTACGAAATGCTGAATATATTCATTATTAACTCTAGTAACTTTGTAACTGTCAGTAAAAGCCAAACTGAAGCTAATAGTTAGAACCTAGTGCTTTACCCTACATGCGCACAAAGTTGCTCCAAGCCTTGAAACTTTCGGTATCGATACTATATCGTAAAGACCAGCTCAGGCCACAACTTAGTTTCAAGTAATACCTTACTAAGTTCCAGTGCTCTAAGTATAAGCATCTGCTGGCGTAACATCTATCTTGTTATAGCCCATATGATATTACTTATGTTATTTTATGAGTTTATGTTCCAATCAACTAAAGTGATAGATGTCTCCCATGACCAAAAGAGGTGGCGCTTACCTCGGGCAACAAATTAGTCTTGCCATTCAAAGAGGTAATGTCACCAGCATTTTGGATACCCTACCAGCGGACAGTGACCTTAATTCAGTTTTTTCTTATTTGTAGATTTTAGATAGTTTGTATTATAGTTTTAGGAATAGTTGATATTAATAATAATAAATAAAAATATTTATTGAACACATGCGCCTTAGAGCTAAATACATTGAGATTGGTATTAATTGAATTATATTAAGACTATACTTTATTAATATTGTATATATAATTTAAAATTAATTTTAATTTTATACACATAATGTTTTATATTTATATTCATAGATGGATAAATAAATAGTAAGAGTAGGTAACTAAAGTTAGGTCGTATGTATGTAGGTTTAAAAAAAAAAAACAATTAACCGAGTAAACATTACCTACAGCTACATACATGCCTGAAGGGTTTAATCAACCTGTTGTTATGAGCTTTATTTGGAATAATTTATGTATGTATCTCTTCGATTAATTAAAATATATATGTAACAGAGTTTCATTTACGTTATTTTGAAAGGAAATCGTATCAAGCATCACACCGATAACAATACAATAATTTTATAACTAAGGCTTTTACTATCTTGATCCTTATGTTAACATTTGCTGCTGTTTTGAGACAAAATAATTTAAGATCGTTTAAAAAACTAAAAGAACCGACTTCATAGATCGCGCTAGTCAAAGTAGCCAGTAGACGTAGTAACTATTACATAATCTGTGCCAGTAGTTAGTAGTACGAGTAAGTCGTCGAGACAAGTAAATACGTCGTAATAAAAATGTTGATATATTAAAAACGGCTCGGCCGATTTCGTTTAAATTTAAATGGGACCACCTGAAAAGGGTAACCTTTGAAAAAAAAAGAATTTTTCAAATTAAAAAAAAAATAAATAAAAAAAAGCCGGTTCAAAACGTTGTAAAATTAACAAAACACACTCTAAATCAAACTATTGTTTATGTCGGATTTTTTTTAAGTCTTCATGACTTCTCAATAATTATTTAATACTTTTAGATTTTAGATGCTACTAAAAAGCAGCTTACCATCAAGAAAAATATCTGCCGCCATAAACTTACAGTGTTCCGGCAGCATACAGCCCTTGAGAGTATAGCCCTAGATAGTACGAAGATAGTAACCATGCTGGGCCTAGAACCCAGCGTGGTTACTATCTTCGATGACATTATCGTTTACCACTATTTGAGATAGTGGTCAAACGATGTTTTATCAGAAGGCGGCAAAAGCCCAATGGATAGGGTGTCGGACTGGCAATCGACAAGTCGTGAGTTCGAATCCCACCCGACCCATTGCACTATTGACGTGATCCCACTCCAGACACAAGCATATTTAGCTTATTTGGAGGGGTTAACATGAATACTAGTAATATGCAACCCACATTGCGAGTAATCTTTATTAAAAAAAGAAAAAAAAAAGTTCATCATCATCATCATCATCAGCCTATAGGTACTTGTCCACTGCTGGACATAGGCCTCTCCAACTGCACACCACTGAGCACGATCCTCGGCTACTCTCTAGATAAAAAAGTTATCAACTCCTAAACCTTATTCAGATATTCAACTATGAGCACAAAATTAATAGCTGTGCCGAGCTTTACTGTGGCTTTTAACGACTAAAGATCATTACGTAAAATCATGTTATACTTAAACACAGTTTATTTAGCTTACCTGCTTCTAAATAAGGGTAAAATATGTCCAGTTTTAATGAACTACAACATAACTATCCCACTGTTATTACAATTCAGATGCATGTCAGTGAATAACATACAACCTTTTATAGTCAGAAAATAAAACCCCGACTGGCATTTACATACAAGTTAACTGCCTTACCCTCCATCAAAAATCTACCGACCACCGTACCTAAATCACAGTTCAAATAATAAAGAGAAGTCAAACTTCATTTTACTCTGTACCCTTGCCCTTTGCACGAGTGAAATATTCGGGAGGGGGCTCTCCATAATCTTATCGAGCGAATACTAAGTAAGGGCAATAAAATACCTACGCCCATCCTTTATTTAAAGAATTGCCCTCGGTCCATAAATTTGTTAAACGCTGAAACTGGAATCCAGCAGCGTTAAGTACTAAGCTGCAGATGGGTTTTCTTCAATTTTATGCCTCGTTGTGCGTAAAAATAGGCACTTATTGATGTATTTGAGATTATTTTGGCATTGACTTGGTACTTGTGTGGTACTTTACATCAATCGCAGATGTATTATTTATGAAAAAAATATAAACGATTATGCAGCTCTCATGTCAAGAGTGTAACTGTAGTTTATTTTATTGAAAAGGTGAACGCATTATATAGCCTATTTGTATGTAAGGTAACAAGACCGATGGTGGTAGGATACTATCTAGTTACCGCCTGGCCACTTACTACCCTCACGTTGAAAAATCTGTCGCCAAACATCTAATGTGTGCCGGCAGCTGTCCTTGAGAGCGAGTTCTCATTCTAGACCTTGTGTTGAGCTACCATCCTCGACCGCATCATCACTTACTAACAGGTGAGTTAGTGGTCAAACGCTAGCCTATGCGATATCAATTCTGAATTGGTGGAGAAATTGCGTATCATACACACAATAGTACAAAAACTTAGAAAATAAACTGGCCAAGTGCAAGTCGGACTCGCACTCGTAGGGTTCCGTACCACACTACAGTATTTTATAAGATCGAGCAAATACCACTATCATTTTTCGCCAGCAAAAAATAATAATTAATAAACATTTTATTTCTTATAACGCCATCTAATAAACACGTCTAACAAAGGTGTTAGGATTGACATTTCAATATAACGCCATCTATGAGACGTTTATCTAACTAAGCGTTCATAGATGGCGTGAAATGCCGAAAATAACACGTTTCTTGTATGGGGACCCTCTATTATTTTTAACTTTATTCTGTTTTTAGTATTTGTTGTCATAGCGGCAACAGAAATACATCATCTGTGAAAATTTCAACTGTCTAACTATAACGGTTCATGAGATACAGCCTGGTGACAGACGGACAGACAGACAGACAGACAGACAGACAGACGGACAGCGGAGTCTTAGTAATAGGGTCCCGTTTTACCCTTTGGGTACGGAACCCTAAGAACCGACATCCGTGCTGCGCGAGTCAGTTTCAGTAGCAAGTTTGAGACGTTTAACGTCATGTCTCTAGGGATAATTATCAGATCTTGATAAAGTTTCAATGGGACCACCTTGGAGATTTGAATGATTCTTTTTTTCATAGGTTTACCTACCTTGGTGGAGTAATAATGGCGGAGTAAACGGGTAACAATCATACAAAAAATGCAGACAAATTGAGAACCTCCTCCTTTTTGGGAGTCGGTTTAAAAAAACATGAATTAACATTCTCTTTCTGAAACAATTATTTTTCTGAAAATCGGTGAAAATACATGCACAGAACGTCGAGCACACAGTGTGAAAAAGCAATTTTTACTCGATTTAAACTTGTGCTTACTCATCGCAAACTTGAAAAAACATAAGAAAACCATTTGATGTTGGTATTTCTATAAAATTTATCAAACATTTGTGACGCTTACCTTAACCCTTTCAAGAAAGATAGCAATTATCCAACTTTTTGCAAGTTTCTAATTACGAATCAGGTTTATTTACAAAGAAAGGCAATGAATAGGCGTTTCTGCGAGTTTGTCAGGTTGAATATCCGAATTAATTAGAAGAGGTCTGCTCGGCCGCTATTACGGAAAATGTAAAGTTTAACAGTACTCTGTCTCTAGATTTAAAAGACCTTTTTTAAGGTACTTTTACCCGACTGTACCAGAAGGAGGGTTACGTTTTTGGGTGTATGAATTTATGTATATTTCTTTAGCACGGTCTATAACCTTGATGACTTGATGGATTTGAGCTTGAGAGGTGTCGTTAAATTCATCTTAAATGTGAGAGTGACACTAGGTATGTCAAAATCATAAAAAATCAATGGCCGAAATTTTTGGTAGCAAGTCTGTTGGAACATCGATGTAATAATACTTCTACCACCTGTGGACAACCAAGCTAGGATTTGAGTCGGTGACCTCTTGTTTAGTAGTAAAGGCTTCACGCTCAAAAAGCTAAAAAAAAAACAAAAAATAGTGACAATAGTAATACATACTCTGTGGAGATAACAAGTGCCTGTCTATTATGGTTCTGGAGATACAACCCTGTGACAGACAAACAGACGAACAGACGGACAGATGGACAGCGTAGACTCAGGAATGAGGTCCCGTTGACAGCCTTTGGGTACGGAATCCTAAAAAGCATAATGAAGAGCGATGCGTGTTCTAGCGGTTATGTCAATCAAATCAAATCTAAGCATTTATTCAGCATATAGGCAGTATTAATATACGCAAATATATACGTCAAAATCATAAAATAAATCATAATCAATTATCAAGTTAGCAAGGCAAAAGCAGAATTTAACGCTTTGAGTTTTAAAAAAACCAAAGTAATGAACTATTCAGTTGTCACCCAACCGTTGACGTCAAACTATTAAAAAAATATTAAAGTAGGGTTGCCAGCCATACACGTACCTATGTGTTTCAGTACTTCAGAGAATGTTTGTATTCAAAGAAGTGAAATAGAGAAACACAACTTACAGTAACGCATACCGATCACAGTACATATCATATTCGAATGAAACTGGTTGTCCGTCTGTCAGCTGCATAATATCGTTTAAATATTAAACTGGCCAAGTACAATTCGGACTCGCACTCGTAGGGTTTTGTACCACAATACAGTATTTTATAAAATCGAGCAAAAAATACCACTATAATTTTTCGCCACCAAAAAATAATAATCAATAAACATTTTATTTTTTATAACGCCATCTAACGTCTAACAAAGGTATTAGGGATCGGCATTTCAATATAACGCCATCTATGGACGTTGACCAAACCGTTCATAGATGGTTAAAACACGTTTCTAGAATGGGGGTCCCCATTCTAGAAACGTGTTATTTATATTATTATTATCTATTATTTTTAATCTTTATTCTGTTTTTAGTATTTGTTGTTATAGCGGCAACAGAAATACATCATCTGTGAAAATTTCAACTGTCTAACTATCACGGTTCATGAGATACAGCCTGATGATAGACGGACAGACAGACGGACAGACAGACAGACAGACAGACAGACATACAGACAGACATACAGACACCGTAGTCTTAGTAATAGGTCCCGTTTTACCCTTTGGGTACGGAACCCTAAAAATGGCAAACCTAGAAGATCTGCGGACAAAAGGGGAAAACTGAATGACTGTTGAATCTACCGGTGTTTCGGAAATACTATGTATAATGTCCATACCTTTCCTATACCTTCTTATGCAAAAGTTCGAATACTTTGTTACTGAATCCACTTTACCAGGTCTAGCCGGACCAGCTAGGTAGCTGCACTGTAATTATCGAAAAACACTCAACGCTCATATTTCGTGTTTTGTTTGTTTCCCAGTAATTAATTAGAAACACGAGTGGGTTATTTTCTTCGGATAAAATTTAACCCTCGGCATGAAAAAGAAAGGGGACGGTTTTTTATTGGAAGTAAATAATAGGCAACAAGGTCTGGTTTTATTCAGAGTCTTACTTTGATTATATTTTCAAGGCTTGGAATAATCAATAGGCACGTCTAACCGACTTTTGAACTGATGGCGTGAGTACTTTTCCAAGAAATTTCAGCCGATATAGATGGTGCTGTTCTTCAGACTCTGTTGTATTTATTTTCAATTGGATTAAGTCAATGTATCAGGCGACCCATGGAGAGCTCATTTGTGTTATCACCCACATCTGTATGCCTTAACTTTGTAGTGGAACATGGATATTAAATAACTGCTAGTTAAACGCATACGGAATAATTTCGGTCAGGCAATAGTGAACACGGATTGGAAAAGTTACCCTAGATTAAAGTCCTTTGCCTCGATTTACCGCCTTTCTACTTTCAAACAAGCTTTATTTGATCTTAGAATAGATCAGGTAAGATTAGACCATGTGTCAAATACGCCGAGTTTGTCAAGGGAACTAGTAAAGGCTGCGTCCAGGGCTCAATCGGGGGTCCGATTCTCTGGAATCTGATTCTCGACCCCCTTCTCAAAGGACTTGAGGAAAGAGGAGAACATAGCCAAGCCTTTGCGGACGACATCGTGATTGTCTTCGACGGAGATACTGCTACAGAGATAGAAGGACGCGCCAATGCCGCACTTGAATATGTCCGAACGTGGGGTGTCGGAAATAAGCTGAAATTCGCTCCGCAAAAGACCAATGCTATGGTAATCACGCGAAAGCTTAAGTACGACATACCTCGCCTGAACATGGGTGGCTGCGACATTGGCATGTCCAAAGAAATCAAAGTGCTCGGAGTGACCATTGATAACAAGCTCACCTTCAACACACATGTGGGAAACGTCTGCCGCAAAGCATTAAACTTCTATAAGCAGCTCTCCAGGGTCGCTAAGATACGTTGGGGACTTCAGCCTGACATAATTAGGGTAATATATACGACAGTTGTTGAACCGACAATAATGTACGCGGCCAGTGTATGGGCTCCTGCGTCATACAAACTGGGCATCAGGAAGCAGCTCGATACTGTGCAGCGTGGCTTCGTTCAAAAAATCGTGAAGACCTACCGGACAGTCAGTCTCCTTAAACTCGGCGCTACTCGCTGGGTTGCTTCCCCTCGACATACGTGTCAGGGAAGCAGCCTCGCTTTATGAGGTAAAGAAAGGTTATTCCCAGCAGATAATAGGAGATCGGGAGATGGACCGGCCGGTAGCCTTCACTGAAACAATACATCCAGCAGAACAAGTAAAACACAGTTTCGATTGTTTGGTGGACGTTGCAAAAATGGAACAACAACGCAAAAATGGATCACAGATCTTTACCGACGGTAGCAAGCTGGAGAGGAAAGTCGGCGCAGCATTATCCCTTTGGGATAATTATGTGAGTACCCGAAAGTTCAAGCTCGAATCTTACTGCACCGTCTACCAAGCCGAACTGTTTGCTCTGTTCGAAGCCACTTAACAAGCCCTACGTAGTAAGATACCAATCTGCAACGTCTACTCTGACTCTAGATCTGCACTGGAGACAGTTGTAAATAACGCATCCCTACACCCCCTTGCCGAAAAAACCATAAAAAATCTACAGGAGCTTAAGCAAAAAGGAAAATCTTTAAACTTGTTCTAGGTTAAAGCGCACGCGGGGTTAACAGGGAACGAAAGGGCAGACGAGCTGGCCAAAGAGGCAGCACTTAAATTAAAAACGAAACCGAATTACGACAAGTGTCCTGTTTCATTCGTCAAGCGATATAATCCGATTGGAGTCGCTTGACGAATGGAACAGGCGCTACAAAGACGGAAAAACGGCAGGCACAACAAAAATCTTTTTCCCTGATGCCAATACGGCGTATGCTACCGTAAAAAAGATAAGAATCGACCCAATCTTAACACAACTGATGACTGAACACGGCGGATTCTCCTCGTACCTTTTTAGATTTAAGTGCAAGGATAGTCCAGCGTGTCAGTGTGACCCACAGAAAGAAGAAAGCGCTCTGCACGTAATAAGTGAATGTCCGATATACGCTCAATGCAGGTTCAATATCGAACAAGAATTAAACATAAATATAGCTCCAGATAATATAAGTAACATCATTGTAAGCAAAGACACTAGAGATAAGTTTTTGGATTATTGTAAGAGTATCGTATGTAAAGTTATCAATAAAAATAAATAGTAGCAATGTTATGTACTATTATATATTTAAGTATATATAATAAGTATCATAGTATAAGTTTAGCAATAAAATAGAGATAATGAATAATCTGTAAATATTATATATAATATAATAAAAGCGATAATGAAATGGACGAGACAAGTAGAGTAGGAAAAGCTCCGACTACGTTGGAGGGACTTGGGTATATAATAAAAAAAAAAAAGATTAGATCCAGATAAAGTCCATGTAAGAATTTTTGTGTATGTGGACGCTTCATCGCATAACATCAGGAAGCGTTTTGTAAGTCCCGCTGTAATCATCATCATCATCAGCCTGTATCAGTCCACTGCTAGACGTAGGCCTCTCCCAAGATGCGCCACTGAGCCCGATCTTTGGCTCTTCTCTTACAGTCACTGCCCACCGCTTTTCGTATGTCGTCGCTCCACCTGGTCACAGGACGTCCTACGCTACGTTTGCCGATTCACGGTCTCCACTCTAGGACAAGTCTACCCCAACCGTTATCAGTCCTGCGGCAGATATGACCAGCCCACTGCCACTTCAGCTTGCTAATCCCATTGTAATATCCTAATAAAATTGCAAATTGATAATAAAATTGCATAACACAATCCAAAATTATATCGTATCGACGGGACTCGAACCCGCACCCCCCGTTACACGTCCAGATGCTCTGCCAATTAAGCCACGGTTCGATACATCGATACGACGAAATTAGTGGATTGCATTTGTTAACCCAATTATGCATTGGTGGCGCCATCTACGACTACTTATTACGTAAGTTAATCATTCGGAAGAAACATAATATTTGATTTACGCAGTGCAACATCTCTCGTCGGATTTGAAAACTGTAATGATTTCTTCCGAATGATTAACTTACGTAATAAGTAGTCGTAGATGGCGCCACCAATGCATAATTGGGTTAACAAATGCAATCCACTAATTTCGTCGTATCGATGTATCGAACCGTGGCTTAATTGGCAGAGCACCTGGACGTGGAATCCGGGGGGTGCGGGTTCGAGTCCCGTCGATACGATATAATTTTGGATTGTGTTTAACACTTTACAAATTCTAACTATCTCTGTAAGAAACCCTCCTATACTCATTTCTTTCCGTGCCGTTCCATATGCAATGTAAATAATTTATGAAACTACGCAATTTTTTAACCGACTTCAAAAAAAGGAGGAGGTTTCTCAATTCGACCGTATATATATATTTTTTATTTATTTATTTATTATTTAGTTTGTTCGCGGATAACTTCGTCGTTTATGAACCGATTTTGATTATTCTTTTTTTGTTGGAAAGGAAATATCTCAAGTGTGGTACCATGGTAATTTTATCGAGGTCTGATAAGTATCTCCAGAGGTATTGAGATAAACACCTCAAAATTGGTACTGAAAATGAATAGCGCGGCATTGAAGTCGGTTCTTTTTTAGTTTTTAAACGATATTATATTTTATATGTTCTGGCATAACTCCGTCATACATATAGAGACGGATATGCAAAATTTTTTTTTTTGTTCGAAAGAGGTTTAGTTCGGCATGGTTCCATTGCAAATTCATCGAGATCTGATGAGTATCTCCAGAGATATGGCGGTAATCACCTAAAATGTGCTACTGAAAATGACTAGCGCGGCATTTGAAGTCGGTTTTCATAGTTTTTTCAAACGATATAAAATTATAAACTAGCTTTTTCTACTTAAGTTTTCAAAGAACTTCAGTAAATAATTTCAGGACACAATTTCAAGACCAAAATTGCTTACGATACGAGAATACTTTTTGTGCTCTATTTCAGTATTCAAACAACTACAGTCAAAAACTCCTAGACTTTAACTTCCGAGACCAAAATGACTTACAAAATAGTACAATAAAAGCAAAGCTTTAAATATATACTAAAATCCTAGTTTATACCTTTCTACAGATAGTAAAAGACGAGGCATTAGAAATAGCTAAAGGAGGTCATTTCATTCCATTGTTTTCCTAAAACAATCCTTCCCTTGCCCCCGGGATTATCGTTGCCCAAATAATTTCGTTGCGACCTTTGAGTTATATAAAACTTAAAACGCGACTAGATATGACACGACTCGCTATATTATTAAATAAAATTCAGAAGAGAATCCGAAACTTTTGGAAGTATTCAACTGCAAACAGACTTGTTTTTTAGCGTGCTAGGATCTACAGCATCTAGGAATCTAATTATAAAATAAATCCTGGATTTTTTTTGTTTTAACAATAACATTACCTACGCAGACAGCCCTTTATTAGTCATTTTATAATTATTTATAATTATTGTATTAATGGTGTCATTAACGAGACAAGATTGTGTGATATTATCATTGATTTTACTTACCCTAAATACTTCCGAAATCGAAACAAAGATTCTTCTTTTTATTGTTTTCTGCTCTATGATAGTACATAACAAGTTTGCCGGTATGAAGATAAGATAAGTAGGTAGAAATAATCTTCCCATGTAAAAAAATGTAAAACTTTTAGCCATAATTCCCTCTAGTGAATGGTACAACTCAATGGCTGCGAACTAAGCGTGATGAAATAAGCGTTCCTTTCTCCTATATCGAATTATTTTTCCATCACTCTCGTAGCTCGCCATTCTCGCCAATTAATTATTCTGCGACAAATTATTGTTGCTTCACTAATGATTTTTTGACGAGGGTCCTTTGCGAATAGCTCCGATTTTTACCTATTGTGTGGGCAACTTTTATGAGTGCAGTGACTTGTTTGTCTAATTTGTGTAAGTGTGGGCGCGTTATTTTGTTATAGCTTTTGTTTATTTTCTTTTTATGATCTCATTAAATGAGAATAAAGGATGTATGGAGATACTTAGCGCCTATACTTAAGACTCTATTAGGTTAATGTACACAGGACATGTGTCGACATAGTTTCGTCGACACATCTTTATGACTAAGCGACATTTTTAGCGGAGACCTTCAAGACGCTCCAAAATAATTGCATAGATATCAGGTACTTCTTTAAATATTTTCGGGTCGAGACAGTAGGACCAGAGGGGTTCGCAGCAAGTACTGTATGTGGAACTATCTAACCACCTTACTAAAGTGAATTGTAACCAAAATCCTGATCTATATTTGGCACAGAGTTGGTCTAAGCTTTGCCATCCAACGCGGCAATGCCGCCAGTGCTATTGGCACATTTATCACCGGCAGTGGAACGCTAGTACAAGACGTACGTGAAGCACTGTTAAGACGTACAAATCCTACTCTACAAGTTTCCAAAACTGTGGTTCTTATCAAATTGTATAATTCTAGGTCAATGGGTAGTGTGCTCAGTACTCGATAGGTTTTGATTTATCCGGGAGCGTCAAAATTATGCCGAACAAAATGCACGTACTTTGACATAGTAGCTTAATTGATTTACAGACTACGAATAAATAAAGATCCATATGGGGTCGTATGCCTATACAGTTATGATACACTTAGTTACATAATATGAACTGTGACAAGGTGCAGCGACGACATTCGCAAAGTGGTGGGCATGCCCACTGTCAGTGCAGTGACTGGAAATAAAGAGCCGAAGATCGGGCTCAGTGGCGAGTCTTGGTGGAGGCTTACGTCTAGCAGTGGACTGATACCGGCTCATAATGATAATATTGATAATATAATATTAATGTGAGATATCTCAAAACAATGCTCTTTATTAAAAAATAGTGCATTTTCACATTAATACGGTTCATTAATTGTTTATTTTCGGTGAGCGACAGAGCGTAAGAGAGATATGGGGATCGATGAGCCAACAGTAAATAGGAATAATGACTCTCATGTTCACACATTCATAATTTATTTTGTGCATTGTAAACAATTTCCTTTTCAGTTCATTTAACTGCGTTCCACGAGGCTTAAGGCTTCGTTTGTTGAATAAATACTTCATTCGAAAATGCAATAGACAACAAACTTTTTTTCCCTGAGCACTAGAATAGACTTCGAAACTGAGCCGTCAACTCCGGACTATCCGCTATCCTCAGATAATTTACTTGTCTAGATAGGGGGTTGCGCTGCAGTCGCAATTAAGCGACAGGCCAGGTTTGAAGCGCTCGTGAGCGTGTCACGTCATTGTTGACAAGCGCGGTACGTCACTTATGGCATTCTGAGTGATATCAGCTCTTGAATATTTTCCATAAAAATAAGGGAAAAAACATGTTTTGGTTTTGAGGCATTAGATTGTTTGACTTATATTTAAATTATGGTGTTATAAATTATAATATTTTTAAAGTTAGTGAGTGCATTTGGTTAAATATAATTTTATTATGAGAAGAAAACTATAATTTTGGATTAATTACGTATATTTTGTATTTTGTTACATGAAGTTTTTTTTTGTACTTAATGAAATACTTTTTAAATACTAACTTGCTGTGCCCCGTGGCTTTACCCTCGATAAAACATACTACTAACAACATGCATGTTATTGGCATAAAAATGATCAGAACACATAACTGTTGCTTTAGCTAGATGCCAGATATCCGTTTTGCGGCTTTTTAGGGTTCCGTAGCCGAATGGAAAAAAACGGAACCCTTATAGATTCGACATGTCTGTCTGTCTATCTGTCTTTCCGTCTATGCTATGCGTATGCGTATATGCGTATCTATGCTATGCGTCTGTCAATACTCTAAAGGCATAGAGATAAATCTCCGGAGCATGTGTTGAAACCTATACTAAATACTTGGGTTTACGGGTATCTTTCGGCTGTGAAAAAATTTAACCTATACATAAGTCAACGCGATCAAAAGATAATGACCGTTTATGTCGCATATTTTGCGATTTCACAAGGGAATTAAATCAAAATCTATCCATTGACCTAGAATTATACAATTTGGCAAGAAGCCGGTTCTTGAACCACTTATATAGGAATGGATCTGAAAACCGTGAATATGTAGTTTATTAACAAAGACAAATGTAGTATTACAAACTTATGATTTGTATTTCACGCAGTACATTTCCTATGGATCCAACTGCAAAGATAAGTTTGTCCTTTAACTTAGTTTGAAAAATTGGTACGGAAGCCTCGGCGGGCGAGTCCAACTCGGCTTGATCATTTTGCTGTGTTTCCGGTTAAATATAATTTATGGATCATATATCTATGCGTCTGTCTGTCTGTCTGTCCGTCCGCATGTCACAGCCACTTTATTCCGAAACTATTAAGATCACACAGTTAAAACTTGGTAAGTAGACGATTTGAAGGCCCGGTGGTGTATCCGGGAGAACGGTCGTCTTCGACGCCAGAGATACCGAGTTCAATCCCCGCCGTGCACCAATTGATTTTTCTATCGTATGTATAAAAAAAATGTTAAATGTATGTTCGCTTTTCACAGTGATCTTCCGGTGAAGCAAAACATCGTTAATAAACCAATAACCCCCGCATGATGGTAGGACACTATCTAGTGTCCGCCTGGCCAGCTACCTTGAGGGTTCAAGTTAGAAAATCTGTCGCCAAACATCTAATCTGTTCCGGCAGCTATCCTTGAGAGCCAGTGTCCATTCTAGGCCTAGCGTGCTTACCATCTTCGACCGCATCATCACTTACCAACAGGTGAGATAGTGGTCAAACGCTAGCTTATAAGATATTTATAAAAAAACATGTATTCTCTATACCGCTTCATGACTATTATACAAAAATAAAAGATCAAGGCGGGATATATGGAACTGAAAATAATAAATAAAAATATCATCAAACATATACGTGCGGGGTTTCTATAGATTTAGATAGGTCTTTAAAAAAGACCGGACAAGTCAAGTCAACTCGCCCACCGAGGCTTTCGTACCAACTTATCGTTCTCAGTTCTTGCGCTTCTTTACTCTATAATTTTTTTTTCTTTAATCTGTGGTTCTAGGATAAAGCACTAAAGCTTTGTAGTAAGTTTCGTGTATTTCCCAAATAAAACAAAGATAACAAAAATGATTGACATTATGATTGTAACGTTCGCATGGGTAATTTAAATGAAGGATTCAGGCAATACTGAAAACATGGCGATGTATCTCAGAACAAAATTACATTTCGTTATTATAATTGTTTCTTTAGAATAATAGTTATTTAATGTGTACCTATCTACAAAAGCTCACTTTTTTAATGGTTTCCAATCATCCTTTGTAATTTCTGCACACTTTTATCGCACATTTAGTCTTTTTGAAATGGCACAGAGCCATTGTTGACTGCTGAATGTCAGTGACACTATTAAGTAGGCGGAATGAGCTTAAGGGCTAACAGTTAGCCGTTCCTTTTTTTGGCCCATAGGTTTTCAGACTGTACATCTAGACAAGTAAATAATCTAAGGAATATACCTACAGTATAACAAACAGGTTGGAAATTCGAATAGTTAAATATGCGAGTTAGGTTTAAGACGACACACACCGTCCTAAGATTGGTCCATAAAAACGTGATACTAAAGTAATTTTTATATTGGAGCATATTTTACACAATACAATTCTATTATTCGGATTTTGACGGCATTTGTTTTTGTTTCTATATAATGTCTTACCCAAAATATGTTGTTGCTTAAACAAGGTAATAAAACAAA
Organism: Cabera pusaria; assembly: GCA_954871355.1. NCBI lineage: Eukaryota > Metazoa > Arthropoda > Insecta > Lepidoptera > Geometridae > Cabera > Cabera pusaria. Next base: position 23,063,774 of record OX940888.1, read on the forward strand.
ATAAATGCTATTCAAGCATTTATGCCTGCAAAATGGCAATTCTTAATAATTTGCATTAAAATTGACAAAAACCGTTATGAATAGTAAATAGATGCTGCAATAAAATATTAAGTAAAGTGTGTCCTAAGCGTTGAAAAAAAACTGAAATCATAAAATTCAACTTGCTCCCGCACTAGGGATTCCTGTGTCGCGATAGATTTTACAAACATATATACAAATTCGGTAAAATTTGCCTGTGAATTATATAAAAGAATTGTCCCTCGTGAGATAGAACCCACGACCTTCACTTTAGAAGTCAGTGTCAGTCAATATTTGTTTTGATGTAACTAGGGTCAAACAATAAATATAAACTTAGATGATTAGTCTAAGTTCAAGTAAAATTATTGTATGATGCAAATATTCTCCTGTTTTAAATTATTTTGGTATAAGGTTTGTATCTATAAGTTTTACGTAGACCTCTTAAGGTAAAAATACCATTCGAGAATGATGACGACGATAACACTTCAAGGCGTGACTGAACAAATTTTATATTTTGTTGATCAAAATGACGATAAAATTCGATGAGTTTTCTTGAACAAGTCTCAAATTTAGCAACTTTTCGGTCAGATTATTATCATACCGAAAAGTTATCTAATTTCGAGGAAAAGGTTATCTAAGTTCAGTGTGGTATATTTATGTTCGTCGTGTAGTTGTCATAGGTACCTTAATTTTGCGTATCAGTTATTTTGTAGCACCCAAACGGAAGAACCGATTTTGATTTAATTTTATTTGTTTGATAGGTGTCTTCATCAAGAGTGTTCTTAGCTTTGTTTCATGAAAATCCGTTCAGCCGTTTTAATATTATTAGCTCTTTCTTGGTTTATGAGACTACGATAGCAACTTTCGTAGCCTTTTGACCGCGGACGTCAAAAAAATGAAAATGGCGCTTCTGCACACTACTTACCCGTCACTCTGCTGTCACCTGTTTAGCGTAGTTTACATTATAAATAAATTATTTTTCAAAAAAAATAAAACCGACTTCATAACCGGGTAAAGCCAAAATTTTATCACTAGTAACATAAGAGTAACGGAATAGTAACGTTAATACTTTTACGTTACTGTAACGTAAAAGTAACGTAAAATTGTTATAAGACTGCATACACAATTAATGAGATTACGCAAATGGCAGGCTATTGTTATAAGTTAAAATAAAACTAAGTAGAATGTATCATTCAGAAGTTTAATGAAATTAACTTTAACTATCCCATACAATCTGCGTCTGCGTAAGGTAAGAACATCACAATATCTTCTTCAGAAATAATGGATATATCGTTTTCTACCAATTAAAACTTTTTTTTGTCTCCTTTCAATGATTTAAAACCTTCACCACCTAGGAATTTATATGAATATTATATATAATGAATATAATATATAATGAATATAATAGGAATTCATCACCTAGGAATCAATGCCGCAGGATACTAAAGCCAACCCATTCACCCTTCACCACCGGTATACACCTACCTTTATAATGCTTTTACGTTACGTAACATAAACTTGTAAAAGGGGAAACGTAAGAGTAACAGAAAAGTAACAGAAAAGTTACGGAAAAGTAACAGAAAAAGCTTCTGTCTACAGCTTTACCATAATTTATAAGAAAATGGAAAGGAATTGTTAGCTGCGGCTATGTTCACCATAATCTTACGTTCTCAAACGTTAATCTTACATAAACAAGTAGAAAAATAACTTGAACATACCTTGTCAATAACAGACCTACAAGTTCAATTTTTTCAAATTTTTTTATCACAAAAACACGCGGCCTATTCACTTGTTCTAAGACAAACAAAACAAAATGGTTGACAGCTAGAATTCTGACAGCGACAGATGCTATAAGTGTTGCTAGTGTAAAAAAATGAATAACTACTACGATTCGTTCAGAAATTTTATAGAAATTTAGTAACGTAAATAGGGTAACGTAAAAGCGCGAGAATCAAAAATAACGGAATAAAACCTTAAATAATGCTAATTTACTTTGAATCTTACAGTTTATGTAACAAAATCGACATTCCAGTAACCCTACACTAAATTATAAATCAGAAAGTTAAGTATAAATGCTATAGAAATTTTACTAGGGTATTCGACATATTTGGGTAGCAAAAAAGGACATTTCTTTTTGTATGAAATTTTTTGTTGTTGTTAATTTGTGTTTAAATTTTTATAAACAAAATAAACGAATACGTTTGAAATTGATATTTACATAACTAGTAAATACATCAATGTAACAATCGGAAACATAAACTCGTCATATCTAATACTATAAGAATCTTTGTCCTGACATACTGACTGACTGACTGATTGACTGACTCACTGACAGACAATGCTCAACGACCAGCGGTTGACCGCTGGTCGTAGAGACTTGAAATTTGGAGGGTATATTTGTCTTAGTACGTAGGGGTGTACTAAGAAAGGATTTTTCAAAATTCACCCCTTAAGGGGATGAAATGGGGGTTCAAAGTTTGTATGGAGAAACAAGTTTAGGTAGTCTTTTCTATCCGAAACTTCACACAAGTGCTTCAATACAAAAATAAATAAATACGTGTTTCAGGTTTTTTTGAAATTCCACCCCTAAGAGGGTGAAATGGGGTAACAAAGTCTGAAAACCAATATTGTTTTGGATTGCGCTGAAATTTGGCATAAAGGTGGTTATTTTGACGTTAGTATCAGCTAATAAAGGATTTTTTTAAATGTTTCCCTTAAAGGGATGAAACGGGGGTTCAAAGTTTCTATGGACAAACAACATTAGGTAGTCTTTTCTATTCGAAACTTCACACAAGTGCTTTAGGATATAAATAAGAATAAACACGTGTTTCAGGTTTTTTCGAAATTCCGCCCCTAAGAGGGTGAAATAGGGTAACAAAGTCTGAAAATCAATATTGTTTCGGATTGGGCTGAAATTTGGCATGCAGATATATATAGTTATTACGATGTAAGTTACCTCTGAGAAAGGATTTTTCAAAATTCACCCCTGAAAGGGATGAAACGGGGGTTCAAAGTTTGTATGGAGAAACAAGATAAGACAGTATTTTCTATTCGAAACTTCACATAAGTTCTCAAGTAAAAAAATAAGTAAATACGTGTTTTAGGTTTTTTGAAAATTCCACCCCGACAAGGGTGAAATGGGGTAACAAAGTGTGAAAATCAATATTGTTTCAGATTGCGCTGAAATTTGAGATGTTACGTTATTATATATATACGTTAGTATCCTCTGAGAAAGGATTTTGCAAAATTCAACCTTGAAGGGGATGAAAGTTTGTATGGAGAAACAAGATTAGATAGTATTTTCTATTTGAAACTTAACACAAGTACTTAAGTAAGTAAATACGTGTTTCAGGCTCTTTCGGAATTCCACCCCTAAAAGGGTGAAGTGGGGTAACAAAGTCTGAAATCAATATTGTTTCGGATTGCGCTGAAATTTGGCATGCAGATAGGTATTTTGACTTAGGTATCCGCTAAGAAAGAATTTTTCAAAATTTACTCTGCAAGGGGATGAAGCGGGGGTTCAAAGTTTGGATAGTCATTTTATTCGTCATTTCACACAAGTACTTTTGTAAATATATAAGTAAATACGAGTTTCAGACTTTTTCAAAATGCCCTTCTAAATGGATAAACTGGGGTAACAAAGTCTAAAAATCAATATTGTTTCGGATTGCGCTGAAGAAGCTTTAGAATGCAGATAGTTATTATGACGTAGGTATCCGCTCAGAAAGGATTTTCTCAAAATTCCTCCCGGATTCGGAACGGGGATTCAATGTTTGTATGGCGGAACAAGATGGGATAATGTAGGTGTTGTAGGATTTTTCAAAATGGGGGTAGGTAACAAAGTCTGAAAATTTGGGTTTTTCGGGTTAAATGAAAAAATTACCCCATTTATAATTAATCCCGAATTGCCTTAGTCACGCGATAACATGAAAACTCGTGAACTGATTTGGCTAATTCTTATTTGATGTCTTTAATGATAGAATCGTTTTTACAAAAGAAAAGTTTTAAGTAAATAAAAGAAGTTTTTAACGCGGGCGAAGCCGCGGGGCACTTCTAGTTACTCAATAAGTTTCTTTATTTATTAGTAGACGCAAATAAAAATCTAAAAGTGTAATAAAATTTTGGCTTTACCCAACCACAAACAGGCACTCAAAAGCGAAAAATAAATTACTTAATATAATTATTATAAGCGCTACCCACTTATCTATTTGAAGTCAATGCCAGCCAAGTCTATTGGATAGTAGATAGATACTATGTATGTAGTAGTAGAAGTAGTAAGTAGCAAGATACATGTAGGTAGCATCTATCTACTACCTATTAGACTCGGCTGGCCCCGACTTCAAATAGATAAGTGGGTAGCGCTTATAATAATTATATTAAGTAATTTATTTTGAAGTCGGTTTTATTTTTTTTGAAAAATAATTTATTTTACCCTTTTTAGTGCAAAACAAGTTTTAATTAAATTACATGTATCTATCACACACGATAATTAATTGTCTATTTTATTACAATAATTCCAAATACTTTTATAACACGGACTAGTTGTATTCCAAAATGAATGTTAAAAAGTATTATTTGCGATTATTAACATTAATTGCCGCCACATGGCCGACAGATACTACTGAATCACTCTACTACCTTATAAGAGTTGGCACTGCCCTACATTGTTGATACTCGAATTATGAAAGCACTGTGTAGCCAACCTAAAAACGGAAAGTATTATTTACGTAGTAACTATTATATAATCTGTGGTATAATGCTTATACATTTTTTTTGCAGTGTTGGTTGGTACAAAGTACGTTCATAATTCTGAGTTATTTAATAATGTATGCAGTGTCGCGGGACTGATATGGCCGCCGTCTTCGCCAAACGTCATGTCATGTCAAAAAATATTAACTAACTTTGCACCATAACCAGACTTTGCCCGGTAGAACATTTCTGTGAAGACAAATTAATTCTCCCCACCTTTGTTTCTATCTCGCTCACAGTTACCGTAGGAATATCTGTAAAAACCAAAATCAACGTGAAGAAGGATGTAAAAACGGTTCAAGGTCATATTTTTAGGGTTTCGTACCTCAAAAGGTAAAAAAAAGGAACCCTTATAAGATCACTTTCTTGTCCGTCTGTCTGTCTGTCTGTCTATCTGTCAGTCTGTCCGTCTGTCTGTCCCTCTGTCCGTGTGTCACCATCGATTTTCTCAGAAACGGGTGGACTTAGCATGTTGAAATTTATACCAGATACAGAAGTCCATAGTCTCTATTAGGTGTATAAAAATCAAGGTCCACGAGTCAAAGTCAACACGATAAAAAGATATGGGCAAATTTAGATTTTTGCGAAAACTTGTAGGTATCAAAATTTACCTTAATTTTCAATTTTTTTTATTTTTCAGGCTCTTTCGGAATTCCACCCCTAAAAGGGTGAAGTGGGGTAACAAAGTCTGAAATCAATATTGTTTCGGATTGCGCTGAAATTTGGCATGCAGATAGGTATTTTGACTTAGGTATCCGCTAAGAAAGAATTTTTCAAAATTTACTCTGCAAGGGGATGAAGCGGGGGTTCAAAGTTTGGATAGTCATTTTATTCGTCATTTCACACAAGTACTTTTGTAAATATATAAGTAAATACGAGTTTCAGACTTTTTCAAAATGCCCTTCTAAATGGATAAACTGGGGTAACAAAGTCTAAAAATCAATATTGTTTCGGATTGCGCTGAAGAAGCTTTAGAATGCAGATAGTTATTATGACGTAGGTATCCGCTCAGAAAGGATTTTCTCAAAATTCCTCCCGGATTCGGAACGGGGATTCAATGTTTGTATGGCGGAACAAGATGGGATGGAACAAGATTAAACAATTTATATTTTTCTCTTATTTATTTCATAATATTATTATTAAAACCTAAGATTCCTCTTAAACAATTAATGATCTAGTTTGAATAAAAAAAATTTAAATGTATATTAATTAATTTTTATTTTATTGAATAAATAATTAATATATATATAAATTTTATATATATATATATTATATTTAAATAAAATAAATAATTTTTTATTTTAATATATATACAATATTTATTTAATATTAAATATTTAATATATATATATATATATATACATGTATGTGTGTATATATATATATATAAATAAAAATTATTTTTACTTATTTATTTTAAATTTATTTTATAAAATTATACTTTTAATAAATACCTAAACCATTTCTAATAATTTTCATTTAAATATTAAAAATATAATTAAAAATAAGCTAATTACATTACATCACATATGTAATGTAGGTGTTGTAGGATTTTTCAAAATGGGGGTAGGTAACAAAGTCTGAAAATTTGGGTTTTTCGGGTTAAATGAAAAAATTACCCCATTTATAATTAATCCCGAATTGCCTTAGTCACGCGATAACATGAAAACGCGTGAACTGATTTGGCTAATTCTTATTTGATGTCTTTAATGATAGAATCGTTTTTACAAAAGAAAAGTTTTAAGTAAATAAAAGAAGTTTTTAACGCGGGCGAAGCCGCGGGGCACTTCTAGTTACTCAATAAGTTTCTTTATTTATTAGTAGACGCAAATAAAAATCTAAAAGTGTAATAAAATTTTGGCTTTACCCAACCACAAACAGGCACTCAAAAGCGAAAAATAAATTACTTAATATAATTATTATAAGCGCTACCCACTTATCTATTTGAAGTCAATGCCAGCCAAGTCTATTGGATAGTAGATAGATACTATGTATGTAGTAGTAGAAGTAGTAAGTAGCAAGATACATGTAGGTAGCATCTATCTACTACCTATTAGACTCGGCTGGCCCCGACTTCAAATAGATAAGTGGGTAGCGCTTATAATAATTATATTAAGTAATTTATTTTGAAGTCGGTTTTATTTTTTTTGAAAAATAATTTATTTTACCCTTTTTAGTGCAAAACAAGTTTTAATTAAATTACATGTATCTATCACACACGATAATTAATTGTCTATTTTATTACAATAATTCCAAATACTTTTATAACACGGACTAGTTGTATTCCAAAATGAATGTTAAAAAGTATTATTTGCGATTATTAACATTAATTGCCGCCACATGGCCGACAGATACTACTGAATCACTCTACTACGTTATAAGAGTTGGCACTGCCCTACATTGTTGATACTCGAATTATGAAAGCACTGTGTAGCCAACCTAAAAACGGAAAGTATTATTTACGTAGTAACTATTATATAATCTGTGGTATAATGCTTATACATTTTTTTTGCAGTGTTGGTTGGTACAAAGTACGTTCATAATTCTGAGTTATTTAATAATGTATGCAGTGTCGCGGGACTGATATGGCCGCCGTCTTCGCCAAACGTCATGTCATGTCAAAAAATATTAACTAACTTTGCACCATAACCAGACTTTGCCCGGTAGAACATTTCTGTGAAGACAAATTAATTCTCCCCACCTTTGTTTCTATCTCGCTCACAGTTACCGTAGGAATATCTGTAAAAACCAAAATCAACGTGAAGAAGGATGTAAAAACGGTTCAAGGTCATATTTTTAGGGTTTCGTACCTCAAAAGGTAAAAAAAAGGAACCCTTATAAGATCACTTTCTTGTCCGTCTGTCTGTCTGTCTGTCTATCTGTCAGTCTGTCCGTCTGTCTGTCCCTCTGTCCGTGTGTCACCATCGATTTTCTCAGAAACGGGTGGACTTAGCATGTTGAAATTTATACCAGATACAGAAGTCCATAGTCTCTATTAGGTGTATAAAAATCAAGGTCCACGAGTCAAAGTCAACACGATAAAAAGATATGGGCAAATTTAGATTTTTGCGAAAACTTGTAGGTATCAAAATTTACCTTAATTTTCAATTTTTTTTATTTTTCAGGCTCTTTCGGAATTCCACCCCTAAAAGGGTGAAGTGGGGTAACAAAGTCTGAAATCAATATTGTTTCGGATTGCGCTGAAATTTGGCATGCAGATAGGTATTTTGACTTAGGTATCCGCTAAGAAAGAATTTTTCAAAATTTACTCTGCAAGGGGATGAAGCGGGGGTTCAAAGTTTGGATAGTCATTTTATTCGTCATTTCACACAAGTACTTTTGTAAATATATAAGTAAATACGAGTTTCAGACTTTTTCAAAATGCCCTTCTAAATGGATAAACTGGGGTAACAAAGTCTAAAAATCAATATTGTTTCGGATTGCGCTGAAGAAGCTTTAGAATGCAGATAGTTATTATGACGTAGGTATCCGCTCAGAAAGGATTTTCTCAAAATTCCTCCCGGATTCGGAACGGGGATTCAATGTTTGTATGGCGGAACAAGATGGGATGGAACAAGATTAAACAATTTATATTTTTCTCTTATTTATTTCATAATATTATTATTAAAACCTAAGATTCCTCTTAAACAATTAATGATCTAGTTTGAATTTATACCAGATACAGAAGTCCATAGTCTCTATTAAGTGTATAAAAATCAAGGTCCACGAGTCAAAGTCAACACGATAAAAAGATATGGGCAAATTTAGATTTTTGCGAAAACTTGTAGGTATACAAATTTAACCTTAATTTTCAATTTTTTTTATTTTTCGGAATGCTTTCTTTTCTTGTGCTGTAAGACTTTGCTTTTGACCAAAATTTACAATTCTAGGTCAACCGAAAGCACCCTAGATAGGTTTTGGGTCTAAAACCTATAAGGTACTTCCCGTTGACCTAGAATCATGGAATTTGGCAAGAAGCAAGGTCTTATAGCACAAATGAATCCCCATACATACATAGTAAACGCCAATCAAGGTAGGCCTCTAACTTATATGGGCGCTCATACAATTTAGAGGTCTAGCCTTATTGGTACCAACCAACGTTGGTACGGAAGCCTCGGTGGGCGAGTCCAACTCCACATAGCCGGTCTTTATTTAGTCTTCAAAAGTATATGCAATAGCAACCTCCATTGTGTATAATGTTCTTGGGACTCTTCTTCTAAAACCAGTACATTCTCTTATATTTGAGGTATTTATCTCCATATCTCTGGAGATACTAATCAGATCTTGATAAAATTAAAATGGGACCACCTCGGAAACGTACCGTACCTATTTAAAGAAGAATCATTTGAATCCGTTCACAATTGATGGAGTAATCGCGTAACATACACACACAAAAAAAAAAAAAAAACTTACAGACGAATTGAGAACCTCCTCCTTTTTGTGAAGACGGTTAAAAAAATAGTCAAGTATGCGTTCATTATACATAAACAAATCAGTCGGGGGAGTTTTAAAATTTTAAATTTAAGTATTTATTACTTTAGGTGCCATATTTTTACAACGATCAACAGATCCATTCTAGGCCAAGCGTGCTATTGTACCATCCTCGACTGCATCATTACTTGCCGACAGGTGAGATAGTGGTCAAACGCTAGCTTATATTGTAATATAAAAAAATCTAAATAAGATGGGTACTTTTCATAAATAAATATCGTTGATCTTTTTCTGGAAAAATATTCAACCTATACATCGCTTTGTTTAGTTAGTTAAAGTAACAAGTGAAACTCAAAAAAACCTGTTAAAACCACAGATTTTTATACATACAATCATAAGTATGTATTTCTATTTAAATTGTGTCGGTAGAAATGAGCAATATTTCGTATGTCACATACATTTTGTCAGTAGTTGGTCACGCATGAATGAACGAGAGAGTCCACTATTCTGAAAACGTTTGCTTTTTATAAGACTATCGAGATTTAAATCTCAATGTTTCGACTATACTATATATGCTTAAAAAGATCTCAATATATAAGTATCTTTTATAAGTTGGCAAAGTTTTGGATATGAAAAATAAACTTTAGGGTCAGTTTCACCAGTTCATGATAAAGTGACAGATAGTTAGTTATCTGATGACTCCATATAAAAGCTGTCAAAAATGTGTTATATTAGATCCTGATCAGGGCTATCAGGGACCGAAACTGGTCCTTAGTCTTTAGTTTTAGTAGCAATCAGTGAATGTAAATTTTAAACGCTGGAGGAAATTGTGAGGAGAGCCAAGAAGCTAATTAATAATGACGAGTTAATTAGGAAGAGGTGCCTTGAGCATCGCAGTTGCTTGATTTTTTTATCGGATACATTTTGGAGAGTGTGCTTCTCAACTACACAACTAATACATTCGTCATCCCCGTTTTTCTATCGGACAACCAAACGTGCTGATATGCGATATCTCTACATGGTGGACATTCCATCTATACGCACGAAGTGATTTCCTTCTACATTCCTCAAACACACAGCCAAATGCCAGGCAATAGAATTCCTTAACAGAGTCTGTGTACCCCGATAACTACCATCTGGGGGGTCTTCAAGTCGCGAGTGAATAGGTATCTTCTGAACATACGTGCATCATCTTGGACCACTGAGTCATTTTTAACATCAGGTGAGATAGTGGTCAATCGCTTGCCTACTAAGGATAAAAAAATCAATCGAAAAAGCAATAGAAACGAAATATGACTATTCTCGACGATTATTAGAATACTACCCAGCCACAGCAATGTTGCGGCGACGCTACCGCTCGGCCATTTTGAGGAAATGGCCCGCGCGCCTTTACTACCGGAAAATGTACCGCGTTCATTCCTGCAGTGATTTCGTTACGCTTACGTTGACATCTTTGTAATTGGTGAATAGATGTGGTCAGCGAAGTTTTAATGAATCTGGAATTCCACCAGGAGCCTCTAGTGCTTAGTGATTTTTTCTTGGATTTTTTAAATTTATATGAAGACTTAAGGCCAGTTTAACTAGTTTCTGATAAGCTTGTTAGAAACTATTCTGCCAGAGTTTTGGCAACTTTTATGTCATATTTTCTGGAGATAGACTATAATTTATAGAGCCTGTTTCTCCGCTTCCATACTTATCTGACGATAACGTCATATAACATTTGTAGTTTATTATATTTCTTGGAAAACGCATACATGAGAGGTTTTTAGGGTTCCGTAGCCGAATGGCAAAAAACGGAATCTGTCTGTCTGTCTGTCTGTCTGTCCGTCCGTATGTCACGGCCATTTTATTCCGAAACTGTTAGGACTACAGAATTGAAACTTGGTATGTAAATGTATTCTGTAAACTGCTTTCTGATTTTTATACAAAAATAAAAAATATAAAAGTTCAAGTTCCCATACATGGAACTGGAACAAAAAAAAATTTTTTTCTTCAAACCTACACGTGTGTGGTATCTATGGATAGGTCTTTAAAAATGACATTGAGGTTTCTAAAATCATTTTTTCTCAAAGTCAATCATTCAAAAGATAGGCGCGTCTAAAGTGGTAAAATGTGTGCCCCCCCCCTCTAACTTCTAAAGTAAGGGAGTGAAAAATCTAGAAAAAATATATTCTGTAGATCTCAATGAAAACTAACAACGAAAATTGGTTTGAACGAGATACAGTTAGCAGTTGTTGAGATATAGCGACCGCAAGTATAACTTTGTTTTTCATACAAACACTATGAAAAACAAAGTTATTTTTGTAGTTGTGAAAAATCATAGATATAGAATACTGTACTGTGTTACGGAACCCTACGAGTGCGAGTCCGACTTGCACTTGGCCAGTTTTATTCCTATGAAAAATGTATCAGGTCCGCTTGTTAGATATATTATAACACAGGTATTAATCATCCCACGTAGATTTAAATGTAGTCGACCATGATTCAATTAAGTTTTATTAGAGTTCTCAAACTGAAAAATAAAATAATCTTTCATTAATCAGTGTATTGCACGACATTTTTATGAGCTGCATTTTTATTTCTAACATATATGTCTCATTTTATATCTTCAGGATTTTCATTTCAGGCTGAAGTTTTGGCGAATTATGACACAAGATTTAGCTTAGCATATCATATTTAGCCCCAAGAAACAGGCGTCTGGTTTATATAGAATACCATATTTACACATGCTGCGAAAAGTTCTACAATTTTACTTAGCTGTCTTGTTTGTTGTAATGTAACAGGGCAAGCATGTAGCTCGTGTAATAATAAGCGATAACAGGCGGACACAGACAGTGTCTCACCATCTTGGGGTTGACGATTCTTTAGCGATGTTTTCCTTCACCGGTGGGCCATTGTGCAATGAGCTAGTATTTTTTATTATCTGCTGGTACACAGTTATTGTTGAACCTCTGTATCGGGAGTAGGAGTAAAGTCAGCTCTGTCAAAGCTGACTTTGCTCCCACTGCGCCGCTACTGGACCTTCAACCTCGTTACATGTACATTTTCAATATCCTTGAGAGTCAGATTATTCAAGGCATAGAGCGTACCACCAGACATATACTAGTCAAACGCTAGTCTATAAGATATGAAAATAGAAGAAAACATCTTATTGTGCACATACTGAACGTCTTGGTTTATCTTGTGTTTGATTGTCTATTCCTTTTATTCACGACTGTGCAATTGATGCCATAACTAGTTCTTGGCAAAATATTATATTTACGCTGAAATTGTGACAGTTGACGTGTCCTTTGAAATCACGACTCATGCTTTACAAAAGATAAACATGGTAGCTAGGAGCATTTGGGTTTTAGCGGTGATAAAGTGAAGATGGAAATCTAGACTCGCTTGGCTTGTTGAGATTTTGATTACATCTGAAACCACTACGCTTTGGAAGGTCTTTTTTATGATTACATAAAGTAAGACAAACTTTGTGTCTGATAAAAAAACCTAAAAGGAAAATCATATGTTTAATTTGGTTTATAATATGTTTAGTTTACTTAATCTATTCTATGACCAGATAATTAGGTATCTTACTTAGGCTAAATCAAATTAAAACAAAACTAATTCAGCAAGCTTAAGGCAGGTTCTCATGGCGCGTCTGTTATAAAATGGAAATGCCTAGAAGATTTCACAAAGCTACACCCGCTTTATAATTTTCACGAACTGCGCAACAAATTCACGCCTCGAAATTCTCAAGAACGAACCGCAATGCCATCTTTACTCGCATTCACAGACATCCATGAGTGTAGAACGAGTTTCGATAGTAAAACGACGTTTGATTTTCACCCTAAAAGACTGCGCTATTTAATAAATGTAGTTGATATAATTGAATGGATTGGACTGAAATAATTTGTCTTTGTCTTGTCTTGAGAGCTTTGTCTTATGATTTTCCGGCGTAAAAATAAAAAGTTATATAATCCTTATTTTGACTGATGCTTAGGTATCTGTTCATTTTAACACAGTGTATTTGGTCGGATATTACAACACATTTCTCCCTAAGTCTTTTTATGGGATAGTCGAAATGATAAACTCTGTATCCAAATGTTTCATCACAGAATATTTGCTACCAAAAAGTAGCTTACCACCATCAAGGAGAAAATCTGCCGCCATAACCTCATGGTGTTCCGGTAGCACACAGCACTTGAGAGTCCGAAGATTCTAGGCCTAGCGTGTTCACCATCCTTGACCACATCATCGCTTACCACCAGCCAAGATAGTGTGCAAACGCCAGCCTATAAGATATAAAAAAACAGAACATTTATTTGTAATATTTGTATTGTAAATATCCGACCTAACCCACATCTGACATCAGTATATTCCCCGTAAAGCTTGTATCAATACAATCTACGTGATAAATTATAAATTAGGTCCCGCGAAATACCTGTTACGCATTTTAACTCGAATCGCTTTGCATTAATAGGATTTAGAGCTTAATGGAAGCGAGTTAGAAAGCTAGAGGTTTAATGTAAGCGATACTGAATGTAAGTTAAGTGGTTATTTGGAGGTACAGGTAAATAAACGTTTAATATAATTTGGGGGGTTATTGTCACCCGGGGGGTTACTGTTACCACACCTGCATCCGTAGACTTTATCCTATACAGGATCCATGGGTGTTTTTAAACGAGTTACTCGTGGATGTAAGCTTCAGCCAAGTCTAGTGGCTTGCGTACACCGAATCTTTCATCGGCCGAAGTATGCTCGGGCGTCATCGGCCGATCAAATCAAACGTAAGTAAATGAAAGAGAGCGCATACAATGCTACTACCGACGTCGTCCGATGACGCCCGAAAACGGACGATCAACTGACGAGTCCGAACGTGTTTGGATTTTATGTCAGATTTACCGGCTTCTTTCTGCGATTGTAAACCTTAAACTTTCGCGATTTGAACACATAGTTATAAATATTAAAAAACGGGGCTTTTCGCGCCTAAAACATAAATCTTATTTACTCGACGTTTCGACCAAGTTCTGATAAAAATTAAAAATTAAATGAATTGAGGGTAGTTTCCAACGATCTCTCCTATAAATAGCAGTGGACACTCACAACATTCAGTCGTCTCGTGACCACAATCAATGCAACTTGGTCGAAACGTCGAGTAAATAAGATTTATGTTTTAGGCGCGATAAGTCCCGTATTTTAATATTCTTTCTGCGATGCTTCATAAGTTCCACCGACAACAGCCGTTATCATCTGCAGTGTATTCAGTTGAACGTCCGAGTTACTCGTCCGAGTAGTTCTGTCCGCCATCGGCCGACAAAATCGGTTTTGGTGTACGCGTACCGTTAAACTACCCACCAAACATAAACTATGTTACTTATGTTACCAATCGGTCCGCCGAGTTCCGTAAAGGTACGACCACACCGCCGCGTCCTCAAGATCGGCCGTTCGTCTGCTCATCAAGTAATTAACTGTACCTACAGTTAATTACTTGATAATACTGATTAATACTACCACTTTTGTAAGTTATTTAGCCTTGATTTATAAATGTTTATCGGTTTGAATGTCAAAGTGTCCAATATTTAATTGGACACTTTGCAAAGCATGCTTTAGATAGATAGATAAACTCTGAATTGTTACACCTTCTTAAAACTAACATAGTACATAGTACATAGTAAACTTAAAGATAATGAGTACAATGGGCGATCTTATTGCTAATAGCGATCTCTTCCAGATAACCTTAGGATGGATAGGATAGAACATGTGACTAATGACACAATGATTTATATCTATATGTAATAGACGCAGTGCAGTAATGTGCAAAATTGTGTATATGCAGAATTTTGTGTGTTCCTGTTGACGTCATCACTTACCATCAATCGAAGTAGGTATTGAACATGTCGAACTTGTCTTGTTACCCTATATCATAAATAAACTGGCCAAGTGCAAGTCGGACTCACACTCGTAGGGTTCCGTAATACAGTAAAGTCTTCTATAACTATGATTTTTCGCAGCTATAAATTTAACTTTGTTTTTCATAGTGTTTTTATGAAAAACTAAGTAATCTTTTCGGTCGCTATATCTCAAAAACTGCTGACTGTATCTTGTTCAAACCAATTTTCGTTGTAAGTTTTTATTGAGATCTACAGCATTTTTTTTTTTTTTTTTCACTCCCATACTTTTAAAGAAAGGCCAAGTCAAAAGTACTTATAACCGGCGAGCATGTATGAAGGCGCTCATGAAAGTGGACGGACAGACAGACAGACAGACATGACGAATCTATAAGGGTTCCGTTTTTTGCCATTCGGCTACGGAACTCTAAAAAACAAAAAGGTTCATACACAGTTTATTATTGTGGCAATGTGAAAAATTATCTGGCAAACAAATAATGTACGAATATGTATTAAACCACATTCATGTGCTTTATCATGTCGAACACGCGGTCATTTTGTTGTGCCTGGCTTGTAACTGCATGATGTTATTATATATTTAAATATTTTAATATTTATAAGCACCTCGGTATCACTCCGGAGTATTTTTTGTATTAACAAGTTGCGTGGTTTATACACATGGTAAGATTTAAAACACGTTAGACATATTTGATAAGTTGTTTTAAAATTTGTTTAAAAAACAGCTGATTTGTAAATGACGATTATTATTGGTAAAAAACTCATATATTTAAACGAATAATATGATTGTTTAAAAAACTAAAAGAACCGACGTCAAATGCCACGCTATTAATTTTCAGTACCAAGTTTGAGGTGTTTATCTCCATATCTCTGGAGATAATTATCAGATCTCGATAAAATTACTATGGTACCACCCTTGGGATCTCCATCTCTCTTTCAATAAAAAAAATAATCTAAATCGGTTCATAAACGCCGAAGTTATACGCGAGCACCCATAAAAAAAATATATACGGTTGAACTGAGAAACCCCCTCTTTTATTTTAAGTCTGTTAAAAATCTTGTACATAATATAGGTACACATAATATCAATCATCACACAATATAGGTACAGATACAGAACTAGATATTTAGCGTCCGGCTGCGCTGCGCGGCTTCTCGCTGCGCCAAGCAAATCCACAAGCATCGTTGTGTCGCGTCGTTTCTCAGTGTGAACTAACCCTTAGGGCCGGTTATCACTAAGACAAACCGTCTATTAAAACGGAGAGACGGCGGCCAGTTTTTTTACACAAGCACCAGCTGGCTCCGATCAGTTTGCGTTCAGTCAAAAAAAAAACCTGAATTTGCAGGGAATTCCCTCCTTATCCTGCATCACTATAGTAGAGTCAATTTAATAGATCACATTTGACACTTCATCAAAATTCAACAACGTGACCTTGTAATGAGGGGCACATAAAATTATTAATTATTTCAAAGTCAGAACTGCATAATTACTTAACATTTTTCAGTTACAAATACATATTTATTCTAATAATTACAAAAGAAAGCGTTTTTACGATATACATTGACTAATAATTCATTATAAACGTAATAAACATTTTTTGTTCTAAAAAACTAAACCTCAGTACAAGGTTACGTCAGTGAACACTTTTTCTTTATAAACACTAGGAATGCTACCAAAAAAATCAAAAGATTGATCAGTCGATAGGTTGAATCGAATGCAATGATTACTTGTGAAGGATGTTTAACTATAAAAATAACTATATAAAAATAATTAACACATAATATTATTCTTTGACTAAAAAAATACAAAAATAGTTGAATAGGAACTAAAATCAATAATAATTAATTATTATTGATTTTATTAAAAAATTAACGATAAACTACTAAACGTTAGATCCATAGGTACATATGAGTATGTTTTAAGGTTCCGTAGCCGAATGGCAAAAAACGGAACCCTTATAGATTCGTCATTTCTGTCTGTCTGTCTGTCTGTCCGTCCATATGTCACAGCCATTTAATTCTGAAACTGTTAAGACTACAGGATTGAAACTTGGTAGGTAGATGTATTCTGTAAACCGCTTTCCGATTTTTATACAAAAATAAAAAACATAAAAGTTTAAGGGGGGGCATCCCATACATGGAACTGACACAAAAAAAAAATTTTTTTCTTCAAACCTATACGTGTGGGGTGTCTATGGATAGGTCTTCAAAAATGACATTGAGGTTCCTAAGATCATTTATTCTCAAAGTCAATCATTCGAAAGATAGGTGCGTCTAAAGTGGTAAAATGTGTGTCCCCCCCTCTAACTTTTAAAGTATGGGAGTGAAAAATCTAAAAAAAATATATGCTATAGATCTCAATAAAAACTAACAACGAAAATTGGTTTGAACGAGATACAGTGAGCAGTTAGATATGGCGACCGCAAAGATAACTTTGTTTTTCATACAAACACTATGAAAAACAAAGTTAATTTTGTAGTTGCGAAAAATCATTGTTATATACTTAACTGTGTTAGGGAACCCTACGAGTACGAGTCCGACTTGCACTTGGCCAGTTTTTTATTTTATTGGGCCTTTTTCTACGGAGCTACATTCTAATCTATAAATACATATGAAATCGTTTAAATATGTACAATTTCCGATTTGTATAATTTATATTAGCGTGTCTTATCAATTTCATATTAACGCAAAATAAACAAGTAAACAAGTATAACACTGAATAATGTAAATACTAATTGTATTTCTCATTCAGAGCTGCCGGCAAATTGGTTATTTCGAATAACATCAAACTAACATCTTTCTTGTTTGTGTTGATGCGTATCGATTCATCAATAGAATCGATGTTTTTAAGCAAGTCACCTTACTATGAAGCTAATAATGACAAATGTCAAATGTGATCTATTAAATTGACCCTACTATAGGTGATACTATGCAGGGATCGCGGGGCAGGAGGGAGGAACATTGGTGCCGTCTCGTCATCAGATTCATTCACACTATATCCAATCCGGGCATTTAAAAAGCTCAGTGACAAAGCATCTATTTAGAAACCCGGATCTGTTCTGTTTCTCGGATCCGTCTAAATGTGAACAGTGTCATATTAATTATACTGCAATTGGCATATCCGTCTCTTTAGACGAACCGATAAAACAGTTCATTTGGTGAGAATGTGTCCTTACGATTCAATATAGCCCTTTGACAGACGGATGGACGGACTGACAGACAGACAGACACAATAAGGTCCCGATGGCACCCTGAGGGTATGGAACTTACAAAGAAAAAACAAACAAATGAATAAAAGTATCATGCGATGATTTAAAAAAAAACAGTATTTAATTTTTCTGAATGTTAGCAACAAAGATTCAAATTACAGAAAATAACCTTTAATATTTCTCTTATAATAATATTATAACTTTGCCCAATTTACTGGAAATTTAAAAATAAGGAAGTTTAATCGCCTTTTTCCTTCATGTAATCGGCTTAATTTTATCTTTTGCGTAATGAAAGAAAGGACAAGACATCTTCGTTACGATATCGCAAGTAATAATACCATTTATTTATAATTTTTTATATCTGATAGGTTTGTTTTGATAGGGTTCCGTTTTTTGCCATTCGGCTACGGAAACCTTATAGATTCGTCATGTCTGTCAGTCTGTCTGTCACAGCCACTTTATTCGGAAACTATTAGGACTACACAGTTGAAATTTGGTAGGTATGTAGGTGTATTAAGTGAACCGCTTTACGGTTAAATATATATTAAGGGGGGGCTCCCGATACATGGAACTGAAACAAAAAAATCAATTTTTTCATCAAACCTATACGTACGGGGTGTTTATAGATAGGTCTTTAAAAATTACATTGAGGTTTCTAATACCATATTTTCTCAAAGTAAATCATTTGAAAGATAGGCACCTCTAAAGTGGTAAAATGTGTCCCAACTAACTAACTTTAAAAATAAGGGAGTGAAAATTCTAATAAAAAATCATGTTGAAGATCTCAATAATTTTTTTTAACGAAAATTGGTTTGAACGAGATACGTTCATCAGTTTTTGAGATATAGCGACCGCAAATATAACTGCTATTATATTAGACCGCCTGGTGGTAAGCAATGATGTGGATAAAAATCACACTGAGCCCTTGCGTGTTAGTGGTGGTCTAACTCTGAATTTTATATACTCCTGAACTTTTTTCCCTTGGGGAAACCAGATAGACATACTGATCTCCACCAAGGAATGGAATTACTTGCCAGTGTGTGTATTGCCCCATAAGTACGTCTTCTAATCCTGAGTGAACAGTGGCATCTTCTAGTAAAGCGTGTTACATCATAAATTGCATCGTCACTTGCCATCAATTGACACAAAGGTTAAATTTCATCAAGCGTAAAAATAATACTGTGTTTTAGAAGCAGGTGACTTCACTATAGTATATTATGCCGTTATCACTTCCAACGTACTCGGTTCTATAAAACTTACTTTCCCGTACTTATTTAATATGCCAAACATTGACATTACGTTGTAAACATTTATTAATTTATACATCGACGCAGGTAAAAGCCCCTTTCCCTAACGTGTGTTTGACGAGATTGCGTGTGATTTCACAGGGTTTCACCCCGTTTCGAGGGGCTTTGGCTGGGCTTTCATCATAATTGACACATTGATCCTTTGTAGTGAATTTGATCAGGGCACTGTGGTGTACCGTTGCGCATTGTCGGACCGGTGGAGCTAAATATTATAGCTATTCTTGTTTACTTTAAGGATATACAAATATAGTACGGTCAACGTACATAAATCCTAATTTTCTCGCTCACGGCGCGTTTGTTGTGCTCGCTTCGTAATCGATTTATTATACGCATACTTTTTACATTTAATCAATCAGGGTTGAATGATCATTTATCATTCAATCAGAGCGGTTTAACTAACTCTCCCGAATTTTCCTGTCATATTAATATGTTAGTTTTATCATTTTTACTGTGTCAGGACTTACACACCTTACTTACCTCACACCTTACAAGTATTATTATTATTGTCAATAGATTTGTGTAATAATCTAAACATTTATACACAAATACACTTTGAGTGATATACTTATGGGCTATAGGCACCTACTCGTAAAAGTCGTCATAAGGAAGAGGGCGGTAGCGGTGGTTTACTTCGACCAAAATATTTTAATTTGGTCGAAGGTGTTCTACACCGTTGATGGTTAGATATTGATAAGTATCATCATCATCAGCCTATCTCTGTTTACTGCTGGACATAGGCCTCACCTATGGCACGCCACTGAGCTCGATCTTCAGCTCTCATGCTTCAACTTCCAGTTCAGCTTAATGGTTAAGTATATCTAGAGCTAAAAGAAACCTTTGCCCATTAGTAGGTTGTAAATAGCTAAAAGAAACCTTTGCCCATTAGTAGGTTGTAAATAGCTGATATATACGTAAATAGAAAGTCGTTATTGTGGTATAAACATGCATAAATATATTTTTTTTATTTGCTGGACAGGCGCTTGACCACCAACTCACGCGATGTCAATGAGTCAGAACAGGCTCAGAACAAGTGGTGTAACTAGAGAAAGCTTTTACCATAATCAGTGAAGGTGCTGGACAGCCGATTTTATTCGAACCCAAAAAAGGCAACTATTCTTATAAGTCTTTGAATTAATTCTATTTGCATCGGAAAAATAACAACGCGTTCGGAACACATACTAATTACAAAGATCTACCAACTAATGCAGTAAAAGACATACATTTGCCAAACACCTCGTATAGCATAAATGCACTTTCAATAAATAACACCCAGTCTTTCTACATGTCGGAAAACAGAGTAAATTTTTCGATTTAACCCGTCCTAATGGCATGAATATTTTGCTTTACCCGCAAGCGATGGCCTGTCAGAATTTCGCGGATGTCCATTGAGAGACCACTGATTCTGACAGCTAGAAAGCTTTCCCCTTTTATGTTATTTTTATCAAAGTATTTTGTTAGGCAACTTTTTTTAAACTAGAATCTTGTTTATTTTTTTTACAAAATAGTAATAATTATGTTCTATGAACTTTCATTTAGCTTGCTACGTGAATTATATGCTACAAGTTTTTAGCTTATGTGTGTTTGCGTTTATTTACGTATACTCCATCGTAGTATTAAAGCTACTTATTCAACTATTATTATAGAAAAATATAAAAGAGAATGGATAAAATTTGGAATGAGTATGTGAAGCCTGAAAGTGGCACCAGTGACAGAAAAGTTAAGAAGCAATAAGCTAGCCTGGTATATTATGAGAAGAAGTGAAGTCCACGTGACCAAAAAGGCAATGGACATGAAAGTGGAGCCGTTCACTTTATATAGAGGACGAGGAAGACCGAAAAAAGTGTGGATGGACTGTGTGTGATAGAAGATAAGGATGTAAAAGAAGTGGATGCGGTAATGAGTGAGGATAGACCCAAATGCACGGACTCCACTTAAGTATATCATAAAGATTAAGTAAGTTGCATATTGCATTATCGATCCCTGAATGGGCACCAAAGTAATTAACTTTTATCATCATCGTCATTATCAGCAGGTATCAGTCCACTGCTGGACGTAGGCCTCCCCCAAGACACGCCACTGAGCCCGGTCTTCGGCTCTTTGTTTCCAGTAACTGCCCACCGCTTTGCGAATGTTGTCGCTCCACCTAGTCACAGGGCGTCCTACTCTACGTTTGCCGATTCGCGGTCTCCACTCTAGAACCAGTCTGCCCCAACGGTTATCGGTCCTACGGCAGATATGACCAGCCCACTGCCACTTCAATTTTCTAATCCGCTGAGCTATGTCGATCACTTTAGTTCTCTGGCGAATTACTTCGTTCCGGATTCGATCCCGCAGAGAAACACCGAGCATAGCTCTCTTCATAGCTCGCTGAGCGACTTTAAACTGGTGGACTAGTCGAACCGTGAGTGTCCACCAACTTTTATCAATTGTGTAAAATATTTAATTCATTTCTAAAGAAATGACTTACTTAATTATAATTAAAAGTCTCATTGTATCCTGCTAATCTAGAAAGCAAGAAAGATATTATCCCCGAGTAAGGTACAATATTAATAAAAGTGCGACGTCCAGTTTAAAATTAACTACCAACTCTCCCACGACTTTGTAGGTAAGCTTAAGTCGTAAGTAAGCTAGTCAGCGGCTTAAGCTGCAAACGAATGCCACTTATTGTTTATATACAAAATTGTTTTGTTTTTGTTCTATGTGTTACACGAAAGAAGTAGTCTCTGCATACCCCATCGGGAAAAAGGCGTGATTGTATGTATGTTTGTAACACGAAATTGGTAGTCTGATAGTAATAAACAAACAGTTAAAGTTTTATGCGTTTATATTTAAGTTTAAGGCGGCAATAGCCCAATGGATAGGGTGTCGGACTGGCGATCGAGAGGTCGTGAGTTCGATGCCCACTACATACATTGCACTATTGACGTGAAACCACTCCAGACACAAGCATATTTAGCTTAGTTGGAGGGGTTAACAGGAATACTAGTCATGTGCAACCCACATTTTGAGTAAACTTTTATAAAAAAAAAAAAATTAAAATAAAAAAATTATAAAAAGTTTACCTTTGGTCTAATAATAAGTGTCTAATTGAGCGTGATTATAAATATGTTTTTTTTTTCTATGTATTTAACACTTATAAACCGGCTGTAACTACTGTGACAGTACCAATTTTCAACAGGGTATATCCACAGGGTATATCAAATAAGGCTTACAGTTTTAACAATATTAGTGAAAGTGCGCAGTGACGGATGCTTTGTGCATAATGAAAAGCGGTTACAAAGCGTGTCTGCTAATCGATAATTATTTAAACTACCAGACTTGGTTTTAAAAAAGTTTTATTCAACCAATATAACCACTAGTCTAGATTGAGCCTGTTTCCAATCTAATAGAAGTAGTTATTCTTTGGGTATCTGAGAGAAATCGCTTTTAATTCTATTAAAAGCAATTTCTAAAAGAAATCACAATTCAGAGCTATTTTTATTTGCATTAGAGTACCTACGTTTTTTTTTATGTGACACACAAGTAAACGGTCCGTCCACTTGATGAAAAGTGGTCACCGTCTGAACTTATGACTACTTCTTATGAACACCTAGAGGTATAGCCGGCGCGTTGTCTAACTTTTGTTAAAATTATTCTATATCACCTCTCTTACCACGTTTCTCGTTACATAATGAAAAACATTAGATAGTGGTCAAACGCTTGCTTATCGACTAGATAGTTTAAAAACTAAAACAACGGACTTTCATGCCCCGCGAGTCAATTTCAGTAGCAAGTTTGAGACGTTTATCGTCATATCTCTGGAGATACTTATCAAATCTCAATGAAATTACAAAGGGACCACCTAGGAAATGTACCCTACCATTAAAAAAAATAATCATTCAAATCGGTTCACAATTGACGGAGTAATCACGTAATGATAAGACGAATTGGGAACCTCCTTTTTGGCAAAACTGCAAAGTTCTGTGTCTAAATTTAGACTTCAAAATACTGTGACCCCCTGTCACCTATCATCCACTTTATTTAGATATATCTCTAGAAACACAAGTACTCAACAAAAAGACATGACAAAACCCGGTTTATTCTAGTTTAAAAGAACATTCTCAGTGAGTTCACGTAACAACTACGGTAATTAAAAAGTGCCGCGTCTTCTTTTGAAACTTTAATTACGTCAAGTTCATTAAAATGGAGCTCCTCTGTCCAACTTCGTTTTCACACGGACTATGGAACGTAGTATGATAATAACTACTTTGAATAAACATATTAAACTTTTTTTGTTATTTTAACGCGTTTTCGTGATTTAATTATGTTTTGTGAGTGTTGTTTTTGTTACATCGTTGGCTTTGTGATGAATGTAATGGAATAGAAGCTGAATGGTTTACAATTTAGCAGATATAATATGTATGTATATTTTATTATTATGCTGTGTTATTTTATTGAAGTAAAACTTCTTTAATGCGCACTGGGGTAAACATGCAACGGAATTGACGTACGCATAAATCTAAATTGTCAATACTTCAATGTGAAGGAAGTTTCACTTCTAATGCATAGCTTTCTACACTTTTAAATTTATATCTTATAGGCTAGCGTTTGTGTAATATGTCGCCGAGTGGTAAGGATGATGTTGCCGAAGATGGTGAACACGCTAGGCCTTGAATATTCATAGATATATGGAGATAAACACCTCAAATTTGATACTGAAAATTAATAGCGCGGCACTCTCTCTTATTAACTCTCAAAGGCTGTGTGCTGCTAGAACACCTTAAGGTTGTGGCGGCAGATTTTCTAAGCAATTTTTTTGTAGCAAGTCAGGCAGAATATCGATATAATACGCTCCTACCACCGTAAATAATAGAATAGAATAGAATTATTATTTATTGTACACCAAAATAAAACATACAGAAAATATTTTAAAACGAAACAATAGTACAATGGTACAAATACAATGCGCGGTCTTTAGCGGTCAAATTTTTGAAGACTTGCGGAGACTAGGCTTGTCTAATCTATTTGATGCAGGGAGATCGATCCAAGGCGAACAGCTTGCATCGAGAACGATTTGTTGTAGAATAGTGACGTGTAAGGATATTCATAAATATTTAATTGAAGAGTATACTGGGAATTTAACGAGGAGGATGGGACTTTGAAAGATAAGCAAATTCAAAGTGCTCTTTTAAGTAGGATGGAGTTGAATTCAATATGCTCCATAATAAACTCCTTTTAGGATATTCAAAACAGTTGGAGTTCAAATTTTAGTTTTACTAGCATTTATTAAGTTTTCCGTGTTAGTTATGTATGTTTGTGTTTGTCAAATATTGGAAGCTAAATTTGATATATACGTGCGTATCTTCGGTGACAATGCAACTACGAATAAGTAATAAGTCAGGAAGTCTAATTCAGAACAAATTCCACACAAAAAAGGGGCCCTTCTTCAAACCAAAACGACGTAGATTCAAAATAAGAATTACTTTCGATGTTACACATGCTTGGTGATTGGTTTAAATTCGGAACGAAAGCAGGGATTGGTTCGCGCATGTGCTGCAATGTCTGCTATGACAGCTGGACAAAATGTCTGACAAATGACGAGCTGGACACGACTTTTGTTGCGTCATTTAATGGTGCAGCCGGGCTTTAGTGTCTAGAACTCCGCAAAGGCAAATAGTAGAACAGTAGAATTTGAGCTACTACTTGTGTTGAGGTGGGTGAGAGAGGTGATTGTGTCGTACTTCATAGCAAAGGTTAATTTTTGACACCAAATAAACGCTTTAATCATTTGGAGCCGTAGGAGCTAAAACCGACAATAAGCTGCTAGGTTATCTGCATCTTTAGAGCTCTATTTTATTCACAGATTATAAAAAAGAACAAGGTATTGTTTTTTACCGACTTCAAAAAAAGGATGAGGTTTCTCAATTCGACCGTATATATAATGTTATTATTTTATGTGTGTTCGCGGATAACTTCATCGTTTAGGAACCGATTTTGATTTTTCTTTTGTTTTTGGCGAAAATGAATATCCATAGTGTGGTATTATGGTAATTTCATCGAGATCCGATAAGTGTCTCCATAAATATGTCGATAAACGTTCAAACTTATAACTGAAACTGACTCGCGCGGCATGGAAGTCGGTTGTTTTAATTTTTCAACTATCTTACAATGGAATAAATTACATTAATACATTTTTATAACATGAAGAAGAAAAGCAATGCATCAACTGTTTCTTATACCAGTCAAAAGGGCTGAAAATTGACTAACATTTTATAGAAATTTGTTCAATACCTACCACTGAAATACCGTGTTGCGAGTAATCCATTACAGAGGAACAATGAACCCACGATGCGCAAACACCGCAACGGCTCTGACCTGTACAAGCAAATTAGTATTTAGTTGAGGAACTTTTCAGCTGTCATATAGGTAACTAGTAAACCTTGGTGTACTAGTTACTAGTATCGTAATCTATGTCAATTGTGAGCCTAACATTAGCTCGATTTTAGATCGACCTCGATCGACACGAGTATAAAACAAATTCGAGAAAAAGGGTAAGCAATAGTCTGATGTAGATCTTCTTTAATACCCGCCGCAAAAAGAAGGGATGTTATAAGTTTTATGTGTGTATCTGTGTATGTGTGTGTCTGTTTGTACCATCGTAACGCCCAAACGGATGAACCCATTTGGATTTAGTTTTTTTTGTTTGATAGGTGTCTTCATCGAGGGTTTTCTTAGCTTTGATTCATGAAAATCCGTTCAGCTGTTTGAAGCTGATGAGTTTTTTAGGGTTCCGTACCCAAAGGTAAAACGGGACCCTATTACTAAGACTCCGCTGTCCGTCTGTCTGTCTGTTTGTCTGTCTGTCTGTCTGTCTGTCTGTCTGTCTGTCTGTCTGTCTGTCTGTCCGTCTGTCACCAGGCTATAGCTCATTAACCGTGATAGTTCGACAGTTGAAATTTTCACAGATGGTGTATTTCTGTTGCCGCTAGAACAACAAATACTAAAAAGAAAATAAAGTTAAAAATTAAATGGGGTCCCCATACAAAAAACGTGTTTTTAAACGCCATCTATCTAATTAGTTTCGGCAAAATGACATAGATGGCGCTAGTAAACGAGCCCCGTCTTTTTAGATCGCGACCAAACCAAATATTCTTGGTAATATCAATTAATCAAATATATGAGGTTGAAACTCTGTTATGTTTCGTATTGTACGGAACCCTCCCTAAGTGTGCGATAAGAGACGAGATGCTGACTCGCACTTAGCCAGTTTTATTTCTAGTTGATAACGCTATGAAATCAACTTTTATAGGTTTGAAGAAGTCGATTCAATCTCAATTTATCTTCTGACATTAATTATTTACAAAGTGGTCTAAAATAGAATTATGCTTAAAAAGAAGTGGGTACGGCAAACAAATAGGCTATAAAAACCTAGAAAAGGTTTCAATATGTATACTATCACTACACAGCACCGTTTTTCACCAAAAGCAATCAATATTTTTAATACTACAACGGATTTGTAGGAAACCTTTATCAAGTCGATGAACGAACATATTTGGATAAAATTTGGTGTAACTACAGAAATCATTCGAACCAGTTCTAATCACCGATGCCATTTTTCATAGCTGGTTACTCGGCGCGGGCAAAATCGTGGTGTTGGTTTTGGGTGCAGCGCAGTTAATTTAATTAAACTAGATACACTGCCTAAAGCTTTTAGAAATATTAGTTTTCAATGTGATTATTACAAAAAAAATTAATTTAGGCTACAGTGTCACTAGCAATCCATCAAAGAGAGTTGTACACACAATGTGTTCATTGCACCGTGCCTGGGAGGCTACCACAGAGTTTTATACATTCATATTTCAGTCTCAGACTGTATGGTAGGCTATTAGAGATATTTTGTTGTGGTGAACTTTATCGCAATTAGGTATTTTATCTTTTGAAAATGCTCGACAAGGTGACAATGACGTGGTATAGAGCGCAGACGATAATAAACCACATAGGACTTATTTTCAGAGAAACACCTTTCAGTTTTGGGTATTGTTCAACTAAATATATGCGCAGCTAACATAATAGTTATAATATATTATGTAGTACGCACAAGGTACCTACCTTTCCAAGTAAACGGTATAGTCAGATTACGTTTCAAGGTACGTAATATCCGAGTTTTGCCAACAATATCCTCGTATCTGGAGCTCGTATTACGCGTTGCTATTTTAACGTTTTAATTAACTCCTTATTTTCACTGGAGTCGAAATTAATACTAATTATCTAATTCAAACGCAATGTTAAAAGGCAAGATCAAAGAGCGACTCCTTTCTTCTATCTCGCATAACTTGTTAAGTAAATTACTTCAAGTGGAAGACTGGGTAATTAAAAGGTATTGGAATATCATAATTATTTTACATTATTTTGAGGTTATTTAAAGCTAAGATACCGAGCATTTTGCGTATATTATATTGAGACGGAGACGTTCATTAGTTTTCAATTTTGTACTACATATTAAAAAGTTTATGATGTTTTCAATATAGCTGATAGGCTAACATTTGATCACTGTTTCGCCTGGTGGTAAGCGATGATGTGGTCGAAGAAGGTCAACACGCTAGGGCAATAAGTTATTTTTCAAAAAAAATAAAACCAACTTCATAACCACAAAAAGGCACTCAAAAGCGAAAAATAATTTACTTAAAATTATTATAAGCGTTACCAAATTCTCTATTTGAAGTCGGTGCCAGCCAAGTCTAATAGATAGTAGATAGATAATACCTACATGTATCTACCTACTTACTAACCTACATGTACCTACTTACTACTGCTACATACATAGTATCTATCTAATATCCAATAGACTTGGCTGGCACCGACTTCAAATAGAGAATTGGGTAACGCTTATAATAATTTTAAGTAAATTATTTTTCGCTTTTGAGTGCCTTTTTGTGGTTATGAAGTCGGTTTTTTTTTTTTTTTAAATAACTTATTTTACCCTTTTTAGTGCAAAAAAAGTTTTAATGAAATTACATGCATCTATTAAAATTCGTGTCTGGGCCGTTATACACTGACGGATATATACTTTTTGAAAATTTCAAGTATGTACCTATAACGGTTAAGAAGATACAGATCTGTAAAGTGCGCACATATAGACACACAGACGGACGGACGGACGAAATGTCCAAAATAACCCTGTGCAATTAAAGCATCTGACATACACGATAATTAATTGTCTATTTTATTATAATAATTCCAAATACTTTTATAACACGGACTAGTTGTATTCCAAAATGAATATTAAAAAGTATTATTTGCGGTTATTAACATTAATTGCCGCCATATGGCCAACAGAGTACTGAATCACTCTACTACGTTATAAGAGGCACTTCCCTATATTGTGGATACCCGAATTATGAAAGCACTGTGTAGCCAACCTAACAACGGAAAGTATTATTTACGTAGTAACTATTATATAATATGTGGTTTTATGCTTATAATTTTTTTTTGCTGTGTTGATTGGTACAAAGTACGTTCATAATTCTGAGTTATTTAATTATGTATGCAGTGTCGCGGGACTGAAATGGCCGCCATCTTCGCCAAATGTCATGTCATGTCAAAAAATATTAGGTATGTTTAAAAAAGTTTGCCCGGTAGAACATTCCTGTGAAGACAAATTATTTATATTTATATATCATTATTTATTATAATTATTAATATATAATTATTTATTGAGGGCCCGGTGGCGTAATTGGGAGAACGGTCGGCTTTGATGCCGTGGTACCGAGTTCAAACCGCCGTGCACCAATGAATTTTTCTATCGAAAAATATATGTGCGCTTCTCACAGTGGCCCTCCGGTCAAGGAAAACATCGTTAAGAAACCAATAACCCCCGCATGGTGGTAGAACATATCTAGTGTCTGCCTGGCCAGCTACCACCCTCAAGTCAGAAAATCTGTCGCCAAACATCTAATGTGTTCCGGCAGCTATCCTTGAGAGCCAGTTCCCATTCTAGTCCACTTCTCTATCTTCGACCGCATCATCACTTAGCAACAGGTGAGATAGTGGTCAAACGCTTGCCTATAAGATATAAAAAAAATTATCCCCACCTTTATTTCTATCTCGCTCACAGTTACCGTAAGAATATCTTATATGCAATAGCAACCTCCATTGTGTGTAATCTTCTTGGGACTCTTCTACTAAAACTAGTACATTCTCCTATGTTTGAGGTATTTATGTCCATATCTCTAGTGATACTAATCAGATCTCGATAAAATTAAAATGGGACCACCTCGGAAACGTATCCTACCTATTAAAAAAAGAATCATTTGAATCCGTTCACAATTAATGGAGAAATCGCGTAACATACACAAAAAAAAAAAATAACATACAG
Source organism: Cabera pusaria (assembly GCA_954871355.1). Lineage (NCBI taxonomy): Eukaryota > Metazoa > Arthropoda > Insecta > Lepidoptera > Geometridae > Cabera > Cabera pusaria. The sequence continues at coordinate 23,093,730 of OX940888.1, forward strand.
ACGAATTGAGAACCTCCTCCTTTTTTGTGAAGTCGGTTAAAATCGACAAATCAGTGACTAATTGAAAAGGTTTTTGCAACCAAATAACCCACGTATTGATCAAAGTTCACAATTTGAAATGAAGCTTCAAAATGTGATTATTCGTGACATTTTTGGATATGGCTGACATATTATGTTTTTTTTACATTTTCATCTCCTATATTCCTTCCTATACTCCTTCACTATGTCAAAAAATTTCCAAAAACTGAATCGACACAGAAAATCCCATATAATTCGATCATTATATTGAATTTATTTCAATCAGCAATCGGCAGTTTGCAGCTCAAACTTTTCACGAGAATCTATTAAGAAATGTGACCTGTAGAGAAAAAAACAGCCTAATGAACAGTTTTCACTATATAGGTAAGTGGGAAGAGGTCTTTAATTTTCATTTTATGTACACAATCATTGTGTTGATTCAGTCACCTTAAACCATTACCATACAGTAGGTCACTAATACGTTTTGGCTGGCTAATTACTCCGTCTCTTGTGCAAAGAGCCTTGGCACATCTATATTAACTGCCTCAGCGTATAAAAGCGCCTTAATATTGAGTTTGCCACTTTCAACCCTTCATTTTACCACATATTCAAAAACGATGTGATGAAAGCTCTTAATTAAACGCTTTTCATTAAAACAATATATAAACAAGTCCCGAGTCAAGAGCATTAATTGAGACTCACAGACATTTACTGCCACCGCAAATTATGATCGTTATCGTACAATCAAAATATGCTAAATTGCGCGTTATAGGTTTAAAATATTTAATGTATATGAATAATACTTTAATTACTGTTTAACCGGCAAACTGAACATGATAAGGTCAAAGTCGCTAGTGATGTGCCTCTTCGGCGCGGTTTCGACGAGATCCGTACTCCTACAACAAAGCGAGTACGCGTGAATATTTTTATATCAGTCACTCTTTTTGATTTTAAACGAAGGTTAACCTTTTAGTTATCTCACGAAACAAGCTACATCGTTTATTTCAAACTTTTCTTTCATAAAAACACATTTAAAAAATGCCAAACGGTTTACCCGTTTTCAAGTTATGGCGTGACCAAGAGAAATAGGGATTCATTTTTAAAAGACCCAAAAAACCATATTGATTTTCAGACTTTATTATCCTATTTCAATCTTTTAGGGGTGGAATTTCAAATGAGCCTAAAACTAGTGTTTACTTATTTATTTACAGAAGTATTTCTGTGAAGTTTCGAATAAATAAGATCGTGTAAAAAACTAAAAAGAACCGACTTCAATGCTGCGCTATTAATTTTCAGTACCAATTTTGAGGTGTTTATCTCCAATTATGTCTACAGGGTGATTGATTGTATGTGATTTGTTGATGATGTTATGTATTTTGTATATTTTTGTTTTGTAATTTGTGTATTAATAATGTATTGATATAATATGTTTGTCGTGATATTATATGTATTATTAAGTTAAGATTGTGTAATATAACAATTTATTTTGGAGGATTTATTTATCCAATCGCATAGATTGACATATTACACCGACTCCACCCAAGTGGGATACGGATAGAAAAATGATGTTAATGTTTTATTTCTTTAATTTTTTTTTATTAATTTTGAGTTTTTTAAATAAATAAATATATATATTTATATTTAACCAAACAACTACTTTAAAAAAGTGAGATAATAAGTGAGGACCTTAATGAGGTGAGTTTTGGAAAATTCATTCTTGATGGATACCTACGACAAACAACTACCTGCATACCAAATTTAGCACATTTCGTTTAGTGGTATGAGCTGTGTGTTGGTAGATCAGTCAGTCAGTCAGTAACGCCTTTGTCTTTTATATACATACACAGATATTGCTAGCATTTCGCCAATGAACTCAATGCTATGATATAAATAAACTTCACAATAACTTCGACTAAATTGCCATAACTAACATGCAGTTAACGAAGTGACGCCGTATCTTCGCAATAATGTGTATCGCCTCCAACCAAGTTTGAAATATAAATTGGCGAGAATATGGATTACGTTTCTGCATTAGATGCATATAAATGCTGCGAGAGATAGCTCTCGCAGCATTTATAAAATTAAAATAGACTTCTAGTCATAGGACTAGAAGTCTATTTTAAATTGCATCTTACAAAATATTATGATAGACTTCAATAAGACTAACGATACTTATACTACGATTCTTATCAATATAAGAATCGTCTATCAATCAACCTTTGTTAAATAGAAGTTTCATTATCGATAAGCAGGCAACAAAAAAAACTGGCCAAGTGCAAGTCGGAATCGCACTCGTAGGGTTCCGTAATACAGTAAAGTACTATATAACTATATGTATAATGTAAAACTATGATTTTTCGCAACTAAAAAATTAACTCTGTTTTTCATAGTGTTTGTATAAAAAAAGTTATGTTTGCGGTCGCTATATCTCAAAAACTGCTGACTGTATCTCGTTCAAACCAATTTGCTTTGTTAGTTTTTATTGAGATCTACAGCATATATTTTTTTTATATTTTTCACTCCCATACTTTAAAAGTTAGAGGGGGGACACACATTTTACCACTTTAGACGCGCCTATCGTATCAAATGATTGCTTTGAGAAAAAATGTTTTTAGAAACCTCAATGTCATTTTGAAAGACCTGTCCATAGACACCCCACACGTATAGGTTTGAAGAAAAACATTTTTTGTTTCAGTTCCATGTATGGGATGCGCCTCCCCCCCCCCCCCTTAAACTTTTATATTTTTTATTTTTGTATAAAAATCGAAAAGCGATTTACAGAATACATCTATCTACCAAGTTTCAATTCTGTAGTCCTAACAGTTTCAGAATAAAATGGCTGACATACGGACGGACAGACAGACATACAGACATGACAAATCTATAAGGGTTCCGTTTTTTGGCATTCGGCTACGGAACCCTAACAACGGGTTGCACTTCAGGAGTGCCAGCAGAGTTGAAAACTTGAACACGTCATTTTTGAATATTTTGGAATGACACATTGCGCAAGCGCCCTGCGCTCCTTCTTACTAATTTTCGATCAGGACACGTCACATGATGCGAATTTAACATTTTTTACCCATTACAAAGTTGAAGTTTTCACTTCAATAATTTGTTTTATTATATTGGGTAATTGTCACCCTCGGTAGTGTGATTTTTAACCACTAGAACTCGAAGTCACTTCAGTCTTGGTCCTAGAATAGTACGATGACCATTGGTGGTAGGATTTGGCCAAATCTCAAGCTGCCCACCGTGAAAATATGAGTCGACAATTGGATCACCAGGTTCCAGCATGGTGTTTGAGCCCTGCCAATTTCGTGGACCATGACAATAGAATACGTAGATTATATGAAAAAAGAACAAGCACCTAAACACAATGGCTTGCTATCATATCAGCCGATGGTTGCAACATGTGCCTAAAAGAAAATGTCAAAATCCTGATTACTCCCGGTCCGATGACTTTAAGCTCACCTCAACTTCACCACCAACTCGCACGTCTGTTTTAACATTGACTTTCCAGCTTAACTGTACCAATATTAAACAAAATTATAGTAAATTTGAAACACGAGTAAGTTTCAGTCCGAGCCAGCATGTGTTCAATGAAATATTCATGAGCGGGACCAGAACCGGGACGTGTCCGCTATGTGCAGGTGATCCGGCTGACTTCCTGTTTTACTGCCCGATGTTTGTAGCTTGGACGTCGAAACGTTAGTTAGATATCATGTTGCGCTGACCTATTGTTGATTTTGTATAAGGCTTCTAGATATGACCTAGCTTGAAATGATTTGTGCAGATGTTGTGCAACATATTTTTGTACTCCTAGGAGCTATTAATTTTCTTGAGGTAGTCAATAACTGGATATTGAGTTTTTGGCTGTAAATCGCAAATGTTTTTAACCGACTTCAAAAAAAGGAGGAGGTTTCTCAATTCGACCGTATATATATTTTTTTTTTATGTTTGTTCGCGGACAACTTCGTCGTTTATAAACCGATTTTGATTATTCTTTTTCTGTTCGAAAGGAGATATCCCAAGTGTGGTACCATGGTAATTTTATCGAGGTTTGATAAGTACATCCAGACATATTGAGAAAAACATCTCAAAATTGGTACTAAAATTGAATAGCGCGGCATTGAAGTCGGTTCTTTTTTAGTTTTTAAACAATATTATAGTTTTTTTTTGTCACCTGGTGGTATAAGTTGATGTAGCCGAAGATGTTGAATACGCTAGGCCTAAAATACTTACTCTCAAGGGTTGTGTAGTGCCGGAACACCGTAAAGGTTATAGCGGCAAATTTTCTTCTTGATTATGGTAAGATACTTTTTGGTAGCAAGTCAGGCAGAACATTGATATAATTATGCTCCTACGATTGTTGTACTTTTCCATCCACAAGCAGTTTGCTCTATAAGTTAAAGTTAAGGTTATTATTATGTAGGTGAATATACTTTTAACCTAACCTAAACTGCCATATTAATTGAAGAATATTTATTTATTCATTCAATATTATATTCATAGTAGCTTACGGTGGTCTCACCAAATACGAAATTTAAATGTACAATAATATAAATAAATCGTCCGAAATATTTGCGCAGGCTCAGACAGAGATGACTTTCATGCCAGTATTAGAAACACGGAGAATAGACTCTACTCTTGATTAGAAAGAAGACGGACTCGCTGCTAAGGAGGCTTCGAGACAGTCTTAACAGCATTCTAAAAACAATAGCGGACGGAGAGATACAATTCGCCTGTCATGGTGCGCTTTGTGCATGTACTGGTTGAAAAAAAGCGATCAGTTTATGTGCAGAGTGCACTGTGGCGGGTGGTTTGTTCTCCTCTTTATACATTTTTAATTTTGCTCGTATAAATTTGTACTAACCTATTCCTAAGCGAATTAATTACTAACAAATGGATATGTCGTATCTGAAAATTAATAATATTGAATTGAATTGAAAATACATTTAATTATAATTTAAATTATCTTCCGCATATCAATCAGGCCCCTCATTGGTAGCACGCCAGTTCATGATTTATATTCGAGCCTTGCATCTGCACACACAGCTCATAAATTTGCTTCACTCGAGCAGCGCTGCCCGTTCGATTTACGAATACCGATGAGCGTTGCCAATATGGCGGCACTTCCATGCAGATTTGGTCTGATACTGATTTTTGGGATTTGTGTTGGGAATCAAATACATCGTAGGTAAAAATCCCAAAAATCTGAAATAAGAATTAGGGTATAATGCAATGCAATACCAAAACTTTTTAATGATTACAATATTATACAAAATGTACAAAAAACCGATAGAAAAAGATGCAGTAACAAGGTAATACAATCGGCTGTCTTATCACATGTAGAAATATCTCTTAGACAACCTTGGCATGGAAAGTAGCATAAAATAAAAAATAAAATACTGGTAAGCACTGCATGCTTCGTAACATATTTATTTAATAATAGGTATATTTTTACTAATAAAACATAGGCTACAAAATGTCTTAATAATGCTTACTCTAGGTACAATCTGCGATGATACATACTTCACTTTAGTAGTGGTAGGACTTCTGCTAGTCCACCTGCAGCGGTACCACCACTTTGGCTTTATTAATTTTCAGCCGTAAAATAGGAATTTTTTTTGGCTGATATTGCGAGGTTTCCAGTAAAATTACAGGGCATGTGGGACTCAACATCCTTATGTCTCAAGGTAACAGGCGCAGTGCAGTGAAATGTAAAATTCTGGCAGTCCAGAATTTTGCATGCCGCTGTATCTGTAACAAGTAGATGTCATCGCTTACCATCAGACAAGCGTCGTGCTTGTCCTGTTACCATATATCATTAAAAATATCAGTAAGGCCACCTTCACCAAGATAAAATATCAAGAAGAAAGTCAGCATCTATTACAAGTCTTACTTTTAATTAAAACCTTATCCCCACTTCATTACTAACAAAAAGCTAGGTCAGCTAAGTTTAATGAATTCCCGTGTATCCCCGAAGCCCACAGAAGGCCACGATATAAACTTTCTATTTCACCGGATAAAGGTAAAACGGGTCGCGTCGCATTCATCTTTTCACTCTTCTATCTACAGAATAAGCTAGGGCTTACTTTGAAAATGGTGCCTCGAGCGAATACACTAACAGGGCTGCCTCCGCAATGGTAAGTATCCATTCAGTAGTGAAGAGTGCATACTTGTCAAAATTGTTCTGCGATATCTCAAGGTATTATCGTTCACCGTCTGTTTTATTTGTTGACCAACTACACAATTGGGAATGTGGGAGTGTATATATATTTTTTTTAATATTTTATAGGCTAGCGTTTGACCATTATCTTACCTGTTGGTAAGTGAACATGCGGTCGAAGATGGTAAGCACGCTAGGCCTAGAATAGGAACTGGCTCTCAAGGACAGCTGCCGAAACACATTAGATGTTTGACGACAGATTTTCTAACTTGGTAGCTGGCCAGTATGAGTATATATATATTGTATTAATATTATTTAAGGATCATGGACCAAAGTTGAGTAATTTGGGTCATTTGGATGGACGAAGTTCTGGTGGTTGTATATAGATTACAATGTAATAATGTACAGCTTTGACATGATACGCAGCATGACAGCAGAGTCTCAGTTGTGTTGCGTTGGAAACCTTTAGATACGGAATCCTAATAACGATTTTACTATAGATTTTACTATATTTAGATTTTACTATAGGGATTTTACTATATATATATACTATATCACCCTAGGCGGACTAGCAAACAAACTACCACTAGAAAAGAATAAGGTACATTTCATTTATTTCAAACTATATACTATACCTCTATATCCATAGGTATGCGAGGATACGGGATGAAAATGACGAACGAATAAATGTCGATATTGCATTATCACATGAGAACACTGCCTAAGTATCGTGCACTTATGTACCTTTAGTACGAGTTTTCACACCAAACTCGATATCGTATATCGAACAAATTTTGTATGAAAAACAGTACAGCGCCTCTAGTGGTTACTACACTTCACTAAATTGAGACCAATCATGGAGCCAGAATAAGTCGAAAACTATGTGACATCTGTCAAAAGAGTTTACGATGAAAACTCGTACTAGAGGGGATGGTCGAGTAGCGTGAAGAGAGGAATAGGTTTGGAGAAATACAGTACAAGTATTGACTTGCTCTGTATTCCATTGGGAATCATTCTTTTATCGGAAAGCGATAGGTTATAAACTAAGCCGCTCATAGTTTATTGTTGGATTACATGAACAACATGGAAAATATGAGAGAAGCGTACATGTTTTTTAGGGTTCCGTACCCAAAGGGTAAAACGGGACCCTATTACTAAGACTCCGCTGTCCGTCTGTCCGTCTGTCTGTCTGTCTGTCTGTCTGTCTGTCTGTCTGTCTATCTGTCTGTCCGTCTGTCACCAGGCTATATCTCATTAACCGTGATAGTTAGACAGTTGAAATTTTCACAGATGATGTATTTCTGTTGCCGCTAGAACAACAAATACTAAAAACAAAATAAAGTTAAAAATTAAAGGGGGTCCCCATACAAAAAAGGTGTTTTTAAACGCCATCTATCTAATTAGTTTCGGCAAAATGACATAGATGGCGCTAGTAAACGAGCCCCGTCTTTCTAGATCGCGACCAAACCAAATATTCTTGGTAATATCAATTAATCAAATATATAAGGTTGAAACTCTGTTATGTTTCGTATTGTACGGAACCCTCCCTAAGTGTGCGATAAGAGACGCGATGCTGACTCGCACTTGGCCAGTTTTATTTATTGCTAACCTCTAACTAACGATATAAGTTATTTATTTTTCTTCCAGCGGACAACCAGACGTACTTATGCGCCATCACTACATTTATTTTTATATCTTACCACAGAATACTTAACAGTATCTTGTTATATAATCTATCTATCTAATAATATAATCTTACTAGCAACCCGCCTCGGCTTTGCATGGGTAGAGCATAATAATATATGCCTGAATTTTTGGATCAGTTTGTTGCGTCGGGTATGAATTAACGTCTTCGACAATCATCGTCATTATTTCCACCAATTTACACCAAACCTTGACAAATTATAAACATAAACCTTCCTCATACACCGCTCTGTCTATTGGTGAAAACCGCATGAAAATCCTTTCAGTAGTCTTTGAGTTTATCGCGAACAGCCAGACTGACGCAGCGGGGGAGTTTGTTTTATACTGTGTGTGTTATGCGTGTGTTTATAAGCTACTTTTAACAGCAAGTCAGGCGGAACATCGATATATTATGCTCCTACCACCAGTGGAGCATGTGTGTACATGGTGGAAATTCAATATACCCGCACGACGTGTTTTGCTTTCACATTCAACTCATCATACGTACAGCCAAGAAATGGAATTCTTTACCAGTGTCTGTGTCTTTCAGTAAGTACGATTTGGTGTCTAGAAATCGAAAAAAACAAGCGTGCGACATCTCATAGTGATTTGAGTAAGGCGTCAATTTATTAAGATTTTTACTAATTTCGTCAAAACGAACAATGTGCCGAATATTGATTTACATTATGTTTGTAATTGCCAACAATTGTAAAATAATGGCTACATACTTACACACATACACAGGTACTAAGTTAATGGACGCAATAATCACAAATACAAATACATCGTTTAAAAATAAGCATGGAAAGGAATACCTTCGGCAAACCTATACAAACATCTTTAGCTCAACTATGCCTTTACTATCCTATATTTGCTATCGTTTATGCCATCCATAAACCCAACTCGAACAGTATTACAACAAACTCCCTCTGTTATAGTTCCTTGTCCCAATAAATATTCACATTGCCACCTATAAAACCGAAGGAAATATTTGATTCTTTTCTTACTTTGACATGGTTCGCTACTACTATGATATTATAGTTGTTGACTGTACAAACCTAAAGAACACAAGGATATTGTTAATACCGTCTTGTATAGGTTTCGGTAAACAATATTGGTTTTGGACATAAACAGCGCTAGTAGGATGGAAATAATGGATTTTCCTATAAAAGCGGATTTTTATTGTCTGTTGTTTTGTTTTATTGTAAGAAAAAAGTTGTAAAAAGAAATAATGTTTTGACTTGTTGCAAAATAAGGAAATCGTTTTGATTATTTCATTTAAAACAGGAATCATATTGTTGCGTGATTGTAAACTATGTATGTTTATGTATTACAGTAAGTAGCAGCGATTTTAAGAAAGCCTAAGATGTGAATAAATTTGTAAATATGTACAGGAATTATAACAAACAGATCTTGACCATAAGCAATGTAACGCTGCGATTCAACCATTTGATAAATCAATGAAATAGTTTACGGCCGTTTTAAGACGCTTAATCTATAATTTGAGATATCTGGGTCGTAATTGGCCAATGAAACGTCCAACAAAATAGTCTACGTTTTAAACTTACGCTGTAAAAAACGCCTCTACGTCCAACAACGTAGAAAGTAGACAACATTTTTTTTTTAAATAAAAAGATTACTCGCAATGTGGGTTTCACATTACTAGTATTCTTGTTAACCCCTTCAACTAAGCTAAATATGCTTGTGTCTGGAGTGGGTTCACGTCAATAGTACAATGGGTAGGGTGGGGATCGAACTCACGATCTCGATCGCCTCTTGATCGCCAGACTGACACCCTATCCATTGGGCTATTTCCGCTTTTTTTGTCATTAAGATATTAATTATAATTTAATTGTTATTTTCTTTACAATACTTATTTGTTTTTTGCATTGCTAATAATAAAAGTCTCAGAATAATTAGCTGGCTTCTAGCCTTTATAATTCAAAATCGTTGAAGTCATCACGTTTATGTCACCCTAAGGCATAAATCGCGTGAGGGAGAATTCACAAAAATTGCAATTAAGCTATATTTCGGACACCAACTAGAAAACAAGAAAATCGCAATTTTCTCGAAATATGTAGATTTTTGCGGAACATATTTGAGTGTCCTTTGAGTAGCCCTTGCCACCACCTATGAACAAAATTAAAACTCGTTTGGATCATAGGAAACCTCGTAACTTGTGTATACAGGATACATCCTGTGTTATATGCACACTAAACACACATACACAAAATTTTACACGAAATACGCAAAATTTTGCACATAAAAATCTTAAGGAGCAGACAAGAACATTATTATGATACATTTGAAGCAGCTGATTTATAGTAAATAAATATTATCCCTTTTAAACCCGACACAAATATACGAAATCATTAGTGCGTACTGTGATAACGCCTTTGACAATAAATGATCCGACAAAGATGAAAATGTTTTCTATACAAAAATATCGTATTATTACAATAAAACGCAAGCATTCATATAAAGCGTACTTGTATCTATTGATATAATTGAAACACGAGACTATTCTTTTGCGTTAAAATTTTTGCCAAAGACGTTTCACATCAAAAGGAAGCGTCGTACCTTTCGCTTGAAAAGAAGTAAGAAGCTCGATTATCCTGAGACTTACTGCTGAAAAAAATGCCGAATATTATGTAAGATATTGTTGCAAGTAATAATATTTTTAGTGATAAGACTTCTGCTAGTTCGCCTTGAATTATATTTCCACCTCTTTTGTTATTCGTCAAATAGAAACTATATGTTTTTGGTATGAACGAAAAATGTTACAATTACAGATAACTAAACAAAAATACAATATGCAACTTAACATTTACTGCCTACCTAATTATGTGTATGCCTTAGACTCCTTAGAGCAACGGACACAGTATCATCAACATCATTATCATTATCAGCTAATTTCCGTCCACTGCTGCACATAGGCCTCTCCTATAGCACGCCACTGAGCTCGATATTCAGTACCGTAGTATTATTATCTTTTCTATGGTGATACGTAAAATTAAATAAAACCGGCTAAGTGCGTGTCAGGCCACGCGCAGTGTGGGGTTCCGTAGTAGCCTGTTATTCAATGCAAGTCTTTACCCGTTATAAACAAGCAACTAGGTACTCCGTCTTTGTCACTTTAAAGGATTTATTCTAAGGATTTTGTATTTGGTACAAAATTATCCAACACCCAAGTTCAACGACTATTACTGCTAAACTAATAAAGTTATTTCAACCGCTATAATTTTCCTTTAAAGTTCATGAAATGCGCTATTATCACTAATTTTTACAGATTTTTCAAGCCAGTAGTTTAGCTTTTAGAGGTGGGGGGACGCTCTACTGGAATAAAAATTTGCACTTTAAAGTTTAATATTTCGTAAATGAAGCATTCAATCGAAAAATAGTATCAGCAACCCTTAAGTCATTTTAAAAGACCTATTCAAAGATACCCCACACGATGAAAAAAAAATTCATCCCCACTTCTTATATAGGGGAGCTACCCTAAAAAAAAAATATTTTTCACAATTTTATTTTAGCACTTTGTCGGTGTAATATATATACATACCCCCATAAATTTACAGCCTTCTAGTATTAAAGGTCTCTTAGCAAAACCTCGGACAGACAGACAGACAGACATGACGAAACTATAAGGGTTCCTTGTCAGGACTACGGAACCCTAAAATACGTAAAACGCCGATAAAAAATTAAGAAATATTATGCGATACAGTTTTTATGTAGGACACCCATTTTAGAGATACCTAACTCAATTTAATTGAATGAATGAATAATACTTTATTGCTCACCAAGAACAAAAAACAAACAAAAGTAACAGAAGAACATAACATATCGGTAGTACAATGGGCGGTCTTATCGCTTAGAGCGATCTCTACCAGACAACCTTTGGATGGAGAGGATTTCTAAATTATAATATTGCGGGGGTGTGCAGCTATAAGTTAACATATATATGAATATACTTAAAATTAATACTTACACATATACACAAATATTATTTAAATAGATACATATACCTTAATAAATAAGTTATAAAATCAACTATGGGAAAAATAGTGTTTAAATACCATATTTTTAAAAGCTTGTGGAGATTGGGCTTGTCTTATTGTTGCAGGAAGTTCGTTCCATAGGCGGACAGCTAGCATGGAATAAGATTTGTTGTAGTAAAGTGACGTGGAGTGATGTTGAGGTGTCTTCAATTGAAGCGTATACTGGGATCGAAGGGGGTGGGATTTAGTAAGGTGGAGGAATTCGAAGCGCTCTTTTAGGTAAAGTGGAGTCGTAGGAAGGAATAGGATATTGTAAAGGAATATTGTAAAGGAATATTGTTAATTTGTTTTGGTAATTACAATTTCATTTAATTTTTTTAAAGACAGCAGCTTTAATTCACAAAAACACTATAGAATTATTATTATTAATATAAGGTAACTATGATATTCAATTGAACTTCAACAAACCTAAGTATTTAATTTGTTTTTTTAAACAAAACTAGTTAATGACATTTCAATTACAATTTTTCAGTTTCTACTACGCCCAACAAGGTCTAGAACCATTGCGTCTGTGTATCCCTCTACAACGGCTTAAATTTCACGCTTTATGACGACATCTGAGCCATAAGAACGTTATATAAAATTCTTGTACGGCAAAATTGCCACCAGTCAACGTAAATTTTTTACAACAACACTTCGAGATCTTGCGAATGGGCACTTAATAAAAATTCAACGGTGTCAACGGAACAATCGCCGCCTTTATGGTTTTGATCACTCTCAGGCGTCTGTCTACACGTTAAAACGTTTAGTAGATGTATGGGTACGATAATTTTGGATAATACTTGTAAGAGAAGGCGAAAGTTCTGTGGAAATGTTACTAATTTGCATTTTTTATGATTGCAGGCGACTCAAAGTTTGAAAAGAAGTGAAGAAGAAAATTGAATGAAAATCTGTCGCCAAACATCTAATGTGTTCCGGCAGCTATCCTTGAAAGCCAGTTCCCATTCAAGGCCTAGCGTGCTTACCATCTTCGACCGCATCATCACTTACCAACAAGTGAGATAGTGGTCAAACGCTTTCCTATAAGATATATAAAAAAAAAATTATATATACCTACATAGAATCAAAATGATGTTTATGTAATAATATAGCTGTACCTAACTAGGCATTTATTCTGATAGTTAATTGAGTTCATACTGTTTTAGGTTGCACAAGACGAGTCTACATGGCCAACAATGCCGACAAGCATGCATATAAGTATTTAGGTTGGTTTTTCATTGTGAAGTAAGCAATGGGCCGGCCATATTAGCCGAAGAACCGACAACCGCTGAGGTAAATGAGTTCTTAAGTGGAGACCGCAAATCGGCAAGCGTAGCGTAGGACGCCCTCAGACTAGGTGGAGCGATGATGTATGCAAGGTGGCTGGAAAGATCTGGATGAGATTAGTCAAGGATCGTACTCAGTAGCGTACAGTTGGAGAGGCCTATGTCCAGCAGTGGACTAGTATAGGCTGATGATTAGGTATTCCATAAAGATAATTTAACTTTGGTAATTAATTGTCTTTACATTGATTTTGACGAATGCTTAACATAATAACTGCAGTTGGCTAGTACTTGCCTTTGCAACTTCAATGGAGGTCTCAATACCCTTTACGTTTGAAAAAATAATTATAATAATAAAAAAATAAATAAATAGGAATTACAGTTCAAATTCTTAGAGTTTCAAAATTCAACTAACTGAACAAGCGAACGAAATTGGTAGTCTTTTCACAGTCAGCTTATGTCTGCAGGAGACAACTTGGTCGCTCTACGATATAGACTCGCTAAAGTTCAAGAAACTTTACTTTTAACAGCTTTGTGCTGTAATAATGGTCAGTCTAATGAAGTTTTCATTTCCGTAATAGAAGGAATACTTACATTTAAGGGGAAAATTATTAATTATTTTATTTGGGAATTTCATAATAGTACTATTTATCTTTTCGTTTTTAGGGTTCCGTACCCAAAGGGTAAAACGGGACCCTATTACTAAAACTCCGCTGTCCGTGTGTCTGTCTGTCTGACTGTCTGTTTGTCTGTCTGTCTGTCTGTCTGTCTGTCTGTCTGTCTGTCTGTACGTCTGTCACCAGGCTGTATCTCATGAACCGTGATAGTTAGACAGTTGACATTTTCACAGATGATGTATTTCTGTTTCCGCTATAACAACAAATACTAAAAACAGAATAAGGTTAAAAATAATAGAAGGTCTGATTATTAAATGTATCGTGAGGATTACACATAATATTATTATTAAGAACGGTTGTACACTCACGGGTTTTTTTATCGGAATTGCTCCGACCAGTTTCAGACACGTTTGGTGTCCTTCTTCTGGGAGCCACGTCTACCGCAAGCTCCTCGCGCAACGAGCTTCGGCACGTAACTGTGAGTGTACAACCGTTCTTAATAATAATATTAATAGAAGGTCCCCATACAAGAAAAATGTTTTTTTCGGCATTTCACGCAATCTGTGAACGCTTAGTTAGGTAAACGTCCCATAGATGGCGTTGTATTGAAATGTCGATCCCTAACACCTTTGTTAGATGTTAGATGGCGCTATAAGAAATAAAATGTTTATTAATTATTATTTTTTGCTGGCGAAAAATGATAGTGGTATTTTTGCTCAATCTTATAAAATACTGTAGTGTGGTACGAAACCCTACTGGTGCGAGTCCGACTTGCACTTGGCAAGTTTATTTTTAGTATCTGATAGGCAAGCGTTTGAATACTCTTCTTATCTGATGTGATGATATGGTCGAAGATGGTAAACACGATAGGACTACAATGATCTGACTTTCAAGGGCTGCGTGGTGTCGATACACCGTGAGGTTACGGCGGCAGATTTTTTCATTGATGGTGGTAAGCCACTATTTGGTGGCAAGTCAGGTGGATCATCGATATAATGACTCGCAGCTTATGGACGAACATCCGTGCTAGGATTAGTACCGGCGACCTTTCGCTTGCAAGACAAGTCATTAATACCTAACGCGAACGGGCTGTCTAAATAAATGTGAAAGCCTTTTCACACGTACCGGTTGCCGGGTAGCCCGTCGCCGGATACCCGGTGTCAAATAAGCTAAATGCCCGATAAATTACACGTGAAAGCATGCCAAGCAAGCAAGCAAGCAATGCAAGCAAGCAAGAATGTGAAAGAATGTACCATGCCCATACACTTCACCACTGGGTTACCGGCGCCGGCTACCCGGAAACCGGTACGTGTAATCGCTTAAAAATGGGCAAACAAATTTAGCTGAAATTTAGCACACAGATAGTATTACCTGGATTAACATACAAGATACTTTTTTCAAGTAAGTAGGTACTTGTCATATTGGCATAGTGGATTCCTTGACCGTTTGTCAAGGCATAGAAGTTTTTAAACCTAAATCATGTTTAAACTAACAGTAATAAAATCCAATTAGCATTTCGGTAGACCGTTTCTAGCTCTTTAAGTCTACAAAATATACAAATAGATTGCAAAGTATATTTATTACCTCTAGTTTAATCAAAGCGTTAGCAAATTAAAAACAAACACTAAGATGAAAATTAATTTTGCTAAAAACACTACGGGTGGTAAACGTAGACGGGACTAGAAATATTAAAAAGATGATTAGAGTTCATGAGAAGGTAATCCTACGAGAACTTTTATTTAAGAAAATAGGGTTTATAATAACAGAGGTGTTTCATACAAAATTAAAAATAAAATGTTAAGAACTTTGAGTATTCACCATGTTAAGAATGATGAAAAAAATTATTATGATTTTTTTGTTAATAATAATAATTAATTAACCTTTAAAGTAGACATAAAATGATTAATTGATGAATGATGCTAAGCTTTTTTTTTCGTAGTTCCAAAAGAAACCACAGGGAAAAGAAACAACGGGTTGCACTCCGGGAGTGCCGGCAGAAGTGAAAACTTGAATATTAACGGTGTACTCTCCCTCTGTTTACGAATTTTCGATCAAGTCACGTGTCCTGACGCGAGTTTAAAATTTTTTACCCATCCCAATAAAGGTTCTACTCTTCCTCCATCTTACGAATTTTCAATAAAGTTACGAGTCTTGACGCGAGGTCCTGACGCAAGTTTAACATTTTTTACCCATCCCAAAAAGTTCACAAAGCCGCTAAAGAAGTTTTCACTTCAAAAAAAAAAACAACAGGTTGTACTCCGGGAGTGCCGGCAGAAGTGAAAACTTGAACATGTGCATTTGGTCTACTCTCCCTCCGTCTTACGAATTTTCGGCCAGGTCACGTATCCTGACGCGAGTTTAACATTTTTTACCCATCCCAAAACAAGTTTCTGCTCTCCTTCCGTCTTACGAATTTTTGATTAGGTCACATGTCCTGACACGAGGTCCTGACGCGAGTTTACCATTGTTTACCCAACAGGATTTTCACCTTCTTAGTGTTGAAGTGATTGAGGTAAATTTAACAACAAAAAAAATTAAGGTCGAGCCCATTTTCAAGGGTTTCATTACAGACAAACTCTTGAATCACTATCTTACCTGGCGTTAAGTGAAGATGTGATCTAAGATGGATTCGTAATTGTCTGAAATCGAAAGACGCCAGTTCCAGTGAGCCCAGTGGCACAGTCGGAAAATGGTCGGCGTTGACGCCAGAAGCGGGATCAAATCCCCGCCGTGCACCTATAGATTTTTGAATATAGGACTTAGGCATCTCTTTTGGCACGCAATTGAGCTAGATCTTCAGGTTGAGATCAATTAATCACAACAAATAAATCCTGCGGCCGAAATTCTGCTGCCACTTCAGCTAGCTAATTTGTTGAACTATGTCCATCACTTTGGTTCTCTGGTAGCATGTTTTGAATTTGACTCCTCAGAGAAACACCGAGAATCTATAGCTTTCTCCCCGACTGCGTGGATATTAGTAGTGCCATCAGAGTCCATGTTTAGGCTATGCTTGCCATGAGTTCATGACAGCAGATGTATTGATGCAGTAGTTACAAATTAAACACTAACATTAAATCGATGTATTTTGGGCCAGAAACAATCATGTCAACATATTTTTTTTAATTGTTTACTGGTAAAAAAACAATCAAAACTAAGACTATATTTTTAAAAGAATTAGTTTCCCAAGTACGCACGTCTTCATAGTATAAAGATAAATAGAGTTAGTAAATAGGTATAACATAACATTTAAGTTGAACATCCCAGTGGGCGAGGTCCGAGTAACATTTTGATAATTATTTCAACAAACTTCACCAAAAACTTTGTGGATCCTCTAATCTAATTGGAATTTATGATGTAATTTTAATTAAAACCACTGAGGTCGTAATGTTCCTAAAGCGAAAATAAATAACAAAGTTCGACGTTTGTTAGGTTTTGAACACACTAATATAGCGTTTGGGTTAGATGAGAAAATAAGTACATGGGAATTACCTACTTCCCACTCATGCTGCCGAACTAAATTCAAGCGTATTAAGTTACATGTTTTTGAAGTGTGTACAAAAATACAAGTTATAGATTTGAGTTATTAGAAGAAGACATACTTTCTTATATATATTTCTAGGGTATATTAAGGTCTAAGGTTACCGACGCAGGTAGACGACAATGAACTTCCCGTGGGTCACAGTCATCCCCAAAAACAGATCTAATCTTATTGAGTACAGATATTTATAAATATTAATAATTAAGATAGTTAATAAACTAAAACAACCGACTTCAATGCCCCGCGAGTCGATTTCAGTAGCAAGTGTGAGACGTTTATCGTCATATCTCTGGAGATACTTATTTGATCTCAATGAAATTACAATGAAACCACCTCGGGAACATACCTAACCGATTAAAAAAAGGATCATTCGAATCGGTTCAGAATTGATGGAGTAAACGCGTAACATACACACAAAAAAAAGGAAAAAAAAACATACAGACGAATTGAAAACCGCCTTCTTTTTGGAAGTCGGTTGATTAAATAAAACTGGCCAAGTGCGAGTCAGCATCGCGTCTCTTATCGCACACTTAGGGAGGGTTCCGTACAATACGAAACATAACAGAGTTTCAAACTCATATATTGGATTAATTGATATTACCAAGAATATTTGGTATGGTCGCGATCTAGAAAGACGGGGCTCGTTTACTAGCACCATCTATGTCATTTTGCCGAAACTAATTAGATAGATGGCGCTTAAAAACACGTTTTTTGTATGGAGACCCCCTTTAATTTTTAACTTTATTTTATTTTTAGTATTTTTTGTTCTAGCGGCAACAGAAATACACCATCTGTGAAAATGTCAACTGTCTAACTATCACGGTTAATGAGCTATAGCCTGGTGACAGACGGACGGACAGACAGATAGACAGACAGACAGACAGACAGACAGACAGACAGACGGACAGCGGAGTCTTAGTAACAGGGTCCCGTTTTACCCTTTGGGTACGGAACCCTAAAAACGGAAGTCCCGTTTTTCGCGCTAAAACATTGATTTTATTTTTATTTACCTCAATGTTTCGACCAAGTTGCATTGATATATAAATAGTTTATAACTATAGGTTCAAACCGCGAAAGTTTCTCTATTATGTGCCCTTTTTCCGACCTGATATCTGAAGTATAAGAATAATTAAATACTGTAAGTACTAAGTACTAAGCTCATGAAAGAAACTATAACCCTTTCATTTCGGAAAAAAATGACCATTACTTCACATCAAAATTGTTCAAACATTCTCACAAAGGCTAAAGACAATTCTCACAAATATCAAATGTAGCAAAACACAAGTTGCCTAAAGGAACACGTAGACCGACTTCATCGATATGGAAGACTAGACACTCAACTTTATTTTTCGCTCCAGCGCTTGGCCCAATCAATGAGTGTCAGCCGTGAGCCGAGAGTACAACAGAAATATTGACAAACTTTATATTGGACTTGGGCGAGGATACCAACTTGGAGGTTTGAGTTGAGCGAGCGACTAATTGAGGTGCGATTCGGTTACTTGGGACCAGTTTGACTGTCTAATTTGTCTTTCAGGTGAATTGGTAATGTCGCTTTGGAAATGTTTTGAAGCGTGCTTAGGAACGGAGTTTGGAATTATGTAGATTGTTTTCTGAGTGCTCGAATGCAATATTTTGTCGCTGACAATAAAGGCTGAAGCAGTAACTTTCTGTCTATGATCAAAGAGTTTGTAAGACCGCTGTATTGATGTCTGAATAAATAAATGTTTGAACATTAGAAATGGAATTGGGAACTCGGATTCATAAGCAACTTTTGCACGAGATACTCGATTAATAGCAGGCAATTCTATTCACAACGACAACTTCAGATTCCTTTATTTTTATTTCAATTGTATTTTTTTTAATTTTATTTTTTTACTACAAGCTGAAATGAATGAGTTTAAAATACAGAAATATGAATAATAACTTCATATTTCTGTGGTTTAAAACAATTATTGTTTTTTTTTTAAATTAACATTATTTTTTATTCTCCATCATGACTGTGTTTAAGTTTCAACATTTGTAAATGTATACGTACTTAACGTGTCTTGCTAAAAAAACAAACCAACCAACCAAGCTTCAGAGAAAATAATCTAAATTGACTGTAAAGTGTTTTGCATACAAAAGGAGACACTTAATCTAATTAACAACGACATTAGGGAAAAATAACAAGGCCCCTGTATTGCCATGCTAATGATCTCATTTACATTATCTACGACAAAATAAACAGCCTACATTTTCAGTTTTTTAATGGCAACTTCAACATGAAGTAAATTAATGAGATCCTTTCCTTTACACTTCGGAACGGCGATACAAAAAATAAACAATCTTGTATCCAATAAACTAGCCTTGTATCGCGTTGTAAAATAGCGATAAAAATTAAAAAAATATATAATGTAGGTTCCGTACCTCAAAAGGTAAATAAGGAACCCTCATATTAATAAGATCACTTTCTTGCCCTTCGGTCCGTCTGTCTGTCCGTGTGTCACCATCGATTTTCTCAGTAACGGGTGGACCTAGCAAGTTGAAATGTATACCAAATAGCCCCTATATCTCTATAGTCCCTATTAGTAGTCCCTTTATAAAAATCAAGGTCCTGAGTCAACACGATAACAAGATATGGGCAAATATAGATTTTTGTGAAAATTTGTTAGTACCAAAATTTACCTTAATTTTCAATTTTTTTTTATTTTCGGAATTTTTCCTTTTCTTGTGCTATAATAAGTTGCTTTTAACTAAAACTGACAATTCTGTGTCAACCGGAGGTACCCCATAGGTTTTGGGTCGAAAACCTATAGGGTACTTCCCGTTGACCTAGAATCATGAAATTTGGCAAGAAGCAAGTTCTTGAAGCACTTGTAAAGGAATAAATCTAAATAACGTAAATATGTAGTTTAATAATTAAAAAAAGTAAATGTACTATTGCAAACTTATTATTTGTAGTTGGTGCCATACATTTTATATGGATCGAACTACAAAGTTAAGTTTGTCCTTTAACCTAGTGTGAGAAGTTGGTACGGAAGCCTCGGTGAGCGAGTCCAACTCAACTTGCCCGGTTTTTAGGGTTCCGAACCCAAAGGGTACTAACCCAAAGGATACCAACGGAACCCTATTACTGAGACTCCGCTGTCCGTCTGTCTGTCTGTCTGTCTGTCTGCCCGTCTGTCACCAGGCTGTATCTCATGAACCGTGATAGTTAGACGGTTGAAATTTTCACAGATGATGTATTTCTGTTGCCGCTATAACAACAAGTACTAAGAACAGAACAAAGTTAAAAATGTAAGGGTTTAAAACAAAAAACGTGTTTTTTACGATCTACGAATCTGCATTGATGGCGCTATCGTGTTTACCTTAATCTCTGAAATGGCTCCAAAGATTAAATAAAATTTAGTATACAGGTGTTTTCGGGGGTGATAAATCGATCTAGCTAGGATTCATTTTCAGAAATTTTGTTTCATTCGTGTTTTCAATAATCAACTTTATCGAAAATCAACGTAAAATATGACTCTTCCCGACGACATCTATTGCCGAGTAGAAGTAGCTTTAGTGTTATTGTGCAGTTAAAGCAGTTAGTTGCTCTCAATTAAAATAAATATTATTATTATTATTCGCCAATATATGTCGGGAAGAGTCATATTTTTCTATTTAAGTGGCAAAAAATACCGAGCATAGCTGTGCGGTGTTCAATCTGCAATCAACTACAAATAACTTACCTGTGTAATACCTGCCTTTGAAATTAATTCACATCGACGCAACTAGATGGCAGCACAGGAAAAATTAGCACGCGCAAGCGTTTCATTTGTTAAATTTGTGGGCCCCGGTCGATTTGTTTACTTTAGTTTTAATTGTAGAAGTGTACAGTCAGTATTCATTATTATATCTTCTATTTTAGTACTTACAGAGTTTCATTTAGCTAGAATCAGTGGAAAGTTAGTCACGTAGTATTTATATTCTCTTTGAGTAAGTCGTACGATTGCGAACACTTGGGCTGCCAGATATTTAATAATATTAATTACCTTTGTGTTAACGTTTACTTAGTAGGTGTTAGAAGTTCGTTAGATATTCGTTGATGGCGTTCGGAACCCTCCGTGTGCGGGACAAAAGTCTGACTCGCACTTGGCCAGTTTTATTTTATATCATATAGGCTAGCGTTTACCCACTATATCACCTGTTGGTAAGCGATGATGTGGTCGAGGATGGTAGCACGCTAGACCTATAATGGGAATTTGTATAGTAAATTGATTGGTTTTAATTGATCTTGCATTTCACGCCCTAAAATCATCAGTTTCATTATAACCTTTCTTTTAACGGGCCTATGACGTTTGCTAAGGGTATAAATCTTTTTCTCAATGTTCCATTCATTTTATCCACTTTTTATACGTACACATCTATACTTTCTATACTAATATTATAAAGAGAAAACATTTTATAACGAGTTAAAATTTGAAGAAGTTTGATGACGAAGCAAGTGCATCAGGTTCCAACATCGCGAATTGTGAAAAAATTTTGTTTGCGCGATGCAGGATCTCATACCGACATACACTACACAGGTAATATTTACAATAAAAGCTATTCAACATACTCTAGCGCCATCTAGATGCTTTTATCAAAACTAACATTATAAAGAAGAAAAATAAGATTTTTTGTTTGTTTCAATTTAACTTAAAAACAACTGGACCGATTTTAAAAATTATTTTACTTATGGAGAGCTACATTATCAGCGAGTAACATAAGCTATATTTTTCCCCGTATTCTCACGGGAACGGGAACTACGTGGGGGAAACCGCGAGGCGCTGCTAGTATATATATTTAAAGTATATATATTTGGGTTACATACCCATTTATTGTGTTTTGATATACTTTGAAATATTTATTATATAAGAATATTCTATATTATTACTAGAAGTGCCCCACGGTCGCGGCGTTCGCCCGCGTTAAAGACTTCTTTTATTTACTTAACACGTTAAGTGCGAAGCGAGGCCTAAATCACCCCTGATGCAACTTCCCTGTGGTGCGGCAAGCAAAAAAGTGAATTTCTCTGTCGTGCGAATGGCATAGCTTTGGTTTGGTCCAGTGTAGGAAAGAGATAAATATATATTTGCGATCACTAATGGTTCCGGACTCGGTGGTGTACCTACCTTGGTACCGGATGTCTTAGGCCTCGTGCCGCACTGAATTAATATAATTTTAATGCAGTGCGGAACGAGGCTAAAACGTCCCATATCCCCCCTGACCTCGTACCGCACTCAACGCGAGCTTCCCGCGACCAGTGTTTGTGCATCACGTCGATTGGAGAGCACGTCCTTTTAGATTATTAAAAAAAAAATGTATCCTTTGATAGCTTTGTGTTGTTTTGCCAGGTATTGCCCTTAAAACGATCTAATGAGATATAATTGATCAAAATCGGTCAAGTCGTTGCGTAGTTAAGACAGTTTAAAAACGTCGATATTATTTTTCCCATCACTAATCGCAGCGAAAATTTGCCCTATTTCAGTGCGTTACGAGGTGTATAAGTTCCCATATTTTGTTTTGCTAATAATTCCTAAACTAGCCATCAGATCCCGGGGCGACGGTGGATTAGGGTTCATCAATTCACTGTCTATATCAATAAGGACCAAAATTCTCATTTATCTTTGATTTCGCGCCAGAAAATGGATTTTAGTCTGTAAAAGGAGGTCGGGTCTAATAGACCGCGTGTCGCCCTAACGTCTGGTCACGGTACGGGCCGATTATACCTCGTGCCGCAGGAACGGAAAGTATGCAAAAATTGGTGCCGCAGCTAACGTGTTAAAACTTTTAATTTGTAAAAACCTTTGTATCACAAAAGACATCAAACAGAAGTAAAAGCCAAATCGGTTTGAACCCCCGTTTCATCCCCATAAAGAGTGAATTTTGAAAAATCCTTCTTAGCGCATACCTACGTTATAATAACTATCTGCATGCCAAATTTCAGCGCAATATTGATTTCAAACTTTGTTACCCCACTTCACCCAATTTTTCGAAATGCCACCCTTAGGGGAAAAATTCTGAAACATGGTTTTACTTATTTATTTTGAAAAGCACTTGTGTGAAGTTTCGAATAACAAAAATAATCTAATCTTGTTTATCCATACAAACTTTGAACCCCCATTTCATCCCCTTAAGGGATGAATTATAGAAAATCATTTTTCAGAGGGAACTAACGTCGTAATAACTATCTGCACGCCAAATTTCAGTGCAATCTGAAACAATATTGATTTCAGACTTTGATACACCACCTCACCCTTTTAGGTGTGGCATTTCGAAAAAGTCTGAAACAAGTATTTAACTTATTTATTTACTGAAGTACTTGTGCGAAGTTTCGAATAGAAAAGACCATCTTATCTTGTTTCTCCATACAAACTTTGAACCCCCGTTTCATCCCCTTAAAGATTGAATTTTGAAAAGTATTTTCTTAGCGGATACCTACGTCAAAATACCTATCTGCATGGCAAATTTCAGCGCAATCCGAAACAATATTGATTTCAGACTTTGTAACCCCACTTCACCCTTTAAGGGGTGGCATTTCGAAAAGTCTGAAACACGTATTTACTTATTAATTTTTAAAAGAACTTGTGTGAATTTTCGAAAAAATAAATAATTATTAAAAAAAATAAAATTAAACCAACTTCATAACTACAAACAGGCACTCAAAAGCGAAAAATAAATTACTTATTTTAATTATTATAAGCGCTACCCACTTATCTATTCGAAGTCGGTGCCAAAATTGACTTTAAAAGCCGCGCTGGTGAAAATATTCACTAGTCATAATGATGTTATCAAGGTATCAAAGGACAATGTCCAAAATGGCCCTGTGCAATAAAAGTATCTGACACACACGTCTTTACTTTATTCATTATTTTATTACAATAATTCCAAATACTTTTATAACACGGACTAGTGGTATTCCAAAATGAATATTAAAAAGTATTATTTGCGATTATTAACATTAGTTGCCGCCATATAGCCAGTATCGCCATACGCCAGATCGCTTTAAGCGATAAGACCGCCTGTTGCCACATTGTTTTATTTACCATTTTTTACTTTTAATTTGTATGGTGTAATAAAGTGTTTATCTATCTATGGCCCACAGGTACTGAATCACTCTACTACGTTATAAGAGTTAGCACTTCTCTACATTGTTGATACCCGAATTATGAAAGCACTGTGTAGCAAACCTAACAACGGAAAGTATTATTTACGTAGTAACTATTATATAATCTGTGGTATTAAGCTTATAATTTTTTTTTGCAGTGTTGGTTGGTACAAAGTACATTAATAATTCTGAGTTATTTAATTATGTATGCAGTGTCGTAACGGGACTGATATGGCCGCCATCTTCGCCAAACGTCATGTCATGTCAAAAATATTAACTTTGCAACTTGACAAGACTTTGCCCGATAGGACATTCCTGTGAAGACAAATTAATTCTCCCCACATTTGTTTCTATCTCGCTCACAGTTACCGTAAGAATATCAGTCAAAAACCAAAATCAACGTGAAGAAAGATGTAAAAACATTATTCAAGGTCATATTTTTTAGTCTTCAAAAGTATATACAATAGCAACCTCCATTGTGTATAATCTTCTTGGGACTCTTCTTCTAAAACCAGTACATTTTCCTATGTTTGAGGTATTTATCTCCATATCTCTAGAGATACTAATCAGATCTCGATAAAATTAAAATGGGACCACCTCGGAAACGTACCTTACCTATTTAAAAAAATAATCATTTGAATCCGTTCACAATTGATGGAGTAATCGCGTAACATGCACAAAAAAAAAACATACAGACGAATTGAGAATCTCCTACTTTTTTGTGAAGTCGGTTAAAAATACGATCTAATCTTGTTTCTCCATACAAACTTTAAACCCCCATCATCCCCCCCCCATTTCATCCCCTAAAGGTATAGGTAGGTATAATCTGCGGTCGCGATCTTAGTACATTTCAATGGTTTTCTGATCGCGTTTGGTGTGAACCAGTCAATACAATACTACTGCGCTATCTGATCGCCGCCTAGATCGCGCACGCAGGACGCCGCGGAGTGTCCGTGCCTTAAAGGGGTGAATTTTGAAAAATCCTTTCTTAGTACACCTTTACGTACTAAGATAAATATACCCCCAAATTTTAAATCTCTACGACCAGCGGTTTAGGCTGTGCGTTGTCTGTCAGTCAGTCAGTCAGTATGTCAGGACAAAGATTCTTATAGTATTAGAATATTAGGTATATAACCTTTCAAAACATGCAGCGTCTTAGAGACGTATAACAATGTTAATATATTATAATACAATCTATTTTGATGGAGAACTATTCAATAAACCAGGACATATTCCGAGATACCTATTCAATCTTGACATAAAGACCTTGATTGCATAGAATAATACATACTATTCATCTGTTCTATGTTTTGATTCTATAAAGATGCAATGCTCACTTATTGCTCCAAAACTATCAACAATCTTGTTATTAGTTTCTCAAAACTGTAATAATACCCTGTCATCGGTATTATCCGTATGTAGGTAAAGTTTGATGACGTTTTGTTCTGTTTGTCTGAAAATTCCTACCGATATTATTACCTACAGAGATTATCCCCGCAATGTACCCGATCATTGTTAAAACTTTCAACGAATAAACGAGTTTCATTAAGTGCTACTTACGTAAGTAGGTTCGGAAGCGCTCAAACTTGAGACCTGATTTGAAGTAAACTTAACAAGTCCTCAAGATTTTACCGTCTTTCCTCAAAATACAATGTTACGTCGACTTAAGGATGGAATTCCGATTTTGCTGAAAATGTTGATCTCGCCGGAAAGTTTGAATGAAACGGAATGAAATGTTCAATATTTTTGGTTAAATTAACTTTGTTATCTAATTCAGCTGAATTTGAAATATGTCCCAAATGTATAAGTTACTACGGGAAGAGCTGGTATAGATACCATAGATAAACAGGTTGTTTTTTTATTATTATTGGTTAAATTGTAGGTCCCGATTGTTTGTTCTAGTAATAACAATCTTAAGCCATATCAGAGGCATTTAGGGCTTTCTATTTTGAGCCCTACTACTTCTTTAAGTGGTTATATTTTGTGACTGTACGTTTGCTTGCTTTCTGATTAGTTAAATAGTGAAGCAGCCTTAGGCAGAGCCTACTACTTTTGTTACATCACAAAATATAGCCAACAACCTTGTTACCTGCAATTGTCAGCTAGAACACGCTCTTTCAAATTAGGTAAGAATTCAGCACGAACTACTTTACGGAATGTCATTTGGCGCATGTCTATAGATACTATTTATGTTATGACCCCAGAGAAAAAAGTAAAAGTAGAGGGAACCTAGCGATCACTAAAGTCGCGCAAACCTATTTAACGAAACAGGGAAAATAATTCCATTGCAGATTACCAATGTACAATTTGTGACTGTTTTTTTCAGACAGACAAGCGCTTGAACACTCTATGTACGTGAGTAAGTAAGTGACGATGCGGTCTAAGATAGTATTGTACTTGTCTGGTATTGGAAGACGGCGTTAGACTACGGTTTAGACTATTGTTTTTATATCGTGGCCTAGCGTTGTATCACTATCTCACCTGTTGGTAAGTGATGATGGATGGTAACACGCTAAGCCTAGAATGGTAACTGGCCCCCAAGGACAGCTGCCAGAACACATTAGATGTTTTGGCAAGAGATTTTCCAACTTGGGAGTGGTAGCTGACCAGGCGGATACTAGATGGAGTCCTTTCTCCATGCGGGGGTTGGATGTATTTCCTGCACCGAAGGTCCAATATGAAATACGCAGGTAAAAGTTTTTAGTGAAAAATCCATTCTATCAATTAATTACTCATCCAAACGGAACCCAACCTACATAGTACAAACCCGCCAAAATTTACGATACAAGTTACACCTTCTATCTCCCCTGCAAATATCAAATCAATCCGACAATATTAAACAAAATTATAATACATACAAGATGAGTTCTGTATTTGTATGTAATTTGCATTGGCATCCTAGTTCGGCTTCACTTCGTTTGCAGGCGAGATAACGTGGAGCCCCATCTAACTTTTTTTCTCTATGAATATGATTAGGTTAGGTACCTAGTCTAGTTATTGTTGATACGACAATGTTCCCCGGTTTCAAGCGACCTTCAGACCTTTATCTTTAGTACTTTGGAAATATTCTTAGGAATAAAAACTTTCGGAACACGGATAATTAAGGTTTACTGTTATGTTTGACTTATATAGTTTCAGGCTTTATGTTTAACTTTTCTGTCTAGGCTTGTCTGTATTACAAATTGTAAAGTTCTTTTTACAGGATTTTTGTTGAGTAGAATTTAAGATTAAAGCATGAAAACAATTTGAACAAGTGTTTTGTGTTATAATTAATATTGTTTTGTGATAAACAGGTAATAATAAGCAAGACGCCCTTGATAGTAACCAGTGACGTCTACCTACCTATACCTATATTGATAAAGATAGTTTATAAAACTAAATATAAAACGAAAAATATTGCCTTTTATTGCCTTAAAATGCTGCGCTAGTCTTTTTTCAATAGCAAGAACCGAATGTAAGTAAAGTATGGTTTAAAATATAGTTTTTAATTTTTTTCGCACTCCTGTAAAATTGTCGTCTATGAAAAATGATAATGTGTTTTCTTTAGTCAATAACATAGTAAGTATTACTTTTTATCCAGGCTAATGCCATCTTAAAGAATTCCTTACTAATTCCTACTCCTATACTATTATAATATTAAATTTAAATGCGTAATGTATCTAATATGTAAATGTATGTAATAGTTTAAATTTTTAGACATTACTTGATGACGAAGCAATCTAGCCAAAACGTCGCGGAAAATATCGTTTTCGCGATGCAGGATCTCATACATTTAGGCAAAATGTTTATAAGGAAAACTGTGCTTCTACTCCAGCGCCACCTAGATGATTTTACATTAAGTTAAGTTGGTGAGCAGAGTGGATGGATGTTTGTTACTCTTTCACGCAAAAACGGCTAAAAGGATTTGGATGAAATATGGTAAACAGATACTTTGTAACCGGATACTTTGTTAACGCGAGCCAAGCCGCAGGGCGTAGCTAGTATAGTATAAAATAATGAATGATGGTCTTAAGTCTGTCTTAAAGGATTAGTAGATTTGAGCAGTAAAATGAACATGGTCCTATTTCAAAATTTTAATAGACATTTAGATTAAATTTAATAAAGTTTTAAATTTATTTCATTTTCATGACTACTATAAAGTTTCATTCTATTTTAATCTTGGATTAGGACTGTCTGTCTTGATTTAATTAATTATTTCGAGTAAAAACATTACTCTTTGATTTTAGAATTGTCACGGTGTTTTATTTCATTTTCCGACTTCCAAAAAGGAGTAAGTTCTCAATTCGTCTGTAGGTATTTATTTTTTTATATTTGTTACGCGATCTGCCCATAATTGTGATCCGATTCAAATGATTAATTTTTCATGGGTAAGGTATATCTCTACGAGGGCCCCATTATACAATGAACAGAGATCCAGATATATGGACATAAACACCTCAAATTTGTCACTGAAAATGAACCGATTTAAATTATTATTTAGTAGATGTGGTTATTTAGCGAAAGTCAGTTTGTTTATTTGTTTCTTCAAGACTTCTTCTCGAATAAACGGCTTGACCGATTTGCCTGATATGTTGTATATAAAGACACTTCATAGGGCAGAATAAGATATAGGATACTTTTTTTTGGCTATCGAGTCAGGGTTACCAGATTTTTTTTATTGAATTTTGTGCATGTGTGTCTTCTTATCAGCAAAACGGCTTGACCGATACGGCTGAAATTTTCTACATATACAGCTCATATGGCATAGAAGCACATGGGATACTTTTTTTCTGGCAGTTGAGTCCAAGTGTCCAGATTTTTTTTTATTGAACTTTGTAAATGTGTGGCCTCCTTTCAGTCAAACGGGTCAACCATTTCAGCTGAAATTTTGTACACATACAGTCAATAAGACATAGGATACTTTTTTTTTGGCTGGCAATTTTGGGTGTCCAGATTTTTATTATGGAATAATGTGTGGCCTCTTACCGGCAATCGTTTTGACCTATTCAGCTCAAATTTTGTACAAATACAGTTAATAGGGCATAGAACGACAAAGGATATTTTTTTAGCGGTTGAGTCTAGGTAACACTTTTTATTGAATTTTTAACGTGTGACCCTCTTCTCGGTTAAACGAGTTGACCGATTGAGCAAAAATTGTACAGAGACAGTCAATAAGACATAGACTAAGAGTAGAATCATCAATCAAATCAAAGAATCATAGAAGATCAGACAAAAGATCATAGAATCAAACAATCCGAGCACATAGGTTACTTTTTTACAATCGAGTCCAGTTGTCAGTTTTATATTATTGAATTTTATAAATGTGTGGCCTCTTTTCGGCCAAAAGGCTTGACCGATTCACATGACATTTTGTACAAAGACATTTAATAAAGCATAAAAGGGCAAAGAATACTTTTTTCGACAGTTAAGTGTAGGTGCCTATATTTTTTGTAAACTTGTATAGAATTAACATAATCATAAAAATTTGACCTTAGGTTCGTCTATAATGACTTAATTAGTGTCTTAATTAGGCCATAAAACTGTCAGGGTCATTAGTACTCATCAAAATTTACGCGCTGGCTTTGCTTGCCCAACGTGTTTATCTGCTTTTTGGGAAGTATTTCAGAAACTTTCGCGTTTTAACAGCCACATTTAACCTTAGGGTAATCGGTGTTGACTTAGTAGGTCATAAAAACTGTCAGGGTCATAAAATGTCGTAATATTTTTCGCGCTCGCTGCGTTCGCGCAAACATTTGTTTTATTTACTATGTATCTTAGATTTCAGCAACTTTTGTATATAAATAACCACATGCATCAAAACGAGTCATAAATTGAAACATTACAACTTTCAATAATCATAATAATGATTAACTTTAAAATATGTGGATATCAAGTTTAATCTAAGTGTCATTGGTGTTGACTAAGTAGGTCATAAAAACTGTCGGGGTCATAAAAAGTCGTAAATTATTCGCGCTCGCTTCGCTCGCGCAGTTATAGCGCTCGCTGCGCTCGCGCAAGCATTTATTTTATCTACTTTGTAGGTAATATTTCAACAACTTTTGTATTTTAATAGCCACATGCATCAAAACGAGTCATAATTTAAATCAGTACAGACTTCAATAATCATAATGATTATTAACCTTAAAATAAGTGGATATCAAGTTTAACCATAATGTCATCGGTGTTGACTTAGTAGGTCATAAAAACTGTCAGGGCCATAAAAAGTCGTAAAAAAATTTCGCGCTTGCTTCGCTCGCGCAGTGATAACGCCCGCTTTGCTCGCGCAATTATTTGTTTTATCTACTCTGTAGGAAATATTTAAGCAACTTTTGTATTTTAATAGCCACATACATCAAAACGAGTCTTAAATTGAAACAGTACAACCTTCAATAATCATAATGATTATAAACCTTAAAATAAGTGATTATCGAATTTAACCTGATTGTCTTCAGTGTTGACTTAGTAGGTCATAAAAACTGTCAGGGTCATAAAAAGTCGTCAAAATTTTTCGCGCTCGCTTCGCTCGCGCAGTAATAACGCTATATGGCGTAAAATAGCGTGTTTTAACAGCCTCATACATTAGACTGACTGAAATACTTAAACAGCAAAACTTGGTATCCCTTGGTTAGGTTTACCAAGTAATTATTAGTAACTTTAACAATAGACGATATCCAGTTCGACCTAAGAGTCATCTATAGTGAGTTGATTATTAGATCGTAAAACTGTCAGGGTCATAAAAAATGTTCGCTCGCGCAATGATAGCACTCGCTGCGCTCGCGCAGCTATTCACCTTATTTTCTTTGTAAGAAATGTTTCAGGAACTTTTGTGTTGAGTCAAACATTTAAACAGCACAACTTCGTATACCTAACCAAAATGATTAATGACTTTAACAAAAGAGGATATTGAGTTCGACTTTAGGGTCATCTATGCTGACTTAAAGCCTAAGAGATCATCGATCTGGACCTCAAAGGTCATAAAGACTCAAATAACGCGGGTGAAGCCGCGGGTAACAGCTAGTTGGTTAATAAATGTCTGAGTTCTAAGACAACAAACATTAAAAAAAATATACACAGGCAAATTGAGAACCTCCTCCTGTTTTGTAAAGTCGGTTCGAGTTCTAAATGTAATTTTCTTCTAACACTCAAATACATAGAAGACATGGTTTTGAAAGGACTTCTTTATCATGTATCAATCGAAAAGTTATGTACAGCATTCTCTCTACTGACCTATTTCATAGAACCCAGCCTTTGGTATAGTGAAGTACTTTGTGGTATTAGGTACTATTGGTTGGCTAGCGTGTAATCTCGTTATTCATTCTCTATGTATCGAGAGAGTGATTACACGAAGCGAGCCTAGCATTACCGATGCAGGATTTATCGATCATTCATCACTCTACTCTATTATACCATCCTGGTACCTAAACCATAGAAAAGATGCCTAAACTACCGACAATGCTGGTTAAGGTGGTATGATTTTCATACAAAATTACTATGTATAAGTTATATAAGTAAATGGAGCAAAAATTAGCACACAATTCCTATACAACAGTATAATGCACACATAATATGAGTAGACAAGGAAATATGAGTAAATAAAATCTTTTGTTTGCAGATCTAGGGTTGCCTATTACGACGGGATTATGCAGCTGATAGACAGACAATCAGTTCCATTCGGAATATGATTTGCACTGCGATTAGTATGCGTTTCATTTATTGATTGTGTTTTATTATTTCACCATTTTCAACCGATTTCCAAAAAAGGAGGAGGTTCCCAATTCGTCTTATCATTACGCGATTACTCCATCAATTGTGAACCGATTTAAATGATCCTTTTTTTAATCGGTAGGGTTTGTTTCCGAGGTAGTGCCATTGTAATTTCATCGAGATCTGGTGAGTATCTCCAGAGATATAAACGTCTCAAACTTGCTACTGAAACTGACTCGCGCGGCATGGAAGTCGGTTGTTTTCGTTTTTAAACTATTTTAATTATTTGAATGAAAATTGTTTGAAGTACTGAAACATGCATTGGGGGTGCGCGTTATAGAACGGTTGGCAGCCCTACATTATTCAGGGGAATTAAACATGTGTTTTAAGTGTGAAGTTCGATGTTTAGATGAAAGCTGAATGGCTCATTACTTTTGTTTTTTAAATCAAAGCTATTAGTTATGATTTTGTTATATTTAGAATAATTATTATTGATATGATATATTTAATGTTATTTGACGTGTGTAAGTGCAGATTTTTAATTTGCCAATATACTGAATAAAACTTTTGGCTTTTGTATGGAGCAAAAACTTGCACTGAAATCAGATCAATTAGTCTTATGTACCTAAATCTTTACAAATCGGAAATGTAAGATATCTAATGAGAAGCGAGCTCTTCACAGTGCGTCTTATTGCGGCAGACGTAGGCCAGCCCATACCAACACCGTGGGAAGCTTGACATTCGTCCAGTGTGGGCAGATCCCTAGCAGGTATATGAAGGTAAAGAGGTGTCGGGCTGGGCATGTTATAATCCGTAGAATCATTTACCGTGGGGACCGAGCTTGTCAATGCCTACGTTAGTTAAGCCAGTTGTCTAAATGTTGGTAAGTACGTCAATCCACAGTCTGATATATACATTCAGTGGCAGCTTTGTGTATCTGCACACTGGATTGTGGTTAGACGTCGAGCGCAGCCTCGAATATCAATTGATTCTAGCAGAACTCGTTGTTTGCTCGGTGGGTCATGAAATGTAGGCTGAAAATATTCAAAAAATTATGTAGTGTCTTATAAAGCCAATGATAGTATGAACGATGATGAAAATAAAAACTGTTAACAAGTCAACGGAGTGGGTTACTCAAAATCAGTCTTGTAGTGTTTGCATGGAGAAGTATCAAACATTCATCTACACATCCATCCATCCTTACAAATTTTCGAATTTATACTCGTAAATTATTCTAATTTTAGGAGTATGTCATGCCTCATCTAGAAAAATGACTTTCGTTAGAGATTGATACGAATTACCTGTATCAGTACTGGGCTAACCTGAAATTATTTCGGACAAAAAAATCTAGATTTGTCAACAACGACTTTTCTTTTCTGCAGGGTAATGTGATTTCACACGACACTTTGGCGACTTATCAAACAATATGATAAATATTAGAATAAGCTTTCTTTTATCAACAACAACGATAGATTTTCCATGAAATTGCCAGTTGCAAAATAAATCAACCGACTGTTACTAAAACGTATTAAAAAGCAGTTAAATATAAATGGACCATTAACAGTTTAATCTACTTAATTATAGACGACTCGCAATTATTTTAATGAGAGAATTGCTACTCTTTTAATGTTTATATTATTTATCACTTAATTCGTAGACCGCTTATAAATACTATTTATTGGCATTCCTATAACGTGCTGTGCATTTCTATAACGTTATTAATAACTTGAGAAGCAGAGTATACGTACGAGTACTGCGGGCGCGATCTCAGTACTTTTCAATTGTTTTCTTATCGCGTTTGGTGTGAACCAGTCGGTACAAATACTACTGCGCTATCTGATCGCCGCCTAGATCGCGCACGCAGGACGCTGCGGTGTGTCCGTACCTTTAGTCTTTAAGATAATTTGATGCCATCTCTCCATTTATGTAAACAAAAAAAATATATAAATTGCACACCACTGTCAATATTGGTAGAATGTAAGTCCGTCTAATATACACATCTTTTTAACCGACTTCAAAAAAAGGAGGAGGTTTCTCAATTCGACCGTATATATATATATTTTTTTTTTTTTATGTTTGTTCGCGGATAACGTCGTCGTTTATGAACCGATTTTGATTATTATTTCTTTGTTCGAAAGGAGATATTCCAAGTGTGGTACCATGGTAATTTTATTGAGGTCTGATAAGTATCTCCAGAGATATTGAGATAAACATCTCAAAATTGGTACTGAAAATGAATAGCGCGGCCTTGAAGTCGGTTCTTTTTTAGTTTTTAAACGATATTATTTATAACTACTACATTCAGAAATATAAGTTATTTTTCAAAAAAAATAAAACCGACTTCATAACCACAAACAGGCACTCAAAAGCGAAAAATAAATTACTTAATATAATTATTATAAGCGCTACCCACTTATCTACTTGAAGTCGGTGCCAGCCAAGTCTAATAGGTAGTAGATAGATACTACCTACATGTATCTACGAGTACCTACTTACTACTACTACATACATAGTATCTACTATTCAATAGACTTGGCTGGCACCGACTTCAAATAGATAAGTGGGTAGCGCTTATAATAATTATATTAAGTAATGTATTTTTTGCTTTTGAGTGCCTGTTTGTGGTTATGAAGTCTTGAAGGTTTTATTTTTTTTGAAAAATAAATTATTTTACCCTTTTTAGTGCAAAACAAGTTTTAATTAAATTACATGCATCTATTAAATTTCGTGTCTGGGCCGTTATACACTGACGGATACATACTTTGTGAAAATTTCAAGTATGTACCTATAACGGTTAAGAAGATACAGATCTGTAAAGTGCGCACTTAAAGACACACGGACGGACGGACGGACGGATGGACGAACGGACAACAAAGTCTCAGAAAGTGTTCATTGGGTTTCTCCCTTTGGGTTTGGAACCCTAAAAAAATTGACTTTAAATGCTGCGCAAGTGAAAATATTCACTAGTCATAATGATGTCATCAAGGTATCAAAGGACAGTGTCCAAAATGGCTCTGTGCAATTAAAGCATCTGACACACACGATAATTAATTATGTATTTTATTACAATAATTCCAAATACTTTTATAAGACGGACTAGTTGTATTCCAAAATGAATATTAAAAAGTATTATTTGCGATTATTAACATTAATTGCCGCCATATAGCCAACATAGTACTGAATCACTCTACTACGTTATAAGAGGCACTTCCCTATATTGTTGATACCCGAATTATGAAAGCACTGTGTAGCCAACCTAACAACGGAAAGTATTATTTACGTAGTAACTTTTATATAATCTGTGGTATTATGCCTATAATATTTTTTTTGCAGTGTTGATTGGTACACAGTACGTTCATAATTCTGAGTTATTTAATTATGTATGCAGTGTCGCGGGACTGACATGGCCGCCATCTTCGCCAAACGTCATGTCATGTCAAAAAATATTAGGTGTGTTTAAAAAGTTTGCACCCTAACAAGACTTTTCCCGGTAGAACATTCCTGTGAATACAAATGATTTCTATTTTTATATAATTATTTGTTATAATTATTTATATATAATTATTTATTGAGGGCCCGGTGGCGTAATTGTGAGTACGGTCGGCTTTGATGCCGTGGTACCGAGTTCAATCCGCCGTGCACCAATGAATTTTTCTATCAAAAAATATATGTGCGCTTCTCACAGTGGCCTTCCGGTGAAGGAAAACATCGTTAAGAAACCAACAACCCCCGCGTGGTGGTAGGACATATCTAGTGTCCTGGCCAGCGGGTGGTAGCTGGCCAAGTTAGAAAATCTGTCACCAAACATCTAATGTGTTCCGGCAGCTATCGTATCCCCACCTTTATTTCTATCTCGCTTACAGTTACCGTAAGAATATCAGTCAAAATCCAAAATCAACGTGAAGAAAGATATAAAAACATTATTCAAGGTCATATTTTTTAGTCTTCAAAAGTATATGCAATAGCAACCATTTTGTATAATCTTCTTGGGACTCTTCTTCTAAAACCATTCTCCTATGTTTGAGGTATTTATCTCCATATCTCTAGAGATACTAATCAGATCTCGATAGAATTAAAATGGGACCACCTCGAAAACGTATCCTACCTATTACAAAAAGAATCATTTCAATCCATTCACAATTGACGTAGAAATCGCGTAACATACACACAAAAAAAAAAAACATACAGACGAATTGAGAACCTCCTCCTTTTTTGTGAAGTCGGTTAAAAAGGTTAAGCATTTTGAATTTTTTAATTTTGAAAGAACAATACAATATACCAGCAAACAATCGCTACAATGAAAAGCTTTAGTATCTTTGAAGTAAATTCTTGTAACACGTTCCGAATCCGATATTTTTATTCGTAAAGCTCCGAGCCCGCACCAACCGCTGCAAACTGTCGGAAGTCATTTCACACGTGCGTTGCTCGTTTGTTCCATTACCTTTCGTTCTATGGTAGCGGTTTTAATATACGAGAATATTTTAGGTGAAAATGCAAAGGCTGCAAATTCTTTTTGTTTTGAGCGAGGCTGTAAATAATGGACTTCTAAAGTCGTTTGGATTAGGTGTTTTGCTTTTGTATGAATTTGATTGTTGATTGGCAGCGTATTAGAATAATGAACAGATATACAATCATCATCATTAGCCTATCTCTGTCCACCGCTGGACATAGGCCTCACCTATGGTACGCCACTGAGCTCGATCTTAAGTTCTTTGTTTCCAACCGCTGCCAGCCAGTTAGCGAATAATTATCATTGTTTCATTTAGCTAGACTACGTTTTCAGAGAGCCAAAGTTATCGACATTCCTCAAAGGATTAACTCGCTGAAGTGGCAGTGGGCTGTTCATCAAATCGAGGCCATTTATTTTTGTTTCAATGGATTGAATGTTTAAAATAACTCATAAATCAAAACCTACCAGCGTAATATACAACATGAGTTTTGCCCGACAGTTTCCTAAATACCAGCATAATGCTCGGTATAGCCTAAGAGCCCTCGCACATTACGGCCACCAGTCGCCGCCACTAAACGCGACCACCAGTAGTTCGGCTAGACCACTACACGCCGCCACCAGTGGCAGCCACTAGTGGCCGCATCAAGCCACCAGTGGCTGCCACTTGCGTCAGACACTAGCTGCAAGTATCTCGACAGAGGTAGACGTGTGTTGCCCAAGAATGGACGCACTCTTGATTTCGCTATTGTTGCTTATTATTCTAAAACGTAGAAAACGGCGCCGAATTCAGAACCATCGACGAACCGGCAACTGTGGCCGTGTATGCGCACGAGTCGAACGACAAAACGCAGCCACAAGTAGCGAGCGCGCTCGACTCTCGCAGCTTGTGGCTCGGACGCGGCCACTCAAGCGCTCAGTGTGCGCCGATTCTATATAAAATGTATGAAGAAACGCGTCCGCAGGTTGTGGCGGCCACTAGTGGCTGAAGCGTGGCCGCCACTAAGTGGCCAGTGTGCGGGGGCTCTAATAGTTAAGCAGAAGGTTTGTAATCATTTTATTTCGCGGTTGGAGTTGAGTATTCTACAGACATCCGAAGATGTCCCAGCATCATGTTCAATGCTTCCATGCTCTTACAATGTCGTTGAAGTAAGAGGATAGCGAATTTCGAATTGATCAGACCTATGAAAGTTTCATAACGGCTGAACGGACTTTCATGAATCAAAGCTAAAATACTCTCCATTAAGACAACTATCAAACAAAAAAAATCGCTTCATCCGTTTGGGTGCTGCTATGCAACAGACATACACACACATACACAGATACATACCCCTTCTTTTTGCGTCGGGGGTTAAAAACTATCCTCAAATGTATTTTTATTGAATGCTTTTTACATTTGGATATTATGCGAACTGGACTGTTCTCTGTCTGGACAAGGCCTAAAAAGCTTAATACTGTAGTATTATGTTAAGACCTAGTATTCATATTTTCTAAAGAAAGTTACTTCATTCAATGCCTTTGAAAGATTTTTTTGCTCAAAAAGGTTACAAAATATATTGAAAAGAAACTCTTTACAAATAACGTAGCATTGAAAAGTCTACAATTATCTATAGATGGACAACCAGATTAACACACATATTCATAAACAACTCTTTGAGGATTCACAGTGCACTTGAACACATAATATGGTAATTCAAACTAAACCCTTTTAAATTTGGCGTTATTTAAAGAGAGTAAATAATGTTAGTAATGTAATATATGTATGTCAAATTAAAATTAAGTAGATAGATAGAAACTGTTTATTTAACACCTTAGAAATAAACTTAAAAAATAAACATTTAACAATAGGTGTAACAACAGGCGGTCTTATCGCTTAAAGCGATCTCTTCCAGAACCTTAATTTAGAATTAGAATTTAGATGATTTAGGTACAATAGGCGTGACGAAAGATTTTAAAATCCTCTTCCGTAAAGTGGGAACACATTTACTATTCACGAAAAATCCTATATTTCGGTAATTAACTTAAGTTTAACGAAGTTTAAAGCAATTATTCTAATATTTTTTCAATAGTGCGCAAAAACAACTCACATGTGTCATGGCGTCGGCTGTGACGTCACGCATATGTTAATGACATACTTAACGTAGTAACTATTATATAATCTGTGACAATGAATACACATGGGTTTTCCAAAATGTAGTAACATTTTCAAGAAAACCTCAGAAGAGGACGTAGGCGTGACGTCATGCGCTGTGATTGGTGTTTCAATCGAAATTTCCGATCGCATTATTTTAATGTTTTATTTTATTGAAAATCTTAATAAACTCAATTTTTAACCGACTTCAAAAAAAGGAGGAGGTTTCTCAATTCGACCGTATGTATATATATATATTTTTTTTCTTTTTTTTTATGTTTGTTCGCGGATAACTTCGTCGTTTATGAACCGATTTCGATTATTCTTTTTTTGTTCGAAAGGAGATATCCCAAGTGTGGTATCATGGTAATTTTATCGAGGTATGATAAGTATCTCCAGAGATATGAGATAAACATCTCAAAATTGGTACTGAAAATGAATAGCGCGGCATTGAAGTTGGTTGTTTTTTAGTTTTTAAACGATATTATTGATATAAAACTTAACTAGTGTTTTAAATTGTTTTAGTATGCATTTTCCCCTAAAATCATCAAATCTTCGATTTTTTGATGCTGTCGTCATGCCTTTGTTTACTATCCGTAAATTTATGTTGCACCATGACGTGGGTGCTTTTTAATGCATGCAACTGAAATAACCGACTTCACATTATTTTTATGATTCAAGGTGGACAATGTCGACAGTTGCTTGATGAAAAGCGATGGCGTCTATCTATTACAAATACAGCGTGAAAAATCTTGCATAGCCAAGGTTACATATGGATTTAAGATTTTAAGTCTCACATGCCCTGTAATTTCACTGGACACATTAACATTCAAACCAAAAAACTTTTCCATTTCA
Organism: Cabera pusaria; assembly: GCA_954871355.1. Classification (NCBI taxonomy): domain Eukaryota; kingdom Metazoa; phylum Arthropoda; class Insecta; order Lepidoptera; family Geometridae; genus Cabera; species Cabera pusaria. The sequence goes on from OX940888.1 coordinate 23,133,302, forward strand.
CGGTTGAATTAGTGGGCTTGGCAAAGTGGTGATACCGCCCAGGCGAACTAACAAAGATGTCCTACCACTACAAGTAATTTTGAATAGAAAATATAAGCTGTACTATATCTGCATATTTTACTTCATATATTGGGACCTTCGAGAACATTTAAAGTATAGGTACCCTACTCATATAAAAAAAAATCATTCAGTGCGGTTCACAATTGGTGGAAAAATCGAGTAACAATATGCAGATGAATTTACAACTTCTTCCATTTTTGGAAGTCGGTTAACACACGTAAGTTTGTAAATAATGTGAAGCTAGTTTACGAGAGTTAGGTTACCTATTCTATTTTCAATGAGAGACAAAACTGTGTCAAAATTTAACCTTTAATTGATACGTATGTATGTTCCTTTGCTAACTGAGAAACATTCTGTAACCGTATTTTCTAGACTCTTATAAAAGCTACAAACAACTGTAGAATGTATGTGTAGAATTGTAAAAAAATGCTTTTGTTAATCTGTCAGTCTGTTCTCATCTACTTGTCATATTTTGCGAGTTTCAAGTTCCTTGATTTATTTAAATTTCTTAATCGATCGCGATTTTTGATTGGAGGGAAAATAGGGGAGGGGGGGATTGGCTTAGGGAATATTTACAAGTAGAACTGTGCAACTCACTCCAGCGCCATCTAGATGTTATTATAATAAGTTGGTGAGTATAGATGTATGGATGGATGGATATTTGTTCAGGTACGAACACACCGCGGCGTCCAGCGTGCGCGATCTAAGCGGCGATCAGATAGCGCATTGGTATTTCTACCGACTGGTTCACACGCGATCTACGGCGATCAAAAAACGATTGAAAATCAGATCGCGTCAACGGACACGGACGCAGGACGCCGGCCGCGGTGTGGCCGTACCTTAACTCTTAGGCTGGGTTGCACCATCTTACTTTAACTATAACAAACGCCAAAAATGTTACTATAACCGTAACTATAACCATAACCGGTGTGTGTGTATTGAGTTTTACGGATTTTTGACGTTTGTTATAGTTAAAGTAAGATGGTGCAACTTAGCCTAAAAGCAGCTGAAAGGATTTGGATGGAATTTTGTATACAGTTACTGTTTAACCTAGCATAATACTAATTCTCTCTCTAAATAATTACGCAGGCAAAGCCACGAGGCGCATCTAGTAACACATAAATCCTTTCAACTGAAGTCGAATACCTTTCTAACAAAATTAAAATGTTTACTACCCTCGCCCGGACTTAATCCTTTGCCAGACTCATACAAACTCTCCAATGAACATTCAATACAAAATAGATCCGCTCTTAGAGTTTCAGTGGTTTTCAATAAATCGAATTTACCAGTTGAACCATGTTTCAGAGAACCGTATAAAATAACTCAATAAGTAAATATTCTATTCGCTTATTCAATTGCGACTGAAAATGATGGCGATGCAATAAAACGTTTAGATTGAGGTATGAATTGATAGAAAAATTTCCAATAATCTCGTGGTATTTGATATCGCAACTGAAATTGTAAGGTTGTATTTATATTTTATGACGTCCATATTTTATGTGTGAGCATGTTTGGTTGGGAAAAATCAGAAAAGCAATTTCTGTTCAGGAAAGTTTTATTTAATGCGGCAATCGTGAATGCAGATGGCTAGAAGTTCTGATCGTTCGATTGCGAGAGTGTGGCGGAAACGTAAACAGGATTATGTGTGTGTGTATAAAAATGTAGTTTTACCGGCTTTTTAAAATTGCTTTACAGAATTATTGACTGTGAGTTATGAAATGAAATAAAATGAAATGAGTTTATTATAAAACTGGCCAAGTGCGAGTCAGACTTTTGTGCCGCACACGGGGGGTTCCGAACCGAACACCAACTAAGTAAACGTTAAAACAAAGGTAGAATAGTATTTTATAGTAGTAATAGTAATTAGTAGAAATTAATATTATTCAATATCTGGTTAACCGAGCTTTGCTCGTTATTTTTTGCCACTTAAACTGACAAATATGACTCTTCCCGACATCTTTTGACGAATAATAATACTATTTTTTTTTATTGAGAGCCTGCTTTACCCACACATTAACACTAAAGCTACTTCTACTCGCCAATAGATGTCGGGAAGAGTAATATTTTAAGTTGATTATGAATAAAATTGATTATTGAAAACACGAATAAAACAACATTTTCTGAAAATGATTCCTAGCTAGATCGATTTATCGCCCCCGAAATCCCCTGTATACTAAACTTTATTTAATCGTTAGAGCCGCCGAGATTCAGATTAAGGTAAAGACGATAGCGCCATCTTTAATGATCATCTAGATGGCGCGGCGCTGACGTAAAAAACTTCTTTTAAACTTTTCTTTAATTTTTAACTTTGCTCTGTTCTTAGTATTTGTTGTTGTAGCGGCAACAGAAATACATCATCTGTGAAAATTTCAACCGTCTAATTATAACGGTTCATGAGATACAGCCTGGTGACAGACGGACAGACAGACAGACAGACAGATAGACAGACTTACAGCGGAGTCTTAGTAATAGGGTTCCGTCGGTACCCTTTGGGTTCGGAACCCTAACAAGCTTTTATTTAACTTGCAATGTATGTATGTATGTATGTATGTATGTAACTATGTATGTTCGGGTGGAATCTTGGAAGCTAAATTAGACCCACTTCCCGATGTCCGATTGGACTCAAATTTGGTGTACTTATGTATTTTTGGTGACAATACAATAAAATGGTACCATGGAGCTGGTTTAATGATGGAGACGAAAGGTGGCAACGGCATCTCTGAATAAAACAACAAAACCCCACCAAATTTGGGCTCGATTGATTTGTCTTGAAGAGAAGTTTACGCCTAGATAATATAGGGTCTGATGATGAAGCTGGAAGGTGGCCACGGCATCTCTGTGATAAATCAACATAACCCTATCGAGTTTGGGTTCGATTGATTTGTCTTGGAGATAACTTTTCACCTAGATGATATCCAGGGTCTGATGATGAAGCTGAAAGTTGGCCACGGCATCTCTGTGATAAATCAACATAACCCTACCGAGTTTGGGCTCGATTGATTCGTCTTGAAGAGAACTTTTCACCTAGATGATATCCAGCGTCTGATGATGAAGCTGGAAGGTGGCCACGGCATTTCTGTGATAAATCAACATAACCCTACCGAGTTTGGGCTCGATTGATTTGTCTTGAAGAGAAATTTTCACCTAGATGATATCCAGGGTCTGAAGATGAAGCTGGAAGGTGGCCAAGGCATCTCTGTGATAAATCAACGTAACTCTACCGAGTTTGGGCTCCATTGATTCGTCTTGAAGAGAACTTTATACCTAGATAATATCCAAGGTCTAATGATGAAGCTAGAAGGTGGCCACGGCATCTCTGTGATAAATCAACGTAACCCTGCCGAGTTTGGGCTCGATTGATTTGTCGTGAAGAGAACCTTACACCTAGATGATATTTAGCGACTGGTGATGAAGCTGGAAGGTGGCCACGGTATCTCTGTGATAAAATAACGTAACCCCAGTGCATTTGGGCTCAAATGATTCGTTTTGAGGAGACTTTACACTTAAATGATAGCCAGGATCTGATGATGAAGCTGTAAGGTAGCCATGGCATTTCTGTTATAAAGCAACATAGCTCCACCTAGTCGATTGATTTTCCTTGAAGAACACTTTACCCATATTCACATCAAATATCCGTGGAATATTTTAAAACATCACGCCTTCTCTTAAATACTTTGGTAGCAGGTAGGTAGTCGATCTATGCCTTCCTACTAAAAAGTTAAAAATAAATTATAGTAAAAAATATTTTTAAAAACAAGCTTTTATCTTAAAAGCTTGAGGCACTGATGTATAGTAATTACCTAGCCTGAAAAACGGGTAGTGCTTCAAGCTTTTAAGAATATAGGTAAGTACCTACACGCCAAATACTTACTAGAATTTATTTTTAACATTTTAGTTCATTGTCCCAGATAAAAGCTTGTTTTTAAAAATATTTTTTACTATAATTTATTTTTTATTTCACATGAAAAGTATACAAAAGTTGTTGAAAAAATCATATGAGACCATCTATTTTGCCATGTAATGTGGCATGTGAAATAACTGAGATAAGTTATAAAAACAATATTAAGAAATGTTCACATTAACATTAAAATGATTAGTTCAATACGATTGACGTCTATTTATATACATATACTGACATATATAATTATTAAAATAATAGCAACAAATTTTCAAATTACATTAGAATTATGTTTGGTTGAAGTTTTTTTTATGTGTCCCATAGTTATTTAAGGGCTTAAATTTTATTATTATATAGGCTATTGGCATAAAATTGAGCAAAAACGCCGAAAAAAATACGTTGTTTGTATGAGGACCTCTTAATTTTTAACCTTATACTGTTTTTAGTGTTTGACTGATAGCGACTATAGTAATACATACTTTGCGAAAATTTCTACCTATTATGGTTTAGAAGATACATCTTACATACGGCCAGACGCACGGACGGTAGGGCAGATGGACGGACCGACGGACGGACAGTGAAGTTTCAGTAATAGGGTTCCGTTAGTACCTTTTGGGTACGGACCCCTAACTAATGTTATTCAATATTGTGCCGTGTTACGGATCCCGCCGTTTGCGAGTTCGACTCGCAGTTGGCCAGTTTATTATTTCACAAAATTACGATTTTAAATCAAATTGAAACCGCCTGCCTGCCACCAAACTAAGGCGAGGCTTATCATCATTATTAATTACAACAAAGTCATAGTCAACTCACATAAACCATAGAGACATTACAAACTTTTATAGGTGATTTGGAACCTTACATTTCTACTGAATCTAATACAGCAAGGCGTAAAATTAAACAAGCATCATGGTAAGCGGAAACCAATAAAACCCAAGCACCTATGGTTATGTCGGAAACATAGCAATCCTGCTACGTGATGACATTTCTATTGAGTCGATGGCACTCTCGCTTCTATATGAAAGTCTTGAGCACCGTGAAAGACAGTATTAAAGCTGTAAATAACGCGAATTAGTTAATGTAATATGGAGCAACCAAATTATGAATTAGTTTGAATTAATAATTTAGTTTTCTGACAAAAATGCTGCTAAACTACAGTAAAGATGTATTAAAGTTTTAGTTACCATAAAATTTAAAAAATAAATTACTATTTATGTTTTCACATACATTTACATTATATTATATATTACTATATATATTAAATATATTTGCTTATTATTTGCTTTGCTTATTAAATATATTTGCTTCGCTCGTCGGCGCACGTCACGCGGTGGTCACTGTTCATAGTGTGTAGACTTAGTATCAGACTAATGAACAGGCTAGGCAAGTAATGAAACGTCATCGATCCAAGTCATTTGCCTTGCTGTTTGATCAAATGGCTAGGCAAGTAATGAAACGTCATTGATCCAAGTAATTTGCCTGGCTGTGTGATAAAATGGCTGAATATCATTCAGGATGCCTTAGTATCAGACTAATGAACAGGCTAGGCAAGTAATGAAACGTCATCGATCCAAGTCATTTGCCTTGCTGTTCGACCAAATGGCTATGCAAGTAATAAAACGTCATTGATCCAAGTAATTTGCCTGGCTGTATGATCAAATGGCTGGATATCATTCAGGAATTTAGTTGAACAGCGCTGTTTATTTAAGAGGCTAGGCGTTCAATTGAACAGCTAATTAAGACGTATACATTACATTTAGTTTGCTGACATAACCGTTGCTAAATAATCGCCTTTGTAAAAACCTATAGTTACGAAAACTTAGCCATCTTGCTACGTGAGGACATTTCTTTTGAGCCAATGACACTCTCGCTTTGCTCGATATTAAAGACTTTAGCACCGTGAAATACAGTATTAAAGCTGTAAATAACTGTTATTAGGACTAAGTATTATATATTAGTTGTATTAAAGTTTAGAGAGGATGGATGAAGGAAGATTGACGAAGCAGATTTATATGACGAGTGTGAATGGAGCATCAGGCAGAGGTCGACCTAGGTGAACGTATCACGACCAGATCGGAGACGTTTTAAAGAAAAGCCAAGTCAAAAGTACCCATAAGCGGCGAGCATAATATGAAGACGCTCATGAAAATGGAAGAAGCGAAAGAGGTATGCCAGGATCGTAGCATGTGGAAAAAAAGTAGTCTTTGCCTACCTAGACGGGAAAAAGGCGTGATATTATTTATTTATTATGTATTAAAGATTTCGGTACAGTAATGTAAAGTAACTAAGTTACATTTTATTACAGCATCTAAAATTTAGTTTGTTGGTATGACGTTGCTAAATTGAAATCAACCATATGAAAGCCCAAGCACCTTTTTTGTATAGCTTATAGGCTAGTATTTGGCCACTATCTATGTCGCTTGGTGGTAAGCGATGATGTGGTCGAAGATTGTGAACATAGTAGAATACTCGGACTCTCAAGGGCTGTTTGTTGTCGGAACACCGTAAGGTTATGGCGACACATTTTAACCTTGATGGTGGTAAGCTACTTTTTGGTAGCAATACAAGCGGAACATCGATATAATATGCGCCTACAACTTGTAAAAACACCTATGGTGTACTTATGTGATAATATACATTTCTATAGAGTCGATGGAATTGTCACCAATATTATAAGCGGTATCGAGATTTAGTTTAGCACATTTTTTACCACGACGGAACGGAGACTTTGTTTGTTTTTTTTTGTGTGTGCAAATCCATGTTGTCATTTTTCTCCAAACAGTTCCTAATTAATCAGCGGTGGTTCTTAGATAGATGTTATGACGTTAATTTGCTAAAGGACATTGTCGTGGGTGTTTATTCAAATTTTTAATTTTGTTACTTGTTCATATATAAGGAACAGTCAAATTATATAAAAAGTGTTATGGAACATTTATTTTTTTTAACTTAAATCTGTTTTGACAAGATGCTCCCATTAATGATGTCTCTTATCTTTTTTCAGGCGAAAGCGTATTTATATAAATGCTCAACTTTATTACCGAAGAGAGTTAACATACTGTTAAATAAAATCTTGCGGCTTGAGTGAGCGCTCAGACACTTAGGACGTGAACGACGATAATTTTGCGAGAACGCAGTATAGTAGGTACCTTTTGTGTCGACGAGCAAGGGATTTCCGATGTGCGAGTGGGATTAGGCACTCTCGTTATTTTCACGAAGAAAAACACTTTTAAACGATTGGACGAGGGATTGGTCGTGTTTTTGGCTGGAAAAGCTCTTTTCTGTGAATTAACAAAGGACTGAGAGTACTTACGTTTCGGAATCTTAATGCTCTTTGTACGCATGATATTTATGTAATATAAGTTTGATACGTTCTATTATATTTATTATATAATAATTTTAGAAGAAGATTTTGATTTAATTGAAAACATCTGAAAGTTTCTGCCATAAACGAGGAGGTAATCAACTCGTCAGTACGTTTTTAGGGTTCCGAACCCAAAGGGTACCAACGGAACCCAATTACTGAGACTCCGCTGTTCGTCTATCTGTCTGTCTGTCTGTCTGTCCGTCTGTCACCAGGCTGTATCTCATGAACCGTGATAGTTAGACGGTTGAAATTTTCACAGATGATGTATTTCTGTTGCTGCTATAACAACAAATACTAAGAACAGAACAAAGTTAAAAATTAAAGGGTTTAAAACAAAAAACGTGTTTATTACGATACGATACGATACGAAATTAATTCACCTCGACGCAGCTAGATGGCAGCACAGGAAAAATTAGCACGCGCAAGCGTTTCATTTGTTAAATTTGTGGGCCTAGGCCGATTTGTTTACTTAGTTAAGGTTTATTCTAGACATGCTCAAATCATGTTCGGCAGCGGATTGAACCTGGAACGGTTCCTCACCCTGCCGGAACTAGTTCCCGGAACCAGGTTCGCGGAACTAGTTAGTTCCACGGTTTGAGTATGGAATTGCCGGAGTATAGTGTACACAGCGCTCCAGTTCCAGGGATAATATATATGGACCGATTTACCAGATCCCCGGACTCGGATCGTGACTCAATACTAAATGCACATTTTAGGACATAATAATTTACGTACACCATACCGTAGCTATAGCTATACATTACACTTATCAACTCGTACTTTTAGTAGTTCCACTCTTCCACTCAGTTCCGGAGCGGCCGCACCACTACGTTTCTTTCTCACCCCGCCAGAACTAGTTCAAACCAGGTTCGCGGAACTAGATAGTTCCATACTCACAGTTCCGGTCCAGAGCGGCCGCACCGCGCGCAGTGCTCCATTTCTTTCTCGACCTGCCAGAACTATGTCGAACCAGGTTCGCGGAACTAGATAGTTCCACACTCACAGTTCCGGAGCAGCCGCACCGCGCGCAGCGCTCCGTTTCTTTCTTTCCTGTCTCCATCCCTATCTTGCATCTCCGTCTCCGGAACTAGCTGAACCTGCTTTAGCGGACCTATCGGACCGAACTGCCATAGTTCCGTTAGAGGACATAGTTCCTAGTACTATTTAGTTCCGGAACTACGCATGACTAGTTTAATATGTAGTGAATTGTATAGTATTGAATAATATATCCACAATTTTAGTACTTAAAGAGCTTCAAAGAGCTTCAATTAGTTAGAATCAGTAGAACTAGAAAGTTGGTCGTACGAACACTCGGTCTTCCAGATATTTAATTATATTAATTACAATAATTACCTTTGTTTGTGTTAATACTTACTTATTAAATACTTAGTTGGTGTTAAAAGTTCGTGGCGTTCGGACTTCGGAAATTCGGAACCCTCCGTGTGCGGGACAAAAGTCTGACTCGCACTTGGCTAGTTTTATTTTGTACATAATGTTACACAATTTTTTCGCCAATTTTAAATCTTGACTTTAAACCATAAAATACCTCACTGTTTATAAACCCGTTTCTAACGATTACTCGCAATGTGGGTAGCACAATACTAGTATTCTTGTTAACCCCTCCAACTAAGCTAAATATGCTTGTGTCTGGAGTAGGTTCACGTCAATAGTGCAATGGCTGGGGTGGGGATCAACCTCTCGATCGCCAGTCCGACACCTTATCCATTGGGCTATTGCCGCCTAGAAATGAAATGAAATGAAAGAAAGAAATTGAAGCAATGGGACGAGACTGCGTGATTCCAAAAGCCTGAAATACGAATTAAACCCCGTCAATATTCAACATTTATAAAATGTAAGAGTCAGTTTACAGCAGTTATTAATAAAGTTTACATGATTCAAGTTTCATTCTGAACCCGTTCAATCGTAAAACATGATAAGTAAGTAGGTATATTGAATATATTTTATATTAACTGATTGGTATTCGTTCGTTTCGTGGTTGTTGTAATAAATGTACATACATTTTCATGAGTGAGATTTAATTTATTGGAAATATACTCACAATTATTTATAAGGCTACAAACTGAACTGGTTCACAATATGGATTTAGTATATTTATACCTTAGTAATGAGCTATTTGTATGGCTGAGTAAATTGATACAGTCAATATACGGTATGTCTATGTTGTATCACACATAAAGTAATTTATTTTTTTTCATTACGTGGGCCGTTGGCTACCATTACCACAAAATAACGAAAATACGAGCATTGCAATGTTATTGCTAGAATAGTAGTAATTGTATGAATTCAAAGTTACCCCGTTGTCATATAAGTACTACTTTGCACTTTGCAATTCCAAATACATCTTACAGAGCCGTCACAGAAATTAATGACCAACACATCTCGCATACTAAGTCCTCTTCCCTTGGGCGTCTTCTCAAGTATCTTTATGGTAACTGCACGCTGATATATGTTATTTGATTCAACGCCAGCCACTGATAAGTCGAGAGCGTGTCTTTGAATAAATCTAGCATCAAGATCGGCGAACATGTACTACGCGAGTTTATATTTAAATCCCTATTTTGCGTAGGTATTTTGAGATTCCGCCGGGAGCGCATTCGGTTACGTAAATCTTGTATTGATATTTTATTCGTCGGCTTATTTAATATTTATACATAAGGTCTAGCAAGCTGAAAGAAAAAAAATCTAGTAACAGATATTGGGCTGTGAACGATTCGTGCTTAATCATCTGGAATTGAATGAACTCATTTGTGTGATGATAGCGTGCCTGGCGTGAAATTTTTAGGTTTATGAAGGTAATGATCGATCGATTGAAACCTCTTCTGTGATTACAGAGCACGATTAATATTTATGAGAAATCATGCATATAATTGAGATTGCGCTGTTCACTTTTAATTAGATGAGGCGCAAGACAAAGTAATTTAGTCCAATCCACAAAGCGCAATTATCTCAACCCGTCTTCCAGAAGCTGATTAGCACCGAGCATCGTGCCGAAACTCAGTGAACCAATTAGTGACATGCTTTTGTTTGTAAGAAGTTTAGACACGGTAGAAGCCTACCTAAAGTGACTTTATCTATTTACCTTTTTTTATGATATAGGTAGCAACATGAAATTGGCCTACCTAATGGGAAGTGGTAACCGTCGCGAATACACACTTGCAACTCAAGGGGTGTTATTTTTTCTTTGATTATTTTAACGACTCTTTTGAAGGAATCCATGTTGTCACTCCATTCACCCACATCTAAATCATAGTATTTTTGTCTCCATGCCCTACAATAGGCATGACGACAGTATCAAAAAATCAAAGATTTGATGATTTCAGGGGAAAATACATATTAAAAGAATTATATACTATAACATTAGTTTAGTTTTATTTAAAAAATTGAGATTATTAAGATTTTCAGTAAAATAAAACATTAAAATACAGCTATCGGCCGTTTTGATTGAAACACCAATCACAGCGCATGACGTCACGACTATATCCTCTTACGAGGATTTCTTGAAAATGTTATTACATTTTAGAAAACCCATGTATTCATTGTCACATATTATATAATAGTTACTACGTTAATTATGTCATTTAGGTATGCGTGACGTCACAGCCGACGCCATGACATTTGTGAGCTGTAAATTTGCGCACTATTGAAAAAATATTAGAAAAATTTCTTTAAAGGAACTTCATTAAACGTAAGTTAATTACCGAAATATAGTGTAATGTAGTAATAGATAATAATGTGTTCCCACTTTACGGAAGAGGATTTCAAAATCTTTCGTCACGCCTATTGCTCTACACTAAAATATACACCTAGACAATATATTCGCCAAGTTCTATATCTAATAGCTAAATACGTTCACTTCCAGTTGACACTAAGGGAATAGAAACCATTAGGAAAATTCAAGCTGAATGGACGCTCACGACGCGTTTCCATTATCCTGCAGTATCGTGGGAATTTCACTGTACCACCATGGAAAAGAATATACTCGGCTTTATACTTTTATCTATATAGGTGTTTACCTGAAGACCATAGCTTTTTCTTTTTTTCGCAAGGTGTGGTTTCGAATTTTTGTATAGTATCCATTAGTATGTTTCAGATCAAATTTTTATTGTTATGTTAAAATCGTAGATTTTATAATTATCTTAGTATTGATCGTATTATTTTCGTGTTGCCCATGGTTAAGTTTGGACATGTTACTCAGATGGCGCGGATTCGAGTCACGCTGGGTGGTGAATTTTTGGAGATTATTCAATAACTTACAAAAATATATAAAAACTGTGGATAAAACTTAAATATACAAAAAATCTACGAAAATTATTATCTACTCAAATCAAAAACCTACCAATTACGGGCGTTTCTGTGGTCAAAGTTAAACCCGACCACAATCTCAGTCATCTAATCTAGTGCATCCGATAACTAGACAAGCCTTGCCCTAGTTCGAAATGCAATTAAAATGCATTTATTCATAGTTTGAAGTGGAGGGTGGAAATGAAGTGTCGTCCCGCCTGAAGACTGACTATTATGTGCAAGGGATCAAGGAAATTGGAACGTCAACATGGACATTATTTTTATCTGGCCGTACTGTGGAAATAAATAAGACTTGAAAACGCTTACGGTTAAAAATATGTAAAAGAAAATAAAATCAATTCTGCATTTATGAAAACAGTGAAATGTTTATTGTTTACAAGCCCGGCAAGTGCTACTGCGCTAAAAAAAGAAATGTGACCAAATAGGTTACATAGGTTAGAATGAGACCAAAGATTCAGATAGATAGCTATGAATATACAGCTATCTAGCTCCTTCTCTTTCTATCCCACGGTCGCTATGCAAGGAAGCGTCGATATTTATATAAATATAGAACCTGAACCAAATAACTACCAGTATTGCCCTGACCGTCTTAATAGTGATGATTTTTCGAAAAATGTCATCTTCTGGAATCTCGTGGTATAACTACATCTACATCTATAGACGTTTGCGATATCAGAATCGGTAACTATGTAGTGTAGAGTCAACAGCAAGAGGCACCTGCCAACTCCCCTAGAGATTAAAAAAATTAGCTAACTGAAGTGAAGCTTTACACATTGAAGTTGGAATGGAACCATTCTTATTATAAACGCCATAGAGGCAAAAACTCGCGCTCCAAGTGTAAAGCTTCATGCTCTTGACTGTACCACAGAATAATGAAAAGTACAACTGTACCTACAATTTATAATTTGCTTATCCTCTGGCGACGCCCTTGAACAGCCTAGACCTAAAAGAAAGTAGTGTTAGTTATGAAAATTATTAAAATCAACACAAACCTCGCAGCAAATAAGATAACAATAGCTATTATACTCAATGTGATTTCAGTGGGATCAAAATGAATAACGGATTCAGTTAGGTATTCTAATATTCCAACACAAAACACGGACTGCTCATTTAGATACAGTTACGTTAACGAGCCTAAAATCCAGCCGCAGGATGCCTACAAATACTACACTAACTACTAATTAATTCGTCGGAATTGATAATGAAATTATTCATTAATTCTGAATCTTTATTCCCCCGCCGCTGAATGTACGACAGATGTCCAGAATTTAATTTAATATAAGTCCTTACTTTCTTTTAATATTATATCTGCTCAAGGCCCGAGATTTCATTTCTCAAGACAATTCGATGTAAATTCAATTTAATATAAGACGTTTCAGTTGGGTGGAACAACACAGAAATGGAATATTATTTAGGCTTTGAAAGCAATAAACAAGTTATTTTAGATGAGGCTCGACGGTTAAATGTTATTAATTTATAAATGAGACATTTGAATTACAGTAATAATAATGGTACAATGCCTCCGGCTTGGGGCTTGTAATTAATAATGAGGTATTTTGTTTTACCTGCTCTGCAAGCTTTACTTTATTTATTTGTAAGTATCCTACGTTGTTACAGGCAATATTGTTTAAAATAAGAATTCATTTCATGAGAAAACATTTTTATTTGAGTAATATTTTTGAGTGAAATAAAGTTTATTTAAGCAACATTAATTTTATGAAAACTAAGGCATTTACTAATGTTTTAAATAACGACAAAGGCCAATTTATGAAGTCACACCGATGTTAAAATTTGGAATGAAATTATAATTTCAAAAGAGCATCGTCTGCAAAATGTAGGGTTGGACTGAACAGCTGACTGATAAGATCGTTTAAAAAACTAAAAAAGAACCGACTTCAATGCCGCGTTATTAATTTATAGTACCAATTTTGAGGTGTTTATCTCCATATCTATGGAGATACTTATCAAACATCGATAAAATTACCATGGTACCACATTCTTTTCCGACAAAAAAGAATAATCAAAATCGGTCCATAATTGACGAAGTTATGCGCGAACAAACATAATATATGGTCGAATTGAGAAACCTCTTTTTTTTGAAGTCAGTTAATAAATAGTTTTACTCGATTAATTATATTGAATACAAAATAATTGTTTTAAAGGCAGTGTCTAATTTTATTATATAGTAGAATACAAATTTGATTTTTACATTATACTAGGTGTACCCCACGGCTTTGACCATGTTTTCTAGTTATAAACCTACCTTTCGAATTCCAGTATCTATTCACAAAAATTGCTTTAAAATCCGTTACGTAGTTTAAAAGGTATAAAGCGTTCAGAGGTAGGGATTGACAGTGGGAAATGACTTTGTTTTATACGATGTCATGTAAAGTTGGTTTATCTAATATTACACGCCAGTTTTTTCGATGATTATAATAAATTCAGTGATATATTTCACACAGAGTTATTCCATATAGATTCCACCGGCACTTTGTTCTTGTTTATCCGAAACACTGCGCAATGTTTTTAAAACACATAAATACAAATTGAGCCGCAAGCGTGGTAACAAAGTTGAACGGGGTATAAATCAGAGGGCGTATGTAGCGTCGGAAAGTTCCTCGCGACAAGTCAGCCGCGGGGTGACTTCAACTTTTCAGCTGGGAATTTATCTTTCGCACCAGTATTTGGTTTCGCGGGAACGAGGTGTTATCTTGTTTCAGTTTCACTCTGTAGGCAAAATACCGTGATTTGGTAGTATGCTTTAAAAATCTTCTCTTCTCGTCTTGTTTTTCATGGGTTTGATTGAAGCCATTAAAGATTACAGAGACAGCATTTAGAACTGCTGACTGCTGCTTATTATGACTGGTAAAATACAAAGTATTCAGTATTCTTTAGAATACAAAGTATTCAGTAACTTAGCTTAGTGCTAATCTTCTTAATTACAATCCAAAATTTCATCGTACCGACGATTGTGTGTAACAATGTACAATAAAACTGGCCAAGTGCGAGTCAGCATCGCGTCTCTTATCGCACACTTAGGGAGGGTTCCGTACAATACGAAACATAACATAGTTTCAACCTCATATATTTGATTAATTGATATTACCAAGAATATTTGGTTTGGTCGCGATCTAGAAAGACGGGGCTCGTTTACTAGCGCCATCTATGTCATTTTTCCGAAACTAATTAGATAGATGGCGTTTAAAAACACGTTCTTTGTATGGGGACCACCTTTAATTTTTAACTTTATTTTGTTTTTAGTATTTTTTGTTCTAGCGGCAACAGAAATACACCATCTGTGAAAATTTCAACTGTCGAACTATCACGGTTAATTAGCTATAGCCTGGTGACAGACGGACTGACAGACAGACGGACAGCGGAGTCTTAGTAATAGGGTCCCCTTTGGGTACGGAACCCTAAAAATCTATGACAGTTATATTTCGAGAAACAATTATTTTATATTCTTCAAGGTATTCACTTATTGTAGAATAACATTTAACTAGAACAAACTGACGAAATTTATTTTTAAACACAACTTCTTTTGATTCTTTTTAAAACATTTTTAAGTAGTTTATGGCAAGCAAATGAAACCTGGGCTAAGAAAAACTTTTGTGTAAATCTATATCTATAAAATCCAAAGTCTGACTGACTGACAGAGATATCAACGTACAGCCCAAACCGCTGGTCCTAGGCACATGAAACTTGGAGGGTGTGTTTTTTATAAAGTGTAAGCTTCCTCTGAGAAAGGGTTTTTCGAAATTCCACCCCTAAGTGGGTGAAATGGAGGGTTACATTTTCTGTGATTTTTTGATAAGTTTCATTTCCTGTGAAATATTGTTCTCTGGGGCGATGGACTTGAAAATATGTACACATACTCTTCAATTAATATTATGAGACACGTGTTTCACAGGTTTCCAAAATTTAAAGAAAATCAAATTATCCCTTACGGATTAAGCATTTGTCTAATTAAATGACTGATATATCAATGTGCAGCCCAATCCTTGGTCTTATCGTTGGTCTTAGAGATCAACACCAATGTTATAAATGCGAAAGTCAGTTTGTTTATTTGTTTATTTGTTTGTTTGTTTGGGACTTCTTCACGGAAAAAGCTGGAAAAATTCATGATGATAGTGCATTTCATGAACCAAACGGCTTGACTGATTTAGCTGAAATTGACTGAAGACAGTTCATAGGGTAAAAATAGGATATATGATACTGTTATCCGGCTGTCGAGTCTGGGTAACCAGATTTTTAAATTGAATTTTGTAAATATTAGAAGATCTCTTCTCGGATAAACGGCTGGACCAATTCAACTGAAATTTTGTACAAAGACAGTCAATAAGACTAAGAAGGAAGTCGGATACTTTTTTTTGGCAGCCGAGATTGGGTGTCGAGATTTTTTTTATTTGATTTTGTAAGCGTGTGGCCTCTTATCGACCAAGCTGCTTGACCGATTTAGCAGAAATTTTGTATAAAGATATTCAATAGGGCACATACATTAGGGAAATGGGTTACTTTTTTTGTCAATCGAGTCTGGATGTCCAGATTTTTTTTTTGAACTTTGAAATGTGTGACGTCTTATCAACTAAACCGATTCAGGTGAAACTTTGTGCTAAGATAGTCAGTAGAACATACAAGGACATAGGTTTTTTTTTTCTGGTAGACAAGTCTGGATGTACAGGTTTTTTTAATGAATTTTGTAAATGTGTGACGTCTTATCAGATTAACGACTTGGCCGATTCAGCTGAAATTTTATACAAAGATAGTCAGTAGAGCATAGTAGGACATAGGGCACTTATATTGACAAACACTTAAACATCACAGCTTGGTATACTCCAACCATAATGATTTATGACTTTTACATTAGAGGATATCGAGTTCGCCCTTGGAGTCCTCTTAAATGACTTAACTAAAGTTATGAAGTCATAAAGCTGTCAGGGTCATAAAAAGCCAGGAAATTTTTTTGCAATCAAACGTCCTATCTACTTTGTAGGAAATATTTCATATTTTTTGTGGTTTAAAAGCTTCATGCATCAAAATGAGTCAAACATTTAAATAGTACATTTTGGTCTACCTTATCACACTGATTAATTACTTCAATAACAGAGGATATTGAGTTTAACCTTAGGGTGATCTATAGTGACTAATTAGATCATAAAACTGAGAACATAAAACAGAGCCATAAAAAGTCGTAAAAAAATTTCGCGCTCGCTTTGCTCGCGCAACGATTCTCCTTATCTTTTTTTTAGGAAATATTTCAGGGACTTTTGTTTTAACAGCTTTATGCATCAGACTGCGCCATACATTTATATTGCACATTTTTGTATACTTAACCATAATGATTAATGGTTTAACAACAGAAGATATCGAGTTCGACCTAAGAGTAATCTAAAGTGACTTGATTATTAGGTCATAAACTGTCAGGGTCATAAAAAATGTCACGATCGCTTTGCTCGCGCAACTGCTCGCTTTATCTACTATGTAACAATGATTTTTTTAACTTTTGTGTTTTAACAGTGTCATGCATCAGATTAAGTCAACATTTAAATAGTACAGCTTGGTCTAACTTACCATACTGATCATTGACTTTAACCACAGAATACATAACAACTTTCTTTAACAACAGAGAATATTAAGTCCGACCTTAAGGTCATCTATAGTGACTAATTAGGTCATAAAACTGTAAGAGTCATAAAAAGTCGAAAAAAAAATAGGCCACGCGAGCGAAGCTGCGAGCAGATGCTAGTTCTATATAATATTAATGATGACTGTTTCTCAGTAGAGATTAATTTTTTGAAGATTATATACAGTAGGCCACAAAGAAATCCGGTTGGTAACAAGGTTCGGTAACATCAAATCTTAATAATTTCTTATATATTGCATCTAGCTTTATGAAGTAGGTATAAATATATTATAGAAAATGTATATTTAAACTTTTAAAGTCTTAGATTATATAGTTTATTTTGAATAAAAGTAAGTTATGTAAAAATTACCACTTTTTACTAGATTTCGCCAATCAAAGCCGTCTTGTATTCTGCCAGTTTACTGAGCCGGAGTATTTCTCTTCGTAACGATGTATTCCTTCACCGGAGGGTCACTGTAAAATTCGCACATAATTTTTTTTTTTTTTAAATCTATTGGTACTTTGCGGGATTTGAACCCACTACCTACCTCTAAAGCCAACCGTTCTACTAATGCACCACTGGACCCACATATCAATGACATTCGCACTAGTGCACTGTAGAATCTGACGACCCTGGTGTTTCTGGTTTTTTTTTTAGATGTAGGTAGCAAACAAACGAGCGACCCACGTAATGGGAAATGGTCACTGTCGCCTTTACACACTTGCAGGGCTGTCATTCATGCGTTGCCAATGAATTATTTGGTATATTTGGTAGCCTAAGTACACCACGGTGGTGTGACCGGTGGCGTTACCGTGATTTTCGAGTAAGATACGGCCCTTACGGACTCCTTAACTGTGTAAAAATATTTTTTTTACCGATAAGAGATTTTGAATTCTATACAGTATGTATGTAGTATTATTGAAGGCAGCTTGTAATACATAATAATTAAGATAGTTAAAAAACGAAAACAACCGACTTCAATGCCCCGCGACTCAATTTCATTAGCAAGTTTGAGACGTTTATCGTCATATCTCTGAAGATACGTATTGAATCTCGATGACATTACAATGAAACCACCTCTGAAACGTACCCTACCGATTACAAAAAGAATCATTCGAATCTGTTTAGAATTGACGGAGTAATCGCGTGACGTACACACAAAAAAAAAAGAAAAAAAAACATACAGATGAATTGAGAACCTCCTTCTTTTTGGAAGTCGGTCGAAAATCTCCTGCGGCATCCTGTAAAATCATATTGGCAAAAAATAATTAATTAAATAATTAATTACACAGAAAAAGGCTGGTGTGGCCGCAGAAGCAGCTGAGAACCTCAAAAGGCGCAAATATAGTGGTTTAGACAACTGCTATCTATTTGTGCTTTGGGGTTGAGACTCTAGGACCGTGGGGACCGGGTGAACACAGCATTTTTAAAGATCTTTCCACACGGCTGGTTGAAACGACACGCGACCAAAATGCTGGCATGTATTTAGCTCAGAGACTAAGCATCGCCATTCAACGGGGGAATACAGCCAGCATTTTGGGAACTTTACCTACTGGTAGTGGTTTGGTAGACTAAATTTTAGTTTTTATGGTTTTTTATTAGGTATATTTATTTGATTATAGTTAGGTAGTTTTAAAAATATATTAATTTATATAATGTAATAGAATTAAGTGAATATCTCAAGTATCGATTACCAAATTTTATATTATACTTAAATTACCAATTAATTAGTAGGTATTTGTTTCATTCATAAAGTTAAGAAGTGTTGCTATAAAAATAATAATGTTAGTTTTCCGTATTATAAAATTGTGAAGGTGGCATCGATACGTAGGAGTAATTAATTTATACGAGTAGAGCGAGAACGATTTGTTGCTAATTGTTTCGCTTCGCTCATCTTGCTTAGCTTATTTCTTTGAAGACAGAATATTGTGATTTGATTATTTATAAATTGGATTTATAAATCTTATAAGAGGCTAACATACAAATTAATATTGCGTTTCGGAAGCTATTTACTTTTTTATGATTTTATTGATATATCATTAAAGACTGATCGTTGCATAAACTAATATTTTTGTTTTCCATTTAGGGAGAGCGTTGTGCTCAAGGTGAAAACGGCCTAGGAAGGCGGGACGCAACGACGCGGCGACGGTGTGATTGTGATTGTACTGCACTCCAATTAATAAGTATATAAATAAGTCTGCCTTGCTTTTCATATAATATATACATGTTTTTTATACCTTCAAGGCTAGCGTTAGACCACTCTCTCGCCAGGTGGTAGATGGCGATGATGTGGTCGAAGATAGTGAACACGTTAGGTAGCAAGTCAGGCGGTACATTGATATGATATGTTCATATCACTTAATGAGTAAAAATATTTTCTATCCTTTGCCCAGGCAAGCCGACGATTACGTCATTAGCATGTCTGTGTATGTTTATTCATGCAAAGAGTATTCATTTAAAATTGTCAGCTTTGCCTATTATTACTTTACAGTTGCAATGGCTAGGAATGATGTTGACATCATGGCTATTAATGAGACATGGCTTCAGGCTGGTGAGGAGGGGCGAGCACCCCGAGTTCCTGGATACCGTCTACGTCACGTGCCACGGCCCGCCGACGTATGTGGTGATCGCGGAGGTGGCGTTGGCTATTACATCAAGCGTGGAGTATAAGAATGTCGAACAAATGTGGCTCTCACTCACTGTTAATGGCAAGAGTATTGTAGTTGGTACTGCTTATCGACCCCCATGGCAAAATGTGGAGCTGTTTCTAGATGCCTTGTCAGACTCAGTTAATTTCTTTTCTGGTTGTGATAACATTATAGTTGTTGGTCATTTTAATATAAACATGCTAGACATAAATGATAACAAAGCAAAACATTTTAATACTTTAATTCAATGCTTAAAATTAAAACAAGTAGTCACAACTCCAACACATTTTACAGCAAAAAGTGAGACCCTCATTGACGTGGTATGCACAGATCTACAAGTGAAACTAGTTACAGTTGAACCGGTAGGACTCATTGGTCATTCGTTCATCATATGCGAGCTTAATATAAAAAGAGAAAAGTTTTCTCCTTACACAATATCTTACAGACCTATTAAAAACATATGTCACGAATTATTTGCTAAAGACTTAAATTTGATCAACTGGAACTCAATATCAGACTTGACAGATATTCATAAAATGGTCACCCTTTTTAATAACACCATATTACATTTATTTGATGTACATGCACCATTAAAAATCTTCACTGTAAAAGACCACAGTTATCCGTGGATTACTGATAATATTAAGTTGATGATGCGATTACGAAATGAAGCTCTTGTCTTATACAAGCAGACTAAATTAGATGCAAAATTAACATATTACAAAGAATTAAAATCATTAGTTAATAAATCAATGTTTTTTGAAAAAGCAGCTTACTACAAATTTAATATAAACAACAAAATTAATCAACCCAAAATACTGTGGAAAAATTTAAAATCAAACATCTTATTTTCTACAAATGACAAAGAGCTCCCAGCGCATATCACTGATGTGAATGCAATAAACCGCCACTTCTTAAACGTCCTCGGCAATACTAACGTCTCTATATCACATCTCACATTCTTTGAATTTACTCGCTATAACATCCAAAATACTTTTTCTATTAAAACTATAACTTCGGACACTGTATTTAAAATTTTGAAAAACCTATAAATCTAATGCAGAGGGTTGTGACCTAATTACCTTAAACATGATATTTCTAACACTTCCAAATTCAATCGATACCATTACCTCACTTGTAAATACTTCAATTAACAATTGTTCCTTCCCAGATGTTTGGAAAACAGCCATAGTACGGCCTTTGCCTAAAGTAAGCAATCCTAATGAGCTTAAGGATCTTAGGCCCATTAGCATCTTACCCTTTATGTCCAAAGTTATGGAGAAGGTGGTATGTCAGCAACTGACTAGTTACCTAGAAAAGCATGATATTCTACCAGAGGTGCAGTCAGGTTTTAGAAGAGGCAGAAGTACATCAACTGCCCTAATAGATGTTACAGACAATATTCTGAACTCTCAAGACCAGGGCAAGTGTACATTATTGGTGTTGCTTGATTTTTCCCGCGCATTTGACGCCATAAATATATCTCTATTACTTGCCAAATTAAATTATTATGGTTTTGACATAGCCGCCCTAAAATGGTTTGACAGCTACCTAAGCAACCGACACCAATATGTAGAGCTTAAGCAATTGTCGGGACAAATTTTAAAATCATCACTGACTGAAGTAGGAAGAGGCGTGCCACAAGGGTCAATCTTGGGTCCAATCCTATTTATTCTGTACAGTGCTGATATCATTAAATGCATACAAAATTCAAAATATCATATTTACGCAGATGATATTCAAATTTATATTGATTTTGAACTAGGACATCTAGACATTGCATTACATAGACTTCGTGAAGACTTAAACAGAATAGTAGAATGGTCAGAAAGCAATTGCCTCTTACTAAACCCCAAAAAAAAACTAAATTAATGATATTAGGTAGTAAACACCAGCTTTAATCACTGCCTAGTGTTGTTGATTTGTCACTCATGGGTGAAAAAGTTGAGCGAGTCTATGTAATTCGCAATCTTGGCCTGAAGGTTGATGTACATTTGAGATATGAAGAACATATTGCTGAATCAGTTAGAAATTGTTTCTACAGGCTTAAAATGCTCTACAAGCTCAGACCATATCTAAGTGAAGATCTCCGAACGCAACTTGTAGAAACACTAGTGCTTTCAAAACTTAATTATGCTGACACAGTATATGGCCCACGACTATTGTCTCGTACTCAACATTTAGTACAAAGGGTTCAAAATGCCTGTGCTAGATTCTGTTTCAACATCCCACCTCAAAGTCACATTACACCCTTCCTCAATAAGCACTATGCACTAAAAATGAAGTCACGGCGCAAACTCCATCTCGCATGTCTTCTTTTTGGTGTAATAAACTTAGAAAGTCCATCATATCTGCGCAACAAGCTCAATTATATTGCCAAGGGCAGTTCCATACGCCATGTGTCTCAACAATTGTCTATACAGAAACATCGAACAATTAGCTTTCGCGGGTCCTTTCGATACTCTGCTACTAAGTATTGGAACAATATTCCGCCTCCAATTAGGGATCTGAAAACATTAGGCTCATTTAAATACAAATTAAAGCAATTCTTAGTGGTGGAGCAAAGGAACCGTGGCAATATAAAGCCAGATGTGTCCATTATCTAAATAAAATCAGTAGGTAACTAATAGCTATTAAACACACGTCACACACTTTGACTTACTTATTTTTCCAAAACAGCTTCAGAAAATCAACTCGCAAACTCAATGCACCACTGAAATGATTTCGACTTTAGATTGCTAGTTTTACATCAATCATAATAATATGTGAAGTTCCAGTTCTCGATCGTTGTTCTCTCATTACAAGTTAGCTTAGGATATTATGTTAGTACGAACTCTTTTTACAGTTTTTAACTTTTTACGTGGTTTTTTGTTTACAATTTTCTCTTGTTGAAAATGTTTCACCGTCATGTCTAAGATCTGATCTGACAGTGACAGGCATATAATATAATGTGACAATGACAGCATAATAATAAGCTGCGTTCATAACCTGTGCGCCAATTTTTAAGAAAAAGTATATTTTTGTATCGAATTGTATCTATTTTAATTATTTATATATTTATTTAAATGTGTTTTGATTGAATGTATGTTTCTGTAATATTATTTATTTTTGTAATTTACTTCGTGTCCAATCCGCTTAGGTCCATCTGAAAATCAGCGTTCCGATTAAAACCTGAACATATGTGCTGAGATGGTCCTGTTCAGCACACACACACAAATAGTTTAAGTTTTATTATTTATGATTTTTTGTTTTATATACTACTAGGTTTTAAGTTTTTGTTTTTATTTAAATACCTACGTTTTTTTAGTGTGTAGCTGAATAAATGCATTTCATTTCATTTATTACCTAACACTGATAAAAAAGAGTGTGTGTACTTATGTACACGCGTTAGAAGTTATACTTCTGTGGCGTATGGAAAAAAAATAACTAAAATGCAGTAGTGATTAACGATAAATATTAAAATTAATCAAAAAGATTTTATTTAAATAAAAAAGGTTTTATTAACGTAAAATTATGACGTTAAATATGACATATACAACTTGAACATAGTCATGCCACCTAGAACTAACTTCACGGTGTAAAATTTAGGTGTCGGTGTGCGCGCGCATCGTACCACCTAGAACTAACTTCACGATGTTAAATTTAGGTGTCGGTGTGCGCGCGCATCGAAAAAATTCACTCTCATCATTTTTCTCTATCGCGCCAAAAGAAGTATAACTTCAATAACATGCTGCTACTAAATAAAAAAAATAATTTCCTCTGTTAAACCAATAATAACACCTCAACTGAATGCTACTAAATATATCTACACACAAATATTATATAAAAGTTATTGGTAATTAATAAGCAAAGAGTATGGAAATTATATAAAAATGCCTTTTTTTAAATTCTTTATAACTGGACCTTTTTCGCCCATGTGAATATGTCGCTCCGCTAAAAATGCCTTAATAAATATTGCTAGATATTTTATTTATGAATATCCTCTAGAAAATTCGAGCAAAAATTTGCTAGCACCGATGTATTGTTTCTCAAGTGGTGCCTTACGATAGCTGCTTATTTTTCACACGATTTGTCCGTTTAGTGGAAAAATTGAAGCGTGATTGAATCTGTTATTGAACAATAAATTACCGATTGCTTACATTCATCAATATCAAAGGGATCAAAGGGGTATAAAGGGAAGGGGTTGAGAAAGTGACAAATACAGTCGCTTGACGGGGTGTTTTGTCAAGCACCTGTATTTGTCAACAGTATTAGCGACTGTTTGGAATGTTTTAAGCTGGGATTCTTGTGAAAACATCTGCTTCTCTGATTGACTCATCGTCTTCAAGGACGTTGCATGTACGATAGTACTGCAAATAAATGATTCGATAGTCGTAACCACAGACCTCTAATTAGTGTAATGCAGGTCGTAATCAAGGGTTATGCTTTGCTTTACCGAAAAATATTAACGTACAGTTTTGTAGAGGTAATATAGATAGTAGTAGCAAAATTATTGCTTACTAACATCATAAAGAAAGGAGTAATAATAGTTTTCATCCCATCTATTCGGAAAGTGATGTTTGTTCCTCGATAAGAGCGCGCCAGATAGGTCTTTTCCGCCCCAGGGCGAAAGGTACTTTTTTAATTTTGGCTTATGACTGTTATTTTAAAGTGCCCTATCTAAGGAGGTTCAACAATAATATTGTACGTGAAATGTTACTGTCCTATTATATAAAGAGCGCGCGGCGCTAATTAAGTTAAAATAACCCGCCAAGTTCGTGTCAGGGCACGCGCAGTGTAAGGTTCCGTAGTAGCCCGTTATTCAATGCAAGTCTTTACCCGTTATAAACAAGTAACTAGGTACTTCGTCTTTGTCACTTTCAAAGATTTATTCTAAGGATTTGTATTTGGTACAAAATTATCCTACACTCAAATTCAACGACTATTACTGCTAAACTAATAGAGTTATCTTAACCGCTATAGTTTTCCTTTAAAATTCATAAAATGTACGATTATCACGAATTTTTCCAGATATTTAAAGCCAGCAGTTTAGCTTTAAGAGGAGGGGGGACGCCCTAACAAAAATTTGCACTTTAATGTTTAAGATTCAACGATACCCCACACGACGGGGTAGAAGACGCAAAAAAACTTCATCCCCACTTCCCATGTAGTGGAGCCACCCTAAAAAAAATGTTTATTCAAAATTTTATTTCACTATTTTGTCAGCGTAATTTATATAGATACCCCGGTTATATATATACATACATAACCTCGGACAGACAGACAGACAGACAGATGGACATGACAAAACTATAAGGGTTCCTTGTCAGGACTACGGAACCCTAAAAAAACCCTTTTTTTAACGCTTTAATATATACGGGGAAACAAATTTAAAAAAAAATTAAGCGCGCAAACTTTTGAGAGGCCGGTGGCGTAATCGGGAGAACGCTTTGATACCAGAGGTACCGAGTTCTAACCGCCGTGCACCAATGGATTTTTCAATCGAAAAATTTATGTGCGCTTTTACAGTAGCCCTCCGGTGAAGGAAAAACATCGTCAAGAAACCAACAACCAACCTAAGCGGACACTATCTAGTGTCCGCCTAGCCAGTTACCACTCTCAAGTTAAAAAATCTGTCGCCAAACATCTAATGCGTGCCGGGTAGCTATCCTTGAGAGCCAGTTCCCATTCTAGGTATAGCGTGCTTACCATCTTCGACCGCATCATCACTTCCGAACAGGTGAGATAGTGGTCAAACGCTAGCCTATAAGATATATAAAAAAACGTGGCTCAAATACACATTACTTTGTGGTGGCCAAGAAGAAAAAAAAGCACTGGAATTGTTGCCATTTTTTGTCTGTGGTCACAGACTGTCATAATAACACATTTAACGTTAATTGTATTCTGTGCATTTAACCATGGAGTAGATACATTTGCCTGTATGGATATAATTTAAAAAAAAAGGTGCCAAGAAGTCATAATGGAACCTAAATGACTGCCATTGATTTCCATAGGTCCATTGATGACCTTGATTGACACAATACTAGTAATGGATTAACGGACAATTAAGGGCATACGCTTTAGGTTTAGGTTTTAGGTTACCTTTTTTGTAGGTATTTCATGTTCTTATGTATAATATGGCAATGAATTAAAGGTAAATTTTTTATATGGTGAAAACTGCAAAAAGTGCGAAGTTTTTATCGGAAACTGTATATATTTATTGGTTTATTACGTTTGTTTATGTTAGTATTAGTCAGTCAACGGATTAGCAAACTGAAGTGGCAGTGGGCTATGTAGTATGGCTATTCCCTTTTCTCACAGAGGGGTATCAAAAGCAGAGTGTATAACTCGGCCGTAACATTATTTTCTCTCGGCCCACGTAAAAAATAGCGGCCTCGCAGAAACGTACTATTTTGCGGCCTCGATAATCTACTATTCATTTTTATACATTTTCAACGAGTTCACTTTAAACGTAGTATAAAATAAAGTCGTGTTTAACTATGAACTTATAAAATTAAGTAACCCAAACCCACTATTAAACTAAAATGAAATTTCAAAATTATACCAATACGTATTATTATAGTTAAATAGTTGGTTTGATCACATTGAACGAAGAGTAGCCCGTAAAGAGTAGTTTAAAATGGCATAAAACCAAGATGGTTCTCAAAGGGACGTAAAAAGTAACTTGGGAGAATGGAAATTGAAAATTCTTCGTTTTATTCGAGGTCTGTAACCCAATTTGTTGCGGGGTGAAGGTCAACAAATTCTTTTAAGAATTGGTCCGCACGATGCTGACTTAGGAATAAATAAAGGGATAATAGACCAAGATCCTATCATATTAACCAATAACATAATTTATTTGGCCTATCTTAGGGTTTATCTATCTATATATCTTAAAATGTTGTATTATTTTAAGATATATAGATAGATAAACCCTTTATTTGCACACCAATAATACAGGAAATCTTTAATATAAATGACTTGTAGTTGTAGAACTTCTGCTAGTCAAGTTGCAGAATCTGTTATATATCCTGTTACCTTTTGCCATAACAAAATAAATAAAAAAATAATTCGGGGTAAAATAGGATTTTTTCAGTTTGAATGGTAATGTGTCCAATTAAATTACAGGGCATATGAGACTTAACATTTTTATGTCTCGATATAATAGGCGCAGTACAGTGAAATGCAAAATTCTGGCTATCCAAAATGTTGCATGCCGCTTTGCACTGTGTCTGTAATGGGCACACGTCATTGTATATTATCAGGCAAGCGTCGTGCTTGCGCTGTTACCTTATATCATAAAAAAACTTATTCTAAGTAATGCAAAAGGCGCAATTATCTTTCTTTTACTGACTTCCAAAAAGAAAAATGTCATATAATTACAATAATATAATATTAAGTATTGAACAAATAATATGACAACATCGATCTTTCACTAATAATTAAGATAGTTTAAAAACTAAAACAACCGACTTCCATGCCGCGCGAGTCAGTTTCAGTAGCAAATTTGAACGTTTACGGTTAACAGACCACCTCAGAAACGAACCCTACCGATTAAAAAGTCATTCAAATCGGTTCACAAAGAATCATTCAAATCGGTTCACAATTGACGGTGTAATCGCGTAACATACACACACAAAAAAAGAGGCGAATTGAGAACCTCCTTCTTTTTGGGTAGTCGACTGAAAACTATCTCACCGCATCAACATTTCGCTTTAAACCACGTAATAACCGTTATATTTGCATAGGTTCTTTTAAAACCGTCGTCTCCTGAGTGTGTACACACCGTTATTGGAAAGGGTTGATGCAGATCACGTAGGGGCTCCGTGACTGGTAACGAGAGATGTTAATGGTGGAAAAAAGTTCCTCCAGGGGAAGGTTAGCGGTAATTCGGTGTAGTGGACATGAGTTACCTTGATACTTGATACTGTGGTCTTCTGAAATTGAGGTACATATATATGTTTTATTTTTAAACGACTTCACAAAAAAGGAGGAGGTTCTCAATTCATCTGTATGTTTTTTTTTTGTGTGTATGTTACGCGATTACTCCGTCAATTGTGAACGGATTCAAATGATTATTTTTTAAATAGGTACGGTACATTTCCGAGGTGGTCCCATTTTAATTTTATCGAGATCTGATTAGTATCTTCAGAGATATGGAGATAAATATCTCAAACATAGGAGAATGTACTAGTTTTAGAAGAAGAGTCCCAAGAAGATTATACACAAGTGAGGTTGACTGAGGTTCACGTTGACTTTGGTTTTTAACCCTCGACGCAAAACGAAGGAGTGTTATAAGTTTGACGTGTGTATCTGTGTATCTGTGTGTCTGTCATCGTGGCATCGTAGCGCCCAAACGGATGAACCGATTTTCATTTAGTTTGTTTTGTTAGATAGATGTCTACGTCGAGAGTGTTCTTAGCTTTATTGCATGAAAATCTGTTCAGCCGTATAAATATTATCAGCTCTTTTTAGAATTCCGTAGCCGAATGGCAAAAAACGGAACCCTTATAAATTCGTCATGTCTGTCTGTCTGTCTGTCTGTCCGTCCGTATGTCACAGCCATTTTATTCCGAAACTGTTAGGACTACAGAATTGAAACTTGGTAGGTAGATGTATTCTGTAAACCGCTTTCCGATTTATATACAAAAATAAAAAATATAAAAGGGGCATCCCGTACATGGAACTGAAACCAAAAAAAAATTTTTTCTTCAAACCTATACGTGTGGGGTGTCTATGGATAGGTATTCAAAAATGACATTGAGGTTTCTAAAATCATTTTTTCTCAAAGTCAATCATTTGAAAGATCGGCGTGTCTAAAGTGGTAAAATGTGTGTCCCCCCCCCCCCCCCCCTCTAACTTGTAAAGTATGGGAGTGAAAAATCTAAAAAAAGTATATGCTGTAGATCTCAATAAAAACTTACAACGAAAATTGGTTTGAACGAGATACAGTCAGCAGTTTTAGAGATATGGCGACCGCAGAGATAACTTTGTTTTTCATACAAACACTATGAAAAACAAAGTGAATTTTGTAGTTGCGAAAAATCATAATTATGGAATACTTAACTGTCAAAGAATCAAAGAATCAGATCAGAAGCTCGTAGTCCTTTGACCGCGGACGTCAACAAATCAAAATGGCGCTGTCGCAGTATCTTGTTACTTCAATGATATTGCAAAAATATGGTAAGCTTGATCTAATTCTGAGACATCTCCTTGGAATGGTCTCAATGTACAAAGTTATACATATGCTTTGATTATAAACTCAGATTACATATACAAATCAGTCGGGGGTGGTTTTAATTTTTTTTATTTATGTATTACTAGCTGTTACCCGCGGCTTCGCCCGCGTTATTTGTGTCTTTTAGACCATTGAGGTCTAGATCGATGATCTCTTAGGCCAAATCACCATAGGCCCTCAAAGTCGAACTCAATATCTTCTATTGTTAAAGTCATTTATCATTTTGGTTAGGTAAGTATACGAAATTGTGCTGTTTAAATGTTTGACTCAATACAACAGTTCCTAAAACATTTTTTACAAAGAAAATAAGGTGAATAGCTGCGCGAGCGTAGCGAGCGATATTATTGGGCGAGTGAAAATATTTTATGGCGTTTTATAACCCTGACAGTTTAATGACCTAATCATCAAGTCAATATAGATGACTCTTAGGTCAAACTCGATATCGTCTATTGTTGAAGTCATTAATCATTACTTGGTACTTGGTAAACCTAACGAAGGTTTAGCAGCGAGCGCGAAAATTTTTACGTCATTATATGACCCTGGTAGTTTTTATAACCTACTAAATCAACACCGATGACCCTAGGGTTAAACTTGATATCCACTTATTTTAAGGTAAAAATTAATTATGATTATTGAAGGTAGTAATGTTTCAATTTATAAACTCGTTTTGATACATGTGGCTATTGAAATACAAAAAATGGTGAATTATAACCTACAAAGTAGACAAAACAAAGGTTTGCGCGAGCGCAGCGGGAGCTATCAATGCGCGAGCGAAGCGAGCGCGAAAATTTTTACGTCATTTTATGACCCTGACAGTTTTTATGACCTACGAAGTTAACA
This sequence comes from Cabera pusaria, assembly GCA_954871355.1. Classification (NCBI taxonomy): domain Eukaryota; kingdom Metazoa; phylum Arthropoda; class Insecta; order Lepidoptera; family Geometridae; genus Cabera; species Cabera pusaria. The sequence continues at coordinate 23,163,276 of OX940888.1, forward strand.
CCGATGACCCTAAGGTTAAACTTGATATCCACTTATTTTAAGGTAAAAATTATTTTGATTATTGAAGGTTGTACTGTTTTAATTTATAAACTCGTTTTGATGCATGTGGCTATTAAAATACAAAAAATACTGAAAAATTACTTACAAAGTAGATAAAATAAAGGTTTGCGCGAGCGCAGCGGGCATTATCAATGCACGAGCAAAGCGAGCGCGAAATTTTTTTATGTCTTTTTATGACCCTTACAGTTTTTACGATCTTCTAAGTCGACACCGATGACCCTAAGGTTAAACTTGATATCCACTTATTTAAAGGTAAAAATCATTATGATTATTGAAGGTTGTACTGTTTCAATTAATAAACTCCTTTTGATGCATGTGGCTATTAAAATACAAAAAATGCTGAAATATTACCTACAAAGTAGATAAAATAAAGGTTTGCGCGAGCGCAGCGAGAGCTATGAATGCGCGAGCGAAGCGAGCGCAAAAATTTTTACGACGTTTTATGACCCTGACAGTTTTTATGACCTACCAAGTTAATCCCGATGACCCTAAGGTTAAACTTGATATCCACTTATTTTAAGGTAAAAATCATTATGATTATTGAAGTCTGTACTGTTCCAATTTATGTCATGTTTTGATGAATGTGGCTATTAAAATACAAAAGTTGCTGAAATGTATCCAACAAAGTACATATAAAAAATGCTTGCGAGCGCTACAGCAGCGCGAGCGAAGCGAGCGCGAAAAATGTTTACGACCTTTTATGACCCTGACAGTGTTTATGACCTTTTAAGTTAACACCGATGAGACAAAGGTTTAACTTGATTTCCACTTATTTTAAGGTAAAAAATCATTGTGATTATTGAAGGTTGTAACTGTTCCAATTATAAACTCATTTTGATGCATGTGGCTATTAAAATACAAAAAATGCTGTAATATTACCTACAAAGTAGATAAAACAAAGGTTTGTGCGAGCGCAGCGAGTGCTATCAATGCGCGAGCGAAGCAAGCGCGAAAATTTTTACGTCATTTTATGACCCTGACAGTTTTTATGACCTACCAAGTCAACACCGATGACCCTAAGGTTAAACTTGATATTCACTTATTTTAAGGTAAAAATTCATTTTAATTATTGAAGGTTGTACTGTTTCAATTAATAAACTCCTTTTGATGCATGTGACTATTAAAATACAAAAAATGCTGAAATATTACCTACAAAGTAGATTAAACAAAGGTTTGCGCGAGCGCAGCGAGAGCTATGAGTGCGCGAGCGTAGCGAGCGCGAAAATTTTTACGTCATTTTATGACCCTGACAGTTTTTATGACCTACCAAGTCAACACCGATGACCCTAAGGTTAAACTTGATATCCACTTATTTAAAGGTAAAAATCATTATGATTATTGAAGTCTGTACTGTTCCAATTTATGTGATGTTTTGATGAATGTGACTATTAAAATACAAAAGTTGCTGAAATGTATCCAAAAAAATACATATAACAAATACTTGCGAGTGCCATCACTGCGCGAGCGCAGCGAGCGCGAAAAATTTTTACGACCTTTTATTACCCTGACAGTGTTTATGACCTTCTAAATCAACACCGATGACCCTAAATTTAAACTTGATATCCACTTATTTAAAGGTAAAAATCATTATGATTATTGAAGTCTGTACTGATCCAATTTATGTGATGTTTTGATGAATGTGACTATTAAAATACAAAAGTTGCTGAAATGTTTCCAACAAAATACATATAACAAATACTTGCGAGTGCCATCACTGCGCGAGCGTAGCGAGCGCAAAAATTTTTACGACCTTTTATTACCCTGGCAGTGTTTATGACCTTCTAAGTCAACACCGATGACCCTAAGGTTAAACTTGATATCCACTTATTTTAAGGTAAACATTCATTATGATTATTGAAGGTTGTACTGTTTCAATTAATAAACTCCTTTTGATGCATGTGGCTATTAAAATACAAAAAATGCTGAAATATTACCTGCAAAGTAGATAAAATAAAGGTTTTTGCGAGCGCAGCAAGCGCTACGAATGCGCGAGCGAAGCGAGCGCGAAAATTTTTACGTCATTTTATGACCCTGACAGTTTTTATGACCTACTAAGTCTAGACCGATGAATCTAAGGTTAAACTTGATATCCACTTATTTTAAGGTAAAAATCATTATGATTATTGAAGTCTGTACTGTTCCAATTTATGTGATGTTTTGATGAATGTGACTATTAAAATACAAAAGTTGCTGAAATGTATCCAAAAAAATACATATAACAAATACTTGCGAGTGCCATCACTGCGCGAGCGCATCGAGCGCGAAAAATTTTTACGACCTTTTATTACCCTGACAGTGTTTATGACCTTCTAAGTCAACACCGATGACCCTAAATTGAAACTTGATATCCACTTATTTAAAGGTAAAAATCATTATGATTATTGAAGTCTGTACTGATCCAATTTATGTGATGTTTTGATGAATGTGACTATTAAAATACAAAAGTTGCTGAAATGTATCCAACAAAATACATATAACAAATACTTGCGAGTGCCATCACTGCGCGAGCGTAGCGAGCGCAAAAATTTTTACGACCTTTTTTTACCCTGACAGTGTTTATGACCTTCTAAGTCAACACCGATGACCCTAAGGTTAAACTTGATATCCACTTATTTTAAGGTAAAAATTCATTATGATTATTGAAGGTTGTACTGTTTCAATTAATTAACTCGTTTTGATGCATGTGGCAATTAAAATACAAAAATGCTGAAATATAACCTACAAAGTAGACAAAACAAAGGTTTGCGCGAGCGCAGCGAGAGCTATATATGCGCGAGCGAAGCGAGCTCGAAAAGTTTTACGTCATTTTATGACCCTGACAATTTTTATGACCTACTAAGTCAACACCGATGACCCTAAGGTTAAACTTGATATCCACTTATTTTAAGGTAAAAATCATTATGATTATTGAAGTCTGTACTGTTCCAATTCATGTCATGTTTTGATGAATGTGGCTATTTAAATACAATTATTGCTGAAATGTTTCCTACAAAGTAGATATAACTAATGCTTGCACGACCGGAGCGAGCGCTATTACTGGGCGAGCGTAGTAAGCGCTATCACTGAAAACGAAACTGAGATCACGAAAAATGTTTACGACCTTTTATGACCCTGATAGTTTTTATAACCTACTAAGTTAACACTGATTACACAAAGGTTTAACTTGATATCCAATTATTTAAGGTTAAAAATCATTATGATTATTGAAGATTGTACTGTTTTAATTTATGGACTCGTTCTGATGCATGTGGCTATTAAAATACAAAAGTTGCTGAAATATTACCTACAAAGTAAATCAAACAAATTATTGCGCGAGCGCAGCGAGCGCTATCACTGCGCGAGTGAAGTGGGCGCAAAAATTTTTACGTTTTATGACGCTGACAGTTTTTATAACCTACTAAGTCAACACCGATGACCCTAAGGTTAAATGTGGCTGTTAAAACTTGAATGCTTATGAAATACTTCCCACAAAGCAGATAAAACACGTTGGGCAAGCGAAGCCATCGCGTAAATTTTGATGACTTTTAATGACCCTGACAGTTTTATGGCCTAATTAAGGCACTTATTAAGTTTAGTCATAATCTATGAACCTAAGGTCAAACTTTTATGATTATGCAAACTCTATGTAAAGTTAACAAAAAATATAGGTACCCACACTTAACTGCCGAAAAAAAGTATTCTTTGCCCTTTTATGCCCTATTCAATGTGTTTGTACAAAATTTCATCTGAATCGGTCAAGCCGTTTGGCCAAATAGAGGCCACACATTTACAAAATTCCATAATAAAAATATAGACAACCGAAATTTCCTCCCAAAAAAAAGTATTCGTTGCCCTTCTATTTCTTTTTGACTGTCTGTGTACAAAATTTCAGCTTAAATGGTTAACCCGACCGAGAGTAGGCCATACATTTACATACTTCAATTTAAAAATTCTGGACACCTGGACTCGACTGCCAGAAAAAAAGTATCCTATGTGATTCTATGCAATATGAACTGTAATATGTATAAAATTTCAGCTGAATCGGTCAAGCTGTTTAGCTGATAAGAGGACACACATTCACAAAATTCAATATAAAAAATCTAAACACTCAGACTCGATGGACAAAAAACAGTATCCGATATTCTATTCTGCCCTATGAACTGTCTTTATACAACATTTCAGGCAAATCGGTCAAGCCGTTTATTCGAGAAGAGGTCTTAAATTTTACAAAATTTAATTAAAAATATCTGGACTCGAAAGCCAAAAAAAAGTATCCTATATCCTATTCTACCCTATGAACCGTCTTTATACAACATTTCAAGCAAATCGGTCAAGCCATTTATTCGAGAAGAGATCTTATATTTACAAATTTCAATTAAAAAGTTTGTACCCTCTGACTCGATAGCCTGAAAAAAAGTATTCTATATTCTATTCTGCCTTTTGAACTGTCTTTAAACAACATTTCAGGCAAATCGGTCAAGCTGTTTATTCGAGAAGAGGTCTTATATTTACAAAATTCAATTAAAAATATCTGGACCCCCTGACTCGATAGCCAGAAAAAAATTATCCTTTATCCTATTCTGCCCTATGACATGTATTCACACAAAATTTCAGGCAAATCGGTCATTCGTTTATTCAAGAAGAGATCTTATATTTACAAATTCCAATTAAAAATATTTGTACCCTCTGACTCGATAGCCAGAAAAAAAGTTTTCTATATTCTATTTTGCCTTTTGAACTGTCTTTAAACAAAATTTCAGGAAAATCGGTCAAGCCGTTTATTCAAGAAGAGGTCTTATATTTACAAAATTCAATTAAAAATATCTGGACCCCCTGACTCGACAGCCAGAAAAAAATTATCCTATACCCTATTCTGCCCTATGAACTATCTCTATACAACATTTCAGGCAAATCGGTCAAGCCGTTTATTCGAAAAGAGATCTTATATTTACAAAATTCAATTAAAAATATTTGGACCCCCTGACTCAATAGCCAGAAAAAAAGTATTCTTTATTATTTTCTGCCTTATAAACTGTCTTTATACAACATTTCAGGCAAATCGGTCAAGCCGTTTATTTGAAAAGAGATCTTATATTTACAAAATTCAATTTAAAATATTTGGACTCCCTGACTCGATAGCCAAAAACAAATTATCCTATATCCTATTCTGCCATATGTTCTATCTTTGTACAAAATTTCAGCCAAATCGGTCAAGCCGTTTGACCGTGAAGAAGTCCCAAACAAACAAACAAACAAACAAACAAACAAATAAACAAACTGACTTTCGCATTTATAATATTGGTGTTGATTGACAGATATTCTTACGGTAACTGTGAGCGAGATAGAAACAAAGGTGGGGAGAATTAATTTGTCTTCACAGGAATGTTCTACCAGGCAAAGTCTTGTTAATGTGCAAAGTTTTTGAGCATACCTAATATTTTTTGACATGACATGACGTTTGGCGAAGATGGCGGTCATATCAGTCCCGCCCGCGACACTGCATACATAAATAACTCAGAATTATGAACGTACTTTGTACCAACAAATACTGCAAAAAAAAAGCATAATACCACAGATTATATAATAGTTACTACGTAAATAATTCTTTTCGTTTTTAGGTTGGCTACACAGTGCTTTCATAATTCGGGTATTAATAATGTAAGGAAGTGCCAACTCTTATTACGTAGTAGAGTGATTCAGACTGTGTGGGCCATATGGCGGCAATTAATGTTAATAATCGCAAATAATACTTTTTAATATTCATTTTGGAATACAACTAGTCCGTGTTATAAAAGTATTTAGAGTTATTGTACTAAAATAGACAATTAATTATCGTGTGTGTCAGATGCTTTTATTGCACAGGGCCATTTTGGACATTGTCTTTTGATACCTTGATGACATCAATATGACTACTGAATATTTTCCCTAGCGCGGAATTTTAGGGTTCCGAACCCTAAGGGTACCAAATGAACACTTTCTGAGACTTTGTTGTCCGTTCGTCCGTCCGTTCGTCCGTGTGCCTATATGTGTGTACTTTACAGATGTACCTTCTTAACCGTAATAGGTACATATTGAAATTTTCACAAAATAAATATCCGTCAATGTATAACGGCCCAGACACGAAATTTTATAGATGCATGTAATATAATTCAAACTTGTTTTGCACTAAAAAGGGTAAAATAAAAACTTTTTCAAAAAAAATAAAACCGACTTCATTACCACAAACAGGCACTCAAAAGCGAAAAATAAATTACATAAGCGCTACCCACTTATCTATTTGAAGTCGGTGCCAGCCAAGTCTAATAGGTAGTAGATAGATACTACCTACATGTATCTACCTACTTACTACTACTACATACATAGTATCTATCTACTATCCAATAGACTTGGCTGGCACCGACTTCAAATAGATAAGTGGGTAGCGCTTAAAAGATTTATATTAAGTAATTTATTTTTCGCTTTTGAGTGCCTGTTTGTGGTAATGAAGTCGTTTTTATTTTTTTTGAAAAAGATTTTATTTTGTATTGGTTTGGGTTGGCATAACAGTCACCCACCCACATTTTTTTTTTTTTTTTTTTTTTTTTTAAAAAGATTACTCGCAATGTGGGTTGCACATTACTAGTATTCTTGTTAACCCCTCCAACTAAGCTAAATATGCTTGTGTCTGGAGTGGGTTCACGTCAATAGTGCAATGGGTGGGGTGGGGATCGAACTCACGACCTCTCGATCGCCAGTCCGACACCCTATCCATTGGGCTATTGCCGCCTTATTACATTACATTACATACATTACATTACCCTTATAAGTCCTTAAATCAAATCAAAATCAAAGCATTTATTCAGTATGTAGGCAGTATTCATATACGCACATATACATGTCAAAATCATAAAATAAATCAAATAAACATAGCAAAAGTAGAATTTAACGCTTTGAATTAAAAAAAAAAAAAAGTAATGAACCATTCAGCTGTTACCAAATTGTTGAAGTCAGACTATTAAAAATTTATGAAAGTAGGTTTGCCAACTATAGACGTACCTGTGAGTTTCAGTACTTCAGACAATTTTTATATTAAATTTATCATTAGACTAACCCTAGAAAGATATACCTACGTTGCAGCGGCGCCCGTGCGCGGAGCTATCAGCTGTATCTTTTTTTTACGACGCGTATGATCTCGGAACAATGACTAGCATTGTTCCGAGCGTATGACTGTCTGTCCTCCTCAGCTAACTCTCTTCGATCTACTCTTTCTTCAGAAGGATGTTTTTATGCTATAAGTGCTGAAGTTTTTGTGTTATGACCAGTGACTGCGCTCGCGAGTCGTATGTTTAGGTATCTTTATTTGTGTATTTAGGTTTTCTGAAGTAAAGTTTTGTAATATATAATATATGTATATATATATAATATATATATATAAATAATATATGTTTATGTGTTTTTAAGAACATTGTCCTCTATAACCATAATGAATAGCAAGAAGACGCTAGTAAAAAATGAAATTAATGATTTTCCCGGATTACAAATGGAAGAAATCATATCTATCTCTGGAAACCGAGACTTATTTTACCAATACTTAATATAGAAAAAAGTATCTTTTACCTAACCTAAGGTTCAAGATGTGATAAAGAGGAACATCCGGACCTAAAAAATATAATTGGAACTAATATAAATAATACTTCAATTTAAAACCACCCCAAATGATCCATTTGTGTCATGATAGAATACAAAATCATGAATCAAAATTATCATAAACTAAAAAACTTCAACAGTTTTACGAGGCTTGCCACCTCAAAATCGTGTAAAAATTTAAAAAAACAAACAGCAATGCCAGTGGATGCAAAATGAACAAAAACACTAGATCTCAATATGCAAATGAAAAATTTAAATAAATACAAAGGGATAGTAGAGCGGCCGTTTATTCGGATATTGAAACAAAAAAGTATAGTTTTTTGTAACGAGCCTTTTCGGTAGCGTGAAACAGTAATTCAGATCAGTTGTTGTGACAGAGTTTCATTTACACGCAGTGTGTAAGTTCTAAGCCTAAAGTTAGAAAAAAAATCCTTTGACGTAGTAACAATATTGATCACCTAATAGCAGTCTGCTGGTGAAGTAAACGCGAAATGATAAAATTTGATCAATTATCATAATAATGAAAACGGTAGTTTGATGTTTTAAGTATATTTTTTTACCGCGGGAGGGAGAAATCCCCATGGATACTGTAGAGCTCGAGCTCTACGGTTACTCGTATGTCAGACTCCGCCTTTCAGCAGCTTACTAACTAAACCCCCCACCCCCTCCTACGTTTTTACATATCCATACTATATTTTTTATTAAAGATATCTTCATTTCTGTATTTAATATTATCACTTCTAGTTAGTATTATTCCACTTCTGAAGTGTTTCAACAAAGGGGTCAAAGATCTAAATTAACATTTCCATGAATCATTATGTCATTGACAGCTTTATCCTAATCCAATATATTGATAATCTTCTCATTTTGATAATGGCGTCTACGTGCGATCCCTGATGGATATAACTAATAACGGCCACTAATAAAATAAGGACTCTCATTAGATAATGGTCTTCTGAGATCAGAGAACCTGAAATTACGTCATTATCTTTGGACGTTTCGTCAATGCGACATTTAAAATGATTGAGGGGAACGCCGATTGACTCTATCGATCCAATTCGTAGGTACTGGCAAAATTTGGCATAAGTAAGCGTTGCTCAAAATACTTTTACTCTAAGGTTGCCTTGTTTTATGCCTTTTCAATATAAACATCGGCGACTATTCTTGAGAGCCAGTTTCTTCTAGCGTGCTTACCATCTTTGACCGCATTATCACTTAACAACGGGTGAGATAGTGATCAAACGCTAGCCTATATGATATTTAAAAAAATCTGATAAGTGTGTCAATGAGAAAGTAAATTAATTTGATAATGTGCATAATATACAGAATATTATATACACTATATTTATTTCCAGCATACTTATATTTAATAGATTAAATAAAAGAGTAACGGCTAAATAAGTAAATGAAATAAAACTATTGCTAAACATGTTGTGTTAATGATGTTATGTTTCTTGCTAATCTGAAAGTACAATACATGCAATCAGACATTTTACAAGCCAAATTTTACTTCAAAATAATTGAAACAATATAAGTTATTATTATTATGCATTTATCAGAAACCATTTTGCAAAATGTGTAATGATCTCTACAAAATGCCGTAGCAATGATAATTATAATTTCGTAGTATATTTTTATGAATGTTGTTGTACTTGAGATTCGGATCTTCATCATTATCATCATCGGCCTGTGTCATAATGAAATAATTTGAAATGGTTATACCGCTATTTGTCGGTCGCCAGAACCTCGTTTGTTGGTCAGCAGGATGCACTACAGGCAGGCGAGGTTGACTGGGAGCACTGAGGTGGTATTTGTGCTCCCTTACATCCACGGAGATTCGAATACGCTTCTGCAATGTAGTGAAACTGTATTGTTAATATCATAGCTTTTTATATTAAATTGTCGTAGTACTTGAGATTTCGATAGACCTCTACAACTGTCGTAGAACTATAACGCGGCGTTATTGAATGGCCCGGACTCTATCGCCGTTTTGACAGACATAAGTTATTGGTGCAATCGGGTTCTATGAAATATTGAAAACTAGCGTTCGAACTGTAAGCGGTGTTTTCTGTGAGGAATAGCATAAGTTATATAAGTGACAGCTAAGGAGATGAATTCAAGTTACCTATTATAAATATAACTATAAAAATCAATGAAAAAAATTTGTAGTAAATATAATTATCATAAATTAGAATCGAGTAATTTCGATTTTATTTTAAATTAGTGATTGCTTCATGAGTGACCATGAGCCATGCTTAAATACCTATGCTAAACAACTTGTTTGTTTTTTCACGTATGACCATTTTGTTATTTTCGTTATTTATTTTGAAACTTTCTCTACAAATATTAATTCCACTCGACCATCTTTGTCATTTTGTATAATTTATTCTGTTATAATACCCTAACTAAACACAGTTTTTCAATCCAATACTTTATTGACATTACAGAATGTCAAGTTCAACAATCATCGTGATATTTTACCCAATATACACAAAAACTTAATAAATGATACACATAAACCTTTCTCATGAATCACTCTGTCTATTGGTGAAAACCGCATGAAAATATAGTTATTAGTCTTCGAGTTTATCGCGAACCAACAGACAGCCAGACGCAGTATAAAACAAAGTCCCCGCCACGTCTGTCTACTGCACAGATCTAGCATTTCACTGCCTAGATTGGTGGTCTGCTATCTGTTTGCAATAAACTCAAAAACGACTGAATGCATTTTCATGAGATTTTCACCAATAGACAAGAGTTTATTTATGAGGAAGGTTTATGGATTCTGTAAATTGGCAGAAATATGACGATGATTAATTCATACTCGACGCAACGAGCTGATGCAAAAATTCAGGCAAATATTTATCCTGTACCCGTGTAAAGCCGAAGCAGGTCATAACAATAAAACTGATATAACTGTAATATAAAACATTATTATTAATTTTGTACATAATTCTTAATGAATTTTAAACTATTTTTTTACAATATATCCTCAATTATTTCTTTGTTGAACGAACTGTATGAATTTTATTTACCGGTTCTTTAGTCAAAATATCTGGGTTATTAATCAAACAGTTTTCTGGTAAATCTCGGTTATATACAATTAGATTCAATAAAAAGCATATATTGAATCAAATCTGGCTTTTGTTCAGGATTCTTAACCCCTTAAGCCCGAATATTTCCGCGAATACGCCGTGTAACATATTGGGTATATTTGCCTTCGCTGCGCAGTATTGATAGAACGTAAAACAAAAGACTGCCAAAGCTTGAACTGGTTCCCGCTTTTCCATTATAAATATCTACGGGCACAATGAGAATGGGCTAAAACTATGTCGTAACGACATTTATGGACACGATTATCAACCTTCGTCAATAAATGCTTATAGCAATATAACATTCAAATGCATTACCAATAAGCTCGTAGCTTAAAAATTGCGTAAGTGCATAAGTAATAACATAATATCCAATATTAAGGTACACTTAAGTCGCAGTTTAGTCATCACAAACGTATAATATAGGGACATGCTAATGTAGTATTAGACTACTTTACTTATAGCTCCATCTTTTTCTATGTAACTAATATAAGTAGCAAAGCTATAAGTATATATTATGCCATAATGCTATAAGTACTATTACTCGTAGATACTTCCGGAGCTTATATATCCCTGATATATAAATACCTTGTTTAAATCTTGAACAGAGTCTGTGTTGCTCGATACCTGCTCGATGTGTTTAAGACACGATTTAATAGGCATTTTCTAGGAAAGCATGCAACAACTTAGACCACATCGTCACTTATAACCAGATGAAATAGTGGTCAATGGCTTTCTTATTCGTAATAAATAAATAAACAATGAATGGTGAAATTGAGTAACATACATACATAGTTAAACTAAGACTAAATAATAATTATTTGATACTGTTGTCAAACTGTTTTGAAGGTATAAGGGCCAACTGTGAGGGTTTTTTGCCTCTATCAGTTATTTAAAAAAGTCATACAAAATGTAATAATATCTCCTTTAACAGGCTATAGGTACCAGCATTACCACAGCACTTAAAATTCAGTTATTCTATTATTATAAAATTACGAGCACTAGTAGGTACCTGAGTTAGTTTTAAACAAGCTCTTTAAATTCTTTCTGTTCTTTAAGACATAGTTCCATTACCGAAAAAGCTACGCTAAGTAGATGTAATGAGACTCTATAGAATAAATGAATTTTAAAAAGAACAGAGTTCAAAATAGTTTTATACAATAAGTGGAATGACTTCTTATGCTAATGATGCCTTAGAACACCTAGGGTAATACCCGTTACAAAAATTACTTAGCGATTTGAATAAAGAAACCAAACAGAATAAGTAAAAAAAAAATCGACTCTCTTTTTAAAGTCCTTAGGGGTTTTACTCAGGTGCATTATAAATACGAGTCCATTACTCACATTCCCACTCCAAGAAGCATTTTATAATTGTTCCGCCTGACTTAGCTTACGCCGACCGACCAAAAATTAGCTTACCATCATCAAGGAAAAAAATGTCTTCCAAAACTTTACGGCATTTCGACAGCACACAACCCTTGAGAGTCAGACCCACAGACCACACTCTAGGCCTGGCCTAAGCTGTTTACCATCGTCGAGCACATCATCGCTTACTACCATGCGATATTGTGGTTAAACGCTTTGCAAATGGATTGAGCTGCAATTCAAATCGTTTTGCATTGTTTATTCTCACAGCCGTACACAGCTTCTACCAGACGTCATGTTCCCTAACTACACCAAATTGTAACTTAACATCTGGTGGTTATGGTCTAAGTAAGTAAGTCTATATCGTGATAATAATAATAATTTTTATTTCGGAAAAAAGCAAACACCTGACACCTAAACTAGGCTCTAAACCCGTGCTTTAAGTGCCAGGACTCTTTTCGTCTGTTGACACAGTGGTACAGTTATTTGCCTGAAGAAGTTAGTACTTACAAGAATGATTGTAGCATGCAATTATGTTAGTTTAAAAGGGGTTGTGTGTGTGTGTGTGAGAGAGAGAGAGAGAGAGAGAGAGAGTCAGAGTAGTTGTTTGTGAGCGCGTGCGTGTTTGTGTGTTTTCTTATGTCTGTTTATACATTTGTGTATGTATGGAGTTGAGTGAGCACTATCGATTTATTTTTTATTTTATTAATGTTATTAATTTTTCCGTTAATTGTAAGTGATGTTAAGTTCTTATAAGAATACAAGTAGTTAGGTACAAAAATTGTCCTTTCCATTACAACAGCAAAATTTACAAAATGCATTCCAGTAATTGCTCAATCCACTCGAAACATAACCTGAAAGTTTTCAAAAGCAAACGACTTTTTACCTATCGCACGCTTGATCGGTCTCCTATCCCTAAAGCCAGGTAATACTAAAGTTTACCCGCAACGAAAATTACTTTGGTACAAAATTTTACCCCTTATCAAATTGAATTCAAGAACTGGATACCGCAAACTTTCTGAAGACTACCTATTGGGAGACGATAAAATTCAAACTTAGATATCTTGGTACATTTGTTTATTCAACAGATGTTTAGGTTTGAGATAAGTTTTATGTTTTTAATAAGTACGAAGTCAACATTATAATATTTTTATCGATTCATACTTAGGTATTTGGAAGTACTAATGTCAAAAATGATAATTGAGATGAAATAGAGGCAATATAATGTGACTCTTCCCGATATCTAATTGACGAATAATAATACTATTTTTTTAATTGAGAGCAATTAACTGCTTTACCGACACAGTAACACTAAAGCTACTTCTACTCGCCAATAGATACCTAAAGAAATGAACTTAATAGTGTAATATTACTGATATGTGAACAAGATTTAAAATGTATAAAATTTTCAATTTTTTCTTCTTTCAATTTACAGCAATTAGTTACTGAACCTACTCATAATACAGATTCAAGTCAAACACTTATAGACGTGGCGTGCGCAGATATAAGTGCGAAAAATATCATAGTTGAGCATGTAGGATCCCTTCTGGGACATTATCTTGTGTGCGTCGAATTTAACATCAAGCGGGAAAAACCTGTTCCCTTTGTTATTACATATAGACCGAAAAAAGACAAATGTCGACCATTTTAATGTAGATTTAGTAAACGTGAAATGGAATGACATATTAACCTGTAATAATAATATTAATGATGTGCCTCATACCCGGCTGGAGAGGATCTTGGAGTTGTATAAAATTGAAACAACTCTGAGGTCTTTTCTAGGTTCTTGTATGAGGCAGTGGACCACAGTCCTTCGTCAACCGGGTGATGGAGACAGCCTCTCTGGTCCGCAGGGCTTTATAAGGATTGAGCGAGGCATCTTCCAGGGTGATAGTTTGAGTCCGTTGTGGTTATGTCTGGCTCTGAATCCTCTCAGCACTTTGCTAAAGGATTCAGGGTTTGGCTATCGGCTTAGAAGAGAGGGTGAAGTCGTCGGGTGGTTACCGCCGCCTATTGACACTTGCAATGCCAGAGGCAATACTGGTGCGTTGCCTGCTCTTTTGAATGAAAAAGGAATCTGTTAACTCTCCTTTTGAATCAACTCAGATCAACCTTCTGTGGGAAAACATCGGGAGAAAGGTTATATTGCGAAATCTACCTAATAAAAACATTTAGTATCGAATCCTCTGTGGCATTCTGTTTTATATTATCAGTATAACATAACACGAACTGTGCTCGGAACAGGAGGACGTTTTTTTGTTGAACTGGTGCCAAAGTCACGCTTTATGTGTATCTTTCTTACTAAAATGGAATTAACACAATACTGACTGATATAAGGTTAAATAATTAGACGGGCATTTTGTTATGAAAATATCGTTAAAATTTTAATATGTAGAGTAGGAACTATGGAACAAATCAAGACCAATATTATAAATGCGAAAGTCAGTTTTAATATTTTGTTTGTTTCTTTGGGCTCTTCACGGTGAAACGGCTCGACCGATTTGGTTAAAATATTGCACAGAGATAACCAGTACCTATATTGGATTAGGACATTGGATACTTTTTAACGCGGGCGAAGCCGCGGGTCGCCGCTATTTTTATATATTTGATAATGGTCAAATATTTGTTTTAATTCTAAAAAAAAAATTTCTAGTTTTCACTTAGTATTTTATTAATTCTGGTAAATTAAAATACATCACTGAAAATAATTTAAGCAAGACCAGTTGGAAAATCTACAAAGAATGGATTGCTTGATGGAAGCTCAATATTTTAGTAAACATAAAAGGACCAGTATCATGTTCTTTAATGTAGGAAAGACAGACATCTCAATCCCAGTGATTTAGTGTTATTTAAGTGGTTCTGATTGGGATGTTTCGCTGAATAAAGGTACGGACACACCGAAGCGTCCTGCGTGCACGATCTAGGCGGCGATCAGTTAGCGCAGTCGTATTTGTACCGACTGGTTTACACCAAACGCCATCAGAAAACAAATGAAAAGTACTGAAATCGCGCCCGCAGATCGCAAGACGCCGCGGTGTGGCCGTACTTTAATATTAATCTAAACTAACATTACCAAGACTTTCAACATTATCGTGAATTTGTAATATTATTAATGTTATATATCGGCTGTAACGAGTGACCAAAGCGACCTCTTCGCGTGACCTCACCTCCGAGGAACTCTTTGGAACTTTTGGACTCGCTCGAAACCTAGGACGAGAAAATTCAACTAAAGGTATGTGGTATATTAATGTTATATATCGGTAACAGCCGATATATAACATTAATAAAATAACTAAGACTGCTGCTGTCTCTTTGTTTACCATATATGAGATAAGGAAAACACTATTTTAGCAATGACCTTTTGTGTTAGTAAGTGCAAAATCAGAATCAAAACCATGAACATCGTAGTATTAACTAAACAGATATAATTTGAGACTTGAGACAGATTTTAGTATAATATTATTATGGTTGGCAAATAATACAACAAATTCATCCACGTATCTCTGTTAAAGTCTTTTCAAATGCCAGAACCAAGGCACGTTTATAAAATGTTCTTGCTGCAAACTCCGAAATATAGACCTCATAACGCGGGTTTATATTTGTTTCAAACTACATAAACTAATTCTGTTTGTATTTTACAACACAATTACTAAACTTTTGCACCATAAACAAAGCTAGAATAGCCGCTAACGGTCTGCGTTGTATTTCTTTTAGGAGAACATAAATGGTACCCTTTTGCGAGATACGGGTTTCATCTCTTTGGAAAAACACGAAATATTTGTTCGTGACGTTGTGAGCACAATGTTGTTGTAGTCTGTTGCTTTGAGGCAATACGGTTTGTTGACTTACTTTAATGCATTATATTATATTTTAATGAATTTTGTTTTGGGTTTATTAAATTGTTACATTAAACTCAATAGCAAATTAAAGAAATAAAATAAAGTAAGTGCATAGTGATACAAAAGTATTTTTACAAGTAGGCTGCACAGTCTAGCGCAAAACGGTCTTAACATACTTGTTCCCTTATTACTTTGTATTCTATAAAACCAAAATGACAAATATTTTGGTCTACTCATAATTACGTAGGTAATGAACATAATATTGTGCGTAGTGCTGAAATTTCATTAGAGATCTGGCAATCGATTGCTGTATTTAGTACATTATAACGGTCTTTACTGGTTTACTATAACCAGTTCTAGTGATAGAACTACTACTAGTACTCCTGGGCACTGTTATTTATTCTGTGTCCTGGGATAGAACCAACATTTTGTCAGCTATTTGTCCTCAAAATATTTTTTTTAATTTGCTCAATGACATTCTAATGCCACACGAAAACTCAGCATCTAGATGTCTTACCTCCCTTTTCACAAACAACTATATGACACAGTACTTGCGAACTCATAGTGTCATTATTCCAAGCAATACAATAAAATCATTTGGTACTTGTGTCAAATCCACCGCTATGCGTTCATTAAAATCTTCACGAATAGGGCTGTAAGACTTACCCCTGGTATTCACAAACGCCACTATGAGGTATCACACTGCTCGCAAACGCATCGTGTCATTCAAGCCAATGCAAATGACATTACTCGTATCAAATCCACCGCTATGCGTTCGTTAAAGCCTTTATGAATACGGCCGTTAGAATAACGACCGTATCGGCATGCAGCAGTAACGCACAACATTCTGGTTATCCAATGGAAAAACAATAATTTTCTCGTGTTGCAGAAGAGACAAGTGCCATCGCGAACCATCAATTCAGTGTAAAGCTTGTCATGTTACTTTTCATATCTCGTTTGCCAAACTGACGCAACCTAGTTTAGGCTTACTTTTATATCTTTATATTTTTGTTCTTGAACATAAAACAGAAACACAACGGTGTTAGCATAGTAAATTGAGGTACTAAGGCTAATAAATATTACGAGTATATTGTTACTCGTCTGGTCAACAAAATAGCCGTTCATAAACAAAGTCTTTGATGCAGGTTTTCTGAAACCAACCTAACGATCCATAGCGTTCTGAGCGCCACTCGAGAATTCCGGCCAGCCTTTTATATTCTGCTAATAGCGCTCGCAAGCCCCCAGTCTCGTATGAAAGATGCGATTAATTTGAGCTTAGATGTGGGGCGGGATAAGTTGTGACCTTTTTAAACTTGTTTGCTTATAACCTGGCCTTTAAATACTTCATTGGATGTTGTCTCTTCTCCGAGTGGTTTGTACAATGCGTATTTATTTGTACGATTGAATGATTACGCTAAGAGGATATTAATTATCGGAATTTATAAAATACTCCCATGTTTCTGCTTATATGTTTGCGTTAATAATGTACTCTGAACGTTTACCCCTTCTCAGAATGCACACTTCTTTGAGTTAGCAGCAATTCTGCTAATGTATAAACTTAGGCTGGGTTGCACCATCTCACTTTAACTGTAACAAACTTTAAAAGTCAGCCAAACTCAATATAAAAGCAGCGGTTATGGTTATAGTTACGGTTAAAGTAATATGGTGCAACTTAGCCTTACTATTTGTTGGTTTGAAATTCGATTTGGGCACTCGCTAATTGATAACTAGATTTCAAGTTGTGGCCAACTAGTCTAAGTTCCAGGTATGATTAGATTTTTGTGTTTTTTTTTCTACCACTCCTCGTAAAATTACTTTGGGACTGTTACGTTCGGTTAATCTGATAAATATTGAAAAAACTCACACTATTCAATGATTTATTTATAAAATGGGTTATGAGGGTGGGAGGTCGGCCGATTTGACCCCAAGGGTACCGAGTTTAATCCTCAGCGTACAACAATAGATAGTCTATCAAAAAATGTATGTGCGCGTTTCACAGAGGCACTCCGGTGAATGAAAAACATCGTCGAGAAACCCCCTACCCCTGCATGGTGCTAGGCATTATGTAGTGTCCACCTGGCCAGCTACCACCCTCAAGTTAGAAAATCTGTCGCCAAACATCTAATGTGACTTCTTCACGTACACTAAGAATTTTATCACTGTAAAGGCTCTTTCAATCAACATTTGTGTGATCTGCGTTATTTAAGTTAAAAATCGAAATTTAATTTTCACAGAAAGTAGCCTATATACATCCTTAAGCTATAAAGTATCTCAGTGTTAAATTTTAGTAAGATCAGCAGAGTTATTTTCAATAATTCGAAACCAAATTCGAATTCGGAAACTGTCTCTCCTGAGACTCCAATCTTTGCATCTCACAATGCTTCCATCGGTTACTTTTGATATATCAATTTAAAAAAATTTTGATTCTTATTCGAAAGGTTTCCGCGACAAAATAGCTCACGGATTTATCAATATTCAAAATTGAAAATGAAGCTTCGGAATCCGAATAGGTTTTCGAATGATTGAGAAGCAGGGGGCAGGTCATCCGTTTAGGCGTGACTAGGTAACATACAGATAGAACAGAATTACCATTGGTTTTTTTTTATACTAGTCTGGATAGGTATTTCAAAATTTTATCATAACATTCCCGTCAGACACTATAAGCTTTAAGAAAGGTGCGTAATCTATTTAGAGTCGAGCGCCTCATCTCGCCGAGTAAACACGCTCTGCACTTCCATAAAACGGGGTAAATATTTATTTTTCTCGATCGTCCGCCGGGAATGCACTGTTTTATTTATTGCTTTCATTTCAGTTCGATTGTGTTTTAAATTACTCGTGTGATTGTCAGATAATTTGTGTCGCGGTATTTTTAAACGTGGCCGAAGTTTTTTTAACGGTTTAATGGACAACGTTTTGTTTATACGCAGCGGTTGATGGCGGTAAGGCACTCTGATATACATACTTACATTATAAAAACGTTTGTTACTGTGTCACTCTGTCTGTTTGTTACTTAATTATACCTAAACGGACGATCCGATATTACTGAAATTTAATAAGGAGATGTTTTATAGCATGAGAATGAACATAAGCTACTAAATACTTGGTGTAAGTGAAGTCGCGGATATCAGTGGTTAATACAAGCTGATCTATTCAAATAATTTTAAAAATTACAATTTATTTTTACCTTCTGTGTAATTGGCAGATCTTTTCCAGAAGAATATCTCTTTGCCAATTTATATACTAAGTGGTTACTGAATTCATATTATTAATGATTAAATGCCTTATTTAAAGATACATATCTTAATAAAAGGAGCGGACCCAGTTACACTTATAATACAGATCAGCATCAGTTTCGGACATCTGTTACTGGGGTGTCCTTAATTAAAATAATTAAAACAGAATTACGAGCTCCACGAGACCTCAATATTTAATTAATTATTTAATATTGGCTCTTACGTCATTGTGGTTTGGGCTTAGGGTTAAATTGGGTCGAATAATTCGCTAATTTATTTTTCAGCTATTTATGTTGAAGGCCTATTTTATTTAATATATTATGCTTAAGCTACGATAAACTTTATATTGAAAGCGAATGGTTTTGTGACCGATATTCGTTGCATAGAATGATATTTTTTTACATCTGCTCAGCTAAATCTGCCTCTACGTCGTTATCGTTGACTGCATGATTCAGTATATTATAATTCACGATTTTAATCCATCCAAAGGTTGTCTGGTAGAGATAGCTAATAGCGATAAGACCGCCCATTGTAATACCGCATAGACATAATTTTTATTTTTGTTATAGATATGTAATTGGTTTGCAATAAAGAGTGTTTGTATTGTATTCTATCGTATGCCCGAAACGACGTTTCGAAGAAACTAACTTGTTATTCCTAAGGATATTGTGCAGTTTTTGACATACAAATATTCCGACTGATTATCAATACTGGCCGGCAGAAAGTCAACAGCAAAATTTTTGGGGATGATCAGTATCAAACAGCCAATGGTTTTTACGAGATGGCCAGTATGCTATCATGCTGTTTGCTCTTGCCAACAAGAGCATGAGAGTAGTTAAGGATCGAGCTCAGTGGCGTGCAGTTAGATATATATATGTATATATAAACTGAGAAATGGATTAGCATAGCCTGATGATGATGTTGTAGAAATCCTCTTATGTCTAATCAAGTTTAAAATCTTGGTTACTTCCATACTACGTTTGTTACCAAGTAATTTGAGACGGACTTAAAGACGGATGATCTGCAAAGTTTTAATCGCATAATTCAGACTCTGCGGCTATTTGCGTCGGAATTAAAGTCTCTGTCCACTTTGCACTAACACTCTTTAGTAATAATATTAAGGATTATTTCGTTTATTATGTAGTGTATTCAGTAATTCATAAATCTCATTTGTCGTGAAAAACTAACATCTGTTTAAGAAAGAAAATACGTGAAAATATACAATTTTGGATTGTATATAACAATGTACAAAAACATAAACTGTAAATAAGACTTAACACAGTACATAAAAATACATTAGAAACAAAATACCCTCTTTCAATATATCATTTTCTATTTTATTGATCGTCGTTACGGTAGTACTTATCACAAGCATAGATAAATTAGTTAATTGATGTATTTATTCTATGTTACAAGTAAGATTTTTTAACCGACTTCAAAAAAAAGAGGAGGTTTCTCAATTCAACCGTATATTATTATTATTTTTTTATTTTTTTTTTATGTTTGTTCGCGGATAACTTCGTCGTTTATGAACCGATTTTGATTATTCTTTTTTTGTTCGAAAGGAGATATCCCAAGTGTGGTACCATGGTAATTTCATCGAGGTATGATAAGTATCTCCAGAGATATTGAGATAAACATCTCAAAATTGGTACTGAAATTGAATAGCGCGGTATTGAAGTCGGTTCTTTTTTAGTTTTTAAACGATATTATCTCTATTGTAAGTATGATGATTCAATATCACTCTAATACTGTGCCTATCCACTGCTGTTGATCTTATAATAGTTTTGAATAAGATCAATATTTACATGTTTTACGTACTCTAAATAAATGCTGACATTAGTCTAACATTCTTACAATAGCATTTAGAAAATATGTAATAAAATTAAATGAGCTTAGAAAATGTGGATATGAGAGCTAATTTATCTCAAGTGTGATAAGTCTTAATAAATGCTTTTTTAGGAGAGTGTGGCTTACAACGGCACTGTAAATTTAAACTTATATGCATAATTAAGACAAGGTATTAAGATCAAGTGTATTAGAGCCTGTAACGGCTTGTCAGAGACTAATATAGGAGCGATAGAAATGACGAAAACAGATAAGAGACCACTATAAGCTCAGAACTCTTATAAAGTGAGAAACGTAAGACGATTTTGCTAGTTGGGAAAGCATTTATTCAGTATATGGGCAAATTAAAAATTTGCACTTACACACGTCAAATAACATTAAACAGATCATATTAAAGAAAAAATATTATAGATATAACAGAAACATAACTTATTGCTTTGAATTTACAAAAAGAGCCATTCAGCTTTCATCTAGACGTCGAACGTCACACTTAAAACACATGTTTAATTCCCCTGATTAATGTAGGGTTGCCAACCATTACGTGCACCCGCAACCCAGTGCATGTTTCAGTACTTCAGACAATTTTTATCTAAAAAATTGTGAAATAATGAAACATAATAAATAAATACAACGCAGACTAATTGCAGTACACGTCCAGGTGCTCTGCCAATTAAGCCACGGTTCGATCTATCGATACGACGAAATTAGTGGATTGCTTTTTTAACCGACTTCAAAAAAAGGAGGAGGTTTCTCAATTCGACCGTATATATATATGTATATATATATATATATATATATATATATATATTTTTAATGTTTGTTCGCGGATAACTTCGTCGTTTATGAACCGATTTTGATTATTCTTTTTTTGTTCGAAAGAAGATATCCCAAGTGTAGTACCATGGTAATTTTATCGAGGTCTGATAAGTATCTCCAGAGATATTGAGATAAACATCTCAAAATTGGTACTGAAAATGAATAGCACGGCATTGAAGTCGGTTCTTTTTTAGTTTTTAAACGATATTATTTTCATCATCATCCATACTTTATAACCCCCGACACAAAAATAAAGGGTGTTATAAGTTTGACGTGTGTATCGGTGTGTCTGTCTGTGGCATCGTAGCACCCAAACGAATGAACCGATTTTCATTTAGTTTTTTTTAGTTTGATAGGTAGGTGTCTTCATCGAGAGTGTTCTTAATTTTGCTTTATGAAAATCTGTTCATTAATTTAAATACTATCAGCTCATTTTTGATTGGAAAGACTACGATAGCAACTTTCGTAAACTCGTAGTCTTTTGACCGTGGACGTCAAAAAAATCAGAATGGCGATTCTGCGCACTATTTACCTGTCACATGATGCCTTCTGTTTAGCGCGTATCTTTACATCAGTCAAATCAAATCAGTATCCTGTTACTTCAATGATATTGCAAGAATATAATATGGTAAACTTTATCTAATGCTGAGACAAGACATCTCTTTGATTATGTAGAATACTCTCAACTCCTCGTCTGAGATATCGTATTTAAGCTCATTGGAATGGCCTCAATGAACAAATCTATCTTCTAATACTATAAGAATCTTTGTCCATACATACTGACTGACTGACTGACAGACAACGCACAGCCTAAACCGCTGGTCGTAGAGACTTGAAATTTGGAGGGTATATTTGTCTTAGTACGTAACGGGTACTAAGAAAGGATTTTCCAAAATTCACCCCTGAAGGGGATGAAGTTGGGGTTCAAAGTTTGTATGGAGAAACAAGATTAGATAGTATTTTCTATACGAAACTTCACACAAGTGCTACAATAAAAAAATAAGTAAATATATGTTTCAGGTTTTTTTGAAATGTCACCCCTAAGAGGGTGAGATGGGGTAACGAAGTGTGAAAATCAATAATGTTTCGGATTGCGCTAAAATTTGGCACACAGAAAGTGATTACTACGTTAGTTACCGTTGAGAAAGGATTTTTCAAAATTCACCCCTGAAGGAGATGAAACGGGGGTTCAAAGTTTGTATAGAGAAACAAGATTAGATCTTCAGTCTTTTAAATTCGAAACTTAACACAAGTACTTAAGTAAGAAAATACGTGTTTTAGGCTCTTTCAAAATTCCACCCCTAAAAGGGTGAAGTGGGGTAACAAAGTCTGAAATAAATATTGTTTCGGATTGCGCTGATATTTGGCATGCAGATAGTTATTTTGACTTAGGTATCGGCTAAGAAAGAATTTTTCAAAATTCACTCTTCAAGGGGATGAAGCGGAGGTTCAATGTTTGGAAAGTCATTTTATTCGACATTTCATACAAGTACTGTAAATAAATAAGTAAATACGAGATTCAGACTTTTTCAAAATGCCACCCAAAGAGGATAAACTGGGGTAACAAAGTCTAAAAATCAATATTGTTTCGGTTTGCGCTGAAATTTAGAATGGAGATAGTTATTATGATGTAGACCGTATCCGCTCAGAAAGGATTTTCTAAAAATTCCTCCCGGATACGGAACGGAGATTCAAAGTTTTTATGGCGAAACAAGATGAGATAAGGTACGTGTTGTAGGATTTTTCGAAATGGGGTAGGTAACAAAGTTTGAAAATTTGGGTTTTTCGGGTTTTATAAATATAAATTTGCGAATTGCCTTAGTCACACGATAACGTGAAAACGGGTGAACTGATGTAATAGAATCGTTTTTACAAAAGAAAAGTTTTAAGTAAATACAATAAGTTTTTAACGCGGGCGAAGCCGCTGGGCACTTCTGGTTATACATATAAAAATCAGTCGGGGGTGGTTTAAATTTTGAATTTAAGTATTATTGATAACACTGTTGGGTATAATCATCTCTAAAGGTATGCTTGTCATTTAAAATGTCGTCCAATTGGTGGACAAAAGCTGCGCATGTAACGCCCAGATTTCTGAATTTTAAATTGAATTTGACTAGTCCCTGTCAAAGGTTTCCATTCTGCTAATTTTCCAAGATCTCCCGCATCCGATACCAATCTCCAAAAAAAGGCTTTCTAGTCGACAGTGACCTTTATTAGAGCACATTACAGACTTTAGAACGCCTAACGACCGTCAACTAATGACGTAATGAACGCGGACGGGCCTGACTTTGCGATTGTAAATCAAAAGGAATTATATAATATTAAAAAAAACTTAAGAACATTCAATAAGTTGTCTATACAGATCAGATTCGGGTGCGGCGTTAGTCGTGATTGGATCCGTCGACTTCTTTCAACTCGTCCGTTTAAGATTGTAATAACTAGTTGTACTCTTCCGATTTTTATTCGTAGTTTGTATTTGCATTTTAATCATTGTTATATTCATATTTATTTTTTGATTGCGAATTCAAGCACAGAATAATTAATTGTACTACATAATACAAGTCAAAGTGATCTTCAAATACATAATATAGTGCCGCTGTATCCTACCACATGGCATAAAATGTTTAGAAGGACAAATAGAAGTTTTGCTTCGTCCTATATCATACGTTCCGCCAAGGAATGGAATTCCTTGTCGGTGTCTGTGTTTCCCGATAGCTACAACCCGGGGGTCTTCAAATCGTGAGTGAACAGGTATCTACTAGGTAAGCGTGCTACATGGTAATCATACGGTCGACGATGTATCTCACCTGATATATGTATCTTACCTGTATCTCACCTGATGTTAACATCATGTGAGATAGTGGTCAAACACTTGCCTATCTATCTTGCATAAAAAAAAGAAGTTATAATTTTAGTTTTATTTTTATGTTAATTTATGCCTAGCTGATCACCAACTTACAGCTAAGAGGTCGAGTCGAATGAACCCAAGCACATTTGAATGGCCTCATTGAACTGATTATACATAGATCAATCGGGGGTTGTTTTACATTTTGAATTTCAGTCTTATTATTGTCAGATTCTATATATTAGGGTTAACAAGAATACTAGTAATGTGCAACCCACATTGCGAGTAATCTTTAAAAAACAAAAGAAAAATATAATAAATATACATACTCGTATATATACAGTCACTAAACATTACAATACATCATAACCATGCAACTATCGATTCCAAGTTCAATGAAAATAATCAATAGTCGAATTACAACAACTTTATCCGTACTGTGAGCCGTCAAAATTATCATCCTAAATTTGACAAAGTATATAAAAATTGTGTAAGCTAAAGTCCCCGTCACGAGAAGCTATAAATTATGTAAACAAGTGTTCAGGAGTTCACAACATTTGGACCAACAAAAAAAATGAATTTCGTACTCGTACGCATTCGAAACTCGAATGACGCGTTTATTTCAAAATGGCGTCCCGATAGTTTACAATCCCTGCGACCGGTACCAAGAAACACAAACGATAGCGCTTTGCGTCGTTAAAATATGATCCGACTAAATTATTATAATTTATAAAAAAATTGTAAAAATGTAAATTATTATAATTAAATATTTCATGTCGATTGAATATGGTCAATTTATTATTATCTCGCAGTATAAAATGTTTACTTAGTAAAAGATGTTTGTTTACATAATTTATAGCTTCTCGTGACGGGGACTTTATGTATTGTGTAAGATTGTATATATAAATATTGTGTAAGATATCTAATGCAGATGACGATATACGAGAGTTAATAGGCTATTATTATAGTCTATATATCCAAACCCTAAAGGAAAACAGCGTCGAATATCAAGGAGTTGCAACTTAATGAGCTTACCAAGGTGAGTGGTGTTTTGTTTTGTTACCCTAACAGTGACTTCCTATTTCCTTTGTAGCCGCTTTGTAATTCCTTTGTCATGCTTCACTAATTAACGAGTCATTATCGAAACAGAATCAGAAGCTTCCAACTGGCATTAATTAAATGCAGCTTGCCAGTTGCAAATATTGTTTTTGTTACAAGCTCTGTTAGTCTATTTTCACAAGCTATTTGAACAGCATATATTTCTTGTTTTCGCTATTTATGAGATTTCGAAATGTTAGTGCTTTTGCAAGCGCCATGTTCAAGGCGTACAAGACTTATGTTTTGTGGTTGAAAAAGTTTTGACGATAAAACGTAAGGACGCCATAGGTTTGAGAAAAATATCTATATTTTTTTTACTTAACTGATACGTTTTTATAAATTGAAGTTTTTGTAAGTATTGGAAAACAAAGAAAGTGGAAAAGCTCGCATTTTTCTTGCTTTGGTTAACCTTTTGCACTACTCTGAACGCATATCATCAGAACCTTTATGAAAAATCATCTAAGCGGGATTCATACAAATCTCAAAATTACTATACAATACATGAGTTAAATGTTAACTACAATACAACTTTAGTTGTTAATCAAGTAGATAAAAATTTCGCCTTCCAGCGGGACTCGAGCCCGGGGTTTGCGCCTCCTGGGAAGCGCTTTAACCATCTTAGCCATAGAGGCTCTCACTGAAGCGACGAAATTACTGGATTGTATTTAAACCAATTATCCGTATAGCTACCGGATTATCTAAAATGAAAATCTGATTGTATTACATTAAGGGTCAATTTCACCGGTACCCGCTAGCCCTATTGAGAACTTATCTGACGGATTTTTGACAACTTTTATATAGCGTCATCTGTTAGATAACTAACTATATGTCACTTTATCAGGAACTGGGGCCTTATTCAGTATCACCAATGAGATAACGCGTTCCTTAACGCGCCACGTTACGATATTGAAAAATTGTATTCTGTATGCCACACGATAGGTAAATTATACAAAACGCGCGCGTTACATGTCCTCATATGTCACGATATTATGACAGCTCAAAACGCGCTCATAACCTTACCCTACTGCGTTTTAATTGGCATAGAGAATACCATAACGCGGAGATAACGTAACACGGCACGGTAAGACTTTAAAATGGTCATACTGAATGAGGCCCCTGGTTAAACTGACCCTAAAATAGAAAGATAATTAATCACTTGTTATAGGACAAGCCTGAATATGCACATAATTGGGCATGTAACTCAATACAACTGGTCACAACTACACTGGTTGCGGTCAACCGTGCGCACTGCAGGATTCATGATGAAACCTCAATTTAATTTACTGGGTGGATTCAATTATATCAAAGTATCCACCGAACAAGTAAAATAATAAAGACTACTGTTCTGGTTTGTTCCTATCAAAATCTGCCATAAACAGGGCTATTTTTTTTTTTAATTACTATCTTTACCGTCCTTGCTACGCAGTGTACCAGTGCTACGTAAAAAAAGCTCATCCGCATAGAATGCTGTTTGCCTTTAAAGCAATGTTTGACCATGTTAGCATTTAAACAATATTTGACCATGTTAGCATTTAAACAATATTTGACCATGTTAGCATTTAAACAATATTTGACCATTTATTTGTAATTACTATCTTAAGTTACCACGCAGTCTACGAGTGCTACGTATAACTGCTTGCCTACGTATAAAATGCTATTCCCGCCTTTAAGCAATATTTTACCACTTTCTGTACAGAAAAAATATGCTTAGAAGCGGTACGAAATTAAAATATAATAATTTTTTTTGAAATTTAGAAGGCAACTTCATTATTGAAACATTTCTCATCGCAGAAATGTTTTAATACTGAAAGAAAGTAATGAGTAAAGATACGGACACACCGCAGAGTCCTGTGTGCGCGATCTAGGCGGCGATCAGATAGCGCAATAGTATTTGTACCGACTGGTTCACACCAAACGCGATCAGAAAACAATTTAAAATTACTGAGATCGCGCCTGCTGATCGCAGGACGCCGTAGTGTGGCCGTACATCAAGAAAAAATATGAGTTAATATTTTTTATTTAAATGGTAACTCCATGTTAGAAACGTGTTAATATACAATTATTGTTAAAATACTAAAAACAATCTAATTTCTAACAAAAATCAAAAGAATTTAAACCGCAATAACGAAATTCTTGTTTGCTCCGTAACGCGACTCAAGTACCTACAATGATATGAAAATTAAATTTTCATCTATGCAAAGAACGTGCCGGATCTAAAATGAAAATCTTCATATTAAGGTCAGGTAAACACAGCCTCTCATTTATTTTGGGGTCTCGAATATTGTTCCTTATTATTCGACGTCATAAATCATAACACCTACGGCGGGGTACAAGCGCCCTCTTAAAATTAAAGGGTGTACCTACCCTTAATAATTATATCCGTAAAGATATTAAGAATAACGTTGGTCATTACGCCTTAATGCGAATTTTCGTGAGGATAAATCTAAGGTTTAAATTGTATGGAGATTTATGATTGGAGAGAGACGTTTTAAATTAATATATGAATTACTGGGAAAGCTGAAGCAGGAAGCGGTTGCTAAGCACAATAATATTGTTGTATTTAAATACCTAAATACCTTGAAGTAAAATAAAATAAGACTTAAAAATAATGATAGGTTTTTTAAGTTTTTATTATCACTAACACTTTAACAAGATATTTGACATTTACCATTGTTTATCAAGTATTTACAAATACAAATACAAAAATCATTTATTGTCAAAAAAACTTGTTACAATTTACATAGACTTGATTACAAATTGACCGTAAAAAATGACAATTGGAGTACACTCAGCATTATTCTGAGGAGATGTGAATCTCCGCAGAGCTGATTTTCAGTGTACCCAGTTGCTCGAACTCGGGTGTCAGTCGAGCATAAATGTTAGTGATAGCGGTAATTATACATCGAAACAATTACAATTTCAAAAGCTGCGCTTACTTTGAAACAAAAAAATAAAATAAAACAAATTAAATTAAAAAGACAACCCAATTATTATCAGAAAAAAATATATAAAAATCTCAATTTGTATAAAACTTAATGCGTGTGTGTGTTTCATTGTGCGTGTGCGTGTGCGTGTGCGTGTCCGTGTGCGTGTGCGTGTGCGTGTGCTTGTGCGTGTGCGTGTGCGTGTGCGTGTGCGTGTGCGTGTGCGTGTGCGCGTGTGTGTGTGTGTGTGTGTGTGCGTGTGCGTGTGCGTGTGCGTGTGCGTGTGCGTGTGCGTGTGCGTGTGCGTGTGCGTGTGCGTGTGCGTGTGCGTGTGCGTGTGCGTGTGCGCGTGTGCGTGTGTGTGTGTGTGTGTGTGTGTGTGCGTGTTTGTGTTGTTTCACGTGTTTAGGCTATTTGGTCTTGAAAGTGGATTCAATGTTTATTACGTTGAAAAATAATGGTTTTAAGTTTAAACTTAAATACGGGGTGACTCATTTTCTTTCTTAAAGGTGGAGGGAGATTGTTCCATATTTTTGAGGCACTTTTATTGCTACTATTATGGCACTATATTTATCATAATTGTGTATCATATCTATGTATTTATGAGCTTAAGATATTTCAAAGCTGATGCAAGTATCCTCACGTTCGTTCATGGAGTAACTGTCGATTTACCCATATTATCTATTCACTCGCGATTTTTAAGACCCCAGGGTTGTAGTTACCGGGTAACACAGATATAAGTAAGGAACTCCATTCCTTGGCAGTAGGTACGTATAATAAACGATAAGCCAAAATTATGTCCTGCAGTGGGCGGAAATGAGGTGACAATGATGATGATGATATAAAATAAAAATAAACAACGTTTATGTTTTAATTTTTCACTAGCAGCGCCTCACGGTTTTACCTGTGTAGTACTCGTTTCCGTAAGAATACGGGGATAAAATATAGCTTATGTTACATGCTGATAATGTAGCTTTCCAAAAGTGAAATTATTTTTTAAATCGGTCTAGTAGTATTTGATTTAAATTGTAACATAGATCAAAATCAAATCTGTGAACTATTCAAAAGTTAATAGAAACATGCGACCGGTTTCGGAGCTTCTTCATCATCGGGGAGTACATGTGCTTTCGGCGGGCACCACACTACACCAACACACTATTAACTTCGACCTTATCACGTGAGTAGTTTACCGGTTAAATAGTAATAATGGATTTTACTCACGATACGTTTAATAAAATTAAAAATCAAATCTTTCCTCTTTATAATATTAGTTAACATTTTCCCGGTTTTAAGACCTAAGAGTAAGGTTAGACCGTTGATGTAAAAAAAATATGGCCCATTGATCATACATTAATTTTGACTTGTAGACATGAAATACATTCAAAGAGCCCTTTAATTTACCTATTCAAGTTATCTTACATTAAATAAATACAGGAATGAGACCGTTATCATGCTAAAACACACAAACATCGTAAACAACTCGAATACAAAATGATAAAATTAAATTAATATCCAATATAAAGGGCGAAAAGGCTTTATACCCAAACATTTGCGGTGAAAACCTTCGAATATAATATTACGGCTTTCTATTGTAAGAGGGCATTCGTATTACGTTACATAATATCTATTGATTTAATACATTTTAACTACATTAGAACTTTTAACTGATTAAAATTTTATACAGCATTTCTACATCTAGATGTCTATATATACAGTGATAGAACTGCTTATATCACCCCTTAGTGATACTAAAAATTATTTTATATCTAATAATTATCCGTGTAATAGAAAAAGAGAGTGAAATAGAAATCCGCAAAGCAAAAAGACCAATGACTGGAAAAGAAGAGTCGAAGATCTGGCGCAGTGGCATATGTTGTGTGAGAGAGGTCTTTATCCAGCAGTGGACTGACACCAGCTGATTATGATGATGAAGATGAGATAGAAATGATTTACGTTTTGACAAGACAGTGTTCAGTTAGCAGGATGTATGAGACTTAACATCTGTCTTACTGTAACGAGTGAAGTAGAGAAACATCTAATATTCTAATATTATGTACGAGAGTTTTGCATGCAACAATCCTAATCCTAACTAATTCAGACTATTCAGACTAATATTATAAAGAGAAAACGTTTTTAAACGAGTTCAACTTCCGAGATGTTTAATCACGCATCAAGTGCATCTGTTTCAATATCGCGAAAAATATCGTTTGCGCGTTGCAGGATCTCATACATTTAGGCAATATTTAAAGGAGAGCAATAAAAATTTACACTAGCGCCATCTCTGGTCTGGAGTTTTATTTATCAAATGCGAAAGTATCTGTCTGTCTGTGTCACTTTCACGCCTAAATTACTGAACCGATTTAAATGAAATTTGGTACACAGATAGTCTAGAGCCTGAGAAAGGACAAAGGCTACTTTTTAATGCGAAAAAAGGGTTGTAAGAGGTTGAAACGGGAGATGAAATGTTGTATGGAAGTATCGTCATTTTAAGAGCTAGAAGCTTGAAACTTAGTTTTTTAGGCTGTTGATTCGATATAAATAAATACGACATTCAAGTTTGTAAAAGTTTTACCCTCAAGGGTGTAAAATAACTATAGGGGATGAAAGTTTGTATGGAATATGTAAGGTTTATATGAATGTTCTACTGAACGGATTTAAATAAAATTACGTACACAGATAATCTATAGCCTGAGAAAGGACATAGGTTATTTTTAAATGCGAAAAGAGGGTTGTAAGGGGTTGAAAAGGGGGGATGAAATGTTGTATGGAAGTATCGTCATTTTTAGAGCTAGAAGCTGGATCTTATTTTTAGGCTATTGATTCGATAGAAATAAATATGACATTCAAAGTTTGTGAGGGGGAAGGGGGAGTGGAGGGAAATTGAGGGGGAGGAAAGAGGGATCGGAGGGCGGTACCTTCAGGGCAGTGTATTGCTTGTCCTGTAAGACAACATCATTTAAAGTAGTCAAACGTCCAACTCCTAATCTCAACACTGTCTTTCAGTTTCAGATAGCCCTATTCTATCTTATCACTTTCAGTACAAATAAACTGGCCAAGTGCAAGTCGGACTTGCACTCGTAGGGTTCCGATTCCCTATCACACTACACTATTTTATAAAATCGAGCAAAAAACGCAGAAAAAAATTAGGTTTCCTGTAATAAATTGATAAATCGATCTAGCTGGCTAGGTTTTCATTTTAAGAAAATTTTGTTTTAGCCCTGTTGCCAGGCAATAAAAAACTCTTATAATATAATTAGAATACGAAGGCAAATTTTGCCATTTTTATAGTGTTATGATAGCTCATTGGGAGATCAATCGGATCGCGATCAGAAGGTCCCGGATTCGAGTCCAGAAGAGATGATTAATATTTCCATGTTTGTTCATTTGTTAAAAAACTATTATTGGGATCCGAAAACTTACGTTAAAACAAGATTTACCAATAAAAAAAACATAAAAAAATAGCGTTTAGGTCATCTACTCGTAGTTATATTATATTACCCATTTAGTTTTTAACTTTATTCTGTTTTTAACCGACTTCAAAAAAGGAGGAGGTTTCTCAATTCGACCGTATATATATATATATATATATTTTTATGTTTTCGCGGATAACTTCGTCGTTTATGAACCGATTTTGATTATTCTTTTTTTGTTCAAAAGGAGATATCCCAAATGTAGTACCATGGTAATTTTATCGACGTTTGATAAGTATCTCCAGAGATATTGAGATAAACATCTCAAAATTGGTACTGAAAATGAATAGCGCGGCATTGAAGTCGGTTCTTTTTTAGCTTTTAAATGATATTATTAGTATTTGGTGTTATGGCGGCAACAGAAATACATCAGCTGTGAAAATGTCAACTGTCTAACTATCACGGTTCATGAGATACAGTCTGGAGACAGGCGGACAGACAGACAGACAGACGGGCAGCGGAGTCTCAGTAATAGGGTACCCTTGTGTTCGGAACCCTAAAAAAAGAAGGCAAGCTATCGCCATAATTGCATCAAACATAAATCGTAGTTTAGTTCGAAGAACTTGAAAATAATAACAGAATTTAAATTATCTATTGGAAAATTCTCTAACAGCTTGAACGAATTTATGCCAAAGACAGAACGACAGGACTCAAGTTTATTGTACCTTATATTTTGATATATTTTATACTCGTATCAACTTTAAAAAGTCAGTAAACTATAATGTTACTTTGTATAAGCCGCTTGTATCAAAACCAAAAATATGCTGAAACAACATTTTAAAATAATATTATGTAGGTACCGTCGGTATAAAACTGACCTATTTTAAACAAAAGACGAAGCTGCGGAAAGCGATAGAGTAAAGTTTGCGACTTCGGAGCAACTATACTGCGCTATTCTACGCTATGTGGAAGCTACATTGTTGAACTTTAATATAATAAGATTTCAGCTCACATGGAAGACTTTCGAATGAAGTTAAAGACCGGTGAAGTGACTATAAAGATTTTTTATTATTCTCCTATACAAACAAAAGCAAACTTTATGTCACAAAGTACAAGACTGCATTTTACTTAATGCTTTTTTGAGTTCATTACAAGCAATTCCATATGGTCGACATTTAACTTTACTGCATTTACAAAGTAACGTTGCATTTTATAACGTTTTTATTCAATTTTCGTAATCTTAATCGGTAAAACTATCTGTTTTCAGTTCTGAATATGGCTCGTAATTACCACAGTATACATATTTTAAGGGTTCCGTACCTCAAAAGAAAAAAAAGAAACCCTTGTATGATCGCTTTGTTGCCTGTCTGTCTGACTGTCCGGCTATCCGCCTGTCCGTCTGTTCATCTGTTACGCTGTTTATTTGGAACACAACATTATGAGCCCTATTTACCCGACTGCGCGACGCAAAGGAGAGGTAATGTGTTTATCAGTCTATATATGTATATATGTTTGTTCCTTTGTGGCACACTAGAGACCAAACGCGTGGGCCGATTTTGATAATTGGCACGTCAATAGATTCGCCATGCTAGCGCGAGTGTCAACGAAAACATACAAAATTGAAAAATTCATAATGGCGGATTTCAGACGCCAAAATTTGGGGTTCAAAAATATTTTTTTTTTTCAAAACCTATCGAGTGTGTTATCGAATTAAAGGTCTTAAATGGAGATTCAAAATATATGTATAACAAATAATTTATGATCGTACAAATCGAAAAATAAACGATTTTACATGCCGCGTTAGTCACTTTCAGTAACAAGTTTGCGGCGCTTATCTCTGAAGTTACTAATCAGATCTCAATAAAATTACAATGAGACCAAACTAAAATCATATTAATTCAAACAAAAAAAGAATTTACCAAATCGATTAAGAATTGATGGAGTTCTGAGGTAACAAACAACCTCTTCCTTTTGGTATAGTCGTTTAATAGTACGGAATTTGCCGTCCTTTACTTAACTAAAAAGTATAAAATAAAAAATTACATTAAAAAATCAAAAAACCCGACTGCGCAAAAAGTGAAGTGTTAAAAAACAAACTGAAAAGAAAAAAACAAGTAAGTCTAGTAGTAGACTTCTGTTTAGGGATATCAAAAAACTATACCATTTAAATTCTATCTCGGTCGATACACATAAAATAAATTATACATTGTTATATGGAATATAGAGACTTTAACAGTCGGGACACATTAATCCCCATTCGTTAAGCCATTAATTGATGAAATGATTCTGATCACGTATCTAATCGCCGCCTAAATGGCGTACGCATGACGCTGCGGTGTGTCCGTACCTTAAGAGTATACCGAATTTCGAATTAATCAGAACTGAAAAAGTTGATTTCATAGCGTCATCAACTTAAAAAAAGTTCAAAGTTTTAAATCGGCTGAACGAATTTTCTCTTCTTTTACACTCTGGGAAAAAAAATTAAATACAAATCGGTTTATCTGTTTAGGAGCTACGATGCCACAGAGAGACACAAACATACACACATTAAACTTATAACACTCCTTCTTTTCTGCGTCGGGGATAAAATATAAAACCGCTTTATCAATATTGTAGCCATTGACTCCAACAAACATAGTTAAACGCGGTATCGTTTATTCAATTTACTTTTATTATTTGAAAGAAGACTGCCAACTGTAGGTTAACGATCAAGAGTCCGAGATTCGGGAATAAACGGGAAAATTTTCTTATCCTTAAATTAATATAGTGAACAAGACTAGCAATTTTGGTCGGAATTTGGTTCCTTCCCAACCCGAGATCTTTATTTGCAATTTCAAGTCCATTTAATTTTATTCCTATTTTGTTTAAGGTGAATTTTATGGAGGAAACAAATGATAAATTTTAATGTACAAGGACGTATTCAAAGCTGCTAATGATTCATTTCTTTAAATCTTTTTTTTTTATTACTATATTATAATTTTTTTTCTTCTACTCAACAACTGTTTCTTAGATAATGTAATTTGTGTAACTAATTCACATTATAACTCTCGCATATATCAAAACAATGTCTTACAAATGCAAGTTTACAGTTTTATTACTAGTGTTTTAACTCGTGATTCCACAAAAGTGAAATTCTTTATATTTTTAATGATCCTATCGATTGAAAAATTACATATTGATTTGGCAATGGACTGGAATGATTAAAAGCGTTGCACTTTATAAAAAAATACATAAACGGTATCAGATACAATGTTTTTTTCCTAACACAACTATATTATGTACAGATTCACCCGTTCTTTGATTCGTTTACATGTAGAGATGAAAACCGTCTTTGTCTTTTTAACATTAATGAACACTATTGCATACCAAGCATTATAAAAATCATAGAACAAATACATTAATAGAAAGGCTTGACAATGGGCGGTCTTATCGGTTAGAGCGATTTCTAACAAACAACCTTTAGATGGACAGGAGCTAGTTACAAAGATGCGGTCGGTGGCATACAAAACATGCAAAAACATGTAATATGGATGAAATAAATAAAACCGGTTAAGTCGAGTTGAACTCGCCCACCGAGGCTTCCGTACCAACCAATTAAGCTAGACCTCTAAATTGTATCAGCGCTAATATAACTCAGAGAGAGACTCTAACTTAATTTGTGAAACTATGTATGTATGGGGACACCCTTTAATTTTCAACTTTTTTTAATTTTTGGAATTTTTCCTTAATTTGTGCTGTAAAACCGCAACTTGCCAAATTCCATGATTCTAGGTCAACGGGAAGTACTCTATAGGTATTCGACCTAAAACTTATAGGGTACTTCAGGTTTACCTAGAATTGTCAATTTTGGTTATAAGCAAGGTCTTAGAGCACAAGGATAAATTCCGAAAAATAAAAAAAGTTGAAAATTAAGGTACATTTTGGTACCAACAAGTTTTCGCGAAAATCTAAATTTGCCCATATCTTTTTATTGTGTTGACTCAAGACCTTGATTTTTATACACCCAATAGGGACTATAGACCTTAGTATCAGGTATAAATTTCAACTTGCTAGGTCCACCCGTTTCTGAGAAAATCAGTGGTGACAGACGGACAGACGGACAGACGGACAGACGGACAGACGGACAGACGGACAGACGGACAGACGGACAGACGGACAGACAGACAGACAGACGGACAAGAAAGTGATCTTATAAGGGTTCCTTTTTTTACCTTTTGAGGAACGGAACCCTAAGAATAAAGAAAAATCTAATCTAACAAATAAAACCACATCCAAATAATATTATTTTCAATAATATACCTTCACAATGAAATTTGAAAATGAAAGATTATGATGATATGTGAATGAAAATAAAACTTGTAATGAGTAAAAAATATTCAAAATACCCTACAAACATTTGTCTATAGAATAATAAAATTGCTCAGAATAGCGTTGTATCATTATTGCTATTTTCTCAAGAAAAACGGCGATTTAAAATTAGCCTGCAAACTCCCTGTTTTCTCGAAAACAACGGCCAGTGATTGATGACAGTTATTAGCTGAGATGGGGGACGCTCCTAAAATATGGGTATACTGTAACTTCTAGAAATATTTCACTTTTGCGCTGTTGACCAAGCTTGGTAAATTGCGTTAACTTTAATGATGTCATTAAATAAAAAAAAAATAGATTTCAACTACTAAAATTTTCAGTAAACGCCGGAAACCATAATTGACGATTTTGTTTTTAGCCCTATTTTTGAAAGTCATACATTTCAAATCCTAATATTACTTGTTACTAATAATCTGTAGTCATATTATTATTTACCCCTACTATCACTTGTCCTAATGTTAGTAGTAATAAGAGTTGAAACTCATAATGTATGTTAACCTAACTACCACTCGTCCTAATGTATTCATAATATTTGAAACTCATAAACTTATTTGCCCTAACTATCCACTACTATAAAATTTAAACTCATAATGATATAATGCCCTAAGATTCTTCGCCATGCTAGTAACTTGCTATAAAAATCAGATTTTCACCATAACCTACTGTTTCTTACGTGGTGACTAGCATTAATAATTATGTAGTGTGGTCTACTACTGGGGGACCAGGGTAAGAGAAACAACGTATACTCTTTACATAATGATAGCTCTATATTGATTAACCCAAATACTTAAAGATACTTATCTTATATACTAACATTATCACATAGTACGTGCTACATCAAAATGACACATTCTTTCGTATTACATGTTTATCACCTAGACATGTAGTCACACCCTACATCACCGGCTTTTCTAAAAATAATTTTTAAAAACTAACTTTTAAAAAAATTATACAATACAACAATAATAATTAATTTTACAAATTCTCATCATCACAATATGAACATAATGCTAAGTTCATTCATGAAAGGTGCGCGCGACTAAATATTTCAAGTCAGCATTCTGAGCTCAACTAATTTGCTTCATTGACATTATTCGTTTGTTTACATCAATAAAAGTAGGTATTAGGTATTATTACATAATTTTGCTTACTGCTTTGTCCTACTGTAATAATCTAAAATTAAAGATTAAGAAAAAAAATACACAATAAACAACAACATTAGATATTTAGCCCTTTACTAACGACTAACCCTTTACTAACTAAGTACTAAGTTTTGATCATAATAAACATCTTACATTCCTGTATTCCTACTAATAAACAACTTAATACAACTATAACTGTAACTATTGTCTAAACATTCACATTACTTTTACATTAGATCCTAAGTCTTTAATTATTTTATAAGGTCTTAGATACCACGTATCTAATTGACTTCTAAAGTTATTCAACACTAATAACAAATCATTCTTCTTCTAAGTAATAATGTTACATTTTATGTCAACTTTCTTTTTCTTTAGACCTTTTTTTTATACATTTTCCCTTGCTTGGGCTTGTGCTAATGTTGCAACTCAACATTTTAACGCATATCCTTTGCGTTTTACATAATTTGATAAAAATTATAGAGCGGATCAATTTGTGAACCGTCAAAATTCGAAGGTATCCTACCTACCTAAACACCAACTCATATGTGGTGTAACGCGTTTCATTTTCCTAGCATCATCTTTTTGTATTGCCTGAACCCCTTTTTATCCATTCACATGAAAATCTATATCATGGTTATTCTTGTAATATGCTGCAAATATTCTTACTAATGAATTATTCACCCATTTATTAAAACTCCACTTATTTGCATAAAATTACTATTTCCTTAAGCAATTCGTCTCGCGATTTTGCTAATCAGGAACTATAGTTAACATAATTGCACTCCATTCTTTTATGTAAAGCTACTATATCCTTCAGCAGTTCGTCTCGCGATAATGCTGATCAGGAGTTATAGTTAGCATAACTACACTTCATTCTCCTACATAAAGATACTATATCCTTCAGTAATTCGACTCGCGATATTACTGATCAGGGATTATAGTGAACATATCTATACTCCATTCTTCTACTTATGTAGAAGAATGGAGTATAGATATGTTCACTATTCCTACTACTACTAGCTACTACTTCCTTCAACAGTTCGTCTCGCGATAATGTCGATCAGGATTTATAGTGAGCATAACTACGTAGTTGATTTATCTGGCAAATAATATATGCAGCCTTAATTTTATTTAGCGGAGGCCCTTTTATTTCTCTTTCCAATAACTCTTCGAACTCTATCAACCCCATCTACACATTGTTATATCATGCATAACTACACATTATTTATTCATACTAATGGGTATATATTTTAACTACTTCACACCACGGTACTATTGACACGTAGTACGAATAGGCAATGATTGGGAACACTTTTGTGTCCGATATACTAATTCACATGTAAAAAAAAACATCATGACCATATATTTAGTAGATTTGCAAAAAAATAAAATAAAAAGCATAAAATTTATGCATTACCAAGAAATTACATTTTAACACCCATGGAGACCCCTGTATCAATAAAAAAAATTACCTTCCGTATTATTTATATTCAAATTAACTCAATTAACTATCATTGTGAGAAACTGCTAATTCGTCACGAAACAAAAAATCCTTACTCATCGCATTCCTAATACTCATTCAACTCATTATGTGTAAACCACATATTAGACACTGTTATTTTATTATGTAATTACCACGTGCCGATCTGTAAACATTACTATTATGCCCTCGAAACTGCATAAGTGCATACTTTCGGGCTTTATTGGCATCGACCTTAAGCGGTTTAATCGCGATCATAAGACAAATTCATTAACAGCTTTTTATTTTATCATTAACCTCACGTCTGATAAATGCATTTTCACATAAGATTCAAAATTATCCCATTGACGTCGATTAGACCTTAAAAAATCGGTCTTTCATCAATTTAAATTGTACACTAATTTAATAATACGTTAAAATGCAAAAATGACCAAAAATACATTTCAATTAAGTAATTACAACGTGTCTTTAAGACATTAAAACATGGTAAATTAAAAGTTACGTCGATATTAATTAACCTAACTTCCGAAACTCGTCCCTGATCCATGCCTTATGGGAACGACGTAAAAATACATTGTTATCCAAATATGGATTTCGACAAAACAGCATGTTATACATATACTGGTGATATTGAGAGGACTTCAGCACTTTACTAGTAGACGTGTGGTAATATGAACACCCCATGTTGCAACGAATAAAAATAAAAAACTCTCACGTTGTCTCTTCCTGGTGCCTTTATGTGCCATGATGAATCACGCTGATACCGAGTGGACAGTTTGCTCCGTCGGTTGAGTGTAGATCACATCCAGGGTCATCAGAATATCCGGGGTTGCCGCCATCTTCTCATGTCGTGCAGCGCCAGTCGTTGCTGCCATGCCGTACCTCAGCTCGATGAAGTGGCGTCCCGATAAAATAAAAATATGTTAATAAAAGAAAAATAATCCTGGTATGGTCGCCATGTAGTGTGGTCTACTACTGGGGGACCAGGGTAAGAGAAACAACGTATACTCTTTACATAATAATAGCTCTATATTGATTAACCCAAATACTTAAAGATACTTATCTTATATACTAACATTATCACATAGTACGTGCTACATCAAAATGTCACATTATTTCGTATTACATGTTTATCACCTAGACATGTAGTCACACCCTACAATTATATACATGCGGCGTAAGGGTGGCCCGAGGGCCACTCCGCCGCACCATAACCTACTGTTTTTTTAATTATCTTCAATTTGTTACATTATTAATGTTAATATAATTACACCGGCTGTAATTCAGGTACGAGTTGAATTTTGTCGACCTACGTTTCGAGCGAGTTCGTCACACTTCCTCGAGAGTGAGGTCACGCGGTGATCTCGCGATGTTCACTGAACATCATTGAACAATAGGGAATATAACATTAATTCTGTTTTTTTGTTATTAATATTTTTTATCGATATCGATGTAATCTCTCGGGTCGTATGTTACTATAATACAATTAAATTACATGAATACAATATTGTTTTGATATAATCATAAAATGCCCTACAGTTTTTATTGCTCTTGATAATTCTTTGAAATAATTTGTGTATGAACACAAAAATATTATGACAACAAACATAACTAATAACCATTATGCTCACTACCTATAT
Source organism: Cabera pusaria (assembly GCA_954871355.1). NCBI lineage: Eukaryota > Metazoa > Arthropoda > Insecta > Lepidoptera > Geometridae > Cabera > Cabera pusaria. The sequence goes on from OX940888.1 coordinate 23,204,041, forward strand.
GATAAGCAAATATTATGACAAGAAACTACAAGAATTATAACCAATATTCTCATTAATAATATGACAAGCAAAAAATATGGCGAATAATTATTATGACTATGACAAAATATGCGCATCCAATAATAGGACTAAAACTTATTATGACAAATGACGTATGCAGAAAAACTTTAAAACAAAAAACTTTATGCGAATTAATAGGACACGTTTTGTTTGGTATAAAGCCAGAAGGCTGTCCCTTCTGGCATTGACAGTTGGTTTGTAAATCTTGGTTCCAATTGTGTATGAGACTGTGTATAACATGAGAGAAGCACAAGAAATTCACATGTATAAAGCGTCATGCACTCGTACTGTTGTGTTACTTTTTATACGTTTGTTCGTTTATCGCGATGTATAATAAGCGACACTCTAGAGATTGCATCGTATAGTATTACATACAACCCCTTTGGATGAGTAAACGACACAACTCGTCCCAATGGTCAGTCCGGGCGTAAGCCGCCCATTCTTTCGTTTCATCGCTCTGCTGCCTAGCAGTTGTATATTCTAGAGACTGAGATAGGTAGTCGTTCAGAGCTAAGGTGCAGGTTCGATCCCGGCACCTGTTAGGATGACGACGATTCAATTAGGGCCTAACTTCAGGGCATCTAGGAAGTCGGTTATTTGAGCTGTAAAAAGTGCCCATCCCGGGTTACCAGGTGACATTGGCGCCCAACGGAGGGCCGTTCCGGCAGGCCTATTAACACCACGGCCGAACCCACGCCCTGGTTCATCGCTCTGCCGGGGGGGTCCTAGCAGTTGTATATTCTAGAGACTAAGATAGGTAGTCGTTCAGAGCTAAGGTGCAGGTTCGATCCCGGCACCTGTTAGGATGACGACGATTCAATTAAGGCCTAACTTCAGGGCATCTAGGAAGTCGGTTGTTTGAGCTGTAAAAATGCCCATCCCGGGTTACTAGGTGACAGTACGTTAAAATATACGTAAGCCCTATAAAACATTACTACTATAATTGAAACCTTATAGATTTAAAAACGGGAATTTAACGTGACTTACGCGATGTCGATATAGCGATCGACATATGTTTCGGCCTCATCCGGAGGCCTTCTTCAGGATCTTGAGTGCTTGGCGCTCGTCGACGCGTCGCACCTCGCACTGCGGGCCGCTGCTCGTGCAGCGCGGGCGGACGGAGCGGGCGGCGGCGGCGGCGGTGGTGGTGTTGGTGGGGGGTAATGATGCGGTGTACATAGTGGAGGCGCGGGATTAGGTTGGAGGGCTTCGTCTTCATCACTGCTGTTTACTTCAGACGAGACCTCATCCAACCGGCAGACGGAACTCACGGTGTCCTCCTCACTGTTGCCACTGGTGACGTGCTTTCCATGAAGAACGGTTTTCCACGTATTTGACAGGTACCACCCTCTGTCTCTGTTGAAGTTACGACGACGACTGATCTCAATGGCTTCTCGGATTTTGCGGGGTACAAAGTACTTTTCACGCGCCAAAATCCGTGCCTTGTCAAATCTGATGTAGTGCGTCGTCCCAGATGTGAGAGCGTGCTCTGTAACCGCCGAGCTACCGCTGTCCACGTTCTTCATGGAAGCAATGTGTTCTTTGAGTCTTGTGGACACGTTTCTTCTGGTCTCGCCTACGTAGCTTGCACCACAGTCGCAAGGAACGACGTAGACCCCAGGAGCTCCTAGGGGATCCTTATCCTTTGGAGAGCGCAACAATTGCCTGACACGTGAGGGGGGGCGGAATATCGTCTTGATGCTATATCTTCGGCGTAACAAGTGTCCAATTTTGTCCGTGACCCCCTTGACGTATGGTAGGTACGTTGCTGCTCTCTCAACCGATGTTATTCGGCACTTTGTGGAGTTGTTCGCAATCCGATTACTCTGCTTCCAGCTGTATCCGTTTGCCTCTAACACCGCCTAGCCTTTTAGTTAGTAGCCAACCACCTTTTAGTTTTACCCGCAGATAAGGGGAATGCAGCAGTAGTCGTGGACACAGCACAGTACGAACAGAAAATAAACCAGCTCCTCAGTGACGGTAATACTTACAAATGTGTTACATACGACCCTACATCTCGAGTAACTACCAAACTGAGTACACTACTGCGTGCATTAAATGAAGATCTGTACAGTAGATTACGCCCTTTGAACCCAACTGCACCGAGAATTTATGGCCTACCTAAAATTCACAAGCCGTCGTGGCCTTTGAGACCTATAGTCAGTCAAATCGACTCACCCACTTATAAAACAGCTCGATACATGGCTGACATGCTACTTCCATTAACAGGAAACACCACAAGTTTTGTGAGGGACTCGCGACACTTTATACAGCTCCTAGATGAAGTAACATTAGGTGAAGACGAACTGATGGTGAGCTTCGACGTCACGTCATTGTTCACGAACGTACCGATAGAGGACACACTGAAAATTATAACGGATTTATTCCAGAGAGCTCTTATACCTATCGAGTACATGAACTTAATAAAGTACATACTGACAAGTGGGTATTTTAAGTGGCGCGGTGAATTTTATATTCAGACGGAAGGTGTGGCCATGGGTTCTCCTATAGCTCCAGTAGTTGCGAATATTTTTATGGAGTGGTTCGAGACATCGGCACTACACGACATATCCTTTAGACCGAGATACTGGTGGCGATATGTGGATGACGTGTTTGCTATTTTACATAAGGACCATGTAACACCCTTATTAGAACATCTAAATAGCAAACATCCGACGATCACTTTCACTGTCGAACGAGAAATAGAGGGCGCGTTGCCGTTTCTTGACGTGTTACTCAAGCGACAACAGAATGGACATCTCTCACACACAGTGTACCGCAAGAGTACGCATACAGACCGGTACTTGAGAGCTGACTCCCATCACCATCCCGCCCATCTAGCGTCGTTGCCTCGGACACTTATCAACAGAGCGCTGAGATTATGTGACCCACAACATGTAGACACGGAACTCGCGCATGTGAAGGCGGTGTTAGAGGCAAACGGATACAGCTGGAAGCAGAGTAATCGGATTGCGAACAACTCCACAAAGTGCCGAATAACATCGGTTGAGAGAGCAGCAACGTACCTACCATACGTCAAGGGGGTCACGGACAAAATTGGACACTTGTTACGCCGAAGATATAGCATCAAGACGATATTCCGCCCCCCCTCACGTGTCAGGCAATTGTTGCGCTCTCCAAAGGATAAGGATCCCCTAGGAGCTCCTGGGGTCTACGTCGTTCCTTGCGACTGTGGTGCAAGCTACGTAGGCGAGACCAGAAGAAACGTGTCCACAAGACTCAAAGAACACATTGCTTCCATGAAGAACGTGGACAGCGGTAGCTCGGCGGTTACAGAGCACGCTCTCACATCTGGGACGACGCACTACATCAGATTTGACAAGGCACGGATTTTGGCGCGTGAAAAGTACTTTGTACCCCGCAAAATCCGAGAAGCCATTGAGATCAGTCGTCGTCGTAACTTCAACAGAGACAGAGGGTGGTACCTGTCAAATACGTGGAAAACCGTTCTTCATGGAAAGCACGTCACCAGTGGCAACAGTGAGGAGGACACCGTGAGTTCCGTCTGCCGGTTGGATGAGGTCTCGTCTGAAGTAAACAGCAGTGATGAAGACGAAGCCCTCCAACCTAATCCCGCGCCTCCACTATGTACACCGCATCATTACCCCCCACCAACACCACCACCGCCGCCGCCGCCGCCCGCTCCGTCCGCCCGCGCTGCACGAGCAGCGGCCCGCAGTGCGAGGTGCGACGCGTCGACGAGCGCCAAGCACTCAAGATCCTGAAGAAGGCCTCCGGATGAGGCCGAAACATATGTCGATCGCTATATCGACATCGCGTAAGTCACGTTAAATTCCCGTTTTTAAATCTATAAGTTTAAAATGAACGTGAGTTTTTATAATAATAATTGAAACCTCATAGCTAAAATAAACAACACAGTTTACTATAACATCCAGCATTACGCCAGCAACCCTATTTCCTGCTTGATATATTTTATCATCATCTACTTCCAGGCTTGATCCAAACTAATTCTTGAATGTGTGCCAGCTTTGCCACAATTTCCGTTGACCTTAAACAGTCCGGCCCAATTGCTGGATGCAAGTTAGGTTCCGTTTCATACGTGGTACAGATACAGACAAGTATTTTATAGATACGCTATTTTCAACCAACTTCCCAAAAATGGTACTTTGCAATAGAAACACATTTAAATTACATTTAGGTACGGTCACACCGCTGTAATCTGCCATCTTCGGTCGCGGGCGTGATCTGCTTTTCAATTGTTTTCTGATAGCAGTAGATCGCGTTTGTAATGAACCAGTCGGTACAAACTACCACTGCGCTAATCTAGAAATCAATATTGAACGTGTAATGTTGTGGCGTGATCCCGTGATCCGTGATCGCGATCAGAAATCTGTTATCGCGATCGATATTGAGTGTGTATTGGCTGCCTTAGCGCAGGATTGCAGGATCGCATCAGTCTCGCTGTGGGCTTATACGAAATATGAGAAGACAATAGGTGTTGTCACGGCGGTAACGATATAAAGACTGCAAAATCAATATTGAATTTGTAATTTTGTGGTGTGATCCCGTGATTCGTGATCACGAACAGAACTGTGTGATCGCGATCGAGATTGAGGGTGCACGGGCTGCCTTACTGATTGCACCCGCGCTCACGCCCGCAGATTGCACCGGTATGGCCGTACCTTTAGTAAGGATAAAAATAAATAAAATAGGAGGCGATTCTCAATTCCTCTCCATGTTTTTTTTGTATGTTTGTTACACGAGGACTTTGCCACTTTGGGAACCAATTGAACAATTATTATTATATATATTTTGTCGTAGGTAGGATTCATTTCCGAGTGGTAACTGTTGACATTTTATCAAGATTTGATGAGTATCTTCAGAAATATGACGATAAATATATCAAACTTGCTACTGAAACTGACTCCTACGGCATGTGAAGTCAGTTTTTTAGTTTTTATACTATTTTAATTATGATTGAACGGTTTTTAATGCGCTGACTTTCAACAGAAAGTCGTTACGTTATGTACAGTGAATATTGGTTTTTGTTTTGTTTTTAAGTCAATTTTTGGCATTGCAGTGCGCTTGCTAGAATTCTATAATGGATTTTAATAGAGAAAAATTGCAAACGAAGCTTATAAATAACTGAATGGCCTGTTTAACACATTAACAGTGCATCTATGTGAATTAACAATAGGTACCTATGCTATGGGGCATCCGTTGCGTGAAAGATTGTGGCTGGGCTTGACTTTTACATCACAAATATTTTCTCATAAGAACTTTATATCAGCCATAATTTTGTCGGTGATAAAATACAAATTAGAAAAAAACCAACCAAACACTGTGATCGACATACTACTGATCCAAGTAGAGCTGCTACAGTTTTAGCACTTTAAAATCGGTATACATACCGCATACTTTCGTGCATGGAAATAAACTTCCAAAATCTTCGTACAATGTAATAATTAAATATTATGTTTCTTTGAAGTGTCTCACACTTTATATTTTTGTAAATATATATAATACATAAATGCATAATTGGGTTAACAAATGCAATCCACTAATTTCGTCGTAACGATACTTTGCACCGTGGATTAATTGGCAAAGCACCGGAACATGTTATTCCGGAGGTTGCGGGTTCAAGTCCCGTCGGTACGATGAAATTTTGGATTGTGTTTAACAATTTACAATGTAATAATGTTAGTTTTTTATCTACTATTTACCAAAATCGAAATCTGACCGCCTGCAACATTGATTCATATCCAGAGGTAGGTAATAAAACAACTACAATCCAAATAAAACTTCACGTATAGGGGGAGAAACGTTAGTAATTGGGAAATTGATGATGGCAATTCTGGCTCGTAATTCCTGTGATATACACATGATGTTTTAGGCATAGACGCGTCATGCAATCATGCAATTATTAATTAATGTATATGCATTTACATGCATATACATGCTTAAAAAAATAAGAGGCAAAATAATAAAATACACAACAAACAACAATTTTAGACTCAGTGCGTTCGCAGTTCGTGAGAATCGTCACAGAAAGGATACTAGGTATCGTGTTTTTATAATTATTATAATATTGTAAATCACTCCACGGACGGCAAAGTCGTTCCTTTTTTATCGACTTCAATAATTAAGATAGTTAAAAAACTAAAACAACCGACTTCAATGCCCCGCGAGTCAATTTCAGTAGCAAGTTTGAGACGTTTATCGTCATATCTCTGGAGATACTTATCAGATCTCAATGAAATTACAATGGAACCAACTCGAAAACGGACCCTACCAATTAAAAAATAATCATATAAATCGGTTCACAATTGACGGAGTATTCGCGTAACATACACACACATACACACACGCGCGCAACAACCTCCTTCTTTTTGGATGTCGGTTGAAAAAGGAGTAGGTTCTCAATTTCTTTGTGTTCATGTTTCTTCATGTTCTCAATGTCAGAATTTTTTTATGTTGTGTATGTTCACTGACTATTCAGATACGCCATTACCAACTCATAAATTCTACTTTTGTTGGAAAGGGTATACTTCCCAGGTCCTATTTAAATTCCATCGAGATTTGACGAGTATCTCTAGAGATATTGAGATAAATACCTCAAATTTGGTACTGAAAATGACAAGCGCGGCATTTGAAGTCAGTGTCTTTTAGTTTTTTAACATATTTCGAATTATTTAAGCTTTTATCTTACAAGCAATGTTTGTTTATAAGTTGTTTGTGACAAAGCAATAGTGTAGTATTATCGAGCTGATCTGATTATGGAGCTGGAGTGTAAGGATTGGGACTCTGCAACGCGACGGTTGGTGAAAAATATTATTAAATTGATCACATTATTGAATATTCCATGACATATCTATTTCAAGTTAGTAGATCATTGCGTACTTAATTCTGGGACGTTGGTATAGTCCCAGTTGTCCCGAGTGTCCCAGTTATGTGGGACAGTGGTCCGGACACGCAGGTGGGCGTTTGTTAACCCTCGCACTTTACAGGAATACAAATGGTTTGGGAAAACATGCTGAAACATATTCGGGATGAAAATTGAACGATTCTACGCACAGTACAATCTTCAATCATTAGTTTAGTGGATTCAATAAATAGTATGACTCTTTTTACTTTACTATTGTTTTTAAGATTTTGTTGGTTCTTGTCACGCCTTCAATGAAATAATTAGATAAACCCACTTTCTGGAATCAATAAGTTTAAAAAAAGCACGTGCAGAAATAACAACATAATTAAGATAGTTTAAAAACTAAAACACCCGACTTCCATGCCTCGCAAGTCTTTTTAAGTAGCAAGTTAGAGACGTTTATCGTCATATCTCTAGAGATAATCAGATCTCGATGAAATTAAAATGGGACCACCTCGAAATCGTACCCTACCGATTAAAAAAAGAATCATTCAAATCGGTTCACAATTGACGGAGTAATCGCGTAACATACATACAAAAAAACATACAGACGAATTGAGTACCTTTTTTTTTTGGAAGTCGGTTGAAAATATGAATTGAAATGATGGCACGCGTGGTGCGATGCCATGTTATACATCATATCCACTAATCAGCACAGGCTGTAATGTCTTTTATGGCACAGTGTGATCTAAACCCGCACTTTACACACGCTTTTCCGTGACATAAATAGTCGATTATTGCACGACGTTTAGCATCCTCACTGCGCTCAGGTGCCAACTTCACGCCGTGTAATAATAGACTTCTTAAGTCACACGTATCGTAATATACTATTCTTTACTTATGTGGTCAAGTGACATGTTTGTCGGCGACATACAGTACTCGTAGATGGACGAAATATATCGAGGCGATGTACTAATAGTTTCACTTTGTTGTAGTTTTCCAAAATAACCTAGTTTTACAATATCGATATAAACTAGTCAACATCGACTGGCATCAAAAGCAAATATCCTTAGGGTGCGTACAGACTATGTAACATAACATGTTATATATAACTTTATTATTTAACATGTTTCAGATAATGTGGACACGGACTGTTATAAAACCACACACACATTATCTGAATTAAATAACTTTATGACATATAGTCCCCGCCACGAGAAGCTATAAATTATGTAAACAAGTGTTCAGGAGTTCACAACATTTGGACCAACAAAAAAAATGAATTTCGTTATGGTACGGGACTTTATTATGGTACATAGTCTGTACGCACCCTAACTGTGTGCTTCACTAACATCCGGGCAACTTGGCTCAGAGCAACCAATTTACTTAACAACGAAAACATGCTCACAACTTGTGTCAAGCAAGTTTACAGCAAGTAAGTGTAATTTTCGAAATACAGCGTCAAAAGTTCAAACAAAGTAATGCATTTTCAATCGACTTCCAAAAAAAGGAGGTCCTCAATTCGTCTGTTTTTTTATTACTCTTTTTTTGTATGTTTGTTACCCGATTACTCCGCCATTTGTGAACCTATTTGAATGATTATTTTTACAGAATAATGACATTTAACAAAATTGTTTAGCTTGACAGCTGTCATCAGAACCATTTTACTCAATGGCGCTACCTGGTGAGTGAGAAAAAGGTAGCCCCAATTGGATAAGCATTAAATTATTTTCTTTTTGACTAAAGTTTAAGGATGTTTGTGAAGACTATTTTACCCGATTACAAAAGGAAGGGTTAAGATTTTAGCAGTATGTGTATGCATGTATGTATGTTTGTATTTACGTATGTTATATTACTAAATAATTGACCAAGTGCGTGTCGGGCCACGCGCAGTGTAGGGTTTCGTAGTAGCCCGTTATTCAATGCAAGTATTTACCCGTTATAAACAAGCAACTAGGTACTTCGTCTTTGTCACTTTAAAGGATATATTCTAAGGACTTTGTATTTGGTACAAAATTATCCAACACCCAAGTTCAACGACTATTACTGCTAAACTAATAAAGTTATCTTAACCGCTATAGTTTTCCTTTAAAGTTCATAAAATGCACTATTAACACGAATTTTTTCAGATTTTTCAAGAGAGCAGTTTAGCTTTTAGAGGGGGGACGATATTATTTTACCACTTTGTCGGCGTAATTTATATACATACCCCTACAAAATTACAGCTTTCTAGTATTAACGGTCTCTTAGCAAAACCTCGGACAGATAGACAGACAGATAGACAGACAGACAGACGGACATGACGAAACTATAAGGGTTCCTTGACAGGACTACGGAACCCTAAAAACCCGACTTCCATGCTATGCAAGTCAGTTTCAGGAGAAAGTTTGAGACGTTCATCATCATATCTCTTGAGATATTGTCAAAACAACAAACATCAACAGAACACAGATATAGATATTTTTTTTAAATGGGAATACTTTGTATTTGTCAATACTTCTGTATTCTAATGTGCAATAAAGTGTTAATCTATCTATCTATCTACTTTAAAGATACTCGTAAACCCTACCTATAACAAAATTAATCATTCGAATCCTCCTCCTTCTTTTTGAAGTCGGTTAAAAAGATCAGCGTAGCGTATTTGAGGTTTATGAGTGACATGCAAAAGGATTGTCAGAATTCACCGCAACGATCCACTGTGCCACGTGTTTTTCTGTATTTAACAACAAGCAACTTATAGCCTAGCACAGATTTATCAAAATATCCCCAACAAAAATGTGGAAATCACCGCAAACGACCATTTTTAAATCCATCGGTTTCCGATATAAGAATAAATATTCATGAAGCTATTTTAGCGTAGTGCCTGATAGGCAAACTGTACATTGGTGAAACATTATTAAGGGCCGGCTGTATTACTATGCAAATGTGGCCGATGGCGGGATCATAAATGTACATCCTGTGTACGCTAGGAACATGTTTGTAGATCATACTCTTAAGGTAAATAACGTTATGGCTCTGAAAGGTAATTGATTGAGTTTGGTCGTACTCCTGTCTCAGTTCATAATGCGTGTAGTTTTGGGTCGGGCTACATGAATAGCGATGAATGTTAGGCGATTATCGTCGTTAAGCAAAGAGATGCATTTATTCAACTATCTAGCTGCATCTCATTCTATTAGACTTTTGCGATGACAAGATGTATCGCTATCAATGTTATATATAGCCTTTACCTCTGGAATTTCAAAATGAATGAAATGAAATGAATCAATTAAAATGTATAATGTCTTGTTTTTTCAAACGACTTCACAATTGTTTAAGATTGTTTACAAATCGAAAAAAAAAATACTTCGAATACCGCGTCATTAATGACATATTACGACAAAAAAGACTAGTAATTTTCAGTACCAAGTCTAAGGTGTTTATCTCCATATCTCTGGATATACTAATCAGACCTTGATAACATTACAATAGGACCAAACAGGAAGCACACTCTCCTAAACAAAGTGATAATTTTCCAATTCAGTTAATAAATGACTGAGTCCTGAGGTACACATTGAAAATAATATCGTTTAAAAACTAAAAAAGAACCGACTTCAATGTTCATTTTCAGTACCAATTTTGAGATGTTTATCTCAATATCTCTGGAGATACTTATCAGACCTCGATAAAATAACCATGGTACCACACTTGGAATATCTCCTTTCGAACAAAAAAAGAATAATCAAAATCGGTGCATAAACGACGAAGTTATCCCCGAACAAACATAAAAAAAAAAAAAAATATACGGTCGAATTGAGAAACCTCCTCCTTTTTTTGAAGTCGGTTAAAAATACAGATAAATTGAGAACCTCCTCTTATTTTGAAGTAGTATTTGAAGAAGTTACTAACCGGTGCAGATTTTCATTCTATTTGCATTTCATTCAAGTCCTTCAAAGACCTTGAGTGTTGCTCGGGACGGCCGGTCAATAGACCTACTTCTGTACGAGAATGTTTCGTAGATTCATCCTTTCGCTATATCTCCCAGAGCGATGTGTTGTTCTAATATATAAGGGGTTATTTAGGCTCGCCTTTTTCATATTTTTTTGTGGGCTTGTTTTTTGGTAAATTATTGCTGTGGGTAAGATGATAGGTTTTGCTCTATGCTATACGTTGATAAAATTGAAAGGGTTAGTATGTATTTTTTATATTAACTTATGTTCTATATTTAATAAAAAAAAAATATTTACTGATCCACTATTTAGAATAAAATTAAAGCACACCGACGATCTTCACTTATAATCTGCATATACCAAAAAAAATACTCTTCTACAAAAAACCAATTGATTAACATTATATTACGTTGTATGTTACTTAATAATAAAAAAATAAAATAAACACAAAACAAGACGACCTGTTATCTTCATAATAAATATCTATCTGACACAACAGATATATGGTTTTTAAAACAAATGTTTATTTATTTATTTACACAAATCAGACATAACATCATAACAGTACCAAATCGATGTTACAGAAAATAGAGTATTGTCAAAAGAAACAATAAAATTAAAACCGGCAAAGTCGAGTTGGACTCGCCCACCGAGGCTTCCGTACTAACGTAGGTAAGACCAATTAAGCTAGACCTCTAAATTGTATGAGCGCTCATATAAATCAGAGGCCTATCTTAATTGGCTGAAACTATGTATGTATGGGGATTACACCTTTAATCATCATCACCCTTTAATTTTCAACTTTTTTATTTTTTCTATTTTTTCCTTTATTTGTGCTATAAGACCTTGCTTCTTGCCAAATTTTATGATTCTAGGTCAACGGGAAGTACCCTATAAGTTTTCAACCTAAAACCTATGGGATACTTCCGGTCGACCTAGAATTGTCAATTTTGGTCAAAAGCAAGGTCTTACTGAGGTGGATCATGTGATCACCACATGAAGAGCCGAAGAGCGTAAATAAAACACAAAAAGTAACTGCTTTATTACGTAGGGCTTGCAAAGACATTAAGTTTCAAACAACTCAGCGGGGCCATAAAAATAAAAATAAATTCAACTCTTGTCAATCTCAAATAACCATTTCTAAGATAAGACAAAAGAAGAAAAAAATCTTAAAGGGACTAGTGGAATTGCTTAAAACAAAGAAAAAAATCCGTAAAGGTTGTAAATGGTCAACACGTGCAACGAGGAAAAAAAAGAGCGTGTGACCGAGATTGTAGAATCCTTCTTGGAAAAAATGGGAGGGTCTAAAAATTGACCGCCTTTGGGTAACGCTATGGTAACAGGTAGCCAATGAGAGGAATGGACATATTTTCACAGTGGTTTTTTTTCAGATCATGGGGGGAGATGAACGAGTTTGGGACTCGGCTTTTGGAAGACAGGGTCGGGAGTTGGAACGAAGTCGCGAATCAGGAACGAACACCTGAACCCACCGAGGGAACAATATCTTAACTCACGAAACTCCGGGTTTCGTAGTCTACGAGTAACTTCAGTGATATATGAAGTGTTGTTTATTTTTTAACACCGATTCGTTGCAGTTGTGGTAACGTACCTTCTATTAAAATATATAAAAGTAATTTATTCACAGTACTTTAGTTGTTGATCACTTTTTGTCTGAAATAATAATATTGACATCAAGTATATTATTATGGATTCTGAAACATACGATTTGAATAGAATTCAGCCTAAATACTTACCTCACTTTCTCCGGGGTTTTTTTTAAGCATTACTTATTATAAATATAATGTATATATGGTTGAAATTCATGTGAAGAAATAGATAACCTTTAATTTCTCCAAATTAAAACACATCAACAACCATCACAGTTCAAATTCAGAACGCAAACAAGGACATAGGTTCCTTAATTAATTGATGAATAAAACTTATTCAGTTTAAATCTAGATGAGAATTTCTAACGTATTGTGAATATGGCTTGAAAATAACGCTTTGCGAAATAGAGAGATCAGGTAGTAACGATTTGAATGTCGGAGGGTCTATTATTGTTCAATGGGATGTGTTCCTTGCCGGGTTTTGGAATATTGACGTGATGTTAATAATAATGAGATAGAGATTAGTTGTAAATAGATTGTAAATATGGTGATATAAATGTTTCATCGAAGTCCACTAGTATGAGATTGTTGATGGTGGCTTTTCTGGCCGAGAGGGTTTTTTATTTAGCTATTCGTTTTCCCTCTCGATTAAATGCCTTAGGAACAGAATAGCTGGTCGATTAAAAACAAAACAACACAAAATCGATCTAAATAAATGACAAGTTCTTTACTTTTGATTTAATTGTGGATCAGAAATATATGAATTAATATTCTACTTACTGGATTTTATTTAATTAATTTTAAGACCTTTTTCTCGATACAAGAACAACAGAGATTATCATAAGTTGATACTTTATATAATCCTAATTTTATATACTAAACTAGCAATACAAGCAATAAATATATTTAATGGCTATCTCTGTTGGTCTATATGTATCTCACCCGATACATGTTGATATATATAAAAATATATATAAACTTACAACTATAAATTTATAGGCAGGATAAATGGGAAGTGACGTTGCGACACTTGAATGAATTGAAGTTCGAATATCCAGAGAGGATGATAACGGAGTAATCAATAAAATCATAACTTAGTAAGTTAACTGAAACTTAGGTAGTTTATAAGAGGCTGGCTGCAGAACTAGAAGCGGGCTTTGATGGCGGAAACATCGTGAGAGACGACAACTACGGATAAGTATTTTGATAGTAGTTAAAATCAGAGTGTTCGAGTATAGAAGTCTGACGACAGATTTTGGGGTTTTGTTGTGTTGGTGAGGTGAGCATACACATCTAACATTTGAGAATACAACGACGTTAGTATACTCGTTGGCATTGTTGAAATTAATGAAATCAGTACATGGCCGTGGCGAGGGATTGCAGCCTGGATATCTAAAAATCACACACACTCTCAAACCGTCCTTGCACTCAGTTTGGCCAAACTGTATCACAAATCCATAATTATGAAACGTAAACTTTTGGTACCGAAAAATCTGGGGAAGAACGCTATTGAGCGTTATCTACGAAAGAGATACACATATACGCTTCGCAGCGTTAGGGTAATTTACGGACGGTTTATTCCCCCATCGGCTTTGCCGAGCGGTAAGTCCCGCAAGTAGGTTCCCTAGATATCGCTCTGGACTGGTCTCTGTCAGCGGTGGACCGAAATAGCCCACACAGGAACTTAATACACCAACCCACGCTATCCTAACACTTACTATGACAAACCTATGAATTTTAACAAGTCTTACACGCTAAAATTAAAGAACGGCGACCTATCTAATACCTTCAGAAGTAAAAGGAACTGTCATGTACAAGTAAGCTTAGATGGAATGGCAAGGTGATTAGTTCATGTCCAATCGGTCGAATGTACTGATAAAGATGTAGACTATAAAACTAGATTTGACAAGATGTTGTGCTCATACTCTCCCATACGACGGGATACCTGAAACTGTTAAGACTCACTCGATATACCTATATACATAAATAGACGATCACGACCTAGATGGTGCCACCACATTACAGCACAAGTAAAGCTGAAAAATAAAAAAAGTTTAAAATTAAGGTAAATTTTGGTCGAAAATCTAAATTTGTCCATGTCTTTTTATCGTGCTGGCTCAGGACCTTGATTTTTATACACCTAATAGGGACTATAAACCTCAGTATCTGGTATAAATTTCAACTTGCTAGGTCCACCCATTCCTGAGAAAATTGGTGGTGACACACGGACAGACAGACAGACAGACAGACAGACAGACGGACAAGAAAGTGATCTTATAAGGGTTCCTTTTTTTACCTTTTGAGGTACGGAACCCTAAAAACGTAATTACTCGTAAGATAAGAAATAATAAAAAATGATATTAAAATTAAAATAAATATATTGCTTAGAATCCATAGGGAATAAAAATTGACTCATACGTTTTTTAAATAGATATACATTTCGGAGTAATTTTCAAATAATATGCAGATAGCAATTACGCAATTATTATTCGAACTTGTCCCTTCTGACTCAGGCAATTAGGTCGCATGTCGGTCACTAGCATTACTAACACGATCTATGAATTAGCATAACTTGAATCAGACCTCTATCAGGGTATTCTCACCTTATAATCGGTTCAAGTGTAAACGATCTCAGGGGAATGACATCAAACGTCGATTATCTAGTTCTGAATAGATCCAATATTGATATAGGTCACCACCGCATACTATATCAGGGACAAGGAATTGATTAGAACAGTATAATAGGTTGTGCGTTTCTGATATGTGATGTTATTAACCCACGTTAATAAACTGGCCAAGTGAAAGTCGGACTCACACTCGAAGCGTTCCGTAAAATAGTAGAGTATTTTATAACTATAATTTGTCGCCAGAAAAACATTATTTTTGTTTTTCATAGTGTTTGTATGAAAAACTAAGTTATATTTCAAAAAATTCAAAATGTTTTATTGCAAAAAAATAATACACTCTTAAATAAAAGTCGCTAGACATCAAACTGGACGAGTGAACGCCCGTATCTTGATGGTCTAGTTTCTCCCACGTTTAGGCACAAGTAGTACAATACAGATGTTTATTTGTTAGAGTAGTTAATACAAACATAAGTTAAGATGAGTAGCACACGTACTTACGTTAATACATTATTTTAAATGAAATTAAAATTAAATTAAATTAAAATAAAATGTCATATTACTAATGTGGTGAGATCTTAATACAAATTCAATACACTTTAATTGTTTAATTTGCCGTTGCTATATCTCAAAAACAGCTGAATATATCTCGTTTAAACCAATTTTCGTTGAAAGTGTTTGTTGAGATCTACAGCACATATATATATATATTTTTATACTCCCTTACTTTAAAAGTTAGAGGGGGTGGGGGGGGGGGGGGGTTCTATAGGCGGATTCTTTATCATCATATGGCGATGCGCACAATATATCGATATTCGATATCGGCCGATAACTAATCGGTCTTCATACTGATTTAAAAACCAAACAGACCATACTTGCGGCCAATTGAAAGTCTCTGATCCGCAGGGATTCCAAAGATACTCGTATCAATGAAGCTGGTTAACTGACATTTACTGCAATCAAGCAACCCTACAAGATAGGCTAATGATTCTACGATTTGGACAACTATCACTGCTGAGCTGTTTGTATACTTAATCTGTGGTTCATTTGCAATGATTGCCTGCATATATCGCTGCTTTGCATGAATAACCACACAACCCAAAAAAGCCAATTTTACAGGATAGCCGTTTGAAAATTAAACAAAATATTTGTTTTCATAACTTTTTATTTATTGCGAATAGAAAAACATAGAATTGAAAATTCAGTAAGGTTTTAATCAAGGTATTATTAGAATAGTGATTTTTAGGTGCCTGGCTTCGAAAATAATATTAAATTATTTAAAAACTTCGAGGTCTTTGACTTATGACAATATAACTTTCGCTATATTATTATGAATAGTAGCTTAAGTCATGTTGAGACACTTGTGTAGTTCTAATTTTTTATTGAATAATATCATAATTGGTAATAATTTACTACAATATATCGAGAATTTTCTGAATAGTAACACAATTACGATAAAGACAGTATTGGCAAAAAGTATTTTGTTATATTCTTCCACTTATTAGTTTTATGTTAAAACCATTTTACTGAATTTATCTAAAGAATGACACATTTTTGGTTATAATTTTGGTGCATTAAGCTAAAAAAGTCAATGAAAACCAGAAAAATGAATGCAGACTAATTGCAAAGACGCAATCATAAAATAAGTGTAATAAAATTTATAGGAACATATGTTACTTTTCATTAAATAATGTAGTCTAAAGTGTTACAACTCTTAGATAAACAATCTGAGCATTATCTACGTAGCATAGCTAACGCTTAATATAATATTCTAAAATTAATAAACAATGTAGGTAACAAGTAGAGCCATATAAAAAATCCTTAACCTTAACTATTTTTTGTTATCGTCTTCCCAAACATAATTATTTAGTGACTACCGCATAATCTTTCTTTTGTAGTAGGATCCATAATAATAAAAAAAAATTAACAACATTTTCTTTATTATCTTCTTCTTAAAAGTAACCGCATAATCAGTCTTTTACATGTAGTAGTATTAACCATAATCATAAAAAAAATTAACAAACTTATTCTTTACTATCTTAGTATAAACAATAATTTTGTGACTACGCATAATCAGTTCTTTTCAAGTAGTAGAAATCATAATCATAAAACTAATGCTTACAAACTTATTCTCTATTATCATTTTTATTAATATTTAGTGACTACCACATAGACAGTCTTTTCCAGGTAGGTTAGTAGAATAACTAGAGATTCTCAAAAAAGGACTTGTAAAATCTTGGAACAATATTTTTCCTTATAAGATCAAGCAATCCCGTTTTCTTCCTTTCACACACTGATAACTTTTCTCTGTATGCCTGTTTTACAACTACATTACTGACGGTGCTTCTTGTTTTACCAATTTTATCTATTATCACTGTTTTGAACTCCGTGTCTTCGTACGATGTTTTATACGAAAAACAATAATTATTCGCTTCTTCTGATTCCACTTTTAAAATTTTGATGTCTCCTAGCTTCACTGTTCCTTTTTCTACGTTCTTGGAAAATTTTTTGCCAATGCAAGCTGCCAATGCTTTTATATCAAAAAAATTTTCATGTACTAACTCATTAACTTCATACGCTTTTCCAGATTTTTTGGCGTTCCTTATAATGTGAACATACTGGTCAGGTGTATATATAGCTCCTGACTTAAGAGCTTTGTTTATTCCTCTTTAAATGAGGGAGTGAACATTATCACCCTCATTTTGAGTATGTCCCTTTTTAAGGTATTTGTGAGTGATAGAATTGATAAAATCGAGATGATGAACTGCATATACATAAAAGCGCTATTATGTATTGATTATTTTGCTGTCCGCAGCAATTGTCAGAATAGAAAATTAAATCTAGTTTAGAATCGAGTTCTTCGGATCGCTCTTGTAAGCTTTGTATATATTTCAGCAAACAAGTTCCTATTTCGATAGCTCCGCGTTTGCCCTCGCCTTCATGCCAGACGAAACATGCAGTGTCTTTAGATTTTATTTCACAAACTGTGAAGTTATACACATTTAATTTTGACACGTAATAAAAATTTGAGGCGTCTCCTTTAGGACAAGGCATTGCAGCCTGCAAGTCATAAACAGCAACAATACAATTATCAGGAGTGTACTTTTTGTCATCTTCTTTACTTTGCCTTGCCAGATCCTTTTCTTTTAAATGTGTATCAAATTTGTCTTTCAGTTCTATTTTGTCATTTTCTGTAGCATTCATAAAAGATGTACAATCTTCACACTGGTCTTTTTTCGGTTGATGAAAACCAATATTAAATTCGCTGTTGAAAATGTTGTAATACATTAGGTAATTTGCGCTTGGTAGACCTTTTGACTGACGTTCAAGTGCGTAATCCCGATGTAAGTCGGCTACAGTTTTGCCACCATCAATATAAATCCTTTTTGTATCTGCACGACAATAATGACTTTCAATTTTTGGAATGGAGTTGATGTGTTGCCTAACACTTTCCTTTATACCAGGGTCTAAATGAATGTGTTGGTTGTGTTTGCCCCGATTATCCAAATCTATCATCGCACATGAATTATTACTCTTCTTTTGTAACACAGTTCGGATGGTAGTGTCAGTTATATCGAGCGTAGCTTTAAAAAATGTTTTGCAAATCCGTATCCTTTCATCATTGATAGTAAAATAAAATGCATTGTTTTTTCCCCGGTTACTATTATGCATTTTGTAGGAGTATCTCGGTTCAATGACTGAAATATGGCGTAAAATAAATTCACGTTGTCTTTGTAAGTCTCCCATCGCCCAATAACTATCAAATATTTGTTTGCGCTGTGATTCCGTGATTTTTTCAATACACTTTTGTTTGCATTTATCAGTGCACGGTGTTTGTAGTGATTTTGCTGAGACAATGAGAAATTTTCCTTTTTTAGAATTGGATATATAAAACTTACCAGAGTTTCTCAAGATTTTTGCCTTGTTTCAAAGCCAGTTTTGGGGTCTAGCTTTACGTTTTCGTCCTTTATTTACACTAATATTACCTTCGCCTTCCTGGTGCACAGTGGGTGGTGGTGTAGTATTGGCATTTACTGAAACGGTAAACTCTGAAGAATTTTCAGGAATATTTGTAAGTCTTGAAGTAGACGTGACGGGCTCAGACATATTTGAGCCTGAAGGATCCTTTTCGATCCAAAAATTATCTCTATCGGTGTAGGCGTTTAAAATTTATAGTAAAATAAAGAAACGGACACACATAAATACAATAAGAACCCTGAAAACTAAACTTAACAATTGGTTATTTTATTGGTTGTTCTTAATAAATCAACGTGACTGTCATCATTTTAGCCAATAGACATTGGCTTATAGGCATATAGACATAGGCTTATAATAAAAAAATATAAAAAACATACACCATCACGAACACGAACACTAAGCACTTAACTAAACACTGATTATTGTATCACAATTTAATGTAAAAAATTTGAGAAACTTCGAAATTGTGTATGATTTATGGTGAAAAATGGCTTAACTTGCTTACAGTTATACATTAAGAGTTTTTGTTTTTATGGAATATCGTCATATTTCATTATTTTATAAAATATTTTCATCAGTTTTATCTCGAATAAACACATAATACAAAATAAGTATTTTTGTCGTACTTACTTGTGCGCGAAGAACGTAGTACCACCAAATGTTGCACTTTACATCAAAAAATAGTTAGTCAATATTAAGAATTATTTCGTGAATATTAACACAATTCAAAATGGAATACTATTGCAGATAATTTTACTTAATTATACCAAATTTATTTTGAGATATGATATTATTCAGGAAATTATATGTGTTTTTGCTTGAAAGGCTTCGTAGTAACTGGCGATCGTGGACTGCTCTAGAAAAATGGCGTCAAAAATCAACCAATGACATAATGACATTTTGTCTCGCCATCTTGCCATTTTTGCCGATATGATTGTGAGTTTTATTCACAGTACAATATGGATTATTTTGGATTGCGCTGTGTTTATAACAAGAAATATGAACATTTTGGGTTGTGTGGTTATTCATGAAAAGCAGCGATATGTAGATTTAATTAATAGTATCTTTCTATATCTACAAGTAGTCTTGAGTAGACTAATTGCTGGTCACTGTATTGAGTATTTGTACCTACTAATTTATGTGTGACTAGCTGTTACCCGCGGCTTCGCCCGCGTTATTTGTGTCTTTTAGACCATTGAGGTCTAGATCGATGATCTCTTAGGCCAAATCACCATAGGCCCTCAAAGTCGAACTCAATATCTTCTATTGTTATAGTCATTAATCATTTTGGTTAGGTTAGTATACGAAATTGTGCGGTTTAAATGTTTGACTCAATACAACAGTTCTTAAAACATTTTTTACAAAGAAAATAAGGTGAATAGCTGCGCGAGCGATATTATTGGGCGAGTGAAAATATTTTATGGCGTTTTATAACCCTGACAGTTTAATGACCTAATCATCAAGTCAATATAGATGACTCTTAGGTCGAACTCGATATCGTCTATTGTTGAAGTCATAAATCATTGCTTGGTACTTGGTAAACCTAACGAAGGTTTAGCAGCGAGCGCGAAAATTTTTACGTCATTATATGACCCTGGTAGTTTTTATAACCTACTAAATCAACACCGATGACCCTAGGGTTTAACTTGATATCCACTTATTTTAAGGTAAAAATTCATTATGATTATTAAAGGTAGTTCTGTTTCAATTTATAAACTCGTTTTGATACATGTGGCTATTGAAATACAAAAAATGCTGAATTATAACCTACAAATTAGACAAAACAAAGGTTTGCGCGAGCGCAGCGAGAGCTATAAATGCGCGAGCGAAGCGAGCGCAAAAATTTTTACGTCATTTTATGACCCTGACAGTTTTTATTACCTACGAAGTTAACACCGATGACCCTAAGGTTAAACTTGATATCCACTTATTTTAAGGTGAAAATCATTTTGATTATTGAAGGTTGTACTTTTTTAATTTATAAACTCGTTTTGATGCATGTGGCTATTAAAATACAAAAAATGCTGAAAAATTACTTACAAAGTAGATAAAAAAGGTTTGCGCGAGCGCAGCGTGCGTTATCAATGCGCGAGCGAAGCGAGCGCGAAAATTTTTTACGTCTTTTTATGACCCTTACAGTTTTTATGATCTTCTAAGTCAACACCGATGACCCTAAGGTTAAACTTGATATCCACTTATTTTAAGGTGAAAATTCATTATGATTATTGAAGGTTGTACTGTTTCAATTAATAAACTCCTTTTGATGCATGTGGCTATTAAAATACAAAAAATGCTGAAATATTACCTACAAAGTAGATAAAGTAAAGGTTTGCGCGAGCGCAGCGAGAGCTATGAATGCGCGAGCGAAGCGAGCGCGAAAATTTTTATGACCTTTTATGACCCTGACAGTTTTTATGACCTACCAAGTTAACACCGATGACCCTAAGGTTAAACTTGATATCCACTTATTTAAAGGTAAAAATCATTATGATTATTGAAGTATGTACTGTTCCAATTTATGTCATGTTTTGATGAATGTGGCTATTAAAATACAAATGTTGCTGAAATGTATCCAACAAAGTACATATAACAAATGTTTGCGAGCGCTATATCAGCGCGAGCGTAGCGAGCGCGAAAAATTTTACGACCTCTTATTACCCTGACAGTGTTTATGACCTTCTAAGTCAACACCGATGACCCTAAGGTTACACTTGATATCCACTTATTTTAAGGTAAAAATTCATTATGATTATTGAAGGTTGTACTGTTTCAATTAATAAACTCCTTTTGATGCATGTGGCTATTAAAATACAAAAACTGATGAAATATTACCTGCAAAGTAGATAAAATAAAGGTTTGCGCGAGCGCAGCGAGAGCTATGAATGCGCGAGCGAAGCGAGCGCGAAAATTCTTACGTCATTTTATGACCCTGACAGTTTTTATGACCTACTAAGTCTAGACCGATGAATCTATGGTTTAACTTGATATCCACTTATTTTAAGTAAAAAATCATAATGATTATTGAAGGTTGTACTGTTTCAATTAATTAACCCGTTTTGATGCATGTGGCTATTAAAATACAAAAAATGCTGAAATATAACCTACAAAGTAGACAAAACAAATGTTTGCGCGAGCGCAGCGAGAGCTATCAATGCGCGAGCGAAGCGAGCTCGACAATTTTTACGTCATTTTATGACCCTGACAGTTTTTATGACCTACTAAGTCAACACCGATGACCCTGAGGTTAAACTTGATATCCACTTATTTTAAGGTAAAAATCATTATGATTATTGAAGTCTGTACTGTTCCAATTCATGTCATGTTTTGATGAATGTGGCTATTAAAATACAATAATTGCTGAAATGTTTCCTACAAAGTAGATATAACTAATGCTTGCACGACCGGAGCGAGCGCTATTACTGCGCGAGCGTAGTAAGCGCTATCACTGAAAACGAAACTGAAATCACGAAAAATGTTTACGACCTTTTATGACCCTGACAGTTTATATTGCCTACTAAGTTAACATTGATTACACAAAGGTTAAACTTGATATCCAATTATTTAAGGTTAAAATCATTATGATTATTGAAGATTGTACTGTTTTAATTTATGGACTCGTTCTGATGCATGTGGCTATTAAAATACAAAAGTTGAAGCTGAAATATTACCTACAAAGTAAATCAAACAAATTATTGCGCGAGCGCAGCGAGCGCTATCACTGCGCGAGTGAAGTGGGCGCAAAAAATTTTACGTTTTATGACCCTGACAGTTTTTATGACCTACTAAGTCTAGACCGATGAATCTATGGTTTAACTTGATATCCACTTATTTTAAGTAAAAAATCATAATGATTATTGAAGGTTGTACTGTTTCAATTAATTAACCCGTTTTGATGCATGTGGCTATTAAAATACAAAAAATGCTGAAATATAACCTACAAAGTAGACAAAACAAATGTTTGCGCGAGCGCAGCGAGAGCTATCAATGCGCGAGCGAAGCGAGCTCGACAATTTTTACGTCATTTTATGACCCTGACAGTTTTTATGACCTACTAAGTCAACACCGATGACCCTGAGGTTAAACTTGATATCCACTTATTTTAAGGTAAAAATCATTATGATTATTGAAGTCTGTACTGTTCCAATTCATGTCATGTTTTGATGAATGTGGCTATTAAAATACAATAATTGCTGAAATGTTTCCTACAAAGTAGATATAACTAATGCTTGCACGACCGGAGCGAGCGCTATTACTGCGCGAGCGTAGTAAGCGCTATCACTGAAAACGAAACTGAAATCACGAAAAATGTTTACGACCTTTTATGACCCTGACAGTTTATATTGCCTACTAAGTTAACATTGATTACACAAAGGTTAAACTTGATATCCAATTATTTAAGGTTAAAATCATTATGATTATTGAAGATTGTACTGTTTTAATTTATGGACTCGTTCTGATGCATGTGGCTATTAAAATACAAAAGTTGAAGCTGAAATATTACCTACAAAGTAAATCAAACAAATTATTGCGCGAGCGCAGCGAGCGCTATCACTGCGCGAGTGAAGTGGGCGCAAAAAATTTTACGTTTTATGACGCTGACAGTTTTTATAACCTACTAAGTCAACACCGATGACCCTAAGGTTAAATGTGGCTGTTAAAACTCGAATGCTTATGCAATACTTCCCACAAAGCAGATAAAACACGTTGGGCAAGCAAAGCCATCGCGTAAATTTTGATGACTTTTAATGACCCTGACAGTTTTATGGCCTAATTAAGGCACTTATTAAGTTTAGTCATAATTTATGAACCTAAGGTCAAACTTTTATGATTATGCAAACTCTATGTAAAGTTAACAAAAAATATAGGTACCCACACTTAACTGCCGAAAAAAAGTATTCTTTGCCCTTTTATGCCCTATTCAATGTGTTTGTACAAAATTTCATCTGAATCGGTCAAGCCGTTTGGCCAAATAGAGGCCACACATTTACAAAATTCCATAATAAAAATATAGACAACCGAAATTTCCACCCAAAAAAATGTTCTATGTCTTTTTGACTGTCTGTGTACAAAATTTCAGCTTAAATGGTTAACCCGACCGAGAGTAGGCCACACATTTACATACTTCAATTTAAAAATTCTGGACACCTGGACTCGACTGCCAGAAAAAAAGTATCCTATGTGATCCTATGCAATATGAACTGTAATATGTATTAAATTTCAGCCGAATCGGTCAAGCTGTTTAGCTTATAAGAGGACACACATTCACAAAATTCAATAAAAAAAATCGAAACACTCAGACTCGATGGACAAAAAACAGTATCCGATATCCTATTCTGCCCTATGAACTGTCTTTATACAACATTTCAAGCAAATCGGTCAAACCATTTATTCGAGAAGAGATCTTATATTTACAAATTCCAATTAAAAATATTTGTACCCTCTGACTCGATAGCCAGAAAAAAGTATCCTATATCCTATTCTGCCCTACGAACTGTCTCTATACAACATTTCAGGCAAATCGGTCAAGTCGTTTATTCAAAAAGAGATCTTATATTTACAAAATTCAATTAAAAATATCTGAACCCCCTGACTCGACAGCCAGAAAAAAAGTATCCTATATCCTATTCTGCCCTATGACATGTAGTCACACAAAATTTAAGGCAAATCGGTCAAGCTGTTTATTCAAGAAGAGATCTTATATTTACAAATTCCAATTAAAAATATTTGTACCCTCTGACTCGATAGCCAGAAAAAAAGTTTTCTATATTCTATTCTGCCTTTTGAACTGTCTTTAAACAATATTTCAGGCAAATCGGTCAAGCTGTTTATTCGAGAAGAGGTCTTATATTTACAAAATTCAATTTAAAATATCTGGACCCCCCGACTCGACAGCCAGAAAAAAAGTATTCTATATCCTATTCTGCCCTATGAACTGTCTCTATACAACATTTCAGGCAAATCGGTCAAGCCGTTTATTCGAAAAGAGATCGTATATTTACAAAATTCAATTAAAAATATTTGGACCCCCTGACTCAATAGCCAGAAAAAAAGTATTCTATATTATTTTCTGCCTTATGAACTGTCTTTATACAACATTTCAGGCAAATCGGTCAAGCCGTTTATTCGAAAAGAGATCTTATATTTACAAAATTCAATTTAAAATATTTGGACCCTCTGACTCGATAGCCAAAATAAAATTATCCTATATCCTATTCTGCCATATGTTCTATCTTTGTACAAAATTTCAGCCAAATCGGTCAAGCCGTTTGACCGTGAAGAAGTCCCAAACAAACAAACAAACAAACAAACAAACAAATAAACAAACTGACTTTCGCATTTATAATATTTAAAATTAAAATATTTGGACCCTCTGACTCGATAGCCAAAATAAAATTATCCTATATCCTATTCTGCCATATGTTCTATCTTTGTACAAAATTTCAGCAAAATCGGTCAAGCCGTTTGACCGTGAAGAAGTCCCAAACAAACAAACAAACAAACAAACAAACAAATAAACAAACTGACTTTCGCATTTATAATATTGGTGTTGATATCAATGAGGACACTTTGCCTACCAAAGCGAAAAAAGACTATTTCAGTTTATTGGTAGGTAATTGGTAGGTGGTAAGCTATTTTTTTTTACTACGAACCAACATAATTAAGATAGTTTAAAATCTAAGACAACCGACTTCCAAGCCCCGCGAGTCAATTTCTCGGAAACGTACTTAACGATTACCGATAAAACCTACCTACCTACCGATTCAAAAAAGAATCATTCGAATCGGTTCACAATTGACGGAGTAATCGAGTAACATACATACAAAAAAATAAATAAAAAAAAACATACAAACGAATTGAGAACATCATTAGTTTTGGAAGTCGGTTAACAAAAAAATAAAACTAATGTATAACAGAATACAATACCAAAATGAATTCATTTTATTTATCATTCCGTATTGACATTTAATTAAAGGACCCAAATCTTACTTTCCGCTGAACAAGCTAATACGTTTTTCCGGAAAACGCCTTACAAGTACAGAGATCTGTATTGACATCACGTTTCCAATAACCGAGGGCTGTGTTATTCAGTTCATAAATTCCATGGCTCGTGAGTCATAGACTCGCCTCTATGTCAGGTATGAACACAGCATATATTACTCGCCCGTGATATTCGAGCATGTAAAATATACATTAAGGCGCTCGGAATAGTGCAACGCGGTCATATGCCAGAAAATCGAAGTTATCTACACTTTATATATTATGTCACTTAACGCCATGTGAGTTAATAGTCAGATGTGAGAAAGTGTGTGTTTACTGCTTAAGAATTAATTATTCTGATAAGATATTGCGATAAGACCGCCGATTCTGTCGCCATATTATTAGGGTTCCGTAGCCGAATAGCAAAAACGGAACCCTTATAGATTCGCCATGTCTGTCTGTCTGTCTGTCTGTTATTCCGAAACTGGTAGGACTACAGAATTGAAACTTGGTAGGTAGATGTATTCTGTAAACCGCTTTCCGATTTTTATACAAAAATAAAAAATATAAAAGTTTAAGGGGGGGCACCCCATACATGGAACTGGAACAAAAAAAATTTTTTTTCTTAAACCCTATACGTGTGTCTATGGATAGGTCTTTGAAAATGAAATTAAGGTTCCAAAAATCATTTTTTCTCAAAGTCAATCATTTAAAAGATCGTCTAAAAAGGTAAAATGTGTGTCCCCCCCCCCCCTCTAACTTCTAAAGTAAGGGAGTGAAAAATCTACAAAAAATATATTCTGTAGATCTCAACAAAAACTTTCAACGAAAATTGGTTTGAACGAGAGTTGTTGAGATATAGCGACCGCAAGTATAACTTTGTTTTTCATACAAATACTATGAAAAACAAAGTTAATTTTGTAGTTGCGAAAAATCATAGTTATAGAATACTCTACTGTGTTACGGAACCCTACGAGTGCGAGTCCGACTTGCACCTGGCCAGTTTTTTTTATTAATGATGTTATTGTACATGTTTTATTTTCTGTTTTGGTGATCAATAAAGTGTATTGTATTGTTTTGTACTGTATTGTATTGTGGTCAATGTCAAGCTTAAGTCCAAGAAAATCGTTTCTCAATGACAAGTAAACTCCAAAAATTGACTTTACTGCGAAGTGGAGTCAGTAATTTCAGACGATACCAAGTTGGTATAATTGTCAATCATGGTTCGTACTGTTTAGTCTCATTACCATTTTTTTTACTTTCTCTAGTTTCAATATGTCTTTTCAAAGATTTTCCTCTTTTTCTTTTTATATACTAGTAGGCATTTGTCATGATCCACTAATGATCGCCTATACAATATAAGTAGGTAATACAAATAAATAGGCGTCTCATTTACTACGCACATTGTATGTTAGAAAGAAAGAAAGAAAGTAAAATCATTTATTCAGCAGTCCTCAAGTTACAGTACAGA
Source organism: Cabera pusaria (assembly GCA_954871355.1). Taxonomy (NCBI): domain Eukaryota; kingdom Metazoa; phylum Arthropoda; class Insecta; order Lepidoptera; family Geometridae; genus Cabera; species Cabera pusaria. The sequence continues at coordinate 23,231,532 of OX940888.1, forward strand.
TGAAAAATATATTTGACATTTTGAGCAAAAAACTTAACTAAATAAAACAAAAAACAAAAAGAAATACAATATGAGGTGCTGAAACAGACCAGTCTCAGCACAAATGTCTAGATTCTTGGATCGTAGACCCCAAAACCAAGACGCTGATTTTCAGAATGGCCTGAGAGCGGGAGTAGGACTAACACCGATAAAAATAACTCAAATAAAATAGATACAATAACAAAAATTAACAATAATGGATAACATATTTATAAATATATATACATATATATATATATAATAGTACATAGTATAATATAACATATAACGGATAAATATAAATAACATAAAAAATTTAACTTGTCTTAGTCTTAATTTATGTCATGTCTTCTAGTAACAAGTGTGTAAAACAATTTATGAGATTGAAACACTATCGCTTACGACTTGCTGACAAGTATTTCTACTCGAACCTCTGAAATTGATTACTGCGGAAAGCGGGAACATAATGATGTAGACATAGTTATCCCTACAGCTACATACAGTTACACTATACATCAATCTGTGTGTCTACTGAACGCAATTTGTCAACCATTGTCCCTGACTTAACTAGCTACTAGGTATTATGTACGAGGTAAAGTAATTGAAGACCTACATCATTTTAACATGTTTTTATTTAACTTGCCGTTTTATTTATGAAACTTCATATAGTTGCTAATCCACAGTGGAATTTGAACTAGAATGTAGAGGGCCTAATGGTGTAGTGGAAGAATGGTCGGCTTTCGAGTTCAATCCCGCCGTACACCTTTGGATTTTTCTGCGCTTATCTCAGTGGCCCTCGGGTGATGAAAAAACATCGTTAAGAAACCCCCAACTCCCGCATGGTGGTAGGACACTATGTAGTGTCCGCTTGGCCAGTTACCACCATCTCGTTAGAAAATCTGTCACCAAATATCTAATGTGTTCCGGCCGTTATCTTTGAGAGCCAGTTCCCATTTTAGGCCTATCTCGACCGCATCATCACTTGCCAAAATGTGAGATAGTGGTCAAACTCTAACCTATATGATATAAAAAATATATAGTTATCATTAGTACTTTTAATTACACATGATAACATCTTTACAAAAAAGCTTCTGTTTAAAACATAAGTATATATAGTTTCACCGGTTCCTGACAATGCGTTAGATAGTTATCTGACACATGACTCCATATAAAAGCTGTCAAAAATCTGTCATACTATTATTCTTCATATTAGCGCTATTAGAAACCGGTGAAACTGGCTTTAAGTGAACTTTATTTGATTTCAGGGGGGTTAGGGCCTTATGAATATAAACCAGATATATTATGTTTAATTATTCACACTAAACCCGCGTAAGTTACGTCGCTGAAAATCGCGTACTGCGTCTGTCTCAATGGGTCCTACTACTCGGTGCACTTAAAGGCTTTGACAAAAACATTGGAAGGGGTCTAACTCATTTCATTCACGTACGAGTTCTCCATACCAAGCTTTTGACTTTGAGGCCGTTCGGCCCACAAAGCGACCACCAGTCAACAACCAGAGAGGATCATTTTAAACTATTTTTTCCGGCCGGTTTTTCACCCAGTCGCAAAATCTAATTACTTTGGCGCTGGTATTTTTTCACTGGTAATTTTTTTCCACTCAGTTGCCGTACGTGGCAACTGGCATGAGAGAATTCGTTCCATTTTGTTAGTTCGTATTTGTATTTTTATTGATTAAGCGAAATTTCGAAACTACGACAAAAAATGTATTGTGCCTGTGTCTAAAATATATTCGGAGGTGTGTTTGTAGCAGTACTTTACGACTACAAATTCTGAGCACAATGAAAATTAAATATTTTGTTTTAGTAATATGTCATCGCAGAAATCTAGCATTCTTTGATAGATATAAAAGAAATAAAGAAAAAAGGAAAATGGAAAGAAAATCATTTATTTCGACAACTTGACAACAATTGGAACAAATGTATGTACAGTATTATACAATTTTTTTTCAAATATTCAAAACATTTGAAATGTGTTTTCATAATTTATCTTACACTAGCTGTGCCCGCGACTTCGTCCGCGTGGAATAGTGTCTTTGGGTAGCATTTTTAATTATTTAAGCTGATTATTTTACAAATAAGACATGCGTATCCCACCTGCACCGCACCGTACCACGCCGCGCTAATCCACCCTGCCCCTCTCCCTACCCCTCACTCCTCCCCTCCCCGCTCCCTCCCCCTCACCCCTGCGCTCCCCTCCCCCTCTCTCTTCTTAAAATAAGTTTCAAGCTTTAAGCTCTAAAAATGACAATACTTCCACACAACATCATCCCCCCTTTCAACCACCCCTTACAACCCTTTTTTCGCATTAAAAAGTAGCCTATACCTTTTCTCAGGCTCTAGACTATCTTATGTTTCTTTGAAGTGTTACACACTTAATATTTTTGTAAATTGTTAAACACAATCCAAAATGTCATCGTACCAACGGGACTTGAACCCGCAACCTCCGGAATAATATGTTCCGGTGCTTTGCCAATTAAGCCATGTTGCGAAGTAACGTTACGACGAAATTAGTGGATTGCATTTGTTAACCCAATTATGCATTGGTGGCGCCATCTATGACTACTTATTACGTAAGTTAATCATTCGGAAGAAATCATTACAGTTTTCAAATCCGACGAGAGATGTTGCACTGCGTAAATCAAATATTATGTTTCTTTGAAGTGTTACACACTTAATATTTTTGTAAATTGTTAAATACAATCCAAAATTTCATCGTACCAACGGGACTTGAACCTGCAACCTCCGGAATAACATGTTCCGGTGCTTTGCCAATTAAGCCATGGTGCGAAGTAACGTTACGACGAAATTAGCACTCTAGACTATCTGTGTACCGAATTCCATTTAAATCGGTTCAGTACAACATTCACATAAACCTTACATAAATCTTGCAAACCATCTCCATGCAAACTTTCATCCCCTATTGTTATTTTACACCCTTGAGGATACAACTTTTACAAAGTTTGAATGTCATAATTATTTATTAATATCGAATCGTCAGCCTTAAAAATAAGTTTCAAGCTTCTAGCTCCTAAAATGACGATACTTTCATACAACTTTTCATCCCCCCTTTCAACCCCTTACAACCCACTTTTCACATAATAAAAGTAGCCAATGTCCTTTCTTAGGCTCTAGACTTTCTGTTTACCAAATTTCATTTAAATCGGTTCTGTGGTTTTGGCGTGAAAGTGAGACAGACAGACAGGCAGACAGAGTTACTTTCGCATTTATAATATTAGTTAAGAATACAGACTAACATGCCTTTATCACACACGCACACGCACACGCACACGCACACGCACACGCCCATGCACACGCACACGCACACGCACACGCACACGCACACGCGTATATAATAAGGATGTTTTATGTTAATATCATGTCGAATTTTGACAACTGGGCGACCACTATAGTGTTTAAGCCACATTATTTATTTGCAAAAAAATAAATTAAACGTCTTTACATAATAAACTCCAAATCTTCAAATAGTTACCGAACATGTGCACATTTTTTCCTAGTCATTTTGTCTATATAAAACAAACACCATAGCAGAGGGTAATCCACACGAGAGGGTATTAAAAAAGTAATTTCCGATGAGCTGCCCGCGTAGAAATAGACGCGGTGATGTATTAGCCTTCGGAAATGGGACCTCGTACTATGAAACTTAAATGTTCGTTATTATTCCTACTCGTATGACTATGATCAAGTGTTTCAAAATTATTCATGTGTTATTGCTTGTTTGTTTGATTTTCAAGAGAATCAAGATAACCTAAACTAAGATATATCTACCGATAATAGTAGCATATTATTCGATTTTGTATAATATAGTGTATAATGTATTTTAAGATGTTTATTATTTAATTTTGGTGTACAATAAAGAGTTATCATTCATTCATTCATTCATTCATTATATTTCTTTTGTTTTTATCAATATTTATGTGTTTATAAACTATTGGGGTCTCTACGGTAAACTGTCTAATACTATTTGCCCTATTTTATTATTAAAAAATTGCTTATCAAAATATTATATTTATTTGCAAATACCATTAAAGGTTATATTTATTATAAGTAATGGAAAAAAAGTTTTTATAAACCACCCTCGACTGAATTGGATATTTATATATAACTAGCAGCCCGCCCCGGCTTCGCACGGGTGAAATTGATACATAATATTGGACGGCCCGTAGGCGTAAAGGATAGTTACTCACCTTGACTTCTGACCCGACGGTCGCCGGTTATTATCCTAGCTATATACCAATTGATTTTCTCAAGTATCTATGTGCATTCATGAATCATGGGTGTTTGAACACAGGTAGTGGGATCATTAAATGATGTTCTGCCTCATTTGCTACCAAAAAGTAGCTTACCACCATCAGTGACAAAATCTGCCGCCATAACCTTACGGTGTTCCGGCAGCACAGCGCTCGGGAGTCTTTCCATTCTAGGCCTAGCGTGTTCGCTATCCTTGACCATCATTATCAATACCAAAGTCATATAAATGCGAAAATCAGTTTGTATATTTGTTGTTTGGAACTTCTTCACGGTCAAATGGCTGGACAGAGGCTGGATTTTGCAGAAATGTTGGACAGGGATAGGCAGTACTTATTAAGGAATAAGACCATTATGATACTTTTAAACGCAGGCGGAGCCGCGGGACTCAGCTAGTTTTATACGATAGATCAAACTATATCGACATCAAATAGATTTATATAGGTTGTGATCTACAGAAATAGCTAAGCTAATAATGTTTAAGCAGTAACTATGGTATATTCTGTGGTTTCACTGGAAATATTTTATTATTTTTCGAGACGCATAATTTACAATCTGTGATATCTGCAAAATTATTAAATTGAATTATATACTGTAATAAAGGACAATTTTAATCTATAATATGTGACCAAGGTAATTATCGTAATGATTTTGATAAGGATTAATACAGTATTGTAGAAAATAGACTTGGAAGTGATGTAATGATTATAAAACACCGACTATTATACTCACTACTGTTTGTTGTCGACTGTCTCAACCTAGGTTACATGCATGTTCGATGCACATCCTCGGGAGTTCACGCAGCGAGATCGCGACGAGCACTGATACCTAGGTCGAGACAGTCGAAAACAAACAGTAGTGAGTATAATAGTCGGTGTTTTATAATCATGATTCAAACTCACAATAACTATAAATCTAAGTTATGTAATGTTTTCTATTTAAAAATTAAAGTTTAAAATGGTTACTGACATACTGTGAGTCAACCTTACGATAGAGACATATGCTGTCGCGGACTTTTTTATAGGTCTTATTAAGTTCTTTAAATATTACGTAGACACATTTCTTATTTCTATTTCCGTTTAGGCAGCATCGCGTAAAAACGTGTTGTCTCGACCGTTTTATTGTCGACTTAGGTTGCAGAATAGGTCTCCGCGAATGTACCTATGATTTAAATCGTATAATACTCGTATATAGCCTTTTTCATTTCTATTCTATATATTTATTATCTAGTCTAAGTCTATTCTATATATTAGTGAAATAATTTTTAAAATTGGTGCAGTTATTTTTGAGCCAAATCAATACAAACATCCATACAAAAATAAAAATGTTCTCTCGTTATAATATTAGTATAGATGGCCGCCTATAAGTAGTGAGCAGAAGCGTGATTTTGATTTTATAAATAAAATCAATCAACAGCCGCGGTCAAAGGGCTAATGAAAGTGTATATGTTGCTATCGTAGTAGTCTCGTCAACCAAAAAAGAAATTATAATATTTAAATGGCTAAACGGATTTTCATGAAACAAAGCTAAGAACACTCTCCATAAAACAAACAACCTATCAAACAAATAAAACTAAATCAAAATCTGTTCATCCGTTTGGGCGCTACGATGTCACAGACAGACACACAGATACAAATGTCAAACTTATAACAACCCTTCTTTTTGCGTCAGGGATTAAAAATAGCCAATGACAACAGACATGATTCTACAATGACCTTTAGATAGCCTATAAACTTGATAAGAAGTAATACGATACTCGGTAAAACCACACCTACTTGATCTTGTATATCTGTATATTTATTAATGTTGAGCCGCAAATGTAAGTTCACAAATTTAAGGGGGAAAAGTCATTATCTCTGTAGAGTTAATTTATTTATATCTTCTACGCTAGCGTTTTCTTAGCGTAAAAACCCGGCGTATGCTACTACGCTAAAAACGGAAATATGACCGAATATGCCTAATGCATTGTTTTAGTAGTTTAAAACCATCTTCACATTTTTGCCTTTCTGAATCTCTTTTAATGAAACTGGTTTAGGGCACATTGGTTGGATGGTTTCAATGTCTGTACGGACACAGTTTGAAACAATTTTTGTGTTTTATTTATAAAGATTGATAAAAGCTAAAGTAATAATCACGTAACATAATAGACATATAATACTATGTATCAATGCGTACAATATTTTTATAAAATATTATTTAATAGTATTGTGACAAATGCAACCGTCTGATAAATATATATTATTTTCAAATCCATGTTCCTTGCAAATCCGCCTACAGTAGGTCGTTGCACAAGTTTCATTTGTTTTATAAGCATAGGGTATTTTCATGGCATGAAACTTTTCTGTAATTAATCCTTTTTCTTCTTTTCTGATTGCGTCGGAATCTGAAATAAAAACATTGACTAATAGAAATTGGAACAAGGCACCAAATTGTAAACATTTACATTCAAGAGGTTAGTTAACATGAGATATAAACCAACCTGATTTTTAATGACGTTGCGGTTTAACGTACAAAAATCATGGCTGTAGTAGGATGAGAACGAATTTGGAATAACGATCCTATCCGGTCTTCTGAATTAGCCAGCACTGAAAGTCATACTAGAAACCGGTAAGCCGCCATGACTTTATTGAGTGGGTAGTTTGAGTCACTGCCATAGTTTACCACCAGTGGTAACCGATTCAGCATTATCCTGGGTGATGCTGAATCACGTGTAGAATTAAAGTCTTGTCCTACAAACAAGGGTTCATTGTCCTCCATGGAAAGGTATTTGTTACCTTCCTGCGGCCATTGGCCTTACTATATATGCAATGTTTTAACGTGATTTTTGGGTGATGCCACCAGTAGTAGGCTATCTAATTTCGAACTTTACAAAAAACTTATAGATTTAAAATTGGGAACATAACGCGACTTAAGGGCCCCTCAGATTACCAGTTCGCCGGACGAACAGCTTGTCAGTTAATCACAACAGGTCACACACTCACAGTTTCGCTTTAGGTTTTGAACTGACGACAATTTTGAATCGCGAGTGTATGATCGCAAGGCGATCCCGGCCAGCATTGACAGATATCAGCCGGACAGTCCGCGACCTCACGGCCAATTCAACACACATGAAGTCGTTCGGCGGCCGAAACGATATTCATGCCAAGCCCGATGCGCCCTGTTGCGGCCGTAGTCGTCAGCTCGTCGGACGACTACGGCCAGCTAGTGTGCAGACTCAGAGCCGGTATTTGATCATTGTCGGCAGGCAATAATCGTTTTAGTGAGTAGGCTGTGCAGACTTTAGACGGCAGGCCGCCTGGTACGACCAGGGACTGCAGGCGAACTCCCAACGGCGAAGCCTCAGTTCGCCTGCACTACTTTTTGTACTTTTCCTTTACGCGATTAACGATTGACGATTTATTGTATGAGGCTGAAACAATTTGTCTTCACCAGACAAACACGTTCAAGCTTGCAGTCGATATCTAGAGAGACTCGGACTAGTCGGTGATTACTGCAGCTTGTTTTATTTTTTGCCGGATTGTCCAGTAATTTGGCTAAATCATGGTGGTAGACACTATCTAGAGTCTGCTTGGCCAGCTACCACCCTCAAGTTAGAAAATCTGTCGCCAAACATTAGTTCACTAACATGTGTTCCGGCAGCTATCCTTGAAAGCCAGTTCCCATACTAGGCCTAGCGTGCTACCATCCTCGATGGCATCATCACTTACCAACATGTAAGATAGTGGTCAAACGCTAGCCTTAATGATATAAAAAAATCACTTGCAAATTATTAGGTAAGCCCTGCTTGCAGGCAATAGGCACAGCACTCCAGGTGAGTTTCTTTAACATTTAACCTTTTTACGCCGCTTTAACGCGGCCATACTAACATCTTGCCGTCCGTCTGACGACATTAAATACGCTTCTACTCAAATTTCATTCCAGACCGATCTGGCCGAGTGCAGATGTTTACAATCGCTTTATCGACATAGCGTAAGTCTTGTTAAATTTCCGATCTGAAATCTGCTAAATACTATAAAACTTATGTAAATAATAACAGTAAAAATCCATATTTCTTTTTAGTAATATGAAAACGCCATATACATTTTAATCATATAACTAACGTGATCTGACCACATACATAGTTCAAATCATGAAAGTATCTGATAGAGGTCATAGGCGACGGTGACAACTCCCCATCAGGTGAACCGTATCTGCTTGTTTACAACATATATCATAAAAGATCTATAAATAATGAATATGTACAAAAGTTTTTTCTTGCAATAACACACATATATCATGTAGAATATTTGTAAACCTTTTTTTAACGTATTTTCTCGACCACGGCTTAATATCTCTAAATTTTAATTAATTAATTAATTAATTAAATTAACTCTAATTATAATAATGTAAATGCAACTTAATCGAAAATTCAAGGTTCAATTCAAGGTCCTGCCTCTATTGTTCAAGTGAAACCAAATACTAGACAAAAAAGCAACATCAATTTATTTACCTTTTAAATCTGCGATTTTATTCATTATTTTCATCATATCACTTATTGTTGTTAGCTGGGAACTTGCCGATGCAGTAGCAACAAGCATTAAAAATATCAGAAGTTTCATTATAGTATAAATAAATAAAAAATAACTTTAAATCCAGATCTACACACGCGACAGACGTGATAGCCTCTATGATGATGAGAAGAAACTGACCTAGAGTTCTTATCATTTTTACTAAAATAAAAATGTTATTAATATTGAGAACATGTTGACTGACTGACTGACTGAGATATCAACGCACAGCCCAAACCGCTGGTCCTAGACACATACAATTTGGAGGGTGTATTCTTTGTAAAGCGTAGATCCAATAAGAAATGGTTTTTTGAAATCCCACCCCTAAGAAAGTGAAATGAAGGGTTGAACTATCTATGAATCTTATAATTCTCTGGGTCAATTGTCACAAAAATTGGTACACATACATTCAGTCAAAAAAGTATCGGGGTACGACTTTAGTTCTACTCCAATCGATTTTAGGGATGGTAGGGGGGTTAGGGGGTGGCAAGAAGGGGTAGAGACACCCCTGGAGGGGAATTAAATGTTCAAAACAAAAATAATCACATCTCCGAAAGGGGGGTCTCTGCAACTTTTCCTTCAAGGGGGGGCTCTACCCCTTCCCCCCACCCCCTAACCCCCTTCCCACCCCTAAAATAGGTTGGAGTAGAACTAAAGTTGAGCCAGTATCGGGAATGTACGATATTTTTATGGTTCCAAATTAGTTTTTGGATTTTTTTTTGTTGTTGGATTGGCATAACTGTTTTTCCTTTTGGCGCGGAATTTGAGTTGCATCTGTCGTTTAGATTTAAAAAAATATTTTTTTCTTAGTTAGATAATATTTAGCATAATATTGCGAATTTCATATTACACACAAAAAAGTTTGTCTTTAATTTTGCATCGCCAATGGTAATTCGTGTTCGGAGACACTGAAAATGTTACAGAAGGCTTACGATTAATCGAAAAACACGTGCTTATGAGTACTTTGAACAAATTTGAAGCGAACTACTACGTTTGAACCGAAACCAAAAATAAAACGCCAAAGTTGATCAAAAGTCAAAGTCATGTTGACTGTTTTCTTTGACTGTCGCAGTGTTGTGCACTCGGAATACTTACCAGAAGGTCAAACGGTAAATAAAGTATGTTATATGAGCGATATGCGGCGTTTAAAGGTGCGTTTCTTAAATGCACAGGTCTAAATTTCGTACTACTACATGCGCATAGCCCCCCGCACACAGCGACGGGACGAACACGAGTCAATAAGATCATCTTGATACATATCTGTGCCTCCTGTGCAAAACGATATAACTCGAATTATGTCAAAAATGCGTTTTTAGCAGTTCTATACGTTAAAAAAAATTACGATATTTTTGGTCTAACTCACTTTTCGATATCTCTTGTAGTTTAGGAGATCGTTTGATACAACTCGAGCATATTTTGCATTTTTATGTGAAATTTTTGTGTCTAATAATTTATCACGATTTATATCATAACAAAAAACCTGATTTTCAATATTTTTTGTGTAAAAAGATGCAATAAGAGTTGTATCTAATAGAGATTCATTTTTTTTTTCACATTATTTCGTAAATTTTGATGTAACTAGAGTTTACCCAAATAACACTATCACTGGTGGCATAGATGTTGGGTACTCGAGATAAACCACGTAAACTTTTAATCACAAAATACTTTTTTTTCGTGTTAGAGAATACTACTCTAGATAAATCATTATACACAATAATTTACGTTAGTGAAAGACCGCATAACTCAGTTATATCAAAATATCAAAGACTTACAACAAAACACGAATAAATAAATTTGGTGTAAAATGATAAACTTTGGTACTCCAAAGAGTTTACAGAAGTTGAAGTGAGGCAGGGTGCGCTTGAGTGCCGCTTAGCTAGGCTATTCTGTAAGCTATCTCGACAGCGGAATCCGCGATGAGATTCGAATTTCGAAATTCAAACCTCACCGCGGAATCCGCTGTCGAGATAGCTTACACAATAGCCCTACTGCTCTGTTTGTTTTATCTTTGCTCAGTATTGCCACGAGTTCGAGAAGAAGTGGACGCGCTCGATTTGTTCATAGACTGTCACCGTTACGTATGCAGCTGCTTAGTATTACAATATGTCACAAAAACTTTAGATTGTTATTCAATTAAAAATGTTTTAAGATATACCGTTCATGTATTTTTTATTCATTTATTGGTAGATTGTAAGATTGTCAGATTCAAATGGAAGGTTACATTGTCAGTGAAACTTTTATTCTCTGATTTGATTGTCTAGAAAATTGGTACGCATACTTCTCAATTAAAATTATGAGACACGTTTATAACAGTTTTTCAAAAATCAACCCCCACGCGCGTGTCTTACTAATATGTCAACGCACTGCCTTAAACGCTGGTTTAGACTCATTAAATTTAGAGGGTGTGTTTTTGTGAAGTGTAAGCATCCACCATGAAAGGATTTTTCGAAATTGCACCACTAAGAGGGTGAAATGGAGGGTTGAACTTTCTATGAAAGTTTTTATTCTCTTGGTCAATCGTCTTAAAAGTCTTAAAATAATGTGTACTAACACATACTCTTTAATTAAAATTATTAGTTACAGTTTATCCAAAATCAACCCCCACGCGCGTGTCTTACTAATATGTCAACGCACTGCCTAAAACGCTGGTTTTAGACTCATTAAATTTAGAGGGTGTGTTTTTGTGAAGTTTAAGCATCCACCATGAGAGGATTTTTCGAAATTGCACCACTAAGAGGGTGAAATGGGGGGTTGAACTTTCTATGAAAGTTTTTATTCTCTTGGTCAATCGTCTTAAAAGTCTTAAAAGTATGTGTACTAACACATACTCTTTAATTAAAATTATTAGTTACAGTTTATCCAAAATCATCCCTCACGCGTCTGACTAATATATCAACGGACTGCCTAAACCGCTGGTCTTAGATATATGATATTTGGAAGGTGTGTTATTTGTAAAGTGCAGGTTTCCGGTAGGTTAAATTTTCTGTGAAACGTTTTATTCTCTGGGTCGATAATCGAGAAAGTTCAAGCAACAGAAAGATAGCTTCAAATATTGTTTGAACGATACGAGTATCACAATTTTTCCTAAATCATTCCCAACATATTTAATTTTGTAATATATTTTAAAAACAATTTAACCAACTATTCTTTGACTGCCTTGACTGTATCGAACTACCCCTTCGAGCTAAAACGTGAGCAGTTTTCCTTCAAAGTCTGCTTTGCCATGATCATACATAAATGTCAAGGCCAATCTCTTAATTAAACAGGGGTAGACTTAGGAAGGGTTGCTTTTTACTCGGTCGGTTATACGTTGTCTGCTCCAAAGTAAGCTCACGGAGCAGCATTTATTTTGGATATTGTCAGCTTGTATATTAAATTGAGAGGGAGTAAGAGTGTGAGTTAGTGTAGTGATAGTGAACCTTAGTGGAATATAGTGTATGTTCTATGTATAAAGAACACGATACCAGTGTATCTTTACCTTAACAATAGAGACAGTAAGAAAAGCGCTGATGGGCACATTCTTTGTTTATGTCAATGTATAAGTTTATGTTAGATTTAAATTATTTATTAGCCTAACTACTTCTATAATCCATAGAATAATTAGGTGATATAATACTTGTATTGTATATCCTAATATAGAAAAAAAAAAAAATGTAGACCACACGAGCGAAACCGCGGATAGAAGCTAGTTGTATATAATATTCAACAAAAAAAAACCGACTTCAAACAGGAAACTAAATTAAATAGTAGTGCTTTAAAATACTTAATGAAAAAAAATACCAAACGCTGTAAAGTCGATACTATGATTTTCGAAGGTTCCCCTCGATTTCTCTGGGATGCCATCATCAGATCCTGGTTTCCTTATCATAGTTTGGTACTATGATAAGGAAACTAACCTTGAAATATCTCCTTTTTAAAAAAAACATCAATATCGGTTCATAAACGAAGAAGTTATCAGCAAACACACATAAAAAAACTCATACAAGTACGGTCGAATTGAGAAAAACCTTCTCCTTTATTAAGTTTGTTAAAAATATTAAAAATTAGTAAAAAATTATCGCCATAAAGCAGAATTCACTTAACACAGTTTTAATCTCAAATAAGCTTATTATTAGTAGTTAAGTTAGGTACCTAATCATAATTTTTACCGACATCAAAAAGAAAGAGGATGTCATTTCGTCTGTGTGTTTTTTTTAACCGACTTCAAAAAAAAGGAGGAGGTTCTCAATTCGTCTGTATGTATTTTTTTTTGTGTGTATGTTACGCGATTTCTCCGTCAATAGTGAACGGAACCAAATGATTATTTTTTTAAAGGTAGGATTCGTTTCCGAGGTGGTCCCATTTTAATTTTATCGAGATCTGATAAGTATCTCCAGAGATATGGAGATAAATACCTCAAACATAGGAGAATGTACTGGTTTTAGTAGAAGAGTCCCAAGAAGATTATACACAATGGAGGTTGCTATTGGATATACTTTTGAAGACTAAAAAATATGACCTTGAATAATGTTTTCACATATTTCTTCTCGTTGATTTTGGTTATTGACAAATATTCTTACGGTAACTGTGAGCGAGATAGAAATAAAGGTGGGGATAACATTTTTTTTTTTTTAAATATCTTATAGGCTAGCGTTTGACCACTATCTCACCTGTTGCTAAGTGATGATGCGGTCGAAGATAGAGAAGTGGACTTGAATGGGAACTGGCTTTCAAGGAAGGAGCTGCCTGAACACATAAGATGTTTGGCGACAGATTTTCTAACTTGAGGGTGGTAGCTGGCCAGGCGGACACTAGATATGTCCTACCACCATGCGGGGGTTGTTGGTTTCTTAACGATGTTTTCCTTCACCGGAGGGCAACTGTGAGAAGCGCACATATATTTTTCGATCGAAAAATTCATTGGTGCACGGCGGTTTGAACTCGGTACCACGGCATCAAAGCCAACTGTTTTCCCAATTACGCCACCGGGCCCTCAATAAATAATTATATATTAATAATTATATATAAATATAAATAATTTGTCTTCACAAGAATGTTCTACCGGGCAAAGTCTTGTTAGGGTGCAAACTTTTTTAAACATACCTAAGATTTTTTGATATGACATGACGTTTGCCGAAGATGGCTGCCATTTCAGTCCCGCGACACTGCATACATTATTAAATAACTCAGAATTATGAACGTACTTTGTACCAACCAACACTGCAAAAAACAATTTATAAGCATAATACCACAGATTATATAAAAGTTACTTTTAATAAATAATACTTTCCGTTGTTAGGTTGGCTACACAGTGCTTTCATAATTCGGGTTTCAACAATATAGGGAAGTGCCTTTTATAACGTAGTAGAGTGATTCAGTACTCTGTTGGCCATATGGCGGCAAGTAATGTTAATAATCGCAAATAATACTTTTTTATATTCATTTTGGAATACAACTAATCCGTGTTATAAAAGTATTTGGAATTATTGTAATAAAATAGACAATTAATTATCGTGTGTGTCAGATGCTTTGATTGCACAGGGCCATTTTGGACATTGTCCTTTGATACCTTGATGACATAGTTATTACTAGTGAATATTATCACTTTAGCAAGGCATTTAAAGTCAAATTTTTTAGGGTACCGAACCCAAAGGGTACCAAATGAACACTTTCTGAGACTTTGTTGTCCGTTCGTCCGTCCGTCCGTCCGTCCGTCCGTCCGTCCGTGTGTCTATACATATGTGCGCACTTTACAGATCTGTATCTTCTTAACCGTTATAGGTACATACGTGAAATTTTCAAAAAGTATATATCCGTCAGTGTATAACGGCCCAGACACCAAATGTAATAGATGCATGTAATTTAATTAAAACTTGTTATGCACTAAAAAGGGTAAAATAATGTATGTATATAATAATGTATGTTTACCAATTCCTTTGACAATTTTGAATCAATTTTTAAATATATTTTTTAAGTGAATAGAGCATATACTCCTGATGTAAATCCCATTTTAAATTTATCGAGATATTTTGATGAGTATCTCCAGAGATATGGAAATGAATAATATTCTTACAACTTGGATATGAGGTCCTTTTAATAGACAACCAAAGTATCCAATTGGGCACACATTTTTATACTTGTTTACATGTTCATACATTTGAGTAACTTAATATCAACGCTATCCTGTTCCACTCTGCGAACATAATGCTGGAGCTCAAATACAGTCTGTTAACATGCCTTTAAAAAAGGCTTAATATTATAACACCGACAATTGCCGCTAATATGACAAGAGCCATAACTGCAGCCATTTACTTTGCAGCTGAAGTCGCAGAGTACTTCGGAGCAAGACGTAATCATCAGCAAAAAGCTCTGTATCGTCACCGATCTGTTCTTTGGGCTAGGAATCGTTAAGTGACGATCTGAAACAAAAGTAAATTGTTTAGAAAAATTGAACAAAAATACTAAAAAATAAACTGGCCAAGTGCAAGTCGGACTTGCACTCGTAGGGTTCCGTAACAGTCGAGTTTATAACTATTTTTCGCCACCAAAAAATTAACTTTGTTTTTCATAGTGTTTGTCTGAAAAACAAAGTTATATTTGCTTCGCTATATCTCAAAAACTGCTGACTGTAACTCGTTCAAACCAATTTTCGTTTAAAGATTTTATTGAGATCTACAGCACATATTATGTTTTGATTTTTTACCACCCCTACTTTAAAAGTTACAGGGAGGGGGGGGGGGGGTGACACACACACTTTTTACCACTTTAGATGTGCCTATCTAGCAAATGAATGACTTTGAGAAAAAATGGTTTTTGGGACGTCAATGTCATTAATAAAGACCTATCAATACACCCCCAATCTACACCACGCACGTATAGGTTTTATGATTATTTTTTTTAGTTTCAGTTCCATGTATGGGGGCCTTTATATTAATAATTTTTTGTTTTTGTATACAAATAGTAAGGCGGTTCACAGAATACACCTCCCTACCAAGTTTCAACTGTATAGTCTAATAGTTTCAGAATAAAGTGGCTGTGACATACGGTCGGACAGATAGACATGATGAATTTATTAGGGTTCCGTTTTTTGCCATTCGGCTACGGAACCCTTAAAACTGCACAGTTTTTATTCCTTTTCGAACCGAAAATTCTAAGCTTCTGGATTTGGAATAATAATTATGTTGTTATGTTTTGTAGAAGTCGAGGTCTGTGGATATTATTGCACCATTATTTTGACGTCAAAGGTCTTTAAAATCCGTCAGGAAGTGGCAAGCCTGTCAGTTTTTTTACTAGTTGCACTTTGGAGAGTGTGCACAGGAAGTACACAGCTTTATCCATGCATCTCCGATTTTTTAACAGATTCACGATATAGACGTCTCTTAGCCATCCATTTATAGTAGACACACCTAAAATTTGCACGAAGCTTCGGTTCTACCTTCATCATTAGAACAGCCAAAAGGTTGAATACTCTACCCTCGACGGTCTGTCCTTCGAAATACAACTTTGAAATGTTCAAGTTAAGACTGCATAGGTATTTACAGAGCAATCGCGCTACACCTTCGGCTACATCGTCACTTACCATCAGGTGAGATCGCAGCTAAACGATTGTTCACACAGCTGAGATGCGCATGCTTGTTGTAACCTTGTAAGATCATTATCCAAACAAGCATGTAAGAGGGAACCTAAAAGTGCGACCTATTACTGACAAAATCGTTGAATCTAGGCTATGATTTATGGATACGTGGTGAGACGACCGAATGACCACGTCGTGAACAAGTTACTTTCCATGACTATACTAAGGAGAGGAAGACCTTTGACTACCTAGACATCAACAGTCCAGCTTTAAACAAGAATCAAAGCATTTATTCAGTATGTAGGCAGTATAAATATACGCACATATACACGTCAAAATCATAAATCATAACCAATTATCAAGTAAACATAGCAAAAGCAGAATTTAACGCTTTGAATTAGAAAAAAAAAAGTAATGAACCATTCAGCTGTCATCCAATTGTTTACGTCAAAATATTTAAAAACAAATTAAGTACGTTAAAACCAACCATACATGTAACTGTGTGTTTCAGTACTTCAGACAATTTTTATATAAAAAAAAATAAAAAAACTGAAATAGTGAAACACAACTTAGAGAAACGCATACCGATCACAGTACATATCATGATCCGAATGGAACTGATAGTCCGTCTGTCAGCCCAAACGCCACAGAAACGGATGCCAAAGATCAGCTAAAGAGGCACCACATGATTGTTAAAGCCGACCCCGCATAACGGGATAAGGCGAAGTAGAAGAAGATGAAGACATCGAAATAAATAATAGGCTAGTTTACAAAAAAAAAATGTTTTAGTCCGTCATTTACATTATCAAAAAATATTAGATACGTATTTTTCAAATTTTTCAATTAAACAAAAAATCACAAAGATATAGAGCGTTAAAATTCCGCGTGGCGTCACAAACCGCTAAAAGTGTACTACTTTCTAGCGGTTAGTGTAACGTGACCATTTATATTTTATGTCAGAGCGGGACATCTGCGAATCACTACATAGCATAGTATAAAACAAAGTCGCTATTTTTGTCTGTTTGTTTGTCTGTTTGTCTGTATGCTTTAATCGGCGGGTGACGCGCTGTCTCCTCGTAGGTAATTTTTCTTCCCGCTCGGGGCGCCCGCCTGCCGTGCAACGCATTTCGAACGAGAAAAATACATTTTAAACTATCGTTTGGTCTATTTGCAAAAGCGGGACAATTTTGGCCTTGCGGGGGACACCGGGACAGACTGCCTGAAAGCGGGACTGTCCCGCCCAAAGCGGGACGTATGGTCACGTTAGGTTAGTGACGTCACGAGCCCCCGCTCCCGAACTTTGACGCTCTTTATCTTTGTCAATTTCTATGGATTTGTAAAATAAAAATGCTTGACTAATATTTTATAATAATTCAACTGACGGACTAATTAGAATTACAAATGTTTGACCCAGGCAACATCCCTATTATAGGTAATTCACATAACGATAAACCGACTTCAAATACCGCGTTAGTTTTTCAGTACGAAATTTGTGGTGTATATCGCCATATCTCTGAAGATACTTATCAGATATTGATAAAATTACAATGGGACCGAGCGGGAAGCATATTCTCTTAAACAAGCATCTAAATATTCCAAATCTGATAAGAAATGACAGAGTTTTGTGGTGACAAACATAAAAAATACAAGCAAATTGAGAACCACTTCCTTTTTTGTGAAATCGCTTAAAATAAAACCGGCCAAGTCGAGTTGCACTCGTCCACCGAGGCTTCCGTACCAACGTTGGTTGGTACCAATTAAGTTAGTCTATATTGTATGAGCGCACATATAACTCAGAGGCTTATCTTAATGTGCGTTAACAATGTATGTATGGGGACACCCTTTAATTTTACAACTTTTTTTATTTTTAGGATTTTTTTCCTTTATTTGTGCTGTAAGATCTTGCTTTTTGCCAAATTTCATGATTCTAGGTCAACGGGAAGTACCCTATAGGTTTTCGACCCAAAACCTATAGGGTACTTCCGGTTGACCTAGAATTGTCAATTATGGTTAAAAGCAAGGTCTTACAGCAAGCACAAAAATCCCATCACAGAAAATCCCGAAAAATAAAACAAGTTGTAAAATTAAAGGTTGTCCCCATACATACATTGTTAACGCACATTAAGATAATTAAGGTATATTTTGGTACTTACAAGTTTTAGCGAAAATCTAAATTTGCCCATATCTTTTTATGGTATTGACTCAGGACCTTGATTTTTATACACCTAATAGGGTCTATAGACATCAGTATTTGGTATAAATTTCAACTTGCTAGGTCCACCCGTTCCTGAAAAATCGGTGGTGACACACGAACAGACAGACAGACAGACAGACGAACAGACAGACAAGAAAGTGTTCTTATAAGGGTTCCTTATTTTACCTTTTAAGGTACGGAATCCTAAAAAGAAATGAACATATTTTAATGCAATAATCAAGTAAATTAATACCTAGGTACTTGCCACGACCATTATCTTCTACATTCTCTACCGCATCTAAAATATCGTTGACCAAAATAACGCGCCCATTCACTGATACTAACAAGAATAATAAAATGATTACTATATTCATGATTATTATATATTTTTTTTATATGATGTTTTTATTTAGCAACAATTGACACAAAATGTAATTGTTGTACCAACACGTCTGTCATCTGAATGTATCTACAAGTAAGTTATATAGGATTATTATAATACTATTGGCTAAGGTTGAGGAAAAACGGCAATAACTGATATTATTACTTAAGGGGCCTTCGACGTTCGCTCACAGCTGCAATTTAGGTATGAAACCGTTCTACTTACCTAACAAAACTTCCTTTTTTTTGGAAGTCGGTTGAAAATGATCATAATTTTTGTCGATGTTTATTAAAAACCCGATAAAAAAGCAAATGTGCATATTTGGTCGTAAAAACTCCGTGACGTAAAATGTGTTAATAATTTCGAATTAAGTAAGTTCTTTTTAATGTGAACGTACCGGCTTTTGTTCGCGTTGTATTTATTTCGGATAAGGATACGAAAGTTAGTTCCTATTTAGGGGTAAAAAAATATGTTAAAGCCTAGATTAATATTAAGCCCAATGGCTAAGGCGTCGGACTTGTGATGGAGAGAGTACGATCTCCACCCATAGCACGATTAACGTGAACACACTCCCTGACAAGCATATTTTGGCTTAATTGGAGAGGTTAACCAGACTACCAGTAATGTGCAACTCACAAATCATGGAACTCACGTCATTATCACCGGACGCTTTCCATGAGCTATAATTTACTTTTACTCTGCTGTTATTCAGACATAGCCAGTCCTTTTTTTTCTTCTTGAAAAAAAACATGCTAGGCCGTTTTTGAAGACTGCCGATAGAAGTAAACTCGAGTGTATGTATTATGTGTATTATTATGTGTGTACTGTATATTATATGTACACTCGACGCTACAATTCACAAGTTTTCACTTCTATCAAAACATGCGGGGCAGTCCCCAAAGACTGCCCGCAAGTTTTTTTTAATTAAAAAGAATTACTGGCTAAGTCTGAATAACAGCGAAGTAAAAGTAAGTATGCTCCACTTTTAAAGTATTTTTGTAGGTATTGCACTTATGAGGGAGAAGTCGTTCGCCGACCTCTTAAGCTTCCTTTGCGGTTGTAGGCATCAAACCATTGTTTCATCAATGGAACTTATATTAATTCAATTTTATCAATTTCATTTTTGTAGAAATTTAGACTTTATTGAATGGAAACACAGTGCATATTATAAATAATCTTAGCGATGTTTTGTCACGAATGTTTTTACGTCGTTATTGTGGTAGGATTTTTGCGTAGTATTAAAAAAATAGGTAAGTAACATCAAGCATTTATTAAACCGTTATGGTATGCGTTATTTCCCAAAGATATGGTTCTACTTTTGTAATCCGAACGGCAAAGGAATGGAACACGTTGCCGGCTGACTTGTTTCCGAGTAGCTATAACTTGGGTCTTTTCAAGTCAAGGGTGAACAGGTATTTTCTAGGCAAGCATGCTACACTCTTGATCACATCGTCACTTTCCACCATGTGCGATAGTGGTCAAATGCCTTATTCTGAAATTATTTGGGTCGGGGAATCATTAAAAATATATTCGCACCTGTACTATTCTATCAGTACTACTTATATACTTTATGCTAGATTTACTATATAAATATACGAATACTATAATATACTGTGTATATAGTAATATATCCGTACCTCGCGGTTTTACCCGCGTAGACATCGTTCCCGTGGGTATATCAGGTTAAAAAGTACCCTATGTGTTATTCCAGGGTCTAAGCTATCTATATAGTTTCAGTTCAATCAGTTGAGTAGTTTTAGCGTGGAGAGAAGTAACAAACATACGCAAAAATAAATAATATAAATAATAGTTAAAAAAAACTAAAAAACACGCTTTTTATAGAAAACCGAACTAAAAAATAGAAAATAAATTTTAATAAATTTAAATTAAGAATAGTGTTAAGAATTTCAATAAATATAAATTAATAATAGTGTGAATAAAAAAAAAATTTAGAAAAGGGGTGAGGTGCATGGTGTCAATAGTTATAAATATTTTATTGACAGATATGAGTAGAGTGATTATCATTTTGATAATATCTTAAAAGCTTAACGCTTAACGCTTTTTTTTTAATATTTTTTTTTATTCACACTATTATTAATTTATATTCATTGAAATTTTTAACACTATCCTTAATTTAAATTTATTAAAATTTATTTTCTATTTTTTAGTTCGGTTTTCTATAAAAAGCGTGTTTTTTAGTTTTTTTTAACTATTATTCATTTTCTACTTTTTAGTTTTTTTTAGTAAAATGGAATAATTTTTTATCAAATTAGTGTATTGTCATCGGTCCTCGATAAATCTACAAAGTTTAAACGAAATCTGGCCGTTTAAAGTGGTTCAAAATCGCGCCCAAAGAAGTCGGTTACAAACATACATACATACAGGTGAAGCTAATAAAACGCTAATAATAAAATACAGTACAATTGATAATTATAAAGAGGTAACGTTTGTAAGTTCAGATGTGGTTTAGACGTTACAGTAAAACTCCGGAACTATCGGTACAATAAAAAATAATTTAAAAAAAACGGATTTCCAGAATGTACGAGTACATACGTTATATCTATACTAATATTATAAAGAGAAAACATTTGTATTTTTGTATTTTGGTATTTTTGTATTTTTATATTTTTGTATTTTTGTATGTTTGTAATGATTTGGCTCAAAAACTACTGGACCGATTTAAAAAATTCTTACACTAATATACAGAATGAACTTTCGAAATGAAAATAGGCTATATATTATCCCGTTTAAATCAAAAGTACATTCGTGGAGACCTAATTTGCAACCTAAGTCGACAAAAAAACGGTCGAAAAACAAGTTTCTTACGAACGCTGCTCAATTGAAAACAGATGGAAGAATATTTCCTATGGATGAGTTGTACTACTTATTAAGACCTACAAAAAAGTCCGCGACAGCATATGTCTATCTCTTAAGGTTGACTCACTGAATCTGATTGGTTACTACCATTTTAATCTTTAATTTTTTGTTAAAAAATATTACATAACTTCCAAGGCTATTTTCAAGTATATTGTATTAATTCTTATCCAAATAATTACGTTAGTTAGTGGGCCACATTTTATAGATTAAAATTGTCCCTTACAGTATATATTTAAAATGAAAACTCTAGAAGATATCACTGATTTCACATACACGCATCGCAAAATTAATAAAATATTTGCAGTGAAACCACAGATTAGGTCATAGTTACTACGAAAATATTATTATAAGCTTAGCTATTCTGTAGATCCCCACCGATCACAATCAATTTGAAGTCAATATAGTATTAATATGATTTATTGTATAAAATAATATTGATCTATAGATATAATAATATAATATTTTAAACCACCCCGACTGATCTATGTATAATCTTTTTATTAAAAGCATTCCAATGACTCTAAACACGACATTTTAAAATCTGAGCTGTAAGTTGGTGAGGATTTGATTATTCTGTAGAGTACAGGAGATGTCCCAGCGTCAGGTCAATGCTTCCATGTTCTTACAATATCGTTGAAGAAGAAGATTGTCGCATTGATCAGACCTATGAAAGTTGATTTCATAGCGCAATTAACTAGAAAAAAGCTCATAGTTATATAACGATTAAACGAATTTTCATGAATCAAAGCTAAGAAAACTCTCGATGAAGACATCTAATCTATCAAACAAAATTAATATAAAAATCGAAATCGATTCATCCGGTTGGGTGCTAAGATGCTACAGACATACAGATACACACGTTAAACGTATGATACCCCTACTTTTTGTGTCGGGGAACGCCGTAAGGTTACGGCGGCAGATGTTCTCCTTGGTGGTAAGCTACTTTTTAGGGTTCCGTAGCCGAATGGCAAACTACGGAACCCTTATAGATTCGTCATGTTTGTCTGTCTGTCCGTCCGTAGGTCACAACCATTTTATTCCGAAACTATAAATACTACAGAATTGAAACTTGGTAGGTAGATATATTCTGTGAACCGCTTTCCGATTTTTATAGAAAAATAAAAAATATGAAAGTTTATTGGGGGCACCCCATAATAGAACTGAAGCAAAAAAAATCTTCAAACCTAGACATATGGGGTGTCTATCAATAGGTCTTTAAAAATGACATTAAGGTTCCCAAAATCATTTTTTTCTCAAAGTCAAAACAAATTTTTTAGAGTGCAAAATTTGTAGAGTGTAGACTTTTATAAAGACCAATAAAAAGTTTGCAATGGCATAAGTCTATCTCATAAAGTTGAAACAAAGTCACTTTTTAAATTGTTTAGAAGTTAGTGTTACGTAATTTGCAAAGTATTTTTTTTCAATACAGTATTAATCCTTATCCGAATAATTATGTTAGTTACCTTTACCACTTATGAAAAATCGAAATTTTTCTGTACTGTCTATAATTTAAATAAAAATTAAGAAACTATTGCAGATTTAAACTCAGCAAACATCGACGTCATAGCAATTTTATTTTATGACAATTGTTATGACGTCGATGTCCGCATAGCAACAAAATAAATATTTGCATCGAACAGCAAATAAGATAATATTTACTTCTTACGTAAGCGTTAGTCTGTAGATATAAATAAGGTTCTGATTTGTATATATTTATTATTCATGGATAGCTATAATGAAATATATGTATACTAAACAAATAATTAATAAGCTATAAGGCTCTAAACAGCTGTTTAAAACCCTATAACTCTATTCGTATCATTAAATAGCAAGCCAGAATGTGAAATTGTTATTTCTATAAACAATTTCATTTTACGGGTAGGTACCGACTATTATTGATATCTACCACAGTTTACTATGGATTGTAAAACTGTGTTTTCTACCATGCGAAGCCGAGGCGGGAAACAATAGCAAATGCCATGCTCAAATTTTACAGTCCGACTTTTAAAGTTCTCTTGAAATCATCTCTTCTTGAAAATGTTGCTGTGAATGATTCAGCTAACCATTATATGATGATGTGAAGATAAGGCAGTGTACACAACCTGTTATATTTCACTGAGCCGTCTTTATAATAATTATTATTCGGGGTGGTTTTTATTCTAGTCCCTTGAAATATTTATCATAATGTAATGTAAAAAATAAAGTAAGAGTAAACAATATCGACCATTAAGTTTCCCGATAATCCTACGCAAGATGCATTTTTAATTTAGTGGCATTGATGACAACTGACAGCTAGAGTAGCAATTTAAGTAATGCATCAAAGATAATTTATGACCGTAAAAAACGAAAAAACCGACTTCACATGCCGTGATAGTCAAAGTTCTGGCTAGTTATAATCATGTCATCTAAGTATACAAATTTGCTCATATTGCTTATCTCTATATCTCCTGAGATAATTGTCATAGCTCAATAAAATTGATGGGAATAAAAATGAATGGGACCAAGAGGTAGGCATAATCTCTCAAACAAAAAAAGAATTTTTCAAATAGGTTAAGATTTATCGGAGTTCTGAAGTAACAAACAAAAAAAAGCCGAATTGAGAACCTCTTCCTTTTTTGTGAAGTCGTTTACAAAAATTGGCTGCGGTTGCTATATAGCTGCACAAGTTTAATTCTATAAATAACAATTAAAAATGCGATATATGTTAATTTTTCTTAACCATATCCGCCATTAATGGCTTATTTAACTTCGAGCATTATGTAAAGACGCTTAAAATTTTGAATAAACACCCACGACAGTGTCCTTTCGAAAATTAACGTCATAACATGTATCTAAGAACCACCACTAATTAATTACGAACCGTTTATAGACAAAATCGAACTAGTTTTGGAGAAAAATGGCAACATGGATTTACACAAACAAATGTTTACTGCAGCGCCCCCTGGTGAGTTGACACCGTAACATCTAAAAATATGCACCAATTACACCCAAACTCATAACTGAAAACTGCATCTAAATCGGTTTAGTATTTTAGGAGAAAAATGGCAACATAGATTTGCCCACACAAACAAAAAAACAAACAAACAAACATCCTCTCACCCCAAATATACAGTCTCCGTTCCGTCGTGGGTTAAAACAACGATGCTTAAGGTTCTTACCAAAGACTATATCTACTACTTATTAAAGTCATTTATTCAATATCGTTGATGAGAAATTTTTAATACAAAATACAAAAATACAAAATGTTTTATCATTATACAAATAATACAAATAACGTTATTGGCAAAAAACTATTATACTGTGTTGCAAAAAAACAGTGTAGTTCAACTTATTTTAAAGTGTGCGTGTGTGTGTGTATGTGTATGTGTGTGTGTGTGTGTGTGTGTGTTTGTGTGCGTGTGCGTGTGTATGTGTGAGCGTGTGTGTGTGTGCGTTTGTGTGTCACTAAGGTCCCTAAGGGTCGCTAGCCAGTCCTTAGTTACGAATTTTAGTTTATGTCTGCTAAATGATTTTACTTTACTCATAGAATTTAGTAAATTAATAGAAAATAGGTGCCATGTGGTTGAAATGTCTCCAGCGAGAGCACTGTTGCAGCGTGGAACAGGGCATTTGTTGAATCGCTTCTTACATTCTGGTAGATATGGTACTACTTCTTTATGATATCTGTCGATACATTTTGAAATATAGATCTTTCTGCCACTTAGCACTTTGCATTTTTCATATCAGTCTGTTGTAGGATGTCTGTATGGTAGGGACATGATTACTTTCAGAAGTGAACGTTGGGCACGTTCAACTTGTATCATGTGTGTCTTAGCAGCACCACCCCACGAACTAATACCTAACCTATGACACACTCCCTAGGGCTTTGTAGGTTTGTAGTAGGAATTCTTGATTTGCTATTGATCTTAGTGTTTTAAAAATGTGGATAAGTCGTCTGATACGTTTGGACACGTTGTCAATGTGTAATTTCTATGTCATTTTGTTGTCAATTATTATACCTAAATATTTGATAGAACTCACATCCTCCAGGGTGTTACACGGGCAATTTTATGGGAGAGTGGTGTTACGATTACATGGAAATGTGTGGGCGTGAATCTTACAGCTAGTAGGTATT
Organism: Cabera pusaria; assembly: GCA_954871355.1. NCBI lineage: Eukaryota > Metazoa > Arthropoda > Insecta > Lepidoptera > Geometridae > Cabera > Cabera pusaria. The sequence continues at coordinate 23,257,502 of OX940888.1, forward strand.
TTGTCCCTGTCCCATTATAATATAAGTATACATAGATATTCTAGCGTTTCATTACCAATCTCACCTGTTAGTATGTGATGATGCAGTGAAGTACTGTAGCACGCTAGACCTAGAATGGAAACTGGCTCTCAAGGACAGCTGCCGAAACACATTCGACGTTATTTTCCAACTTGAAGGTGGTAGCTGGCCAGGCGGACACTAGATAGCGTCCTACCACCATACAAGTGTCGAGGGTTTCGACGGGTGGTGCATGTTAACCTTTAACCCTATCTCACTCACTACGACTCAATTAAAACTTACTACACTTAAGCTTGGCTGATACAAACAGACGGACAGACAGACAGACAGACAAAAATTTAAATATATGATTGTTTATGTAAGTACCGTTATAAACTTTAATTATGCATTATAGTGAAAAGCTAATAATTTGGAATTACAAACAGGCACTTCAATTTTACGATTTTATTTTAAGAGACGCTGCAGGACCTACAAAGGATGTTGAATGACCTAGCTGATTCTTCTCGTCGCATCGGTCTCCGGATGAATTTGAATAAAACCAAAGTCATGTACAACGAGCACGTTGTTCCAGAACCGATTGCCGTAGATGGAATCCCACTCGAAGTTGTCATGCAGTATGTTTACCTAGGGCAAACGCTCCAACTAGGCAAACACAACTTCGAGAAGGAAATCCAGAGAAGAATTCAGCTGGGCTGGGCAGCATTTGGGAAACTCCGTCGAGTCTTCTCGTCGCCTATACCACAGTGCATAAAGACAAAAGTCTTTAATCAGTGCGTCCTACCTGTCATGACATACGGAGCCGAGACGTGGACACTCACGGTTCAACTAGTCCACCAGTTTAAAGTCGCTCAGCGAGCTATGGAGAGAGCTATACTCGGTGTTTCTCTGCGGGATCGAATCCGGAACGAAGTAATTCGCCAGAGAACTAAAGTTATCGACATAGCTCAGCGGATTAGCAAACTGAAGTGGCAGTGGGCTGGTCATATCTGCCGTAGGATTGATAACCGTTGGGGCAGACTGGTTCTAGAGTGGAGACCGCGAATCGGCAAACGTAGAGTAGGACGCCCTGTGACTAGGTGGAGCGACGACATTCGCAAAGCGGTGGGCAGTGACTGGAAACAAAGAGCCGAAGACCGGGCTCAGTGGCGTGTCTTGGGGGAGGCCTACGTCCAGCAGTGGACTGATACCGGCTGATAATGATGATGATGATGATGACTTCAATTTTATTTATTCATGTAGATATGTGAAATGTTTATATATATAGTTAACTATTTAAGATATTTTATAACGAAACAATTGTATTTAGTACCAACATGGCGAAAAATAGCGTTTGTGCGATTTGTGCGAAAAATACCGTTGTAATGAAGTATCTCTTAAATTAAGGCACAATTTACAAGAAGAATGATGCAACTTGCTTCAGTGTCATCTAGACGCTTTTTAGGGTTCCGTACCCAAAGGGTAAAACGGGACCCTATTACTAAGACTCCGCTGTCCGTCTGGCTGTCTGTTTGTCTGTCTGTCTGTCTGTCTGTCTGTCTGTCTGTCTGTCCGTCTGTTACCAGGCTGTATCTCATGAACCGTGATAGCTAGACAGTTGACATTTTCACAGATGATGTATTTCTGTTGCCGCTATAACAACAAATACTAAAAACAGAATAAAGTTAAAAATAATAGAGGGTCCCCCAATACAAGAAACATGTTTTTTTCGGCATTTTACGCCATCTATGAATGCTTAGTTAGGTAAAAGTCCCATAGATGGCGTTATATTGAAATGTCGATCCCTAACTCCTTTGCTAGATGTTAGATGGCGTTATAAGAAATAAAATGTTTATTAATTATTATTTTTGCTGGCGAAAAATGATAGTGGTATTTTTTGCTCGATCTTATAAAACACTGTAGTGTGGTACGAAACCCTACTAGTGCGAGTCCGACTTGCACTTGGCCAGTTTATTTCAACCTGTTTTGCCCCACTGCAAGGCAAAGACATCCCTTCCTTCCTTTCACTCATCACGGTCTATTACTTGTTGGGTCCAGGTGCAAGAAAAGCTATCCAGTTCATTTCGCCATCTCCGTCTGGGTTTACCGCGTCGTCATCTAACGTTCTGTTTCTGTGGCAGGCGTCATTCACTCGCTGTTTTTTTCCTACCGCGTACGTCCACGATACAACTGACGACAGTGGTATTTTGAACGTTACCTACTTTGTAACTAGGTGAAGTCTCTCATGTTTGCTGTCAAAGTTGCTGACAGAGAGGGCATGTTCTCTCCGTAGGACTATTATCTTTTCTGTGCCGTGGAACCCACTCTGTAGAGAGTTTGGCCCACAGATCGTCCGACATTATGGCACAATATGTCTGGCCCAGTTCCATTTCAGTTCAGCGGCTTTATGAACAACATCAATAATTTGTGTTTTGGATCAATGTGGTCCGAAAGTTTGACCCCTAATATACTGCGCTCTGTATAAATATATGTATCATCATCATCATCATCAGCCTGTATCAGTCCACTGCTGGACGTAGGCCTAACCAGATGCACAACTGAGCCCGATATTCGGCCTCATCTTTTCCAGTTACTGCCTTGGGGCCTTGGTTTTGTGTGTGACTTTCCATCTTTGCAAGGAATATGCCCTAATCGCCACGCTGTGCAGGCGGGTTAGCGATCGCAGAACGTAGCTTCACGCGCCATATCATAATATATAGATATACGCTACTATTTTATAGATGCTTGTATGTAAGTTAAGTTGGTGAGTATAGATGGATGAATGGATGTTTTTTACTCTTTCTCGTAATGCCACTGAACGGATTTTGCATGTATAGTTTCGCATACAGTAAATACAATACAGCAAGCAGTTATGAATTATCTGGATGATCCTGGGTTATCACATAGGATACTTTTAAACACGGGCTTAGCCGCGATGTGCAGTAAATATTTTTTATAATACCGGTCTTAGATTAACTTAAGATTAGGTACTCTATCTACCCTCCAGAAAACTATGTATTCGACGTTTGAATCTCATTCCGATTGCCCATTGTAACAGATGAATGCTTTTGACGAATCTCTACGAAATCCTCTCTTTAATTATTTGCGCCGTTGTCTGCTAATAAATCGGTGCCGAGCGTTGGACTTAATGAAAGCGCATTAATTGGAACATTGAAATGTTATGAGCGGAATTTTAATGGCATTTTAATCTCAGTTCTGAAGGCTTGACAAAATCCACTAAATACGTACGTAATATGCTCATTTATATAAGATTCTAATAATTTTCTACTTATAAATGTTGTCTTTAATTATAGGAGTTTACTCAATTTTTGTAAAGATCTTGGTACGAAAATATTATTTATGAGATATATAATTAATCGCACGTCTGTCGTTTGTGTCAAAATCTTAATCGTCTTACGTCATTATCGAAGAAAATAATAATAAGAAGATAGTACATAATGTATTTAAAGTAAGAAAGAGAGAGAAAGAGAGAGCGGAAGAAAGAGTGAGGGGAGAGTAAACTCTAGTCGTGCGTCGGAGCTGATACATTCTTATCTTTTGTTTGTTACATTTTGACCGTCAAATAATTAAACTGAAACATTGAATTCACATGTTGTTACGACACTATAACTACTTCCTTATTACCCACTTCGACAGTTAATGTTAATAAACTGGCCAAGTGCAAGTTGGACTCGCACTCGTAGGGTTCCGTAACACAGTTAAGTATTCCATAACTATGATTTTTCGCAACTACAAAATTAACTTTGTTTTTCATAGTGTTTGTATTAAAAGTTATCTTTGCGGTCGCTGTATGTCTAAAACTGCGGACTGTATCTCGTACAAACCAATTTTCGTTGTTAGTTTTTATTGGGATCTACAGCATATATTTTTTTTTTAATTTTTCACTCCCATACTTTAAAAGTTAGAGGGGGGACACACACATTTTACTACTTTCAACGCGCCTATCTTTCAAATGATTGACTTTGAGAAAAAATGATTTTAGGAACCTCAATGTCATTTTTGAAGACCTATCCATAGACTTCCCACACGCATAGGTTTGAAGAAAAAAATTTTTTTTTCTTTCAGTTTCAGTTCTTTCTATGTATGGGATGCCCCCCCTTAAACTTTTATATTTTTGTATAAAAATCGAAAAGCAGTTTACAGAAAACACCTACCAAGTTTCAATTCTGTAGTCCTAACAGTTTCGGAATAAAATGGCTGTGACATACGGACGGACAGGCAGACAGACAGACAGACATGACGAATCTATAAGGGTTCCGTTTTTTGCCATTCGGCTACGGAACCCTAAAAATGAACTAAATGACTGGGGTGCTGACATGCAGGCTGTATAGATGCATCTCTGTCGTTTTGTTCCTTTCAATGCCTATAAAATTCACGATAAGCCTGCTGTACTTACCTATTCTACATTGTGAATAGGTAAGTGTTTATTGAGATGTATTTCCAAAGTTACATTATTATATTCCAATCGGACAAAAACAATTTCGAAATGATGACTAATGCTTCATATATACAGATTATTTAGACCATAAATGATTATACGAAAGAACATAACATACTTATTATATGGTTTCGAAACAGAATAATACATAATTGTAGAGCTGGAGTCAACACTCACATTCACAATTTTACACGAAAAAGCACTAATTACGCAAGTCACAATTTGCACCCGATGATTTTGAGAGAACGCGATACCTCAGTTCAAATATTGTACCAAATATCACAGAACAAAGGACAAAAGAACTATAGAACGGGAATGTAATTAGATTTTGTTCGCGTCGAAACAGGAAATGGTATTTACAAAGGTGAATTGACATCAAGGGTCCAAAAGAATGGATTCGACTGTAGGTTTCTACGTGTACCTCCATTATTGAGTTTCAGACAGAATATAGAATTACATAGGTTCAGACGTGATGGGTAAATATTGTATGAATTTGTCTGAGATGGTAAATTAAAAATTAAAACAAAAAAAGCATAAGACAAAGTATATGTCACGCCAATTTCAGTACCTACGCCATTACTTGTATAAATTTACTTACAAAATCAGCCCCCGTAATTCACACACTTTGACAGTTGATTATTTAACGAACAAAATTAACTTAACGACAAAGACGCAGCTATGCAGGCTGTGTAGCTTCGGCTCTGTCATTTCATTAATTTCAATCCCTATAAAACTTCATGATAAGCTCCCAGGTACCAATATAAATTGAGTTCCCACACGACGGCATTTGAACGTAAACAATAACTCGAGTCATTATAATAAACACGAACGTGAACAAAAACAATACGTACGCGTCAAACAGAACTGACGAAAACTCTGACCCATTTACCTTACCTTACCAAAGATTTACCTACTCATTCGAGGCTGTCATGACGCACTTTGGCAGAATACTCCTGAAGCGTTTTAAATCTTGATGCTTAATACTGAGCATAATGTTCAGCTGCATTTGAGTATAGGATTTCATACGATCTTTAAGGTCTTAACTGCCCGTGCATGGCAAATATCTATTAGGCAAATTGTTAAACACAATCCAAAATTTCATCGTACCGACGGGACTTGAACCCACAACCTCCGGAATGACATGTTCCGGTGCTTTGCCAATTAAGCCACGGTGCGAAGTATCGTTACGACGAAATTAGTGGATTGCATTTGTTAACCCAATTATGCATTGGTGGCGCCATCTATGACTACTTATAACGTAAGTTAATCATTCGGAAGAAATCATTACAGTTTTCAAATCCGACGAGAGATGTTGCACTGCGTAAATCAAATATTATGTTTCTTTGAAGTGTTTCACACTTTATATTTTTGTAAATTGTTAAACACAATTCAAAATCTATTAGGCAGTCATTTTAAGTAGGATAATATGAAATCTATTCAAATCAGTCATGCAACAGTAAGAAGAAAATGGCGCTTTTGAAATTTCAAAACCGTACATTGGTGTGTCATCCTAACAAAGCCTCAATTAGTGCAGTTAAGAGGTACCAAAATATCTTACAAGTGTTTCAAGGGCAATCAAGCGTTTACAACGCCTGTTGTGTACACGCTGTACTCATAATGCCAAGCGAACCATTTGGGCGTTGTTTACGTGAAAAGCGGAAAAGCTGTTATCAGAAATAAGTCATCCATGTAGATGCGGAGACTCAGACACTTTGAGTAAGATGAGTTAATCAGGACAAACGTTTCTAAGACGTTCCGTGAAATTAAATTCTTGGTGGAACTTTAGTACACTGATTAGCTTCCCTGATATTTCAGAGGCAGATTATTTATTTACCGTGGTAAAAATCTTTGAAGTTTTTTTTACAGAAGTACCATTAATTAACCTGACTATTGGTAATAAATAATATAGTAAGTATTTGAAAGAATTAAAACAGTAAATAATTAATCTTAAGGTGGTTGCTCGTCGTGAGCCTACCACAACAGTGCCAATAGATGGCGCTGATACATTAATTTGACGTATTTTATTTTTTTATGACTGAAATAGTGTTTGGTAAATAAAAAAATGGAATTCTCGAGTAAATCGTATAATTTTTAATTTATCCAGCTACATCTGAAGTATATATACACTCTCTATATACTTTTATTTGTCCAAAAGCGTAGCGTCAAGACTGATTACGCACACAAGCGAAAATATTTTTGTATCACAGATTATTTAATAGTGTATTTGACGTTTACGAAAGCATTTGCTAATTTTGTCACTTCGTAAATGAGTAATGTAGCCAATTGGTGAGGACTATTGGATTAAGCGCTATGGGGACCGGGTTCGAATCCTTCCTTCCTAACAATTTATTTCGTTTTCCATTCTAAACATTACCTTTTTATTTATTGTTATTAATTTACTGTCTACATTACTCTTGCTAATAACCAAATACCAAATATATCATATAGATTTGTACCACTTTTTGATGTGAACTGTAGTACTCTTACTAACGCTATTGGATAGTTTTGAGTCCACGAGGTTCAACGGACATTTCGTTGCTGGAATCTGTTAAATACATCCCAAAGCACAGAGTACTAAAGTCCCAAAGTGAAACATTTGGCGTACTAGTTGTGCTTTGCGGTTTTACCCACAATCTATTAGAAACTGCTATTTGCGATAAAACGTAGCCTATGTAAGTCGGATAATAAATCAGACTACTCTCGTCATGTGACTACGACAGCGAGTAGAAGGCATTTGCTGATTATAAATTACAAACAAAATAAAAACAGTAAGTCATATGTGTATTAATTTACTTACCTAATTAGTTAGAGCCTAACCTAACCGATAAACCGACGAAATATTTGAAGACCACAAACTACAATAATAGGTACAGTAACTTGAAAGTCTTGAAAAGGCGGCGAATCGCATGTCAGCGGTCTGGCAACGTCGCCTTTTCAGCGAGCGCGCGGTTTGGCAACGTCTGACAATCGCGGCAATACACACAAATGAGTTTAGCGTATGACACTGTAAAAACTTCACTCACATATTGACAAAAATGAATTAAAATCTCGATCCTAGTTTTCATATTATTTTATCAAATTATGTAGTAAGATATGATTTCCCGTATGTAAAGAGTTGTATAAAGACTAATAGATGTGTTTTCATTGCAATTTTTTGTTCCATTTACTCGTATTTGTACATATTCTTTTGTATGGAAATCGAACCACCTTAAAAAAAAAAGACGTGTGGCACTCGGGGACTGCCGCGGTAAAGCTATTACATAGCATTTTTTTATTTATGCAGTATTTGTTTTCTTTGATATTAAATCAAGTTACACCTTTTGAGCGTGGTGACCGATAAGGAAACATTTTTTTTCTTTTATTAAATAAATGAGAAGTTAGCTACTTTTAATATCGCTCATTTTAATATCAAAAATTTTGGTTATCTTTATATCAGTATTACATATAAATTAACAAAACAAAAAAAAAAAACTGCATTTGTGATAATAATAATAAAATGTATGTATATAGAGTACTCACTCATTTTCTTTCACTCTTTTTTTCGTGACTTTCTTCATTAATAAATGCACTTTGTTTATTCATATTTAAAACACTGTACACAAATTATACGAGTACAGATATTCACTGTTGTACATAGATAATAAATACCTATACACCTATCTGTGTCACGGCTACATGCATGAAGGCAGTGAGTGTTTAACAAGGAGGAATTATGTAAAGTTCCGAGGACTTGTTCACCCTGGACATAATTTGAAAATAGAATTCGGTATTTATATTTGAAAAAGGAACGAGAAGACAAAATCTGTGCAACTGCAAAAACCAACTGTCCATTACAGTTCGATCTAACGAACCTCATTTTTTAAGCTTTAGCGTAGTAGAGATAAGGTCGTCTTTGGTTTCATCCATAGTAGTGAAATGTTACTGGATAATGGTATTTAATTATTTGGGGTGTTAGATTATTTTCGTTACGGAATTTCTGGATTCGGTCTCCACGCTCAAGGCCCGCGATAGAAGCTATGCAATAGCTTAATAAAAAAATATTAACATAATATTAAATGCTTTCAACCACGCACTCAAGGTCATCAGCAAATTTTTTCGACTTCAAAAAAATGAGGACGTTTCTCAATTTGACCGTATACCTACATATTGTACCGTATACTTTTATGTGTGTTCGCGGATAACTTCGTCGTTTATGAACCGATTTTGATGATTTTTTTTTTGTTGGAAAGGAGATAATTATTCCATTGTAATTTAATCGAGATCTGATAAGAATCTCTAGAAATATGTCGATTAACGTCTCAAACTTGCTACTGAAACTAACTCGCGCGGCATGGAAGTCGGTTGTTTTAGTTTTTAAAATATCTTATTATTATAAAAACATAACATCGCAAGGACTTAGCAGATTATGGCTTCGTCATAATTCTAAATACAGCTTTATTATGGAGGCTATTGTAGTCACATATTTATCTAACCTACTTTGCACGGAGTTGGAAAATCCCGTCTGGAGTTATATGACACACTTCGAAAATATTATAGGAATATGTTATACACAATTTATCTCGCTAAATAATAATTAGTGGAACTATGTTTGACTTCAATTTGAAAAAAATATTGTTTTCATCAAACATCCGACAAAACACTTAAAATGTAGGTCAGGCTATTTTGTTTTTTATATCTGATATGCTAACTACTGACCACTAACTCGCCTGACCACTAATGAACTTCTGACCACTAAAGCGCACATACATTTATGGATAAAAAAAATCCACTCGTGCGCGGCGGAGATTAAACTTGCTACTTCTGCCGTCAAAGCCAACCATTCTCTCTCTACGCCATTGGGTTCTCCTAATAATCACAATCACAATAGGACTTTCAATAGGTTTTTGAATCTTGTTTGCGTAGACATCAATATCGTATGGTGTAAAATGTTTGAACCAATAAAATAAAACACCTCAGTCAAAATGACCAGCACATCTCCCAAAGTAAGTCGATATAAATCAGTGGTAATCTTGTTTGTCAGACGCAATCGAAGATGTTTTTGCATGTATATTGGTGAGTGGATTTTACTACGACTCAGTTCGAGTTTTGCGGAAAATGTTGGTGACAATTTGTTTTCGTATGGTTGCAACTCAATTTCCTTGACAAATCTGGAGGAAACGTTTCGTTTATCAATATTATATTTGTAAGTATTGACGATGTGTCATGATCACAGAAGTCTAAATGATGTTATATAGACTTCTGTGGTCATAATAATAATAATATAGCAATATAATAATCAACACCAATATTATAAATGCGAAAGTCAGTTTGTTTATTTGTTTGTTTGTTTGTTTGTTTGGGACTTCTTCACGGTCAAACGGCTTGACCGATTTGGCTGAAATTTTGTACAAAGATAGAACATATGGCAGAATAGGATATAGGATAATTTGTTTTTGGCTATCGAGTCAGGGAGTCCAAATATTTTAAATTGAATTTTGTAAATATAAGATCTCTTTTCAAATAAACGGCTTGACCGATTTGCCTGAAATGTTGTATAAAGACAGTTTATAAGGCAGAAAATAATAAAGAATACTTTTTTTCTGGCTATTGAGTCAGGGGGTCCAAATATTTTTAATTGAATTTTGTAAATATAAGATCTCTTTTCGAATAAACGGCTTGACCGATTTGCCTGAAATGTTGTATAGAGATAGTTCATAGGGCAGAATAGGGTATAGGATAATTTTTTTCTGGCTGTCGAGTCAGGGGGTCCAGATATTTTTAATTGAATTTTGTAAATATAAGACCTCTTCTTGAATAAACGGCTTGACCGATTTTCCTGAAATTTTGTTTAAAGACAGTTCAAAAGGCAAAATAGAATATAGAAAACTTTTTTTCTGGCTATCGAGTCAGAGGGTACAAATATTTTTAATTGGAATTTGTAAATATAAGATCTCTTCTTGAATAAACGAATGACCGATTTGCCTGAAATTTTGTGTGAATACATGTCATAGGGCAGAATAGGATAAAGGATAATTTTTTTCTGGCTATCGAGTCAGGGGGTCCAGATATTTTTAATTGAATTTTGTAAATATAAGACCTCTTCTCGAATAAACAGCTTGACCGATTTGCCTGAAATGTTGTTTAAAGACAGTTCAAAAGGCAGAATAGAATATAGAATACTTTTTTTCAGGCTATCGAGTCAGAGGGTACAAACTTTTTAATTGAAATTTGTAAATATAAGATCTCTTCTCGAATAAATGGCTTGACCGATTTGCTTGAAATGTTGTATAAAGACGGTTCATAGGGTAGAATAGGATATAGGATACTTTTTTTTGGCTTTCGAGTCCAGATATTTTTAATTAAATTTTGTAAAATTTAAGACCTCTTCTCGAATAAACGGCTTGACCGATTTGCCTGAAATGTTGTATAAAGACAGTTCATAGGGCAGAATAGGATATCGGATACTGTTTTTTGTCCATCGAGTCTGAGTGTTTAGATTTTTTATATTGAATTTTGTGAATGTGTGTCCTCTTATCAGCTAAACAGCTTGACCGATTCAGCTGAAATTTTATACATATTACAGTTCATATTGCATAGAATCACATAGGATACTTTTTTTCTGGCAGTCGAGTCCAGGTGTCCAGAATTTTTAAATTGAAGTATGTAAATGTATGGCCTACTCTCGGTCGGGTTAACCATTTAAGCTGAAATTTTGTACACAGACAGTCAAAAAGAAATAGAAGGGCAACGAATACTTTTTTTTGGGAGGAAATTTCGGTTGTCTATATTTTTATTATGGAATTTTGTAAATGTGTGGCCTCTATTTGGCCAAACGGCTTGACCGATTCAGATGAAATTTTGTACAAACACATTGAATAGGGCATAAAAGGGCAAAGAATACTTTTTTTCGGCAGTTAAGTGTGGGTACCTATATTTTTTGTTAACTTTACATAGAGTTTGCATAATCATAAAAGTTTGACCTTAGGTTCATAGATTATGACTAAACTTAATAAGTGCCTTAATTAGGCCATAAAACTGTCAGGGTCATTAAAAGTCATCAAAATTTACGCGATGGCTTCGCTTGCCCAACGTGTTTTATCTGCTTTGTGGGAAGTATTTCATAAGCATTCAAGTTTTAACAGCCACATTTAACCTTAGGGTCATCGGTGTTGACTTAGTAGGTTATAAAAACTGTCAGCGTCATAAAACGTAAAAATTTTTGCGCCCACTTCACTCGCGCAGTGATAGCGCTCGCTGCGCTCGCGCAATAATTTGTTTGATTTACTTTGTAGGTAATATTTCAGCAACTTTTGTATTTTAATAGCCACATGCATCAGAACGAGTCCATAAATTAAAACAGTACAATCTTCAATAATCATAATGATTTTTAACCTTAAATAATTGGATATCAAGTTAAACCTTTGTGTAATCAGTGTTAACTTAGTAGGTTATAAAAACTATCAGGGTCATAAAAGGTCGTAAACATTTTTCGTGATCTCAGTTTCGTTTTCAGTGATAGCGCTTACTACGCTCGCCCAGTAATAGCGCTCGCTCCGGTCGTGCAAGCATTAGTTATATCTACTTTGTAGGAAACATTTCAGCAATAATTGTATTTAAATAGCCACATTCATCAAAACATGACATGAATTGGAACAGTACAGACTTCAATAATCATAATGATTTTTACCTTAAAATAAGTGGATATCAAGTTTAACCTTAGGGTCATCGGTGTTGACTTAGTAGGTCATAAAAATTGTCAGGGTCATAAAATGACGTAAAACTTTTCGAGCTCGCTTCGCTCGCGCATATATAGCTCTCGCTGCGCTCGCGCAAACCTTTGTTTTGTCTACTTTGTAGGTTATATTTCAGCATTTTTGTATTTTAATTGCCACATGCATCAAAACGAGTTAATTAATTGAAACAGTACAACCTTCAATAATCATAATGAATTTTTACCTTAAAATAAGTGGATATCAAGTTTAACCTTAGGGTCATCGGTGTTGACTTAGAAGGTCATAAACACTGTCAGGGTAAAAAAAGGTCGTAAAAATTTTTGCGCTCGCTACGCTCGCGCAGTGATGGCACTCGCAAGTATTTGTTATATGTATTTTGTTGGATACATTTCAGCAACTTTTGTATTTTAATAGTCACATTCATCAAAACATCACATAAATTGGATCAGTACAGACTTCAATAATCATAATGATTTTTACCTTTAAATAAGTGGATATCAAGTTTAAATTTAGGGTCATCGGTGTTGACTTAGAAGGTCATAAACACTGTCAGGGTAATAAAAGGTCGTAAAAATTTTTCGCGCTCGATGCGCTCGCGCAGTGATGGCACTCGCAAGTATTTGTTATATGTATTTTTTTGGATACATTTCAGCAACTTTTGTATTTTAATAGTCACATTCATCAAAACATCACATAAATTGGAACAGTACAGACTTCAATAATCATAATGATTTTTACCTTAAAATAAGTGGATATCAAGTTTAACCTTAGATTCATCGGTCTAGACTTAGTAGGTCATAAAAACTGTCAGGGTCATAAAATGACGTAAAAATTTTCGCGCTCGCTTCGCTCGCGCATTCGTAGCGCTTGCTGCGCTCGCAAAAACCTTTATTTTATCTACTTTGCAGGTAATATTTCAGCATTTTTTGTATTTTAATAGCCACATGCATCAAAAGGAGTTTATTAATTGAAACAGTACAACCTTCAATAATCATAATGAATGTTTACCTTAAAATAAGTGGATATCAAGTTTAACCTTAGGGTCATCGGTGTTGACTTAGAAGGTCATAAACACTGCCAGGGTAATAAAAGGTCGTAAAAATTTTTGCGCTCGCTACGCTCGCGCAGTGATGGCACTCGCAAGTATTTGTTATATGTATTTTGTTGGAAACATTTCAGCAACTTTTGTATTTTAATAGTCACATTCATCAAAACATCACATAAATTGGATCAGTACAGACTTCAATAATCATAATGATTTTTACCTTTAAATAAGTGGATATCAAGTTTAAATTTAGGGTCATCGGTGTTGACTTAGAAGGTCATAAACACTGTCAGGGTAATAAAAGGTCGTAAAAATTTTTCGCGCTCGCTGCGCTCGCGCAGTGATGGCACTCGCAAGTATTTGTTATATGTATTTTTTTGGATACATTTCAGCAACTTTTGTATTTTAATAGTCACATTCATCAAAACATCACATAAATTGGAACAGTACAGACTTCAATAATCATAATGATTTTTACCTTTAAATAAGTGGATATCAAGTTTAACCTTAGGGTCATCGGTGTTGACTTGGTAGGTCATAAAAACTGTCAGGGTCATAAAATGACGTAAAAATTTTCGCGCTCGCTACGCTCGCGCACTCATAGCTCTCGCTGCGCTCGCGCAAACCTTTGTTTAATCTACTTTGTAGGTAATATTTCAGCATTTTTTGTATTTTAATAGTCACATGCATCAAAAGGAGTTTATTAATTGAAACAGTACAACCTTCAATAATCAAAATGATTTTTACCTTAAAATAAGTGGATATCAAGTTTAACCTTAGGGTCATCGGTGTTAACTTCGTAGGTCATAAAAACTGTCAGGGTCATAAAATGACGTAAAAATTTTCGCGCTCGCTTCGCTCGCGCATTGATAGCTCCCGCTGCGCTCGCGCAAACCTTTGTTTTGTCTACTTTGTAGGTTATAATTCACCATTTTTTGTATTTCAATAGCCACATGTATCAAAACGAGTTTATAAATTGAAACATTACTACCTTCAATAATCATAATTAATTTTTACCTTAAAATAAGTGGATATCAAGTTTAACCCTAGGGTCATCGGTGTTGATTTAGTAGGTTATAAAAACTACCAGGGTCATATAATGACGTAAAAATTTTCGCGCTCGCTGCTAAACCTTCGTTAGGTTTACCAAGTACCAAGTAATGATTAATGACTTCAACAATAGACGATATCGAGTTTGACCTAAGAGTCATCTATATTGACTTGATGATTAGGTCATTAAACTGTCAGGGTTATAAAACGCCATAAAATATTTTCACTCGCCCAATAATATCGCTCGCTACGCTCGCGCAGCTATTCACCTTATTTTCTTTGTAAAAAATGTTTTAGGAACTGTTGTATTGAGTCAAACATTTAAACAGCACAATTTCGTATACTTACCTAACCAAAATGATAAATGACTTTAACAATAGAAGATATTGAGTTCGACTTTGAGGGCCTATGGTGATTTGGCCTAAGAGATCATCGATCTAGACCTCAATGGTCTAAAAGACACAAATAACGCGGGCGAAGCCGCGGGTAACAGCTAGTATGCTATAAATAGTCACGCCCACAGAAATATTAATAATATGGTATTATTCATATTTCTGTGGCCACGCCACACCCTGGGGTAAGGCCCCAGTATGACCATTTTAAAGTCTTACCGTGCCGTGTTACGTTATCTCCGCGTTATGGTATTCTCTATGCCAATTAAAACGCGGTAGGGTTAGGTTATGAGCGCGTTTTGAGCTGTCAAAATATCGTGACATATGAGGACGTGTAACGCGCGCGTTTTGTATAATTTACCTATAGTTTGGCATACAGAATAAAATTTTTCAATAACGTAACGTGGCGCGTTAAGGAACGCGTCATCTCATTAGTCATACTGAATAAGGCCCCAATTATGCGTGGGTCGTTTTTTCAACCGACTTCTAAAAAAAAACATAAAACCTGCTCGGTTCTCAATTCATCTCTATGACTTTTTTTTTTAATGTTTGATACTATTGTACTACGCCAATCTGCCAATTGGGAACTGATTTGAATGATTTGATTTTTTCAATGGTAGGTTACATTTCCAGATATATGACGATTAACGCCTCTAACTTGCTACTGAAATTGATTCGGGCGGCATGTGATGTCGGGCTTTTAGTTTTTTAACTGTCTTAATTATTTTGTTCAAGAATCGTCCTGAGGTATTCGTGGCTTTGCAGGCTGATAAATTTAATAAATTAGTAGACGGGTCAAAAATTGAGAATAAATTACTTATCATTTTCAGTTAAGATTATTTATAAATTTTGATTTATTATTATTAATTTTATTAATATTTTTATTACTTATAATATAATAATTTAAAATATTAAAAATTAAAAAAATTAAGATAAAGGATAAAATTCAATTAATTGGTATTATTTGAGGAATAAAAGAATATTACTTTTGTAATAATTTAAATTTGACATATTTATGTTATAAATTAACTAATCCTTTTCATTAGCTATAGCTTTCCAAGCGGCTTATAACATTTGTCATTAGGTCTATCTATACTCCCGTTATTTATAGAATACTAGGCGTCCCACCCCAGCTTCGCATGGTATGGTATGGGTATGGGTATGGTGTGGCATGGGTGCAATGTAGATACTAATATGATGTGAGTGTACTGTAATTACCTACAATTGAATCATGCATTATTTTGTAATATTTTAAAATAATAAGATAGCATTATCGATAGAAGCTCTCACTCGGCTTGATTACTTCCGACATCTTGAACAAGTATTGTCATATTTCAACAAAAGCGAACGCGGTTTGCACTTTTCCATACAAATGTATTCTATCGTTCCCTCCCTGGAAAATGCTTCTAGAGCAAAATTTGTTTCTACAAAAAATCAAGGTCAGCTGTAGCTACGCCCATTTTCTTTTTTGCCCAACCAATTGTAAATAGAAATATGACCCTTCAAAAATCTCAAAGAGGAGATTAAAAGTCTTATATATTTTTTTGCAATTAGTTGGTCAAAAAAAGCAAATGATAGGGGGATAGCTACAGTAGACCTTGATTTTATGTAGAAACAAATTTTGCTCTAGAAGCATTTTCTAAGGAGTAAACGGGGGAATACATTTGTATGGAAAAGTGCGCCCCGCGTTCACTCTTAACAAAAAAATAATTAAACTATAAACATAAACCTTCAACAGATTCTCTCCTTGATGGTAGTAAGCTACTTTTTGGTAGCAGGCCATCTATTTATTTATGGATGGTATTTGGACCATCGATGTATAGATTGAATATTATTTTATTGTTTTATTTACATCTTATATGCTTACGTTTGAGCATCATCGTGTTATAAGTCTACCATGTCATCTTTGACCATATCATCCCTTACCACCACGCTAAAAAGTGGTCAAACGCTAGCCTATAAGATATTAATAAAAAAAAAAACATAAATCTCAGTCCTCCTTTTGCCCTTATTTAAGTAATAATTTGCTTTCATAAGGTTTAGTAAATTTTATAGCCATTGACTTAACTTAAGTAGATCGTTAGCTAAAAATCTAGCAAACAATAACAATAGGTACATCTTTAAAAAATATATACATATAATTTAACTGCAAAAGTTTTAAATGCAACAATTAAGATAGAGCTACGGCTGACCATTTAGTGAAACGCAAGGTAATTTAGGGTAAGCAATTAGGGGAAAACTAGCAACATAATTATTCAACTCTCCCCTACAATGCATTAAGGAAAGAGGGATTTTTTTAGACAATTATAAGGCAACGTTTAAACTAGGTTCTAAATGTTACTCAGCCTTGAATTAAAAATGTCTTTCAGATTGAAGTTTATTTTGCATGCCACAGTTTTATTTATAAGACTTCATTGTTTACCATCAGGGGAGCGTCACGCTTGTCCTGTTATCAGATATATAATATTTTTAAATAATGCGGTTCAGCGTCTGGTACTTTCCATGCCATTTCTACGTTGTAACTATGGATTGAATTAAAATACTCGCTAGCCTGTCGAAGAAAATAAACACATAAACGGATAATCCGATCTTATTTAAATTTAACAATGAGATACTTATAACACGAGGATGAACATAGGCTACTTATTGTGAAACTATTTGACACAATGAACCCATTTTTCTAGTTTTTTAATTTATTTGTGGCTATTCTAAAGGTACAGACCACACCGCAGCGTCCTACATGCTCGATCTAGGCAAGAAATCGCGCCCGCAGATCGCAGGACGCCGCAGTATGGCCGAACCTGAACATAAAACCATGCTGCTAAATTTTTGGTAGTTTATTCTTCAAGACAAAAACGCACGGTGCGTTTGTTAACCTTATCCTCTCCAAATACAGCGTTGACATTTCGAGCAGTTTCTGCTGCGTTGTCTCACGTCGGAATTCGTATTCGATAAAAACTTAAAAAAAAAACCGAATTCATTACCACAAACAGGCACTCAAAAGCGAAAAATAAATTACTTAATATAATTATTATAAGCGCTACCCACTTATCTATTTGAAGAATTAGTAAGTAGGTAGATACATGTAGGTAGTATCTATCGACTACTTATTAGACTTGGCTGACACCGACTTCAAATAGATAAGTGGGTAGCGCTTATAATAATAATATTAAGTAATTTATTTTTCGCTTTTGAGTGCCTGTTTGTGGTAATGAAGTTGATTTTTTTTTTTAAATTTTATTTTACTTATTTTAGTGCAAAACAAGTTTTAATTAAATTACATACATCTATAAAATTTCGTGTCTGGGCCGTTATACACTGACGGATATATACTTTGTGAAAATTTCAAGTATGTACCTATTACGGTTAAGAAGGTACATCTATAAAGTGCGCACATATAGACACACGGACGAAAGGATGGACGGACGAACGGACAGTTCGGAACCCTAAAATGCCGCGCTAGTGAAAATATTCACTAGTCATAATGATGTCATCAGGGTATCAAAGGACAATGTCCAAAATGTCCCTGTGCAATAAAAGCATCTGACACACACGACAATTAATTGTCTATTTTATTACAATAATTCCAAATACTTTTATAAGACGGACTAGTTGTATTTCAATATGAATATTAAAAAGTATTATTTGCGATTATTAACCTTAATTGCCGCCATATGGCCCGGCCCACACAGTCTGAATCACTCTACTACGTTATAAGAGTTGGCACTTCCTTACATTGTTAATACCCGAATTATGAAAGCACTGAGTAGCCAACCTAACAACGAAAAGTATTATTTACGCAGTAACTATTATATAATCTGTGGTATTATGCTTATAATTATTTTTGTAGTGTTGATTGGTACAAAGTACGTTCATAATACTGAGTTATTTATTATGTATGCAGTGTCGCGGGCGGGATTGATATGGCCGCCATCTTCGCCAAACGTCATGTCATGTCAAAAAATATTAGGTATGCTCAAAAACTTTGCACATTAACAAGACTTTGCCTGGTAGAACATTCCTGTGAAGACAAATTAATTCTCCCCACCTTTGTTTCTATCTCGCTTACAGTTACCGTAAGAATATCTGTCAATAATATTTAAATTAAAAAAATTAAAACCACCCCCGACTGATTTGTATATGTAATCCGAGTTTATAATCAAAGCATATGTATAACTTTGTACATTGAGACCATTCCAAGGAGATGTATCAGGATTAGATCAAGCTTACCATATTTTTGCAATATCATTGAAGTAACAAGATACTGCGACAGCGCAAAATTTAAATTTGGTATGTTATAGTTTTCGTGTAAAAAGGTTTCACTCTCAAATCTGACACCAGGAAAGTTTAATTTTAATACAAAGTGGCCAGTGTGATAAATCACCAATTTCACATTTAAACCCCTATTATATTGGTTTGAATGACCTTCTATGCGTTCGCAAGCACTATGTACATCTCCTCATAGTATTGTTAGTAATACAGATGTAAGTCATCATTTCATAATAAAATGAAAATTATTATCAGCCTAATATGTATGTGCACTAAATCTGCTCAGCAGGCGACCGGGAAAATGATTTTTGATGCCACGCTAAAACGGTCTTGGATGAAAATAAGACGTATCTTTTTACAATGGCCAGAGTGGATTTAGAGGACATTTTTGGAAGAGATTTAAATTGTATGAAGCATTATTTGATACTTTCTAGAAATTTTGCAGTTAAAGAACTTACGACTTTTGAAACATCTACTGTAAACAACAATAACACAACAAAATAATTATAAAATAATATTATTACTGTGAAAGTATCCATACATTTATTACTCAATCACCGGATAACCTCGATAAACTCATAGCTTATTTTTATTGCAGTAAAATGATAAAGGATCAAATTAAATTTAAACGATAAAGGACCAATTTCTATACTTTTGTCACAAACGAAGAGCCATAGCTAGTAATATAAGTATAAAATGTTGAAAATCAATTGATCTACAGTTTATTTTGAGTTCAGACGTCTTTCAAGTTATCAGCTCAGAATGGAAAAAATAAACTGGCCAAGTGCAAGTCGGACTCGCACTCGTAGGGTTCCGTAACACAGTTAAGTATTCCATAACTATGATTTTTCGCAACTACAACTTTGTTTTTCATAGTGCTTGTATGAAAAACAAAGTTATCCTTGCGGTCGCCATATCTTAAAAACTGCTGACTATATCTCGTTCAAACCAATTTTCGTTGTTAGTTTTTATTAAGATCTACAGCATATATTTTTTTTTAGATTTTTCACTCCCATACTTTAAAAGTTAGAGGGGGGGGGGGGACACACATTTTACCACTTTATACGCGCCTATCTTTCAAATGATTGACTTTGAGAAAAAAAGATTTTAGAAACCTCAATGTTATTTTTGAAGACCTATCCATAGACACACACGTATAGGTTTGAAGAAAAATTTTTTTTTTGTTTCAGTTCCATGTTTGGGATGCCCCCCCTTAAACTTTTATATTTTTTATTTTTGTATAAAAATCGGAAAGCGGTTTACAGAATACATCTACCTACTAAGTTTCAATTCTGTAGTTCTAACAGTTTCGGAATAAAATGGCTGTGATATACGGACGGACAGACAGACAGACAGACACACAGACAGACAGACATGACGAATCTATAAGGGTTCCGTTTTTTGCCATTCGGCTACGTAACCCTAAAAAACAGAAACTGCGTCCCAACAATGATCTGTGTCAAAAACCCATCTATCTAACGTAGTTCGCATTTTTACAAGCTTTTATTTAGTTTCACCTGTCCCGATGATTGTCATCAAATCTTGCAAATTGAATTTGATCCATTCACTTCCCAGTTACCGATTGAGCTGAAATTTGCATACATGTGTAAATCGCGTGAAAATACAATATTAAGATGACATGGTGCTGATCTGATGATGGAGCTGGAAGGTGGCCAAAGGAACTCATAAACTACACATATTATGTTATACTCGTCGTGTTTGGGCTCGTTGGATTTGTCTTGACTTATTCTGATATTCTGATCCTAGATTGTGTAAAAGCTTGTGTTTAAGAAGACTTTTTAAAATTTTACTTGTTTCAGATAGGAATGGCACAAGATGTCTTAATATAATTTAATTAGACGTTTACAAAACATGTTATCTTCGCAACGATGTTCCCAGAGTGACTTAACTATTGAATTGCCGGCGCGTGAATAAGGTAACAAGTTTATTAAAGAATCCTTCTAAGTTACTATTGCAGCAAGAGAACATCAACATCACCTTAACTAGGTATGTGTTTATACTAATGTTTTAATTCAGTTACGTTTGACAACGTCGTTAACTAGTAAGTAGCGTATACACACTGTATACACCTACAACGTCTAATTCCAAAATTGTCCTAAATTTTTCTGTGCTTTGACCTATATACATATTTCTGGTCATTTATTTCGGGTCAATGAATCGATCTATATGAATTGATTTTGTACACTACTCAGTTGACACGTATGTGATCAATCACAAAAACTTCTCCTAATTGGTACGAAACAAAACTGAATAGGCCCTTTCCTACACAAAACGAATGATAACTCATAACAACTTATCATAATAACTAATCAGAAACTTGCGTAACAAGGACAAAGTTCCTATCTTATAATCTTAGGACTGGAAAAAATCAACAGTAACTGCCAAGACTAACTACTCTACAACATTTATTAGAACTTTCTTACCCAGAAATTTCAGCCTGGCTGCGTTATAAATTGGATCCTTTATCAGGTCGCGGCAAACTTTACTATCTTCATTTGTTTTATGAAGTCAGTGCGTAAATTGAAAAGAGTTTCGCTTTTAAAGATTCAATTCTTTTCTTTTTAACTGACTTCACAATAAAGGAGGAGGTTCTCAATTCGCTGGAAACTTTTTTTTTATGTATGTTCACCGATTAGTCGATGATGCCTGAACCGATTTGGAAAATTATTTTTATTTGTTTCTAAGGGTACCTATCCTTCCTTCCATTATAATTTTAACGAAATCGGCCGAGCCGTTTTAAATATATCATCATTTGTATAACGACGCATTTACTTATCTCGACGAATTACTACTCGCTACTGGCACATATTATGTAATACTACTGCCCGTTTGCACTAAACTTAAGAACTTCCTAAGTTCTTGCCTAAGTAATTTAGGCAACTCCTAGTGAAAAATTCGCTTGCACTAACCTTAGGTCATTCCTAAATGCGCTTAGGAGGGTCCTAAAGTTATGAGCCCGATTAGGAAAAGAATAGAGCTTAGGAACAGCTTAAGTCGTATTTTTGGTTATCTGCGGGTTATTATGTTCTGACAATGTCAAAACAAATGTCATTACAAAAATTACAAACGAAATAATGAGAGAAAAATATATAAATTTAGTCAAAAATAATTTAATATATATAAAAACCAATCGGAAATACGCTCACAGACACTACAGAAGCCGTTTGAAGACCAGGCATACACCCAAGCCCCTTTGATAATGACGACGAGTTTATAATTATTAATGCCAAAGAAGCCAAGCCCTTATGAATATCATCATAATATATGAATTGCAGTATCGTATCGTATACATATATCGCAGATGCAGTAACGTTTGCTGTGTTTGGAAGTCTACGGAAACGCTTCACCATCAATTTAATAATGCAGATGAAGCTGCTTTGTGACGTTATTACTTTAATAACCTAACTAACTGAGCTACCGAAAGCTAGCGCGGCCGCTTGTGTACCAAGAAACCTCACCAGAAGATGCACTGGGATCACTAAAGCTTACACTGAAGTTGATACGTGGACCGCACATTTGGAGAGGATTGGTCAGTCTAGCCATCTTATTAAGGCTGTGAGTCAATGGGAAGAACAGAAGTACCTACGTAATAGAAACGAAATTTTGTCACTGTCGTCTATTATGAAACGAGTATGAAATATAATAACTGACAGAGCAGAGGTTTCCAGATAAATAAAAACGTGTTAGCATGGTGTATTTGTGTGCGAAACAACGTCAATGATGTATCTGTATGTATCTTTAGGTTTATATAGACAGTATATATTATTTTCAACCGAATTCCAAAAAGAAGGAGGTTCTCAATTAGTCTGTTTTTTTAATGTGTGTATGTTACGCGATTATTCCGTCAATTGTGAACCGATTTAAAGGATTCTTTTTGTGATTGGTAGAGTACGTTTTCGAGGTGGTCCCATTGCAATTTAATCGAAATCTGATAAGTATCTCCAGAGATATAACAATAAACGTCTCAAACAGTTTTTATTATATAAATAAATATTCTTAATCAAACTACGGATCAATGTGTTTCACTCTGCCTCCATCACCTGCTTCGCCTGCAACAACCACACCATCACGTTCACTAATAGAAAATTATCATGAAATCTATATATATATGAAATCTAATATAATACCTAAATATGTAAGCCTGTTAGGAATTAAAGATGATGTTAATGGCTCTAGCAGGTAAAAAAACGACAGTAAACACCGTTAAAGACATTTATTTTACTTACAATAATCAACAGAACTTTCCTTTACAAAGTTATTCAGATTGTAATACGTACACAAATTTTTTCGCCACTTTTGCTGTGTGCGTCTGAAACAAATTGTTTTAATTTTTAACAAAATTGTTTAATTTTCCGTTTAACTACCTGGTAATGCCTTACAACTCAAGACCAAATTTAAAACACCGAAACACTGTAGAGAGGCTATAATGGAGAAGTCAAACGGGAAACTGCACTGCCTGCTTGTTAGGTTATTGTAGCCTGCTGCGTATTCCTCCATATTTGTACTATGGATTGATACAAGCCCTGTATCCTACCAGCCTACTAAGCCAGGGTATTCATACTGATTTTACAAGCTTTTATTTAACTTGCAATTTATGTATGTATGTCACTATTTATGTTCGGGTGGAATCTTGGAAGCTAGATTAGACCCACTTCCCGATGTCTGATTGGACTCAAATTTGTTGTACTTATGTATCTTCGGTGACAATACATTGATATGGTACCATAGAGCTGGTCAGATGATGGAGACGGAAGGTAGCCACGGCATCTTTGTGATAAAACAACATTACACCACCGAGTTTGGGCTCGATTGATTTGTTTTGAAGAGAACTTTTCACTTAGGTGATATCCAGGGTCTGATGAAGCTGGAAGGTGGCCACGGCATCTCTGTGATAAATCAAAGTAACTCTACTGAGTTTAGGCTTGAGATTGATTAGTCTTAAAGAGAACTTTACACCTAGATGATATTTAGCGACTGATGATGAAGCTGGAAGGTGGCCACCACGGCATCTCTGTGATAAAATAACGTAACGCTAGCGAATTTGGGCTCAAATGATTCGTCTTGAGGAGTACTTTACACTTAAACGATATCCAGGATCTGATGAGGAAGATGTAAGGTGGCCATGGCATTTCTGTTATAAAGCAACATAGCCCCACCTAGTTGATTGATTTTCCTTGAAGAACACTTTACCCATATTCACATCAAATATCCGTGGAATATTTTAAAACATCACGCCTTCTCTTAAATACTTTGGTAGCAGGTAGGTAATCGATATCTATGCCTTCCTACTAAAAAGTTAAAAATAAATTATAGTAAAAAATATTTTTAGAAAGAAGCTTTTATCTGGGACAATGAACTAAAATTTTAAATATAAATTCTTGTAAGTATTTGACGTGTAGGTACTTACATATATTTTTAAAAGCTTGAGGCACTGAAGTATAGTAATTACCTAGCCTGAAAAACGGGTCTTGCTTCAAGCTTTTAAAAATATAGGTAAGTACCTACACGCCAAATACATACTAAAATTTATTTTTAACATTTTAGTTCATTGTCCCAGATAAAAGCTTGTTTTTAAAAATATTTTTTACTTATAATTTATTTGCTTATGTATGTTCTTTTTCTTAGTTGCTTTGCGCGAAAATATTAATTTTTCCTCCGTCGTGAAGTTGAGGGTTCTTTTCCATTCAAAATTTTTTCTATTTTAAAATTCCAATTCAATTTAGTTCGATTTGCTTTAAGGTAATAATAGTTGTTTACATATTGTAAGATTCCGTTTAACATTGGATTGGATTTTTTTTCTAGTTTCACTATGGCTCCACACGATTAGTGTATTTAACCAGTGTCAAGTATTAAAATTCTTCAAGATTTTGTGAGTTCAAGTCATAAAGATGGGTCAAAGTAACATTTTAGGTCAACTTGAAGTCATAGTCTAGTCCAAGTCATACCCTATTATATATTTATTATATTCCCATACAATATTATTATTGAACCTCCATAGACGGCACTATAAACGAATATTAATAAGCCAAAAATTAAAATATCACTTTCCCACCAATGCGTGTAAAGGCGAAAATCAAAGAGGTTTTAATACTTATTTGTGTTACATTTATAGATATCTGTGGTTTCATTCGTTCAAACGTTCACCTAACTAGGCAATGCCTAAATTACGACACGGTTAGGGAAGGACTGTTAGTGCAAACCAATGCAAACCTAATTTCCAGATAGGCTGTTCTTACGCTAAGTTGTAACTTTACTAGGATGATCTTATCTGTAGTTTAGTGCAAACGGGCATACGTCTACTGGCTAATTTTAATATATTTTTTTTTTTTTATGTAATTTTTTTTTATTTTATGCCTTATCATTTATAAGTTATATTTACAAATAGTACATATATATACAACTTAAAACTAAATTAAGATAAAACTATTTAAACTGATACAAATACGTAAAATGTTATAAATAAAAAACAGAACCTAGGTGGCAGCTGTCTGCCGGTAACGTTCCCAAAAAGCTGGCGACGTTACCTCGTTGAATTGCTAGGCTAATCCGTTGGCCGAGGTAAGCGCCAGCTCTTAAGTCACGAGTGACGTCTATTAATCGTCTGGACAGCTCCTTTACAAAACCTCGCGCATCTCGACCCCACGGACCCATTGTTTTGACCCCAAACGGAAGAAAAATATAGCCATAACCAATGGCAGCATATTTCCTCCGTTTGAGGGTTTCTGCCGCATCCGCTGCCGCACCTGCTGCTCGTGAGGTCCCGCATATGTGGGACGCCGCTAATGTTTTAGCACACGTCGCGCCCCACACCAACGGTCTCCCTCGTCACCACGGAACCAACGTCATACCGTCGGGCCTCTTACCATCGTCACGTGATATACCGTTCGGCTCTAATATAGCCGGCACGTTCACGGTGGCAAGGGCCCGACGAATGACGTCATTCAAGGAGGCGTGACGTGAGAGACGCCCTGCACTGCGGCGGCATGACAGGCCATGGTGGCCTAATCTGTCTACTTCACTGCCGCAGTGACAATTGTGAGGTACTGTCCGGGAGATGCCCAGACGTAATCCCACAGCAATGGAGAAGCTGTCATCGTCCATAAGGGTACCTATGTTAGAAGAAGGTAATGCGTGTAGCCAGTATCCAGATTCTTTTTCACGTGTGGCAAGGAGACGAGCCCGGTCCCTAATATCAACACTATTTTGAATTAGTTCATCCTGAATAATTTTACAAATGGGCTCGTCCCATTGCTTTTGTGAACTAAGTTTTATAGGTAAGACCTCACCTGGACAAGCCAAAGACCAGGCGGTTTTAGCTTCTTCCATGTATGCTATAGAAATGTTGGATGATGAATTTGAAATATTTTTTTTAAAAAGAGATGAAACACTATTATAGAAGATAAAATGGCCGGTAGTGAAACACTTGAAATTTTGCGGATGCCAATGCCTCCAAACCGAATAGGCAGAGAGGCCTGACACCATGAATTATTTGAAAGTGAACAATTTAGAATTTGTGTTAAAATATTTTTGATCGCGTCATCTAAACTTAGTGTAAAGGTTGATGATTCCAAAGAGGACTACAGCATAGTATGTATGTAAATTTTGGCACAAAAAGACAAAATCGAATTAGATGGTAAGCCATGTGGTTATGAATTTCGGTGAGACGCTTAGACGTATCGTCTAATTTTTGACGATGTTCTTCAACAAAAACCGGAAATGACTCTTGAAGGATCGGAGCTCCTAGGAGGCGTAGAGTTTCTTTGTTTAGTAATTTTAAATTTGGAGCCAAACTGTTAAATTTATTATACAAATCGTCTCTTTGGTGCGATGGTACAATATCTGTGATAAAAAGTTCGCACTTAGAATAATTTAGTTCCAGGCCAATCAATTTAAATTTGTCAATTAAAAACTGTAAATCTTGTAATACAGTTGTGGCTTTGCCTCCAAGAGTTCCGTCGTCCAGATACCACATGTTTAATTTAGAATTTAGGTTTGAAATTACAGGGTGAATTGCTAGTCCGAAAATGGCTGGTCCAAGAGGGTCACCCTGTTGACAACCTGAGCAAGAATTTATTAAATGGTCTCGGTACAGTAATTTAGAATCTAATCCATAACATTGCCAAAGGTAGTCCAAAGTTTCTGGAATAAAATTTTGAATTTCATTCAAAAGAACAGTACGATCAACAGAATTAAAGGCATTTTTGACATCCACCTTCAATATCACCTCACCGCAATCGTGATGTACAAATGTACGGAGAGCATGAACAGCTGCCTCGCATCCGCCCTTACTGCCAAAGCCTAACTAAAGGGGCTGGAACTTTTCAGTCAGTTTTGTATGTATGTGGCGGCAGCAAACCTTGCATGCTATTCTCCTATATGTGCAACCTACGGCTATTAGCCTGATACCGCCATCTTTCTTTTTCAATGCGCATAGGTTTGCACCATATAGAAGAGGAGCAATCTGTGCATGCACCTTAGCTGATAGCATGTAGTTTATAAGGACCGTGATGTCTCGCAGTAGACTCTGGCCCGCATCCCCAGTAGCTCCACATATAAGATTTTTAATGTGTTGGGGAGTTAGGCCATCAAGTCCACCAGCCGATCCATTTTTAAAAGACATCACTGCCGCCCTTATGTCTTTTTCTGTCGCCTGTAAACATTCAACAGGAGTTGTGGTAACTGGAAGGTAAGGCGGTGATAGCGATGGTGGGTGCTTGTCAATCAGGGCTAATAAAGTCTCTGGAATGTCTGAAGCGATGGTGTCATTGGTAAATAAGAGCTGAGCAGCTCCCTTTAAGTCCCCATCACTTATTTTAGTTTCTACTTTTTTTTAAATACTATGAGATTTTTTATGATGTGAATTATTCTGCCAATGTGAATGTTGTTGGTTCGAATTTGAAATTTGGGAAGAATTATCGGGCCTAAAGTGAGACTGTGTGAGACAGTTATTTTTAATTGTGGTAGTGACAGATTTAGTGGTATTTTTTTAGTGGAGGACTTCGAAGGGAAAAGCCAACAATTGTTCCCAAGCGCTTTCAGAATTTTCATGTAAAACTTTTTGAATTTTATATGATAAATTTTGAGCAACTGATATTCGTGCACCACGGGGAATGCGCTTAACGATCGAATGGGATGATTTTAATTTAGACAGATAATTTATTTATTTATTTTATAAGGTATGTTACCTAATACATTTTCCTTTATTCTAACTTAATATTTTATGAATAATGCTATAACTAATGTTAGGGATGTTTCTAGTAATATACATTTTAGGTAGGCGCTTAAACATTATTTTGTTATTCTCATTGAGGCAATAGTAAACATAAAATGTTATTAATACATTGAGGTAACATTTCAAAGACTCGTTAAAACCAAGCTAGGTAAAAACCTGTGTTATGGTGTTAACGCTTCCCTTCGATAATACCAGTGCATTCAATTACATATCATTTTCTGCCGTAAGTAATTAATACAATGTCAATGTGTGTTTGGCTTGCCTATTATAATGTTAATATGAGTAAATTTACTATATAGGTATATATACATACATCAAATTAACTAAACCAACTGTATCTTAAAACCTAATTGTATATAATTATATGAGGTACTTATATTGTAAAGCTATTTATGGTACTTATCTCCTGTTCTTAGATAGTGAAACTTAATTTCTAATAAGCATAAAAATCTTATGCCTTATCTATTTATTATAATAGGTTACCGTTCATTGCTATCTAGCTCAAATTATAAGCTAACATGCAGAAATTATATCTAAATCTAAAGAAATGTCGGATACCTTTATGCTCATATAAACTACCCACTATTTAGTAATTTTATTACCTACTTGTCGTAAGTAAAACGTTATATTGTCTTGGTGTTACTGCGTGCCAAGTTAAGTAAACTGGTCCTTGGAAAACTGTAAATTGGTCCTGGTATTGTTTGTGTTTTTATACGAATTTAGTCGAAAGTAATCTTTCTTTTGGCAATATAGTAGTGTTAGTCACGGTAAATTGATTATATAGAAATATATTATTGTTTGATTCATTCTGTTTTTTTGTTTTTCAGTAATTTTATGCGTCATATTATCAAGGGTTGCCTTGTATGTGTGTACACAGATAATTAAGGTGTGTGAGTTATAGTCTGGGAGCTAGTCTGTACATCATCAATATTACTTTGCTCAAATATCAGTTTATGTTTCTTTTAAAGTTTATGTATTAAAATATAATATAGTTTTGTGATGAAATGCTTATGTCGTTTGAATATAATTATGAAGTTGTTTAATGGGAAGGGATTTATTTTATCATTTGTTATATTTTTGTCTTATCTTTTACGAGCGAGTTAATATGTATGTGTGTTTATTATTTAGTGTATAATTTAGCTGTTAATGTTGTACACGACTAAGGTGGCAAAGATATTGATTGCATAGCAATGCAATAGCAGTCTGTGTATTGATTTAAATATGTGCGAAAAGGTGTTTATTGTTTGATACATTATTAATTAGAGTTAATAATTTGTGTATCATGTCTTAATACTTTTCAAATATACATATTAGAATAGATTGTTATATTAGGATAGCGTAAGCATGTAATGTTTAATTGTTAGATATAGTCAGATTTATGTGCAAGATGTATTTTTTTTATTTTTTTATTTATTTATGATTTATTAGTTTATAATGTGTTTTTTTCAAGATTCTATGATAGTAGCCAACATTTTTGAAATGTATATTTGCTTATGAAATCTTACCATAGGTTTCACAGTCATATACATTTATATATATTTTTAACTATTTTATTACGTATACGGTGTACTGATGTCGATCGGTGAAACTTGTTTGTCTGAAGTCTAGAAATAATCATTATGGACACTACAGAATAACACAGTAACATTAATGTAGTCATTTAAGATTGTTTAAAAATAGTTCAGTTGTGTCATACGTTTGTTCTAGAAGCCATGTTTTTGTTGTCTTAGTGAGGTTGTGGCGATTTAGTTCATGAATATTTCTAATTTTGTCTAATTTACTGTATATAAACGGCCCGAGATAGCGTGGATGATGTCTAGCGAAAGCCGTGTTAATTTTAGGGGTCGTACATGGTTTGTCTTTTCTTCTTTTTCGCGTCGTATTAGTTGATTTCTTTTGTAGTGGCGTCAATGAATGTCGCTTCGTCATGAGTTTCAACAGGAAAAATTGACGGACTATCAGGACCTTGCATTCTTCATATAAGTGTTTAGTGGGATATCGAAATGGTTTAAAGGTTTAACCTTAAGCAGAGACCTTTGAGCCCTTTCAATTTTTATCATTTTGGTTTTGCATGCAGCACCCCACACTAAGATACAGTAATTTAGAACGGATTGAGCCAAAGAAAGGTAAACAGTTCTCAATTTGACTAGCGCGACGTTTGAAGTCGGTTCTTTTAGTTTTTTAAACGATCTTAAATTTTAAATAAAAGTAAATTATTAGATATATAAAAATAATACTATTTTATTTCGATATAACAATTCGAGAGAGTTTAAAACTGACATCCGAGATTGTATTACTTTATTTATTTTTTATTTGATTACAAGTGAATTAAATGAAGGCGTGTTAAAAAAACTTGGCGTCAAAAGCGTTCACAATATTGTTATAATATCTTGTGTCTTGGCCTCTTT
Source organism: Cabera pusaria (assembly GCA_954871355.1). NCBI lineage: Eukaryota > Metazoa > Arthropoda > Insecta > Lepidoptera > Geometridae > Cabera > Cabera pusaria. The sequence goes on from OX940888.1 coordinate 23,288,084, forward strand.
TTAACATATCTCAGGTATACAATTTATGCTTTAACAACGGCGGTGCACAAATACACACGGCTTTTATTCCGCAATGCAGAATATAAAGCTTTCGTGCCCTTTGTGCATTTGTGTTGAACGCACATATAAATTGCAAGGAGGCGCGACGCAAAAATATTATTTATCTAGTTATTATAGAGCATGTTATGAAGTTTCAGATGTCTCTACTACTACAATCAACTACTACTTTAATTCAGAAGCGTGCAGTAATGCGCAATAAATTTTTGAGTGCTGCAGTTTCTGTTATATGCAGGGGCCATTGTTTACCATCCGGCGAGCGTCGTGCTTTTCTTGTTTTTAGGGTTCCGTAGCTGAATGGCAAAAAACGGAACCCTTATAGATTCGTCATGTCTGTCTGTCTGTCTGTCTGTCTGTCCGTCCGTATGTCACAGCCATTTTATTCCGAAACTGTTAAGACTACAGAATTAAAACTTGGTAGGTAGATGTATTCTGTAAACCGCTTTCCGATTTTTTTACAAAAGTAAAAAAAATAAAAGTTTAAGGTGGGGCATCCCATACATGGAACTGAAACAAAAAAATTTTTTTTTCTTCAAACCTATACATGTAAGGTGTCTATAGATAGGTCTTCCAAAATGACATTGAGGTTTCTACAATCATTTTTTCTCAAAGTCAATCATTTGAAAGATAGGCGCGTCTAAAGTGGTAAAATGTGTGTCCCCCCCCTCTAACTTTTAAAGTATGGGAGTAAAAAATCTAAAAAAAATATATGCTGTAGATCTCAATAAAAACTAACAACGAAAGTTGGTTTGAACGAGATATAGCCAGCAGTTTTTGAGATATGACGACCGCAAAGATAACTTTGTTTTTCATACAAACACTATGAAAAACAAAGTTAATTTTGTAGTTGCGAAAAATCATAGTTATGGAATACTTAACTGCGTTACGGAACCCTACGAGTGCGAGTCCGACTTGCACTTGGCCAGTTTTACACAACATCTTCTACAAATCTGAATAGGCTAGCGTATAACCACAATCTCGCCAGTTGATAAACGTTGATGTGCTCTAGGAAGGCGAACACGCTAGGCTTAGAATATTTTAACTCTCAATGCTGTGTGCTGCCAGAACACCGTTAAGTTGTGGCGGCAAATTTTATTCTTTATGTTGGTAAGTTACTTTTTGGTATCAAGTGAGGCGGCACTTTGATAAAATGCTCCTACTAATTGTGGAAATTATCGATTGTTTTGAAGAAACATATATCAAACTTCGATGTATAATTTAAACTGACTACTAGTACCGTACTCGTGCTGGCGTGAGACTAGGTGGTTACAAAGTCGGTACTTACGTGCCAACTTTTATACATAGTAACAATTGCAATCTTACTTAACAAGGTCACTTAGGAAATGCAGCGAACATACATGATCGATCATGATGACTTAACAATACTTACTTAAATTCAAAATTTTAAAACATCCTTGGCTGATCTATTTCATAATCTGTTCATTATGACCATTCCATGAGCCTAAACACGACATCTATGAAGTAAGTTAAAGTTGGTGAGGAGCAGAGTATTCTGCAGGTTGCGGAAGATCACCAGTATCAGGTCAGTGCTACCTAGTTCTTACAATATCATGGAAGTAAAATGATACCAAATTTTCAATTTATCAGATCTATATAAATTGATTTCATAGCGTCTTCATCGAGAAAAAAGCCTATAGTCGGAATTTCATGAATCATAGCTAAGAACACTCGGTTGCCACAGACCGACACACACATACGTCACATATACAGATACACACGTCGAACTTATAAAACTCCCTATTTTAGGGTGAGGGGTAAAAAATTGTGAAATAAAATTGGGTAGTCTTTCTTTCATTATATTATAATGTCCTGACAGCTTACAGCGTAGTTTACTTTACAGCTCATTTAATAAAAGGTATTACGTGTTACGTGTTTCATTACTAAAGTGGCAAAACAGTTTTGCAAAAAAGCAGTGTCATCCATAAACCTGAGTGTAGACCAAATGAGAACAAAAAACGTAGAATAGCTTAGCTGGCAAGTCGGTACATGGCACTACTATCACAGAAAACAGTGTTTAAACCTAGAACTTAAATTTGAATGTAACATAAAAAAATAGTATAACGACATTGTTTTAGAATAAATATTTATGTATACACATTTTTCGAGCATGCAGAAAATTGGATTAACAGAAATGTGTACATCACTGCACACTGCACCTATTGCTTTATATGTTGAGGTTTGCATTGACTGGTTTTACAAAAATGAGGTGTTTTTGGGTTTCATAAAAATGAATCCCGTATGTTCTTTGGTCACGCGTCATGCGTCACGCCATAACTGAATAAAACTGGCCAAGTGCGAGTCAGACTTTTGTCCCGCACACGGAGGGTTCCGAATTTCCGAAGTCCGAACGCCACGAATTTCTAACACCAAATAAGTAAATATTAACACAAAGGTAATTAATATAATTAATTAAATATCTGGAAGACTGAGTGTTCGTACGACTAACTATCTACTGATTTTAGCTAATTGAAGCTTATTAAGTACTATAATTGAAGATATATTATTCAATACTGCACACTGATCATATGATAATTAACCTTAACAAGTAAACAAATCGACAGAGGCCCACAAATTTAACAAAATGAAACGCTTGCGCGTGTTAATTTTTCCTGTGCTGCCATCTAGCTGCGTCGAGGTGAATTAATTTCGTATCGTATCGTATCGTATAAAACACGTTTTTTGTTTTAAACCCTTTAATACTTAACTTTGTTCTGTTCTTAGTATTTGTTGTTATAGCGGCAACAAAAATACATCATCTATGAAAATTTCAACCGTCTAACTATCACGGTTCATGAGATACAGCCTGGTGACAGACGGACAGACAGACAGACAGACAGACGGACAGCGGAGTCTCAGTAATAGGGTTCCGTTGGTACCCTTTGGGTTCGGAACCCTAAAAACGGGTAGACCGATATGGCTAGTTCTGTTTTAGATGTGTTTTTTATGAAAGAAAAGTTTTTTTTTTACTAAAGAAAAGCTTTAAATAAATGTAAAGAAGTTTTCGACGCGGGCGACGCCGCGTGGCACTGCTAGCTTATTTATTTATTTTATCCCACGTCTTAAAAACTGCATAACAGAAACAAAATGTACACAAAGATATTTTAATTGACGGACTGCTGTGTAAAGCTCGTGTACCGTAGGTATTCATATTATACTGACTCTTGCCACTATCTCTGGTCGTAAACAAAAGATTGCCGATGATTTACGTCTCTGAAACTTTGCTGGAGCTATCTCGCAGAGCTTTATTTTGGTACTCTTTAGTACAATAGGTTTATTAACATTACTGAAAATGAATGTAATTATTACGGACGGGAACATCACGAGTCTTCTTGTGACACCGATTAATGCAACTAGATGTAAATGTTTAATTACGGTTGTCCGAATTATTTGACGTTGATAGAGATGGTTTCCCGAATAAGAGTGCCTTTCTACCAGACCAGCTATGCCACGTTACTATGGATGCGTTTAATATTCACCAATCATATTCATATGGCGTACCTACCTAACATAGCACTGGTGGAAATGGATTACTTGTACTATTAATTATTCTGTGATTCAACTAAACTATGTTTTTTAGGGTTTCGTACCCAAAGGGTAAAACGGGACCCTATTACTAAGACTCCGCTGTCCGTCTGTCTGTCTGTCTGTCTGTCCGTCTGTCACCAGGCTATAGCTCATTAACCGTGATAGTTAGACAGTTGAAATTTTCACAGATGATGTATTTCTGTTGCCGCTAGAACAACAAATACTAAAAACAAAATAAAGTTAAAATTAAAGGGGGTCCCCATACAAAAAAGTGTTTTTAAACGCCATCCAGCTAATTAGTTTCGGCAAAATGACATAGATGGCGCTAATAAACAAGCCTTGTCTTTCTAGATCGCGACCAAACCAAATATTTTTGGTGATATCAATTAATCAAATATATGACGTTGAAACTCTGTTATGTTGCGTATTGTACGGAACCCTCCCAGATAAGAGACGCGATGCTGATTCGCACTTGGCCAGATTTATTTTTATTCCTCGACATGTTTATATTCAGTATATAAGCCCCCCCCCCACTCCCAACACATGTTTCAGTACTTACAGACAATTTTTGTTGAAAAAAATGTGAAATAATAAAACACAACAACAAAATAAAACGCATACCAGTACAATTAAATTTATGAATCAAACTGATCATCCGTCTTCCAGCTGCATAAATCATCATAAAAAATGGCAACCCTAGAAAATCTGCAGATTAAACAAATGACTGCCGTACAAGTTAAAATAATTTCAAACTAAATTAACTCCTATCTTTAAGTAATACAAACATTCTGCCGTGTTTACTGTTCATGCAATGCAGCCAAGCTCACCACAGATTAATATTACTTGCCGCTTTGTTTATATAAAACTCGGCAAGTCGTGAGAGTTGCCCCACCTGCGTTTGAACTTTATTAATTTACTAAGTTTTAGTTCAAAGGAACTAATAACTGTGCTTTGGGTGAACGCCAAACTGTCATGTACTGTCTGATTTGGGGAACTAATGATAGCCTAATAGATATAATAATAGTTTAAAACAGGCCTAGAATATTTTATGTTTGATTTTGTCAATTGACTGACTGTACTAAAATTGTTGATGTTTATTTTTAAAGTAATTCATGACGCAGTAAGTTATATTTTGAATATTATTTCTTATTCACCTTTCGTTGTAACAAGGAAACATACCTACTTTAACATGAGTATTATTAGCATCGACACTCTTATTATTAATGAAAAAGTCTTTGTTTGTTTGCTCCCTCTTTACCGTCAAATGCTCGATCAATTTGACTAAAATGTACTATGTATTATTATATTTTACTAGTGTATTTACAATCCTCTACCACTTAATAGCTTAACATCTGGCGAAAACGTTCTCAAACGCTAGCTTATCAGTATACAAAAAGTCTATATTTACAATAATTAGGATAGTTTAAAAACTAAAACAACCGACTTTCATGCCCGGCGAGTCAGTTTCAGTAGCAAGTTTGTGACGTTTATCGTCATATCTCTGGATATACTTATCAGATCTCGATGAATTTAGAGTGAGACCACCTTGGAGATTGTACTCTACCGATTAAAAAATAATCATTCGAATCGGTTCACAATTGACGGAGTAATCGCGTAACATACACTAAAAAAAAAACATACAGACGAATTGTGAACCTCCTTCTTTTTACCCGACTACGGCGAAGCAAAAAGGAGGGTTATGTTTTTGAAAGTCAGTGGAAAACCGAAAATTAATTTAATGATAGTATATGGTGTATGGAAATTAGCTATAATGATCGATGAAAACCAGGCTTGGACTACGGGTTAGGATAATTGTGCTATGTGGATTGAAAAAATAAAGTCAGTGGTTCTATTTTTAAGGTTCCGAACCCAAAGGGTACCAACGAAACCCTATTACTAAGGCGTCCATTACACGGTAGGTTATCCGTCACTCAAAACCAAAAGTCATGACTGATGGTTGTTCATGCAGCAAATCAAAGTATGGATATATCGGTCAGTCACTGTCAGTCACCCTATTATACGATCAGTTATCCATCAGTCACAGCCGTGACTGCCAGCAAACGGACAGCAAAACCTATCATGTAATGGACGCCTAAGACTTCGCTGTCTGTCTATCCATTCGTCCGTCCGTTCGCGTATATTAATACGGCCAACATTCTAAATAAACGCGTTGAACTTTGAAACAATGATATTGACTTTGTCAAAATAAACAGCAATACACAAGCATTTGTCGTCAGTTAAATTCAGCCAATGATATGTCTATAATGTCAGTAGCTCTATATTCAGATTACAGAGTAGAGCCATTGGAATTGCAATATAGCGATGTCACAGAGAGGAATTTTCTCGCGACTGTCGTTTCTGAAAATCTGATTCTATAGCTTTCCAATGCAAGCATGGACGCTTCAATACCTTGAGTTTTAGATATTTACACACAGAACGAATCGTTTGTGCAAATCTGATGTTACTTTATTTAAAACCTCTTGCATACATACATACTTAGTTACTCAATCTCATATTATAAATTCAAAAGTGACTGTATCTGACTCTTCATTTGGTACTTTTTCACGACTATTTCTGATTTTTATAATTCCGTGAGCTATTTTGTCGCGGAAACCTTTCCGATTAGAATCACAGATTTTTTCAAATTATAATATCTAAAGTTATGGTTTAGAGCATCGTGAATAGCAAAGATCTGAGTCAAAGGTGAGGAGGTTTCCGAATCCGTATTTGCTTTCGAATGATTCAGAACCAGGGGGCTGGATTTTGCTTTACACAGGGATTGCAAGTATGCAATAAAATAATTCAAACTGTTTCATTCAATCTTTACAGAAATGACCAAAACGAAGCAGTTAGTGGACAACCCTAGTCTATGTCTACCAGGCGGCCCCAGTATTGATTTCAAGGATATTCAAACTGCTGTGTACTTACATAACCTGTAGTACTCCACAATAACATAAAAAAATAGTTTCAAAAACTAAAACCCGACTACTGAAAAATCACTCTCTAAAAAGTATGAAACAAGAAAATATTCTCATCTGAGATCGCTATGTACAAACAATTCAATATGTATCGTGTATTATACAAACAACTAACTTGTAATACATATTTTATTGTATTTCATATATATTCATAGTGGTGTTTAGTGGATACCCGTGGTCGTATGTTACATTGCAGAGTGTATTGTTTTGTTACGGTAGGTGACATATTGTGACATACGACCACGGCTATCCTCTGAGTACCACTAAGGATATTTACGAAATACAATAACATATTTATTACAAGTTAGTTGTTTGTATAATACACGATACATATCGATTAGTTTGTACATAGCGATCTCAGATGAGAATATTTTCTTGTTTCATACTTTTTAGAGAGTGATTTTTCAGTAGTCGGGTTTTAGTTTTTGAAACTATTTTTTATTAAAAGCATTTTGAGGTTTTTATATAGATGTATACATGTCAACATACTTATAATATATGGTTGAAATAACTTACCTAAGTGAATTTCAACCGCTATTATACGAAATGTTCCATCCGAAGAGATTTAAATTACCATGTAGTCCGTCTTTCGTTGTATCGCATCGTCACACAGTTCAAAGTATACAAAAAAATATATATATACTTTGTTCATTCGTTCATGTTCACTCGCTGAACGATACTGCGTCTGTGTTCATTCCTTAACTTCATTCGTTTTAGAGTAGTAGAAACTGATTGACCGGCGTCTGCATTCTGCAACATCTGGGTTAAAAGTTGTATAAACGGGTTGGGTGGGAGTTTAAATCTCTTCGGATGGAACATTTCGTATAATAGCGGTTGAAATTCACTTAGGTAAGTTCTTTCAACCATATATTATACTTCAATGTTCCATCCTCGAGATTTAAATTACCATGTAGATGTTTAGCGCCTGTTGCAGAATAAAAGCACTCCTCATATTATTTATTTACTCAGTAATTGATCAAAATTAAATTTTGATGATAACCTAATGCATGTGTGCATGCTTAAATAAATAGATTTTCCTTTATTAGTAAGGAATTAAATCAATCATTAGGATTAGACACAAGAAAATAAAAAAAAAATATTGCACAATGGTTACCCATACAATACCCATACAATTTGATTAGAACAGTATAATGACAGTTGTTCTTTTGATGACGTCAATAGAGACAATCAATTGGCAGCAAAGTAGAACCATGAGGCGTACTATAACAGGATAAATAATAGTACTATATAAGGTGTAGATAAAAACGTTCATATACTGCTGCAAAGCTGTAACATAGAGTAAGTTTACATACACATTTAAAGATATTTAAGCCAAAATAAGGGATATCGCAGACAACGTCTGCATACTCAAACTTTCTATAGCATCAATAAATTTGAAATGCATTAATAAATAAAATGTAATATTATTCAATATTGTCATACTTGCACGCAGTCTGAGTACTTCAACTTACAATCTATCAGAAGATCTTTTAGTGTGAAATTGTATTCTGGACAATTAAATGATTAAATGTTTGACTTGATATATTGACATGGCAAGCATATTATCCAATTTATTTTGTCAAGGTAAATAGTTTTATAAAAATCAAGCAAAACATTGTCATTGAGTATAAAACAATGATCTAAGAATAATCATTTAATTCAAAAGTGATTGATGTTTAGAAGCTTAAATACACCCTTACAATCGATTATCACAGCCAGTTTAATAATTAATATAAAATCATAAACTTATGATTTCTTTTTACTTATAACAGACTCCGTTTAAAAATTCAATTTTTACGAATTTTATTCGACGCTGATTCATCTCATAAGTTTTAAAAATTTTAGTACTGCATTATAATAATCTAATATAGCTGACAAAAAAAATACTATCGATGTTATTACTAGTAGACTAATTATATCATCATTAATGTCTCGGTAAATACCGTACATATCTACGTTTATAACGATTTGTAGCTACCGGGTTATAAATGCAAGCAAGGGTAATGTTGAGCCTCAGTGGATTTGTGAAATAATATAAGAGGTTTTATAAATTATTTCAGAAAAAATATAGTTGTGAATACGTATCTGGCACAGGCTTATCCTGTGATACAATATGGAATATAGAATTTGCCATATTATGATTTTACGGAACTCGATAATCGATATTTCTAAATTAAGAAGCACGATCATCAACCAACATGCATGAGAATTCCAATTAGACCTGTGATGACCTTTGGTGATCTGTGAATCACAGGTTGTGATACAGTAAATACTTCTCCATAAAATTGATTGCATCAAATTTCTACAACCATCGCGTAGTTAATTACTTTATTTAACTTTAAACATCATATGTATTGTTACAACATATAGCATAACATTTGTGAAGACACTTGAACATTGTTGTTGTTATTATTATAATTATTTATCTCTATTCACACGTCAAAATTAACGATGGGCCGTTGGCTATAATTTAATATTGCTGCGGCAAGACAAGAAGTAGTTAATTTGGTAACTTAGTAAACTCACGGATTCGTAAGTATATGAGTTTATTCTCGGTTACTAACGTTGAGCTTGTGTTAATTTAATTATGAAACATTGAGTGTATTCATCTCAAGACTTAAAAATTTGTGGAGGCAATGCATATTACATTTTCCATTCCAAATTATTTCTTATCAAATCATTGATCACACAGACGTGTTTACTACTTACTTGCTGCTTTTTGCAAGTTTTGTACTCTGAGTCTACGCACAAAATATTAAAAGGGGTAACAATAGTGTGTCCCTTTTTTTTTTTTTTTTTTTCATAATCGGAATAACTACTGATTTCATTAACGTAGCAAAATCAAGGTTGTACTGGAGCGCTTGAGGCCGTACATTAAGCTATTTAACCATACCATAATATTATGTATTGTTTCATATTGTACTATGATATTTTCATTGTAACAAAAGCCTTATTGGAACCATATCTGACGTATTAGTTAGTACACATTATTTTACAATGTTCATGTATGAGTGTGTGTTGTCTAGTTAAATCAGGCAACATAAATAGGCCTTCTTGAAGCCGATTATGGCTATGTAAAATTACTGCAACATTACCGGTAAGTAAATCTTACAATTTATGTTAACAATAGGAAGCGACACTAAACTATAAGCTTGTATACGCTCCATTGCTTTTGTGTGATAAATAATTTATAACGTTTAACACAAACTAATGTGTTGCGCAGAACAAGGTGACTTTTTAGGTTAACGTTTAACCATTCACGTTCGCCTACATTTGCAACCAAAATGTATTATTATTTTGCAATGTATTGTTGATGAGGGTAGGCATTATTATGCATAGTCAAAGATTATTAGTCTATTATTGCTCACTTAAATCTGTGTCCTTGGGCGAAAACTATAACGATTTCTGTCAATTTGAATATGAGGATGAATAATATCAATATGCTTAATAATCCATAAATATGCTTCAATTTTATACGATTTTTGTATTACGTTTGTATGGACAAGACGTTGTATGCCAGGACCTTTTTGGCCTTTTAGGCCTTCTCAGCTTGGTAACGCGCTGCCATTCAGCCACGGTCATTCAGGAACAGGTGAATTAAATGGAGCAATATTCCGTGGTACTTTAGACGATTCGGCATTTGCAGATTAATGTTGTTTGACATCGAGGTCGAAAAATGAAAGGTTGGTCGCACAGTCGTAGGTTTGTTATTATATAAACGCACAACCTCTTGAAGATGTTAAGTTTGATAACAGTAGGCTGTATCAAGACTTAGTCATAAGACATAAGTCAACTAGGTCAGTGAAGCCAGGATATACCTTTGTTTGTGGTTTTTCTAGCCTTTTGTGCCAATAGCAAAAGAAAAATAATCACAAGATGACTCATTCTTTTTTAACCTGACTAAGGTGAAGCAAAAGGGAGGATTATGTTTCTGACCGGTTTATGTGTATTTAGTAATACAATGTAGTACAGTCTTACCCCAACGTTCAGAGATCACTGTAGGTGTTTTCAAACTCATCAATGAGACAATTTCTTGACCGCTTTAAATCATTGCAAGATCTCATTTGGCACGACTGAAGAAGTTGGTTAGTTGACTCAAGTGTTGAATCTTCGACCAAGAGTTTAGCGGGGTTAGAGCCATGGTCAAGGTCTTTACCGAAATCGTATCGCATACACAGGCAATATAGGTACTATAACAGTATCTAGACATATCTGGTTGAATTATTTTGTACCTTATGTTGTAGCCTTTCTTTGGCATAATGGCTTTCCCATGTACTATACGACACAGTACGAAGTACTTTCTAGGGTAGCATCGCGTACTACCACACTAAGAAAATATAAAAACATATGAACACTTTATTGCATACCAGACAAAACCTTTATCTAGGAAAAAATATAATAAGATTTATTTAACAATGGGCATGTCTTATCGCTTAGAGCAATATCTGGCAGTCAATCTTTGGGTAGACAGGAACTAGATTCATTATAATGTGGTTGGTTGCATACCATATAATCCGCTAAGAGGTTTAATGACATATACGGGTTCTTGTTCTTGTTCTTCTTCTTATGGCTTTTAAACGCTTGACGTTTTTCTGCCAGTGTTAAAAGTAGATTAAATTAACTACTTACCTGTAATTCCGCTATGACATAATGGTAGCAACATTATCGGCAATTATTATTGCCTATCTTCATGCTCGGACACCCTAGTGGAGCAAGTTTCTGATCTCTGGTTAAGATCTGTAGAATCCAAGAATCCAATAAGTCCCATGTAGATATATGCGACACAGGAGGTAGTTTACTTTCTGAGTAGCATCGCGTACTACTACATTAAGAAAGTATTAAATAAATTCCGGGATGATATCTCGTAGCACCACTTTAAGGAATTATTTTTGTTTATTGTCGGGATAATATCACGTATTACCACGTTAAGACAATAAGTAATTTACTTCAACACATTTTTTCTTTTTAAAAATGTGGGTGTAGGTAGATTTTGCTCGAAGCGGTATATTTTCCTCCGCATCCCAAAAATCCAGCGAAAGTTTCGTCTGATAACGTCGCAATCAGAACTTTCCAATCGTTTACCCATATTTAAGTATGAGAAACAAACACTAATTCACAAAACTTATAGCAAATACTTTTAAAACATTAAAATTGTAACAATTAAAATTGTGACATCTGGACGATGCTACACACAAAATACGAATGAAGTTAAGGAATGAACACAGACGCAGTATCGTTCAGCGAGTGAACATGAACGAATGAACAAACTATATATATTTTTTTTTTGTATGCTTTGAACTGTGTGACGATGCGATACAACGAAAGACGGACTACATGGTAATTTAAATCTCGAGGATGGAACATTGAAGTATAATACACAGTGATCAACAAACACATAACCCTCCCAATTGCTTCTTTGCAACGTCGTGGGGTAAAAATTAGTTTTCTTGACTTCGGCGGGATATATCTCGCCAACGCTACGCCCTACAAAAATATGATGTAATAAACCCTATCTTCATTTTAAAATCCCTATTCAACGATACCACACACGATGGGGTGAGGTGAGATTTTTTTTAGTTCTGAACTTCGTCCCCTCTAGGGGGCGCCACATTCAATTTGTTGTGACGTCACATAGCCTGCAAACTTGTAACCAGCAAACAAATAAGACGCGTCCAACGACACCTCATTTGTTCAATTATGATAAGTAGTTTAGAAGTTATGAGGGAAAAGATGAACATTTGTACAAACATACATACCCACATACCGGTCAAAAACATAACCCTCCTTTTTGCTTCGCCGTAGTCGGCTAAAAAGGAAATAATGATTTTTGATGCATAGCAAGCAATACGCAAATACGTAATATTTTTTCAATGTCTCTTTTTTCAGCTTAGAGACCACTACTTGAGACTAAAACCTAGTGAATGGATGTATACACTCAACAAATAATTAAATCCAACATTATAATGAAATCTAACGAAAAAGAGCTGATAAAACATCCACCAGAGGTTTGAAACTACCCGAAAATATTCAACAAAGACTTCAAAACCTCTCCGCGAGCAGCCGGAGATTAGTTTCAAATAATACCTAAACCAGTTTAATTTATGGTTGTACCCGCATATATTAAAACAAAATACAAACTAGAGAATGAACCTATCAACGGATTAACTAAACCCCGAATAAAGCGATTCACTAAAAGTTTTTGGGAAGCCATTGATATATACGAAAAGAGAACAGTCGGATTCCATTTCGATGTAATTAATTACTGGAGGCCGATCGGATATTCCCTTCCCTTTTCAGTAGTAGTCCTATAGTACCTATTTATAGGTATAGTAAGGTCGTCTAAAAGTACGTCCATTAGTTAAGAGCTACTAACAAAATTAATGTATGGCGTCTTATTTCTTTTATTCATATTTCATATAACTTATTTAACGCTTATAATTTGTATAATGACTTCAGAGGGTCATCTCTCTATTTGTATGCCTTTAAAAGGCAAAACATGAGTAACGCTAACTATAACGCTAACGTAATGTCCACGTGTTTGTTGCAAATAAATTTATCTTTAACGTTATCCTTAAAGTTTGATTGTAAAATAGATGCTATCTCTTGTATAGACACATAATATTGTATAGATAGTCCACGTAGAGACGCTGAAATAGTATTGTAATAATTTAAATTTTCTTTACTATATAGTGGGTCCAGTGTTATTCTATACTACTTAAAATATTTTTATGGAATAAGGTAATATATATATATATATATACCCCATAATTTATATAGATACATACAAATAGATTTCAGGTGAGATAGTGGTCAAACGCTTACCTATATCTAATACTATAAAAATCTTTGTCCTGACATACTGACTGACTGACAGACAACACACAGCCTAAACCGCTGGTCGTACAGACTTGAAATTTAGAGGGTATATTTGTCTTAGTACGTAAGGGTGTACTAAGAAAGGATTTTCCAAAATTCACCCCTTGAAGGGATGAAAAGGGGGTTCAAAGTTTGTATGGAGAAACAAGATTAGTAAATCAAGTCTGAAATCATATATCATATATAATCATAGTCTGAAAATCAATATTGTTGCGGATTGCACTGAAATTTGGCATGCCAATAGTTATTACGACGTTAGTCCCCTCTGAGAAATGATTTTCTAAAATCTTCTCCTTAAAGGGATGAAACAGGAGTTCAAAGTGTGTATGAAGAAACAATATTAGAAACTTTTTTCTATTCGAAACTTCACACAAGTGCTTGAGTAAGTAAATAAGATAATAGGTGTTTCAGGCTTTTTCGAAATGCCACCCCTAAATGGGTGAAGTGGGGTAACCAAGTCTGAAATCAAAATTGTTTCGGTTTGCGCTGAAATTTGGCATGGAGATAGTTGTTTTGACGTAAGTATCCGTTAAGAAAAGATTTTTCAAAATTCACTCTTTAAGAGAATGAAACGGAGGTTCAAAGTATGAACCGATTTGGCTTTAACTTCTTTGATGTCTTTTATGATAGAAAGGTTTTTACAAAATAAATGTTTTAAGTAAATAAAAGAAGTCTTAACGCGGGCGAAGCCGCGGGGCACTTCAGGTCTAGTATAAAAAAAAATTGGCCAACGCATGTTACTTTGAAATAACCGAGCTTTCTGGTACTTTTTTATGATTGACCGAAAAGTTCTTGATCCCTATGTCACCTGCTTTTCAAACCTCGCTCCACTCTTCTGCACACCGATTCACAGCTCCACTACACATTCTCGCTCCGATCATTTTCAACAGACTTCCAAAGGAGGAGGTTCTCAAGTCAACTGTATTTTTATTTTTTATGTTTGTTACCTCAGAACTCCATCAAGTCAAAAGTCAAGTCAAAGCATTTATTTAGTGTATGGGCAAATTAAAAATTTGCACTAACACACGTCAAATTACACTAAATAGATCATATTCGATAAAAAATGTTATAGATATAACAGAAACATAACATATTGCTTTAAATTTACAAATAAAAAAACAAAGGTATTGAGCCATTCAGCTTTCATCTAGACGTCAAACGTCACACTTAAAACACATGTTTAATTCCCCTGATTAATGTAGGGTTGCCAACCGTACTATTACGTGCACCTGCAACCCAGTGCATGTTTCAGTACTTCAGACAATCAAATCAGACGTCAAATTTTAACCGATTACATTTTTTTTTGTTTGAGAGAGTATGCTTCCCATGTGGTGGAATTTTATCGATATCTGATAATTAACTCCGGAGATATGGAGATAAACATTTCAAACTTAAATTGTTAAACACAATCCAAAATTTCATCGTACCGACGGGACTCGAACCCGCACCCCCCGGCAGAGCACCTGGACGTGTAATCACACGTCCAGGTGCTCTGCCAATTAAGCCACGGTTCAATCCATCGATACGTCGAAATTAGTGGATTGTGTTTAACAATTTACAAAAATATAAAGTGTGTGACACTTCAAAGAAACATAATATTTTAAACTTAGTACTAAAAATGACTATCGCGGCAGTTGAAGTCGGTTTATTTCGTTTTGTTCACGATATTAAATTATTTTGTATGTATGCTACACGATTATTCCGTCAGTTGTGAGCCGATTCAAACGATTATTTTTTAATTGGTAGGGTACAGGGGTTTCTGAGGTGATCCTATTGAAATTTCATCGAGATCTGATAAGTATCTCCAGATGTATGGAGAACCACCTCAATGATACTGGAAATGACTAGCGCGGCATTTGAAGTAGATCTCTTCGTTTTGTATCTTACATTGTTACGATCTTAAATTATTCTAGCACATTTCTGGTGGAAACGCTAACACAGTTTCACAGCTTCACTACACATCCTTGATGAACTAATTTTCTTAACACAGCTCCAGTGGAAAGGCCCTCCTTACCCTGTCTCTGACATTTCGTAATACTAAAGTAATAAAATTCTGTTTTAATTTAGCAAACCTTTGATTTTTAACCTCGTTTTAATTAGTGTTTTCGTGGTTAAAACCGGCCTCCGCTCGGGACTTTATTTACATAGTACCTACATTTTTTATCGTAAAAATGTTTAGTTGTTTGTGTAGGTAAGTGCCTTAAATTTATTTTCCGAGATGTTTATATTTCAGAAAAGTAAATAAATTGTTTGGTTTGTGAAAATTGTTTATCGATGAGAATTAAAAAAAATAAACTCAATATTAACCTGGAGCAAAAATCGCTGAAAAATACGTTTCTTGTATGAGGACCCTTTTTCAATATATAACTGTACTAGCTGTTACCCGCGGCTTCGCCCGCGTTATTTGTGTCTTTTAGACCATTGAGGTCTAGATCGATGATCTCTTAGGCCAAATCACCATAGGCTCTCAAAGTCGAACTCAATATCTTCTATTGTTAAAGTTATTAATCATTTTGGTTAGGTAAGTATACGAAATTGTGCTGTTTAAATGTTTGACTCAATACAACAGTTACTAAAACATTTTTTACAAAGAAAATAAGGTGAATAGCTGCGCGAGCGTAGCGAGCGATATTATTGGGCGAGTGAAAATATTTTATGGCGTTTTATAACCCTGACAGTTTAATGACCTAATCATCAAGTCAATATAGATGACTCTTAGGTCGAACTCGATATCGTCTATTGTTGAAGTCATTAATCATTACTTGGTACTTGGTAAGCCTAACGAAGGTTTAGCAGCGAGCGCGAAAATTTTTACGTCATTATATGACCCTGGTAGTTTTTATAACCTACTAAATCAACACCGATGACCCTAGGGTTAAACTTGATATCCACTTATTTTAAGGTAAAAATTCATTATGATTATTGAAGGTAGTACTGTTTCAATTTATAAACTCGTTTTGATACATGTGGCATTTTAAATACAAAAAATGCTGAATTATAGCTTACAAAGTAGACAAAACAAAGGTTTGCGCGAGCGCAGCGGGAGCTATCAATGCGCGAGCGAAGCGAGCGCGAAAATTATTACGTCATTTTATGACCCTGACAGTTTTTATGACCTACTAAGTCAACACCGATGACCCTAAGGTTAAACTTGATATCCACTTATTTTAAGGTAAAAATCATTATGATTATTGAAGTCTGTACTGTTCCAATTCATGTCATGTTTTGATGAATGTGGCTATTAAAATACAATAATTGCTGAAATGTTTCCTAAAAAGTAGATATAACTAATGCTTGCACGACTGGAGCGAGCGCTATTACTGCGCGAGCGTAGTAAGCGCTATCACTGAAAACGAAACTGAAATCACGAAAAATATTTACGACCTTTTATGACCCTGACAGTTTTTATAACCTACTAAGTTAACACTGATTACACAAAGGTCAAACTTGATATCCAATTATTTAAGGTTAAAAATCATTATGATTATTGAAGATTGTACTGTTTTAATTTATGGACTCGTTCAGATGCATGTGGCTTTTAAAATACAAAAGTTGCTGAAATATTACCTACAAAGTAAATCAAACAAATTATTGCGCGAGCGCAGCGAGCGCTATCACTGCGCGAGTGAAGTGGGCGCAAAACATTTTACGTTTTATGACGCTGACAGTTTTTATAATCTACTAAGCCAACACCGATGACCCTAAGGTTAAATGTGGCTGTTAAAACTCGAATGCTTATGAAATACTTCCCACAAAGCAGATAAAACACGTCGGGCAAGCAAAGCCATCGCGTAAATTTTGATGACTTTTAATGACCCTGACAGTTTTATGGCCTAATTAAGGCACTTATTAAGTTTAGTCATAATCTATGAACCTAAGGTCAAACTTTTATGATTATGCAAACTCTATGTAAAGTTAACAAAAAATATAGGTACCCACACTTAACTGCCGAAAAAAAGTATTCTTTGCCCTTTTATGCCCTATTCAATGTGTTTGTACAAAATTTCATTTGAATCGGTCAAGCCGTTTGGCCAAATAGAAGGCCACACATTTACAAAATTCCATAATAAAAATATAGACAACCGAAATTTCCACCCAAAAAAAGTATTCGTTGCCCTTCTATGTCTTTTTGACTGTCTGTGTACAAAATTTCAGCTTAAATGGTTAACCCGACCGAGAGTAGGCCACACATTTACATACTTCATTTTAAAAATTCTGGTCACCTGGACTCGACTGCCAGAAAAAAAGTATCCTATGTGATTCTATGCAATATGAACTGTAATATGTATAAAATTTCAGCTGAATCGGTCAAGCTGTTTAGCTGATAAGAGGACACACATTCACAAAATTCAATAAAAAAATCTAAACACTCAGACTCGATGGACAAAAAACAGTATCCGATATCCTATTCTGCCCTATGAACTGTCTTTATACAACATTTCAGGCAAATCGGTCAAGCCGTTTATTCGAGAAGAGGTCTTAAATTTACACCATTTAATCAAAAATATCTTGACTCGAAAGCCAAAAAAAAGTATCCTATATCCTATTCTACCCTATGAACTGTCTTTATACAACATTTCAAGCAAATCGGTCAAGCCATTTATTCGAGAAGAGATCTTATATTTACAAATTTCAATTAAAAAGTTTGTACCCTCTGACTCGATAGCCTGCAAAAAAGTATTCTATATTCTATTCTGCCTTTTGAACTGTCTTTAAACAACATTTCAGGCAAATCGGTCAAGCTGTTTATTCGAGAAGAGGTCTTATATTTACAAAATTCAATTAAAAATATCTGGACCCCCTGACTCGACAGCCAGAAAAAAATTATCCTTTATCCTATTCTGCCCTATGACATATATTCACACAAAATTTCAGGCAAATCGGTCAAGCCGTTTATTCAAGAAGAGATCTTATATTTACAAATTCCAATAAAAAATATTTGTACCCTCTGACTCGATAGCCAAAAAAAAAGTATTCTATATTCTATTCTGCCTTTTGAACTGTCTTTAAACAACATTTCAGGCAAATCGGTCAATCTGTTTATTTGAGAAGAGGTCTTATATTTACAAAATTCAATTAAAAATATCTGGACCCCCTGACTCGACAGCCAGAAAAAAAGTATCCTTTATCCTATTCTGCCCTACGAACTGTCTCTATACAACATTTCAGGCAAATCGGTCAAGCCGTTTATTCGAAAAAAGATCTTATATTTACAAAATTCAATTAAAAATATCTGAACCCCCTGACTCGACAGCCAGAAAAAAAGTATTCTATATCCTATTCTGCCCCATGACATGTATTCACACAAAATTTCAGGCAAATCGGTCAAGCCGTTTATTCAAGAAGAGATCTTATATTTACAAATTCCAATAAAAAATATTTGTACCCTCTGACTCGATAGCCAGAAAAAAAGTTTTCTATATTCTATTCTGCCTTTTGAACTGTCTTTAAACAAAATTTCAGGCAAATCGGTCAAGCCGTTTATTCAAGAAGAGGTCTTATATTTACAAAATTCAATTAAAAATATCTGGACCCCCTGACTCGACAGCCAGAAAAAAATTATCCTATATCCTATTCTGCCCTATGAACTGTCTCTATACAACATTTCAGGCAAATCGGTCAAGCCGTTTATTTGAAAAGAGATCTTATATTTACAAAATTCATTTAAAAATATTTGGACCCCCTGACTCAATAGCCAGAAAAAAAGTATTTTATATTATTTTCTGCCTTATGAACTGTCTTTATACAACATTTCAGGCAAATCGGTCAAGCCGTTTATTCGAAAAGAGATCTTATATTTACAAAATTCAATTTAAAATATTTGGACCCCCTGACTCGATAGCCAAAAAAAAATTATCCTATATCCTATTCTGCCATATGTTCTATCTTTGTACAAAATTTCAGCCAAATTGGTCAAGCCGTTTGACCGTGAAGAAGTCCCAAACAAACAAACAAACAAACAAACAAACAAATAAACAAACTGACTTTCGCATTTATAATATTGGTGTTGATTTTGTGTTCATTACTGCTTGTTCGATGTTTATTAAACGGCAGTAGACCAATGGCTAAAGCGTCGGCCTGGCAGTGAACAGGCCGTGAGTTCTATCCTCATCCATGTCTAGCAGTGGACTAACAAACGCTGATAAAGATGATAACCAGACGTACTGATACACGCCACCGCTACATGGTGGATATTCCATCAATCCGAACGAAGCGATTTGCTTCCACATTTATCATACGTACCGCCAGGGATTGGAACTCCTTGCCTGAGTCTGTGTTTCCGGAAAGGTACCATCTAGGGGTCTTCAAGTCGCGAGTGAATAGGTATCTTCTAGCCAAGCGTGCTACATCGTCGACCACATCGTCACTTAACCTAAAGTCAAACTGTATACCTAATATCTGAATCTTTTTTGAAATAATTTAATCGTTATGAAACTAAAAAACCTTACTACTAACTACTGGCACAGATTATGTAATTGTTACTTCGACGACTGGCTACTTTGACTAGCGCGACGTTTGAAGTCGGTTCTTTTAGTTTTTTAAACGATCATAATTATTCATTTTAAAAAAAACCGGCCAAGCCGAGTTAGACTCGCCCACCGAGGCTTCCGTACCAACTTCTCAGACTAGGTTAAAGGACAAACTTCACTTTGTAGCTCGATTCATAGAAAATGTATTTATTGCACCAACCACATATAATAAGTTTGTTATAGTTAATAATTTTTGTTGTTAAACTACATATTTACGGTTTTCAAATGTTTTCCTTAATAAATGCTTCAAGACCTTGCTTCTTGCCAAATTTCATGATTCTAGGGCAACGGAAACTACGCTAAAGGTTTTCGACCCAAAACCTATAGGGTATTTCCAGTTGACATAGAATTCTCAATTTTGGTTTAAAGCAAGATCTTACAGCACAAGTAAAGGAAAAAATTACGATAAATAAAAAAAGTTGAAAATTTAGGTAAACTTTTGGTACTTACAAGTTTTCGCGAAAAATCAAAATTTGCACATATCTTTTTATCGTGTTGACTCAGGGCCTTGATTTGTATACACCTAATAGGGACTGTAGACCTCAGTATCTGGTATACATTTAAACTTGCTAGGTCCACCCGTTCCTGAGATAGGGTTTGGAAACATATTATAGGGTACTTCCCGTTTATATGGAACTAAAAGTGCCCCGCGGCTTCGCTCGCGTTAAAAACTTCTTTTATTTACTCCAAGTTCAGTTTGCTTTCAATAGGTGTATCTATAGGATTACAGTCAGCCATATTATATTTACATAGCAATTGTTGTTTATTGTTGCTGATCTACAGAAATTGTGTTAGATTCTTTATCAACATTAATTCGCATACCTAGGTATCTTCTAACACAACCTAAATCCTTGATTTTTAAATTTAGAGCTTAATACAGCCTTTAGCTTTTCAGTTT
The DNA here is from genome assembly GCA_954871355.1 of Cabera pusaria. NCBI lineage: Eukaryota > Metazoa > Arthropoda > Insecta > Lepidoptera > Geometridae > Cabera > Cabera pusaria. The sequence goes on from OX940888.1 coordinate 23,308,969, forward strand.
CACGTATGTTGTTTGAAAAATTAAAAAAATCATAGACATGTTACTATGAGTTTGACATTATTATCAATTTTTGTAAACAGACAAGGTTCATATTTACTATTTTTAAATCCTAAATTACACAACAGGTCCCTGACTCTTTCATACCATACTAAGGCTGATTGCTTTAATCCGTAAATGGCCCCTTTTAATTTCAAAAAAAAATCATTACATTTCTTCATGAAACCATCAGGAATAGACATGTAAATGTCTTCTTTTAAGTGACCATTTAAAAAAGCAGTATTGACATCAAGGTGAGTAATGTCCATACCCATCTGTACACTTAAAGCAAACAACATGCGAAGTTAAAACTTTTCTTTTGTAAAAATGATTCTATCGTTAAAGACATCAAATAAGTATTAGCCAAATCGGTTCACCGGTTTTCATGTTATCGCGTGACTCAGGCAATTTGGGATTTATATTTATAAAACCTGAAAAACCCAAATTTTCAGACTTTGTTACCTACTCCATTTCGAAAAATCCTACAACACGTACTTGATTTCATCTTGTTTCGCCATACAAACTTTGAATCACCGTTCTGTATCCGGGAGGAATTTTGAGAAAATTCTTTCTGAGCGGATACCTACGTCAAAGCAACTATCTGCATTCTAAATTTCAGCGCAATCCGAAACATGACTGATGAAACATGATAAAGACTTGAAATTTGGAGGGTACATTTGTCTTAGTATGTAAGGGTGGGTGTACTTAGAAAGGATTTTCCAAAATTCACCCTTTTAAGGGATGAAATGGGGGTTCAAAGTTTGTATAGAGAAACAAGATTAGATTGTCTTTTCTATTCGAAACTTCACACAAGTGCTTCAATAAAAAAATAAGTAAATACATGTTTCAGGCTTTTTCAAAATTCCACCCCTGAAAGGGTGAAATGGGGTAACAAAGTCTGAAAACCAATATTGCTTCGTGTCGCGCTGAAATTTGGCATTCAGATAGCTATGACGACGTTAATTCCCTCTGAAAAATGATTTTCTACAACTCACCCCTTAAGGGGATGAAATGGGGGTTCAAAGTTTGTATGGAGAAATAAGATAAGATAGTTTTTTCTATTCGAAACTTCACACAAGTACTTCAGTAAATAAATAAGGAATAACGTATACCACGCTTTTTTAAAATTCAACTCCTAAGAGGGTAAAATGGGGTAACAGAGTCTGAAATCAATATTGTTTCGGATTGCGCTGAAATTTGGCATGTAGATAGTTGTTTTGACGTAGGTATCCGTTAAGAAAGGATTTTTCAAAATTAACCTCTTAAGACGGAACGGTGAGTCAAAGTTTGTATGGCAAAACAAGATGAGACAGTCTGTTTTATTCGAAACTTTACTTAAGTACTTCTGAAATTAAATAAGTAAATACGTGTTGCAGGATTTTTCAAAATGGGGTAGATAACAAAGTCTGAAAATCAATATGGTTTTTCGGGTTTTATAAATATGAATCCCTATTTCGCTTAGTCACGTAATAACTTGAAAACGGAAAAACCGATTTGGCTAATTCTTTTTTGATGTCTTTTATGATAGACAGGTTTTTACAAAAGAAACGTTATACGTAAATAAAAGAAGCTTATAACGCGGGCAAAGCCGCGGGGCACTTCTAGTTGTGGGTATAAATTTGAAGGTACTTATTTTCCCAGTTACTTCCTTACCTTAAAACTGGGGAAGGTTGCGTGATACTCGGCACGAACTGACAAGAAATGCGTTAAATCCAACAGCACAGATCAGGGGGACTTATCACAGAGTCAATAGAATTAAAATAAAACATCAATAGAAAAAGTGAATATGCAAAATCAAACGTGAGGGATGCTTTAAAAACTCTGTAAAAGTCATGTCTCAATTTTTTTTTTGAAGAGTATGTGTACCAATTTTTGAGTCAATCATCCCAAAGAACACATGTTTAACTAAAAAAAGCTTTTTAGTATATTTTTGTTTAAATAGTATCGAAGTCGACGAAATGATTTAGCGTTGTGAGCGGCTTTAACAAAATAAATAATAATTAAAGTGTGTTCGAGAAATATATGAAGTTGCCAATAAAACTTACAGGAATAAATCATTTTTTTCTATAAAATTGAAATAATAAGCATCTCGAGCACGAGATTTGAAACGTTAACACTAATCTAAACTGTTTCGACCGAGTCCAGACTTGCACCCATCGTAAACAAGCAGCGAGCGTGAAAAACGCACTGTACTGTTCTATTTATTTCCTTTATATTCGTGTTTATGTACGAAGCTGGGGAATACTTCCTAGTGCCTTTATACTGTAGGTATATATTATAATAATTCTATACACTGTTATCGAAGTACTTCGTTTTATTTTTATGTAAAATGCATGTTGATTGCTCCTTGGGAATTATTGGATTTTGGAGTATATGTCGCAGCCAACTAGCTTAAATAGCCGTTCAATCAACATTAACCTAGCCTCTTTACTAAACAGAGCTAGCAGCCTCAATGATATTCAGCCATTGGAAGGTCTTCTGTACCTTCATTTATACGCTATGGCGTCGGTTATGGTGACGGGTAGTCGCTGCCGCGGCTCCCCTCCTCGTTGCGCTCGTCAGCTCACGTTACGCGGTGGTTACTGTTCTCTAGTGTGTTGCCTTAGTGTACAGACTAAGCCAATTTTATAAATGTTGTAACAAACGCTACGGTTTAGTATTATTCAGACCGCTAGTTGAAAGTAAAGAGGCTAGGCTGTTGATTGAACGACTAATCAGGCTGGTTGGCTGCGATATATATATATATATATATATATTGCTCGATTTTTGACAATTAATACGTGACCTTACACAAAATTGAGTAATATTTTCAATCGATTACACATTTTCCTCTAAGAATTCCTATCCCTAGGAATTATAATGTTGCCTAATTTCTTAAGATCATCCACTGTCGAACATTTATGCGTTTTTAATTCACCAGGAACAAAACTCATCTTTGTATTTCGATTAACAATTCAATTCATCAAAAACGAATGTCGAATTTGCATAATTTTCATGAAAAACCCGACTTTTAAAAGTTGTTCTTATAAAAACTTTGAGTTCCGCATTTATTTCCATTGCAAATGAAATTTTCCCATTTCTTCGACAATTAAGTCAAAGGTGCTAAGAAAATTTAAGGTGAGAATGAAAAGGAATATAGATGAGCTATTTTATTTTAACACGCATAAATTAGACGTAAATTCAAGGGACACGGACTCAAATGCCACGCCTGTCATTTTCAGTTGTAAGTTTGAGGTGTTGCTCTTTTATTATAAATATACCCATTAGGTTAAGATAAATATATATCAACTTATAGCCTTTATTAATATCTACAATCAAATTGGTTACCATATTATAAATTTGTTGTGCCTTGCAGTTTTACCCGACTTATAAAGTGACATATAACCGTTGTATTATTATCTTTTCTATGATATAACCTATATATAATATACTGATCGGTCAATGGAAACCAGAGATTTGAATTACTTTTCTAGTATTATTTATTTTGTGTTTATTTTTCTAGGTTGGCTTTCGAGGCGATAGGCGATTAGGTATTACAAAAAAAATCACTCTAATTGAGTATCTCCATCTTTTATAAAGTCTATTAAAACAGCCAATAGTAAAGAACTTCAAATCGAACAAAGTTATAAACCTATCCTTTTAAACATAGTTTCTAAGATACTAACTAAGGCATTCCATGCCATAGATAAGTTACTACAACGTGACTAAGGAACTAAACTATTTCAATATTAAAATATTTTAAACAAGGGCGGGAATCGCAGACGTTCAAAGATAGTCTATGCAGGTATTGTGAGAAAGAATGAAAATACGTAACAAAGAACATGTCAAATGCAGGCAGAAGTCTCGGAATAGGTTTAGCGGAAGATATCGGGAATATGTATTTTATTTTTATAGAAATGTAGGGTAGAGTTGTGTGATTCTTTTTACGGATATTGGCCCGACTCGTAGGAAAGTTGATTTGGTAAATGTTTTATGTCGTTTGTTTTTATTTAATGCTATCTGTCTTCGTTTTTTTCTTAGTGGAAAAAATAAGGCCCAGTATTATTGTTGAAGTTACAAATATTACAAATGAAGTTTTTCTACATTTTTTTTTCTAATTCTACAAAATATCACAGTACATTAAAGTAAAGGTACGACCACACCGCGGCGTCCCGCGATCTGCGGACGCAATCTCAATACTTTTCAATTGTTTTCTGATCGCGTTTGGTGTGGACCAGTCGGTACAAATACTACTGCGCTATCTGATCGACGCCTAGATCGCGCGCACGCAGGACGCTGCGGTGTCCGTACCTTTAAAGGGACTGTGTCCATATTACCAGTTTTATGTCGAATATCACACTTATTCCTCTGCGCAATGAGCTGAATAGGTTGTACAACGTTTTCCTTCACTAGGTAATTACTACAAATATATTTCTCAAAATTCTTTCATGTCACTGTTTAGCAAAATACATTGGAAATAATTTTATTAAGTCATTTGTTTTTATCATACTCCATGCAGTTAAAAAATATTATTTCATAAAAAGCAAAGACCAAACATTTACATACGTTCCGTCCTAAAAATAAATTATATTTTCAAGGTCTGATTCTCTGAGTCTCGATTCGGAAGTGGCTGGTAAGCTAGGCAGTGTTCAATACCTTCAAACTTATTATGTTTCTTTGAAGTGTTACACACTTAATGTTTTTGTAAATAATTCATAGATGGCGCCACCAATGCATAATTGGGTTAACAAATGCAATCCACTAATTTCGTCGTAACGTTACTTCGCACCATGGCTTAATTGGCAAAGCACCGGAACATGTTATTCCGGAGGTTGCGGGTTCAAGTCCCGTTGGTACGATGAAATTTTGGATTGTGTTTAACAATTTACCTTCAAACTTGAAAACTGACGCTGAACGTGACCACACAACTAAACTAAATATCCCGCGACTGTTCATTTACTATTGTAGAATGGTTCTGTATTATTATACCCTCGAATATTTGTTTTATTTCAGTATATGTACTTAGCCAGTAACAATATATTCGAATTTTTCAAGTTTATATAAATTCAAGTCGTAAAGTCGAGTCGAAGTCACATTTCAGGTCAAGTTTAAGTCATAGTCTAGTCTGAGTCATACCCTCAGTAAAATGTGGACTTTACTGAAGATTTTCAAGGGAATTTTGGTGTGAACGCAAATAGCAGGTTTTTTAACATTATGCTGTTTCCCTACACTCGCACTCATTCAACGCCACATAATTGTTAATAATCCACAAAGAGTGATATTGGTAAAGTCATCACGCTTGCCTATAAGATATAAAAAAAATCAGCTCAATCGCTTGAATAAGACTCACAAAAACATACTAACAAGGAAAGTTAAATTGAAGCCTGTAAAAAACCATCAATGAAAGGTTTGGTGCATGTTCGTCGATATTCTGTCCGCACAGCTTTTTCACTTACATGTCAACGCTCCTATAACCATCTTCGTTTCACCTCAATGGCGGAACTCCAAAATCCCTTGAGCCCTATACTCCGAAGTCGTGCGATCCAAGGAGAAATGTCGTCAGTCGTCGATCACTGCCCACGGGCATTACTCAACATAGATACTGCTCAGTCTAAATCTAACTTTGATAACGGAAAAGATGCCTCGACACCCTCAAAATAGAGTTGAAAGTGAAGTTGTGCCAAAAATACCTGGGAGTCTACACCTTGGAATAGATACGGTTGGTTGTTTGCAAGGTAGAAGATAAAAGCGATTATCCAATTTTATTTTTGGTTTACATTTTTTCTTTGCTTTAACATTACTGTAATACATATCATCATTATCAATTTATAATCAATATACGTACATATTGCTAATCAGATCGTTTATTTAATCCTCAAGACTCAATTTCTGTTCTAGTTTATAAACATAACCCGAAATGTTAGAATTTTTAAGAGGGTGTGATGGAGGTGTCTGCTGGTCCAGCTAAATCGATACCGCCATTTGGTTTGGTGATCATATAATGGTTGTTCGGTTTAAAGTGCAAATTGTTTAGTAAAATTTATGTCTTAGGCTACGATAACTATTTAGGTTTGCCTCTCTAATATAACATTATTGCCTCCTCTCGGGACAAGTGCACTAAACTCATCGTAGCCGCGCTTGCGGCCCGTCGTTGCGTGGCTTCATTAAACGGAGAGAGCTGTACAAACTTATTTTGTTCGCTGTTCATTAAAAATCATTATTTCGACATTGGATTAAGGTTGTTAAGGTTAAGCATACGCTCTGCTACTTCCCCAGGTAACGCGTGACATCACCTAGCCGTAGCCACGGTTCTTTTTCCGGTGATGCTGATCCGCTACGGTGAGGTGCCGTTTCCTTCACGTATAGTGTACAAACTTTTTGTAGATGTCAGGATAACGCGTGCGGCACAGGGTCCTGCAAATTATCCCAAAAAGTTATCTTGTTTGTCACATTACCCAATAATATTATGTAATAATTATATTTACATAATTATAAAATTCTTAGTTATGATATTTTATTTTTTGGGGGTGTAAGGGAGGACAAATACCACCTTAGTGCTCTGAGAGCCTCACCTGCCGGTGGTGCATCCTGCTGACCAACAAAGGACGCTCTGGCGACCGACAAATGGCGGTATAACCATTTCAAATTATGGCGTAGCTAAGTACAAAAAACTACAGGCCGGTGACGGGCAGCAGCGTCACCGGTGCGAGGAGCTACGTCCTGCGATCGCCAACCCGCCTGCCCAGCGTGGCGATTAGGGCATATCTCTCCCAATGAGCTGAAAATCGGGCTTAGTGGCGTATCTTGGGAGAGGCCTATTGATGATGATTCAGCTCTACATCATTTATTCACATCGCTTTCAACTTATGCTTTAACTTGCTAATAAATATATCGAGAAACGGCTGTAAGCTGAAGATTGGAGTATAAATCTGGCTTTATGGCATGTGTCGTGTTTCAATTATAATTACTTTCACTATTTTTGCTTCAATGGAGCCATGATTCCTTAGAAACGTTTTTTTTTGTTCTAAGAACGTGGAATTCATAATAGCGATGCCTGTTTCTAGCGGCATCATTTATATCTTGTAGTGAATGTCATCAAGGCGTCTAGGACTTTTTGGGGGTATAAGCCCACCCTTGATGTGGTATAACATCGATCTAATGTTGAGCTGATGCGAAAATAAAAGTGACGGTCACTACACCCGTAACTACACAAGTAATAGTCAATCTAGATTGATATGAAATGAAATGAAATTGTTTAATCGCATGAAATGTGGTACACTAGGTGATGTTTACATTTAAATGATGTTCAGCACATTTCGCCACAATCTGGCATGCAATATTTTACTGTGAAATACATCTTCACTATCGCAGCCTCTATAAGGGCATTTAGAATTATAATAAAATTTACATTGCATTGTATTACTTAAATAAATAGCAGAAAAGTTCTATTTTAACAAAATAAATAAACGCAGATTGACGTGTTTCTGCTAGTTTCAAAAATAAAATTAATGATAGGAGTAAAATGTCATAAAATAGTGTCAAGTAATTCTAGGATTATAAAAATGTAATTATAATGTACATGTCAATAGAAATAATTATGTCAAAACCTTACTAGCTATTCCAATACTCATTCATATCATAAAAACATTGCTCAGCTAACAATTTGTGCAGCCTATTTTTAAACATTCTTATCGGTAGCTCTGGTAGATAAAAGTATCTATATGCCAAATTTCCGGAAAAACTGTTTTACCGTTTTTACATGAAAGAGTAACAAACATCCTTAATGGTGATAAGCTACTTTTTAGTAGCAAGCCAGGCGGTACATCGATATAATGCTCCTACCACCTGTGGAGCTGTATTAGCTGTACCGTCTGAATTTTTCAGGGTATTCCGGTGTCGTGACATGAAAATATATTAGTACTACAGTGCCTGTGGTATGCATTTCTTATCACCAGGCAAGCTCCTTGCATATCGTGTTACTTGATAAAAAAAATCCGTAAGCAGCTAAAAACTGATGAGTATGTAAACAGATATAGTAATCATACAGATTTTTCTTATCTAATCTGTGGATATAACATTCAATGCAGCTACTAGCGAGCTTTCAGACCTCGGCATCGTTAAAAGTAATATCAGTTGAGGTAGGTAATAGTTTTTAGTACTAAATGAAGCTGAGATTTTTTCTTTGTTTAGCTTCATAATAGTTAAACTTTACTATGCGGGTATTTAGCATTATCTTTTAGGTACCTACGTAAATATGGCATAACATTGTGTGTGATGGTAACTTATAGTTTAGTTAAAATATAAGGGTAACTTTAAACATAAGTAAACATTATAAAGGGTTTGGATAGTTCGAAAAGTTTTTTGTTAATTTTATTCCATTTACATCTTCTTCCTCGGGTTCCGTACCGAAAAGGTACTAAGGGAGCTCTATTACTCAGACGTAGTCGTCCGTTCGTCCGTCATCTGCCCATTGTTAAACTTTAAGCTGTTTTTATGCTAAGCTACCATGTTAGTATTAAATAAATAGTATTTTCAGCACATTTGCTGCTCAAAAAATGCATTTACGAAGCCTGTATACATTGTTCGAAAGTTAAAAATTACGTACTATACAGCGGAGCGTGCGGAAAGCAGAAAGTACCGCACGTGTGCGTTAAGTACTTACCGCACGCTCCGCTGTATGGCACGTAGTAACTATTATACAATCTATGGTATGGCACCGTGTGTTTACTTTACGGTTTATTTTTAATTTCCGTAAAACCTACATAAGAATTCCACCAAAGAGTTTCATATTGCGAGAATAAATAAGCTGAATGATAGCACCTCCTTGAAAGCGCTTTTGCTTAATACATTTGTCTCACTTTAATACTAATGAGTAAATGAGACGAATTATGTAGTTCTAATTTTTAACACACAGGGCACCATGTGTGTTAAAAATTAAAACTATGGTTTTCTGATCGCGTTTGGTGTGAACCAGTCGGTACAAATACTACTGCGCTATCTGATCGTCGCCTAGACCGCGCACGCAGGACGCTGCGGTGTGCCCGTACCTTTAAGTAAAAAAAAATTGTCTACAATTCTTCAGAGAACTTCTTTCATTTTGGGCGCGGTAAAAAAAACGTAAATTTTAAAAGCCATTCCGCAACAACATAATTAAGATAGCTTAAAAACTAAAACAACCGACTTACGAGTAAATGCCCCGCGAGTCAATTGCAGTAGCAAGTTTGAGACGTTTATCGTTATATCTCCGGAGATACTTATCAGATCTCGATGAAATTACACTGGGACCACCTCGAAAACGTAAAACCGATTACAAAAATTTACATTTGAAAGAATCATTCGAATCGGTTCAGAATTGACGGAGTAATCGCGTAACATACACACAAAAAAGCATACAGACGAATTGAGAACCTCCTCCTTTTTTGTGAAGTCGGTTAAAAATTTTAATTTAATAACGCTTGTTTCATGCAACGTCCATGATAAATCATATTCATTGTTCTGTCCAGTGCTTTAAATTAATTCTCTTTGAAAAAGTCACAATGGCGGACCTAAGCGTGGGAAGGAAAATTAAAAATATTTTCGGCAATTGCACTCATTAACAAAGCAAGTTTGTTGTAGCAGTACATAAAATATTAAGATGTTTATTACTGTTCGAGCATTAAATTCGTTGCAATTCTAATGTTAAACAAATTTACAAGTTTTACAACAACGAAATAAAACTGCCTTCATGTATGCTGTGCTAGTCATTTTCAGTAGCCCGTTTGAGGCGTTTATTATTATATATCCGCAGATACTCGAGAGATCAGAGCTCGATGAGTTTCTAATGGGACGATCTCAGGAGTATACTCTTTCGGAGAATCCGCGAACATAAGTAAAAACATTACAAAGAGAAAACATTACATACTTACACATGAACTGAAAAACTAATGAACTACTATAATATATATATTGTTACGTGCGGGGTGGTATTAAAATGCCAATCCGATGAGATGAACATTTATTTCCACTGATCACTAGGTTAGCACAATGTTCCACAGTAGTTGTCCAAATCGTCTTGCACAATTATCAAAAGTCCGTTAACACACACTGAGGTCGTTAGTTCACAATCACTGATTTCACTGTTCACAGTTCACAACACGAGTTCACTGATAACACTTAAAGATCACTTGGTCGCTATCCGCGCTTAGATAGTTCACTGTCGCTTCCAGAGAAAGACTGCCTGAAGCCGCGGTTTCAACGTCTTATATAAGACGAGAACATTTCTACAGAACTTTCCAGTATTGACTCGAAACAATAGACAAAAGACGTTCAAAACAAAGCAATAGAAATCACAAACAAAAGGGGCGGCTTTCCTTTGAGCATCTGATGTAAACAACTTTACCATACATGCTAATTTGATCTCTAACTACTTATGAATAAGGTTCAATCTTAACTACAAAACTAGGTACATTGACTAGGGTCTGAATTCCCGGAAGGTTACTTTTATGACGGTCGGGTCGGGTGTTTATAGCCCCTAATTAGTCTATTCTTTCCCACGGTATTTTTGTTCGAGAAGCTTGGCGAAACATCGCGACTCGACGACGCGATGTAACAATATATATATAATATATATAACTATGTCACTATAATAATGAGTAGATTATTTGTTTACAAAATATATTGTTAATAATATATTGTGTAGAATTATTTACCACGTATTCCCAGTCACTGCTTCCCACTGCGCCATTAACGAAGCTCTGTTGTTCGGCTATCTGCATTTTTTGACCAAATTGGATTTACTGCTGGAATTTTTCTACTTGTGCCCGTTAGTAGGTATTGTGGTTTTGTTCAGTTGCGCATTTCTGCTTTTTGTATTTTTGCATGTTAAGTTAACAACCGAATTTATTTTATTACCTTTATACTCCGGCTAGGTAGAGCGATGGCTGGCAGCAGTTGTAAACGAATAGCTAAAATGAAAAGATCGAGCTCAGTGGCGTGCCATAAGAGAAGCCTATGTCGAGCAGTAAACGGAAACTGGCTGATAATAACCATGATGATGATTATATTCGTACTTTCTGGACCGCGAAGTACATGTAGTAACTAGGTAATTTACGCTCGAAGATTATTATCAGCCAGTTTCCGTTTACTTGTGTTTACAGTGTTTACATATACAGTCTCCGTTTCATGATTCCACGGATGTTTGTTTGTTTGTGTGTGCAAATCCATGTTGCCATTTTTCTCGAAAACTACTAGTCTGATTTTGATGCAGTTTTCAGTTATGGGATCGGGTGTAATTGGTGCATGTGTTTAGATAGGTGTTACGGTGACAACTCACCAGGGCGCGCTGCAGTAATCATTTGTTGGTGCAAATCGATGTTGCCATTTTTCTTTAAAACGAGTAGTCCGATTTTGATGCAGTTTTCAGTTATGGTTTCGTCTTTGATTAGTGCATTGTTTTTAAATAAGTGTTACGGTGTCAACTCATTAGGGGGCGCTGCAGTAAACCTTTGATTGTGCAAATGCATGTTGCCATTTTTCTTCAAAACTAGTTCGATTTTGTCTTTAAATGGTTTGTAATTAATCAGTGGTGGTTCTTAGATAGATGTTATGACGTTAATTTTCTAAAAGACATTGTCGTGGGTGTTTATTCAAAATTTTATTTTTGTTACTTGTATTTTATGATAATAACTATTAGAAACTCCAATAAAGTAATAATGTGATATTGCTTAGAGCGATTTCAAGTATTTATTATTTGGTTTTTCGTCTATTAACCATGACGTGTTTGAATGCGTCTAGCGTAAAATGACATATTCATTTATTAAGTGTCAAATGCCGCCCTAGTTTTTAGCGTTCCGTAGCCGAATGGCAAAAAACGGGCATCACATACATGAAACTGAAACAAAAAAAAAAATTTTTCTTCAAACCTATACGTGTAGGGTGTCTATGGATAGGTCTTTAAAAATGACATTGAGGTTCCTAAAATCATTTTTCTCAAAGTCAATCATTTGAAAGATAGGCGCGTTTAAAGCGGTAAAATGTGTGTCCCCCCCCCCCTAACTTTTAAAGTATGGGAGTGAAAAATCTAAAAAAAATATATGCTGTAGATCTCAATAAAAACTAACAATGAAAATTGGTTTGAACGAGATACAGTCAGCAGTTTTAGAGATATGGTGACCGCAAAGATAACTTTGTTTTCATACAAGTACTATGAAAAACAAAGTTAATTTTGTAGTTGCGAAAAATCATAGTTATGGAATACTTACCTGTGTTACGGAACCCTACGAGTGCGAGTCCGACTTGCATTTGGCCAGTTTATTTCAGTTGCAAGTTTAATGCGTTTATGTTATTGGTATATTTACGGTAGGAAATAACGTCACAGGTCTTCAATGTTATATTACGCAACAAGTAACAAAATTATCAAAATTTTGAATAAACACCCACAACAATGTCCCTTATAAAATTAACGTCATAACATCTATCTGAGAACCACCAGTGATCAATTACGAACCGTTTAAAGACAAAATTGAACTAGTTTTGGAGAAAAATGGCAACATGGATTTGCAGAAACAAATGTTTACTGCAGCGCCCCCCGGTGATTTGATACCATAAAACCTATTACCTAAAACAAAAAAAGAAGTGGTACTGTAAAACTAATGCAATAATAGTTCTTTATTTTTAACGGACTTCACAAAATAGGAGGAGGCTCTCATTTCGTATATCATCTTTTTTTTTGTATGTTCACAGATTACTCGTAGATGCCTGAACCGATTTAGAAATTTTATGTTTTCTTTCAAAGGGTAATTTTTTCAGATGGTCTCATTAAAATTTTAACGAAATCAGTTTTTAATATATCAACATTTGTATTACGATGCGTTTATATACCTCGATGACATGCTACTGACTACTGGCTACTTTGACTAGCGCCAAGTTTTGAGTCGGTTCTTTTAGTTTTTAAAACGATTTTAAATTATAATTTGTTTATTGACTGTGTATATAAACTATTCGTAATATAATATTCTTATTCATTTTTATAGCAATTTGCTATTGTATAAACAAAACATATCATCCTAGACACAACACATTATTTTAGCATGGTAAACGCTGCTTTACTCATTCATCTCGATATTCGATACAAACCCAAAACTAAAGATCACGTATATGCTTGGCATTCAGAATATTCAGTTTAGGTCGCATTTTATCGTCCCAACGTGACGCGTGGCGAGCGATCGGCATTCTTGGGGCACATTTCCAACATGTCGAAGATTCTACCCCTACGTGCTGATATCTTCAACGGCGTACAATTGATAGATAGGTGTCATAAATAGGACGTGAAGTGAGACCGCGATACGTAGAACAAAGATAGTAAATCTAAGATGTTGAACTGTATGTATGTATGTATGAATGTTGAAATGTTGCACGGGGTATTTTACAGCTTCGTTTCAGAGGACCATTTTTAGGGTTCCGTACCCAAAGGGTAAAACGATACCCTATTACTAAGACTCCGCTGTCCGTCTGTCTGTATGTCTGTCTGTCTGTCTGTCTGTCTGTCTGTCCGTCTGTCACCAGGCTATAGCTCATTAACCGTGATAGTTGAAATTTTCACAGATGGTGTATTTCTGTTGCCGCTAGAACAACAAATACTAAAAACAAAATAAAGTTAAAAATTAAAGGGGGTCCCCAATACAAAGGACGTGTTTTTAAACGCCATCTATCTTATTAGTTTCGGCAAAATGACATAGATGGCGCTAGTAAACGAGCACCGTCTTTCTAGATCGCGACCAAACCAAATATTCTTGGTAAAATATCAATTAATCAAATATATGAGGTTGTAACTCTGTTATGTTTCGTATTGTACGGAACCCTCCCTAAGTGTGCGATAAGAGACGCGATGTTGACTCGCACTTGGCCAGTTTTATTACGTCCAATCTGTAGTGATGCTTATAGTACTTCTAGGAAGGAAAACAAGCTTTATAAAGGCAAGTAAACAGTTTTAACCGCTGGTACTTGGCATTTTTTAACCGACTTCAAAAAAAGGAGGAGGTTTCTCAATTTGACCGTATATATATTTTTTTTTTTTTTATGTTTGTTCGCGGATAACTTCGTCGTTTATGAACCGATTTCGATTATCCTTTTTTTGTTCGAAAGGAGATATCCCAAGTGTGGTACCATGGTAATTTTATCGAGGTATGATAAGTATCTCCAGAGATATTGAGATAAACATCTCAAAATTGGTACTGAAAATGAAAAGCGCGGCATTGAAGTCGGTTGTTTTTTAGTTTTCAAACGATATTATTGCAATTTTATTGTTGTTGATTTCTGCAAGTCAATAAGAACAGAGTTAGGATGATAGTTGACCTTTTATATACTACTATCTAGTTATGTTTTACTCATAATTAGTACTGGGAGTTTACCAAATATTAGCAAAAATTGAGTTTATTATAACAGTTGCTGTGTATTTTCAATATATTTTCCTGAGTATGTTTCCGGGAAGGTAGAGTCTAGTGGTCTTCAAGTCACGAGTGATTAGGCACTTTCTAACCAAATGACCACATTGTTACTCAACATCAGGTGAGATAGTGGTCAAAAGCTGGACCATAATAACGGCTAAAATACTTATTTTTATTTTTGATGGCTAGCGTTTGGTCAAAAATGTGAACACGGTAGATCTAGAATGTGTTGACTCTTAAGAGTACTGCTATATTCTACATCACATCTTCAATAGTCAAATAATTTAGGTAGTAAAGTAAAAATGTTGTAACATTTTTTAACAAAAATAATCTGACCCTATAGTACTGTCAAAATATTCGTGGAAAAGGCGCGATCAGTTTCGAATTCATTAATTTTTTCGAGGTTTTTGTTCAACGTTATATGATCTAAAATTCACGTTCAAAATATTAAGGTAAATAATAATAAAAAAATAATACCCTTAATATTTTGAAACAAACAAAATGAGCAAAATGTTTTCCGCTATCCTAAAATCTTAATGTCTCAACTAACGAACAGATATATGTATAGTAGTAGTAGATATATAGATATGTATATAGTATGTATAATAGTTGATATATAGTATTATTTATTATGTACACCTACAAATATTGCATACAATATATTTGCTTCAAATTTGTCTGTTTTTCTGTACTATGGGATAGGTATTTCTACATAGATATATAGTATTACATAAATGCAGAAATGTAATTCACATTACTACAATTTCTCTAAAAGCCTAGTAGAATAAATATTATAATAATAAATAATAAAATATATTTATTTCTCATCACAAGGTACATGCTAAAAGAGTAAGTAAATGTATTAGGTATACACTAACTATGCTTCAATAGATCCTTCTATAGTAGTATTACTTGTGAGAGCTGGTGCCTGATGTAGGTTTGGTGAGAAACCTGTATTACAGGTCACCAGGCCCCCCCGCCGTAGGTACATAATATATAGGGAAGGTATTGAATGTACCGGATAATGTATGTGGATGACAAATATATAAACTACTAGCTGACCCGGCAAACGTTGTTTTGCCATATAAATAATTTCCTAAAAATGATTAGATTACTAAAATGGCTATTAAAAAATAAGGGTTGATCGTAGAAGGGTGAAAATTGAGGATTGTATGTATTTTTGTATGTTGTATCATAAAAAAATAGAAATTAAAAATTTTGTCTAAAAAATAAATAAAAAAATGTAGGGGTCCTAGGTGGACCCCTAACATTTAGGGGGATGAAAAATAGATGTTGGCCGATTCTCATAGATACCGGATAAGCACAAAAAAATTCATAAAAATCGGTCAAGCCGTTTCGGAGGAGTATGGCAACGAAAACTGTGACACGAGAATTTTATATATTAGATTTACAAACTAAGTAACTAATGTAATATAAAATTACTAATACACGTTTTGACAACATAACACGGAGATGTACAGCTCAAAGTGTGTGGAGAGTGAGTGAACATTTGTGTGTGTATGGATGATTGTGAAGATTGGTGTAGTGTTGTTAGTGAAATTTGTTTGACTGTATGGAGTGGAATGTTTTATGTTTATGTTGATATAGAAGATAGTCATTGAGGTTATTTTAAGAAGTAATTCAGTTTCATGGTAGTTGAGGGATTTTAGGTATTTGACTACTGTTTGCTTGCAGATGTGAGTGTTTAAGAGGTATATATTTAGTTTAGTATTCAGTTTATTATATAAAAATGGACCTAAAAAAGACAAGAAGTTATGAGATAGCAATGTATTAAATGATTTTGTTGTACAGACGGTACCTTTTCTACGTTTATTTTTGTTTAGATTAGGATCATAATGCAATTGGGGGTGTTGTTTTATTATAATTTGAAGAATAAACGACTGTAAGAACATCCCATTTTTAGGGTTCCGTAGCCGAATGGCAAAAAACGGAACCCTTATAGATTCATCATGTCTGTCTGTCTGTCTGTCCGTCTGTATGTCACAGCCATTTTATTCCGAAACTGTTAGGACTACAGAATTGAAATTTGGTAGGTAGATGTATTCTGTGAACCGCTTTCCGATTTTTATACAAAAATAAAAAATATAAAAGTTTAAGGGCATCTCATACATTGAACTGAAACAAAAAAAAAATTTCTTCACACCTATACGTGTGGGGTATCTATGGATAGGTCTTCAAAAATGACATTGAGGTTCCCAGAATCATTTTTTCTCAAAGTCAATCATTTGAAAGATAGGCGCGTCTAAAGTGGTAAAATTTGCTCTCCCCCCCCTCTAACTTTTAAAGTGTGGGAGTTGAGAATCTAAAAAAAATATATACTGTAGATCTCAATCTACAATCAACTAACAACGAAAACTAGTTTGAACGAGATACAGTCAGCAGTTTTAGAGATATGGCGACCGCAAAGATAACTTTGTTTTTCATACAAACACTATAAAAAACAAAGTTAATTGTATAGTTGCGCAAAATCATAGTTATGGAATACTTAACTGTGTTACGGAACCCTACGAGTGCGAGTCCGACTTGCACTTGACCAGTTTTTTGTATAGGTCTGTAGTAGGATAACGAATAATATTATTATAAGAATATTAACAAACCTATGACAAAACCGATCCTTTACCCATACAAAAAATTACACAGCCACCCCACGCCCACGTCACGCCCCTGGTCCACAAACACATCCATAACGGATGACGCGAGATCCAATTTAGATACAGCAAGTTGCAGTTCACAGGTCTTCCTACAGTGGGTAATATTCGCGGTCAAAGTGCGTGGCTTGCGGTCCCCGGGCACAAATCAACCCGCATTGTTGGTGTAACCGGCAATATAACAAGCAGCCTTTGTGCTTCAGTGCACCGGAACGCTATGATATTTTGTTAAAAGTTTGTAAAAATAAATGTTGGCAAACGGATAAATTGATTTTGATTCAGTTTTTTTTTTGTTTGATTGTCCTTAGGTTTGTTTCAAGAACATTTGTTTAGCCGTTTGAAGATTATGAGCATTTTTTTAGTTAATAATGCTATGAGAACAACTTTCAGAGGTCTGATTAATTCGAATATTGGTGTCCTGTAGCTCAATAATATTGCAAATGAGATATCAGGAGTAGAGCACGCGTAGAGATATCGGGTCTCTATCTATCTTCTACCGCATTTATAACGGGGAGTGTTCTGAAGAAGTATTCAATTTAATCCCGGCGTCCCGATTTTACCATAGCACTTCTCGCCATAAACAACACGCTCATCCACACATTATCGAGACTTGGACTTTGCACACGTCTCGATTCAACCGGTCATTTGCCCCGTACACTTGTAAATTGTGGAACGAGCTGCCGTCCGCTGTTTTCCCTCAGAGCTAAAACATGGAGTCCTTCAAAAGGGGCGTTAAAAAATCTTGACAGGTCGGCAACGCATGAGTGACACATCTAGTGTTGCAAGTGTATATAGGCGACGGTGACCACTCTCCATCAGGTGGGCCGTCTGCGAATCTGCAGACATCAAGAGCATCCTGTCTCTAGGTTACTCTTCTGTCAGCTATTTTACCCATGAATGGTATTTTGATAAACCCGTTCGCTTAAGAGATTGATGGATTGACTACTAAAGTGAGAGGTCGCTGGTTCAAATTATAGCAAGGGTGTTCGTCCACAGGTGGTGAAACCATATTATATCGATCTTCCACTTGAATTGATACCAAAAAGTATTTTCACCATCAAAGAGAAAATCTGCCGCCATTACCTTACGGTGTTCCGGCAGCAGACAGCCCTTGATAGTCAGAGTATTTTAAGCCTAGCGTTTTCACCATCTTCAAACACATCATCTCTTACCACTAGGCGAAATAGTGACCAAACGCTAGCCTATAAGATATAAATAAACGTTCTATTAATCTTCATATGCATACCTACATATTTGTATACTTATGCGTAAAGAAAATAATTACCCCTATATTTACGATGTGGATAACCAAAACAAAGGTGCAGAGCTGTTGAAGTACGAACTATAGCATCATACTACCCAATGGTAGATTTATATTAGCAGTGCGGTTAGTGGTGGACCACCTCATAAATCAACTGCTATTGTTTCCAACCGCAAGGTTGCTAGAGGTTGCTTTGCGTAGGCGTTAGCTGGTTACGAGCCATACTATGTGCTTGTAGCTTTACTAACTAAGCCCCGCGGCTTCGCTCGCGTTAAAAGTATACTATGTCCTAAACCACTATACTGGCTGTCTGGAATAAAATAGGGAAGGTGAAATCAAATTATGCAGTTCTATAGCACAATATCCAAAATGTTATGATGCGGTCAAAAATGGAGTTATACTTGTGTGAAATTAAAAGCAGGCACTAATAGCGTTGGACAACTGAATATCTAATAAATAAATAATAAATATATAATAAAACTATCCAAAGAGCGCTAAAAACCATCTTCCATACTGTCTGGCACCGAACATCATGCCGAAACCTGGCGAACCATTGGCGACATTTTTTAATAATTTATAGGTTAGCGCTTGAATAGATTACATCGTCAATTAACATCAGGTGAGGTAATAGTACCTCACCTGATGTTATTTGACGATGTAATCGATGACGTAGTGCGCTTACCTAGAATGCTTCTGTCCGGTGGATGTTTAGATACCCTATAGGCCCCTATACCCCCCTAATATCTCACCTGTTGGTAAGTGGTAATGCGGTCAAGAAAGGTAGAGAATGTTAGTCTTACAATTTCAAGGACAGCTGCCGGCACATTAGATGTTTTGTTGACAGATTTTCCAACTTGAAGATACCGCCATGCACATAGGGGATTCTCCATAAAATTATTCTGTATTATTATGATATTATGATTTACTTATTTTTACTTAAGACACCGTTAATCTTGTTTTCAAAGGTATTTCTCATGATGAGGTCCATATCCGTTTTCTCAAAGGCACGGCCAGGGAAAATGAAATTTCCTGCTTATCTTTTCTCTTCATAACGCTGTTGTTAATATTTTTACCTTATTCCAATAAAAAGGAAAGTTAATTAAGTTCTTGGAATCTATGGTTGAGGAGAAATAAATATAACTAACATGAGACGATTTTATTGCCATACATATTAGACTTATTATTTCATAACTTTCACACCTATTGGATTTTAGTATTTTAAAAATGTATGTAATAAATGTGTGTAATTGTGATATATTACATGTGGATATATATCTTCTTCTTCTAATACTATAAGAATCTTTGTCCTGACATACTGACTGACTGACTGACAGACAACGCACAGCCTAAACCGCTGGTCGTAGAGACTTGAAATTTGGAGGGTATATTTGTCTTAGTACGTAAGAGGTACTAAGAAAGGATTTTTCCAAAATTCACCCCTTGAAGGGATGAAATGGGGGTTCAAAGTTTGTATGGAGAAACAAGATTAGATAGTATTTTTTATTCGAAACTTTACACAAGTGCTTCAGTAAAAAAATAAGTAAATACGTGTTTCAGGATTTTTTATATTCCACCCCTAAGAGTGTGAAATGGGGTAACAAAGTCTGATTCAATATTGTTGCGGATTGCACTGAAATTTCACTGAAATTTGGCATCCAAATAGTTATTACGACGTTAGTTCTCTCTGAGAAAGGATTTTCCAAAATTCACCCTTAAAGGGGATGAAACGGGGGTTCAAAGTTTGTATGGATCACAAGATTAGATAGTATTTTCTATTTGAAACTTCATACAAGTGCTCCAGTAAAAAAATAAGTAAATAAGTATTTCAGTCTTTTTTAATTCCACCCCTAAGAGGGTGAAATGGGGTAACAAAGTGTGAAAATCAATATTGTTTCGGATTGCGCTGAAATTGAGCATGCAGATAGTCATTACGACGTTAGTTATCTCTGAGAAAGGATTTTCCAAAATGCATCCCTCAAGGGGATGAAACGGGGGTTCAAAATTTTTATGGACTAACAAGATTAGATTAATCTTTTCTATTCGAAATTTCACACAAGTACTTAAGTAAATAAATAATAAAAACATGTTTCAGGTATTTTTCGAAATTCCACCCCAAAAAGGGTGAAGTGGGTAACAAAGTCTGAAATCTATATTGTTCCGAATTGCGCTGAAATTTAGCATGCAGATAGTTATTTTGACGTAGGTATCCCCTACGAAAGGATTTTTCAAAATTCACTTTTCAGAGGGATGAAGCGGGGGTTCAAAGTTTGAATAGACATTTTATTCAACATTTCACACAAGTATCTACTTCTGTATATAAGTAAATACGAGTTTCAGACTTTTTCAAAACGCCACCCTAAGAGGGTGAACTGGGGTAACAAAGTCTTAAAATCAATATTGTTTTGGATTGCGCTGAAATTTAGAATGCAGATAGTTATTATGACTTAGGTATCCGCTCAGAAAGGATTTTCAAAACGGATACGGAACGGGATTCAAAGTTTGTATGGTGAAACAAAATGAGAGTTTTATTTGAAACTTTATGCATAAGTACTTTTGTAAATGAATAAGTAAGTATGTGTTTTAGGATTTTTCAAAATGACAACTAATGACAACAATGGTAGGTAACAAAGTATGAAAATTTGGGTTTTATAAATATGAATCCCGATATGCCTTAGTCACGCGATAACATGAAAACGGGTGAATCGATTTGGCTAATTCATATTTGATGTCTTTAATGATAGAATAGTTTTTACAAAAGAAAAGTTTTAAGTAAATAAAAGGAGTTTTTAACGCGGGCGAAGCCGCGGGGCACTTCTAGTATTATATAAGCGCAATTAAGAAAATAACAAAGTTAGTCAATATTTTTCAGTTTTAAAGTTAAAACGCCAGTGCCAATTTATCTCAGTCATTCGCGCTAATAAATCTAATATTTTTGGTTGAAATTCTCGTAAAAGCTTATCAAAAGCAACATGTGGCAACAAACATCACAAAGTACAAGTCACGGGCGTTAAAACGTTAATATGTTTGAGCAATTAAAAATATCATCCAATATCCGTGTGGAAAAGGGGATTAAAAATTCATAAGCTTTTGAATATTTTAGGGCCCGCATGGTTATTATGTTGCGAACTGCGGGTGAGTTCATGACACTTTATACATACGGATTTTTTATTGCTATCAGTATTTTCTACGTGCAAATGTACATAAAGGTTACCACAAAGGCACGCTACCACAGAATAAATAATAGTACAAACGCTACTATGCTCGATGCTCTTTGTTTTTAATCGCTGCCAGCTAGCTTGCGTATGTATATCATCGCTTTATTTAGCTGCAGGGCTAGCATGGCAAGGGGACTATTTATCCCGGGGAATAGATAAAAATCTTTTCCCCGTCTGTCATTTTGTCCACATTCAGAGCATGGGCGCACAGGTGGATATATTTGTCACGGTGGATATGGAGGGAAAAGCCTTGTCCCCTTCATTGTTGCCATACATAGATAATATCGTTTAAAAACTAAAAAAGAACCGACTTCAATGTTCATTTTCAGTACCAATTTTGAGATGTTTATCTCAATATCTCTGGAGGTACTTATCAGACCTCGATAAAATTACCATGGTACCACACTTGGGATATCTCCTTTCGAACAAAAAAAGAATAATCAAAATCGGTGCATAAACGACGAAGTTATCCCCGAAAAAAAAAAAAAAAAAAAAAATACGGTCGAATTGAGAAACCTCCTCCTTTTTTTGAAGTCGGTTAAAAACCTCCTCCTTTTTTTGAATTCGGTTAAAAATAAATTAATATTGTATTATCAGTCATCATTATTTGATTCAAGTCGTCAGTTTTGATGTTTTGTTTTTCTTTTTAGTTTCATTATGACTCCACACAGTTAGTGTATTTAGCCAGTGTTATGCACATTATTATCTCTTCTCTATCTTTATGTATATATGTAATTCTACTGTACGTGTGTTTGTCACTGAACTCTTCCTAAACGGCTGGACCGATTTAGATGAATTTTGGTATGTGTGTTTGAGTTAGTCCGTAGATGGTTTAGATACACAATTGGACCCGATAGGTGGCACTGCGGCCTGCGAGACAAAGTCTGCCGGATCCGCTAATATATATATATAAAATTCTTAAGTCACAGTTTTAGTGTTTATACTCCTCCTAAACGGCTTGACCGATTTTGATGAAATTTTATATGTATATTAAGTAGATATGATAATAGGTTTACAACTAATATTTAAAACCCCTAAGTGTTAAGGGTGGCCCAAACGCGGGCAAAGCCGCGGGACGCATCTAGTATAAATATAAAATTGTTTGTGTTTTCGAAAATGCTCTTAATGTATTTTTTCCTCAAACTTGTGTTCTTCCGCGAGTGATAAGTGTAAAAAAATGATGAAACATGAGAAAAAATCTACTAAATTGCAATATATTTTTCAGTTACGAAAACGTTCACAACGTCGATAAGTTAGTTTGAGAATCGTGAGATTAAGATTGTTTCGATTTATTTGTTAATTTTTAGGCACTGTTCTAACTTACTCTTTGGCACTGCTTTTAAGTCAAGTTCCGTGTCTCGCAATTTATTCGGCATACCTTGCGATCAAAAGAAAAAAGTATTTAAAAGAAATGCATAGATCGAGTCGGAAAAAGTAAGTAAGTATTGTGTATATCTTTTACATGTCCATGTAAGGGTAAAATCCGAAAATATGTAATTTACGTTCCATTTTGTGCGTTTCTAATAACGAGAAAATGTAGATTTAATACGCACGCGACATTTTTAGGCAAATTGCGGTAATAGATAAACATAAACCCACCTCTTATGATAGTAGATAAATTTGTCCTCTTTAAATGTCAAATATCGCAGTTATTCCCTTTCCCTCTGTCGTCCATGCCATACAAGGTGGAAATACTTAAACGTCAAATGATATACGGGGATAAATATTGTCTTTCCACTTAGCCATGCTCTGATATGTAGAGAAAACAATTTTATCTCTTTTCAGAGGAGAAAAACAGGGGACAAAAATTTTATCCCCTCGCCATGCTAGCCCTGCTGGAAGGCGCTCTAGACTACGTTTGCCAAGTTGTGGTCTCCACTGTAAAATACGTCTACCTCTACGACAAATGTGACCAGCCCACTACCACTTCGGCTTGCTAATCCTTTGAGCATAACTTTGGTTCTCTGACGGATGACTTCATTTCGAATTCGATACTTCAGAGAGACTCCGAGCATAGTCCTCGACTCTGACTCTGAGTGACTTTGATGTATAATTACATAACAATAATTTTGAATAATATAAACATTAATGCTTAATTTATATTAATAGCAAAATCAATATTTTTATTGTGATAAATAAAAATAAATAGTATTTACACATAATCTTTGCCCCTGGGATCAGCATTACCAATTTGTATCAAATGACAATATAATTATTTGCCTTGTATCGGGGTGTCCAATGTTTGCGCAATTTGTTTGTTTGAATTATGAATATTTTATTTTAGATTTTAACATAACAACAGTTTGTTGAAATAATATTCTTTATCATTAAGAAAAATCTGCGTGTGTCGTCAGAACAATTATCATAATAGGCTAGCGTTCGATTACTATCTCACCTGTTGGTAAGTGACGATGTGGTCAAGGATGTTAGCATGCTAGACTAAAAATAGAGATTGTTTATTAAGAAATGCTGCCAATACACAATATATTATGTGTGGTAACAAATTTTCCAACTAAAGGATGGGTTGCCAGCCAGGTGGATACTTGACATTCCTGCTACTATGTAAGGGCCTTTGCTAGGTTGATACAAGCTTACTTTAATTCTATTCTACCAGTTTACGAAGTTTTCCTTCAGAGGGTCAATGTAAAATTGATTTGAACCTCTGGAGCAAAGCTTACCATTCTCTCAATGCACTATCGGACACTCGAACTTACACTACGTTTGCCATGGCGCGGTTTTGACTTTACAAACTTGTATCGACGGTTGAGTTTCCGTGTTTGCAATAATAACATGAAATCTATTATCTCGAATTGTAGCAGCATTTGAGGCGACTTAATAAAACTTCTGAAGCATGAAATGGATAGATATAGGTACATAATTTACTGCATTGCTACTTCAGGCGCCTAACAAAGAAAACGCTACACCAACTTTGTCTGTGACGATAAAATTTTATGCGGTGAAATTTTATAGGGCACGCCACAAAATCAATAAAATTGGTTACTTATTAAATAAGGTTATTCTTTAACAAAGTCAGTTTCACAGGTGTATCTGAAGGTTTTCAACCGACTTTAAAAAGGGCGGCGGTTTTTATTCGTAGTATAAAGCCTATTTTTGCCTCACTACTAGGTCCATATATGTATCTCGTGCAGGTATAACCATTTGATTTTGAGGGCTGTTAAGGTATTAAGCAAACGGTTGGCTTCGATTCTCCAGTTTGTGGGTTCAAATCCTTTTAATCGAATTTCTTTAGAAAATATTTGAAAAAATTTCTCATTTAGAACCGGTGATCCAATTAAGGAAAACATTGTAAGGAATCCTCCAAATTAGTAAGCTGCAGGTTACAGATGTTGGATCAAGCTTGTGTCTATTTAGTAACGCCCTTGCATACAATATCTAGTGTCTACTTAAGGTACGGCCACACCGCGGCGTCCTGCGATCTGCAGGCGCGATCTTAATACTTTTCAATCGTTTTCTGATCGCGTTTGGTGTGAACCAGTCGGTACAAATACTACTGCGCTATCTGATCGCCGCCTAGATCGTGCACGCAGGACGCTGCGGTGTGTCCGTACCTTTAGATAGCTACTACCATCTAGTTGGAAAATGTGTCGCCAAACGCCGTCAATTATACCTTTAACCAGACTCGCGGTTAGAGTTGGCTAAGTCATTACAATTATGTCTCGGAGCAAACTTAAAATTTCTATGCAGTAGTCACCTAGTTCTTAAACTATAAACCTATTATGCTAGGGACCTATTCACGGCATTTTCCGGCTACCGTGTCCCCTCGTGCAATAACCATGTACGCTTTACGTAACTCTAATCTAGTTCGGAGGCCGAGACTTCACGCAACGACCCAGTTCGCCGGCTTTCGTGATTTAATTAGAAGCCAGCGAAATTGTGGTTATCAATTTTAATAAAGATCATAGTTTAGCTGATGCAACTATTTCAAGCTCAGGCTTCTATAATGTTAATAAAGGGATTCATGCAGCATCGTCGAAAAATTTAACGTATAGAACTTGGAAAATACTGCTTTGGCAGTTACAGTAGCGATTGGAAACAGTACTTAAATCTTGAAAGTCTCTGAGAAGAAACTGTACGATAGTACATACAAATCACTTGGTCTCTACAGATGATGGCTGTCATTGCAAACGATGAATATCATCATAATATAGAAAAGCAGTTTTATATAAAGGCTTGTTACTCTTTCCGACGCACGCATTAGCAGCTAGAGTTTCAGTATAGAGACGAAAATACCCATTTAGGTAGCCTTGACATACGAGTATACCTACGAGTACATAACAGCCTGCTAATAACGTAACCACAGACCTAGGATTACGCTTTGCTACGTAGTAAACCTCTGTTCTAAGATTCTACTGTACAGCAGTCTAAAACTTTGTCTTGATTTAATGTTATCAAGCATAATATCATTAAAATTCACTCTCTATCATACATTTCACGCGTAAAACGTTACGTGTGTAGAAAATGTAGCACTTCTCCTCTTCTATAAAGAATGACCATCCAACTAAAATGCTACTACGTGGTCTCGCATTTTGTCATATAAGTTTGCTATTACCTGTAAACTTTTTACAGTCAATAAATTTCCATTACGTAAATTTGTTGACTAGTTGTGGTTTTGTGGCGATATTGCTTTGCAACTTTGCTCTCAACCATTAGCTTTATTGGAACACAGGTTTGCTTTTAACACACAATGACGTCGGTGCTAAAAGTGATAAGTACTAATAGTGCTCAGTGGCGTATACTTGGATAGGCCTATGTCCAGCTGTGGACTAGTCTAGTTTAGGCTGAGGGTGATGAGGATGCAGAGTGATTTTACTTACAATCATGTATTTAAAATTACCATACCGACTTCAAAAAGGGAGGTGTATTCTCAATTCATCAGTGTGCTTTTGGGGTCGTTTTCTTAGTCCTGATGAGATCAGTCCTTAGGAGTGATTTGACTGACCTGATGGTAGAATTCAGAGACTGCCGCTAGACGGTTTAAGCCGACGAGATGGACGAACCCTACACGGTAGCTAACGTGCCGTGTTAGGCCTCGATTTGTTATACATAAAAATATATTTAGATAGTAATAATTAAATGTATCAAGATAATTTTACTGACTTATGTTCTTCCGCCATCGTTCCCTTGTTTTGTGCAAAGTGAAAGTGAAAGGGAAAAATTTTATTGGTACAGCATAAAGTAGTACAAATATAAAAAAATAAAATTAGAAATAACCTACGACTTATAAATAAATCTTAGACATAAGTTTTAGTTTATACTAAAACTTATGTCTAAGATTTATTTATTATTAACTAGCTGTTACCCGCGGCTTCGCCCGCGTTATTTGTGTCTTTTAGACCATTGAGGTCTAGATCGATGATCTCTTAGGCCAAATCACCATAGGCCCTCGAAGTCGAACTCAATATCTTCTATTGTTAAAGTCATTAATCATTTTGGTTAGGTAAGTATACGAAATTGTGCTGTTTAAATGTTTGACTCAATACAACACTTCCTAAAACAATTTGTACAAACAAAATAAGGTGAATAGCTGCGCGAGCGTAGCGAGCGATATTATTGGGCGAGTGAAAAATTTTATGGCGTTTTATAACCCTGACAGTTTAATGACCT
Organism: Cabera pusaria; assembly: GCA_954871355.1. Taxonomy (NCBI): domain Eukaryota; kingdom Metazoa; phylum Arthropoda; class Insecta; order Lepidoptera; family Geometridae; genus Cabera; species Cabera pusaria. The sequence goes on from OX940888.1 coordinate 23,336,177, forward strand.
AATCATCAAGTCAATATAGATGACTCTTAGGTCGAACTCGATATCGTCTATTGTTGAAGTCATTAATCATTACTTGGTACTTGGTAAACCTAACGAAGGTTTAGCAGCGAGCGCGAAAATTTTTACGTCATTATATGACCCTGGTAGTTTTTATAACCTACTAAATCAACACCGATGACCCTAGGGTTAAACTTGATATCCACTTATTTTAAGGTAAAAATTCATTATGATTATTGAAGGTAGTACTGTTTCAATTTATAAACTCGTTTTGATACATGTGGCTATTGAAATACAAAAAAAGCTGAATTATAACCTACAAAGTAGACAAAACAAAGGTTTGCGCGAGCGCAGCGAGAGCTATCAATGCGCGAGCGAAGCGAGCGCGACATTTTTTACGTCTTTTTATGACCCTTACAGTTTTTATGATCTTCTAAGTCAACACCGATGACCCTAAGGTTAAACTTGATATCCACTTATTTTAAGGTAAAAATTCATTATGATTATTGAAGGTGGTACTGTTTCAATTAATAAACTCCTTTTGATGCATGTGGCTATTAAAATACAAAAAATGCTGAAATATTACCTGCAAAGTAGATAAAATAAAGGTTTGCGCGAGCGCAGCGAGAGCTATGAATGCGCGAGCGAAGCGAGCGTGAAATTTTTTTAGGTATTTTTATCCCTTACAGTTTTTATGATCTTCTAAATCAACACCGATGACCCTTAGGTTAAACTTGATATCCACTTATTTTAAGGTAAAAATTCATTATGATTATTGAAGGTTTTTTTTTTTTTTTTTATAATTCTTAGTTACCTCTGACCTCCAAGAAAGTCAGAGTCCTTTTTGACTTTTTTAATTTGAGTTCATTTAAGTTTTTTATGTTACGTAACAGGAAATGGGTGGTTTGGATTTACGATTTTATTATCGCGGTCAACACTTGAAGAGTGAGTTTTATTATTTAAAGGTATTTTTATTTAACTTACGTTTTGTTTTTACTCATCCTATATTTTCATATGTTGACATAGTATATCATATAATATATATTCAACATATTTTTCTTTATCTATTTATTACGTTTTATTACTTCCTTTGCTATTTTCGTACAGTATTCTAGTAGTTCTTCTCTATCTTTATTATTTGTCATGATGTTTTTTAAATTATCTTGTGTTATTTTATAATTTAGCTTCTGTTCAAGGTTGTATCTCTGCAGACAAAAAACGGGACAATCTAGAATGATATGACAAACAGATTCACTAACTCCAGGCTCACAAATACACGATGGGTTCTCCTTACACTTGAAGCGATTCAAGTATTCGGAGAACCCACCGTGCCCCGTGAGTACTTGCGTAATGACACCGGTTATTGGGATCTTTCTTACGATACTGTACGCTTGTACAGCATCGGGAAGGAACATCCTTGTGACGGTAGCAGTCTCACCTGCTTGGTACCTTCGATTCCATTCGTCAAGCGTGTCTGTGCGAATCAGTCGCTTGGCGAATGAGATCGGGTACAGGTCGTAGTCTGACTTCCTCTTCGTCTTCAAGGCTGCCTCCTTAGCAAGTTCGTCTGCCCTTTCGTTACCGGCTAAACCTGCGTGGGCTTTTATCCAAAACAGGTATACCAATTTGTTTTGGTCTTTGATAGCTCGCAGGTTTTTGCGGGTTTCGGCAGCTAGGGGGTGAGTTGCAGCATAATTGGCAATCGTTTCGAGCGCGGACCTCGAGTCGCTATATATTCCAAAACTCACCTCTTTGCGTTTGAGGATTTCCTCTGAGGCTTTCCATATGGCCAAAAGTTCCGCCTGGTAGACGGTGCAGTAGGAGGCGAGTTTGAGCTTGATCGTCTTAGTTTCGGCATTGCTGTCCCATATGGACAGCGCTGCTCCAACCTGGCCTTCGATCTTACTACCATCGGTATAAATCCGTACTGCCTGAGTGTTATTCTGCTCTACGTCCTCTCCGTCTACCAGTCTAATGAACTTGAGGCACATATGTTCTGCCGGGTGGGTAAAATCAGCAAATGGCACCCTCTTCTCAACTTCTCTGTCTGCTAATAATGGCTGCGGTACTCCACGCTTGGCCTCATACAGGGCGGCTGCCTCTTGAATACGGAGGTCAAGCGGAAGGATACCAGCCAAAATCAGAGCAGAGTTGAGGGAAACTGTGCGGTAAGCCTTGGTAAGCTTTTGTGCGAAGCCACGCTGGACCAAATTAAGCTGCTTCTTCACCCCAAGTTTTTTAGCTGCCGGTGCCCAGGCGCTTGCCGCGTACAGCATCACCGGCTCGACGGCGGCCATATATATTGCTCGTATTATTTCGGGTTTTATTCCCCAACTGATTCTGGCGGCTCTCGACAGATGCTTGTAGATACCTATCGCTTTTCTACACACGTTGGAGACATGGCTATTAAAGGTCATCTTTGCATCTATCGTGAGCCCCAGAATCTTGATCTCCGTGGACATGCCAATGTCGATCCCGCCCATGTTGAGGAGTGGTGTGTCAAATTTCAGTTTTCTGGTCATCACCATCGCTTTCGTTTTTTGTGGCGCGAATCTTAACTTATTTTTGACACCCCACTCCCTCACATGTTCGAGAGCGGCATTGGCTTGTCTTTGCACGTCCAGAGCAGTGTCACCGTCGAATACCAACACAACGTCATCGGCAAAAGCTTGGCAGTAGTATTTCCGCTCCCCAAGCCCCTTGAGTAGTGGGTCTAGGAGGAGATTCCACAGGATCGGACCACCAATAGATCCTTGGACACAGCCTTTATTGGTGGTCTTGGTAATCTCCTGCCCAGCGTACCTCACATTAACCGTCCTATCGGTGAGGTAACTTTCCACTACTCTGCGGATGTTGATAGGGCACTCTTCCTCAGCCAGTCTGACCTTGATTGCGGGCCACCAAGCGTTGTCAAAGGCTCCCTCTATATCCAGCGACACCATTGTCACTAGCCGCTTTCGGTCTAAGTTTTGACGTACGTGTTTTATCAGGTTATAGAGGGAGTCTTCGGTACTTCTTTGGGGCATAAAGCCATACTGACGAGTACTAAGTTTGGGGACCAGATGCCATTTGATGCGAGTAATAATCATTTTTTCGTAGATCTTGCCGATGACGGGCAGCAGTCCTATTGGCCTGTAAGATTTAGGGTTGGTATAATCGTCTTTCCCGGGTTTCCTTAGAACAACCACTGTGGCTACCTTCCAGATCTTCGGGAAGTATGAGAGGTCTAGGCATTTATTAATTAAGGAAAGAAAAAGTTCGGGATCAGTATAGATTGCTTGACAACATATATCGGCTGTTAGTCCGTCTCCTCCCGGGGCCTTTTTGGGATTGAAACTCTCCACCGCGGTTCTCAGCTCCTCCATTGTAAACGGTGGGTCATGAGCTTCATCATGACCCTTGTCGTTTGCTGTTTTAGCTGTTTGTCTAGTCCGTCGGTGGTTAGTATCATCCTCTGTTTCTCTGTCCTCCGGGTAGAAGGTTTCTGCCAATAATTTTGCTGAATCCCTCCGGTCCAAAACTCTTCCTTCCCTTGATAACAAAATATCCTCGTGCCGTTTCGTAGTTCTATTAATGACTCTGTAGATACCTTCCCACATCCCTTCTCGATCCTGTTTGCCACAAAAATCCATCCAACTTTTTATCCTAGCTGCATCGACCTCCATCTCATACTTTGCTTTGCATTTCAGATACTCAAGGATGACTCTTCGTTTCCTGACCGGCGCTGCACAGCGAATCCTCCGTTTTCTGGTGGTGACCTCTTTCTTTAGGTTGGCGAGTTCCTGCGTGTACCAAGGTAAGGCATGGACTTTATTTATTTTCTTTAATTGTATTGTATTTTTACAGACTTCTGTTATTTTATTTGTGTAGTTTACTATTATTTGTTCCAATTCTATAATATTATTTATTTTATTAATTTTGTCAATATAAATTTGGTTTTCATTAAGCAATTGGGCCAATTTCTCACGAAATTGACTCCAATTTGTTTTCCTTGTATTGTAGAGTCTAGTCGTTGATTGTATGTCCATACCCTTAGCCTTTGATATTCGGATTTTAAAAGTAATCGCATTGTGGTCGGAACTCGTCAAGCCTTCATCAACCCTCCAGTCTTCCACCAGGTCCAGAATCTCCGCCGTACATGCCGTGACGTCCACGAAACTACTGAACGTTTTGTTGCCTCTAACAGTGGCAAACGTCGGGATGTCGCCATCATTGAGTACCTGCATACCCATTTCGTGCAAAGTGCCAGTGAGATCTTCACCCTTTCTATCTATGGTGGCGCTCCCCCACCAGGTACTCTTGGCGTTCGCATCTCCACCAATTATGAGGCTGCGCATTCTAACTTTATTTTTGATGTTCCTCAGCTGTTCCAGGTATTGGTCCAGATCCCGTACGTCGGGCTCGAAGTAGAATGAAACCACAATGATCTCCCAGGCACTAGTCTTGAGCTTTACCACCGCGATGTTGTTTGTGGTAACATCAGCTAATTGAACGGCGTCGATGTCATTGTCAAAAACTGCAACTGCCGCTTTGACAACGCCGTCTCCTTGACTAATGCACTGGAAGATCCTCACCCCTCTGTAGTCCTTCATTCTACCAATAGCCCCGACGTACGGTTCTTGGATTAGAGCAAAAGCCGCCTTTTTCTCGCTCGATTATTGAAGGTTGTACTGTTTCAATTAATTAACTCGTTTTCATGCATGTGGCTATTAAAATACAAAAAATGCTGAAATATAACCTACAAAGTAGACAAAACAAAGGTTTGCGCGAGCGCAGCGAGAGCTATCAATGCGCGAGCGAAGCGAGCTCGAAAATTTTTGCGTCATTTTATGATTTTGACAGTTTTTATGACCTACTAAGTCAACACCGATGACCCTAAGGTTAAACTTGATATCCACTTATTTTAAGGTAAAAATCAATATGATTATTGAAGTCTGTACTGTTCCAATTCATGTCATGTTTTGATGAATGTGGCTATTAAAATACAATAATTGCTGAAATGTTTCCTACAAAGTAGATATAACTAATGCTTGCACGACCGGAGCGAGCGCTATTACTGCGCGAGCGTAGTAAGCGCTATCACTGAAAACGAAACTGAAATCACGAAAAATGTTTACGACCTTTTATGACCCTGACAGTTTTTATAACCTACTAAGTTAACACTGATTACACAAAGGTTAAACTTGATATCCAATTTTTTAAGGTTAAAAATCATTATGATTATTGAAGATTGTACTGTTTTAATTTATGGACTCGTTCTGATGCATGTGGCTATTAAAATACAAAAGTTGCTGAAATATTACCTACAAAGTAAATCAAACAAATTATTGCGCGAGCGCAGCGAGCGCTATCACTGCGCGAGTGAAGTGGGCGCAAAAAATTTTACGTTTTATGACGCTGACAGTTTTTATAACCTACTAAGTCAACACCGATGACCCTAAGGTTAAATGTGGCTGTTAAAACTCGAATGCTTATGAAATACTTCCCACAAAGCAGATAAAACACGTTGGGCAAGCAAAGCCATCGCGTAAATTTTGATGACTTTTAATGACCCTGACAGTTTTATGGCCTAATTAAGGCACTTATTAAGTTTAGTCATAATCTATGAACCTAAGGTCAAACTTTAATGACTATGCAAACTCTTTGTAAAGTTAACAAAAAATATAGGTACCCACACTTAACTGCCGAAAAAAAGTATTCTTTGCCATTTTATGCCCTATTCAATGTGTTTGTACAAAATTTCATCTGAATCGGTCAAGCCGTTTGGCCAAATAGAGGCCACACATTTACAAAATTCCATAATAAAAATATAGACAACCGAAATTTCCACCCAAAAAAAAGTATTCGTTGCCCTTTTATGTCTTTTTGACTGTCTGTGAACAAAATTTCAGCTTAAATGGTTTACCCGACCGAGAGTAGGCCACATATTTACATACTTCAATTTAAAAATTCTGGACACCTGGACTCGACTGCCAGAAAAAAAGTATCCTATGTGATTCTATGCAATATGAACTGTAATATGTATAAAATTTCAGCTGAATCGGTCAAGCTGTTTAGCTGATAAGAGGACACACATTCTCAAAATTCAATAAAAAAAATCTAAACACTGAGACTCGATGAATAAAAAACAGTATCCGATATCCTATTCTGCCCTATGAACTGTCTTTATACAACATTTCAGGCAAATCGGTCAAGCCGTTTATTCGAAAAGAGATCTTATATTTACAAATTTCAATTAAAAAGTTTGTACCCTCTGACTCGATAGCCTGAAAAAAAAGTATTCTATATTCTATTCTGCCTTTTGAACTGTGTTTAAACAACATTTCAGGCAAATCGGTCAAGCTGTTTATTCGAGAAGAGGTCTTATATTTACAAAATTCAATTAAAAATATCTGGACCCCCCGACTCGACAGCCAGAAAAAAATTACCCTTTATCCTATTCTACCCTATGATCTGTCTTTATATAACATTTCAGGCAAATCGGTCAAGGCGTTTATTCGAAAAGAGGTCTTATATTTACAAAATTCAATTTAAAATATTTGGACCCCCTGACTCGATAGCCAAAAAAAAATTATCCTATATCCTATTCTGCCATATGTTCTATCTTTGTACAAAATTTCAGCCAAATCGGTCAAGCCGCTTGACCGTGAAGAAGTCCCAAACAAACAAACAAACAAACAAACAAACAAACAAATAAACAAACTGACTTTCGCATTTATAATATTGGTGTTGATTATTATTATTAATTATTATTATTAAATACTTATGTATTTATTTACGAAACTTAAGAGTAGCTGGGTACAGTTCTGTATTGAAAATGAACTTATAAGTAAGAATCTTAATAGTCTAGGAAGGTGATCCTGGATCCCACACTAGGATAACCGTGTTGTGGAAGCCAGTTTCTTCCTGAGGCACTTACAAACCTATTGCACATACATTAACATATTATTATACTAGCTATTACCCGCGGCTTCGCCCGCGTTATTTGTGTCTTTTAGACCATTGAGGTCTAGATCGATGATCTCTTAGGCCAAATCACCATAGGCCCTCAAAGTCGAACTCAATATCTTCTATTGTTAAAGTCATTAATCATTTTGGTTAGGTAAGTATACGAAATTGTGCTGTTTAAATGTTTGACTCAATACAACAGTTCTTAAAACATTTTTTACAAAGAAAATAAGGTGAATAGCTGCGCGAGCGTAGCGAGCGATATTATTGGGCGAGTGAAATATTTTATGGCGTTTTATAACCCTGACAGTTTAATGACCTAATCATCAAGTCAATATAGATGACTCTTAGGTCGAACTCGATATCGTCTATTGTTGAAGTCATTAATCATTACTTGGTACTTGGTAAACCTAACGAAGGTTTAGCAGCGAGCGCGAAAATTTTTACGTCATTATATGACCCTGGTAGTTTTTATAACCTACTAAATCAACACCGATGACCCTAGGGTTAAACTTGATATCCACTTATTTTAAGGTAAAAATTCATTATGATTATTGAAGGTAGTACTGTTTCAATTTATAAACTCGTTTTGATACATGTGGCTATTGAAATACAAAAAATGCTGAATTATAACCTACAAAGTAGACAAAACAAAGGTTTGCGCGAGCGCAGCGAGAGCTATCAATGCGCGAGCGAAGGGAACGCGAAAATTTTTACGTCATTTTATGACCCTGACAGTTTTTATGACCTACGAAGTTAACACCGATGACCCTAAGGTTAAACTTGACATCCACTTATTTTAAGGTGAAAATCATTTTGATTATTGAAGGTTGTATTGTTTTAATTTATACACTCGTTTTGATGCATGTGGCTATTAAAATACAAAAAATGCTGAAAAATTACTTACAAAGTAGATAAAACAAAGGTTTGCGCGAGCGCAGCGGTCGTTATCAATGCGCGAGCGAAGCGAGCGCGAAAATTTTTTACGTCTTTTTATGACCCTTACAGTTTTTATGATCTTCTAAGTCAACACCGATGACCCTAAGGTTAAACTTGATATCCACTTATTTTAAGGTGAAAATCATTATGATTATTGAAGTCTGTACCGTTTCAATTAATAAACTCCTTTTGATGCATGTAGCTATTAAAATACAAAAAATGCTGAAATATTACCTACAAAGTAGATAAAATAAAGGTTTGCGCTAGCGCAGCGAGAGCTATGAATGCGCGAGCGAAGCGAGCGCGAAAATTTTTACGACCTTTTATGACCTTGACAGTTTTTATGACCTACCAAGTCAACACCGATGACCCTAAGGTTAAACTTGATATCCACTTATTTAAAGGTAAAAATCATTATGATTATTGAAGTCTGTACTGTTCCAATTTATGTCATGTTTTGATGAATTTGGCTATTAAAACACAAAAGTTGCTGAAATGTATCCAACAAAGTACATATAACAAATGCTTGCGAGCGCTATAACAGCGCGAGCGAAGCGAGCGCGAAAAATGATTACGACCTTTTATGACCCTGACAGTGTTAATGACCTTTTAAGTTAACACTGATGAGACAAAGGTTTAACTTGATTTCCACTTATTTTAAGGTAAAAAATCATTATGATTATTGAAGGTTGTAACTGTTCCAATTATAAACTCATTTTGATGCATGTGGCTATTAAAATACAAAAAATGCTGTAATATTACCTACAAAGTAGATAAAACAAAGGTTTGTTCGAACGCAGCGAGTGCTATCAATGCGCGAGCGAAGCAAACGCGAAAATGTTTACGTCATTTTATGACCCTGACAGTTTTTATGACCTACCAAGTCAACACCGATGACCCTAAGGTTAAACTTGATATCCACTTATTTTAAGGTAAAAATTCATTATAATTATTGAAGGTTGTACTGTTTCAATGAATAAACTCCTTTTGATGCATGTGGCTATTAAAATACAAAAAATGCTGAAATATTACCTACAAAGTAGATATAACAAAGGTTTTTGCGAGCGCAGCTAGAGCTATGAGTGCGCGAGCGTAGCGAGCGCGAAAATTTTTACGTCATTTTATGACCCTGACAGTTTTTATGACCTCCTCAGTCTAGACCGATGAATCTAAGGTTTAACTTGATATCCTTTTATTTTTAGGTAAAAATCATTATGATTATTGAAGTCTGTACTGTTCCAATTTATGTGATGTTTTGATGAATGTGACTATTAAAATACAAAAGTTGCTGAAATGTATCCAACAAAATACATATAACAAATACTTGCGAGTGACATCACTGCGCGAACGTAGCGAGCGCAAAAATTTTTACGACCTTTTATTACCCTGACAGTGTTTATGACCTTCTAAGTCAACACCGATGACCCTAAGGTTAAACTTGAAATCCACTTATTTTATGGTAAAAATTCATTATGATTATTGAAGGTTGTACTGTTTCAATTAATAAACTCCTTTTGATGCATGTGGCTATTAAAATACATAAAATACTGAAATATTACCTGCAAAGTAGATAAAATAAAGGTTTGCGCGAACGCAGCGAGAGCTATAAATGCGCGAGCGAAGCGAGCGCGAAAATTTTTTACGTCATTTTATGACCCTGACAGTTTTTATGACCTCCTAAGTCTAGACCGATGAATCTAAGGTTAAACTTGATATCCACTTATTTTAAGGTAAAAATCATTATGATTATTGAAGTCTGTACTGTTCCAATTTATGTGATGTTTTGATGAATGTGACTATTAAAATACAAAAGTTGCTGAAATGTATCCAACAAAATACATATAAGAAATACTTGCGAGTGCCATCACTGCGCGAGCGTAGCGAGCGCGAAAAATTTTTACGACCTTTTATTACCCTGACAGTGTTTATGACCTTCAAAGTCAACACCGATGACCCTAAGGTTAAACTTGAAATCCACTTATATTAAGGTAAAAATTCATTATGATTATTGAAGGTTGTACTTTTTCAATTAATAAACTCCTTTTGATGCATGTGGCTATTAAAATACAAAAAATGCTGAAATATTACCTGCAAAGTAGATAAAAGAAAGGTTTGCGCGAGCGCAGCGAGAGCTATGAATGCGCGAGCGAAGCGAGCGAAAAAATTTTTACGACCTTTTATGACCCTGACAGTTTTTATAACCTACTAAGTTAACACTGATTACACAAAGGTTAAACTTGATATCCAATTATTTAAGGTTAAAAATCATTATGATTATTGAAGATTGTACTGTTTTAATTTATGGACTCGTTCTGATGCATGTGGCTATTAAAATACAAAAGTTGCTGAAATATTACCTACAAAGTAAATCAAACAAATTATTGCGCGAGCGCAGCGAGCGCTATCACTGCGCGAGTGAAGTGGGCGCAAAAAATTTTACGTTTTATGACGCTAACAGTTTTTATAACCTACTTAGTCAACACCGATGACCCTAAGGTTAAATGTGGCTGTTAAAACTCGAATGCTTATGAAATACTTCCCACAAAGCAGATAAAACACGTTGGGCAAGCAAAGCCATCGCGTAAATTTTGATGACTTTTAATGACCCTGACAGTTTTATGGCCTAATTAAGGCACTTATTAAGTTTAGTCATAATCTATGAACCTAAGGTCAAACTTTTATGATTATGCAAACTCTATGTAAAGTTAACAAAAAATATAGGTACCCACACTTAACTGCCGAAAAAAAGTATTCTTTGCCCTTTTATGCCCTATTCAATGTGTTTGTACAAAATTTCATCTGAATCGGTCAAGCCGTTTGGCCATATAGAGGCCACACATTTACAAAATTCCGTAATAAAAATATAGACAACCGAAATTTCCACCCAAAAAAAAGTATTCGTTGCCCTTCTATGTCTTTTTGACTGTCTGTGTACAAAATTTCAGCTTAAATGGTTAACCCGACCGAGAGTAGGCCACACATTTACATACTTCAATTTAAAAATTCTGGACACCTGGACTCGACTGCCAGAAAAAAGTATCCTATGTGATTCTATGCAATATGAACTGTAATATGTATAAAATTTCAGCTGAATCGGTCAAGCTGTTTAGCTGATAAGAGGACACACATTCACAAAATTCAATAAAAAAAATCTAAACAATCAGACTCGATGGACAAAAAACAGTATCCGATATCCTATTCTGCCCTATGAACTGTCTTTATACAACATTTCAGGCAAATCGGTCAAGCCGTTTATTCGAGAAGAGGTCTTAAATTTACAAAATTTAATCAAAAATATCTGGACTCGAAAGCCAGAAAAAAATTATCCTATATCCTATTCTGCCCTATGAACTGTCTCTATACAACATTTCAGGCAAATCGGTCAAGCCGTTTATTCGAAAAGAGATCTTATATTTACAAAATTCAATTTAAAATATTTGGACCCCCTGACTCGATAGCCAAAAAAAAAATATCCTATATCCTATTCTGCCATATGTTCTATCTTTGTACAAAATTTCAGCCAAATCGGTCAAGCCGTTTGACCGTGAAGAAGTCCCAAACAAACAAACAAACAAACAAACAAACAAATAAACAAACTGACTTTCGCATTTATAATATTGGTGTTGATGAAAAAAAAAACAGTTGCACGAATATAAATTAGGCTAATTAGGAGTTACAACTACAGTTAATGCGATTAAACCACAAAAGTCAAATAAATATCCCAAGTTTTAATTAGAAAATCCTAATCCTAACTAATATTATAAATGCTGTCAAAAAAAAGTTACTGTCTGTCTGTGTCACTTTCACGCCAAAACCACTATACCGATTTAAATAAAATTTGGTACACAGATAGTCTAGAGCCTGAGAACACGGACATAGGCTACTTTTTAATGCGAAAAGAGGGTTGTAAGGGGTTAAAAGGGGGGATGAAAAGTTGTATGGAAGTATCGTCATTTTTAAAGCTAGAAGCTTGAAACTTATTTTTAGGCTGTTGATTCAATATAAATAAATATGACATTCAATGTTTGTAAAAGTTTTACCCTCAAAGGTGTAAAATAACAATAGGGAATTGGGGATGAATGTTTGTACGGAAATATGTAAGGTTTATGTGAATGTTCTACTAAATGGATTTAAATGAAATTTGGTACACAGATAGTCTAGAGCCTGAGAAAGGACATAAGTAGGCTACTTTTTAATGCAAAAAGAGGGTTGTAAGGGGTTAAAAGGAGGGATGAAAAGTTGTATGGAAGTATCGTTATTCGCTCATATATATATAGCGCTCGATTTGGTGTAGGGGTGATTCAAAGAGAATGTATGTGAGAATATATGTAAAGAAGGATTAGGGATTGCAATCCCAGAGCTCATTCAATCTCGCGGGATTGTTATGCGGGATTACTCAATCCCGCGCGTATCCCGCGGGATCCCGTATCTTTGAAATTATGTTATAAAAAACATTATTAACAACAAAAAAAACACTTTAAATCATACATAATGTTTCACGCAACATTACGACATTATATTTCTATAGATTTAGATTTATTCATTTCATTTTTACACCATTAAAATTGATTATTTTCATCGATAACCATATCCATTATATGAACAAAAAGCACTTATGTCATAATGTTTCAGGGTGAGGACCTAAACACTCGGGTAGCGCGCAGACAAACCAGTACCGATCCGTATAAGTAAAATATTCCAATGTGATCGTATGCGCTCGACACATAAATCGCATCACTGTGTGTCTGTGTTTCAATTTATTTTTGTGTTTAATCAAAGTATTGTTAAATATATTTTTACTTAGGTAAGCGAATTGGGCAACTGTAATGCTTATCTTCAGTTAATTAAAAAAAAAAAACAAAAAAAATATATAAAAACAGATGGCAGAAAATTATGAAACCTTTGTATATTTTACCAGTACGGATTGGTACCGGTTGTCTGCACTGGGAACCTGCCGTTTATGTCTCCACCCTCACGCAACATTATGACATCATACTGTAATTTACGACATAATCTGCTTTTAAAATAGCACAGAAAGAAGAAGAAAAACGTGCGCAGCGTAGTGGTATTTATGAACAACTGACAAGAGTCAGGACAGCCCGCCAAAGACGCCAAACATCCGCTAGTCGCTGACGCGGCGCGCTGTGCAGAAGGGCAACGTCGTGCTACTCGCGATTTAAGAGAAAGTTTTAGCGCCATTTTTTTCATTTGCAGGATCCGCGGATCCGCGCTTTGAGGGGTTTGAGGTGCGGGATCCAGCAGAATAGTAAAAGCTTGAAATCCCGCAAAACGGGATCACGCAATCCCGCGGGATCCCGTTTTGCGGGATTTCAATCCCTAAGAAGGATATTCCTGGTAGTAGAAAATCTTGCTTTGCTATGACAATATGTGGAGTCATAAAGATTTTACAGGATGTGATATGAAGTTCTACGAATAAAGGTACGGACACACCGCAGCATCCTGCTTGCGCGACCTAGGTGGCGATCAGATAGCGCAGTAGTATTTGTACTGAGTGGTTCACACCAAAGGCGATTAGATAACAATTGAAAACTACTAAGATCGCGCTTGCAGATCGCAGGACGCCGCGTTGTGGCCGTACCTTAAGTGTCACCAAACGGCCGCATAAATTGTCGGTCAAATGACCAACGCGGGTCTTCTGTCCATCGTGCGCATGTAGTAATACGAAATTTTTACCAACGCATTTAAGAAACGCGTCCTTAAACAACATTATTCATTTTTATATACATGCCTTGCTTTTTCTATATTAATAAAGAATACTTTATGATCAATGTTCCAATTAAACACTACTTAGTTTTGGCATTCATAAAATTATAAATAATATCAGAAAAACATAACGCATGCTTTAACTTCCACTTGCTTGCATCATTCTCGTGATTAAAATGTTCCTGAAAATTCAGTTAAAAATAACTGGAGTTTAGAATATGTACCAGTTCCGTGGAACGTATGAGAAACTTTGGCCGTATCTCAGAGAGCACTAGTATAAGCTATTATATGTGTGTGGGAAACGTTGAGAGAGACAGCGTTTATACAAATGTAATATTTATTCCTGCCAAAATAATTAAAGCATTTAGAGTGCATATTAAACTGAACACCTAGATACATTCATATTTTAGGGTTCCGAACCCAAAGGGTACCAACGGAACCCTATTACTGAGACTCTGCTGTCCGTCTGTCTGTCTGTCTGTCTGTCTGTCTGTCTGTCTGTCTGTCCGTCTGTCACCAGGCTGTATCTCATGAACCGTGATAGTTAGACGGTTGAAATTTTCACATATGATGTATTTCTGTTGCCGCTATAACAAATACTAAGAACAGAACAAAGTTAAAAATTAAAGAAAAGTTTAAAATAAAGTTTTTTACGATAGCGCCGCGCCATCTAGCTAGCATCAAAGATGGCGCTATCGTCTTTACCTTAATCTGAATCTCGGAAGTGGCTCCAACGATTAAATAAAATTTAGTATACAGGGGATTTCGGGGGCGATAAATCGATCTAGCTAGGAGTCATTTTCAGAAAATGTTTTTTTATTCGTGTTTTCAATAATCAACTTTATTGATAATCAACTTAAAATATGACTCTTCCCGACATCTATTGGCGAGTAGAAGTAGCTTTACTGTGTCGGTAAAGCAGTTAGTTGCTCTCAATTAAAAAAATACTATTATTATTCGTCAATAGATGTCGGGAAGAGTCATATTTGTCTGTTTAAGTGGTAAAAAATACCGAGCAAAGCTCGGTCAACCAGATATTTAATAATATTAATTATTACAATTACTATTACTATTACTACTATATAATACTATTCTACCTTTGTGTTAACGTTTACTTAGTTGGTGTTAGAAGTTCGTTAGATATTCTTAAGATGGCGTTCGGAACCCTCCGTGTGCGGGACAAAAGTCAGACTCGCACTTGGCCAGTTTTATTTGGACACATAAACTTGCGGACAAATTGATGATTGAAGCATCAGGCATACGAAATCCCTGTGGATACAGCATTATATTTTTGTGATGGATTAAGTACTCATAGTAAAATGTCACCCAATTTTAAACTGTAGCTTATTTTACCACTGCGCATGCCTATATTAACTTCGATTTTCGGTCAAACATCAATCTTAGCACATATTCACTGAATCTAAAGTTGTATCGTCCACATTAAATTTCAAAGTTGGTGACCTCCATCCTACTCACGCTATTTCCTTCTACTTAGTTCACAACAATATTTTGAACATGGCGCATTGCATCTGCCTGCGCTCATCTAACTTATTACATGGCTTGGCTAGTGGTAGCTGTAAATTATGTCAATAAAGATTTTATGACATTGACCTAAAGCCTTAGTTGTAAAAGCGATTGGTGGCTCCTAATGTACAGATTTATGTTCTTTTTATACTAATAAGCACAGGCAGTTATGGTCCATCAAATGTAATGAGGGCACGGTTTCGGAGCAAAGCCCTTTGTATAGCAAAATGTTCTGTGAATGAACAACAAAAATTATAATGATAATTAACGAAAAAATATTTTAACACAGATTTTAACGCTTACCCTCGGGCGAGATAGTATTCAAACAAAAAAAAGATAATATAGGATAAAAAAGGCAAGAGGGTACTTCACGTTTAGAGGTACGTGAAAGACTTTTGCTATATAAAGCACAGATCCAACCACACGTGGAGTATTTCTCACCTCCATTATTGAACCTTTGAGCATGCGTAGAGATATCGGATCTCTATGTATCTTCTACTGCATTTATAAAAGAGAGTGTTCTGAAGAACTATTCAATTGAATCCTGGCGTTCCAATTTTACCATCGCGCCTCTCTCCACAGACAAGACGCTCATCCAAATAATATGTGAATGAGCGCGAGCGAAGAACGATAGAAAGACCCGATATCTCTACGCATGCTAAATATACTCGTAGCAAAAGTCTTTCACGGTACGTGCACGTAATTATTGAAACCTGGACTTCAAACACATCTCGATTCAAGCGCTCATTTCTCCCGTAGTCCTGTAAAATCTGGAACGAGCTGCCGACTGCTGTTATCCCGCAGATCTACAACATGACGTAGTGTTTAAAATTTTTTGCCAGTTTGGCAACGCATGAGTGACACCCCCTAGTGTTGCAAGCTACGATGATGTTTGTGATACATCGTCCTAGGCTGCACGTGTACATGGGCGATGATGACCGCTTCCTATGACCGGCATTCTGTGGACCGTTTGCTTGTATCCTACTTATATCATCAAAAAAAAAAAATGAAAGCTGCAAAACTGTACAATTAACGATACACTCTGAACTAAATTAAGTAGCAAGCTTATACAATATCCGGAGCAACTTCCAATATGAGGCTATGTGTACACTAGTTTTATAGCTGAGCTGAGCAAAAAAATAAGTTAAGACATATATATATATATATATTTTAATTTGGTATCCAGGTTTGGTTTCAAATTTGGTTCCAAATTTGGTTTAAATTTAGTGTCCAGTGAACCTATAAATATTGTGAGACTCGACCTCTAAATTTCATTAAGATATAAAAGATGCGCAAAATTCTGTCAATTCAAATTTTTGCGAACCACAGTTTCTGTTGGCAGTTGTTTTGTCTGGGGCCTTATTCAGTATAACCATTTTAACGTCTTAACGCGCCGTATTACGTTATCTCCGATTATTCTCTATAGTCGGATCCACACCGGACGATCCAAAATGGATCAGCAATCCCGTGATCCGCGATCCAAGATCGTGATGCGTGGAGCGTGGATTGTTCTAGGTCGATCCAACAGCAATCTTTAGCGGTCCTGACTGGCTGCTTCCACGCGCTCCTGCCGATCCATACTGAATCAGTTGAATTTTGTCTTGCCAATTTCAAATTCGGTAACACGGTCTTGCTATGTGCCCGTTTCGAGCTGTCAAAATATCGTGACATAATAAGGTCGTGTAACGCGCGCGTTTTGAAAAATTTGAGGTATTATTACAAGTAAACAGTTTGTTTTATATTTTGAGCAAGACTTGCAAATTCAATTAATAAGGTAAATAATTATACCTAGTGTGTTACTAATTTGCTTGTGGTGACAGTAAAAATTGTAGTTGCATTGTTGGTAGATATAGGCACTTTGTTAAATAAATAGCTACTACTTATCCAACTAATAAAAATACGACGTATTTGTTTAGTAGTATTAATAGCTAGCGTTTGATAACTATCTCGCCTGTTAGTAAGTAATGATGTGGTCAATTAAAGTAAAACGCTAGGTTTCGCAAGTAAATTGGCTTTCATGGGCACCTGGCAGAACACACTTGTGTTTGGCAAAAGAAATAAACGCAGAAGTCATCGCTTACCATCAAACGAAGGGCTCTTTGCCAGTTGGTTGTCATTAAATTACACAGCGCTCAACGCTACTTTTACAGTTTCAAAACCTAAATTTGCCATGAAAAGTAAGCCACTTACTAAAAATCTAGTGTGAACACAACTTAAGTTCTCCGAAAGATATTAATATCTGGACTCGGACGATGGGAGCAATTAAAACTTGAGACAGAAATGTGAGCGGAAGTTGCCATTCTGCCGTTTAATTTCATTTTTGAGTTAGATTCGAAATATTGCGCGCTCTTACTTATAGACGTGCCGGTTCCGGCTTCATTGTTTGACTGCACAAGTTAAATAAAGTTCT
Source organism: Cabera pusaria (assembly GCA_954871355.1). Taxonomy (NCBI): domain Eukaryota; kingdom Metazoa; phylum Arthropoda; class Insecta; order Lepidoptera; family Geometridae; genus Cabera; species Cabera pusaria. The sequence goes on from OX940888.1 coordinate 23,353,719, forward strand.
CGTTTTGGAATACGAGAAAATTATATGAAAGACAAGAAATCTTTGAAGAATTGTTAATAATATACATACTTTATTTTTAGGGTTCCGTACCTCAAAAGGTAAAAAAGGACCCTTATAAGATCACTTTCTTGTCCGTCTGTCTGTCTGTCTGTCCGTCTGTCTGTCCGTCTGTCTGTTCGTGTGTCACCACTGATTTTCTCAGGAACGGGTGGAATTACTGTAGCAAGTTGAAATTTATACCTGATACCTTAGTATCACTTCAAAGAAACATAATAAGGGACTATAGACCTTAGTCTATAGTCCCTTATTATGTTTCTTTGAAGTGTCTCACACTTTATATTTTTGTAAATTATTAAACACAATCCAAAATTTCATCGTACCGACGGGACTCGAACCCGCACCCCCCGGAATACACGTCCAGGTGCTCTGCCAATTAAGCCACGGTTCGATACATCGATACGAAGAAATTAGTGGATTGCATTTGTTAACCCAATTATGCATTGGTGGCGCCATCTATGACTACTTATTACGTAAGTTAATCATTCGGAAGAAATCATTACAGTTTTCAAATCCGACGAGAGATGTTGCACTGCGTAAATCAAATATTATGTTTCTTTGAAGTGTCTCACACTTTATATTTTTGTAAATTATTAAACACAATCCAAAATTTCATCGTACCGACGGGACTCGAACCCGCACCCCCCGGATTACACGTCCAGGTGCTCTGCCAATTAAGCCACGGTTCGATACATCGATACGACGAAATTAGTGGATTGCATTTGTTAACCCAATTCTGCATTGGTGGCGCCATCTATGACTACTTATTACGTAAGTTAATCATTCGAAAGAAATCATAGTCATAGTCCCTATTGGGTGTATAAAAATCAAGGTCTTGAGTCAACACAATAAAAAGATATGGGCAAATTTAGATTTTCGTGACATACAGTACAGCGACTTGTTAGTACCTTAATTTTCAACTTTTGTTTATTTTTCGGAACTTTTCCTTTACTTGTGCTCTAAGACCTTGCTTATAATCAAAATTGACCATTTTAGGTAAACCGGAAGTACCCTATAGGTTTTGGGTCGAAAACCTACAGGGTACCCGTTGACTTAGAATCATGAAATATGACAAGAAGCAAGGTCTTACAGCACAAATTAAGGAAACATTCCAAAAATATAAAAAGTTATATATTTAAGGGTGTCCCCATACATACATAGTATGCGCCAATAAGGTAGACCTCTGAGTTATATGAGCGCTGATACAATTTAGAGGTCTAGCTTAATTTGTTAGTACAGAAGCCTCGGTGCACATCAGACAGAACATACAGGTGAAGCTAATAAAAAGGAACCCTTATGCTAGGATCAGTTCTGTCCGTCTCTCCGTCTGTCCGTCTGCCCGTCTGTCTGTCTGTCCGTCTGTCCGTCTGTCCGTCTGTCCGTCTGTTCGTCTGTCCGCCTGTCCGTCTGTCCGCCTGTCCGTCTGTCCGTCTGTCCGTCTGTCCGTCTGTCCGTCTGTCCGTCTGTCCGTCTGTCCGTCTGTCCGTCTGTCCGTCTGTCCGTCTGTCCGTCTGTCCGTCTGTCCGTCTGTCCGTCTGTCCGTCTGTCCGTCTGTCCGTCTGTCCGTCTGTCCGTCTGTCCGTCTGTCCGTCTGTCCGTCTGTCCGTCTGTCCGTCTGTCCGTCTGTCCGTCTGTCCGTCTGCCCGTCTGTCCGTCTGTCCGTCTGTCCGTCTGTCCGTCTGTCCGTCTGTCCGTCTGTCCGTCTGTCCGTCTGTCCGTCTGTCCGTCTGTCCGTCTGTCCGTCTGTCCGTCTGTCCGTCTGTCCGTCTGTCCGTCTGTCCGTCTGTCCGTCTGTCCGTCTGTCCGTCTGTCCGTCTGTCCGTCTGTCCGTCTGTGCGTCTGTCCGTCTGTCCGTCTGTCCGTCTGTCCGTCTGTCCGTCTGTCCGTCTGTCCGTCTGTCCGTCTGTCCGTCTGTCCGTCTGTCCGTCTGTCCGTCTGTCCGTCTGTCCGTCTGTCCGTCTGTCCGTCTGTCCGTCTGTCCGTCTGTCCGTCTGTCCGTCTGTCCGTCTGTCCGTCTGTCCGTCTGTCCGTCTGTCCGTCTGTCCGTCTGTCCGTCTGTCCGTCTGTCCGTCTGTCCGTCTGTCCGTCTGTCCGTCTGTCCGTCTGTCCGTCTGTCCGTCTGTCCGTCTGTCCGTCTGTCCGTCTGTCCGTCTGTCCGTCTGTCCGTCTGTCCGTCTGTCCGTCTGTCCGTCTGTCCGTCTGTCCGTCTGTCCGTCTGTCCGTCTGTCCGTCTGTCCGTCTGTCCGTCTGTCCGTCTGTCCCTCTGTCCGTCTGTCCGTCTGTCCGTCTGTCCGTCTGTCCGTCTGTCCGTCTGTCCGTCCGTAATTAAAAATGTACATGTCTAATTATATTTTTATTAGCTTTTTATTAGCTTCACCTGAATGTTTGTATGTTTGTAACCGACTTCTTTGGGCGCAATTTTGACCCACTTTAAACGGCCCGATTTCGTTCAAACTTTGTAGATTTATCGAGGACCGATGACAATACACTAATTTGATAAAAAAATATTATTATATAGAAAATAAATAATAGTTAAATAAATAAAATCACGCTTTTTATAGAAAACCGAACTCAAAAATAGAAAATAAATTTTAATAAATTTAAATTAAGAATAGTGTTAAGAATTTCAATAAATATAAATTTATAATAAGTATATAATAATATAAATAAATAATAAAAATATAAATAATAATAAATAAAATAAATAATAATATATAATAATAATAGTATATAATAAGTTTGAATAAAATAAAATATTTAAAAAAAAGCGTGGGGTTCTTTTAAGATATTATCAAAATGATAATTACTCTACTCATATCTGTCAATTAAATATTTATAACTATTGACACCATGCACCTCACGCTTTTTTTTAAATATATTTCTTTATTTAAATTAATTAAAATTTATTTTCTATTTTTTAGTTCGGTTTTATATAAAAAGCGTGTTTTTTAGTATTATTTTTAACTATTATTTATTTCTTTTATCAATAGGTTTTAACATCTCGATAAAGAATAAATTATAATAAAAAAATATTTTTAAAAACAAGCTAACTAACAAGCACTACCCGTTTTTCAGGCTAGGTAATTACTATACCTCAGTGCCTCAAGCTTTTAAAAATATAGGTAAGTACCTACAAGCGAAATACTTACTAGAATTTATTTTTAACATATTAGTTCATTGTCCCAGATAAAAGCTTGTTTTTAAAAATATTTTTTTTAATCATTTATTTTTAACTTTTTAGTAGGTAGGTATAGGTACGTCGGTACCTATAACTACCTACTACATAAGTATTTAAGAGAAGGCATGGTGTGTAAAAATATTCCACGGATATTTGATGTGATTATGGGTAAAGTGCTCTTCAAGGAAAATCAATCGACTCGGTGGGGCTATGTTGCTTTATTACAGAAATGCCATGGCCACCTTACAGCTTCATCATCAGATCCTGGATATCATTTAAGTGTAAAGTGCTCCTCAAGACGAATCATTTGAGCCCAAATTCACTGGGTTTACGTTATTTTATCACAGAGATGCCGTGGCCACCTTCCAGCTTCATCATCAGACCCTGGATATCATCTAAGCGTAAATTTCTTCTCAAGACAAATCAATCGAGCCCAAATTCGGTGGGGTCATGTTGTTTTATCATAGAGATGCCGTGGCCACCTTCCGTCTCCATCATCAGACCAGCTCCATGGTACCATATCATTGTATTGTCACCGAAGATACATAAGTACACCAAATTTGAGTCTAATCGGACATCGCGAAGTGGGTCAAATTTAGCTTCCAAGATTCCACCCGAACATACATAGTGACATACATACATACATACATACATACATTGGAAGTAAAATAAAAGCTTGTAAAAATACCGTTCATCGTACAATCGTTTTCGGTTGTCCTCATTTAAAACAGGAAGTTTTATTTGGATACCTATCTAATTAATTTTAACGCTATGAAAATAATATTTTAGAGTTTTGATGTAAGCTCTATCAACTGTAACATTCTAGCTGACTTACACCTTTAAATTAAAGATCATTTTGTGACTGAATTAAGGCTTTCTGAACGGAGTTCTAAATGAACTTAGATTCAAAAATTTGAACCAGCGACCTCTCGCTTTGAAGTCAAGCCATTTATCCTTTACGCCAACTGTACTTTCATATTTAAACGTTTTTTTTTTAAATCATAAACGCGTAACCTACAGCCGCGTAGACGGCTATTCGCCATTCGTCAATCGGTACGTGATTGAGATTGAACGTTTCAATTTAATGTGTGAATAATGGCTTTAATTGACGCGTCAATTGCTCGCCCACATTTGCTTTTCTTTCTTCAATTGCACAACTAGACGTTCAATGGTCACGCCATTCGCGATTGTCAATCGCCTTCAATCACGTAGTTGCAAATGACAATGGCTTCAATTGCCTACAATTGCCTCTGTAGACGATCATTTGGTCATGATTTGGTCCACCATTGACGTAAAAATTTACAATTTTGAATTACTGTCTTCGGGGCACTGACATTGACAGAGCCGAAACCAACATCAAGAGGCCATTAACACTGTTACAAGTATTAACTATAATCTGTGGATGGAGAGGTATGGAAAACTATAAAAAGGTCGTATAGAGTATACCATAATGACTATTGATTTCAGCTGATTGATGTCGGATTACTGATCTATGGGATCAGGTACAGCCCCCGCTAATTCCTTATTACAAAATATATAAGCGGGTAGTGACTTGATATCCACCAAATGACCCCTCATAAAGGCAGACCGGTATATCGGGCCGAGGAGCAACAATGGCGTGGATGGCTTAGGGTGCCGAGGGGTGTGCTGCACTTTCACTTGACGCTACTTCTTGCGGCTTTATACCTTTCATACTTCTACCTTGGAGCGTCTTAGCTCTCGCGATCCCCATCCCAGGTGTCTTATTCAGTATGACCATTTCAAAGTCTTACCGTGCCGTGTTACGTTATCTCCGTGTTATGGTATTCTCTATGCCAATTAAAACGCGGTAGGGTAAGGTTTTGAGCGCGTTTTGTGCTGTCAAAATATCGTGACATATGAGGACGTGTAACGCGCGCGGTTTGTATAATTTACCAATCGTGTGGCATATAGAATACAATTTTTCAATTACGTAACGTGGCGCGTTAAGGAACGCGTTATCTCATTGGTCATACTGAATAAGGCCCCTGGTCGGTGGGTTAGTATTATTATTAGTCCTACTCCTACAAATATTATAAATGCAAAATGTTACGTAAAGAGATCTAATTTTATGATGTTTGATGACGAAACAAGTACATCTGCACAACATAAACAGCACGGCAAGTTAAGTAAAAGCTTGTAAAATACATCTAGGTCAAGGCACGCGTGGATAAGAAAAAAGGTCCTTTTTTCAACCGCAAATTTGATTCTACCATAAAAGTCATAGCAATATTTTCGCATTTCACCATTTAATCACATTCATCTTTTAATTCGTTCTTGATCTATTCATCAGATAAAAAGGTAAACTTTTTCCCAAGTCCATCGAAATAAGCGCTCTTTATGTGGTGTTCCAGATTTTATGAGGAAAGATTTTGAACGCTAGCGTACCATTTTAAAAGTTTCAAAGAATTTAAATGCACGTGAAAAGTGAAGTCCGTGTTCATTAAACGTGGAATCTGTTTTGATGAATTTAAAAATATTATTCATATATGTAGTACCTTCCATTATCTGTGTTAGTTTGTAAGCTTGAATGGTCGGATTGGGCGACAGTAATAATTACCGTTCATAGTAATGATGAATATATAACATAATCGTTTTTTGGACAAAAAACCTCACGCTCTAAACAATTATACCCATTCTTTTCGGTTGTGAATAAAACAAACCGTAAGTAAACACAGATTTCGATTGGCAGGTCTATACGTTCCTGCGTAAATAGACCATTTTGTGATTAATATTAATATTGTCGAGTTTGAAACAATTTCAATTTGTTCAGTGACAAGAAGGCTTCTTAATTATTTAACTCGTAGGCTCTGGAAATATGTGTCAAGTACGTTTGATCACATAACATGAATTACGGTTTTATTCAATAATGATTTGACTTTGTAGCTAATTTTTTTAAGTTTAGAGTGGTTCGTTTCTCTTTCATTTAAATTTAAGAGCAAGAGATAAAACTTCAAATGTTTACCAGTTACCATAAATAAATCAGTGAAAACATAATTCATATGCAGATAATATTTAATAGGCTAATATATATAGAGCTACTAGAAGTGCCCCGCGACTTTGCCCGCGTTAAAGGCTTCTTTTATTTACTTAACCTTTCTATCATCAAAGGCATCAAAGAAGTAAAAGCCAAATCCGTTCACCCGTTTTTAAGTTATTGCGTTACTAAGGGATATAGAAATAGGGATTCATATTTATAAAACCCGAAAAACAATATTGATTTTCAGACTTTGTTACCCCAGTTTATCCTCTTATAGTGGCATTTTGAAAAAGTCTAAAACTTGTATTTACTTATTTATGTACAGAAGTACTTGTGTGAAATGTCGAATAAAATGACTATCCAAACTTTGAATTCCCGCTTCATCCCCTTGAAGAGTGGATTTTGAAAAATTCTTTTTTAGCGGATACTTAAGTCAAAATAACTATCCGCATGCCAAATTTCAGTGCAATCCGAAACCATATTGATTTCAGACTTTGTAACCCCACTTCACCCTTTTAGCGGTGGAATTTCGAAAAAGCCTGAATCACCTATTTACTTACTTAAATACTTGTATTAAGTTTCGAATATAAAAGACTATCTAATCTTGTTTCTCCATACAAACTTTGAACCCCCGTTTCATCCCCTTCAGGGATGAATTTTGGAAAATCCTTTCTCAGAGGGCACTTACGTCGTATTAACTATCTGCATGCCAAATTTTAGCGCAATCCGAAACAATATTGATTTTCACACTTTGTTACCCCATTTCACCCTCTTAGGGGTGGATTTAAAAAAAAACCTGAAACATGTATTTACTTATTTTTTTACTGGAGCACTTGTGTGAAATTTCGGATAAAAAAGACTATCTAATCTTGTTTCTCCATACAAACTTTGAACCCCCGTTTCATCCCCTCCAGGGGTGAATTTTGAAAAATCCTATCTCAGAGGTAACTAACGTCGTAATAACTATCTGCATGCCAAATTTCAGCGCAATCCGAAACAATATTGATTTCACAATTTGCTACCCCATCGCACCTCCTTAGGGGTGGAATTTCAAAAGAACCTGAAACACGTATTTACTTATTTATTTACTGAAGCACTTGTGTAAAGTTTCGGACAGAAAAAACTATCTAATCTTGTTTCTCCATACAAACTTTGAATCCCCATTTCATCCCCTTAAGGAGTGAATTTTGGAAAATCCTTTCTTAGTACACCTTTACGTACTAAGACAAATATACCCTCCAAATTTCAAGTCTCTACGACCGCTGGTTTAGGCTGTGCGTTGTCTGTCATTCAGTCAGTCAGTATGTCAGGACAAAGATTCTTATAGTATTAGAAGATTCAGTAAAATATAGCAAGCAAATGTGGAGTTTGAGGTTTTTAGATTTCGTACCAAACTTTATAGTGATGATTTGCATTAAAGTCCATCACAGCCTTGCACTATTATGTACTCTGTGATCACAGTAAGGTCTGTATTATTATTGTGGTCTATATTATTTGGTAACCTAAATAATAACTCATTCCAATGCTGTGTCATTATTCAAGTTACCTAAGATACATGTCGCTGGCACCAGGACTATACTAATAGTATTCTAACATGCGGTGGATATCCTATCCATTTCAGTGCTACCTGACTTCCCTTCCCAATAGGACATTACTGTTTCAATGGCCCCTTTATATTCTCTAGGCGATACGGCTCCTATGTACCGTATTGGCTTACAGTACGTAACCTCTGGGTCATCGGTCTAACACAGGTTTATCTAAAATACAGCGTTCAAATGAACACCTGAACATTTCGTGCTGAGTTGAACCAATTGAGCAGACAATCCTCTTTAAAACTCATAAGATATGGTCGAATATGGCTAGCCAAAAGCCACCTGAACTTGCGAATCTGGTCGTACTAAATTCAGGTAAAAAAAGGTGTCTAAATAAAATAAAAACGAATAGGCCACGATGCAGCGTATCGTATATCTACGAGTATATACTAAACTAGAAGTGCCCCGCGGCTACGCCCGCGTTAAGAACTTATTTTATTTACTTAAAACTTTTATTTTGTAAAAACCTTTCTATCATAAAATACATCAAAGAAGTAAAAGCCAAATCGGTTCAAACTTTGAACCCCCGTTTTATCCCCTTAAGGAGCGAATTTCGAAAAATCCTTTCTTAGCGGATACCTGCGGTATAATAACTATCTGCATGCCAAATTTCAGCGCAGTTCGAAACAATATCGATTTCAGACTTTGTTACCACACTTCACCCTTTTAGGGGTGGCATTTTGAAAAATTTAACAAATGTTTACTTATTATTTAAAAAAAAACTCGTGTGAAGTTTCAAATTGAAAATACTATCTAATCTTGTTTCTCAGTACAAACTTTTAACCCCCATTTCATCCCCTTAAGGGGTGAATTTCAGAAAATCATTCTCATGGGGAACTAACGTCGTAATAACTATCTGCATGCCAAATTTCAGTGCAATCCGAAACAAATTGATTTCAGACTTTGTTGCCCCATTTCACCCTCTTAGGGGTGGAATTTCAAAAAAGACTATTTATATTTTTATTGAAGCACTTGTGTGAAGTTTCTAATAGAAAATACTATCTAATCTTGTTTCTCGATACAAACTTTGAACCCCCATTTCTTTCCATAAAGGAATGAATTTTGGAAAATCCTTTTTAGGGTTCCGTACCCAAAGGGTTAAACGGGACCCTATTACTAAGACTCCGCTGTCCGTCTGTCTGTATGTCTGTCTGTCTGTCTGTCTGTCTGTCTGTCTGTCTGTCTGTCTGTCTGTCTGTCTGTCTGTCTGTCTGTCTGTCTGTCTGTCCGTCTGTCACCAGGCTGTATCTCATGAACTTATATCTTATAAAATACTGTAGTGTGGTACGGAACCCTACTAGTGCGAGTCCGACTTGCACTTGGCCAGTTTTTTAGTACACCTTTACGTACTAAGATAAATATACCCCCTAAATGTCAAGTCTCTACAACCAGCGGTTTAGGCTGTGCGTTGTCAATCAGTCAGTCAGTCACTCAGTCAGTAAGTCAGTCAGTATGTCAGGACAAATATTCTTATAGTACTAGAAGATTATCGGTTATAGTATATGCGTCATTAGAATGCGATAGTTCAACCGAAAAACAACGTTAAAATATATACATAATAGATGGACGTAAGAAGTCATATTTACTATTATCTATTTATGACAGTACAATTAAGAGAAATACAGTATAATTCAGTACGAAGTATAGCTACTGTTAACTCGTATGCATTGTAATGTACGCCGGAGGAGATCTAATAGCAAAATTACGAGAGTACAGAACATATAGGACGTAGGAGTATTGACGTGCACAATCAGCTACGTAGGTGGAACAAATTACGTTGCCTACCTATTATTTTTGGATTACAAAATGAACAAGTATTAGAGCTCATTACATTGGATGATACGACAATAAGTAATTAATAGTAATAATTGAAATTATATGGTGTAAAAATTTGTTACAAAATTGTATTTTTTTGCTTATTATATATTTGGTGTCAAGTTTTCAGAAGGTAAATAAATTTTATTATAAAAACTCACGTTCATTCTAAACTTATAGATTTAAAAACGGGAATTTAACGTGACTTACGCGATGTCGATTCCCGTTTTTAAATCTATAAGGTAAATAAACATACATAACAAAATATCAACACTCATATTATAAACGCGAAAGTCAGTTTGTTTACTATGAATTAGTCTATGGGCTACATTTTAATGCGGGCACAGATTATACATAATTATTGAAATTATTTCCAGTGACTCAAGAGTACTGTACTGTACTGTAAGCACATTTTGGCATATAATTTAAGCTAGTCTCTTAAAAGGCTGAAATAATTTCCGGCAAAAACGACACATTGTTTTAAATTATTCGATAAATATTGTTATTTTATATCCACCTATTAAGACTTTTTTCTGGTAGTACTAGAATTATAAAATATAAGGTCGTGTCGTCTTGTGTAAAACAGCTTTGGGCCTGAATTATCCAAAATAGTATAGAAAATGTATGTGGTAGGATTTTCTTTGTGTTAAATAAATTGGGCTAATATCGTCCAGGTGTTTTTGATATAGGTACAAAATGCCGGGAGCAAAGGGATCGAATACCTATATATTATTTATAGTAGGATCCTACTCTATCGGCTGTGAAGAGTTTACATAGAGCTCGCTTTATAATTACTCTCATTATGTCCACGATTTTTATTTAATACTAGCTGATACCCGTGTGACTTTGTTCACGTACACCAAGAATATAGTAGCTTATGTTCAACCTCGTACTCTATAGTATCTCCTTGTAAAATTTCAGTAAAATCAGTTCGCCCGTTTAGGCGTAAGAAACAGCCAGAGTGACAAAGATACAAACAATTTTATAATATTAGTAAGTATGGATAGCGTAATTATTGAATCTAGTAGTTCACTAGTTTGAAGTAGTAACTATAAAAACTATGCCACAAGCATACAATTAAATATATATTTACATTTTTATAGACCATTGAACTCCTCCATGAAAAAACCATCCCTTCTTTATATTAGGTATGACATACAGCTTTATAAATATTGTGCTTTATATAAATGTATCTACATAATTCTTTAAGCGCATCTGATCTGTTAAAATTTACGGACAAAAAATTATTCAAAGTGTAGTAGTCCAATGGATAAGGCGTCGCCTGGCGATCGAGAGGTCGTGAGTACGATCCCGACCCATTGCACTATTGACGTAAACCCACTCCAGCCACAAGAATATTTAGCATAGTTCGAGGGGTTAAAACTACTAGTAATGAGCAACCCACATTAGCTAGTAAAGTAAAAGTAAAAGTAAAAAAAACCTTTATTCAACTACACCATCGTACATATTACATAATTCACTGTTTTTGGTAATGGTAGTCTTCATTTAAACAATTTATATTTATATTTCTTCTCGTGGTATAAAAACATTCATTCATTAAAATTCGTAAATAGTAGTTTTTATTATTATACTTTAAATTGTCTATGTATAGTTAAATTTTAAGTCAAGCAGGTTCCTAATGTCAATGTATGATTTATAGTAAAAGTCATATTTCCTATTACTTGGTCATCATGTTATTATGTGGTCAGGTGTAATTGTGGCCTCTTTAGCGTAGGCCTCCCCCAGGATTGCCCATTTTTAACCGACTTCAAAAAAAGGAGGAGGTTTCTCAATTCACCGGATATTTTTTTTTTTTATGTTTGTTCGCGGATAACTTCGTCGTTTATGAACCGATTTTGATTATTCTTTTTTTGTTCGAAAGGAGATATCCCAAGTGTGGTACCATGGTAATTTTATCGAGTTCTGATAAGTATCTCCAGAGATATTGAGATAAACATCTTAAAATTGGTACTGAAAATGAATATCGCGGCATTGAAGTCGGTTCTTTTTATTAATACGCTTTTATTAGCTTCAGACGTATGTATGTTTGTATGTTAGTATGTAACGGAATCTTTGAACATGATTTTAACCCCCTTCAAAACGTCGGATTAACTCGAAATTTGGCATACTAATTAAGGACCGATGACAATAAATAAATTAAAAAAAAAAAAAAAAATCGACAAAAAAATGAAAAATAAATAATCGTTTAAAAAAAACTAAAAAAAATACGCTTTTATAGAAAATCCAATTAAAAATAGAAAATAAATTTTAATAAATTTGAATTAAAAATAGTGTACGAAAAAATGATTTTATTGTAAAATAAAGCGTGGGGGTTGTAAAATAAAGCCTTTCAGGATATTATCAAAATAACCCTTCTAGTCATATCTGTTCATAAAATATTTGGAACTATTGATACCATGCACCCCACGCTTTTTTTTTACAATAAAATCATTTTTTCTTACACTATTTTTAATTCAAATTTATTAAAATTTATTTTCTATTTTTTAGTTGGATTTTCTATAAAAGCGTATTTTTTTAGTTTTTTTAAACTATTATTTTTTAGTTTTTAAACTTTATTATTTCTGTCTTATGCAATCCTCATCCACTCATGTCCATGTCTTTGTATAAATATGTCTTCCCATCGTCTATTCGGCCTTTCTCTGTTTCGTTTGTTAACTCGTGGTATCCATTCTATAAATTTATTTGTCCATCTATTATTATCCATTCTGCATATATAAATTGCTAGTAAGTTTTATAAAAACAAAAAACAAATTGGTTGTTAATATTATCTACTAATTATTTACATGTGAATGCATATGTAAAAATGCATCAGAGAAGCTAACTTATTCTCTTTGTTACACTTCCAATGTCATTCCATTATCGATGCGCCAATTTTAGTATCAATAATAGATTAGTTACATCTCACATTGATATGAAGATGTATTGCCTGGAGTCGACAGGTAGCCATGATTGATACCGTACGGATGACATATATAGTTTTACCCAACAACAGAGCTTGCCCGAAGTAAACATACTCCTTAGCAACTTCGAGAATACTGCCCTGAACTGCGATTGGTTCCGAACTTACATGCTCATTGAATGACCTTCGTCTTATCCAAGTTCATCCGGAGAACAATGCGCTGAGAAAAATCTGCTAGACTGTTCAGTATATCTTGCAAATTTATATCAAAACAAAGATTGGGCTCAGTGCCGTGTCTTGAAAGAGGCCTACGTCCAGCAGTGTACTGATATCGGCTGATTTTGATGATGATGATATTAAAATTAATGAACATAACTAAAAAACATACAAAATAATAAAAAAATATGGCAGATTTTCGAATTCACTACCATCTATTGTCAAGCGTCGATGAAATCCAATGGCTGAAGCCATTTATAGTGGACTTTCCATTCACCCAAACCAAACGTTTTGCTTTATAATTCATCATTCGTTGCCGGTGACTGTGTATCCCATATTATCTACCTACTAGACCTACTAGACCCAGGAGGTTTTCAAATTGCGAGTAACCAGGTATCTTCTAGGTGAGCGTACTACATCCTCGATCGCATCGTCACTTAACATTAGGTGAAATGGAGGTAAAGCGCTCACACATTTCATCAGTCATTATTGATTTCTGAACGCAGAACTGTGGTCTCGCATAATATTACTATAAACAAGACATACGTATCTAACCCACGATATAAATATGAGCACGTGTTATTGAATATTTGCCTTAAATTATGTTTATCCCATATGACATTTCGTTGGTAATGAGCTTTCATCACGGAACGTAATCGGGTCTCGCTTTTTTTGCTCATTTTGCTCATCGCTCATGTGCTAAGGAGGCGGATTGGATGGGCAATTTAGAGAAAAATTACAACACATTTTTTGACGCCATTTGTCAATGCAAATGTTTTTAAAGTTATTTTTCGACAAATTAGGATATCCGAGTTGTTATGAAACAGCTTTTTGTAAGTTTTTCTTTTGTTTACGCTACACTACATATGTAGGTCAAGAGATTTTTTTTCAACATTCATCATCATTATCAGCCGGTATCAGTCCACTGCTGGGCGTAGGCCTCCCCCAAGACACACCACTGAGCCCGATCTTCGGCTCTTTGTTTCCAGTCACTGCCCACCGCTTTGCGAATGTCGTCGCTCCACCTAGTCATAGGGCTTCCTACGCTACGTTTGCCGATTCGCGGTTTTCAACATTGCTATTCACGATTGTCGTATATTATATTATACAAGCCAGTCAATGCAATGTAAGATTTAATGATGACATTTATGATTTTCAGAAACATGAAAGAACAACAGATTTGTTCGAGTAGCCGAGGATTGTTCTCAGTGACGTAAAAGTGAAAAGACCTAGTCCAGTAGTTAATTTGTAAGTATAGGTTGTGGATAATGATGTTTGAAGGTAAGAAAATCAAGCTTTCATGGGAATCTCTGAAGTCAAGTCAGTCTTCTCGTGATTACGATTTATATAACTTGGTCGAAACGTCAAGGTAAATAAAATTAATGATTGAGCGCGATATGTCCCGTATTTTAATATTTTTCTCAATATTATATTTAAAATTGTTGAGCCATGCTGTTGTGACGGCAAATCCAGAAGATGGGTTGTGAAAATTGCACTTTGTTTTAGATTAAACTAAAGTTATATTGCGTCTCATCTCATAGTCATTTATAAGTACATTTCCAGACAAGCGTGATTCCAACTTAGACCGCATCAGTTATTTTTACTGTCAGATGAAGAAAAATCAATCCTATTCTTATTTAAAACGCATTATTCCACATGCATCTTCCTAAATGATTTTTTTGTTACCTGGTGCAAAGGTTGGCCGTTGCCATCAAACGCAGAAATGCCGCCAGCTGTATTTATAGGCTTGCACTTTGCACCGGGTACAGTAGGGGTGGGTTATTTGGACTTTATTTTTCATCAGTTTAAAGAATAAATGCAATTAAACTTTTAAATAAAATTAAGTAGCACCTACTATAGGTACGACGTGATTTATTTAAATATAGTTTTAGATAGGTATCTAAACCGATATTTTCGTTCATAAATTCTCTATAGCAACTGTGATATTAATCTAGAAACAATTACATTTAATCCAACCAACGAACTATTCGACTTTTTTTACTGGAAACCCTATTTACTCTAGTTAATGTATTGGATTTTTCTAGGCTTTCTGGAGATCCCAGTTAGTTGCGACAAGCTATCCTCTATATTGAGATGGATTTTCCTGAGCTTAATCTTGAGGGATTCAACTTAAGTATGATTGTTGGTTCCAGGTCCGGCAGTTTTCCTCGATAGCATATTTTTACGTTTTGACTAGATTTTACCAAGTCCGGGGAAATATTCACAAATTTATGTTATAGGTATCTGCTGGAATTAGAGGCGACACGTATGATTTGTGGTGAATATACAAGGCACGATGAATGTAAACGACGGAACAACAAAACTATGGAGGGCTGTGCTTTAACTGCTTGCTAATAGCCACTATAATCGATGATGTTCCTGCAAACTGTTGCAGTATTAACTGTAATACTGCTGGAATAATTGTAAACGACGGGGACTCTCACCAGATTCACAAGGAAGTATGGGCCTGAAGATTTAAGAACGTTCAGTGCAGAGTTTAAGTTAGGTATTCTGTGAAAGTGTTTTAAACCCAATACAAGTATGTTAAAGTTTCTTGTGTTTTTATCATCTAGGTTCCACTCCCATCAGGCGCTCCGTAACGCTACATCCGTAACGTTACAAAGCTTATTTTGAACCAAATTTAAAAAGGATGAGGTTTATCAATTCGGATGTTAATATTTTTTATGTATGTTTGGGCATAACTCCGTCATATAATGTAGGTTTTGCGAAATTATTTTGTGTCTGAAAGATGTTTATTTCAAAATTTTTCCATTGTTTTTCATCGAGATCTAATAAGTAGCTTCAGAGACAAGGAGATAAACACCTCAAAGTTGCTACTAAAAATTACTAGCGCGGCATTGATGTCGGCTTTTTTCGTTTTTTAAACGATCTTAAATTATATTATTCGCTAGAAATGTAACATGATTTAATTGTTGCTATAACGGACGGACGGAAAATTATACGTACTATAAATGTGGCATCCACATAATTTATAAGTAAGAATGTAATTGTGTAAATACTTACCGAATATTTTTGCCGCCTATCTGACTCTCTATATACTTCTACTAAATATGGTCACTTATCATGAGTACTAAACTTTTTTTTCTTTTTAAAAAAAGCTTGCTATCAACTTGGATTCCATTACTAGTAGGTTTGTTAACCCCTCCAACTAAGCTAAATAATGCTTGTGTCTGGAGTGGGTTCACGTCAATAGTGCAATAGGGTGAGGATCGAACTCACGACCTCTCGATTGCCAGATAGATATAATACTAGATAGATATAGTAACTAGATAGATAGATAGATATAAACACTTTATTGAACACCTTATTCAAATACAGAATATGACTTTAATTCACTATGATAGTGTAACTAAAAGCGTCTTATCACTAAAAGCGATCTCTTCCAGACAACCTTTAGATAAAGATATATGTAAAATGATACAGCGGTGTATGGTGCATCAGTAAATAAGACATGCGCTATTAACGGATACTAAATTATACAAAGAAAAATAATAGTAACATTGGTACTTAAATATATATATTTGTATAATAATAAACAAGTGGTACCTAATGAAAATAAGCATAGAAAGTAGGAAGCTACCAACTTAATAGTAAAGTCTTTCATATTATCTATATGCAAAGCAAATCTAGGCTTATATTCTCTTTGATCTGGGCTACAGTTACAGCTACTAATGCAAGAGAATTTGTCCTCGCGGTATTTTATATTGAAGATCAAAAATTACCTATAATTTCCCTTGTGGCCTAATAGGTGCATTAGCTGCGTCTAGAAAGTTCCTATAATATTAAAATTCGACTTGAGTCTAATGGTATTTTACACATTAACAACCAACCACCCCTCTAGGTTTAGCAAATATCTCAAATTAACTTTTATTTCACTTAGCGGCGGTTGGTTGACTGAAATAAAATGTGCTGTAGAATTTGTTTATGATTTTTTGATAGATTTTGCGCTTCATTTTCAAGTGACTTCCAAAAAGGAGGAGGTTCTCAATTCGATTGTATGTTTTTTTGCATGTATGTTAAACGGGTACTCCAATAATTGTGAGCCGATTCGAATGTTTCTTAATCGGTAGGTTACATTTAATTTCCATTGTAATTTTATCGAGATATAGTAAGTATATCCAGATATGACAAAAAATGTCTCAAATTTTTTTCTGGAACGGACTCGCGCGGTATGGAAGTCGTTTTAGTTTTTTATGATTAATTATGATTCTACGAGATGACTTACACTGAAATCATTTCATAAGGTATGGTAAACATTATCGTAGAATAATATCACAGCGTGCAAATACTTACACACCAAATATAGGGACTAACCACGGTCGTAATATTTTTTTTTCTTTATAAAAGACAATAAGTTCCCCGCGGCTTCGCCCGCGTTAAAGACCTCTTTTATTTACATAAAACTTTTCTTTTCTAAAAACGATTCTATCATTAAAGACATCAAATAAGAATTAGCCAAATTCAAAGTTCACCCGTTTTCATGTTATCGCAAGACTAAGGCAATTCGGGATTCATATTTATAAAACCCGAAAAAACCAAATTTTCAGACTTTGTTACCTACCCCATTTCGAAAAATCCTTCAACACGTACTTTAATTCATCTTATTTCGCCACACAAACTTTGAATCCCCGTTGCGTATCCGGGAGGAATTTTTAAAAAATCCTTTCTGAGCGGATACCTACGTCATAATTACTATCTGCATTCTAAATTTCAGCGCAATCCGAAACAATATTGATTTTTAGACATTGTTACCCCAGTTTATCCTCTTAGGGTGGCATTTTGAAAAAGTCTGATACTCGTATTTACTTATTTATTTACAGAAGTACTTGAGTGAAATGTAGAATAAAATGTCTATCCAAACTTTAAGCCCCCGCTTCATCCCCTTGAAGAGTGAATTTGAAAAAATCTTTCTTAGCGGATACTTAAATCAAAATAACTATCTGCATGCCAAATTTCAGCGCAATCCGAAACAATATTGATTTCAGACTTTGTTACCCCACTTCACCATGTTAGGGGTGGATTTTTGAAAGAGCCTGAACCACGTATTTACATGCTTAAGTACTTGTGCTAAGTTTCGAATATAAAAGTTTCGAATATCTAATCTTGTTTCTCCACACACTTTGAACCCCTGTTTCATCCCCTTCAGGGGTGAATTTTGAAAAATCCTTTCTCAGAGGGAACTAACGTCGTAATAACTATCTGCATACCAAATTTCAGCGTAATCCGAAACAATATTGATTTTCACACTTTGTTACCCCATTTGACCGTCTTAGCGGTGGAATTAAAAAAAACCTAAAACACGTATTTACTTTTTATTTTCTGGAGCACATGTATGAATTTTAGAATAGAAAATACTATCTAATCTTGTTTCTTCATACAAACTTTGAACCCCCGTTTCATCCCTTTTGGGGTGAAGTTTGGAAAATCCTTTCTCAGAGGTAACTAACGTTGTAATAACTATCTGCATGCCAAATTTCAGTGCGATCCAAAACAATGTTGATTTTCACAATTTGTTACCACCCCATTTCACCGTCTTAGGGGTGGAATTTCAAAAAAACCTGAAACACGTATTAACTTTTTTTTTTTTTTACTGGAGCACTTGTATGAAGTTTCGAATAGAAAATACTATCTAATTTTGTTTCTCCATACCATCCCCCATTTCATCCCCTTAAAGGGTGAATTTTGGAAAATCCTTTCTCAGAGGCAACTTACGTCGTAATAACTATCTGCATGCCAAATTTCAGCGCAATCCAAAACAATATTGATTTTCAGACTTTGTTACCCCATTTCACCCTCTTAGGGGTGGAATTTCGAAAAAACCTAAAACAAGTGTTTACATATTTATGTCCTGATGCACTTGTGTGAAGTTTCGAATAGAAAAGACTATGTAATAATGTTTCTCGATAGAAACTTTAAATCCCCGTTTCATCCCCTTCAGGGGTGAAATTTGAGAAATCCTTTTTCAAAGGTAACTAACGTTGTAATAATTATCTGCATGCCAAGTTTTAGCGTAATCCGAAAAAATATTGATTTTCACACTTTGTTACCCCATTTTACCCTCTTAGGGGTGGAATTTCACAAAAACCTGAAACACGTATTTCCTTATTTTTGTACTGAAGCACTTGTGTTCACACAAGTTTCCGATAGAAAAGACTATCTAATGTTGTTTCTCCATGCAAACTTTGAACCCCGATTTCATCCCCTTAAGGGGTGAATTTTGAAAAATCCTTTTTTAGTACACCCCTACGTACAAAGACCAATATACCCTCCAAATTTCAAGTCTCTACGACCAGCGGCTTAGGCTGTGTGTTGTCTGTCAGTGAGTCAGTGAGTCAGTCAGTCAGTCAGTCAGTATGTCAGGACAAAGATTCTTTTAGTATTAGATTACTCGCAATGTGGGTTGCACATTACTAGTATTCTTGTTAACTAACCCCTCCAACTAAGCTAAATATGCTTGAGTCTGGAGTGGGTTTACGTCAATAGTGCAATGGGTGGGGTAGGGATCGAACTCACAACCTCTCGGTCGTAATTGCAGGACTGCTGGTGAGATTTCATAGCAAGAACTTGTTAATGAGGATTCGCAATACATCGCGTTTCTAAAAAAAAAAAAAGATTCTGACATAATTTTCCGTTGCTACCAAAAATATCGAGCATGAAATAGAGCCCATACGTTTATTATAAGTTCCTATAGACTGTCAACATAAAAGCCAACCACAGAAAATTATCTCGTCACGTCCACTGCACAGTCAAAATGAAAACGACAATTATCGAAAACACAGAACGATTAACCCAGATAAAGGCGGGACCATTGATACCGAATACCCGCAAACCAGAAAACGTATCGTTAATTCTTATTGGATGCCTCGCATTGTTCGATAATTGAATGAAATCAATCAGTTTCGTTTGCGAAGGTAATAAATTGTATCGTAAATAGTAACCTAGTTTCAGAACAAGGGAATCCAACTACTCGCATAAACATAGTTGCCTTACATAAATACTGCGTGGATATGAATAAAAGAAAACGCATAGGAAATAAAAACGTAGTAAAATGTAACTCTATTTTAAGACACGTTTATTTGTTTACGGTCATATTTATTTATATTTATACCTTATAGACTAGCGTTTGACCATTAACTCACCTATTTGTAAGTGATGATGCGGTCGAGGATGGTCGCACGCTAGACCTACAATGGGAACTTGCTCTCATGGTTAGCTGCCAGAACACATTCGATGTTCGGCGACAGATTGTCTTACTTAAGGGTGGTAGCTGGTCAGGGGATACTTTTCTTTTTTGTTTATGGTAAAAGGTAACAGGACAGGCACGACGCTCGTCTGATGGTAAGCGATGACATCTACCTATAACAGATACAGACAGCGGCATGCAAAACTCTGAGCTGCCAGAATTTTGCATGTCACTGCACTGCGCCTGTTACCTTGAGACATAAAGATGTTGAGTCTCACATGCCCTATAATTCCTGTAAAACATACTAAACAGAGTCCTACCACTATGCCCCCCCCCCCCCCCCGCATAGTGGTAGTTAGGGGGTTCTTAGGCACGGTGGGGATTGAACTCGTTACCTTTGGCGTCAAAGCCGACCATTATCCCACTACGCCATATTTACCTACTGTCGCATTTATATATTGTATTGTACGATTACACTATCTCTAGAGTAAAGCCATTTGAATATCTAGCGGGCCTTACTAATCATGAACATTTGACGATCAATTTGCTACACCCTATCTATCGTAAAGCGACTATTATGGCATCGAGACAGTCGATCAGCGTCTATTGAGCAATAAAACCCTACAATACCTACGAGTGAATAGCTTTTACACAATTTAACTCATCTACGTACAAAATATTAAGATGTTTTCCTTACCAATATTCTAATATTAATATTTAAGTTTTTTTTTAAGTGAAACATTCTTTACGCGCACTGGGGTAAAATTTGACGGAAATAACATAGCATCACGCGGAAGTGGCGTAGGCATCACGTTATATTTTATATTTATAAACGCCCTCTATTGTAGATCGGCGTAACTACGGCGACGTATTCGCTATAGTTCAAGAGATGGAGTTGTACAATAAAAATAATTAGTGATGTTGAGAAATAAATTAAATTATCTTGGAGGACTTCTAACGGATAGCTTTCTACGCAACCTCTTTTTAGGGTTCCGTACCTCAAAAGGTAAAAAAGGAATCCTTATAAGATCACTTTCTCATTCGTCTGTCCGTCTGTCTGTCTGTCTGTCCGTCTGTCCGTGTGTCACCACCGATTTTCTCAGGAACGGGTGGACCTAGCAAGTTCAAATTTATACCAGATACTGAGGTCTATAGTCCCTATTAGGTGTATAAAAGTCAAGGCCCTGAGTCAACACGATAAAAAGATATGGACAAATTTTGATTTTTGCGACAACTTGTAAGTATTAAAATTTACCTTAATTTTCAGTTTATTTTTTATTTTTCAGAATTTTTCCTTTACTTGTGCTGTAAGACCTTGCTTCTGACCAAAATTGACAATTCTAGGTCAACCGGAAGTACCCTATAGGTTTTGGGTCGAAAACCTATAGGGTACTTACCGTTGACTTAGAATAATGAAATTTGCAAGAAGCAAGGTCTTACAGCACAAATAAAGGAAGAAAACCAAAAGTAAAATAAGTTGAAAATTAAAGGGTGTCCCCATACACATATAGTTTACGCCAGTTAAGATAGACCTCTGAGATATATAAGCGCTCATACAATTTAGAGGTCTAGCTTAATTGGTACTACCAACGTTGGTACAGAAGCCTCGGTGGGCGAGTCCAACTCGACTTGGCCGGTTTTTATTTTATGATGAGCGACTATAGTTTAGAGCTTCGTTACGTAGCCATGTTGCACTTTCAGATTTGTACCGTTTTTTCTGAAATTTTTCATTCAAATAAGAATGAAGAGAGATTCACAGTACAGTAGAAGTAAAAAAATAATAATATCTAAATCGTACTTGTTTCATAGATGATTGCGAAGAAGAGAGTTAAATTAGTTGACTTCTTTATTATTAAAGCTAATATAAGGCTTTGTTGATAAAAATGGTATCTGGGTAGAGAGGCGCTAATTAAAAAAATTAAAAAAAAGTCCATGACAATTTAGGTCTTCATTTTGCTAACAAATTGACAAAGAGGCATCGAAATTTTCAAAATAACATCATACATGTCAAATTGGCTACACAATGTTCATTTGAAAGTAATTAATAAACGATATATATAAAAGGTAACCAAAACAAGGAGTGACTTTAAATGCAAGCGTATAAAAATGATAAATTTATTCTATTAAAAGTATATCTATAATTTAAATAGATCATCATTGAAGTTTGATTTATTATTGGAACCATTCAAAATACGCATAGGTAGCCTCCATGAACATTTAACAAGGCTGCCAAAGAGCTTGCACTACATTGGCATCTGCAATCTGTGTCATAATTTGGCAGCTATCTGGTGTCCAGATGTTCGGCAGTTAGCGTAAATCGGTCCAGCCGAACTTGAATAATTGTTGTCTTTCGGATGAGTTGTAGACATCCAATTTAAACTAATTTAACAATATTCTGTTTGGTGCAAACATGACAGTGATTTTTATTTCTCTTTGTATCTTTAACAGCCCGTTCACATACGCGTTTGTCAGATCCGATTTTTAATGGGATGTTCCAGTGGCAAACCATTTTATATGAAGCTATTCACACACTTGTCAGTCGGATTTAGTCGTTTGTTCAGGCTAGAGTATAATGAGATAATCATATTCTTGTCAAGCTTTATCCTTCACCGGATAAGAAGAGCGCGCATAATTTTTTTGTTAGAAAAATCCATTGAAGTACGACTGTATTTAAACCAATACCTTGGGCGTAAAGGTTCTGACACACCGCAACGTCCACCGTGCGCGATCTAGGCGGCGATCAGATAGCGCAGTTGTATTTGTACCGACTGGTTCACACCAAACGCGATTAGAAAACAATTGAAAAGTACTGAGATCGCGCCCGCAGGACGCAGGACGCCGTGTGGTGGCCGTACCTTTAAAATAATCCATTCTCTCAATGCATCACTGGGTTATAGCCAGTTTGGAAGACGAGAAAATGCGCAATTTAGATTGGACAAAATTCGGTTGTCTATCTAGTTTACTTTCATCAGTTAGTTTCATATTCTTCCACATTCAGACATGCACATTCCATTTAAGACAGCATTATCACTTAGCATTAGGTGTGATAGTGGTGCAGAGTTTTTCTATTACCAATAAAAAGGTTTGGTATACTTGGTAATACTCTCTAGTGATGTTTAAAGTCAACTATGTAGACTTTATACGACTCAGGAACTATTTCCAAAAGGTAGAGGTGCAAGGTGTAAAAATAGAATAGATGCTATTGCGTCATTAAACGCCAGACACGGAGCTAATGTATCGAGAAGCAGCTGGTAAATATGGGACCTATCCTATAATATTGACAAGCTAAAATTTGTAGGTGCCTTGTAAATTGTAAAATCCTAGAATGTACTAAACTCTTTAAATGTTTTAAAGTTTCAAAAGCTTGAAAAGGCTCTGAGTACATCTTGTGCGTGAATTTACAGTTGCACATTTAATGTGTTTGTCTTCGTATTCCCAAAGATACATCAAATCGTTATGAATTATATTATGATATGTGTATAGATATAATACTTTATTGAAAATATAAAACCACCTCCGACAGATCTATGCGTAATCTGTTCATTGAGACCAGCAGCTGATTTACTTTTTCACCTAGTCGTTCTTCTTAGAGCGTAGGTAAACTAGTGTTGTAGTGCCTTACAAAAGGTTATTGATGTCGTCGTAGGTTATTAATTCCAAAATAGTACAAACAAGAATTGAGTGCTAGTCTCACGTATTATTTTTCATGACTTGTCAACCTGTCCAAAAGTACTTCTAAATTCTGAGAATAGTGGCGTGAATAGATGGTTCAATTAATGAGAGTACTAGACACCCACCGTAATGCAAATGGTCCTCCCGGTGCATTTGGAATTGGAATTTCTCCCTTGTACCGTTCCGCGATGGCTGCATTTGACGCAGAACTACTGTTTACCTATTGACGTGTGTTTACTGTTCACTTGCTAGCAGTTTAATAAAGGAAGGACCAGAAAGGCCAGAAGTAACTTCATGAGATCAACGAGCACTAAATAATATAATTACAAAGCTGGTTAGACGCGACCTCTAAAACTATGAGAAAAATCTGGGTCGAAAGTATTTGTACAGAAGTTGGGTTGAAGCTTGATAGAGCTGACTAAACATACCGGCAAAACTGTTACAAACCTGATATTCTTACGCAAGTTAAGGACTTGTACGGTGAACTATACAGTTCACACGGATCCCGTCCTATACCCGACACGGAGGATCCTCAAACACATTAACCCGCCACTATACCGAAGATCTGCCTGAAATGTGATTTACCTTAGTAAAATTGTGATGGCACTTAGACATTTTTTAAATGAAAAAGCCCCAACGGATTTACGACGGATCTCCCTCAAGCAGGAGGAACTTTCAACTTCGGCGCATCTTTAATTCCATCCTTTTCTCTGAGAGAACTCCAAAAGCGTGGAGAAATCCCGATTTCACATAGTTTTATAAAGTGAACACACAATTCAAACCAATATGGCGCTAGTGTCGACTCAACTCAAGATTACTCAAGAGTGCAAAACATCATAGATCCAATGTCAATCGACCGGAATCGAAATCTATAATAAAAAATAAATAAATTTGTGTTTTAATAGCCGGTTAAACTGACCCTGAATATATTTTATTGTGTCCAGATTTTGTGTGTTTATTTTTGTATATATTATCATCAGCCTATCTCAGTCCACTGCTAGGCTTCACATTATTTGTATGTATCATCATCATCATCAGCCCGTGTCAGTCCACTGCTGGACGTAGGCCTCTCCCAAGATGCGCCAGATTTGTATGTATGGTGTTGAATAATTGTAAGCATTTTTTTCTCTTTATAAACATTTTATTTTTCCAGTGATACAAATCCTTGTGATTGCATTCTCACCTGATCTTCATACACAAAACGAACAGTTCTCTAAAATAGATTTAATTTCCAAATATTATTTTTAAAAATACTTAGATAATTTCATAATAAATTGTGAAAATATACAACAGGCACATCATAATAGGCACAATAACATTAGGTACTTAATTCGCATCTTAAATAAATTGAATTAAATAGATGATTCTGATTCTACCAGATTCTCGTTCAAGCAAGTCTTAGCTTTCATTAATTTAATTTTACCAGATGTTCTCGATTACAAAATGTTAAATCTGTGTAAAATGTTCCGCGAGTGAATATAGCGTTTCAAAAAGTTAGTAAAATTGGCGCTGAAAGTCCGACTCGAATCGAAAGTTCTAGTAACTCTGGCTACCATTTCGCAAAATTGGTGGAGGTTTTTCGATGTTATTTTTGAGCAGAATAGTAAAAACTAATGAAATTTTGTAACTGATAGGTTTGATTATTTTTAGTATTATATTTCAACGGATATAAATCTAGTGGCAACAAAATAAAATACAAAACAATACAAAATTATTTGATGCATACCAATTAAAACAAACTTTTGAATCAGTAAACACTAAAAGTACAGTACAATAGACGAATTTATTGCTAAAAACGATCTCTTTCAGTCAACCTTTGACGGAGAAAGGTAGATTAGAGTATTGAGCAAGGTCAATGGTGTGACATTATAGAAGAGATATTGTTATTAAAACTAAATTACAAGAGTATTGTTATACTCTAACAAAAAAAGTTTACTCAATGTATATTATATATGTATGTAAATGTAATACCTTATAGTAAATATACAAAAACATACCTTACATAGTACCTTAGTATGTAAATGTAATAATGTAGGTTACTTATACTGTTTTTGAATGAATAAATAATTTGATTGATTGATACCTAAAATACTTAATTTAAATAAGTTATTTTTCAAAAAAAATAATACCGACTTCATAACCACAAAAAGGCACTCAAAAGCGAAAAATAATTTACTTAAAATTATTATAAGCGTTACCCACTTCTCTATTTGAAGTCGGTGCCAGCCAAGTCTAATAGGTAGTAGATAGATAATACCTACATGTATCTACCTACTTACTAACCTACATGTACCTACTTACTACTACTACACACATAGTATCTATCTAATATCCAATAGACTTGGCTGGCACCGACTTCAAATAGAGAAGTGGGTAACGCTTACAATAATTTTAAGTAAATTATTTTTCGCTTTTGAGTGCCTTTTTGTGGTTATGAAGTCGGTTTTATTTTTTTTGAAAAATAACTTATTTTACCCTTTTTAGTGCAAAAAAAGTTTTAATGAAATTACATGCATCTATTAAATTTCGTGTCTGGGCCGTTATACACTGACGGATATATACTTTTTGAAAATTTCAAGTATGTACCTATAACGGTTAAGAAGATACAGATATGTAAAGTGCGCACATATAGACACACGGACGGACGGACGGACGGACGGACGGACGAACAGACAACAAAGTCTCAGAAAGTGTTCATTTGGTAGCCTTTGGGTTCGGAACCCTAAAAAAATTTACTTTAAATGCCGCGCTAAAGTGAAAATATTCACTAGTAATAATGATGTCATCAAGGTATCAAAGGACAATGTCCAAAATGGCCCTGTACTATTAAAGCATCTGACACACACGATAATTAATTGTCTATTTTATTACAATAATTCCAAATACTTTTATAACACGGACTAGTTGTATTCCAAAATGAATATTAAAAAGTATTATTTGCGATTATTAACATTAATTGCCGCCATATGGCCAACAGAGTACTGAATCACTCTACTACGTTATAAGAGGCACTTCCCTATATTGTGGATACCCGAATTATGAAAGCACTGTGTAGCCAACTTAACAACGGAAAGTATTATTTACGTAGTAACTATTATATAATATGTGGTTTTATGCTTATAATTTTTTTTTTGCTGTGTTGATTGGTACAAAGTACGTTCATAATTCTGAGTTATTTAATTATGTATGCAGTGTCGCGGGACTGAAATGGCCGCCATCTTCGCCAAATGTCATGTCATGTCAAAAAATATAAGGTATGTTTAAAAAAGTTTGCACCCTAACAAGATTTTGCCCGGTAGAACATTCCTGTGAAGACAAATTATTTATATTTAT
Source organism: Cabera pusaria (assembly GCA_954871355.1). Taxonomy (NCBI): domain Eukaryota; kingdom Metazoa; phylum Arthropoda; class Insecta; order Lepidoptera; family Geometridae; genus Cabera; species Cabera pusaria. Next base: position 23,380,704 of record OX940888.1, read on the forward strand.
ATATAATTATTAATATATAATTATTTATTGAGGGCCCGGTGGCGTAATTGGGAGAACGGTCGGCTTTGATGCCGTGGTACCGAGTTCAAACCGCCGTGCACCAATGAATGTTTATATCAAAAAATATATGTGCGCTTCTCACAGTGGCCCTCCGGTGAAGTAAAACATCGTTAAGAAACTAATAATCCCCGCATGGTGGTAGAACATATCTAGTGTCCGCCTGGCCAGCTACCACCCTCAAGTCAGAAAATCTGTCGCCAAACATCTAATGTGTTCCGGCAGCTATCCTTGAGAGCCAGTTCCCATTCTAGTCCACTTCTCTATTTCTCTATCTTCGACCGCATCATCACTTAGCAACAGGTGAGATAGTGGTCAAACGCTTGCCTATAAAATATAAAAAAAAATTATCCCCACCTTTATTTCTATCTCGCTCACAGTTACCGTAAGAATATATTATATGCAATAGCAACCTCCATTGTGTATAATCTTCTTGGGACTCTTCTACTAAAACTAGTACATTCTCCTATGTTTGAGGTATTTATTTCCATATATCTGGTGATACTAATCAGATCTCGATAAAATTAAAATGAGACCACCTCGGAAACGTATCCTACCTATTAAAAAAAGAATCATTTGAATCCAATCACAATTGATGGAGAGATCGCGTAACATACACACAAAAAAAAAAAAAAAACATTCAGACGAATTGAGAACCTCCTCCTTTTTTGTGAAGTCGGTTAAAAAGTATCAATCACTATAGTACTTCTACGTACTTCTAAAAAACAGAATTTGTGCGGTCACAGAGATGCCATTATTAATTCTTATTAATACTGTAAATCATCGCAGTATATATATAATTATAATTAAAATAATATAATTGATATAATTGTTTATAATAATAATAAAAATCCTTCGACTACTTCAGTAGGTACAAAAATAAATGTATTATTTTTGCAACTACAGTTGCAACTTATGTTAGCGCTACGTCACAAAATTAATAAGTTACGGAGGCACTTTATTATAGGAGTCTGACTTAATTTTTATACTAGAGGTTCTATAGGTATTTGTCAAATCTATTAGTAGACCAGATTCCCCAGTTTTAACGAATATTTACCTACAAATATATACTTAGACCACCAAGACGATCACGGTCAGTGATTCTAGGTTCTATGATATTTCTGACTGTCATACTTTCAAAATAGTCCACAAGTGTATTGTGTGTATTTGCATGCTTTTACAATGTTTTGTTCGTTCTGTGGACCCCACAATAAGAATCCATCAAAATCGAGAACTATCAGATCAGATATTATAGTTTTTGGAGGTACATTTAAACACCCAATTCATCGGATATATTTCGCGTATTTCATCATCAAGTAATCTGTACTTCATTACTTAGCCCTGACAAATTCTATTTAAAAATCGTCTTATCGACTAGTATTTTCTGTATTCGAATTTCAGTCTTGTGTTATGGACAACAAAGTGAATGTTGGCATGTGTTTTTGATGTAGGATTTTGTTACGTCGAGTCAGCGTAAGGACTGGTCTCGCAATGTGATTTGCGGTCGGGTCCCGAGTAAGCAGGATTTGATTGAATACCGACATGCTGACGGGACATGGTCAGTTTGTAGATACAGAATCGGTTAATTGATTTCGGATGTGTGTACTTGTACTGACAAATTGGGTCATTGATCTAACAGTGATTGGGGTGTAGATAGATAGCTGCTCTGATAATCTATTATCAAGGAATTTAGTATCTATTATTAAAGGAGTTTAGTCATAAACATAAATGATAAAGAATTTAGTAGATGTGCTACCGAGGTACTACTAATAAGCTGATATTGACACAGCAAAATGTACGAACATACAAACATTCAGATTTATTTATGCCCACATATTTCATCATCATTATCAGCCTATGCTTGTCCACTGCTGAACATAGGCCTCTCATAATTGTACGCCACTGAGCACGAGCTACTGTCACCCAGTTCTTGCCAGCCACCTTGCAAATATCATCGCTCCACCTAGTCTGAAGACGTCCTACGCTACGTTTACCAATTAATTTTTGCTTGCATTATAAAGATGCAGAATCGGTTAATTGGTTTCGGATGTGTGTACTTGTACTGACAAATTGGGTCACTGCATTGATCTATCAGAGGTTGGGACGGGAATAAATAGCTGCCCTAATGATCTTTTATCGAGGACTTTATTATCTATTATTAAGGAGTTTATACTATTGACTGTGCTCAATAATTTTGTAAACATAAATTTGATACAAAATTTAGTACATTAATTCATACTCGACGCTACCAGCTGAGGCAAAAAATGTAGGCATAATGCTCTACCCGCGCGAATCCGGGGCGGGTCGCTACTCGCTAGTGAAATATTAATTATGTCAACACATAGGTTTTTACTTTAGATGCCATAATATTAACAACGATCAACTGATTCATTCTAGACCAAGCGTGCTACCTTCTTTACTCATGTGGTCTTCTTTACTCATGTGGTGCTACCATTCTCGATCGCATCATCACTTACCAACAGGTGAGATAGTGGTCAAACGCTATCCTATATAATATAAAAAAAATTAAAAAATAATTAAATAAGATGGGTATCTATCATAAATAAATATCGGTGATCTTTTTCTGGAAAAATATTCAACTTTTACGTCGCTTTATTATTGTTGCTCGCAATATTCTTTGATAACATCTCAAATAAGGACAACAAAGATTTTATTAGCAAGTGTGATGGGAAAAGGTTGTTTCCGTCTTACATACGTGTAAAGTCAAGGCCATGTCCTCAAATTTATTATGTTTACCGAAAAGGAATTTTATTATTGTTACATCACTGCGTACCTGAACACAAACATGCCTCTTTATTTTGACACAGAATGAAACATCAGTAGGTCAGGTCCTGTTTTACAAGCTTTTATTTAACTTTCAATGTTTGTATGTAATGTTAAAGAGTCCAGAAATGAGACACCTTTATTGTGGTTTAGGCGACACACTTCTACTCTTCATCAGTGTATAATTAGAATGCCTCCCTTCCCCGCATCTTCCCCTCGTGTAGCGCTAGGATGACTACGGCGTAGCACTGACGTCATTGCGTAGCTATGTAGATGTATAATAGTAGATGACATCATAGTGTAGTACCACAAGGTTCTACCCATATCTTTCTTATATATAAAAATGAATCCCAATTGCCCTTGGTCACGGCATCACGTGTGAACGGCTGGACTGATTTCGTTAATTCCTTTTTTGTTGTGTTTTTTTATCGTCAGGAGATGGTTCTTATGAAAAAAAAAAAAGTTGTTTTTAACGCAGGCTAAGCCGCGGGGAACAGCTAGTCTTCAATATTTCTCATAGTAAGTAAGTTTTAAGACTCCCGTTGGCGTAAAGGATAAATGGCTTGTCTTCTGATTGATTCGCTTGTCGCCATTTCAAATCCTAGCACGAGTGTTTGTCCACAGGTGGTAAGAGCACATTACATCGATGTTCCACTTAACTTGCTACCAAAAAGTAGCTTACCACCATCAAGGTGAAAATCTGCCATCATAACCTCACGGTGTACCGGCAGCCGACAGCCCTTGAAAGTCTTTGAAGACTCGGTGGTACCGAGAGGTACCGAGATCACGTCGTGCACCAATGGAATTTTCTACTGAAAAATGTATTTGCGCTTTTCACAATGGCCCTCCGGTAAAGGAAAAACAACGTTAAAATACCCCTAACCCCCGCATGGTGCAAGCTACTACCCTCAATTAAAAAAAATACGGCGCCAAAAGATCAAATGTGTTCTGACAGCTATCCTTGAGAGCCAGTTCCCATTCTAGGCCTAGCGTGTTAACATCCTCGACCGCATCATTACTAACCAACAGGTGAGATAGCACTAACACAGTTAATTTTGGGCTCGTTAGTTTTGTTGTTAATATTACTCATGATGACGAGAAAATGGAGCCCAAAGTGTGGCGAAGTGGAACTTACACATAAATCGCGCTAAAATATTCAAGTTAAAGCTCGTTATTTTTTACTAGCTGTTACCCGCGGCTTCGCCCGCATTATTTGTGTCTTTTAGACCATTGAGGTCTAGATCGATGATCTCTTAGGCCAAATCACCATAGGCCCTCAAAGTCGAACTCAATATCTTCTATTGTTCAAGTCATTAATCATTTTGGTTAGGTTAGTATACGAAATTGTGCTGTTTAAATGTTTGACTCAATACAACAGTTCCTAAAACATTTTTTACAAAGAAAATAAGGTGAATAGCTGCGCGAGCGTAGCGAGCGATATTATTGGGCGAGTGAAAATATTTTATGGCGTTTTATAACCCTGACAGTTTAATGACCTAATCATCAAGTCAATATAGATGACTCTTAGGTTGAACTCGATATCGTCTATTGTTGAAGTCATTAATCATTACTTGGTACTTGGTAAACCTAACGAAGGTTTAGCAGCGAGCGCGAAAATTTTTACGTCATTTTATGACCCTGACAGTTTTTATGACCTACTAAGTCTAGACCGATGAATCTAAGGTTTAACTTGATATCCACTTATTTTAAGGTAAAAATTCATTATGATTATTGAAGGTTGTACTGTTTCAATTAATTAACTCGTTTTGATGCATGTGGCTATTAAAATACAAAAAATGCTGAAATATAACCTACAAAATAGACAAAACAAAGGTTTGCGCGAGCGCAGCGAGAGCTATCAATGCGCGAGCGAAGCGAGCTCGAAAATGTTTACGTCATTTTATGATCCTGACAGTTTTTATGACCTACTAAGTTAACACCGATGACCCTAAGGTTAAACTTGATATCCACTTACTTTAAGGTAAAAATCATTATGATTATTGAAGTCTGTACTGTTCCAATTCATGTCATGTTTTGATGAATGTGGCTATTAAAATACAATAATTGCTGAAATGTTTCCTACAAAGTAGATATAACTAATGCTTGCACGACCGGAGCGAGCGCTATTACTATGCGAGCGTAGTAAGCGCTTGCACTGAAAACGAAACTGAAATCACGAAAAATGTTTGTGACCTTTTATGACCCTGACAGTTTTTATAACCTACTAAGTCAACACCGATGACCCTAAGGTTAAATGTGGCTGTTAAAACTCGAATGCTTATGAAATACTTCCCACAAAGCAGATAAAACACGTTGGGCAAGCGAAGCCATCGCGTAAATTTTGATGACTTTCAATGACCCTGACAGTTTTATGGCCTAATTAAGGCACTTATTAAGTTTAGTCATAATCTATGAACCTAAGGTCAAACTTTATGATTATGCAAACTCTATGTAAAGTTAACAAAAAATATAGGTACCCACACTTAACTGCCGAAAAAAAGTATTCTTTGCCCTTTTATGCCCTATTCAATGTGTTTGTACAAAATTTCATCTGAATCGGTCAAGCCGTTTGGCCAAATAGAGGCCACACATTTACAAAATTCTATAATCAAAATATAGACAACTGAAATTTCCACCCAAAAAAAAGTATTCGTTGTGCCCTTCTATGTCTTTTTGACTGTCTGTGTACAAAATTTCAGCTTAAATGGTTAACCCGACCGAGACTAGGCCACACATTTACATACTTCAATTTAAAAATTCTGGACACCTGGACTCGACTGCCAGAAAAAAAGTATCCTATGTGATTCTATGCAATATGAACTGTAATATGTATAAAATTTCAGCTGAATCGGTCAAGCTGTTTAGCTGATAAGAGGACACACATTCACAAAATTCAATAAAAAAAATCTAAACACTCAGACTCGATGGACAAAAAACAGTATCCGATATCCTATTCTGCCCTATGAACTGTCTTTATACAACATTTCAGGCAAATCGGTCAAGCCGTTTATTCGAGAAGAGGTCTTAAATTTACAAAATTTAATCAAAAATATCTGGACTCGAAAGCCAAAAAAAAGTATCCTATATCCTATTCTACCCTATGAACTGTCTTTATACAACATTTCAAGCAAATCGGTCAAGCCATTTATTCGAGAAGAGATCTTATATTTACAAATTTCAATTAAAAAGTTTGTACCCTCTGACTCGATAGCCTGAAAAAAAGTATTCTATATTCTATTCTGCCTTTTGAACTGTCTTTAAACAACATTTCAGGCAAATCGGTCAAGCTGTTTATTCGAGAAGAGGTCTTATATTTACAAAATTCAATTAAAAATATCTGGACCCCCTGACTCGACAGCCAGAAAAAAATTATCCTTTATCCTATTCTGCCCTATGACATATATTCACACAAAATTTCAGGCAAATCGGTCAAGCCGTTTATTCAAGAAGAGATCTTATATTTACAAATTCCAATTAAAAATATTTGTACCCTCTGACTCGATAGCCAGAAAAAAAGTTTTGTATATTCTATTCTGCCTTTTGAACTGTCTTTAAACAACATTTCAGGCAAATCGGTCAAGCTGTTTATTCGAGAAGAGGTCTTATATTTAAAAAATTCAATTAAAAATATCTTTGTACAAAATTTCAGCCAAATCGGTCAAGCCGTTTGACCGTGAAGATGTCCCAAACAAACAAACAAACAAACAAACAAATAAACAAACTGACTTTCGCATTTATAATATTGGTTATTGGTGTTGATGTTGATGTATAATTACTTAAAAGATGTATCAAGAAGAAAATATGCCGCTTTAACCTTACGGTGTTCCGGCAGCACACATCCCTTGAAAGTCAAAGTTTTCTAAGCCTGGCATGTTCACCATCTTGGACCACATCATCGTTTACCATCAGCCGAGATAGTGGTCAAACGCTAGCCTATAATATATAAAACAAAACTTCACATAACCTGAACGCGTTTGATAATAATAACAAATTATTAGTGTATAGCTTACACCACAAATAACTCCGTCTAAAGTGTGTTATTACGTTATGCAACTTGTCCTATATCAAATTATCAGACTACTACTGAATCATTTCCATAGACCTTGCCTACTGTTATATCTACAACTGCAAATTATTCTGTGACTGCAGTAAAGGAAGACTTATTTATAAAATAACTTCCTCTATACAGTGGGGGATTGCTCGCCATATTTTTTGTGGGTAACGGAAAAATATACGTTATTGCCGGTTATCATTGACTTTCAAATTGTAAATTTGCCTTAGTTTTGATAACCGAATTTAAAAAAAGAAGAGACTCAATTCGTCTGTACGTGTTTTTTTTTCTTTTTTTAGTTTTCCGTATCTGTAAAAGAAAAAAAGGAAACCATATTTTTGTATGTTTGTTACGCAATTACTCCGCCAATAGGCATGACGACAGTATCAAAAAATCGAAGATTTCATGATATTAGGGGAAAATACATATTAAAACACTTTAAAACAATAGAAAATTGAGATTATTAAGATATTCAATAAAATAAAACATTAAAATACTGCAATCGGCCATTTCGATTGAAACACCAATCACAGCGCACGACGTCACGATTAGGTCCTCTTATATGAGGTTTTCTTGAAAATGTTATTAAATTTTGGAATACCCATGTGTATCCATTGTCTCAGATTATATAATAGTTACGTTACGTTAAGTATGTTATTAACCTATGCGTGACGTCACAGCCGACGCCATGACACATGTGAGCTGTTTTCGCGCACTATTGAAAAATATTTGAAAAATTGTTTTAAACTTCGTTAAACTTAAATTTATTACCGAAATAAAGGTTTTTTTCGTGAATAGTAAATGTGTTCCCACATTACGGAAGAGGATTTCAAAATCTTTCATCACGCCTATTGTACGCCACTGACCACGGTTCTCGGCTACTCTCATCCAGCTCTTGCCAGCTACCTTGCGAAGATCACCGCTCCACCTAGTCTGAGGACGTCTGACGCTATATTTGATAATGTATCTTAAAATGTTTATTTGTTAATCACGTTTACATTATAGGTTTAAAGATAATGAAAACATTAAAAAATAAAAATAAAAAATATATATATACGGTCGAATTGAGAAACCTCCTCCTTTTTTTGAAGTCGGTTAAAAATAAAAAAAAATGAATGAAAAATGAAAATGAAAAATGTATTATTAGCCATTGCTAAAGGTCATACATCTATCTTCTAATACTATAAGAATCTTTGTCCTGACATACTGACTGACTCACTGACAGACAACGCACAGCCTAAGCCGCTGGTCGTAGAGACTTGAAATTTGGAGGGTATATTTGTGTTAGTACGTAGGGGTGTACTAAGAAAGAATTTTTCAAAACTCACCCCTTAAAGGGATGAAATGGGGGTTCAAAGTTTGTATGGAGAAACAAGATTAGATAGTCTTTTCTATCCGAAACTTCACACAAGTGCTTCAGTACAAAATAAGTACATACATGTTTCAGGTTTTCTTTTAATTCCACCCCTAAGAGGGTGAAATGGGGTAACAAAGTGTGAAAATCAATATTTTTTCGGATTGCGCTAAAACTTGGCATGCAGATAATTATTACAACGTTAGTTCCCTTTGAAAAAGGATTTTTCAAATTTCATCCCTGAAGGGGATAAAACAGGGGTTCAAAGTTTGTATGGAAAAACAAGATAAGATAGTATTTTGTATTCGAAACTTCATACAAATGCTCCAGTAAAAAAAATAATTAAATACGTGTTTAATGTTTTTTTTAAATTCCACCCCTAAGAGGGTGAAATGGGGTAATAAAGTGTGAAAATCAATATTGTTTCGGATTGCGCTTAAATTTGGCATGCAGATAGTTTTAACGACGTTAGTATCAGCTAAGAAAGGATTTTCTAAAATTCCTCCTTAAAGGGATGAAACGGGGGTTCAAAGTTTCTATGGAGAAACAACATTAGATAGTCTTTTCTATTCGAAACTTCACACAAGTGCTTGAGTACATAAATAAGTAAATACGTGTTTTAGGCTTTTTCGAAATTCCACCCCTAAGAGGCTGAAATGGGGTAACAAAGTCTGAAAATCAATATTGTTCCGGATTGCGCTGAAATTTGGCATACTGGTGTCTATTATGACGTAAGTATCAGCTAAGAAAGGATTTTCTAAAATTCACCCCTTAAAGGGATGAAACGGGGGTACAAAGTTTCAATGGAGAAACATTATTAGAAAGTCTTTTCTATTCGAAACTTCACACAAGTGCTTCAGGACAAATAAGTAAACACGTGTTTTAGGTTTTTCTAAATTCCACCCCTAAGAGGGTGAAATGGGGTAGCAAAGTCTGAAAATCAATATTGTTTCAGATTGCGCTGAAATATGGCATGCAGATAGTTATTACGACGTTTGTTCCCTCTGAGAAAGGATTTTCAAAAATTCACCCCTGAAGGGGGTGAAACGGGTGTTCAAAGTTTGTATGGAAAAACAAGATTATATAGTATTTTCTATTCGAAACTTCATACAAGTGCTCCAGTAAAAAAAGTATTTTACATTCGAAATTTAACACAAGTACTTAAGTAAGTAAATACGTGTTTCAGGCTTTTTCAAAATTCCACCCCTAAAAGGGTGAAGTAGGGTAACAAAGTCTGAAATAAATATTGTTTCGGATTGCACTGAAATTTGGTATGCATATAGTTATTTTGACTTAGGTATCCGCTAAGAAAGAATTTTTCAAAATACACTCTTTAAAGGGATAAAGCGGGGGTTCAAAGTTTGTATATTCGTTTTATTCGACATTTCACACAAGTTCTTCTGTAATTAAATAAGCAAATACGAGTTTCAGACTTATTCAAAACGCCACCCTAAGATGATAAACTGGGGTAACAAAGTCTAAAAATCAATATTGTTTGGGATTGCGCTGAAATTCAGAATGCAGATAGTAATTATGACGTAGGTATCCGCTCAGGAAGGATTTACTAAAAATTCCTCCCGGATACGGAACGGGGATTCAAAGTTTGTATGGCGAAACAAGATGGGATAAAGTACGTGTTGTAAGATTTTTCGAAATGGGGTAGGTAACAAAGTCTGTAAATTTAGGTTTTTCTGGTTTTATAAATATAAATCCCGAATTGCCTTAGTCACGTAAAAATAGAAAACGGGTTAACCGATTTGGCTAATTCATATTTGATGTGTTTAATGATAGAATCGTTTTTACAAAAGAAAAGTTTTAAGTAAATAAAAGAAGGTTTTAACGCGGGCGAAGCCGCGGGGCACTTGTAGTATATCATAAATTCATAATACTTTCCAGGCACTATTATACAATAGTATAATAGCTTACATAAAATTTAAATTAATAATTATTGAGTAAATATATTATTTTTAGTACTATCATCAAATTTATAAAATTCGTTATTAATATCGTAGAAGTGTCGGTCGACCAGCCATTTTTTTAAATTGCATTTGAAAATCGCAGCGGAACTTGCGTCTTTTATTAGGACCGGTAACTTATTAAAAATAGTAGGGCCATTCACATACACAGACATCCTCGACTTTTTTAGGCCGTAAGTTTTTTTTGTGGTGATCTTGTGTTTGTTTCGCGTAGAGTGGTTGTGATGTGCGCCGAGTTGGTCAAAAATATTTTTGTTTTTATATACAAATACCGCTACCTGATACACGTAGATAGCAGTCAAAGTCAGTATACGCAGCTCTTTGAAGTGTTCTCTAACCGATTCATCCTGCTTTAGGTCTACTATTGCGCGCACGGCTCGCTTTTGTATTCTAAAAGCGCGCAGACGGTCAGCCGCGTTCGCCCACAATTCAGTGCCGTACGGCATGGACATTATGAATATTTATGCATTTTATTAACTCATTTATTTATACGGTCTGTGTGCAAAATTTCATCCATATCCGTCCAGTTTTCGCGTGCAAGAGTAACAACAACCTCAACAAATTTCGCATGTATAATATTAGTAGGATATTGCTTATTCTACCGTAATAGTAGGATATTTATAAAAACAATAATTACAGTCCGGCAAGTATAACTTGGCGTGCCTGTGCGCCACTGTGCTTTTACTTTGTACTTTGATAACAGTTTCTCTTAAACCACTTTTAATTTATTTTGCCATTATTGAACTATTTTAATGTAGCAGATTTATCAACAATAATGTCGCGGTAATCTCTCAAACGTCGAACTCACAGTTTCAATTAAAAGAATTAGTTCCAAAAACCATCACCGCCAAGTTATACTTGTGGCCTAGGATGATGGATTATAATCCATCATCCTAGCTTGTGGCACTGTAAGTAATTTGTGTCTACAAAACCTATGGTCACGGAATAGATAATAATGATGTGGGTGACACTCGTTATGTCACAAACTAAAACTTTATAAATAATATAAATCTCAATCTTTACAAAATGTTCCAATATTCTGTTGTACGGCTTACGTCACAGCTTACGTTCAGAATGCAATTTCCTTTTAGATTCAATTACACACGTACCGCGCAATCGGACGTTTTGTTCGTTCGGTTATTGTGCGACATACCTACTCTAGTATGGAGTACCGGAGCTTGACACTTTATTGCTGAGAAGCGGTAGTACCATGCGAATAAAGTCGAACGATTGGGCGAATGAAAGAAGAAGCATCTATACAAGCGTAGGATATAGCTCCATCTTTCTCTATTCAGCGATTGTTCGCGTTTAATCAGCCCGGTCGCGGTGTTTACCCAGCACGGGAGGCAGGAAAGGGGGAGGGGAAGGGGAGAAGAGGGGGAGGGGAGGAAGCTGGAGGGGAAGGGGGAGGGGAGGTGGAAGTGAGGGGATAGGGGGGAGGTGGAAGTGAGGGGAAGAGGGAGGGGGGGGGATTTCGTGGCGTGGTACGGCGGTTGTCGTTGGTATACGTATGTGTCTTATTTGTTAATGCTTCCCATAGACACTATTCCACGCGGACGTAGTCGCGGGCACAGCTAGTAACTTAATAATTATGATAATTGGGACCATTAATCTATCACATACCTACTTGAAATGTATGTTAATCTAAAAACGGCCACTTTTTCCTCTTAAGTACCAACAGAATCTTTAAATAACGAGTTAAAGTACTGACTCTGCATATGTACACTGACGTTCACAGCATTTGCATCGATATGGGTACGAGTGTGTGTTCGCCAGCTGTAGATCTCGCACATTGGGTTTCATGGTTTCATTGATTGTTCCCTGTCAGTTCAAATGAATCTACGATTTCATGGTTTTATTGCAGATATTGTGAGACAAGTATCACTAATATTGAGTAACATTTATTTACGATTTTGTAGCACAAATTTTTGTTCAAAACTAAAGATTTTATCACGTTTTTATTGTCACATTTTATATATTATGTTTCTTTGATGTCTTACACTCTTTTAATTTCGTCGTAACGATAAATCGAACGGTGGCTTAATTGGCAAAGCACCTGGACATGTTATCCAGGAGGTTGCGGGTTCAAGTCCCATCGGTACGATGACATTTTGGATTAATGTGTTTAACAAGTCACTTTTTGTTTGCTTGTATGTTTGTCTGTCAGACAGGTGGCATCTTTTCACTCAAATTTTGAGCACTTCCCGAATATCTATCTGGCTCAAACTTTTAGGGTAGCTCACAACTCGATGACAATGCATTCTAAATACTAGATGGCGCTATAAAACACGTTGAATCGCTCACCTTGTGAATATAACCTGAATGTATGAGATCCTTCATCGCGCAAACGATATTAGCCGCGCTGTTAGCACCAGCACTTGCTTCGCCATTAAATATCTTAAAATTTGAACTCCATACAAAAACATTTTGCATTTATAATGTTACTAGCTGTGCCCTAGGCTAGGCCCCGGCTTTTTCCGCGTTGAACCCTCTTAATAAACCTTTCTCTTGAATCGCTCTATCTATTGATGAAAACCGCAATAAAATCATTTGCGTAATTTAATAGATCTAAGCGTACTGAATATGTAGGAAGCTATTTTGTTTTATACTCGTACTATGTAAAGATGATAGAAAGTAAAATTTTTATTATTTCTAAATTTCTAACTTTCTAAACGCACCCTTAATATATAACATAAATTATTCATTCTCATACATTTTACTTCCCTGAAAGCTGAAACACATACATATCATCATATAAATTTTCCCCGTCGGCTATTTACTGAATATATACTGTACAGTGCCAGACATTTGTGGTAAACACATGCGTAATGAATGACCAGCGTCCGACAACTTCATTTCAGGAATTTAGCTTAATGTATACCTGCAGTGTTTGGCGCATTTTAGTACATGATTGACTACAAAAGCTTAATTTATAGTGGACATTTTCTAATAAAATCAATGCCCAATGTGCTAAATAATTTATTAGAACTCGTAGTTGCTATGATTATATTATTTTCTTTTATATGGAAGTTTTTGAAGTTATACTTCTTTTGGCGCGATGGAGAAAAAATATGAGAGTGAATCTTTACGATACGCGCGCACACCGACACCTAAATTCTACACCGTGAAGTTAGTATATGTCATATTTAACGTCATATTTTTACGTTAATAAAACCTTTTTTATGTAAATAAAATCTTTTTGATTAATTTTAATATTTATCGTTAATCACTACTGCATTTTAGTTTTTTTTTTCCATACGCTACAGAAGTATAACTTCTAACGCGTGTACATAAGTACACACACTCTTTTTTTTTAATTATTTTATATAGGCTTATTATAGTGTTCATATCAGTATCATATAAGGAATTGATTTGTTTGCTATGATTTTTGTTTTGCTAGTGATTTTACGTTATTCGCGAACGCTCTGTGTATTATAACTAATACGTAATTAGGTTGTCTGGAAGAAATCGTTTTATGCGATAAGACCGCCGATACTAAAACCGATTTTTGTTTTGTTGTTATTTTAATTTTAAGTTCTTTTGGTTTACAATAAAGAGTTAATTTTTTTGGTGAATAAACATTATTATTAATTATTATTATTATGTATCTATCTAATCTATCTATAGTTATAGGCTAGCGTTTGCCCACTATATCACTTGGTGGTAAGCGATGATGTGTCCGAAGATGGTGAACACGCTAGGCCTAGAATACTCTGACTGTCACGAGCTATGTGCTGCCAGACCACTGTAAGGTTTCATTCTCATACAGAATTTTTTCTTTGATGGTTGAAAGCTACTGTTTGGTAGCAAGTCAGGCGGAACATCGATATAACATGCGTCTACCTCCTGTAGAAAAACATGATAGAAGACATGGTAGTTTTTAAAACACACTTAATTTTAGTGCAAATATAACATTAACAATTTATTTATTGTGTTATTATTACTTATTTACCTACATTTTATTAATTTGTCAATGACGTATAAATCTTTTACCCAGTATTAGTACGTTGAAATTCGAGAGAAAAAAGCGATCATGAGTATTTTTTCCCGATTTTAGGGTTCCGTACCCCAAAAGGTAAAAAAGGAACCCTTATCACTGTCTTAAAGGATCACTTTCTTGTCCGTCTGTCTGTCTGTCTGTCTGTCCGTCTGTCTGTCCGTCTGTCCGTGTGTCACCACCAATTTTCTCAGGAACGGGTGGACCTAGCCAGTTGAAATTTATACCAAATACTGAAGTTTATAGTCCCTATTAGTTGTATAAATATCAAGGTCCTGAGCCAGCACGATAAAAAAATATGCGCAAATTTAGATTTTCGCGAAAACTTGTAAGTACCAAAATTTACCTTAATTTTCAACTTTTTTTATTTTTCCTTAGCTTGTGTTGTAAGATCTTGCTTGTGACCAAAATTGACAATTCTAGGTCAACCGGCAGTACTCTGTAGGTTTTGGGTCGAAAACCTATAGGGTACACGACTTCCCGTGGATCTAGAATCAAAAAAATTTGCAAGAAGCAAGGTCATATAGCACAATTAAAGGAAAAATCCAAAAAAAAAAATAATGAAAATTAACGGGTGTCCCCATACATAGTTTTAGCCAATTAAGATAGGCCTCTGAGTTAAATGAGCGCTGATACAATTTAGAAGTCTAGCTTAATTGGTACTTACCAACGTTGGTACGGAAGCCTCGGTGGGCGAGTCCAACTCGACTTTGCCGGTTTTATTATTCGATAAATTTTTATCGTTTTTTATCAAAGAAATACTACTCACTACTACCCTAATTTTATCTACATTCAAGAGCAATCTCTTCTAAATTAATCTCTGTCTATCCTATCAATTACGTGACACCAAACGGGTCCGCATAATCAACCGACTCTGTAACCAAACTTAGTAAACTCGAAAGTTAGTCATCTTATTCGCTGCACGTGCTCGGCTAAAGTTCGACACGTGCGAATAACGACAACAGTTGGCCTAGTAGGCCGGTTGTAGGCTAGTCCGGTACATTATCATTCATTTAATGGCCGCGGCCGGCAGTTTCAGCACAGGTTTAGCCGGTGCCCACTCGAGCTCGTGACTTGCCTTGATGATGGAAAGTTATCCGGACCCGTTTGTAAATAGACGTTTGATCATAAATTTAAATTTTCAGCGGAGTTTCTTGTTTGGATTTTACTTTGAGGTTGTATTGATTTTTTTTTTAAGAAGTGCTTTGTTACAGACATTATACGAATTCATTCAAATTGAATGTTTTAATGTATCTATATGGAATGGTGTTTTAGACTCTATAGTGTTAATAGATATTATAGAGTAAATATTTATTGTTCCTGTAAAGTTTAGAGATGAGCATAAACTCATAATCGGGTCTATTAAAAATAGATTACATTTTTGGGCTTAACTTCCAGAAGTTAGACTATATTTCGTGCTACATCGTGGATCACATCTTCACTTAACATCAGGTGAGATTGTGGTCAAACGCTTGCTTATCAACTATTAAATATTTTTTTTTAAATATTTGATCAAGCGAAGCAAAGGTATTCGTTTCAGCTCGAACCAAAATGCTTTCGTATGTCTGTTAGATTCAACAGTATATAATGGTGTAGATATAAAATACGATAGTAAGACAACCGATTTGAATACACTCCACATAGCACACAATACCAACACACTATCAAAAACTTTCCGACAATTTTTTTCACTTAGGTATATGAAGGCTATCCAATATATCAGTGTCTCTTCATAAGTAGGCACAGCCTTCAATATGTCAAAAGAATAAGCAAAAATTGAGATGATCTCTGCAAAGGGTGTGTCGGTCAAGTGAATTTTCGGTAAACTGTGAAATTTCTAGCGTCTCTATACATTTAAAAACAGTATGAAAGATGCCAACTTACTGCCAAAGAACACTATTGCACTTTTTTGTCAAGGGGAGTTATCCTTTTGTGGTATAATCTTTTTGTGGATAAAAGTTGTAACTAAATTCATAGTAGTTTATGAAACTTGCGTAAGAGGGGTATTGAATTACGAGTCAGAGTTTAAGACCCAAGCTGTAGTAGGTGAGGTTTTTAATACCATCACATGAGTGTTTTCATCATCATCATCATCATCATCATCATCATCATCTACATTATTAGCCGGTGTCCGTCCACTGCTGGACGTAGGCCTCTCCCAAGGTGCGCCACTGAGCCCGATCTTCGGCTCTTCTTTTCCAGTCATTGCCCACCGCTTTGCGTATGTAGTCGCTCCACCTGTCACAGGACGTTCTACGCTACGTTTGCCGATTTGCGGTCTCCACTCCAGGGCAAGTCTACCCCAACGGTTATCAGTCCTGCAGCAGATATGACCAACCCACTGCCACTTCAGCTTACTAATCCGTTGAGCTTTGTCGATAACTTTAGTTCTCTGGCGAATTACTTCATTCCGGATTCGATCCCGCAAAGAAATACCTTGGTATTTCTTTGCGGGATCGAATCCGGAATATATCTCTCCATATAGTATATACATATCATGCATATCTGCATAGCTCTCTCCATAGCCCGCTGAGCGACTTTACTTTTTAATAAATATTTTATTGTATTGCATAAATATTCTTAGTGGTGCTCAGTGGATACCCGTGGTCGTATGCTACTTTGCAGAGTGTATTGTTTTGTTACGGTTACACAGCCACAACGGACGGACATACGACCACAGCTATCCTCTGAGCACCACTAAGAATATTTATGAAATACAATCAAATATTAATTAAAAGTAAGTTGTTTATATAATACACGATACATATTGAAAAGTTTGTACATAGCGATCTCAGGTGAGAATGTTTTCTTGTTTCATACTTTTTAGAGTGTGATTTTTCAGTAGTCAGGTTTTAGTTTTTGAAATTATTTTTTATTTAAAGCAGTTTTTGCATAATTGTATAAATGTATACATGTCAATATACTTACATAAATACACAGCGATCAACAAACACATAACCCTCCCAACTGCTTCTTTGCGACGCCGTGGGGTATAAATTAGTTTTCTTGACTCCGGCGGGATATATCTCGCCAACGCTACGCCCGATAAAAATATGATGTACCAATCTTCATCTTCATTTTAAAATCCCTATTTAACGATACCACACACGATGGGTCACAACAAATTGAATGTGGCAATGAAAACATTCAATTTGTTGTGACGTCACATAGCCTATAACCAGCAGACAAATAAGACGCGTCCAACGATACCTCATTTGTCAAATTATGATAAGTAGTTTAGAAGTTATGAGGGAACAGATGAACATACATACAAACATACATACATGCATACATACTTAAATACATACATACCCACATACCGGTCAAAAAAATAATCCTCCTTTTTGCTTTGCTGCAGTCGGGTAAAAAATAAAGTAGGCTAAAGTTAAAAGTTAGTTAAACAAACACAATAATGGCTCCGTATCTATAGGTCACCCGCACATGCACAGTCCCCATAAAAATTATAAAAATCGAAAGCTTTTTAATGTCATTTTATGCGTACATGCTAAAATTTTGGCATTATGCTACTATTTTTTTTATTCGTAATTTGACATTTATAAATATTTTATGTGAAATAATTTTCACGTTAGTTCTAACTTTTACACACACAAAATGTAAGTAGGAACTTAGTAGGACTTACTTTTACCTATAACTGTATAATTCTCGATTGTTACAATTTAACACGTTACTATCAATTTATCTTGTTTATTCTGCTACCAAATATCATAAAAAATCGTGTGTGAGCTTGATGAAATAATTGAACCGCTAATTATTTTATCGCATCTGAAACGTTATTTTGAGCTACCCTTACTGTAAATATCCAAAATATGTCTTACCCTCTTGAACCCAGTTTTATATAGAACCAAACGGCGCTGTGACATAGACCTATGTCACAGTTGACAGGCGAAAACGTCTTCATTGTAGGGTGGGTGGTAATTGAATTCTCAATATTTAAGGACACGCTCGGGTATTCAGAGGCTTTGAGGGCGACCAACGGCGGTGCTATCTGTTGACATATCTAGGCTACTTGCTAAATAGGATCGAAATTAATATCAATAAATATTATGATTTCTATTTAATCCATACACAGATACTTGAGAAGAGGATATACAGCTTTGACCAGTAAAGATACATAGATAGGAATATCACAATAATCAAATAGACTAGAATAATAGAATAGAAGCAAAGAAATAAGCGACTTGATTTTACGCTGGTATTCGAACACGGCATTGCACCTTGTTCTCAGGTGCTCGACCAGGATACGCAAAAAATGCAGTAGTAAACAGATTACAGCAAAAGGTACACATACAATAAAAGGTTTGACAACATTGATATTGATATTTTCTGCTCCACCAAACAACATCCTATGTCTTATTTAACAACGGCCAGTAGGAATACACCCACCCACACACACATTATACACATAAATTTCATGGTTTTGATTCCCTTGTGAAATCGAAAAATGCGACAATATGCAACGTAAACGGTAATTTCTTTGGATCACTTTGATTTACAGGTTTGATTTTTTCATGGCTGAAAGAGAACCTCTACAATTTCCTGAAAAAGAGTCCTTACGGTATGCAGACGGACAGACAGATGGACAACTAAGTAATCCTATTACAGTCCATTTTTTCCTTTTGAGGTACGGAACCCTTTATTAACTTTGATACTTTTCTATTTTGTGGTATTTTACGTTTACACAGAAATTATGTGTTTAAATTTTTTGCTCGTTTGTTAGCTTACATTTCCGAAGGTGCATAGTCAATTAAAATATGGTATATCTCGACACAGTTGTCTATGGTTTGTATTGTACGCGTAGTACAAACGTTTTTGTACTTATATCCTACGGAATAATTCCTGGGGCTAAGATACCCTGCACTGCGATAAATACGAAGCTAAATAGAATGAGAGCACACCCATCTAATACTATAAGAATCTTTGTCCTGACATACTGATTGACTGACTGACTGACTGACTGACAAACAACGCACAGCCTAAACCGCTGGTCGTAGAGACTTGAAATTTGGAGGGTATATTTGTCTTAGTACGTAAGAGTGTATTAAGAAAGGATTTTTTTTAAATTCACCCTTTTAGGGCATGAAATGGGGGTTCAAAGTTTGTATGGAGAAAGAAGATTAGATGGTATTTTCTATTCGAAACTTCTCACAAGTGATTCAATAAAAAATAAGTAAATATGTGTTTCAGGCTTTTTTGAAACTCCACCCCTAAGAGGATGAAATGGGGTAACAAAGTCTAAAAATCAATATTGTTTCGAATCGCGTTGAAATTTGGCATGCAGATAGTTATTACGTTAGTTTCCTCATAGAGAAATGATTTTCTGAAATTCATCCCTTATTTATAATGTAATACGGGACTTATCGCGCTAAAAACATAATTATATTTACCTCGATGTTTCGATCAAGTTGCATTAACCGTGGTCACGAGAAGACTGCGCTTGCTGAAATTTTGCACGCATATATCTTATCTTGACGTAGGTATCCGGTAAGAAATGATTTTTCACAATTCACTCCTTAAGGGTATGAAACGGGGTTCAAAGTTTGTATAGTCATTTTATTCGAAATTTCACACAAGTACTTCTGTAAATAAATAAGTAAATACGAGTTTCAGGCTTTTTCAAAATGCCACCCTAAGAGGGTGAAGTGGGGTAACAAAGTCTGAAAATCAATATTGTTTCGGAATGCGCTGAAATTTAGAATGCAGATAGTTATTATGACGTCGGTATCCGTTAAGAAAGGATTTTCTTAAAATTTCCAGTATTTTTTATGAATTCAAGTATTAAACATGGGTCAAAGTCACATTTCAGATTTATTTGAAGTCATAGTCTAGTCCAAGTCATACCCTCAGTAAAGATGTGGACTTTACTGAAGATGTTCACTGGAATTTTAGTGAGAACGCAAATAGCGTGTTTTTCAACATTGTGCTGTTTCCCTACACTCACACACATTCGTCGGCACTTAATGGTTAATAATTAACATTTTTTACACATTAACTCGCGGAAGAACAAAAGTTTTAGAAAAAATACAATGCAAGCACACACACTTTTACACGATCCCGCCAAAACTCCAAAAGAATATATCAATGCACACTATAATAACACTAAAACCACATAAACTTCACATTAATAACTTTTAACTAGATTTAGCCAGATATTTTTCAATTCGACCCCCATATAAGAAGGTTCTTCTACCTAATATAAACGTTACAATATTATATTTTATATAATATAATATTATATATATTATATTATAATATAACTATAACAAATTCATTTGTCAATTATTAAGAATTTTCAAAGACAAAACAAGAAGTTTGTTATACGATCCTTATGCATACACGCACACAGTTACACACACCTACACAAATACACGTTTGTTGTATTTAATTAAGTCTCTGGTAGGTTTCACTCGGGGCCTCTTATTTATTTTAGCTGAAGGCACCATATATTTATTCACAGGGGTTTATTTGCGTGGACTTTATTGAAAAGCAGGGTAGTATTTTTTTTCTTATATTAAATTCTTCTTGTGATGCGTTACTTGGTTTTAATGTCTAAATTGTAAGCATGAAGTTACTCGTGATGATTCTTATACCTACTTATTGAAGTTTGTTGTTTTCAGTTACAAAATGTTATATGTTGGTTGAGTTCCATGGTTGAGTTTGCATGGTGGTAGGACACTATCTCGTGTCCACCTGGCCAGCTACCACCGTCAAGTTAGAAAATTTGTCGCGAAACATCTAATGTGTTCCGGCAGCTATCCTCGAGAGCCAGTTCCCATTCTAGGCGTAGCGTGCTTACCATCTTCGACCGCATCGTCACTTACCAACAGGTGAGATAATGTTCAAACGCTAGGCTATCAGATGTAAAAAAAAATTTTTGATTATTTTTTTTTACAATATTTTTATAGCTTTTGTTTTGATTGTAGGCATATTTTATAGGCTTTATACATTTATTTTGGATATTTGAAAGATGTGTAGATATAGTTGCGCTATGTATATTATAGAAGACAGTTTTCTACAGGTGGTATGAGCATATTATATCGATGCTCCGCCTGACTTTTTACCAAAAAGTAGCTTACCACATTACAGACAAAATCTGCTGCTATAATTGAGAGTCAGAGACAGAGTATTCTTGGCTTAGCGTGTAGCGTGTGCACCATCTTTGACCACATCATCGAGTTCACCACCGAGCGAGAAAGTGGTCAAACGCAAGCCTATTAAATATTAAGGGTCAGTTCACACCGCGACGAATGTATCGTCGCGTCGCGACAATGCATTTGGCGTCGCGCGGCGCAGCGCGGCGCAGCCCGACGCCGCGTGGCGTAGCGAAACGCGTGACGCCACCGAATTATCTCAATGCAATTTGTATCTTATTATCAACACCAATATTATAAATGCGAAAGTCAGTTTGTTTATTTGTTTGTTTGTTTGTTTGTTTGTTTGTTTGGGACTTCTTCACGGTCAAACGGCTTGACCGATTTGGCTGAAATTTTGTACAAAGATAGAACATATGGCAGAATAGGATATAGGATAATTTTTTTTTGGCTATCGAGTCAGGGGGTCCAAATATTTTAAATTGAATTTTGTAAATATTAGATCTCTTTTCGAATAAATAGCTTGACCGATTTGCCTGAAATGTTGTATAAAGACAGTTCATAGGGCAGAATAGGATATAGGATACTTTTTTTCTGGCTGTCGAGTCAGGGGGTCCAGATATTTTAAATTGAATTTTGTAAATATAAGACCTCTTCTCGAATAAACAGCTTGATCGATTTGCCTGAAATGTTGTTTAAAGACAGTTCAAAAGGCAGAATAGAATATAGAAAACTTTTTTTCTGGCTATCGAGTCAGAGGGTACAAATATTTTAAATTGGAATTCGTAAATATAAGATCTCTTCTCGAATAAATGGCTTGACCGATTTGCTTGAAATGTTGTATAAAGACAGTTCATAGGGTAGAATAGGATATAGGATACTTTTTTTTGGCTTTCGAGTCCAGATATTTTTGATTCAATTTTGTAAATTTAAGACCTCTTCTCGAATAAACGGCTTGACCGATTTGCCTGAAATGTTGTATAAAGACAGTTCATAGGGCAGAATAGGATATCGGATACTGTTTTTTGGTCCATCGAGTCTGAGTGTTTAGATTTTTTTTATTGAATTTTGTGAATGTGTGTCCTGCTGAAATTTTATACATATTACAGTTCATATTGCATAGAATCACATAGGATACTTTTTTCTGGCAGTCGAGTCCAGGTGTCCAGAATTTTTAAATTGAAGTATGTAAATGTGTGGCCTACTCTCGGTCGGGTTAACCATTTAAGCTGAAATTTTGTACACAGACAGTCAAAAAGACATAGAAGGGCAACGAATACTTTTTTTTGGGTGGAAATTTCGGTTGTCTATATTTTTATTATGGAATTTTGTAAATGTCTGGCCTCTATTTGGCCTAACGGCTTGACCGATTCAGATGAAATTTTGTACAAACACATTGAATAGGGCATAAAAGGGCAAAAAATACTTTTTTTCGGCAGTTAAGTGTGGGTACCTATATTTTTTGTTAACTTTACATAGAGTTTGCATAATCATAAAAGTTTG
Source organism: Cabera pusaria (assembly GCA_954871355.1). Lineage (NCBI taxonomy): Eukaryota > Metazoa > Arthropoda > Insecta > Lepidoptera > Geometridae > Cabera > Cabera pusaria. Next base: position 23,403,535 of record OX940888.1, read on the forward strand.
ACCTTAGGTTCATAGATTATGACTAAACTTAATAAGTGCCTTAATTAGGCCATAAAACTGTCAGGGTCATTAAAAGTCATCAAAATTTACGCGATGGCTTTGCTTGCCCAACGTGTTTTATCTGCTTTGTGGGAAGTATTTCATAAGCATTCGAGTTTTAACAGCCACATTTAACCTTAGGGTCATCGGTGTTGACTTAGTAGGTTATAAAAACTGCCAGCGTCATAAAACGTAAAATTTTTTGCGCCCACTTCACTCGCGCAGTGATAGCGCTCGCTGCGCTCGCGCAATAATTTGTTTGATTTACTTTGTAGGTAATTTTTCAGCAACTTTTGTATTTTAATAGCCACATGCATCAGAACGAGTCCATAAATTAAAACAGTACAATCTTCAATAATCATAATGATTTTTAACCTTAAATAATTGGATATCAAGTTTAACCTTTGTGTAATCAGTGTTAACTTAGTAGGTTATAAAAACTGTCAGGGTCATAAAAGGTCGTAAACATTTTTCGTGATTTCAGTTTCGTTTTCAGTGATAGCGCTTACTACGCTCGCGCAGTAATACCGCTCGCTCCGGTCGTGCAAGCATTAGTTATATCTACTTTGTAGGAAACATTTCAGAAATTATTGTATTTTAATAGCCACATTCATCAAAACATGACATGAATTGGAACAGTACAGACTTCAATAATCATAATGATTTTTACCTTTAAATAAGTGGATATCAAGTTTAACCTTAGGGTCATCGGTGTTGACTTAGTAGGTCATAAAAACTGTCAGGGTCATAAAATAACGTAAACATTTTCGAGCTCGCTTCGCTCGCGCATTGATAGCTCTCGCTGCGCTCGCGCAAACCTTTGTTTTGTCTACTTTGTAGGTTATATTTCAGCATTTTTTGTATTTTAATAGCCACATGCATCAAAACGAGTTAATTAATTGAAACAGTACAACCTTCAATAATCATAATGAATTTTTACCTTAAAATAAGTGAATATCAAGTTAAACCTTAGATTCATCGCTCTAGATTTAGTAGGTCATAAAAACTGTCAGGGTCATAAAATGACGTAAAAATTTTCGCGCTCGCTTCGCTCGCGCATTCATAGCTCTCGCTGCGCTCGCGCAAACCTTTATTTTATCTACTTTGCAGGTAATATTTCAGCATTTTTTGAATTTTAATAGCCACATGCATCAAAACGAGTTTATTAATTGAAACAGTACAACCTTCAATAATCATAATGAATTTTTACCTTAAAATAAGTGGATATCAAGTTTAACCTTAGGGTCATCGGTGTTGACTTAGAAGGTCATAAACACTGTCAGGGTAATAAAAGGTCGTTAAAAATTTTCGCGCTCGCTGCGCTCGCGCAGTGATAGCACTCGCAAGTATTTGTTATATGTATTTTGTTGGAAACATTTCAGCAACTTTTGTATTTTAATAGTCACATTCATCAAAACATCACATAAATTGGAACAGTACAGACTTCAATAATCATAATGATTTTTACCTTTAAATAAGTGGATATCAAGTTTAACCTTAGGGTCATCGGTGTTAACTTGGTAGGTCATAAAAACTGTCAGGGTCAAAAAATGACGTAAAAGTTTTCGCGCTCGCTTCGCTCGCGCATTCATAGTTCTCGCTGTGCTCGCGCAAACCTTAGTTTTATCTACTTTGTAGGTAATATTACAGCATTTTTTGTATTTTAATAGCCACATGCATCAAAATGAGTTTATAATTGGAACAGTTACAACCTTCAATAATCATAATGATTTTTTACCTAACAATAAGTGGAAATCAAGTTAAACCTTTGTCTCATCAGTGTTAACTTAAAAGGTCATAAACACTGTCAGGGTCATAAAAGGTCGTCAAAATTTTTCGCGCTCGCTTTGCTCGCGCTGTTATAGCGCTCGCAAGCATTTGTTATATGTACTTTGTTGGATACATTTCAGCAACTTTTGTATTTTAATAGCCACATTCATCAAAACATGACATAAATTGGAACAGTACAGACTTCAATAATCATAATGATTTTTACCTTTAAATAAGTGGATATCAAGTTTAACCTTAGGGTCATCGGTGTTAACTTGGTAGGTCATAAAAACTGTCAGGGTCACAAAAGGTCGTAAAAATTTTCGCGCTCGCTTCGCTCGCGCAATTCTTTATTTTATCTACTTTGTAGGTAATATTTCAGCATTTTTTGTATTTTAATAGCCACATGCATCAAAAGGACTTTATAAATTTAAACAGTACAACCTTCAATAATCATAATGAATTTTTACCTTAAAATAAGTGGATATCAAGTTTAACCTTAGGGTCATCGGTGTTGACTTAGAAGATCATAAAAACTATAAGGGTCATAAAAAGACGTAAAAAAATTTAACGCTCGCTTCGCTCGCGCATTGATAACGCCCGCTGCGCACGCGCAAACCTTTGTTTTATCTACTTTGTAAGTAATTTTTCAGCATTTTTTGTATTTTAATAGCCACATGCATCAAAACGAGTTTATAAATTAAAACAGTACAACCTTCAATAATCAAAATGATTTTCACCTTAAAATAAGTGGATATCAAGTTTAACCTTAGGGTCATCGGTGTTCGTACTTCGTAGGTCATAAAAACTGTCAGGGTCATAAAATGACGTAAAAATTTTCGCGCTCGCTTCGCTCGCGCATTGCTAGCTCTCGCTGCGCTCGCGCAAACCTTTGTTTTGTCTACTTTGTAGGTTATAATTCAGCATTTTTTGTATTTCAATAGCCACATGTATCAAAACGAGTTTATAATTGAAACAGTACTACCTTCTATAATCATAATGATTTTTTACCTTAAAATAAGTGGATATCAAGTTTAACCCTAGGGTCATCGGTGTTGATTAAGTAGGTTATAAAAACTACCAGGGTCATATAATGACGTAAAAATTTTCGCGCTCGCTGCTAAATCTTCGTTAGGTTTACCAAGTACCAAGTAATGATTAATGACTTCAACAATAGACGATATCGAGTTCGACCTAAGAGTCATCTATATTGACTTGATGATTAGGTCATTAAACTGTCAGGGTTATAAAACGCCATAAAATATTTTCACTCGACCAATAATATCGCTCGCTACGCTCGAGCAGCTATTCACCTTATTTTCTTTGTAAAAAATGTTTTAGGAACTGTTGTATTGAGTCAAACATTTTAACAGCACAATTTCGTATACTAACCTAACCAAAATGATTAATGACTTTAACAATAGAAGATATTGAGTTCGACTTTGAGGGCCTTTGGTGATTTGGCCTAAGAGATCATCGATCTAGACCTCAATGGTCTAAAAGACACAAATAACGCGGGCGAAGCCGCGGGTAACAGCTAGTGTAGTTAATAAAGTTCAATTGTTTATCACGCGGTTCAATTGTTTCTTCCCGCTGCATTGCGCGGGCAGCGAGACGCCGCGCGGCGCAGCAAGACGCCGTGCGGCGCAGCCTGAAGCCGCCAAACTAACTCAATGAAATGTGTATCTTTTTGCATAGTAAATAAATTTCTTTTTTGTAATACTCTCTTAAAAAGTGCGAGTTGCGTCGCGTCGCGGTCTGAACCATACCCTAAATAAAACATTGTCGTTGTTGGATACTCGCGAAGAAAGCCTGATGCTACTGCTTAGAGACGACACGCTACGGATATTTGACTGTGTAATGAGGGAATCGCCCCGGCCACCACTAGGATTAGAAACGGGAATATAGGTAGGACTCACCAGCACCGCAGGCAGAAATATCCGCCGGAGTCTAAGTCTCCTGCCACCAGGATTTTCGTGACTTCTTCTATTTTATTATTTTATACACAAAAACACACGCGCGTGTATGCACACGAACGACATCGGCCATATTGAAGCGCGCGCGGCGAGAGGGCGCGCGGCAAGTTTGAATTAGGAGGAGGAACGTGTCATTGGACAGGATTAATGATACCAGGATTAGTATGTAGCCGTAACATATTCCCCCCACTTGAAATCTACTAAGATTTCACAGTATAAACCTAAAAAATATGTGCTCAAGACTATTACAAAACAGAACTAAACTGTAGCCTTATTACATTAAATTACTTAATTGTAAATTACCTAAAGATACGTTTAAACTATAATAGCTTAGGCATCAATAGGCAAAGGGCAAATCTTGACAACAGGTCGTCGAAAAACATTGCCATTCGCAGAGCGAAGCGTCACAACGCGGACTACGTTATCGCGACCAGGGTGCAATTGTTCTATTTTCGCTAGCCTCCAACACAACGTAGGGAACGTGGGTTCAATAATAATAACCAAATCATTGACCCTGATATTAGGGACACCTTTGAACCATTTGTTCTTTTGTTGAAGAGTATGTAAGTAATCACGCTGCCAGATACGCCAAAACGATTGTGTTATCTTTTGAAGTAACTGCCAACGAGAACGCGGTGTTTTAACATCGATCATTGATGACTCGGGTATCGACACGAGTGGACCATTGGAAAGAAAATGTCCAGGTGTTAATACATCTGTTTCATTAGGGTCCGGTGATATAGCGCAAAGTGGGCGCGAATTGAGAATGGCTTCGATTTTCGTTAAAACCGTGCTCATTTCTTCATACGTCAGAATTTGAGTACCTACAACTCGCTTGAGGTGGTACTTGGTAGATTTGATGCCACTTTCAAAAATTCCTCCGAAGTGAGGCGCACTGGGTGCATTAAATTCCCACTTGATGCCGCGGGTGGCAAACCCGTCCGCTATATCAGGATAGTGATCCTGCAATTCAGCTAGGATATTTTTCATAAGCCTATTTGCGCCAACAAAATTAGTTCCACAATCGCTGATAATCGTTTTACAAATACCACGACGTGAGACCATTCTATCTAGAGCAGCCAAGAAGGCTTCTGAGCTCAGCTCGGTAACTGCTTCTAGGTGCACCGCCTTCGTGCTAAGACACACAAATAAGCACACGTACGCCTTGAATGTGGGTGCCTTACGTCGACGACTCTCTTTCAAAAGAAAAGCACCGCAAAAGTCTATTCCGGTAGTTTCAAAACAACGACTAGGTTGTAACCTGGCGACTGGAAGTTTGCCCATCTCAGGTTGACAAGGTACCGGCTTGACCTTGAAGCATTGTACGCATTTGGAGCATGCTGTGCGAATGAGTAGACGACAACCTATTATCCAGAATTTCCGTTGGACCAACGACTGCAAAGTTCTGGGTCCACAATGCAGATACTTGATATGAAAATGTTCCACGATCAAGCGTGATAAGCACAAGCTTTAGGCAACAGAAGAGGATGTAACGCACAAGCAGGCAAGTTGGCGTTATCGATACGTCCCCCCACTCGCAGCAGTCCTGCACTGTCTAAGAATGGAGACAGTTTTTGAATAGGTTTAGAGCAAACCTGATTATGAGCGACCTTTTCGAGCTCGTCTTGCAAGAAATTAGTTTGAGTGTACTTTACAAGCAACATCAAAGAAGAATCAAGTTCGATGGTTGAAAGAGAAGAAAGCGTTCGATTCTCTTTCTTTCGCTTTATATTTGAGGAAAAGCGCATTGCCCACGCGAGCACTCTTGTGACTTTAGGTAACGAGGAATATCTATTTAGTAGTTGACTTATTAAGTCATCTTCCGGAACCACCGTGAGAAGAGTTTGAACCACGGAAGGTTTCATTTCCGGTAAGTCAGTGTACGGAGAAGGTAATTTTGATGGCCATTCCGATGGCGGTTTTGAAAGCCATGGAGGACCTGACCACCAGAGTGGATGCTCGACGAGTTCAGAACAGCTAATACCGCGACTACAGCAGTCCGCCGGGTTATCCTTGGTGGATACATAACTCCAACAGTGGATGTCGACCACATCGGTTATTTGAACCACCCGGTTTGCAACAAACATTTTTAGTAAATGTGGCGGCGTTTTCAACCAGGTCAATGTGGTGGTGCTGTCTGAGTATGCTCGGATTGAGTCAATACGAAATTTGACGTTGAGCAAATCATACATATGACTCAGAACCCGAGATAGCAACACTGCGGCACACAACTCGAGCCTATTTACTGTCGTAGGTTTCAAGGGTGCTACCTTGGACTTTCCTATCAACAGGCGAGAGACGGTGGCGCTTGGCGTCACCGCACACAAATATACACAACAACCGTAGCCCTTAGAGGAGCCGTCACAAAATCCGACTAAATGAATTTGAATGGGATTTGTTGGAAGCACGCCACGTGGCAATTTGATTCGTTGAATGTCATGCAAATTTGCAGCTATAACATGCCATCGCTTGGCTAAGTCATGAGGAAAGGGTTCGTCCCAATCTAAATTCAGTTTCCACATGTCCTGAAATAGTAACTCAGCAGAGAAAATCAACGGGGAAATCCAGCCAAGAGCATCGAAGATTCTCGCAGTGATCGAGAGTATTGACCTTTTGGTAAATTTTATATTAAATGTATCCGAAAAGGAATACGAGAAGTTGTCACTCGAAGGATCCCACTGGATACCTAAAATCTTGATAAATTCCTGACCACCTTCGTCGAAGGTCTTAGGAGTTTGACAATGCTCAGGAGGAATATCAGCTAACAATTCGGAATTGTTTGAACTCCATTTCCGAAGTTCGAATCTACCTTGAGCCAACAAAGAAGTCAAATCCTTTTTTAATTGCATGGCTTCTTCTAAAGAAGCGCAGCCAGTAGTAACGTCATCCATAAATGTATCTTCTCGAAGAACCTCGGCGGCACGAGAAGAATACTCCGACCCGTGATCGTCGGCTAACTGACGCAGAGTGCGGATAGCCAAGTATGGAGAGCTACTGACGCCGTATGTGACAGTGGCCAACTCATATTCGACGAGTGGTGCGTTAGGTTGGTCACGCCACAGAATGTGTTGGTAGGACCTGTCTTCAGGTCGAACGAGAATTTGCCGGTACATTTTACAAATGTCCGCAGTAAAGACAATAGTATGCAGTCGAAACCTTGTGACTAAATCGATTATGTCGATTTGAAGTTTGGGTCCGACATGAACTATATCATTTAAAGACTTATTGACGGAAGTCTTGCTACTGGCGTCAAAGACGACGCGCAGACGTGTAGTAGAACTTTCGGGTCTGACTACACCGTGATGAGGTATAAGATACCTTGCCTCAGTAGACGAAGCGACTGCTGGTTGCATGTGACCAAGGTCTTCGTACTGACGCATGAAGTCCGCGTATTCAGATTTTAAATCAGAATCACGCTCGAGACGTCTTTCTAAATTAAGAAAGCGATTTAAACTGCAACGACGAGAATCACCAAGAGAAGGAGCATCATCCTTCAACATGAGAGGAACAACGTAACGACCTTCGGGAGTTCGGTAAGTACTTTCTCTGTATTTCTGTTCGCAGACATGATCTTCGGGAATCGAAATGGCAGGACGTGGCGGTTCTTCAATCTCCCAGAACCGTTTTACAATATCATCGAGAGCACACGTGGCTGTAAGAAGTGACGTCATCGGTTGGGATACCGCCCGCGACAAGGAGTGGTGTAAGAGCTGACCGCTAATAACCCACCCGAACACACTATCAAGCGCGCAAGGTAAGCCCGGACCTGGCGAGTAACGAGCGCCGGTATATATTTGATCGAAACACTCGACTCCTAACAAAAGATCCACAGAACTAGATCGATGAAAATTGTCTTCCGCTAAATCGAGATGAGAAAATTGATCGTGTACCACCGCGGGTAACGGAGAGGAAGGCATCGATGTGGTGATTTTAGGTAACACCACAAAGGACAACTCGAATGTGGGAGTATCACTTTGACGCGGCATAATCGAGCAAAAAGTAACACCCTTTATATCGAGTACCGAACTTTGACCTAAACCGGTAACATTCATTTTACATTTCTGGATATGTAACCCAAGTCGACGAGCACACGAAACTGTTATAAAGGAATCCATCGAACAGCTGTCAATAAGGGCGCGCGCACACTGCAGCGAACCATTCGCATGACGTACGCGTACTACCGCGGACCCCAGTATTTTAGTACTCGGAACGTTTGAGTCTCCCACGCATGGCGCGGTTGCAGCGCTTGTGAGCGCCGTGCTTGAATTAGTAATCTTATTTTCCGCTTTATCATTAGAACGAGATGTAGACTGCTTGTCTATATGTAACAACGTGTTGTGTTTAGAAGCACAAAGTAAACAACTATTATTACTGTTACAACTGTTCGCCTCGTGACCCGCTCGCAAACAATTAAAACAAAGTTTTAATTCCATCACTAACTGCCGACGCGGCGGAACATCCAATGATTGGAATTTTGCACATCGATAGATCGAGTGTGAGGATTGGCAACACGGGCAAACTAGTTTACGCTCGTTTTGCGACGAAGACGCGACTAAAGTTGTTTTTGCTTGTTGCGTGAATTTATTGTTAGTATTCTTATTATTGCGAATTTGTCTATTTACCGGAGTAGAAGGAGAAACAGACGCGGTTTGACTCACTTCTAATATTTTAATATAATTTTGCAGGTATTTTATTAAATCGTCAAACGTAGGTATCTCGCTCGCATTCTGCAACTCGAACCGTTGACGAGTCTCGCAGTCCAGTGCACGCGAAGCGATGTAAAACAATAAAAAATCAGTAAGATTGTGAATCGACAGCGACCGCAATGCGTTTACATTTACGTATAATATATTTAATAAGCTCGTTAAATTATCGAGTGACGGCTTATTTATTTTACTAGCGTTGACTAGCTTATCAATATACGCGGTAGCCAGAACTCGCTTATTATCGTACCTATCGAGCAAAGCCTGGTAAACTATACTATAATTCGCGGCCGTGACAGGTAAACCTTTCGCTATAGTTGAGGCGAAACCAGACAAGCATGAGTTCAGATAATGGAACTTTTCCGCATCGGATAGCGTAGAGTTGAAGTGGATTAAAGACACATAACTGTCTTTAAAACTTTGCCAGTTTTCGATGTTTCCATCAAACTTCGGAATTTCCAGTTTAGGTAATTGAACGCGAGGACTCGGAGTCTCCTGCACTGGAACACTAGCATTCGAACTGCTACTTGTCACTGATAACATTGAATCCGCGAACTCGACCACGGCATAATACAACTCGTCAAACGCTAATAACGTTGCATTATCAATCATTGATTTTGGTCGCAAAGTTATTTCCAACTTGTTTATACGGTCGTTCACCTCGACAAAATTTTCTTTTGTTTTTCGACAGATTTATGTCTACTACGAAACGACGATAATTTAGATTTATCGGTTGTAGCCACCTTAGACAAATCGAACAATATTTGCATACACGAGAATTCATATTCACGTCTTTTAATGAGAGATTGTAATTCGGCTTCCATCTTGTCTGTCATTATTGAATCTTTTTATAATACAATATATTTCGATAATAAGATCAGTACAAAGACGAAACAAATTAACTAGGTACTTAATACAAACAAAGCTGCGTAAGCTATTATAATTTACTAGGCGTTAGTAAAATTATAGAATAGTTAATACGAGAAATATTTGTAGCTGATAGGTAGGTAGGTACCTACCTACAATTTATCTGCAAGATATACGAAATACAGGTTACGTATTTATGTAGTATGTAAATATTACAGTAAATTCAATGGTTTTAAGTTTTAACTAACACTTTACACTCTTAGTGAATCAGACGTACCTAACAATGAAGACCTATTAAATGTTTACCTACCCTGCCTACCCTAGACTCGAGCACACATTAATTCGATCTACTGTTTGACAACTAAGTTGCAACATCAAGCTTTCCTCGCAATAGGTGAAGTAGAATGTTGGACAACAATAGGATTGAAACAGATTCGATTATATTTTATACTGGAGTAGGTCTGTCGGTAAGTTTATTAAAATAGATAGTAGGTAGATTATAAAGTAACTCGATGGAACGTTCGCCCGGGTGAACCGCGCCTCGACCGGCCGCTGCCGGTAGGTAAGTATGTTCGAACAGCGAACGACAATACGATGAGATATTAACAAAATTACGAGATTCTATGAGTTTTGTTACAATAAAAAGTAAACAATATTGACTATTTGATGTTTTTAGTGTAACTAAATAACAAAATAGCATTGGTTGTTTGAACTAGGGAATATGGCGATTATTATTATTACTAGTAAACACTCGTGATTTAGACTTGTAATCAATAAAGATGAGGACTTAGTCCTCACAGGAGGCACCATGTATGTTGGATACTCGCGAAGAAAGCCTGATGCTACTGCTTAGAGACGACACGCTACGGATATTTGACTGTGTAATGAGGGAATCGCCCCGGCCACCACTAGGATTAGAAACGGGAATATAGGTAGGACTCACCAGCACCGCAGGCAGAAATATCCGCCGGAGTCTAAGTCTCCTGCCACCAGGATTTTCGTGACTTCTTCTATTTTATTATTTTATACACAAAAACACACGCGCGTGTATGCACACGAACGACATCGGCCATATTGAAGCGCGCGCGGCGAGAGGGCGCGCGGCAAGTTTGAATTAGGAGGAGGAACGTGTCATTGGACAGGATTAATGATACCAGGATTAGTATGTAGCCGTAACAGTCGTTGTCTAGCGGCTCGTCAAACTGCCGTATTCTTTTTCTAGTAAAACATCTACATAATTCTATCGCTTGCCTTCCAATATCAAATGACAGAGGTGGTCGAGTGGTTTGCAAAAAAAACTAAACTTAGTCGAGTCGGATCGGATCCTATAGTGCCTTGGATTAAGGTGAATCAGCTAATTGCATGACAAAGTTTTAAAACATATTTCAAACACACAACATACAAATAGAAGCTTATAATTTTTCATAAAGCTTAAAATTCAACAGTCAAGTTTAACGCAAGCCACGTTCGCAAATAAATGTAAGAACAGGCGATGATTTATTTTGGCAATAAGTGTCGTGTAATATTTGCCGTTATTGGAGGGGTAGCAATGCAGCTGCCGCAAATTACTAGACAAAAGCGTTTTACAGTTTTATAAAAAATATGTTCAAAGTACTGAAACATGAAGATGCGTGCGTGCAACAGTTACATAACTAGTAAGCTTCAAAAACAGTGTGGCTGGCAACCCTACTTCAATATTTTTTTAATATTCTGACGTCGACGATTAGATGACAGCTGAATCATCATTCTGTATCTGGGTCATTATTTTTGTTTATTATTTTTAACCGACTTCAAAAAGGAGGAGCTTTCTCAATTCGACCGTATATATGTTTTTTTTTTTAATGTTTGTTCACGTATAACTTAGTCGTTTGTGAACCGATTTTGATTATTCTTTTTTTGTTGGAAAGGAGATATCCCAAATGTGGTACCATGGTAATTTTATTGAGGTCTGATGAGAATCACCAGAGATATGGAGATAAAAACCTCAAAATTGGTACTGAAAATTAATAGCGCGGCATTGAAATCGGTTCTTTTTAATTTTTAAACGATATTATAATAATTAGTGGTTTACCGTATCTACGGAATAAAAAATTAAACATCAAATAATTGGCAGCTTAGAAACCCAGAACATTTTGGCAAAATAATTTATCTTATATATATTTTTTAGGTCATTTATTCATTGTTTTTAATACCTATCCTATTCCTGACAAAGAAAATTCCAAAAATACAAAAATCATAAAAATTGTTTTAGCCGTTCTTGAGTTATAAGTGAAGTAACTAACACGACTATCTTTTATATGTATATATAATAAAAGACCTTCCCGAAGTCAGCCGAGATGAGATCGTGATGGCCCTTAAACAGCTTAAAAATGAAAAGGCCCCAGGTGAAGATGGAATCACAACGGAGCTTCTAAAAGCTGGAGGAGCCCCAGCTGTAAGCCAGCTGCAACAGCTCTTCAATTCTGTTCTCTTCACTGGGAGAACTCCACAGGCATGGAACAGGAGCATGGTGGTTTTGTTTTTCAAAAAAGGAGACAAAACCCTCTTGAAAAACTACCGCCCGATTTCGCTTCTGAGCCATGTCTACAAACTGTTTTTAAGGGTCATCACGAACCGTCTTGCGCGAAGACTCGACTAGTTCCAACCTCCGGAACAGGCCGGATTTCGAAGCGGTTACAGCACCATGGACCACATCCACACAGTGCGGCAGATTGTACAGAAGACCGAAGAGTACAATCGGCCCCTGTGCTTAGCGTTTGTGGACTATGAGAAGGCCTTCGACTCAATCGAAACCTGGTCTGTTCTGGAGTCCTTGCAGCGTTGCAAAGTCGACTGACGATAGATCGAAGTGATGAGATGTCTGTATTATGCCGCAACGATGAGTGTACAAGTACAGAACCAGCGTACTAATCATATCCACCTGCGTCGAGGAGTGAGACAGGGGGACATCATATCCCCGAAACTGTTTACTAACGCCTTGGAGGATATGTTTAAGACGCTGGACTGGAAAGATTGTGGCATCAACATTAACGGCAGGTACATCTCTCACTTACGATTCGCAGATGACATCGTCATTTTGGCAGAGACGCTGCAGGACTTACAGAGGATGTTGAATGGCCTAGCTGATTCTTCTCGTCGCATCGGTCTCCGGATGAATTTGGATACAACCAAAGTCATGTACAACGAGCACGTTGTTCCGGAACCGATTGCCGTAGATGGAATCCCACTCGAATCTGTCACTAAGTATGTTTACCTAGGGCAGACGCTCCAACTAGGCAAACATAACTTCGAAAAGGAAATCCAGAGAAGAATTCAGCTGGGCTGGGCAGCATTTGGAAAACTCCGTCGAGTCTTCTCGTCGCATATACCACAGTGCCTAAAGACAAAAGTCTTTAATCAGTGCGTCCTACCCGTCTTGACATACGGAGCCGAGACGTGGACACTCACGGTTCGACTGGTCTACCAATTTAAAGTCGCTCAGCGAGCTATGGAAAGAGCTATGCTCGGTGTTTCTCTGCGGGATCGAATCCGGAACGAAGTAATTCGCCAGAGAACTAAAGTGATCGACATAGCTCATCGGATTAGCAAGCTGAAGTGGCAGTGGGCTGGTGATATCTGCCGTAGGACCGATAACCGTTGGGGTAGACTGGTTCTAGAGTGGAGACCGCGAATCGGTAAGCGTAGCGTAGGACGCCCTGTTACCAGGTGGAGCGACGACATTCGTAAAGCGGTGGGCAGTGACTGGAAACAAAGAGCTGAAGATCGGGCTCAGTGGCATGACTTGGGAGAGGTCTATGTCCAGCAGTGGACTGATACCGGCTGATTATGATGATTATGATGATAATATGCATAATTTTATGATTTTTAACGTACATATGCGCCTATTAATAAACTGTCTACATACTGAATAATATAAAACACAAAAAATAGTTCTGCCTATATCCGCTATATAATAGACTTTGTTACCATCCAACCCATTTGCCCCCAAACTGGTTTATTTACAAAGGATTATTGATAAGTAACATGGTTTTAGACCACACTAAAACAATGCTTTAGAGAAAACATCTCTTTGTAGCGTAGCAGCACACGCCGGGGTCACTTGTACTGAATAAATTAAATGCTTTGAACAATGAAGGTTTGAACTGGAACTTTAAATATCAAGTTTTTTTTAAATTATTTAATTTTTTCTTTATCTGTTTTATTAAAGGGTTTGTCATAAGGCGTACCTCTTAGGCTGGGTTGCACCATCTTACTTTAACCGTAACTATAACTATTAACCGGTGTTTTTGTAAGGATTTTAACAGATTTTTTACTTTTGTTATAGCTAAAGTAAGATGGTGCAACTCAGCCCTAAAGTACCGCCTAACCGTGGCATCCTGCGATCTGCGGGCACTATCTCAGTACTTTTCAATTGTTTTCTGATCGAGTTTGGTGTGAACCAGACGGTACAAATACTACTGCGCTATCTGATCGCCGCCTAGATCGCGCACGCAGGACGCTGCGGTGTGTCCGTACCTTTAATTCGAATTCAAGTCATTTATCTTTCATATCTTAATTTGTTATTATATATTTTTTACATAAAATTTGGATTGATATATGCCAAACCTCACTTATGGTTCTTACCCTCCATTGCCAATACCACCTTACAGTCTTTTAATATTGACTATTATTTGCCTGTGACTTTCACTTTTGTTTTCAAAGTTGTTTCAAAAGAATGTCAAAGTTGTTGTTTTTACTCGTTAACTCTAGATTAACTGCGCCCACGGCTATTCCCGTCCGTGGCTTTATGCTCTCAAAAAGCTTGTAACTTAACAACTTTCTCATAGGGTAAGGATTTAAGGATAAACAATGTTAATAGCAATTATTGTGTAAGCTGTATTATTAAAAGGCGTCTGTCAAAGACGCGTTTTAATAATACAGTCATGTCATAGGGTTCTTACTGGCTTACCATTACCCCTTGTACTTTGCATGCGTTACATTTTAAATTGACTGCTAGAATGCGTTGGATAAAATTAAAGTTACGGGGAAAGGTTTATATCTGCCTACCAAGTAGTTGTTGATCTATCATCATCCATTCAGTTAACATCAAATAATAGGTCTTGAGAGATGGAGAGACAGGCGGACAGACTTTTGCGTTCAGCGAGACTCAAACCCACGCCTCCTAGAATATTAATGTATGTGCTGAGTCTCAACATGCCCTGTTATTTCACTTGACATACTTTTTCAAACGCTGATAAGGCAATATGAAATCTGAAAAAACAAAATGAAGCTTTGTTAATTTGTTGAATTTAGCATGTAGGCAATTAGTAACTTCAACGTTAACAGCTTTAAAATACCTAAATACGAAGTAATCTCTTAGAATCAGTATTTTAAGTGCCTCGCCGATGAAATCAAATTGTTCATTCCAAACACTTACGTCAGGATAACACATTAACTAATTTGTGTCTTGTGACAAAAGAGGGACCTTTACCTGACGCATGAGGGCCCAAAATGCGGTCGCAGTTAGCGGTCGTCGGACCATATTTTGTGGTCTTGCCGGGTCGGCTTTTGGCCACTGTCCAAATGTCGCCGCCTATGGACACCGTTGCTTTAATGATGGTTAACTATGGATATAATGGTGCAGTGGCTATTGTCGCAAAAATTAAAATTAATTGTTACAATTTGTATGTAGGTTACACCTGATCTTACACAGAATCTCTTGGGAATTTATTGTTTGCCATTTCTACATGGTTTTCGAAACTAATTTCCAATTTTTGCTGACTTACTGGAATACATTTTTTGTATGAAATAGGAGACAAACTAGTAGACAGTCCACTTGGTGAAAAGTGGTAACCGTCGACAATGTTTATTTATTGGGAGATTATATTGGAAGGTCCAGTGGATCTTTCTATCGAAAAACTTATGTGCGCATTTCACAGTGGCTCTCCGGTGAAGAAAAATAAATCGTTAAGAAACCCGCCGGGGGTTTCTTAACGATTTATGGTGGTAGGAAAATGTCTTGTGTCCGTCTGGAAAATCTGTCGCCAAACATCTAATGTGTTCTGGCAGCTACCCTTCAGAGCAAGTTTCCTATCCTAGGCCTAGCGTGCTATCATCCTTGATCGCACCATCGCTTACCAATAGGTGAGATAGTGGTCAAACATACTCTACGATACAAAAATAAATAAAAATGTAGGTATGGTACCTAAATTTCAATAAATGTATATAACCATCGTAAAAAATACTATTTATAGCAACGCTGTATTATGCTGCCTTGCCTTAGTAAATGGATGGCACTAACCTATCCTCGTGGCGTTACCACAGATTATATAACAGTCACTATCCGTTAGCATGGCGTTCGGAACTAATAAAATAGAAATCCATATACACCTGTACAGGCCAATAATAACTTGAAGTTTCAATAGAAAGAGAAGCAAAGAAAAGTACCCGTATCAAAACTGTTGTACCTACATTTTTATGCAGTACAGAAAACACACAAATTAATTCGTAGCGCACAGCGTTAGTGCCAAGTTGGCAGTTAACGTACACTCACAAACAAAATAAGTGTGAGATTCAGAATCACTTTTACACTGAATGTTTACTTCGTCTGTCGGATAAACAGCAAAACAATTCAGTGTTGATATTTCAATTCAATAGAATTCCGTTGAGAGGTCGACAGGAAATGGAATATATTTTAAACTTGCTACGCACTGAATTGGATTTTTATAGAGTGGTGAGCATTTTAGCATATTTTATTGCAAAACAAAAAGCGTAGCGTAAATACATATGTATTTACCTAACTTATCTAGCTGACAATTTTTATTAACGGGTGATTTTTTTATTAGAGATTACTAGATTACTAGCTATGTTGGTTGCACACATTACTAATAGTCTTGATAACCCCTCCAACTAAGCTTAATATGCTTGTGCCTGGAGTGGGTTTACGTCAATACTGTAATGGACGGATCATGTCACAACCTCTCGATTGCCAGGCTGACTGAAACTGGCCCTTAAGCAGGCCTCCCTTACTCGCCCATAGCTACTGCGATTTATATCTAAACTTTCGTCAACTCCGGCGGTACTATCTGCCAGTCGGTTGTCACTGCTCATGCGCGCGCAACTTATATTATTATTCAAATGACGGGATAACTGCGCATTCCGTAGTAACTATTATATAATCTGTGCCTTAAAAGCGAACGTGGGGTGCATTTATCCATACAAATGTACTCCCCCGTTTCCTCCCTGGGAGAGCAAAATTTTCCTTTTCTTTTTTCGTCTAGAGCAAAATTTATTTCTACAAAATATCAAGGTCTGCTATAGCTACGCCCCTATCATTTGGCCGTTTTGACCAATCAATTGCAAAAAGAAATATAAGTACTTTTATCTTCTCTTTAAGATTTTTGAAGGGTCATAATATTTCTATTTGCAAATGGTTGGTCATAAAAAGCAAATAATAGGGGCTATTACTAATATAGCTACAGCAGGCCTTGATATTTTGTAGAAACAAATTTTGCTCTAGAAGCATTTCCCAGGGAGAAAACAGAAATACTTTTGTGTGGAAGAGTTCAACCCGCTTTCGCTCTTAACTTTGGAAACATTATAAATATTATATTAACAGCCCAATAGTCGTTATACTAAACAAAACTATGATTGTACTAGACTGCTATCAGCAATTATTATTGAAGTGGCCTGTGTCGCATGCTTTTTTAAAATACGAGTAGGTTTAATGTAAATGACCTACAGCAGTGACCTGAGTGCAATTAAATATACCTAATAATTAGTCTTAACGTAATCATAGTTTAAACAGTCATTCATTGTATTATTAGTACGTCTGGAGGTTTCAATACTAATCATTATAATCACATTTCATTTGGTCAAAGCTTTATTTGATGGAATGAATTTTATTACTTGATTGGTTGGGGTTATTATTATTTGCCTATGGTATTCGTTTGTTTTCATGGTAAAATTATTAAACTTACCTCGATGTGCGATTAGACTAATTAATGCTATATAATTATTGGATACTCCAAATATTGATAAGTTCAACATACTCTACTGTATTGACGGTAGATTCACGTTTCAGTAATGTTATTTTCTGCAACTAAAAGACCATTGCTGATCATAATATTGCAATACGTTTATCATCATCATCAGCCGGTATCAAACCACTGCTGGACGTAGGCCTCTCCCAAGTAACGTCACTGAGCCCGATCTTAGTCTCTTCTTCTGACTTTCTACCATTGGGAGGGATATACCCTAATCGCCACGCTGGGCAGACGGGTTGGTAGTATTTAGCTATGCCATAATTGGTACCTGAAATACAGTTTAGTTACTAGTTCCGATGCCAAAGGTCACTCTTAATAATGTACTTAGGTAAAATATAATGTTCATTTATATCATCTACTAAAAAGTGTGTCAATAAATAAATTAATATTATATTATTAAATTTGAAATGGTTATACCGCCATTTGTCGTTCTCCAGAGCCTCGTTCGTTGGTCGGCAGGATGCACCACGGGCAGGTGAGGTTGGCTGGGAGCACTGAAGTGGTATTTGTACTCCCTTACATCCCAAGAATACGTTTATATAAGAGCCTTAATATGCAATTAACTATAATTTTATTTAAAGAGAGGGAGGAGATAGGCTCGACTTTTAAGCAAGAGGTTGCCGGTTCAAATCCTAGCACGGGTGTTTGTCTACAAGTTGTAGGAGCATATTATATCGATGTTTCGCCTGACTTGCTACCAAAAATAGCTTACTACTATCAAGGAAAAAATATATCGCCATAAGTTTAAAGTATTCTGGCAGCTCACAGCCCTTGAGAGTCAGAGTTTTCTAGGCCTAGTGTATTCACCAGCTTCAGCCACATCATCGCTTACCACCAGGTGAGATAGTGGTCAAACCTATAGGATAATTATATAAAAAAACATATTAATTCAAATTAATTTAAAACTTTTTGGAAGTAATCGTATTCTTAGCGACCAGAAGTGAAGAAGGCTAAAAAAATAAACACTATCACAATACCCACAGCTATATAAAGCCACAGAACCCCAACATAATAACAATAACATAATGTGTCTAAGCTAACAATATAACCACGACGTCCGAACATTACGACGGCTACACGAAGACTGAGTCATGATACCCACTCGCTGTCCGCTTTTATACTATCGAGCCCAGTCGCGGCGTGAGGGTAGTTGGAAATCTTCTAAAAGTATATATACTTATACATGTAACATTATTGATGTTTGAAACGGGCTGTAATTCACGTACATTTAGTCAATTTGTACGACCTAAGTTTCGAGCGAATCATTCGCTCTGTGTATCAGATAACGCCATGACCACACCGAATTTTTGCTCTTTAAAGAAACCATGGAGTTGCTCGAACCTAAATCCCAGAATCAATCAAATTTACTTTTTACCTCAACAATTTCAAACAATATTCAACACTCTCACATAATACGAAGCCTTCGTGTTAAACAACCACAAAACTAAAACAAAACTCTTGACTTAAGAGTCGTGTTTCCTTTTCTTCTATTCGAGCTGTGTTCGTGTAAAGTCGTGACTTGAACAAACTGTATCGACACGTTTGTGGCTTTGGAAAATTTCCAAAGATAGAGACCGTTCTAGTTTCAATTAGGGAGGATATCTGACCATCGTGTACAGTTCACCGGAGATTGCCTTTTAAAGCCATATAGGAATGCATTTTCAAGACTGATTCAGTGCTAGATTGAGATTGCGTGTTCTGTTTTCTGTTATTCTGTTGTTTTGTTTACTGTAATTGGTCATTAGATGTCGGCAACAGCCATATTAATGAGGATTTAATAATGTTTTAGTTTTATTTATCTATGCATTCGGTAAGACTGTGAGAAAGTATTGTTTGTGAATACGGAGATAAGTTTTATTTATGTAAACACCAAAAGGACAAAAGCAATTTACAATATACATGATAATCTTAACTTCCTACTATTAGTAACGCAAAGGGCGGTCTTATCGATATCATAGTACATATTATTAAAAGGACACATAATACTATTATATAATTAGGATAGTTTAAAAACTAAAACAACCGACTTCCATGCACCGCGAGTCAGTTTCAGTAGCAAGTTTGAGACGTTTTTCGTCATATCTCTAGAGATACCTTTCAGATCTCGATGAAATTACAATAGGACCACCTCGAGAACGTACCCTACCAACAAAAAAAATAATCATTCGAATCGGTTCATAATTGATGGAGTAATCGCGTAACATACACACAAAAAAAACGAAAAAAATACATACATACGAATTGAGAACCTCCTTCTTTTTGGAAGTCGGTTGAAAATAACTTCTGTTCGTTTGCTTTTTATTAAATTATCCAGAAGTTAGTTAATCCTTTTTAATGTGAAGCTTTTATTACATCGCCTCAATTTTTTTCGGCCATCTATCGCATGTCGCAAGTCGGTGCCGGTGCTGATTGGTATATATGTTGTATGACATACTCGTGTGTACACTCTAATATGTCATGTCAACTGCTGTCATATGGTGGGCCTCGTGGTTTCACATACAAACACACTATTTTGTGTTTTATATTGGAGGGAGACAACGGCTCTCCAAACAGTTTCGTAGATATATAATGTGTCTCTTTCTGGCAAATAAAAGACTCTGCCATAAAAATAAGAGGCTCTCAATATACACCTGCATTAAATTTGTCACGAAAATTTAAGTACATTTGAACATAATAATCTTTTCGCGTAAACTACTGACCTAACCAATTAGCTTTTCAGGTTTGTAATTTCAAGTAGTGCAGGCCTGAGGTCGGTCTATTTGCACGTCAGCTAGAATGACAGTCTAGTTAGCTCGGAGACAAATTGCTTATAAGTAGGTGGTACAATCTTTAGGCTAACTACTACTCGATCTTGCACTACGAATTCATTCATTGTGAAATCAAAATTGTACTATTGCGTGCAAAACATACGAAGGATTTTTTCCGCACTGCGCAGACACTAGTACATTGGTATTGTTCACAGGTTGAAAAAATTGGTATTGTTCACAGGTTGACAAAAAAAAAATCGCAATGAATAAAAATTAGCCCTCATTTAGCTATCTTACTTCAAAGCACTTTTCACTTTACATCCAAAGCATTTATTTAATTGTTTCAATTAATTTTAGTGTGGCACAAATTTGTAATTATTCTTATGGCCTAACGTAGTGTAGGTCATCAGAAAACTTAACCCTGAACTTTCCTGCACATGGTTCCAGTTTTTATGATAAGGCTTTTACTGTCCAGGCTGTTAGGCTCTGGAACTCTCTTCCCGAACCTGTGAAATCTTCACAATCCCTTCATATTTTCAAAAGCCGTTTAAAAGCTTATCTTTCATTATAAATAGTGTTAAGCTGCTTCTGTCTGTTCTGTCAATCTGTTTAAAATTTATAGAATGCGTGTTTAGGAATTTATGGTAGTAATCTGTGTTTATTGTTGTAGGTAAGTAGGTATGATTATGTTAGTTTAGGTATAATATGTTATTTTTATTCTTTTCATTTTAATTTTAATTAGGCGCACCCTGCATTTGGCTACTATTTCGATCCTATCCATACAAAAGTTTGTCTGGAAGAGATCGCTGTTAGCGATAAGACCGCCCATTGTTACACGTTAAATTTAAGCTGTAAAAGTTATATGTGTCTGTATCTTTGGTGTCGCAATAAAGAGTACATCTATCTATCTATCTAGTGTAGGACGCCCTCTAGCAAAATGGAGTAATGATCTACCCAAGATAGTGTTTGGATGCAAATAGCTGAAGATTGGGCTTAGTGGTGGGTATCAGGAGAGGCCTAATAATATGTAAAGCAGTGGACTAACACGATAGGTGAAGCCAACCCAATAACTATCACATACCTAGTCTAGACATTGCAGTGAATGATACCTAATCTTGAAGATGAGTGCTTAGACGAGCTAATTTTATAAAAGCTTTTCAACTGACGGTTAAGTGAGCGATTGGTACGGGATTAAACTCTTGGGATTCTCAACGCAGTATTGAATGCCAAGATATTTATAGACTCTCCTTTTTACCGACTTTATAATTATTTTTAAAATTCAAAGAGAGAAAATCAATTAGACGCATTTATATGTGTTTTTAAATTTATTTATAGGTTATACAAATAGCATTTTACAATGTGATCTAAATTTGATCGTTATTTTTCGTTTAATAGAATTTAAGTGCAGAGTTAGTCTTATTATCTTAGGAATAAATATTTTATTTAAAAACATTAAGATACTTTAGTTCTCTCCATGATATAGTGTAAAAGATTTCATCTGAAATCTACTTGCGCAGAATATGGAGTCAGTGCTTTAAAGTTTATACCGAACCAGCACCTTAAAAAATCCGATACCCCTACACTTTGTTTAAAGTTTATCGTATGAAAAAGATGTTCGTGCGTCTTAATAATAGATAATAAGAGTAATTGCTTTTCGATCTTGGTTTTGTTCATCTCCGATGCACTTCCTCAGGGAGTTAAGACACTCGAAAACAAATAGTAGTGAGTATTTATAATCGGTATATTTTATAATCAAGATTCAAACTCACAGTAACAGTATATCTATAATTAAGATAGTTTAAAGTCTAAAACAACCGACTTCCATGCCCCGCGAGTCAGTTTCAGTAGCAAGTTTGAGATATTTATCGTCATATATCTAAAGATACTTATCAGATCTCGATGAAATTACAATAGGACCACCTCGAAAATGTAAGCTACCGATTAAAAAAATAATCATTCAAATTGATTCACAATTGACGGAGTAATCGCGTAACATATATACAAAAAAAAAAAAGAAAACATACAGACGAATTCAGAACCTTTTCCTTTTTTTAAGTCGTTTGAAAATACCCTACTATTATTTAACTTCAACATGTCATGTACGTCTAAACTTCATTTTACAATATTCTAACAAAGCGATAACACAAAAGCCATTTCGCTGTAAATAGCTTTCATTAGTGTTAAGTTACGCGTCCCAAATAAAAGAGGTTCTCTTCACACACGGATTAAACAGACACTTATTGCCTTGTATGGGTTAAGCTGGGACTAATTTAAGGATGAGACTGTTAGTAATCAGGTCAGCAGGAAAAATACTGGTCTTAACAATACAGTAGAGTTTAGTTAATATAAGCCGGATTATGCACTAGTTCTTTTTGCAATCGTTTAACTTGCCTGCTAGTATACACTCTTTTTAGGGTTCCGTAGCCGAATGCCAAAAAACGGAACCCTTATAGATTCGTCATGTCTGTCTGTCTGTCTGTCTGTCCGTCCGTATGTCACAGCCATATTATTCCGAAACTGTTAGGACTACAGAATTGAAACTTGGCAGGTAGATGTATTCTGTAAACCGCTCTCCGATTTTAATACAAAAATAAAAAATATAAAAGTTTAAGTAAGTGTAAGTTATATGGGATGCCCCCCTATCATACATGGAACTGAAACAAAAAAAAATCTTCAAACCTATACGTGTGGGGTCTATGGAAAGGTCTTTAAAAATGACATTGAGGTTTCTAAAATCATTTTTTCTCAGAGTCATTCATTTCAAAATATAGGCGCGTCTAAAGTGGTAAAATGTGTGTCCCCCCCTCTAACTTTGGGAGTGAAAAGTCTAAAAAAATATACGCTGTAGATCTCAATAAAAACTAAAAAATAAAATTAGTTTGAACGAGATACAGTCAGCAGTTTTTGAGATATAGCGACCGCAAAGATAACTTTGTTTTTCATACAAACAGTATGAAAAACAAAGTTATTTTTTAAGTTGCGAAAAATCATAGTTATATAATACTTTCCTAAGTTACGGAACCCTACGATTGCGAGTCCGACTTGCACTTGGCCAGTTTATTTACTAACATTATTTATTAGCTGCGCTGTAAATATGAATAATGTTATGTACTTAATTCTGCTCTAAGTTGTTGAAGAGTTTAGTGTTCTCCAGGTTTCAGATGTCCCAGAATCAGGATTATGCTGGCAAGTACTTATAATATACGCGCAAGTACTAATATCGTTGAACTAAAGGTACGACCACACCGCGGCGTCCTGCGTCCACATGCGCGTTGGCAATCTAAATTTTTATTGTTTTTTGATCGCCGTAGATCGCGTTTGGTGTGAACCAGTTGGTACAAATACTACTGCGCTATCTGATCGCCACCTAGATCGCGCACGCAGGACGCCGCGGTGTGGTCGTCGCTTCAAGAGGATACCAAATTTGAAATTGATCACTCCTATGGAAGTTAATTTCATAGCGTCATCAACTAGAGAAAAGTACATAGTATTAAAACGGCAACGGATTTCCAAGAATCAAAGGTAATAAGAATATGTAAGAACATATATAAGAACATTCTCGAAATAGACACCTATCAAAAAGGAACCACGAAATCAAAATCGGTTCATTCGCTTGTGTGCTACCATGTCATAGATAGGACACACATACACAGATACAAAGATACCTACGTCAAACTTACAATACCCCTTCTTTTTGCGTCGGGGGTAAATAATAATATGTAAAATTACAGAAATTGTCACTGCGATATCTTGTATATATTTTGGTCTTACCTATGAAGTCAAACAGAGACAACAACAGCTATTGATAGAGCACTAATTATCTTACACAGTTTAATCGGTTCCTAATTACCTATTTGAAAACTTATTTACAAGTCAAGCCTATTCGGGAAATTACGTAAAATATTTTTGATAAGTTTTACATGGCGTATAAATCAGATAAGATTCTGAAAGTTTATCAGGAACTGGCAACAGTATAAGTGCTATCAGACATTGTTAGTTAAGGCAACAATATAACCGAAAGCAATATCTCTTCAAAATATTTTTAAGCTATAACTCCAAAAAAAATCGTGTCATATTTTGTTTGTGGACAAGACCTCGTCATAACTAGGTCACTCAAATGTCGGACTCGCATCAAAAACTGCTCTAAACAAATCCTGTCGACTTTATAAGAAAATTGTATTGCTCGGTTTTCGTAGATAGGAGCTTATCAGATATGTCCGCCGCTGAATTGGATGGCTTGGCCCTCTTTCAAATGAATGTATGCGGCTTTTCGGACCACAATGTTTTAGATTCATTGGATCTGCATTGGGATGCAAAACAATTTCAACGGATTCAGATAGGTAGTTAATTTTTTTTATGATAATTCGTTATCTGAACAAAGAATAGTAGTGACGAATAATAATATATTTATAGTATTCACACAAGTGGCAGAATCATATTATATCAATATTCCGCTTGCTACCAAAAAGAAGCTTTCCAAAGAGAAAATCTGCCACCATAACTAAACAGTGTTCCGACAGCACACAGTTCTTTGAAAGTCAGAGAATTCTAGGCCTTGCGTATCCATCATTTTCTACCGCATCATCGCTTACCACCAAGCGAGATAGCAGTCAAACGCTAGCCTATAAGATGCTTAAAAAAATCTGAATCCTGCGTAATGAATGCAACCGCAGCTCTAATGCAAAAGAACCACACTCGGTTAACCAACACAAGTACAAAATAGAGCTGAAAGAACGCCAAGAAAGCGAACATATAAGTGGTGTTTAAGTGGCAGACTCCCTTTGTGGCGTTCCAGTGCTCCAATGGCCTCTTTAATAGCTCAGTTTTATGTTTAGAATGTGAACTGCGGTTTCTATGTGTGTAATTGACTGGTGTAACGGAGTATGAAACAGGTTTGACCGCAAAGTACTTACTGAAATAGTATTCTTGTTGTTATGTTATGTTTGGACTTCAAAAACTAAGTACTTTTTATAAGTCCGCCTGTGGTGTGTTAAAAAGTTACGGTGAGTACCCTGAAAAAGAAATAGTTTTAAGTTTAAAATTGCATAAAGGGATGTGATGAATGTATCGTGTGAAAGTCACATCCTAGACGTAATAAGGTTTAATTCCCAAAATAGACAATCTTTTTAACATGTACACAGGTTACATTGCACCCAAAAGTGACGCGTAAAATATTAGCGATCCAGAGTTTTGCTTACCACCTAGTTTAAAAAAGTCATTGCTATTTACCAGGCATTACGCCTTGCATTTCTTGCTACCTAATGTATGTAGTAATTTGAATTAAGAAATATGTACGGTTAATGATTTATAACTCATTAGCCGTACATATTTCTTAATTCAAATTACTTGTTTTTCACAAAATTTGTTCCATCATCATAGCAGCACCATGTCATCGTAATATTGCATTGTCACGCGATTTACACTTGTATGAAAAATTTCAGCTCAAACGATAACCGGAAAGTGGGGCAAATTTAATTTGCAAGGTTTTATGAAAAACATCAGGACAAGTTAAACTAAATAAAAGATTGTAAAAAAAGTGTCTGGTTAAGGTCAATCTCAAGGTCAAGGTCAAGGTCAACGACAAAGTCATCTCAACTCATTATCGTCATCTCTGGAGATACTGATCAGATCTTAATAAAATTTAAATAGCACCACCTCGAAGATCCACTCTACCTATGAAAAAAAAGTATTAAACTAAACATAACGTAACGTAACCACATGAGTACTCATGTGAAATGTCACTGCAAGTTTGATTTTACTCTCCATAAAGTTCCATATCCCGGTTCCTCCATACCCATATGAAAATCGATTCTTAAGGAATAAACTCCAAAAATGTGTCAATTAATGGCTTTAACGGCTTTCATTCTTATCGACAAGGGTGATTTATGTTATCTAACTCTGCCAATTTGGTCCAAATTTCAACAAAATCCAAACATCTTGTACACAAAGTAAAGTATAACAGCCTAACCAACCCGGTTTTTAGTAACCATTTTCTTTTACCTTTTGCTTTTATGTTTAAAGAGAACTTTGCCCAAAGAAAATTCTGGGGTCAACTCCTAACAACTAAGAAACTCCGTTTTTAATAATGAAATTAAAAGAAAATTGAAAATTACGGTCCTGCGCTGCACCGGATTAAGCTGGCAAGTTTGTTTTTTAATAAAGTGCGTAAATAAAATTGTGGAAGACCAGTCTTTTAATTAAGTTCTTTCATTAAGAAAATATTACGTACAATAAAGAGATTCTTTCACAGCAACAAAGGAATAAAAAACTGTTGGCTATTAAGGATGATATTGGAGACGAGCTTAATACTACGATACTCTTTGTAGATTTTTTAATTCGTTCTTTAGGATGTTGTTAAGTGATTGGAGTAATTGATACCTAACGACAATTCTATAATAGCTTGTCATTGTGCCAATTTTTTCAATTTCATACCTTGAAAGGAAATAATAAACTGGCCAAGTGCAAGTCGGACTCGCACTTGTAGGGTTCCGTACCACAGTACAGTATTTTATAAGATCGAGCAAAAACTACCACTATCATTTTACGGCCGCAAAAAATAATAATTTATAAACATTTTATCAAAACAAAGTTGTGAGCCGCGTGCTTCTTTTTTATAACGCCATCTAACGTCTATCGCACGGTATCTAAGTGAAAGTTAACACAAAGGTGTTAGGGATCGGCATCTCAATATAACGCCATCTACGGACGTTTACATAAGCGTTCATAGATGGCGTTATATTGAAATGCCGATAATAACACGTTTCTTGTATGGGGACCCCCTATAATTTTAAACTTTATATTCTGATTTCAGTATTTGTTGTTAAAGCGGGAACAAAAATACATCACCTGTGAAAATTTCAACTGTCTAACTAACACGTAACACGGTAGTAAAGACGTAGTAAAGACGTAACACGGTTCATGAGATACAGCCTGGTGACAGACGGACAGACAGACAGACAGGCAGACAGACAGACGGACAGCGTAGACTTAGTAATAGGGTCCCGTTTTACCCTTTGGGTACGGAACCCTAAAAAAGAACACTATATTGTCCGTCTGTCTGTCCGTCTGTCCGTCTGTCCGTCTGTCCGTCTATCCGTCTGTCCGTCTACCGTCTGTCCGTCTGTCCGTCTGTCCGTCTGTCCATCTGTCCGTCTGTCCGTCTGTCCGTCTGTCCGTCTGTCCGTCTGTCCGTCTGTCCGTCTGTCCGTCTGTCCGTCTGTCCGTCTGTCCGTCTGTCCGTCTGTCCGTCTGTCCGTCTGTCCGTCTGTCCGTCTGTCCGTCTGTCCGTCTGTCCGTCTGTCCGTCTGACCGTCTGTCCGTCTGTCCGTCTGTCCGTCTGTCGTCTGTCCGTCTGTCCGTCTGTCCGTCTGTCCGTCTGTCCGTCTGTCCGTCTGTCCGTCTGTCCGTCTGTCCGTCTGTCCGTCTGTCCGTCTGTCCGTCTGTCCGTCTGTCCGTCTGTCCGTCTGTCCGTCTGTCCGTCTGTCCGTCTGTCCGTCTGTCCGTCTGTCCGTCTGTCCGTCTGTCCGTCTGTCCGTCTGTCCGTCTGTCCGTCTGTCCGTCTGTCCGTGTGTCCGTCTGTCCGTCTGTCCGTCTGTCCGTCTGTCCGTCTGTCCGTCTGTCCGTCTGTCCGTCTGTCCGTCTGTCCGTCTGTCCGTCTGTCCGTCTGTCCGTCTGTCCGTCTGTCCGTCTGTCCGTCTGTCCGTCTGTCCGTCTGTCCGTCTGTCCGTCTGTCCGTCTGTCCGTCTGTCCGTCTGTCCGTCTGTCCGTCTGTCCGTCTGTCCGTCTGTCCGTCTGTCCGTCTGTCCGTCTGTCCGTCTGTCCGTCTGTCCGTCTGTCCGTCTGTCCGTCTGTCCGTCTGTCCGTCTGTCCGTCTGTCCGTCTGTCCGTCTGTCCGTCTGTCCGTCTGTCCGTCTGTCCGTCTGTCCGTCTGTCCGTCTGTCCGTCTATCCGTCTGTCCGTCAATACACTTCAATCCGAAAGACGTAAAAGGTATCAAGTTGAAACTTATATTAAGTACTTGGGTCTACGGTACCTTTGCGTTGTGGAAAAATAAAACCTGTGAGTCAACGTGATCAAAAGATATGACCGTTTATGTTGCATATTTCTGCATATTTTGCAATTTCACAAGGGAATCGAAACCCATAGGGTATTTATTCCCGTTGATCTAGATTCATAAAACTTGGCAAGAAGCAAGGTCTTGAACCACTTGTGGCGGCACAACACTAACCGCTACGTACATCCCTATTCAAGCTCTCGTACAAGAGCCCGAGGCGCGCAGGGGCGAGACGGGAACCTGCAGTCAGTTGGCCGGCGCCCGCGCAGTGCTAGATGAATCGCATACACACTGGACCTGTGTCATTTCGTATCGCGCGCGCTCATATCTCGTCATTTCCGAATTTCTCCATTCCCTTTGCTCTAATGACTACGATCATCCGTACTGTACCTACCTATCGTTCTTACCCTTCGATTCGTGTGTGATTGAACTATACAAACTCTGTATTTACTGAATAAACTGTGAGTTAAGTGGAAGTGTAGTTTTAATAGGGATACCGCCACATTGGTGACCGCCGATTTAAACATGCCAAACGAACACGTAGCTAATAGTGACGTCGACGCCGATGGGAAGCTTGGAGATACAGCGACTAGTGCCGATGTAAACAGAGTTGCCGTGCGCTTGCCACCATTTTGGCCGGAAGACCCAGAGGTTTGGTTCGCTCAAGCGGAGGCGCAATTTCGAATTTCGGGCGTTAGAGAAGATACCACGAAATTTTATCACGTTATTTTACAGCTCGATCAGAAGTATATACGCGAAATAAAGGACGTAGTGCGGAACCCGCCGGCGATCAACAAATATGAAAAGTTGAAACAAGAGCTGACAAAGCGATTATCTATTTCACGTCACCATCAATTCACTCAGTTACTTTCTGATGAAGAGTTGGGCGATAGAAAACCGTCACAGTTTTTACGTCATTTAAAAACACTAGCGGCAGACGGAATAACGGACAAATTTTTGCGCAGTTTGTGGTCGAGTCGATTACCGCATCATGTTCAGGCGATTATTGTGTCGCAAACTTCGGGCAGCCTAGAAGATGTCGCCGAGCTGGCAGATAAAATTTGTGAGGTTGCGCCTTCACCGTTACAACAACAGGTAGCGAGTACAAGTACCTCCGCCGCCGTTTCACCTAGTAATTTTGACGGTTTATTGAAACGGATCGACGAAATGATTACGTCACGCATACAGACGGAGCTGAAACACCAAATATTGGAACTGAACATAAATTCTCGCGGCCGCTCATCGTCTCGAGGTAGGAATCAATCGAGAAGCCGCAGCCGCAGCAGAACACCAGGTGTATGTTGGTACCACAACATTTTCGGGGACAAGGCGAAGAAGTGCACATCTCCTTGTTCTTACAAGTCGGGAAACCACAACGGCAGTTCGTAGAGGCGACAGACAACTGTCAAGGTGCTACCAGTCGCCTTTTTATCACGGAGCGGAAAACGAAGGTACAATATATAATAGATACCGGTTCAGATCTCTGTGTGCTGCCGCGTCGATTTCTGCGCCAATCAAGACAGCCCACGGACTACAGTCTTACCGCTGCAAACGGAAGCGTCATCAATACCTATGGTACTATGACTTTACACCTAGACTTAGGTTTGAGACGAGACTTCGTATGGAACTTCGTGGTGGCAAACGTTGAAAAGCCAATCATCGGGGCTGATTTCATCGCGCATTACGGATTATTGGTAGACTGCAAGAACAGACGCCTGATGGATACCGTGACTACATTGGTTACACCTGGAACCTTGAGGACCTGCACACAAGCCAGCATCAAAGCGATATCAGGTACCACTGAGTTTCACTCATTATTGTCTCGATACCCTGAATTGACCAAGCCTTCTGGAGTTTTCCGTGAAGTCAAACACTCGACTGTACACTACATAAATACAACACCTGGACCCCCAGTATTTTGCAGACCACGACGCTTAGCTCCGGATCGTCTCAAGATAGCCAAGGAGCAGATCGAGAACATGATTCAAGGTACTGCGCGACCGACAGACTCACCATGGGCATCAGCACTACACCTGGCTCCAAAGGAAAACAGCTGGAGACCCTGCGGAGACTACCGTGCTCTCAACGCACGCATAATACCTGACAGTTATCCTATTAGGCACATAGAAGACTATGCACATAGGCTAGCAGGTTGTACGGTATACTCGAAAATAGTCCTGGAAAACGCGTATCACCAAATTCCCGTTTTTCCAGAGGACATATCCAAGACGGCGATAACTACACCTTTTAGCCTGGTGGAATTTCCATTTATGTCATTCGGTTTGCGCAATGCTGCACAGACGTTCCAGCGGTTTCTCGACAAAGTGTTAAGAGGTCTAGATTACTGCCGTTTCCCTTATATAGATGACATTTTGATCGATTCCAGAAGTAAGACCCAACACCTGAAACACATGGAAATCGTTTTCAAGCGTCTTAGAGACTACGGACTTCGCATCAATGAAGGAAAGTGTGAATTCAGCATGGTTGAGCTTAATTACCTTGGTTTTCACATTTCTCAGAATGGCACGCAACCTCTGGAAGACAAGGTTAAAGCCATAAAAGAGTTTCCGCCACCGAAGACAGTAAACGGTTTGCGCAGATTTTTAGGCATGCTTAATTTTTACCGGCGTTTTATTCCGCACGCCGCCGTCGACCAAGCACCACTGCATGAAATGCTGTCAGGTCCAAAAGTAAAGGGTACACAGCCACTGACCTGGACACCTGAACTTCTCGCCACTTACAACAACTGTAAGGCAAGTATTGTCAGATGCACCCTGCTTGCACATCCTGTCATGAACGAACCGCTAGCTCTTGTGACCGATGCTTCCAATTTAGCCTTGGGTGCGGTGCTCCAGCAGTTGGTAGAAGGAGAATGGCAGCCGCTCGCTTTTTACTCAAAGAAGCTGAACAAGTCGCAGCAGCTTTACAGTGCCTACGATCGAGAACTGCTTGCAATATATGAAAGCGTTAAACATTTCCGCTATATGATTGAAGGTAGACACTTTGTTATATACACGGATCACAAACCGATCACTTACGCATTCCAGCAGAACAAGCAGAAGTGTTCACCAAGGCAGTTTAACCACCTTGACTTTGTGTCTCAATTTACCACAGACATAAGACACATTTCAGGAAAAGACAACATCCCTGCAGACACATTAACGCGTATTGAAGCTATCATCACCGCCGACCTCAGAACAGAACCTCTTTCTCAGGAACATGATACCGAACTCCAGGAACTGCTCTCCAATCACTCGACCTCATTGAAGCTGGAACGAATACCTGTACCAGGTACGAATCTCACTTTATACTGTCATGTCTCTCTGCCGAGGCCCCGTCCTTTTGTTACGAAGGAGCTGCGTCGACAGATCTTACACTCAGTCCATTCTATGAGTCATCCTGGAGCAAAGACAAGGACCAAGATGGTAACAGACAGATTTATTTGGCCCTTGGCTCGGAAGGATTGTCGTGCTTGGGTTAAAACCTGTGAAGCTTGCCAGAAGTCGAAAGTGAACCGTCACACTTCAGCACCACTAGGCAGTTTTGAGTTGCCGCAGTCGAGATTCAGTCACGTGCACATCGATTTGATCGGTCCAATGCCACCATCTCGCGATTTTAAGTACTGTTTCACAGCTATCGACAGATACACGCGTTGGCCAGAAGTACAGCCACTGCAAGAAATTACAGCTGAAACAGTGGCGAAGGCATTTTACGATATGTGGATATCACGTTTTGGCTGTCCGCAGACTTTGACGACAGACAGGGGACGCCAGTTTACATCTCACCTTTTCAAAACCCTTACAGACCTCTGCGAAGTCCAGCTGCGCCACATAACTGCATACCACCCGCAGCTAACGGGATGGTCGAACGGTTCCACTGCACACTGAAGGCTGCAATAATGGCTCAAGGCAAGCAGCGTTGGACAGTCTTACCTGTGGTTCTGCTCGGCGTGCGATCTGCCTGGAAAGCTGCCCTGCAATGCTCTGTAGCTGAGATGGTATATGGCGAGCGCTTACAAATACCGGGTAAGTTCATTCAAGAAACTACTACCAATCAGTTGAAACCTTCAGACTTTGTCTCACAGCTTAGACACAATATGTCTCTTCTGAGACCGCAACAAGCATCACGACATTCCCCAGCCTCTGTATTCGTTCACGAGGACCTCAAGACGTGCAAGCACATTTTCTTAAGGAAAAGCGCACTTCGGGGATCGTTAGAGCCTCCATATTCAGGACCATATCTAGTTCTATACAGAACAAATAAGACCGTCACTGTGGAATTAGACAGAGGACCAGTGACAGTCTCCATAGATCGCGTAAAGCCTGCCTACACATTAACCGACTCACCTGAAGACGCACCAAAGTCGGTGATAGAAAACCCTGATGTTCAACGTCCCGTAAAGACCACAAGGTTGGGACGCATAGTCAGATTTCCTAACTATTTTTCCGCAGGTTTTTCAAACTCCAAGGGGGGTGGTTTGGCGGCACAACACTAACCGCTACGTACATCCCTTCAAGCTCTCGTACAGGAGCCCGCGGCGCGCGGGGGCGGGACGGGAACCTGCAGTCAGTTGGCCGGCGCTCACGCAGTGCTCGATGAATCGCATACATACTGGACCTGTCATTTCGTATCGCGCGCTCATATCTCGTCATTTCCGAATTTCTCCATCCCATTTGCTCTGATTACTACGATCATCCGTACTGTACCTACTCGTACCTATCGTTCTTACCCTTCGATTTGTGTGTGATTGAACTATACAAAGGGTTGAATTTAGAATCGTTTGGCACGAAAAAGGGGGGGCAGGGGGGTGGAATGGGAAGTTAGTAATATTATTTACCACTGCTAAATTAATAAGAACACCCGTTAGGTTGAAACTGCGACAACACAACGCGCGAGCCGAGCGAGCGAAGCGAGCCTGCTGCGGCAGCGGCCGGCGAAGTGGAAGTGTAGTTTTAATAGCTATACCGCCACACACTTATATAGGAATAAATCTGAAAACGGTAATTATGTAGTTTAATGACGAATAAAAATGTGAATTTACCATTGCAAACTTATTATTTGCAGTTGGTGCAGTACATTTTCTATGGATCTAACTGCAAAGTTAAGTTTGTCCGTAGTTTGATAAGTTGATACGGAAGCCTCGGTGGGCGAGTCCGACTCGAGTTGGTCGGTTTTTCCTTCAATGCGAAGCAGTATTTTACATTATAATACAATACTGTATATTTATCCTTTAAACAAAAAATAAGTAAGTAGGTACTCATAATTTACAATACCTAGCTAAAGGGCAATATCCATTTTAGGTTATACTGAACAAAAATAACCTGAAGACAAGATCAATACTATGTTGTCCTCTATAAAAATATAGTATCAGTTTTGAGCATAATAATAATCTTCCATAGTCAGTTAATTTCAGAAGATTGAATTTATATTTTAATATCTCAATACGTGAAAGTCGCTATGTTGCAACTTATGCTTTGCTCAACGTGCAAAACTTCCGGCAAAACTTGCTGAATTCCATCTACCTGCAGCTATTTCACAAACCTACATCAGACGTATCGGACCGAGTGTATGTGAATGCAATATTGGCTTAGGAAATTCGATAAGTGAGCGCGCCAGCCAAATGTTTGCAATCACAAGGCCGCGTTCGGCGAAACTCTAAAATTTTAACCATATTTCAAGGCAGCTTAGTTGTTGAAATTTTAGGTACCTTTTAGCAAGGTATCTCATATTTTAACAGTTTTTGTATTTCTATCAATTTTGCTCTGATATCGTGTCATTATCAAAATTGAGAATGAGGCCATTCTAGGTCTAGCGTGTTCACCATCCTAGACCACATCATTGCTTATCACCAGGCGAGATAGTGATCAAACAAAAGATAAATAAATAAAAATTAGAAGTTTAAATTAGAGGTGTGCAGTACAATGTTATAAATTGATGGAAATAAAGAGGCTTTCATTATAATTCATCTACTTTAATGTTTACCTCAATAAGCAAAATAAACAATTAACTTAACGAGTGCCTACTATCATATTGGAAAACTAATATTTGTACCTAATATTAGTTTCACAATATGATAGTAGGTAATGCTAAACTACTTCTGAAAAACATGTTTGGTTGGTTTGCTCTGACTAAAACAGATAATAAATAGCAAAAAGCAAAACATAACCGTGATTTTGGCATTTAAATTGTTCACCATCTCTCTTGAAACCGAACAAAGATTTTCACAGTCATTACATCTCATAGAACAACAAACTTATCATGCCACAACTTACACAATAACCGCGTGAAACAAACATCACAAGAGATAAATCTTACTTTACGCAATTTTCAAGTTCACTACAATCAGCGTGAGGTTATCTCTCGATCTCGACATATTCCAGCCTTTATGGGTGCAAATATAACGAGGCAATTAAAATACAGAATTGTATGTCTTAGCGGGTTGAAATAGAGGTCACGATAGGGGTATAGGTGAGGTGGTATATACGTAACCCCTTTGCTTGGCGAGTTGTTTGTGAACCGTAGTGAGGCTCCCACGCGAATGCTCATTGCTTTCGTTTGGTCCAAGTTACGGAATACACTCACGGTTTGGTAGTAATTCTTGAATTATAGCTGTTGACTTTTAGTTGTTGGTAGTTCGTTGAAGTCGCAATGGGATTTGTGAATATTTTATGTAGGTCATGTATATCTATATACTTTACATATCTTAAGTAAACGTTTGTTATACACTACAATATGCACTGCCTCAAACTGAGTACATTATCATTATCTGGCGAATTTTTTAAGAACTGTATTGTTCCTTAGAAACAGAAAGCTGTTTGCTGATGACTTAGGCTGAGTTGCACCCTCTTACTTTAACGTAACTCTAGCTATAATCGGTGTTTTTGTATGGAATTTGACTGATTTTTGACGTTTGTTAAAGTGAAAGTAAAATGTTGCAACCAACCCCTTATCTTGAAGAGTAATCAAAATTGATTTACATAAGATTTATAATTTTGGGTTATCTTGATTTGAGATGGGGTAAACACACTTTTATTGTGCGTTGGTGAATATAAGGCAATTAATCAATTAAATCCATAATTTGGCATTGGGCAAATAGCCCAATGGCTAAGGCGTCGGCCTGCACTATTGACGTAAACCCATTGCAGACACAAGCATATTTAGCTTAGTTGGAGGGGTTAACAAGACTCTTTGGGCTATATTAATAGTACACTAGACAAATCGAACATTTTAAACGTTTTAACAAAAACAGTTGAAACCCGCCCACCCAATAAATATTCACTACGTTTATTAAAATAAATAACCTTAAGTGTACTTTTATAAATTCGCTTGTGATCTTGCACCGCGTTTCTAAACAGACAACAGAGGGGGCTGCGGTCCGCGTTAATTAACTACTGACTGAAAACTTGTTACAATACTGTGGGTAATTTGAAAATTGTTAGTAAACGTCGCGCACAGTGGTACTGCGGTTATAAAGACGCTACGCGCTGCGGTTATCATTATTAAACGGAGCTGTGACTCACACCTGTGACTATGAATACGAACTATTAGAAACTCGCAGGTTGGTATAGTATACATTATTAGAAAAGCCGGTCAAATGTGAGTTGGATTCCCGTACCGAGGCTTTCGTACAAACTTGTCAATCTAGGTTTAATGTATTAATCAAGAAATAATTAATATTAAAACATCTGCAATTCGATTAGATAAAGCAGTTTATATCCTTGCATTATAAGATTTTAAATTTTGATATTAAATTACTAAACAATAATGATACTCGTACTTGCTTCTGATTTTCATGATATGCTAAAGTAATTGTGTATCAATATCTTAACAAAATGTGAGTGTTAAAGTAAAGTATGTAATAATAAGATAAAAACTAATTACCAGAGACAAAAGTACTACGTCTTGCCCTATAAAGTTGTGCTGCTAACAGAACGCAAGAATGAAAGAAAGCGCTAGCCTATATTAAGTCTGCTGCGTACTGCGTAATATGCGCTAATGTACTGCGTAGCTTTCGTAGCAGCTTAAGTCCACTCTTCACCGCTACGTACATAGCTTACTGCTACGAATCGACATTGACTTACTAGTTTTATACACTTCACTGTGCAATGCTACGACTTTGGTAAATGTCCTACGTGGAAAAGACTAAAAACGCTTCACGATTTCACCCGCATAGTTCCCGTGATAATACGGGGATAAAATATAGATCATGTTACTTGCTGATAAAGTAGCTACCCATTAGTGAAAGAATTTTTAAAGTCAGTCTATCAGATTTTATGTTAAATAGTAACAAACAAATAAACAAAAATCAACTCTTTCCTCTTTATATTATTAGTTAAGGTGGTTCGATTTCCATACAAAAGTATATTGACAAATACAAGTAAATGGATCAAAAAATTGCAATGAAATCACATCTATTGGTCTTTATACAACTCTTTACATACGCGAAATCCAATCTTACTACATAATTTGATTAAATAATATGAAAACTAGGATCGAGATTTTAATTCATTTTTGTCAATATGTGAGTGAAGTTTTTACAGTGTCTACATACGCTAAACTCATTAGTGTGTATTGCCGCGATTGTCAGACGTTGCCAAACCGTGCGCTCGCTGAAAAGGCGACGATGCCAGACCGCTGACATGCGAGTCGCCGCTTTTTCAGGACTTCGTTTTCATTAGCATTACAATACCTATTATTATAGTTTGTGGCCTTTAAATATTTCGTCGGTTTATCGGTTAGGTTAGGCTCTAACAAACTCAAATTTCGTTTTATTTTGTTTCTAACCGATTTCAAAAAAAGGATGTCTCTCAATTCGACCGTAATTATTTTTTTATGTTTGTTCGCGGATAACTTCGTCGTTTCTGAACCGATTTTGATGATTCTTTTTTTGTTGGAAAGGAGACATGATGTATGTATGATAAATCTTCAGAGATATGGAGATAAGCACGTCAAACTTGGTATTTAAAATTAATAGCGTGGCATTTGAAGTCGGTTCTCTTTTTTTAAGTTTTTTTTAATGGATCTTATCGCTTAGTGTTTTTTGAAAATTTTGGACCATATTGGCATTTTTTGAAATATTGAAATTGATAGGTACCCCAAGTTTTGAAATTACGATATTTTTAACCGACTTCAAAAAAAATGTTTTCAATTCGACCGTATAGTATTTTTTTATGTGTGTCGATATTTTCATCGTTAATGAACCGATTTTGATAATTCTTTTTTTGTTGGAAAGGAGATATCTCAAGAGTGATACCATAGTAATTTCATTCAGTTTTGATAAGTATCTCTTAAGATATAGAGACAAACACCTCAAACATGGTACTGAACATTAATATCGCGGCATTTGATGTCGTTTCTTTTAGTTGGGACTACCTGGGAAGGGCCTTTGAAACAAAAAAAAATAGAATTTTCCAAATCGATTTAGGTATCTTTGAGTAATCGGTGAACATCTTTGAGTATTCTGGCTGAATACTCAAAGGAAAAGGCTTCCGTTTTTTACCATTCGGCTACGGAACCGTAAAAACGAGATTGATTTTATTTTAACGGACAAGAAGCGTATATTTAGAGATGTCACAGTGATCAGGATCACTAGGTTCAACACCGTAGTATTCACCGACTGGTCTTTTCATCGCTCTTATAAGCATACGAAATAGCCTCAATACGAAAGTATTTAACGTGTGCGTCCTGCCTGTTATTACTTACGGAGCCGAGACGTGGACACTGATAGTGCGACTGGTTCACCAATTCAAAATCGCTCAGCGAGCTATGAAGAGGGCTATTCTTGGAGTCAGTCTGAAGAATCAAATTCGAAATGAAGTCATCCATCCGTCAGAGAACCAAAATTATCGACATATCTCAAAGGATTAGCTAGCTGAAGTGGCAGTAGGCTGTTCACAACTGTCGTAGAACCGATAACAGTTGAGGTAGACGTGCTTTAGAGTGGAGACCACGGCTCGATAAACGCACTAAAAGTATCTTTTTCGTAATAGTGTAGGGCGCCCTCCAGCTATATGGAGCGAAGACATATATAAGCTGGCTGGCAGCGGTTGAAAACAAAGAGCTGAAGATCGAGCTCAGTGGCGTGCTGTAGGTGAGATAGGCTGATGATGGTGATATTTTAGAGGCCAATTTAAAACCAACATCAGCCTTTCATTCATAGATAGACCGATCCGATCCTGTCAGACCATCTGTCAGATCATTCTCAAATACGTCGTTGTATACCAATAAACGGACTAACTAACGGAATAACCCTTTAACCGAATTCACAAAAAAGGAGGAGGATCTCAATTCGACGGTATTTTTTCTTCATGTTTGTTACCTCAGAACTCCGTCAAATCTTAACCGATTTCAAAATTATTTTTATTTTATTTGTTTGAGAGATTATGCCTCCCGTTTGGTCCCATTCAAATTTTATTGAGATCTGTAATATGTAATCATCACGGTAATATTATAATATTACCGTGTAATAATCTCCGGAGATATGGAGATAAACTATGTAAACAAATTCTTATACCTTGATGACATGTTTATGGCAACTGGCTATTTTGACTATCGCGGCATGTGAAGTCGGATTTTTAGTTTTGTACGATTATAAATTATGTTGGCTATATTACCGAAACACACATGACATCACTATTCTCAAAATTTAGCACTTACGTAGAATTTATAGTCTCTTTGATTTAACACGACGAAGATTTTATAACAAACATGTTACCAAAATTAGTGACATTTTATAAAACATGTATTTTACCAGAGATTGTACTGAGGAGAGTACGACGAATTGACTAAATTGTTTAGATATTTTATGTGTGGTAGGACCAAAGAAGTAGTATCAGGCATATAGTTTCCTGATGTCCGGATTAGCAAACTGAAATGGCATTGGGCTGGTCATATCTGCCGTATAGGAGCGATAACCGTTGGGGCAGACTGGTTCTAGTGTGGAGACCGCGAATCGGCAAACGTAGCGTAGGACTTCCTGTGACCAGCCCCGAGCCCCGGAGCGAAGATATTCGCAAAGCGGTGGGCAGTGACTTAGGAAAGCCTTATGTCTACCAGTGGACTGGTACCGGCTGATTTTGATGATGATGATACCAGCGCCAGATCTCGAATATGGTCATGAATTGCTCTATTAGGACCGCTCCATTATCATTTACGGACAGGACTATTAGCGAATAGCCTCGATCAACATCTCAATAGGCTCTCGCTAGACGTTTGGTCAAGGTTTAGACACAGCGCCTGCTGTGTCTAAACCTGGACACGGCACATATTGTCAGGCAGAACTCCTCACTCTGCAGCTCTAACTATTGGTAACTTGTTGCCTGCGCCGCTGTTTAGGTTTTTAATTATATCTATTTATTATTTTTATATAAATATTGTAAATGAAAATTAAACATTGTCGTGTACAATATTTTTGAAATAGTTATAAAAAGAAAGTTTACCTTAGTAAGTAAATTAATATACCTTACATATGACTTACTGTTTTTATTTTGTGTGTAATTTATAATCAGCAAATGCCTTCTACTCGCTCTCGTAGTCACATAGGCTACATTTTATCGCAAATAGCAGTTTCTATTAGATTGTGGGTAAAATCGCAAAGCAGAACTAGTACGCCAAATGCTTTACTTTGGGTCCTTAGTAATCTGTGCTTTGAGATCTACAGAACAGACTCCAGCATGCAGCAACGAAATGTACGTTGAACCTCGTCGAAAAACCACCCAATAGCGTTAGTAAGAGTAGGTACTACAGTTCACATCAAAAAGTGGTATAAATCTATATGATATTTAGTATTTTGTTATTAGCGAGAGTAATGTAGACAGTAAACTAATAACAATAAATAAAAAGTTAATGTTTAGAATGGAAAACGAAAAAAGTTTGTTGGAAAGGAAGGGTTCGAACCCGGTCCCTGATGCGCTTAATCCAGTAGTTCTCACCAATCGGCTACATTACTCATATATAAAGTGACAAAATTAGCAAATGGTTTTGTAAACGTCAAATACACTATTAAATATTCTGTGATACGAAAATACTTTCGCGTGTGTGCGTTATCAGTCCTGACGCCACGCTTGTTTACAAATAAAAGTATATAGAGAGTGTATATATACTTCAAATTTAGCTGAATAAATTAAAATGTATACGCTTTACTGGCAAAATCAATATTTTTTATTTACCAAGTACTATTTCAGTCATTAAAAAATTAAATTCATCAAATAAGAGTATCAGCGCCATCTATTAGCGCTGTTGTGGTTAGCTGACGACGAGCAAACGCCAGATGATACAAATTTTATCCCCCGTGCAAAATGCGGGTGTTATTTGTTTTACGTTTGTATCTGTGTATTTGTGTGTCTGTTTGTGGCATCGTAACTACCAAACGATCGTTTGATTTTGTTTTATACCCGACTACGACGGAGCAAAAAGGAGGGTTACGATTTTCACCGGTATGTATATATTATGTATGTTCATCTGTTTGTTCCCTGATAACATCTCAACTCATTATAATAATTTGAATTATAATTTGACAAATTATGTATCGTTGGAAGCGTCTTGATTGTTGTTGTAAATTTAAATATGTGGTTTACCGAGCTTCGCTCGGTATTGTAAGTTTTTTTTTTGTTAAATCAAGTTTTTTGAATTTCTTTTGGCTCCCATTCAAAGTTTTACTCACAAAAGAAGAAAAAAATATAGAAAACAAATAACCGGCCAAGTGCGTGTCGGGCCACGCGCAGTGTAGGGTTCCGTAGTAGCATGTTATTCAATGCAAGTCTTTGCCCGTTATAAACAAGCAAGTAGGTACTCCGTCTTTGTCACTTTAAAGGATTTATTATAAGTACGAGTATTTTGTATTTGGTACAAAATTATCCAACACCCAAGTTCAACGACTATTACTGCTAAACTAATAAAGTTATCTCAACCGCTATAATTTTCCTTTAAAGTTCATAAAATGCGATATTGTCACGAATTTTTCCAGATTTTTCAAGCCAGCAGTTTAGCTTTTAGAGGGAGGGGTGGGGGGGACGCCCTACTGGAACAAAAATTTGCACTTTACAGTTTAATATTTCGTAAATGAAGCATTCACTCGAAAAATGCTATTATCAATCCTTAAGTGATTTAAAAATACCTATTCAACGATATACCACACGATGGGGTAGACAATAAAAAAAAAATAATCCCCACTTCTCATATAGGGGAGCTATCCTAAAAAAATATTTTTCGCAATTTTATTTCAGCACTTTGTTGGCGTTATATATATACATGCCCCCACAAAATTACAGCTTTCTAGTATTAACGATCTCTTAGCAAAACCTCGGACAGACAGACAGACAGACGGACATGACGAAACTACAAGGGTTCCTTGTCAGGACTACGGAACCCTAAAAAGGAAAAAATAGTAATCTCATCTAGTCTCGAACCAGGGACCTCCCGATCGCCATCCAATCGATCTTCCACTTATCATAACGTTGTCAAATGAGTCGAAAATACCCTTTGTATTCTAATGATATTGTAACAGTTTTTCTAAAAACACGAATTAAACAACATTTTCTGAAAATGAATCCTAGCTAGATCAATTTATCGCCCCCGAAATCCCCTGTATACAAAATTTTATGAAAATCGTTGAAGCCGTCTCCGAGATTCAGATTATATATGTATATATTTATATATGTACAAAAATTTCTCATTTAAGGTATTAGATAGATATGGCGCCCTCTACAGGACATTAAGTAATGAAATAAAAAATAAAAAATATGCCGTTTTCGGTATCAAATGGAAGGGATTTTTATATATCATATAGGCTAGCGATTGACCACTATCTCACCTGTTGGTAATTGATGATGCTTTCGAGGATATTAACACGCTAGAATGGGAACTGGCTCTCAAAGATAGCTGCCAGAACAAATTTGATGTTTAGTGACAGATTTTCCTTTTGCTTGCTGCTTTGCGCACCCGATAATTCAGAATAATTTTCTAAAATTAGAGCGTGATTTTTCAGTTGCCGGATTTTTGAACTTACTTTTTATACTTGTTTATTTATTTGATAAATATGATACAAGAGAACTTGTTCCGCTTTGAAGATCATCATTCATTATTTTTAGGGTTCCGTAGCCGAATGGCAAAAAACGGAACCCTTATAGATTCGTCATGTCTGTCCGTCCGTATGTCACAGCCATTTTATTCCGAAACTGTTAAGACTACAGAATTGAAACGTGGTAATTAGATGTATTGTGTGAACCGCTTTCCGATTTATGAACAAAAATAAAATATATAAAAGTTTAAGGGGAGGCATCCCATACATGGAACTGAAACAAAAAAAAAAATCTTCAAACCTATACGTGTGTGGTGGGGTGTCTATGGATAGGTCTTCAAAAATGACATTGAGGTTTCTAAAATCATTTTTTCTCAAAATCAATCATTTGAAAGATAGGCGCATCTAAAGTGGTAAAATGTGTGTCCCCCCGCCCCCTCTAACTTTTAAAGTATGGGAGTGAAAAATCTAAAAAAAATATATGCTGTAGATCTCAATAAAAACTAGCAACGAAAATTGGTTTGAACGAGATACAGTCAGCAGTTTTAGAGATGTGGTGACCGCAAAGATAACTTTGTTTTTCATACAAACACTATGAAAAACAAAGTTAATTTTGTAGTTGCGAAAAATCATAGTTATGGAATACTTAACTGTGTTACGGAACCCTACGAGTGCGAGTCTGACTTGCACTTGGCCAGTTTTATTTTAACCTGCTGTGTCCCACTGCTGGGCAAAGGTCTCCTCCAATGACAATGCGACCTGTAGAGGAGAACAGATATCAAGACATACGAAAACATTTTTGTCCAAGCTGCAACGGAGACCTACGCTTCGCCCGGTCAACTCATTATTATTATTTAGGTTAATAGATTAAGACAAAAGATGTTTGGTATTATGAATAAAAGTAGATCATAGGATGTTTTGTTATGTTTATGTCAATAACCCTGTGTACTAAATAGTTTCATGTTACCGTCGTGAAACTAGGTCAAGATATTAATTAGACAGTATGTGTGCTTATATTATGTAGTTGATGTCGAGATGATTTACGCAAGATCCAATCCCAACCACCTTATTATGTACAAATTACAATATTCATTATTATTTCTTATTGCATGGCCTGTTCATTTTAGTATGATGTTTAAGTTCGAATGCTGGAATTTTAATAAATAAACTGGCCAAGTGCAAGTGGAACTCGCACTAGTATGGTTCCGTAACACACTACAGTATTTTATAAGATCGAGTAAAAAATATCACTATCATTTTTCGCTAGCAAAAAATAATAAATAATAAACATTTTATTTCTTATAATGCCATCTAACGTCTAACAAAGGTGTTAGGGATCGACATTTCAATATAACG
This sequence comes from Cabera pusaria, assembly GCA_954871355.1. Taxonomy (NCBI): domain Eukaryota; kingdom Metazoa; phylum Arthropoda; class Insecta; order Lepidoptera; family Geometridae; genus Cabera; species Cabera pusaria. The sequence continues at coordinate 23,447,087 of OX940888.1, forward strand.
CCATCTATGGGACGTTTACCTAACTAAGCGTTCATAGATGGCGTGAAATGCCGAAAAAAACACGTTTCTTGTATGGGGACCCTCTATTATTTTTAACTTCATTCTGTTTTTAGTATTTGTTGTTATAGCGGCAACAGAAATACATCATCTGTGATAATTTCAACTGTCTAACTATCATGGTTCATGAGATACAGCCTGGTGACAGACGGACAGACAGACAGACAGACAGACAGACGGACAGCGGAGTCTTAGTAATAGGGTCCCGTTTTACCCTTTGGGCACGGAACCCTAAAAAACACGTATCTTCATAACCACTTAACAGATCTTAATGAAATTTGAAGCATAGATAATGTTGGCTCTGGAATAACACATTAGCTAAACCTATTTTTAAATAGGGTGACCAGTCGCACGCCGGACGGTGCGAAAGGCGCACGCACACTTCGCCGCGTATTTTCTTCTGCGATCGCGACAGACAGATAAGCGTCTCCGCAATGGCGGATGAGTCGGGCAGTGACAGTCGACGGTCCGTGACCTCGGATCTTTTATCTGACAATCAACTGCAACGGTTTAAGCGTTTGAGGAAAGAAAGTGTTGGAGACGAAGAATTAAATGTTCGACTGAGTAAGCAGCAGCGCGTTCAACGGAGTGACTCCGAGCACAATAATACTGTGATTGAGCCCATGGACGGGATATTGCAAGAATCGAAACATGAAGTTCGTATTGTGTCTAAAGAGCCGCTTCCGAAGCAAATGGCCTTGGCAAAACTTCTTAGGGATCTACAGATTCAAAATATTATGAGTATCAAGTTTAAAGGAGCCTATAAAGTGTTTATTGTTTTTGACAGAAAGGAGGACGTCGATAAACTAATAAGCTGTGAGACATTGTTGAAAAAAGGCTTCAGCTTTCAGAGGACTGATGAAATGAATATATGCTACGGGATAGTAAGAAATATAGATATGGAGTTAGGATTAGAAGAAATAAAAGATTCTTTTAGTTGTGAGACGGACATTGTGTCAGTGAATCGTTTAAGGAGACAAACGAAGGAAGGACCTTGGGTGGACAGCGAGACAGCTCGCTTCTGTTTCAGCGGCACCATTATCCCCGCGTATGTAAAAGCATACGGTTGTCGGTTTTTAGTGGAGCCGTATACCTTCCCTGTCTCACAATGCGCGAACTGTTGGAAATTCGGACATATCAAAAGATTTTGTTCGATGAAAAAGATCACGTGTCCTAAGTGTGGTGCAGATCATGAGAACTGTGAGACGAAGGAATATAAATGTATAAATTGTAGTGGTTCGCATATGTCATTTCAAAAATCTCTGTGTCCAGTGTATCATAGAGAAAAGGAAATTCGGAGTATTATGAGCCGAGATAAGTGTACTTACAAAAAGGCTTTGGCCTTACATCGTGAACGGGATAAATATGTTGCCGCTTATGAGAATGAAAACATTGTAAAGAAAAAAGACGAAAAGGAGTCAGAAAGCCGCAACTATCAGTACAATGATTTACCTACAATGTCGGCTAGTTACAGTCAAATGTTGAAGAATAATCTGTATAATCATAGCCCTTCAAAACCTTTAGAGATAGAAATGCAAGATGATTTAAAACAATTAGAGAGAGAAAAAGAAAATATTTCGAGTGATGAATCCCAATCAGGCAGTACAATCAAAGAAAATAAGAAGAAAAGAAAAAACAAGAAGAAGTGTGCTAATAAGAAGAAAGAAAATAACAGTGAAGAAGATAAAAATGAATTTGTTAATGAAGAAAACGAACCAAAAAGAGACAGAAAGTTTAGTTTCATGAGGTTGTATATAAGGTTGAAAAACATATTATTATCTGAAAAAATGGTCAGTGTAAAAGTAACGGAATCTATCAATGTCATTTTTGAGGAGTGCTACATATGGGTAGCGGATTTGTTTAAAAACAGGGACTGTTTTTCCAAACTTATATCTGCGCTTGGACATGGATAGTGCACATAATAATAAAAAACGTTTTGTTAACATAGTCCAGTGGAACTCACAGAGTATTAAACCTAAATTATTAGATTTTGAATGTATGTTGATACAAAATAGAGTACATATAGCCTTATTGAGTGAAACTTGGTTATGTGAACAACAAACTATTAAAATTAACAATTACAACATATATAGAAGGGATAGACATGATGCATATGGGGGTGTTGCTATTATAACACATAAATCAATAAAAACAGAAGAAAGTCAAATTAACTTGAGTAATATTGGAATAGAAGTAGTGTCAGTAAAAATTTTAAACTGTAAACTTATTGAAAACATTATATCCGTGTATTGTCCACCATCGGTGCGTACAACGCAGTCAGATTGGGAGGAACTATTTTCTTTATATAAGGACAAGACTTTGATAGCCGGGGACTTCAATGCACATCATACAAATTGGTCTTCCAAAAATGACACGAGAGGTATAAAAGTACTAGACTCTTCGGTATATTATGGCTATATTCCGTTGAATTCGGGCGAAGCGACTAGGATTAAACTTGTAAATAATACTATGCGAAAAACATCGCCAGACATAACCTTCGTTTCATCTGACATTTGTATTGATCTAACTTGGAGTATCCTCAATGAAAATTTAGGTAGTGATCATATGGTAATTAAAGTATCTGTGTGGTACAATGATTCTGCATCTTTTGTTAAGAAACGAAATTTTAAAAAAGCTGAGTGGCCGTCATTTAGAGATTTTATAGACAATTCAGAACTAATGACCATTAACAATAGTGACAACATTCAACATTCATACGATATTTTTATTAAAATTATATGCGAAGCAGCTGATATGAGTATACCTTGGTTAAGGATATGTAATAACCCGGAGAATAAATTCATACCTAAATCGTATTGGAATCCTAACCTTTCAAAATTACTAGCTGAACGAAGGATGGCACTAGGTAATTTTCGGCGCAATCCTACCCCTGATAATTTGTCTCTTCTAGAGAATAAGATGACAATATTTACATCAGAACTATCAAAGGCCAGATCGGAAGATTGGATGAAATTCTGTACTTCTGTAGATGAAACTACGTCATTATCAATTATGTGGAGAAAGATGAGATGGATCAAAGGCTATCGGCAACCAAAATTTTGTGCACCTGAACATAAAAAAGAAGAACTATTAAGTAATTTAGCTCCAGATTTTGTTACAGTATCCAAACCTATATTTACATCAAATAATACTTTACTAGAGCAGCCATTCAGTATTCAAGAATTAGAAGCATGCCTTAAAAAAAAAGATACCGCCCCTGGTAATGACAATATTACATATTCTATGATATTTAATCTCCCTAATAGTGGTAAGAAGTATTTGCTTCAGTTATATAATTATATTTACAGCTCTAGTTATATACCACAACAATGGAGAAATATAAGAATAATACCAATTCCCAAACCTAGTTCAGATGCACGAACAGTTAAGTTAAGGCCTATTTCATTAATATCATGTATTTGCAAAATCTTTCATAATATGATATTTAAGAGAATGGAATGGTTTATAGAAAAGAATAGCCTTTTATCCATCAATACTACGGGATTCCGAAAGGCACAATCTTGTCTAGACTCAGTTACAAGATTGGTAACGACTGTTCAAATTGGATTGTCTAAGAATATACCTACTCTAGCCTGCTTTTTAGATATAGAAAACGCATATAATAATGTTTTACCTGAAGTTCTTACTAGGAAATTAGATAATTTAAATATTGGCAGTAGATTATGTAGTTATTTATGGGAGTTTTTAAGGGAACGCCATTTGATAATCGACAAAAGTATTTCAGGAGATAACTCTTTGTGTATGGAACGTTGGACATCTACAGGACTGGCCCAAGGTGACCCATTATCGCCACTATTATTTAACATAGTAAGTCTTGAAATCTGTAAAAATGTTTCCATAGAAATAGGTCAATATGCGGACGATATTGTTTTATATACAAGCAATAACAATATAGACAGATCTGTTGCCGAAGTTCAATATTCATTAAATAATATTATCGAACAACTTAAGAATATAGGTTTACAGTTATCGCCAGAAAAATCAAACTATTGCTTATTTAGTAGAGGCCGCAGACGGCACAACATAAATCTTACTATTAACGAGACACCTTTAAGTTCCAGTGAAAATATTAGATATTTAGGAATCTGGCTAGACAGATCACTTCGTTGGGGTAAGCATATCAATGAAATTTGCGAAAAAACCCAAAAATGTCTAAATATTCTTAAAGTTCTAGCAGGAGGAAATTGGGGGATTCACCCCAAACACATCAGAAGATTATACATTAATTTGATTAGGAGTAGAATTGATTTTGGTTGCTTTTTATATGCAAATAGTGCGAAATGCCATACCTATAAAGTAGACAAAATTCAAAATCAAGCCCTCAGAATAATTGGGGGCTTTATAAAGTCGACTCCTATACATGTTATGGAGAGCGAAGTGTGCTTGCCCCCGTTATTTATAAGACGAATGTATTTGGCATACAAATATGCCTTTAAAATCAAATCACACACTAACAATCCGTTAAAACATACTTTAGATGAACTTGGAACTTATTGTTCCACCAGATATTGGCAAAATAAAAGTAAACCTTTGTTAATGATAACTTTTAAAGACGTTGAAGCTGAACAGTGTACTTCATCGTATACATTACAGATGTTTTCGAACGATGTATGGATATCTAAAATTGATTTTAATGGCTATATAAAACATGGACTTGACTGTGTGCTGAATGCAAAAAAGGATTATAATTGTAATGTTTTAAAACAGACGGTTTTAAGCGAGATAAGCAACAAATATAATAATTGGTCTAAAATTTACACAGATGGTTCAAAAAGTACCAATGCATCATCAGGGTTTGCTTTCTATGATGCTGGCCGTGAATATTCGGAGGTTTACAGGAATACATCGCCGGTATGCATAATGACCTTGGAGTTGTTTGCAATATCGGCAGCGTTATCCTATGCAGAATATACAAATATAAAAGATAATATTGTGATTCTTAGTGATAGTATAAGTGCATTACAGCATATTTCACGATGTTTAACAGGAGCCAGGGGGTTTGATATAGCATACGACATAATTCGTAAACTTGAAACTTTTCGTAAGAATCAGGTAATTATTAAGATACAATGGATTCCCTCGCACATTGGCTTGGCGGGAAACGAGGAAGTTGATCGCTTAGCTAAACATGCTGTTGATTACGGATCTGACATATTTATAATACCATCGGCTTCGGAAATTATGCCTAAATTTAAAAGCAAATGTTTTGATCATTGGCGAGAATATTTTGACGAGCGGTCGAAGACCAAGGGCATCTGGTACAGAATAATGCAGAGTCAGCCATATCGATCGCCGTGGTTTGTGGGTAATATTAGCAGAAGATATGTTGTAATGGCTCACAGACTGCGTTCCGGACATATACCACTTAGAGCTTTTGCGCATATGATGGCCAAAGTGGAGTCACCTAATTGCTTAACGTGTAACCAACCTGAAGATGTGTATCATGTACTTATGGAATGCGTCCGGAACCAGACTGAGAGACAAAGAATTTTTTCAGCTCTTAAAATAAACACAAATAATATAGGTTCATTGCAATGTGTATTGTCCAAACCGACTTCTGACGATGCTGTAATGATTTACGATCTAGCAAATATTTGTTTTGATCGTGAATCAATCTAGCCTCCTCTAATAATGTTGTTATAATAACATGTAAATAGTTTAAGTTATGTTTATAAGTGAATTAGTTATAAGCACGATAGGGCTGGCATAAACGTGTTGTTTAAAAGCCCTTAAAATAAATGAATAAAAAAAAAAAAAAAAAAAAATAGGGTGACAAAGTTCCCATGCAAAATGTTATTCCTTGGTCCGATTAACCCAAAACACGTTTTTAGGGTTCCGTAGTCCTGACAAGGAACCCTTATAGTTTCGTCGTATCTGTCTGTCTGTCTGTCTGTCTGTCCGAGGTTTTGCTAAGAGACCGTTAATACTAGAAAGCTGTAATTTTGTGGCGGTATGTAAATAAATGACGCCGATAAAGTGCTGAAATAAAATTTTGAAAAATATTTTTTTTAGGGTAGCTCCCCTATATAAGAAGTAGGGATGATTTTTTTTTCATCGTCTACCACATCGTGTGGGGTATCGTTGAATAGGTCTTTTACAATGATTTAAGCTCCATTTACGAAATATTAAACTTTAAAGTGCAAATTTTTGTTCCAGTAGAGCGCCCCCCCCCCTCTAAAATCTAAACTGCTGTCTTGAAAAATCTGGAGAAATTCGTGATAATAGCGCATTTTATGAACTTTATAGGAAAATTATAGCGGTTAAGATAACTTTATTAGTTTAGCAGTAATAGTCGTTGAACTTTTGTACCAAATACGAAATCCTTAGAATAAATCCTTTAAAGTGACAAAGACGGAGTTCCTAAATGCTTGTTTACAACGGGTAAAGATTTGCATTGAATAACAGGCTACTACGGAACCCTACACTGCGCGTGGCCCGACACGCACTTGGCCGATTATTTATTTTTTCTAATGTTATTATACCAAACTGGGTAGCACTTGACCACTATCGGACCTGATGTTAAGTGATGATGCGATTGATAATGGAGTGTGCATACCCAGGAGATACCTATTCACTTTCGATTTGAAGACCCATTGGAAACACAGACTCAGGCATAGTATATCATTCCTTGGCGTTTCGTATAATGAACGAAAAAAAATACGAACAAAGCGTCGTTCGGGTAAACGGTATATTTACCGTGAATCACTAACGCCTTTTATATCTCAGAATTTCTGATATATAAAATGGGGATGGCGGAATCAAATAATCCAGTTGCACACTCTCCGAAATGTAATTTACCCTTAGAAAACCCCTAGTGTAAAATAAATTTTATTTGGAATAATATTGCTCATGTTTATAGTTATTTACTTACAAAAAACGTCTTAGTAAATAAGTCTTAAATTGTAAAGACATTATAATGTCATTTTAATAATACACGAGCATGTTATTTCTCTCGAATAATCACCTTGAAATTTAAGCTTTACACCTGGGTGAAGCAAAATTCATTCTCAGAGGTCTGTAATGAAGTCTCGAGATAAGTTCCGTTATTAAAGTTTATTTTGAGGGTAGTTAATTAGAAATTCAAGACGGTTAATTAATATCGTGAGTTTACATCCGCCGGGCTTAGTAAGGTTTAGTGGGGATTTGCTTTAGGAAAAAAAATATAATAAAGGAGTTAGTTATTTGAGTGTATATGTATATTTTCAAGGTCTAACAAAAACTAGTAGGTAATAGATTATTAAAATACTCCTTCGATAGTTATTATATGTATGTTTTGCAGCAAGCTAGTTTTATTTTCTCTGAGAGCTAAATAGGCACTTGTTAATGCCGCCCATCATGGTCATCGCCCATGTTCACCATTATCGTCATCGTCGTCAACGTCATCGTCACTTCTGACCGAGTGAAGATGACATTGACCCTGACAGCCGACACCAACTCGTACCATAAACCATTATCAACTCTACACGGCCACATAGCGTTGCAATACAAATCTACAGAGAATCTTCTCTGACACGGCCATTCTGCCAAGAAACGCGTTTCTCGAAATTAAATTCAAATCCGTTCTCAACTCGACACGGCCACATCGCGTTGAAAATCAAACAGGACTTAACTAAAAATAATCAACACCAATATTATAAATGCGAAAGTCAGTTTGTTTATTTGTTTGTTTGTTTGTTTGTTTGTTTGTTTGGGACTTCTTCACGGTCAAACGGCTTGACCGATTTGGCTGAAATTTTGTACAAAGATAGAACATATGGCAGAATAGGATATAGGATAATTTTTTTTTGGCTATCGAGTCAGGGGGTCCAAATATTTTAAATTGAATTTTGTAAATATAAGATCTCTTTTCGAATAAACGGCTTGACCGATTTGCCTGAAATGTTGTATAAAGACAGTTCATAAGGCAGAAAATAATATAGAATACTTTTTTTTGGCTATTGAGTCAGGGGGTCCAAATATTTTTAATTGAATTTTGTAAATATAAGATCTCTTTTCGAATAAACGGCTCGACCGATTTGCCTGAAATTTTGTACAGCGACAGTTCATAAGGCAGAATAGGATATAGGATACTTTTTTTCTGGCTGTCGAGTCAGGGGGTCCAGATATTTTTAATTGGAATTTGTAAATATAAGATCTCTTCTTGAATAAACGGCTTGACCGATTTGCCTGAAATTTTGTTTAAAGACAGTTCAAAAGGCAGAATAGAATATAGAACACTTTTTTTCTGGCTATCGAGTCAGAAGGGTCAAATATTTTTAATTGGAATTTGTAAATATAAGATCTCTTCTTGAATAAACGGCTTGACCGATTTGCCTCAAATTTTGTGTGAATACATGTCATAGGGCAGAATAGGATATAGGATACTTTTTTTCTGGCTGTCGAGTCAGGGGGTTCAGATATTTTTAATTCAATTTTGTAAATATAAGATCTCTTTTCGAATAAACGGCTTGACCGATTTGCCTGAAATGTTGTATAGAGACAGTTCGTAGGGCAGAATAGGATATAGGATACTTTTTTCTGGCTGTCGAGTCAGGGGGTCCAGTTATTTTTAATTGAATTTTGTAAATATAAGACCTCTTCTCGAATAAACAGCTTGACCGATTTGCCTGAAATGTTGTTTAAAGACAGTTCAAAAGGCAGAATAGAATAAAGAATACTTTTTTCTGGCTATCGAGTCAGAGGGTACAAATATTTTTTATTGGAATTTGTAAATATAAGATCTCTTCTTGAATAAACGGCTTGACCGATTTGCCTGAAATTTTGTGTGAATATATGTCATAGGGCAGAATAGGATAAAGGATAATTTTTTTCTGGCTGTCGAGTCAGGGGGTCCAGATATTTTTAATTGAATTTTGTAAATATAAGACCTCTTCTCGAATAAACAGCTTGACCGATTTGCCTGAAATGTTGTTTAAAGACAGTTCAAAAGGCAGAATAGAATATAGAATACTTTTTTTCAGGCTATCGAGTCAGAGGGTACAAACTTTTTAATTGAAATTTGTAAATATAAGATCTCTTCTCGAATAAATGGCTTGACCGATTTGCTTGAAATGTTGTATAAGGACAGTTCATAGGGTAGAATAGGATATAGGATACTTTTTTTGGCTTTCGAGTCCAGATATTTTTGATTAAATTTTGTAAATTTAAGACCTCTTCTCGAATCAACGGCTTGACCGATTTGCCTGAAATGTTGTATAAAGACAGTTCATAGGGCAGAATAGGATATCGGATACTGTTTTTTGTCCATCGAGTCTGAGTGTTTAGATTTTTTTATTGAATTTTGTGAATGTGTGTCCTCTTATCAGCTAAACAACTTGACCGATTCAGCTGAAATTTTATACATATTACAGTTCATATTGCATAGAATCACATAGGATACTTTTTTTCTGGCAGTCGAGTCCAGGTGTCCAGAATTTTTAAATTGAAGTATGTAAATGTGTGGCCTATTCTCGGTCGGGTTAACCATTTAAGCTGAAATTTTGTACACAGACAGTCAAAAAGACATAGAAGGGCAACGAATACTTTTTTTTGGGTGGAAATTTCGGTTGTCTATATTTTTATTATGGAATTTTGTAAATGTGTGGCCTCTATTTGGCCAAACGGCTTGACCGATTCAGATGAAATTTTGTACAAACACATTGAATAGGGCATAAAAGGGCAAAGAATACTTTTTTTCGGCAGTTAAGTGTGGGTACCTATATTTTTTGTTAACTTTACATAGAGTTTGCATAATCATAAAAGTTTGACCTTAGGTTCATAGATTATGACTAAACTTAATAAGTGCCTTAATTAGGCCATAAAACTGTCAGGGTCATTAAAAGTCAACAAAATTTACGCGATGGCTTTAAACGTAAAATTTTTTGCGCCCACTTCACTCGCGCAGTGATAGCGCTCGCTGCGCTCGCGCAATAATTTGTTTGATTTACTTTGTAGGTAATATTTCAGCTTCAACTTTTGTATTTTAATAGCCACATGCATCAGAACGAGTCCATAAATTAAAACAGTACAATCTTCAATAATCATAATGATTTTTAACCTTAAATAATTGGATATCAAGTTTAACCTTTGTGTAACCAGTGTTAACTTAGTAGGTTATAAAAACTATCAGGGTCATAAAAGGTCGTAAAAATTTTTGCGCTCGCTTCGCTCGCGCATTCATAGCTCTCGCTGCGCTCGCGCAAACCTTTCTTTTATCTACTTTGCAGGTAATATTTCAGCATTTTTTGTATTTTAATAGCCACATGCATCAAAAGGAGTTTATTAATTGAAACAGTACAACCTTCAATAATCATAATGAATGTTTACCTTAAAATAAGTGGATATCAAGTTTAACCTTAGGGTCATCGGTGTTGACTTAGTAGGTCATAAAAACTGTCAGGGTCATAAAAGGTCGTAAACATTTTTCGTGATTTCAGTTTCGTTTTCAGTGATAGCGCTTACTACGCTCTCGCAGTAATAGCGCTCGCTCCGGTCGTGCAAGCATTAGTTATATCTACTTTGTAGGAAACATTTCAGCAATTATTGTATTTTAATAGCCACATTCATCAAAACATGACATGAATTCGAACAGTACAGACTTCAATAATCATAATGATTTCTACCTTAAAATAAGTGGATATCAAGTTTAACCTTAGGGTCATCGGTGTTGACTTAGTAGGTCATAAAAACTGTCAGGGTCATAAAATGACGTAAAAATTTTCGAGCTCGCTTCGCTCGCGCATTGATAGCTCTCGCTGCGCTCGCGCAAACCTTTGTTTTGTCTACTTTGTAGGTAATATTTCAGCATTTTTTGTATTTTAATAGCCACATGCATCAAAACGAGTTAATTAATTGAAACAGTACAACCTTCAATAATCATAATGAATTTTTACCTTAAAATAAGTGGATATCAAGTTAAACCTTAGATTCATCGGTCTAGACTTAGTAGGTCATAAAAACTGTCAGGGTCATAAAATGACGTAAAAATTTTCGCGCTCGCTTCGCTCGCGCATTCATAGCTCTCGCTGCGCTCGCGCAAACCTTTATTTTATCTACTTTGCAGGTGATATTACAGCATTTTTAGTATTTTAATAGCCACATGCATCAAAAGGAGTTTATTAATTGAAACAGTGCAACCTTCAATAATAATAATGAATTTTTACCTTAAAATAAGTGGATATCAAGTTTAACCTTAGGGTCATCGGTGTTGACTTAAAAGGTCATAAACACTGTCAGGGTAATAAAAGGTCGTAAAAATTTTTCGCGCTCGCTACGCTCGCGCAGTGACGGCACTCGCAAGTATTTGTTATATGTATTTTGTTGGATACATTTCAGCAACTTTTGTATTTTAATAGTCACATTTATCAAAACATCACATAAATTGGAACAGTACAGACTTCAATAATCATAATGATGTTTACCTTTAAATAAGTGGATATCAAGTTTAACCTTAGGGTCATCGGTGTTGACTTGGTAGGTCATAAAAACTGTCAGGGTCATAAAATGACGTAAACATTTTCGCGCTCGCTACGCTCGCGCACTCATAGCTCTCGCTGCGCTCGCTCAAACCTTTGTTTTATCTACTTTGTAGGTAATATTTCAGCATTTTTTGTATTTTAATAGCCACATGCATCAAAAGGAGTTTATTAATTGAAACAGTACAACCTTCAATAATCATAATGAATTTTTACCTTAAAATAAGTGGATATCAAGTTTAACCTTAGGGTCATCGGTGTTGACTTAGAAGGTCATAAACACTGTCAGGGTAATAAAAGGTCGTAAAAATATTTCGCGCTCGCTACGCTCGCGCAGTGATGGCACTCGCAAGTATTTGTTATATGTATTTTGTTGGATACATTTCAGCAACTTTTGTATTTTAATAGTCACATTTATCAAAACATCACATAAATTGGAACAGTACAGACTTCAATAATCATAATGATGTTTACCTTTAAATAAGTGGATATCAAGTTTAACCTTAGGGTCATCGGTGTTGACTTGGTAGGTCATAAAAACTGTCAGGGTCATAAAATGACGTAAACATTTTCGCGCTCGCTACGCTCGCGCACTCATAGCTCTCGCTGCGCTCGCTCAAACCTTTGTTTTATCTACTTTGTAGGTAATATTTCAGCATTTTTTGTATTTTAATAGCCACATGCATCAAAAGGAGTTTATTAATTGAAACAGTACAACCTTCAATAATCATAATGAATTTTTACCTTAAAATAAGTGGATATCAAGTTTAACCTTAGGGTCATCGGTGTTGACTTAGAAGGTCATAAACACTGTCAGGGTGATAAAAGGTCGTAAAAATATTTCGCGCTCGCTACGCTCGCGCAGTGATGGCACTCGCAAGTATTTGTTATATGTATTTTGTTGGATACATTTCAGCAACTTTTGTATTTTAATTGTCACATTTATCAAAACATCACATAAATTGGAACAGTACAGACTTCAATAATCATAATGATGTTTACCTTTAAATAAGTGGATATCAAGTTTAACCTTAGGGTCATCGGTGTTGACTTGGTAGGTCATAAAAACTGTCAGGGTCATAAAATGACGTAAACATTTTCGCGCTCGCTACGCTCGCGCATTCATAGCTCTCGCTGCGCTCGCTGAAACCTTTGTTTTATCTACTTTGTAGGTAATATTTCAGCATTTTTTGTATTTTAATAGCCAGATGCATCAAAAGGAGTTTATTAATTGAAACAGTACAACCTTCAATAATCATAATGAATTTTTACCTTAAAATAAGTGGATATCAAGTTTAACCTTAGGATCATCGGTGTTGACTTAGAAGGTCATAAACACTGTCAGGGTAATAAAAGGTCGTAAAAATTTTTCGCGCTCGCTACGCTCGCGCAGTGATGGCACTCGCAAGTATTTGTTATATGTATTTTGTTGGATACATTTCAGCAACTTTTGTATTTTAATAGTCACATTCATCAAAATATCACATAAATTGGAACAGTACAGACTTCAATAATCATAATGATTTTTACCTTAAAATAAGTGGATATCAAGTTTAACCTTAGGGTCATCGGTGTTGACTTGGTAGGTCATAAAAACTGTCAGGGTCATAAAATGACGTAAAAATTTTCGCGCTCGCTTCGCTCGCGCACTCATAGCTCTCGCTGAGCTCGCTCAAACCTTTGTTTTATCTACTTTGTAGGTAATATTTCAGCATTTTTTGTATTTTAATAGCCACATGCATCAAAAGGAGTTTATTAATTGAAACAGTACAACCTTCAACAATTATAATGAATTTTTACCGGAAAATAAGTGGATATCAAGTTTAACCTTAGGGTCATCGGTGTTGACTTGGTAGGTCATAAAAACTGTCAGGGTCATAAAATGACGTAAAAATTTTCGCGCTTGCTTCGCTTGCGCATTGATAGCACTCGCTGCGCTCGCACAAACCTTTGTTTTATCTACTTTGTAGGTAATATTACAGCATTTTTTGTATTTTAATAGCCACATGCATTAAAATGAGTTTATAATTGGAACAGTTACAACCTTCAATAATCATAATGATTTTTTACCTTAAAATAAGTGGAAATTAAGTTAAACCTTTGTCTGATCAGTGTTAACTTAAAAGGTCATAAACACTGTCAGGGTCATAAAAGGTTGTAAACATTTTTCGCGCTCGCTTCGCTCGCGTTGTTATAGCGCTAGCAAGCATTTGTTATATGTACTTTGTTGGATACATTTCAGCAACTTTTGTATTTAAATAGCCACATTCATCAAAACATGACATAAATTGGAACAGTACAGACTTCAATAATCATAATGATTTTTACCTTAAAATAAGTGGATATCAAGTTCAACCTTAGGGTCATCGGTGTTGACTTAGAAGATCATAAAAACTGTAAGGGTCATAAAAAGACGTAAAAAATTTTCGCGCTCGCTTCGCTCGCGCATTGATAACGCCCGCTGCGCTCGCGCAAACCTTTGTTTTATCTACTTTGTAAGTAATTTTTCAGCATTTTTTGTATTTTTATAGCCACATGCATCAAAACGAGTTTATAAATTAAAACAGTACAACCTTCAATAATCAAAATGATTTTCACCTTAAAATAAGTGGATATCAAGTTTAACCTTAGGGTCATCGGTGTTAACTTCGTAGGTCATAAAATGACGTAAAAATTTTCGCGCTCGCTTCGCTCGCGCATTGATAGCTCTCGCTACGCTCTCGCAAACCTTTGTTTTGTCTACTTTGTAGGTTATAATTCAGCATTTTTTGTATTTCAATAGCCACATGTATCAAAACGAGTTTATAAATTGAAACAGTACTACCTTCAATAATCATAATGAATTTTTACCTTAAAATAAGTGAATATCAAGTTTAACCCTAAGGTCATCGGTGTTGATTTAGTAGGTTATAAAAACTACCATGGTCATATTATGACGTAAACATTTTCGCGCTCGCTGCTTAACCTTCGTTAGGTTTACCAAGTACCAAGTAATGATTAATGACTTCAACAATAGACGATATCGAGTTCGACCTAAGAGTCATCTATATTGACTTGATGATTAGGTCATTAAACTGTCAGGGTTATAAAACGCCATAAAATATTTTCACTCGCCCAATAATATCGCTCGCTACGCTCGCGCAGCTATTCACCTTATTTTCTTTGTAAAAAATGTTTTAGGAACTGTTGTATTGAGTCAAACATTTAAACAGCACAATTTCGTATACTAACCTAACCAAAATGATTAATGACTTTAACAATAGAAGATATTGAGTTCGACTTTGAGGGCCTATGGTGATTTGGCCTAAGAGATCATCGATCTAGACCTCAATGGTCTAAAAGACACAAATAACGCGGGCGAAGCCGCGGGTAACAGCTAGTATCTGATATAATATACAATGGATCTCAGAATACAGACAAAACTAGGAAGCATAAACTCACCTAAAAGTGATGCCCCTAAAAATACTCGTAAATAGTGTGGTTTCACGCTCTGGCGATTCTATTTAACATCATCAATATTAAGCATAGGTGACCTGTTTTATCAATCTTAATTAAATTTTATTGAGCCATCTGGAGCCGACTTGTAAAACTGCTAGCTAGCAACTTTACACGAGTTAGAAGAAGCGCGCATTTTTTCAGATTTTGGATTGGTTTCTGTTCTTTTTAGGGTTCCGTACCCAAAGGGTAAAACGGGACCCTATTACTAAGACTCCGCTGTCTCCGCATGTCTGTCTGTCTGTCTGTCTGTCTGTCTGTCTGTCTGTCTGTCTGTCTGTCTGTCTGTCTGTCTATCTGCCTATCTATCTATCTGTCTGTCTGTCTGTCTGTCTGTCCGTCTGTCACCAGGCTGTATCTCATGAACCGTGATAGTTAGACAGTTGAAATTTTCACAGATGATGTATTTCTGTTGCCGCTATAACAACAAATACTCTGAACAGAATAAATAGGGGGTCCCCGTACAAGAAACGTGTATTTTTCGGCAATTCAATATAACGCCATCTATGAGCGCTTAGGTAAATGTCCATAGATGGCGTTATATTGAGATGCCGATCTCTAATACTTTTGTTATACGTTAGATGGCGTTATCAATCAACACCAATATTATAAATGCGAAAGTCAGTTTGTTTATTTGTTTGTTTGTTTGTTTGTTTGTTTGTTTGGGACTTCTTCACGGTCAAACGGCTTGACAGATTTGGCTGAAATTTTGTACAAAGATAGAAAATATGGCAGAATAGGATATAGAATAATTTGTTTTTGGCTATCGAGTCAGGGAGTCCAAATATTTTAAATTGAATTTTGTAAATATAAGATCTCTTTTCAAATAAACGGCTTGACCGATTTGCCTGAAATGTTGTATAAAGACAGTTTATAAGGCAGAAAATAATAAAGAATACTTTTTTTCTAGCTATTGAGTCAGGGGGTCCAAATATTTTTAATTGAATTTTGTAAATATAAGATCTCTTTTCGAATAAACGGCTTGACCGATTTGCCTGAAATGTTGTATAGAGACAGTTCATAGGGCAGAATAGGATATAGAATAATTTTTTTCTGGCTGTCGAGTCAGGGGGTCCAGATATTTTTAATTGAATTTTGTAAATATAAGACCTCTTCTTGAATAAACGGCTTGACCGATTTTCCTGAAATTTTGTTTAAAGACAGTTCAAAAGGCAAAATAGAATATAGAAAACTTTTTTTCTGGCTATCGAGTCAGAGGGTACAAATATTTTTAATTGGAATTTGTAAATATAAGATCTCTTCTTGAATAAAGGGCTTGACCGATTTGCCTGAAATTTTGTGTGAATACATGTCATAGGGCAGAATAGGATATAGGATACTTTTTTCTGGCTGTCGAGTCAGGGGGTTCAGATATTTTTAATTGAATTTTGTATGTATAAGATCTTTTTTCGAATAAACGGCTTGACCGATTTGCCTGAAATGTTGTATAGAGACAGTTCGTAGGGCAGAATAGGATAAAGGATACTTTTTTTCTGGCTGTCGAGTCAGGGGGTCCAGATATTTTTCATTGAATTTTGTAAATATAAGACCTCTTCTCGAATAAACAGCTTGACCGATTTGCCTGAAATGTTGTTGAAAGACAGTTCAAAAGGCAGAATAGAATATAGAATACTTTTTTTCTGGCTATCGAGTCAGAGGGCACAAATATTTTTTATTGGAATTTGTAAATATAAGATCTCTTCTTGAATAAACGGCTTGACCGATTTGCCTGAAATTTTGTGTGAATATATGTCATAGGGCAGAATAGGATAAAGGATAATTTTTTTCTGGCTATCGAGTCAGGGGGTCCAGATATTTTTAATTGAATTTTGTAAATATAAGACCTCTTCTCGAATAAACAGCTTGACCGATTTGCCTGAAATGTTGTTTAAAGACAGTTCAAAAGGCAGAATAGAATATAGAATACTTTTTTTCAGGCTATCGAGGCAGAGGGTACAAACTTTTTAATCGAAATTTGTAAATATAAGATCTCTTCTCGAATAAATGGCTTGACCGATTTGCTTGAAATGTTGTATAAAGACGGTTCATAGGGTAGAATAGGATATAGGATACTTTTTTTTGGCTTTCGAGTCCAGATATTTTTAATTAAACTTTGTAAAATTTAAGACCTCTTCTCGAATAAACGGCTTGACCGATTTGCCTGAAATGTTGTATAAAGACAGTTCATAGGGCAGAATAGGATATCGGATACTGTTTTTTGTCCATCGAGTCTGAGTGTTTAGATTTTTTATATTGAATTTTGTGAATGTGTGTCCTCTTATCAGCTAAACAGCTTGACCGATTCAGCTGAAATTTTATACATATTACAGTTCATATTGCATAGAATCACATAGGATACTTTTTTTCTGGAAGTCGAGTCCAGGTGTCCAGAATTTTTAAATTGAAGTTTGTAAATGTATGGCCTACTCTCGGTCGGGTTAACCATTTAAGCTGAAATTTTGTACACAGACAGTCAAAAAGAAATAGAAGGGCAACGAATACTTTTTTTTGGGAGGAAATTTCGGTTGTCTATATTTTTATTATGGAATTTTGTAAATGTGTGGCCTCTATTTGGCCAAACGGCTTGACCGATTCAGATGAAATTTTGTACAAACACATTGAATAGGGCATAAAAGGGCAAATAATACTTTTTTCGGCAGTTAAGTGTGGGTACCTATATTTTTTGTTAACTTTACATAGAGTTTGCATAATCATAAAAGTTTGACCTTAGGTTCATAGATTATGACTAAACTTAATAAGTGCCTTAATAAGGCCATAAAACTGTCAGGGTCATTAAAAGTCATCAAAATTTACGCGTTGGCTTCGCTTGCCCAACGTGTTTTATCTGCTTTGTGGGAAGTATTTCATAAGCATTCAAGTTTTAACAGCCAAATTTAACCTTTGGGTCATCGGTGTTGACTTATTAGGTTATAAAAACTGTCAGCGTCATAAAACGTAAAATTTTTTGCGCCCACTTCATTCGCGCAGTGATAGCGCTCGCTGCGCTCGCGCAATAATTTGTTTGATTTACTTTGTAGGTAATATTTCAGCAACTTTTGTATTTTAATAGCCACATGCATCAGAACGAGTCCATAAATTAAAACAGTACAATCTTCAATAATCATAATGATTTTTAACCTTAAATAATTGGATATCAAGTTAAACCTTTGTGTAATCAGTGTTAACTTAGTAGGTTATAAAAACTGTCAGGGTCATAAAAGGTCGTAAACATTTTTCGTGATCTCAGTTTCGTTTTCAGTGATAGCGCTTACTACGCTCGCGCAGTAATAGCGCTCGCTCCGGTCGTGCAAGCATTAGTTATATCTACTTTGTAGGAAACATTTCAGCAATAATTGTATTTAAATAGCCACATTCATCAAAACATGACATGAATTGGAACAGTACAGACTTCAATAATCATAATGATTTTTACCTTAAAATAAGTGGATATCAAGTTTAACCTTAGGGTCATCGGTGTTGTCTTAGTAGGTCATAAAAATTGTCAGGGTCATAAAATGACGTAAAACTTTTCGAGCTCGCTTCGCTCGCGCATTAATAGCTCTCGCTGCGCTCGCGCAAACCTTTGTTTTGTCTACTTTGTAGGTTATATTTCAGCATTTTTGTATTTTAATAGCCACATGCATCAAAACGAGTTAATTAATTAAAACAGTACAACCTTCAATAATCATAATGAATTTTTACCTTAAAATAAGTGGATATCAAGTTTAACCTTAGGGTCATCGGTGTTGACTTAGAAGGTCATAAACACCGTCAGGGTAATAAAAGGTCGTAAAAATTTTTCGCGCTCGCTGCGCTCGCGCATTGATGGCACTCGCAAGTATTTGTTATATGTATTTTTTTGGATACATTTCAGCAACTTTTGTATTTTAATAGTCACATTCATCAAAACATCACATAAATTGGAACAGTACAGACTTCAATAATCATAATGATTTTTACCTTAAAATAAGTGGATATCAAGTTTAACCTTAGATTCATCGGTCTAGACTTAGTAGGTCATAAAAACTGTCAGGGTCATAAAATGACGTAAAAATTTTCGCGCTCGCTTCGCTCGCGCATTCGTAGCGCTTGCTGCGCTCGCAAAAACCTTTATTTTATCTACTTTGCAGGTAATATTTCAGCATTTTTTGTATTTTAATAGCCACATGCATCAAAAGGAGTTTATTAATTGAAACAGTACAACCTTCAATAATCATAATGAATGTTTACCTTAAAATAAGTGGATATCAAGTTTAACCTTAGGGTCATCGGGATTAACTTGGTAGGTCATAAAAACTGTCAGGGCATAAAACGTCGTAAAAATTTTCGCGCTCGCTTCGCTCGCGCATTCATAGCTCTCGCTGCGCTCGCGCAAATCTTTATTTTATCTACTTTGTAGGTAATATTTCAGCATTTTTGTATTTTAATAGCCACATGCATCAAAAGGAGTTTATTAATTGAAACAGTACAACCTTCAATAATCATAATGATTTTTACCTTTAAATAAGTGGATATCAAGTTTAACCTTAGGGTCATCGGTGTCGACTTAGAAGATCATAAAAACTGTAAGGGTCATAAAAAGGCATAAAAAATTTTCGCGCTCGCTTTGCTCGTGAATTGATAATGCCCGCTGCGCTCGCGCAAACCTTTATTTTATCTACTTTGTAAGTAATTTTTCAGTATTTTTTGTATTTTAATAGCCACATGCATCAAAACGAGTTTATAAATTAAAACAGTACAACCTTCAATAATCAAAATGATTTTTACCTTAAAATAAGTGGATATCAAGTTTAACCTTAGGGTCATCGGTGTTAACTTCGTAGGTCATAAAAACTGTCAGGGTCATAAAATGACGTAAAAATTTTCGCGCTCGCTTCGCTCGCGCATTGATAGCTCCCGCTGCGCTCGCGCAAACCTTTGTTTTGTCTACTTTGTAGGTTATAATTCACCATTTTTTGTATTTCAATAGCCACATGTATCAAAACGAGTTTATAAATTGAAACATTACTACCTTCAATAATCATAATTAATTTTTACCTTAAAATAAGTGGATATCAAGTTTAACCCTAGGGTCATCGGTGTTGATTTAGTAGGTTATAAAAACTACCAGGGTCATATAATGACGTAAAAATTTTCGCGCTCGCTGCTAAACCTTCGTTAGGTTTACCAAGTACCAAGTAATGATTAATGACTTCAACAATAGACGATATCGAGTTCGACCTAAGAGTCATCTATATTGACTTGATGATTAGGTCATTAAACTGTCAGGGTTATAAAACGCCATAAAATATTTTCACTCGCCCAATAATATCGCTCGCTACGCTCGCGCAGCTATTCACCTTATTTTCTTTATAAAAAATGTTTTAGGAACTGTTGTATTGAGTCAAACATTTAAACAGCACAATTTCGTATACTTACCTAACCAAAATGATTAATGACTTTAACAATAGAAGATATTGAGTTCGACTTTGAGGGCCTATGGTGATTTGGCCTAAGAGATCATCGATCTAGACCTCAATGGTCTAAAAGACACAAATAACGCGGGCGAAGCCGCGGGTAACAGCTAGTAAGAAATAAAATGTTTATTAATTATTATTTTTTGCTGGCGAAAAATGATTTTTGCTCGATCTTATAAAATACTGTAGTGTGGTACGACACCCTACGAGTGCGAGTCCGACTTGCACTTGGCCAGTTTATTTCTGTATTCTGAGCATTTGATACACATTTTTAGTGTTGCATTATGGGAAGAAGATGATGATGATGCATTATATTCTTACCTTATTTCCACTTAAGAGGAGCAACACGTTATTGTCTTCAGTAAAGTGATGGTCAGTTATGAGGAAATATTATATACCTAAATAAAATGAACCTTTTCTACATTTACTTAAAACGTTCTTTACGTTTTTACCTAACTTACAAAGTCTTATTATGGACAATCAGTTTGGAAACATTTTGTCGTCATTAGTGTAATAACTTTAGGTACAAGAAGCTTAAGATAATTTCCGGTATATATGTAATTTAATTTTTTTGTTCTTGTTTATCGGCTGACTTGTTTCCTAGTAGTTAAAATAAAACTTGAGTGTCTTCAAGTCGAATGTACTGGGACTGGTAAGTACCTACACACTCCAGCACGGATTTTTACTGTTTAAGGTGCCTGCACTATTCTTATGCAATGATTGTGTCACATGATGGCAGGGTGAGAAGCAAACTCTTACTGACAGCCTAATCACAGCCGAATGGAAACCCGCGCACCTCTACCCCAACAAACCCACATTAGAATGGTGTTACACCACACTGAATTAGTCCCTAACGCCCTAATCAGGGAGGTGTAATATGAGTAAATCAGTAAGGGTCCAAATTCGGGAGCAAGAGAGGAACCAGTCCGTCTATATTTGTGCAGTGTGTGCAACACTTAGAGAGTTAGGGCGCCTAAAGATACGGCCACACCACGGCATCCAGCGATCTGCGCGCGCGATCTCTGTACTTTTCAATTGTTTTCTGATCGCGTTTGGTGTGAACCAGTCGGTATAAAACTACTGCACTATCTGATCGCCGCCTCGAACACGCACGAAGGACGCTGCAGTGTGTCCGTACCTTAGTAGGACCACGCCTACCCTTAAATAAGGACACTGATTCTGTGTGGTGTAATAATCCTTTAAAATTGACTTCTTCGCTTTCTGAAAGTCAGACGTTTAGACCGGTGCCGGATCTTCGAGGCAAGCATGCTACACCCTCGATTACACCGTCATTTTCCACCGGGTAAGATAATAGTTAAATGCTTGGTTTGTTATATACAATCTAACATTTTTACCGTACTGACGGGACTCAAACACGTGCCTCCTGGGAATATATGTCCTAGTGCTGTACCAGTTCAGCTACAGTACAACCCTACCAATACGACGAAAATACTGGATTGCATTTTTAAACAATAATTAAAGTATTGGATTGTGTATTTATAACAATTGACAAAAACATAAGGTAAAGAAAACACTCAAAGAAACATAAAACATGTTTGCTTGTCTGCAATAAATAAACTGGCCAAGTGCAATTCGGACTCGCACTCTTAGTGTTCCGTACCACACTACATTTTATAAGATCGAGCAAAAAATACCACTATCATTTTTTGCCAGCAAAAAATAATAATTAATAAACATTTTATTTCTTATAACGCCATCTAACGTCTAACAAATGTGTAAGGGATCGACATTTCAATATAACGCCATCTAAGGGACGTTTACCTAGATAAGCGTTCATAGATTGGCGTGAAATGCCGAAGAAAACACGTTTCTTGTATGGGGACCCTCTATTATATTTAACTTTATTCTGTTTTTAGTATTTGTTGTTATAGCGGCAACAGAAATACATCATCTGTGAAAATTTCAACTGTCTAACTATCATGGTTCATGAGATACAGCTTGGTGACAGACGGACAGAAAGACAGACAGACAGACATACAGACAGACAGACAGACAGACAGACAGACAGACAGACAGACAGACAGACGGACAGCGGAGTCTTAGTAATAGGGTCCCGTTTTACCCTTTGGGTACGGAACCCTAAAAAAGAGGGTGCGAGAAAGCTACGCGTTAGAAATGAAGATTCCAAGTTCATTCAATTTATTTCTCAACATCACTAAATAAGTTTTTGCACAACTCAAGCAGTTGAATTGAAGCGAATACGTCTTCGTAGTTACGCCGTTCGACGATAAAGGGTGTTTATTCATATAAAATATAATACGACGCTTACGTCACTTCCGCTGCTTTCGGATCGTGACTACGTAACTTCCGTCACATTTTAAAGAAGTTTCACGTCAAAAAAAATTAAGCATAGGTGAATATGACGACTGTTAATGGCTTAACACTCTTAACATAAAAGTACGCCACTTTGTCAATAGATGGCGCTTTGCTGTGACCTCTAATCTCTAGATCGCGGTGACGAGATTCGCACGCGATACTACTTAAGCTAACTTGTGTATTTGTATAAATGAGAGGAAATCAGTGATTTCTGTACTCCCTAAAAGGATGTTTGATTTACACCTATCAAGGGGTTTTTTTGGGATTGTCCAACGACCTCTCACATCTAAAAGTTCTACATCTAGGCTACGCTTTTATATTTACGCCTAAGCAAATCATAAGTATTATTTTCATAACAACATGTAAAAGTTTACACACCTACGCATATTGTCAGCGTCCAGACAACCTTTATTAACGCTCTACTTATATCGAAAATCTGTTTCGAATACGTATGTTAAATAAAATTTAAAGCGAAATAAAGATAAAAGAATCCGTTTCAATGGTAGGAAATATGTAAATATTTGTATTATTGTAACACACATTTATGGCAGATTATTCTAGTTTAGTTGCGTGTTGTTACTTTTGAAATTTATGTCAGTTGATGATATTTTACGTTTAGACCATTTGTGCTATGTCGTATTCATAGACGTAGGTAGTAGTGTAATACGAGGACTGAAATCGTAAAATACTAATTTTGCGGTTTACGATACTAAAACAGTGAATAGGGATATGTTAATATATATAAACCGGTTAAGTGCGGTTCTGGCCCACTCGCAAAAAATGCTGAAAACAACAGGTTTTTTGTACTTACCTTAATGCTTAATAACATTTTAATTTAGTTAGAACGTAAGTCGACCATATCCATAGTCGCTTATCATCGTACATCAGACGTTCTGTATATAAGGCCTTTATAGCTTTTCATACATTGTCTCAAAGCTTACAAAATATACATTTGTTTAGGCTAGCACTATTAGACCTTGGTCAATACTTGCTGAACGAGTACAAAAAGGGTTTATACAAAACGTCACGCATCCGAACACAAAGGAAAGGTTTCCTATAAGCATCTACATGTTGGGATCCGATAATAGAGGTGCACGGGACTTCCGGTCATTACTCTGTTTCCGGCCATATCCGCCCATTTCTATTATCCGAATTCAATGTAATCGGTTCTGGCTTAACAATAGTTTATACAGAAATGTCTAGTGGATTTTATACATACTTAAATCATACCTAATAATTATTTATTATTACACTCGTATGTCTATGCAAAAATTTAACTTTGAAATGTAATGAATTTTTATTTTTTAGTAAAAGTATTTAATCATGAAATTTAGGTGCTGACATAGCTACGTAGATCAATAGTAAACAACTGCACACATTTCAAATTAATTTACGATTATTTCTATTTAAATTTATATTTTTATGTATGGTACGTTCAGAAGAAGCAATAAATAATGCAGACCAAACTTCCAATCCTAAACAAGCACAATACCAGTATCATTATAAATATAGCATCGTCACTTAACATCAAGTGAGATAGTTGTCCATTTCCTTGTCTGTTTACGATATAAAAGAAGGTAGGTAAACAAATACAATAAAATGCATATCAATGTCAAAGTCTGTCTGAAATGTCAAGTATCAAATGTATCAATACTCTATGATTTTGTCAGATATTATGTGTCCGGCAAAATATAGTAATAACATTTCCAATCTATATACATGTGATGGGGACTCGATAGGAAAAGGGTTTTAAAGGTACAATTTCAATAAAGTAGCTCGAATGGACTGAATGAGCGTGGTTCTCTCGCCTCTCCACTTTCTAAAGGAATTTGGCTAAATTTCTATTTTGTGACACCAACAAATTGGTGTAGTAGACCCCTAGCGTAATTGTATTGTGTTACTGGTAGTAATGATAAAGATGTTTAATTCTAAAGGGTTTTTGTGGATAAATAAATTATCTTCCTTACTAACCAATCTAACGTTAAACAGCGCCGTGTTCCCCGATTGTATAATCCATGGGGTCTTCCAATCGCGAGGGAACAGGTGTATCTTCTAGGTAAACGAGCCTCATGGTCGATCATAATCATCACGTAAGTTTGGTCAGAAAATAACACTTCCCGTAGAAAAAAAATCAAATAGCTTCAACTAATCAGGTGAGACCGATAAATATCTTAGACAGTTTGGGCAATATATCGAATCCTGGGTTCCAAGTAACGGCCTTCAAATTGCCCTCGCTTCACTCTTATTTACGTGATGTGGTTCTCGAACACCGTTTATCTAGCCGAATGGAAGGCAAAAAGAAAGGAGTGAACTTTAAAAGTGCTGTAAAATTTCCCGGCTGGAATTTTATGTGTCGTCAAGAGTAAAACGTTCTTTGGTTTTAGGGAATTTTTAGGTGCTTTAAATCGATGTAAGTCTTTGAGTTTCCTCCCAGCTTCGGGAGCACAATGGATGATTGCGGCTTGTTTTTATGATGTTTAGATAATTTTATAAGGTTTATAGTTACTCAAACAACTTGTTATAACTAATCATTGCTGAATTTGAGGCTTTATTAGCCAGTGATAATATGTATTTTAGACGCATACAGACGTTAACAAAACGACGTTTATAAGAAAAGTATTTAAAGTTGTTTTTTTATTTAAATACTTGCTGCTCCTCGCGGATTCAACCGCGTTAAAAAGTATTCCATGTCATGCTCTACCCTATTCACACTATTTTATACAACATTTCAGCCAAATCAGTCAGGCCGATTGACTGTGAAATAGTCTCAAAGAAACAAATATACAAACTGACTTTCGCATTTATAATATTGGTATTGATTGGTCTTAATTATGTGATTTAAGGTACGGCCACACCGCGGTGTCCTGCAATCTGCGGACGCAATCTCAGTACTTTTCAATTGTTTTCTGATCGCGTTTCAAGTGAACCAGTAAGTACAAATACTACTGCGCTATCTGATCGCCGCCTAGATCACGCACGCAAGACGCTGCGGTGTGTCCGTAGCTTTAAGCAATCCTCCCTCACAGTTTCGCCCCCAAAATAAAGCCCATGTTCTTGGTGATAATGTAGCTGTTAATAAGGAAAGTTTTTTAAAATTTGTCCAGTAGTTATTTTATCAATTACAAGTTACATACAAAAAACTGTTCCTTTTTAAATTTATAATATTAGGTATGAATAAAGATATAATGATAGCCTACTCATATATCGCAAGTATTATAAGAATGAAAATATTGCACAAGTGTTCCATTATGACGAAGTGATTTTAGAGCGAATTTACTTTTTCTGAGAACATTGCACGCTAAAACAGTGCAGTTCATATCCTAAATAGCGTATTGCGTGACTTGAAAATAGCAATTTTATTGTGGTTGCAGAGCTATTTCTGAAATATAATTACCTACTATGAAATTTCTTCCTAGTGTTTTACTTTTATAAAAAATGGAAAATTGCGAAATTGAATGAGTATGTTTCTTACGTTTCTGTTAAAAACAGACAAACTCAAACATTCACATATTAAGTATACTTACTACTTACTTACCTTTATGTTTTTTTAAAGTCGGTTAAAAAAGATTTTGAAACTCTACATCATACCGAATATCGATTTAAAAGTGTTTGATGACATAATTTTTTTTACTCGCATTTTTGATGTTATTTTTTTTAATTAGGGCTACTATTCTGTCAGTTTTGGACCAATGTTTCCAGTGCAAAAATTTCTTAGCTTTTTTGTTACTGCCAAAATATTTGCGTTTGGAGCAAAGTATATGAATGTTGACAACATTTTAATACCAGAATGCTAGTCAGATTCGTTGCTTACATTAAAATGCTGTTGGTAGTTTACCCGTAGATACAGAGATTTCACTTGCTACAACCGCGGTCACTTTCACTTTTACTTTTTAGGGTGCATTGTCGCTTTTGCTGCACTTAGCATGTAATCAATACTCAATACTTTATTGCTTCCATAATTGTTGTACATATAGTTCTTATATCTAGATATTATCTAGGTACATGAGATCATTATGGACCCTGTTGGGCACATACAAAATTATAAGACTAATTGAGAGAGGATGAAAAAAAAGGAGCAGTATATAAAATTGAAATGAATTATAATATTGTAGTATTGTTTAAATATGAAATTATAATTTAATCATATGCATCTTAAAAATACGTATGAGATGATTTGGGAAGTTGTCATCTAAGGTCATCAAGTTATGCTTAAATACACGGGATTATGATCAACCAATAAATCCAAAGTTAAATACCTTCGTCCGAAATCTGGTTGACCACGCGTACAGTCACGCGAATCGTCACTTAGGATTTCTCCTACGTTTGTTCATTCCAAAGCAACGTATTTTTACGGCACATCGTTTTATGGAATTCCTTTGACATGGAATCCGGCCATTACAGGAGTTGATTGCTACAGGTTCGTAGTGAGATTGCTACACCGTAGACATGCTACGTGCGTAGCTGTAAACGTTTATCTACAAAAATATTTTGTGCACCTACACGATGGCTTGAAATTGACTATAATTATCGTAGGTACTTCATATATATTTAAAATCTAATGTTGGTTTGTTAGTCACAGGAACCATTACATTCACCCTCGTTTTAACCAACTTCATAAACAGAGGAAATTCACAATTTGTTTGTATATTTTTTTTATTGTTTGTTAACTCAGAAAACCGTTATCATCTGGGTTGAAAAAATCCTTTTTGTATGAGAGGGTGAGGTGTGACTGGAAAAGTATTTACTGTTTGGTCTCATTGTACAAGTACATCGAGATCTGAGTATCTCCTACGATTAATGGAGATAAATAAATACCTGAAACATGCTTCTAAAAATGACTAGCGCGATATGTAAAGTTGGTTTGTTATGTAGCTTCTAAACAATCTGAAATAATTATAAATTTATGTTCGTTGATATAATCCGAAAAATAATTTACCTTATAAGCCATTACTTATACTTAGTATAGCTTCAGCTATCCCCTCTTCTAAGTTATTCTCATTAAAACATCAACATAGTAAGTTTCCGATAACAACAAATTGCTTGCCCCAAGTTTTGTTTTTCGTTACGACGTAATGGGTCAGTGACCTATAAGTAAGGGAGGCACGCAAACTACACAGTAGGAAGGAAAAACATTTATTTCGTTGTATTGTTTTGGGTAGCAAATGCATAGATTTACTTGTTGTAGTGTCTAACACTTACACATACCTATCTAGCTACATTCGTGAGTTTCGGCAACATCCCTTATTATTATTATTATTTTATGTCATTTAAGGTCATATTTGCTGACATTTTGTTTTATATCAGTCATTTTTATATGTCATATCGTTTGACCACTATCTCAACTGTTGGTAAGTGATGATGCGGTCAAGGATGGTAGCACGATAGACCTAGAATGGGAACTGGCTCTCAAAGGTAGCTGCCGGAACGACTTAAATGTTTCGCGACATTTTTTTTAACCTGAGGCTGATACCTGGTTGTATAAGTTATACTATAAAGACAACTAGAAAATAATACTTAAATTTAAAATTTTAATATACCCCTGACTAATCTATGTATAATCTGTTGGTTGAGACCATTCCAATGAGCCCAAATTCGACATCACTGCTGTAAGTTGGTGAGGAGTCCCAGCATAAGTTAATGCTGCCTTGTTCTGCCTGTGGGGATACTAATCTTCTAATTGATCAGAACAATTAAAGTTGAAAATCTCATAGCGCTATTATTACTAAAAAAAATATCGACTAGAAAAAAGCGGATTTTTATAAGCAAAGCTCTCACACTCTCGATTAAGATACCTATCAAACAAACGTCACCCATTTTTATCGGGAGTTAATGAACACGCCACGCCACAAAAAAAGTTTGACCATAAAATAATTACTTCTTTTACTATTTTAGTTTAAACGATAGCTAAAAATATAAAATACAAGTATTAGTGTGTGGGTGAGTAAGTGTATTTTTTAGATATTTACCTTTTTTTAAATATTTTATAGGCTAGCGTTTGACCACTATCTCACCTGTTGGTAAGTGATGATGCAGTAGAAGATGAAAAGCACGCTAGGCCTAGAATGGGAACTGGCTCTCAAGGACAGCTGCCGGAACACATTGGATGTTTGGTGACAGATTTTCTAACTTGAGGGTGGTAGCTGGCCAGGCAGACACTATAGATAGTGCCTACCACCATGCGGGGGTTGTTGGTTTCTTAACGATGTTTTCCTTCACCGGAGGGCCACTGTGAGAAGCGCACATAAATTTTTCGATAGAAAAATCCATTGGTGCATGGCGGTTTGAACTCGGTACCACGGCATCAGTTCTCCCGAATACGCCACCGGGCCCTCAAAACCGTGATAAGAGCTGTACAATATGGATTCAAAATAGAACAGTTTTAAATTGAAATGAACACTAGATCAGGCTTTTTATACTGAAAAATCGAAAACAACGTATTAAAATAAATATTATGTATCTCTATCCCAAACAACAAAAATCAAGTCTGATATAAAACAAACTGTCTGCAATATCCGAGTAGAGACAATTAGAATAAATCAAGAACATCTTGTACCGCGATTTATGAAGGAAGTCCTTCAAGATTAAATAGCCCTTATTGCAAGGGTTTAAGGGTTATGTTGAGATGGTAGAGTTTAATCAAATTATTCAAATAAAGGAGATACCGAGGCTTCGAGGCGCCTTGCGGAGTATTCTACTAATACAAGAGTAACGGATTGCAAGCTTATGCAATGATCTGTGTTTTTCCTTTTGTTGGTTCCGGAGATTAGTTTGGTTATACTCGTACCCTACATTATGTGTTTAATTGCGACACCGCTTTCGTAGTATTAATGCAAAACAAAACCTTTTTGTATATTTTGATAAAAAATATTAATAGATTTTTAAACACAGTAAATTCGACGGAGCAGCAATTGCATGTTAAAATAATGAATATGTTTTGATGATACGATTATTTTATGATACGATTTAACTATTATTTCTCATTATAGCTTAAACGAGTTGTTAGACAAAAAAGGTGGTACTCTTTTACGATAGTTTCGGTCTTGTATCTTGTGCCTACTATTTGCTTGAAACACATCATTCAAGGTGAGCTTTCAATTGCTGATAAATTTTATAATACTAAATTTTACACTTATGTACATAATTCATTATTGTAGTGTGCAAGTTAGTGTTTTTGTTTTCCCTAAAGCGGATTTTGTATAGAAACAAATTTATTCCATGTCATTAAATCGAAATGGTTTACAGTGAATATTATACATAGAGGAAACCTTTCATCAGAAAATAACCGGCCAAGTGCGTGTCGAGCCACGCGTAGTGTAGGGTTCCGTAGTAGCCCGTTATTCAATGCAAGTCCTTACCCATTATAAACAAGCAACTAGGTACTTCATCTTTGTCACTTTAAAGGATTTATTCGAAGGATTTTGTATTTGGTACAAAATTATTCAACAACTAAGTTCAACGACTATTACTGCTTAACTAATAAAATTATTTTAACCGCTATAGTTATCCCTTAAAGATCATGAAATACACTATTATTACGATTTTTTCCAGATTTTTTAAGCCAGCCAGTTTAGCTTTTAGAGGGAGGGGGGGGGGACGCCCTACTAGAACAAACATTTGCACTTTAAAGTTTTATAATTTGTAAATGGAGCATACAATCGAAAAATGTTGTTAGCAACCCTTAAGTCATTTTAAAAGACCTATTCAACGGTTTAGACGACGAAAAAAAAATTCATCTCCATTTCTCATGTAGGGAAGCTACCCTAAAAAAAAATTTTTTTCAAAATTTTATTTCAGCACTTTGTCGGCGTAATTTATATACATACCCTACAAAATTACAGCTTTCCAGTTTTAACGGTCTCTTAGCAAAACCTCGGACAGACAGACAGACAGGCAGACAGACAGACGGACATGACGAAACTATAAGGGTTCCTTGTCAGGACAACGGAACCCTAAAAAAACTGCGTATAAGAAAAACATCGTTCCTGAGCTAACTAGCGAACTAAGCTAGTTACATCTAAATATTTTATAAGTCAATTACAACAATATTTAATCGTCTACGATTAAGGAATTGCAACGATTAGTTTTTGAGTTCGGTTCAAAAACAAAGAGCCTCTAAAACAAATTTGTGTTTTATTTTAAGATCATTATTGTCTTTATCACATTTCTCCCCTATATAGGTACTTAAGAAACGCATTCAAATATTCAAATTATATGCCGTAGTCGGAGCTAAATGAGCCATACTATTTTATCGGTATGGCTCATTAGATTTTATGCTACCTAATCTAGTCGACCCCAGTTCGATAATTATGCCAAATGATTTTGAACTTTATGACAATGTGTATAATGACTGCCTAGCTACTATTACTACTATTGTCAGTAAATGAATAAGGTTTAATGAGTTAAGGTTGAGCAACATTTTTTGAGAATGATCAAGTGAGAATGTCAGGTACGGTCTAGATGTAAACGTAACTTTTTAATGCAAAAAACTAAAACTTATGATTCTCTACACTATCATAAACGGAGACACGTCAAAATATAGAAAATAAGACGGTAGAATAAATGTTTGTTGTATTTTTTCTATATTCACAGTTTGTTTGTTTGTACATTCTGTATTGCACAAAAATGAGTACAAAAGGTGGACCTTATGCTAAAAACATTTTCCACCAGTCATCCAGCAGCAGTGGGGAAAATTTTAGGGCGTGCTAGTCGGAATCAAGCTAACATAATGTTTAGCTTAGTATTAAAGCAATAGTAATATTATGTAGCCAGTTGTGCAATTCCAACCTGAAGTATAGAAATACTAGTTCAAACCAACTCCATTATTTCAAGACAAAACTATTTTGCGCATTAACCGCCAAGCTTCACGGCTAATATACCTAATATCACGAAAAATGGTTACAAATTTCATCCACTATATTCGTGAGGCAAATTCAAATTATATGTTAATACAGGCGTCCTTGTGACGGTGATATACTCTTTACAAATAGTAGGGAATGTGACAAGCGTTATTAACTTGTGATACCTACACATAATACGTTGAATTAAAATTAAATACTAAGGCGGCAATAGCCCAATGGATAGGGTGTCGGACTGGCAATTAAGAGATCGTGAGTTCGAATCCCACCCGACCCATTGCACTATTGACGTGATCCCACTATAGACACAAGCATATTTAGCTTATTTGGAGGGGTTAACAAGAATACTAGTAATATGCAACCCACATTGCGAGTAATCCTAAAAAAAAAAAAAAAAATTGTTTTATCCTGTTTATTTTTTTTCGAGAGCTCTATAGATTATTCTACGTTTTGTGTTTCGGTGTCTGCTTTTACAGCTTCGTATCTATGTACCTACTTGACTGTATTGTTAAAAACTCCAAGCCTGCCTTTGCTTTGAAAGAACTGACATAGTTTGGTTGGTCATAATTTGGGGAAATGCATTTTTTTTTAAAACACTCATTTGTTAGATATCGGCTATTCCTAGTTTCACTATGTTTTCTGCAAAGGTAAAGAGCTTACCTATATATTGTTTCTATATTGGTATCATCGCCTTTAATTGGAATCCGCTGAACAAGACTGAACGATTGAATAAATTCAAGGCATATTTATGGTATAATTTAGTTGTTCTTCAGATTAAGCATAGGTAGGTACTAAATACCTAACAGTGTTTTATAAAGACGTCTGACTACCTTACCAATGTCCATAAATTAACTAGTACAAATATCAACCGTTCAGGGTACTATGCTTGTGTAAACCTCCACTACTGTTAGCACTGTGCTATGCCGAGTAGACATCAGTTAATATTATGGTAATGTCGTAACGACTCGTCGCTTCCGAACAACGGTTAATCAAATCGACTTGGAAGACTTAATATAAGTAGATTTGTTTAGAGGTGTGTTGTCAACGAAGACATGTGTTCGGGTTAATGTACACTTTGATGGCGTCTGAATAGTTAAGGATTGTGTACACTACGAGCATTTGTTACTAAATGATACGTTTTTTTGTTTTAAGTGATGATATTAAGCTTAAACCGGTAAGTTAGTCTAGCTTTTGGGGTTAATTTTAAAGATTACCCGGTTGATGGCCCGATGGCGTAATCGGAAGAACGGTTGGCTTTGATGCCAGAGGTACAGAGTTCAAACCGCCTTGCACCAATGGATTTTTCTATCGGAAAATTCATGTTCGCTTTTCACAGTGGCCCTCTGTTAAAGGAAAAACATAGTTAAGAAGCCAACAACCACCGCATGGTGGTAGGACTATCTAGTGTCCGCATGGCCAGCTACCACCCTTAAGTGAGAAAATCTGTCGCCAAACATCTAATGTGTTCCGGCAGCTTTCCTTGAAAGCCAGTTCCCATTCTAGTTCTAGCGTGCTTACCATCTTCGACCGCATCATCACTTACCATCAGATGAGATAGTGATCAAACGCTAGCCTATAAGATATTTAAAAAAAATTGAAAAAATTATGATTTTAACATGTGCCGGAGAATATCCTGTTTTTTTTGTATGAAGACGGTCAGAGCCTATTAGACTCACCGCTGTTTGTAGAATAGAATGAGATGCAGATAATACAGTATCAGTCGTAAAACAGCGTTTCCTTTAAAGATGAGCCTGGAAAATGAACGGAGCGAGAATGAATGAGTGAAGCTGTGAAACTTTGTGAGTGTTTTGCCAGATACGTGTGATTACAGTAAGTTCCGTGAGCGATGGTGCCTATTAGATCAACATAGTAACGATATAGAAAAAAATAAAAACTAACAAAGATGTAAATTATATGATGTATTTAGCCAAACCTATTTAAAATTATATTTGGAACAATATATTACTTTCCTTTATACTTGCTACTAGCTGTTACCCGCGGCTTCGCCCGCGTTATTTGTGTCTTTTAGACCATTGAGGTCTAGATCGATGATCTCTTAGGCCAAATCACCATAGGCCCTCAAAGTCGAACTCAATATCTTCTATTGTTAAAGTCATTAATCATTTTGGTTAGGTTAGTATACGAAATTGTGCTGTTTAAATGTTTGACTCAATACAACAGTTCCTAAAACATTTTTTACAAAGAAAATAAGGTGAATAGCTGCGCGAGCGTAGCGAGCGATATTATTGGGCGAGTGAAAATATTTTATGGCGTTTTATAACCCTGACAGTTTAATGACCTAATCATCAAGTCAATATAGATGACTCTTAGGTCGAACTCGATATCGTCTATTGTTGAAGTCATTAATCATTACTTGGTACTTGGTAAACCTAACGAAGGTTAAGCAGCGAGCGCGAAAATGTTTACGTCATAATATGACCATGGTAGTTTTTATAACCTACTAAATCAACACCGATGACCTTAGGGTTAAACTTGATATTCACTTATTTTAAGGTAAAAATTCATTATGATTATTGAAGGTAGTACTGTTTCAATTTATAAACTCGTTTTGATACATGTGGCTATTGAAATACAAAAAATGCTGAATTATAACCTACAAAGTAGACAAAACAAAGGTTTGCGAGAGCGTAGCGAGAGCTATCAATGCGCGAGCGAAGCGAGCGCGAAAATTTTTACGTCATTTTATGACCTACGAAGTTAACACCGATGACCCTAAGGTTAAACTTGATATCCACTTATTTTAAGGTGAAAATCATTTTGATTATTGAAGGTTGTACTGTTTTAATTTATAAACTCGTTTTGATGCATGTGGCTATAAAAATACAAAAAATGCTGAAAAATTACTTACAAAGTAGATAAAACAAAGGTTTGCGCGAGCGCAGCGGGCGTTATCAATGCGCGAGCGAAGCGAGCGCGAAAATTTTTTACGTCTTTTTATGACCCTTACAGTTTTTATGATCTTCTAAGTCAACACCGATGACCCTAAGGTTGAACTTGATATCCACTTATTTTAAGGTAAAAATCATTATGATTATTGAAGTCTGTACTGTTCCAATTTATGTCATGTTTTGATGAATGTGGCTATTTAAATACAAAAGTTGCTGAAATGTATCCAACAAAGTACATATAACAAATGCTTGCTAGCGCTATAACAACGCGAGCGAAGCGAGCGCGAAAAATGTTTACAACCTTTTATGACCCTGACAGTGTTTATGACCTTTTAAGTTAACACTGATGAGACAAAGGTTTAACTTAATTTCCACTTATTTTAAGGTAAAAAATCATTATGATTATTGAAGGTTGTAACTGTTCCAATTATAAACTCATTTTAATGCATGTGGCTATTAAAATACAAAAAATGCTGTAATATTACCTACAAAGTAGATAAAACAAAGGTTTGTGCGAGCGCAGCGAGTGCTATCAATGCGCAAGCGAAGCAAGCGCGAAAATTTTTACGTCATTTTATGACCCTGACAGTTTTTATGACCTACCAAGTCAACACCGATGACCCTAAGGTTAAACTTGATATCCACTTATTTTCAGGTAAAAATTCATTATAATTGTTGAAGGTTGTACTGTTTCAATTAATAAACTCCTTTTGATGCATGTGGCTATTAAAATACAAAAAATGCTGAAATATTACCTGCAAAGTAGATAAAACAAAGGTTTGAGCGAGCTCAGCGAGAGCTATGAGTGCGCGAGCGAAGCGAGCGCGAAAATTTTTACGTCATTTTATGACCCTGACAGTTTTTATGACCTACCAAGTCAACACCGATGACCCTAAGGTTAAACTTGATATCCACTTATTTTAAGGTAAAAATCATTATGATTATTGAAGTCTGTACTGTTCCAATTTATGTGATATTTTGATGAATGTGACTATTAAAATACAAAAGTTGCTGAAATGTATCCAACAAAATACATATAACAAATACTTGCGAGTGCCATCACTGCGCGAGCGTAGCGAGCGCGAAAAATTTTTACGACCTTTTATTACCCTGACAGTGTTTATGACCTTCTAAGTCAACACCGATGATCCTAAGGTTAAACTTGATATCCACTTATTTTAAGGTAAAAATTCATTATGATTATTGAAGGTTGTACTGTTTCAATTAATAAACTCCTTTTGATGCATGTGGCTATTAAAATACAAAAAATGCTGAAATATTACCTACAAAGTAGATAAAACAAAGGTTTCAGCGAGCGCAGCGAGAGCTATGAATGCGCGAGCGTAGCGAGCGCGAAAATGTTTACGTCATTTTATGACCCTGACAGTTTTTATGACCTACCAAGTCAACACCGATGACCCTAAGGTTAAACTTGATATCCACTTATTTAAAGGTAAACATCATTATGATTATTGAAGTCTGTACTGTTCCAATTTATGTGATGTTTTGATAAATGTGACAATTAAAATACAAAAGTTGCTGAAATGTATCCAACAAAATACATATAACAAATACTTGCGAGTGCCATCACTGCGCGAGCGTAGCGAGCGCGAAATATTTTTACGACCTTTTATCACCCTGACAGTGTTTATGACCTTCTAAGTCAACACCGATGACCCTAAGGTTAAACTTGATATCCACTTATTTTAAGGTAAAAATTCATTATGATTATTGAAGGTTGTACTGTTTCAATTAATAAACTCCTTTTGATGCATGTGGCTATTAAAATACAAAAAATGCTGAAATATTACCTACAAAGTAGATAAAACAAAGGTTTGAGCGAGCGCAGCGAGAGCTATGAGTGCGCGAGCGTAGCGAGCGCGAAAATGTTTACGTCATTTTATGACCCTGACAGTTTTTATGACCTACCAAGTCAACACCGATGACCCTAAGGTTAAACTTGATATCCACTTATTTAAAGGTAAACATCATTATGATTATTGAAGTCTGTACTGTTCCAATTTATGTGATGTTTTGATAAATGTGACTATTAAAATACAAAAGTTGCTGAAATGTATCCAACAAAATACATATAACAAATACTTGCGAGTGCCATCACTGCGCGAGCGTAGCGAGCGCGAAATATTTTTACGACCTTTTATTACCCTGACAGTGTTTATGACCTTCTAAGTCAACACCGATGACCCTAAGGTTAAACTTGATATCCACTTATTTTAAGGTAAAAATTCATTATGATTATTGAAGGTTGTACTGTTTCAATTAATAAACTCCTTTTGATGCATGTGGCTATTAAAATACAAAAAATGCTGAAATATTACCTACAAAGTAGATAAAACAAAGGTTTGAGCGAGTGCAGCGAGAGCTATGAGTGCGCGAGCGTAGCGAGCGCGAAAATGTTTACGTCATTTTATGACCCTGACAGTTTTTATGACCTACCAAGTCAACACCGATGACCCTAAGGTTAAACTTGATATCCACTTATTTAAAGGTAAACATCATTATGATTATTGAAGTCTGTACTGTTCCAATTTATGTGATGTTTTGATAAATGTGACTATTAAAATACAAAAGTTGCTGAAATGTATCCAACAAAATACATATAACAAATACTTGCGAGTGCCGTCACTGCGCGAGCGTAGCGAGCGCGAAAAATTTTTACGACCTTTTATTACCCTGACAGTGTTTATGACCTTTTAAGTCAACACCGATGACCCTAAGGTTAAACTTGATATCCACTTATTTTAAGGTAAAAATTCATTATTATTATTGAAGGTTGCACTGTTTCAATTAATAAACTCCTTTTGATGCATGTGGCTATTAAAATACTAAAAATGCTGTAATATCACCTGCAAAGTAGATAAAATAAAGGTTTGCGCGAGCGCAGCGAGAGCTATGAATGCGCGAGCGAAGCGAGCGCGAAAATTTTTACGTCATTTTATGACCCTGACAGTTTTTATGACCTACTAAGTCTAGACCGATGAATCTAAGGTTTAACTTGATATCCACTTATTTTAAGGTAAAAATTTATTATGATTATTGAAGGTTGTACTGTTTCAATTAATTAACTCGTTTTGATGCATGTGGCTATTAAAATACAAAAAATGCTGAAATATTACCTACAAAGTAGACAAAACAAAGGTTTGCGCGAGCGCAGCGAGAGCTATCAATGCGCGAGCGAAGCGAGCTCGAAAATTTTTACGTCATTTTATGACCCTGACAGTTTTTATGACCTACTAAGTCAACACCGATGACCCTAAGGTTAAACTTGATATCCACTTATTTTAAGGTAGAAATCATTATGATTATTGAAGTCTGTACTGTTCGAATTCATGTCATGTTTTGATGAATGTGGCTATTAAAATACAATAATTGCTGAAATGTTTCCTACAAAGTAGATATAACTAATGCTTGCACGACCGGAGCGAGCGCTATTACTGCGAGAGCGTAGTAAGCGCTATCACTGAAAACGAAACTGAAATCACGAAAAATGTTTACGACCTTTTATGACCCTGACAGTTTTTATGACCTACTAAGTCAACACCGATGACCCTAAGGTTAAACTTGATATCCACTTATTTTAAGGTAAACATTCATTATGATTATTGAAGGTTGTACTGTTTCAATTAATAAACTCCTTTTGATGCATGTGGCTATTAAAATACAAAAAATGCTGAAATATTACCTGCAAAGTAGATAAAAGAAAGGTTTGCGCGAGCGCAGCGAGAGCTATGAATGCGCGAGCGAAGCGAGCGCAAAAATTTTTACGACCTTTTATGACCCTGATAGTTTTTATAACCTACTAAGTTAACACTGGTTACACAAAGGTTAAACTTGATATCCAATTATTTAAGGTTAAAAATCATTATGATTATTGAAGATTGTACTGTTTTAATTTATGGACTCGTTCTGATGCATGTGGCTATTAAAATACAAAAGTTGAAGCTGAAATATTACCTACAAAGTAAATCAAACAAATTATTGCGCGAGCGCAGCGAGCGCTATCACTGCGCGAGTGAAGTGGGCGCAAAAAATTTTACGTTTTATGACGCTAACAGTTTTTATAACCTACTTAGTCAACACCGATGACCCTAAGGTTAAATGTGGCTGTTAAAACTCGAATGCTTATGAAATACTTCCCACAAAGCAGATAAAACACGTTGGGCAAGCAAAGCCATCGCGTAAATTTTGTTGACTTTTAATGACCCTGACAGTTTTATGGCCTAATTAAGGCACTTATTAAGTTTAGTCATAATCTATGAACCTAAGGTCAAACTTTTATGATTATGCAAACTCTATGTAAAGTTAACAAAAAATATAGGTACCCACACTTAACTGCCGAAAAAAAGTATTCTTTGCCCTTTTATGCCCTATTCAATGTGTTTGTACAAAATTTCATCTGAATCGGTCAAGCCGTTTGGCCAAATAGAGGCCACACATTTACAAAATTCCATAATAAAAATATAGACAACCGAAATTTCCACCCAAAAAAAAGTATTCGTTGCCCTTCTATGTCTTTTTGACTGTCTGTGTACAAAATTTCAGCTTAAATGGTTAACCCGACCGAGAATAGGCCACACATTTACATACTTCAATTTAAAAATTCTGGACACCTGGACTCGACTGCCAGAAAAAAAGTATCCTATGTGATTCTATGCAATATGAACTGTAATATGTATAAAATTTCAGCTGAATCGGTCAAGTTGTTTAGCTGATAAGAGGACACACATTCACAAAATTCAATAAAAAAATCTAAACACTCAGACTCGATGGACAAAAAACAGTATCCGATATCCTATTCTGCCCTATGAACTGTCTTTATACAACATTTCAGGCAAATCGGTCAAGCCGTTGATTCGAGAAGAGGTCTTAAATTTACAAAATTTAATCAAAAATATCTGGACTCGAAAGCCAAAAAAAGTATCCTATATCCTATTCTACCCTATGAACTGTCCTTATACAACATTTCAAGCAAATCGGTCAAGCCATTTATTCGAGAAGAGATCTTATATTTACAAATTTCAATTAAAAAGTTTGTACCCTCTGACTCGATAGCCTGAAAAAAAGTATTCTATATTCTATTCTGCCTTTTGAACTGTCTTTAAACAACATTTCAGGCAAATCGGTCAAGCTGTTTATTCGAGAAGAGGTCTTATATTTACAAAATTCAATTAAAAATATCTGGACCCCCTGACTCGACAGCCAGAAAAAAATTATCCTTTATCCTATTCTGCCCTATGACATATATTCACACAAAATTTCAGGCAAATCGGTCAAGCCGTTTATTCAAGAAGAGATCTTATATTTACAAATTCCAATAAAAAATATTTGTACCGTCTGACTCGATAGCCAGAAAAAAGTATTCTTTATTCTATTCTGCCTTTTGAACTGTCTTTAAACAACATTTCAGGCAAATCGGTCAAGCTGTTTATTCGAGAAGAGGTCTTATATTTACAAAATTCAATTAAAAATAACTGGACCCCCTGACTCGACAGCCAGAAAAAAGTATCCTATATCCTATTCTGCCCTACGAACTGTCTCTATACAACATTTCAGGCAAATCGGTCAAGCCGTTTATTCGAAAAGAGATCTTATATTTACAAAATTGAATTAAAAATATCTGAACCCCCTGACTCGACAGCCAGAAAAAAAGTATCCTATATCCTATTCTGCCCTATGACATGTATTCACACAAAATTTGAGGCAAATCGGTCAAGCCGTTTATTCAAGAAGAGATCTTATATTTACAAATTCCAATTAAAAATATTTGACCCTTCTGACTCGATAGCCAGAAAAAAAGTGTTCTATATTCTATTCTGCCTTTTGAACTGTCTTTAAACAAAATTTCAGGCAAATCGGTCAAGCCGTTTATTCAAGAAGAGATCTTATATTTACAAATTCCAATTAAAAATATCTGGACCCCCTGACTCGACAGCCAGAAAAAAAGTATCCTATATCCTATTCTGCCTTATGAACTGTCTCTGTACAAAATTTCAGGCAAATCGGTCGAGCCGTTTATTCGAAAAGAGATCTTATATTTACAAAATTCAATTAAAAATATTTGGACCCCCTGACTCAATAGCCAAAAAAAAGTATTCTATATTATTTTCTGCCTTATGAACTGTCTTTATACAACATTTCAGGCAAATCGGTCAAGCCGTTTATTCGAAAAGAGATCTTATATTTACAAAATTCAATTTAAAATATTTGGACCCCCTGACTCGATAGCCAAAAAAAAATTATCCTATATCCTATTCTGCCATATGTTCTATCTTTGTACAAAATTTCAGCCAAATCGGTCAAGCCGTTTGACCGTGAAGAAGTCCCAAACAAACAAACAAACAAACAAACAAACAAATAAACAAACTGACTTTCGCATTTATAATATTGGTGTTGATATTTCTTTACTGCATCTGTGAATAATAAATAACGCGTAGGCTATACCATTTTATCTTCTTAAAATAGTTTGCTAAAACTTTCAAAGGTAATTACAAAAGTCGTACTAGCGCCCTAATTACACATTTGCACGATTACACCGAGGAATCACTTAAATATTTTATTATTCTACGACTCGAACGAAGCTAATTAAAGAAAAAAGAAGAGAAAACAATATAAAGGCCGAGCTCTCGACGGAACTCGCGCGTGACCCGATTTCCAATAGTTACAAAGCACAGAGTAAAGATAACTCAACTGCCGATAGATGGTTATCATTTTAACTTCTTTTTTGTCTTATTGATTTGTGTTTAATTCGTTGTAATGTAAAAACTTACATCAACAAAAACAAAAGTTTCATAAATTAGCGTTGCATACGCTTATGACAATATTGATTTTGTAATCTTATACATTTATTTTGTACTATTTTTGTCTAGAAAGCAACCGCGATATAGCCGTAAAAATGGGTATATAATATATCCATACTACATACATACTATATATAATATTTTAAAAACGTTTGTAATTCTGTCACTCTGTCTGTTTGTAACCTAATCACGCCTAAACGGACGATCCGATCTTACTGACATTTAACAAGGATATACTTTATGGCATGAGGATGAACATAAGCTACTAAATTCTTGGTGTACGTGATCGAAGTATTGTACCGTATTGTATTGTATTGTTTATTTAGTCCATAGGTGTGTTACACACTCTTAGATTTGTCAAATAACAAATGAAAAATAAGATACATCAATGTAAAAACTTAACTTAAATTAAATTAAATAGCGAAACATTTACAAAATAAATGAGTGCATCATGAGTAACTAGATAATATTAAATCTAAATTTAAATGTCCTTTACTGAATATAATTCCAAATCAATCAACATATATTTTAATCTCCGTCTAAAATTTAGCGGGGAACCCTTTTCAATGTTGTTATCACTACTTAAACGCTTCCTAAATGCGTTATAGTAGCATACGCTATTACAAATAAAGCTCTTAGACTTTTTTGTGAGTTTGGTGATTGAGTGATTTTGGATATGCAATTCTGTCTTTATTTCTCGTCGAGTAGTTGTGATTAGCACCTAACATTGGAGTAATGCCAATATTATTGACAGCTAGATTTGTCAAATAACAAATGAAAAATAAGATACATCAATGTAAAAACTTAACTTAAATTAAATTAAATAGCGAAACATTTACAAAATAAATGAGTGCATCATGAGTAACTAGATAATATTAAATCTAAATTTAAATGTCCTTTACTGAATATAATTCCAAATCAATCAACATAATATTTTAATCTCCGTCTAAAATTCAGCGGGGAACCCTTTTCAATGTTGTTATCACTACTTAAACGCTTCCTAAATGCGTTATAGTAGCGTACGCTATTACAAATAAAGCTCTTAGACTTTTTTGTGAGTTTGGTGATTGAGTGATTTTGGATATGCAATTCTGTCTTTATTTCTTGTCGAGTAGTTGTGATAAGCACCTAACATTGGAGTATTACCAATATTATTGACAGCGTGTAAGATATTGTTATAAATATATTCAGAGTGCATAGTCATGATGCGGCACTTCTTAAAATAATTATTTATATTATATTATTTATATTAATAATTAATTTTTTCTGCTGTTCAGTAGCGGGTATCATAGGATGATGGGGTCGAAGGTCGTAAATATGATGAATAAATAGGCCTAAAATACCCTGGCTTTCAAGTGCCGTGTGCTGCAATAACACAGTAACATTATGGCGACTAAATTTCTCCTTGATGGTGGTAAGCTACTCTTTGGTAGCAATTCAGGTGGAACATCGATTTCTGCTCCGACCATCTGTGGATGAACAGCCGTGCTAAGATTTGAATCCGTGACCTCTCGCTTACTAGTCGAGCCATCTTTCCTATACGCCAACGGAGCTCGCAAAAATCTCTCTTTTCGTAATATAACCAATTGCAGTCAATTAATACTTATTTTTAACCGACTTCAAAAAAAATGAGGAGGTTCTCAATTCTGTTTTTTTTTATATTTGTTGCCTCAGAACTCCGTCAAATCTTAACCGATTTGAAAAAATATTTTTTTGTTTGATAGATTATGCTTCTTGTTTGGTTCCATTCAAATTTTATAGAGATATGACAATTATCTTTGGAAATATGGAGATAAACAATATAAACAAATTCGACACCCTGACGACATTATTATTATGCGGCTGATAGTCGGACAATCAGTTCCATTCGGAACATGATTTGTACTGCAATTAGTCTGCGTTTTATTTATCTATTATGTTTCATTATTTCACAATTTTTTGGATAAAAATTGTCTGAAGTACTGAAACATGCACTGGGTTGCGGGTGCACGTAATGGTACGGTTGGCAACCCTACATTAATAAGGGGAATTAAACATGTGTTTTAAGTGTGACGTTCGACGTCTAGATGAAAGCTGAATGGCTCAATACCTTTGTTTTTTTTTTTTGTAAATTCAAAGCGTTATGTTTCTGTTATATCTATATTTTTTGTTGAATATGATCTATTTAATGTTATTTGACGTGTGTAAGTGCTAATTTTTAATTTGCCCATATACTGAATAAATGCTTTGACTTTGACTTTGACTTTGACTTTGACTAGTGGATATTTTCACTATTGTGAAGTAGTTTTTTTTTAGTTTTGTAAACGATCTTAAATTATTTTTAATATATATTGTGTTTTTTTTTTGTTTGTTACGTGATTACTCCGTCAAACGTGAACCGATTCGAATGATTTTTTAAATCGGTAGGGTATTTCCGAGGTAGTCCCATTGCAATTTCAT
The DNA here is from genome assembly GCA_954871355.1 of Cabera pusaria. NCBI lineage: Eukaryota > Metazoa > Arthropoda > Insecta > Lepidoptera > Geometridae > Cabera > Cabera pusaria. Next base: position 23,490,927 of record OX940888.1, read on the forward strand.
TGAGATTTGATAAGTATCTCCAGAGATATGACGATAAAAGTCTCAAACTTGCTACTGAATTGACTCGCGGGGTATGGAAGTCGGTTGTTTTAGTTTTTAAACTTTCTTAATTATAATTATTTAGAGCTTAGCAACATCAAACAAATTTGGTCTACAAAATATGTAATGACTTTAAAATTTTCTGTTTTTGAATTATTGGCAAAGCTGAACTAAAAGCATTAGGCGAAAGAATTATGACACTTAGAGATGTTATTACACAGAAACATCTGCAGATTTTGGTGATTTAGAACTCTTGCCATCGTAAAACTTGAATTTAAAGTTGCTGTTGGACTAATAATAGTTGTCAGAAAAGAAATGGAAAAATCAGTAGAAATTCATTGATAATATTTTAAGATCGTTTAAAAAACTAAAGGAACCGACTTCAAACGTCGCGTTAGTAAAAGTGGCCAGAAGATCAAGAAACTTTTATATAATCTGTGCCAGTAGTTAGTAGTATGTCGTCGAGATAAGTAAAATGCATCGTCATACAAATGATGATATATTAAAAATGGCTCGGCTGATTTCGTTAAAATTTAAGTGGGACCACCTGGGAACCACCCTTTGAAACAAAAAAGAATTTTCCAAATCGGTTTAGGCATCTTTGAGTAATCAGTAAACATACATTAAAATAAACTGGCCAAGTGCAAGTCGGACTACTCGCACTTGTAGGGTTCCGTACCACACTACAGTATTTTATAAAATCGAGCAAAAAATGCCACTACCATTTTTCGCCAGCAAAAAATAATAATTAACAAACATTTTATTTCTTATAACGCCATCTATGGGACGTTTACCTAACTAAGCGTTCATAGGTGGCGTGAAATGCCGAAAAAAACACGTTTCTTGTATGGGGACCCTCTATTATTTTTATCTTTATTCTGTTTTTAGTATTTGTTGTTATAGCGGCAACAGAAATACATCATCTGTGAAAATTTCATTTGTCTAACTATCACGGTTCATGAGATACAGCCTGGTGACAGACGGACAGACAGACAGACAGACAGACGGACAGCGGAGTCTTAGTAATAGGGTCCCGTTTTACCCTTTGGGTACGGAACCCTAAAAACCAACTAATTAAGAACCTCCTCATTTTTTGTGAAGTAGGTTTGTAACTAAGATAGTTTAACTAAAACAACCGACTTCCATGCCCCACGAGTCAATTTCAGTAGCAAGTTACGGACAATTATCGTCATATCTCTGGAGATACTTATCAGACCTCGATGAAATTACAATGGGACCACCTCGGAAACGTATCTTACCGATTAAAAAAGAACCATTCGAATTGGTTCGCAATTCCCCTCCCCTCTCCCTCTCTCTTCCCTCTTTTCTCTCCTTTTTTCCCCCCACTCCTCTTTCCTCACTTCCCTCTCCCCTCCCCTCTCCCCTCTCCTCTCCCCTCCCCCTTTCCCCTCCCCTTTTCCCCCTCCCACACCCACTCCCCCTCCCCCTCCCCCACTCCCCCTTCCCTCACACTACCTCCCCTCCCCCTGCCCTCACACTACCTCCCCTCCCCTTTCTCTCACCTCCCAACCGTCTCCCCCTTTCCCTTTCCCCTCACTTCCACCCTTCCTACCCTCCTCTCATTCCCCCTAAAGTTTGTGAGGGAGAAAAGAGAGGGCCCCTTTCCCCCTCACAAACTTTGAATGACATATTAATTTATATCGAATCAACAGCCTCAACAATAAGTTTCAAGCTTCTAGCTTTAAAGATGACGATACTACCATACAACATTTCATCCCCCCTTTTAACCCCTTACAACCCTCTTTTCGCATTATAAAGTAGCCTATGTCCTTTCTAAGGCTCTAGACTATCTGTGTACGAAATTTCATTTAAATCCGTTCAGTAGAACATTCACATAAACCTTACACATTTCCATTGAAACTTTTATCCCTTATCCCTATTGTTATTTTACCCTCTTGACGGTAAAACTTTTACAAACTTTGAATGTCATATTTATTTATATCAAATTAACAGCCTTCAAAATAAGTTTCAAGCTTTCTAGCTTCTAAAATGACGATACTTCCATACAACTTTTCATCCCCCCTTTCATCCCCTTAAAACCTCTTTTCGCATTAAAAAGTAGCATATGTCCGTTCTCAGGTTCTAGGCTATCTGTGTACCAAATTTCATTTAAATCGGTTCAGTGGTTTTGGCGTGAAAGTGACACAGACAGACAGACAGAGTTACTTTTGCATTTATAATATTAGTTAGGATTAGGATTATGAGAACCTCCTTCTTTTTGGAAGTCCGTTGAAAATAGGTATTGTTTTAAAACATTTGAATAACTAATATTTACCTGCGTTGTAAATTTTATAACTTTGTTGCCGATTACCTGTACTTAATGTTTTTGCATAATAATATTTGGCAATATATGGCATATCGAACGCATGTGCTGTATATAAATATATCGTATCTATCTAAGCTTTACTCTAGTTTATACCACAGTTTATTATTATCATGTAATATGTTGTTTTAAGAAACAGTCAACTTAAAGCAAAAGTGAAGGTTTTTTATACGGCGTTAGTGCTCGCTCCGAAATTAAACTGTCTATTTATTTGCCTTAGCTGATGGATCGGTTGTCGGTTGCTACGATTGTCCAGAACCTCTAGACACCACTGACTTTCAAAACTACACGTGAGAAGAGGTCTCACTTTCCTGGTGAAGAAACGGCACGTCAGTTTTGATTAGAATTGACTGGTATATCTTGAGCTGTAGTTGAGTTTTATGTTACGGTTGAGGTGGGTCTTAGTAAGGTGGAAGAACAGCAAGCTAGTTTTGGCGATAGTCGGAAGTCCGAGGTCATGTGACGCCCGAGGTTCGTATCCGGTTACGAGTGATGCGATTGGATACAGGTTGTAGACGTTTTTGTCGTAGTGCTTTTAAACAATTTCCTACGGCATGGTTTGGGTTAGTTCAGTTTTTGCTCGCGAAGTTATTTTGCTAACTGAAATAATAGTTGGAATGGTAGCTTTTTGTTGGAGGGAGTTTGTCTAACGTATACAATTAAGTTTAAAGTAGATCAGCTTAACAGAAGTTATCTTTTAGACTATGGTTTAAAAAAGCTTCATTTAAACACACCTCATATATATTTGAGTCTGCAGTTTATTTAATAAAAGGTATATAATAGCTTGCCGGTGTGTTTGTTTTCCATTAACTTTATAGTTAATGGACCGAGGGTCTTCAAATTGCGAGTGAACAGGTATCTTCTACGTAAGCGTGTATATATCGTCGATCGCATCGTCACTTAACATCGGCTGACATAGTGGTCAAACGATTACCTCACTAGTATAAAAAAATACATACAGATATAATGATTTGGTGTAAAAGCGTTGACTTGTTAAGTGCTTTAGCGAAAGAATATTGTTTTTATATTGCTTGTTTATTTATTTGCTTTAATTTGTATCTTCGGATATAGCAACCATTACTGGAGGTAAAAAAATATACTATGATCAATGCATTCTTGTACTGCCAGTAGTAATCTATAGTGTAATACTTAAATAGCTACTCCTACTAACAAACACATTATCAATGTTCAGGTACAACGAAACAACATGAGAAGTCAAACCAAAGTTTGATCCAAGACAAAGTAGATAGTAAAAAAAAACTCATATTACAGTAAAACATCCTGTGTTCCGATGTTTGCACCCGTTATTCCCTGGGGGTGGAATGTTATAGGGTTTCATGAAAGTTGACGTAACCAACTGCGTGTGTTAACACTTTACTCTCTCATAGCAAATATTTTGGACCTCTCTGTGTAAATAGTTCTAAAAATACTTTCACGTTAATGAAAAAATGTTCGTCTGTATGTATTTTTTTTACCCGACTGCAATCTTTCGCAGTTGGATGTTTTTCGAGTGCATGTATGTATGTATGTATTTTCTTTGGCACGCCTTAGAGTCTAAACGGCTTGTCGTGTTTTTATGTGAGTGGTGTCAATAGATTTATTTTAAGTAGCCAGTACACAATAGCATGTGATGGGCAATGCTTTGCAATGCACAACTGTAGGCCACGATCACTGTTAGTTAAGTAGTGAGAGTGACAATGGGTACATCAACATTAAAAAAGAAAGCATAAGACGTTTGAAAAACTAAAAATAACCGACTTCAATGTCGCGCAATTTTCAGTACCAATTTTGAGGTGTTTATCTCCATATCTCTGGAGATACTTATCAGATCTCGATAAAATTACTATGGTACCATACTTGAGATCCTCATCCTTTCTAATAATAAAAGAATAATCAAAATCGGTTCATAAACGACGAAGTTATCCGCGAACAAACATTAAAAAAAAACATATACGGTCGAATAACATGTTCCGGTGCTTTGCCAATTAAGCAACGGTGCGAAGTATCGCTACGACGAAATTAAAAGAAACACTTCAAAGAATATTAATATACGGTCGAATTGAGAAACCTTGTTCTTTTTTTGAAGTCGGTTAAAAATTAAGAATTAAGGATTAAAAACGTAATATAAAAATACATGTTTTTAAAACACATCGAGTGTGGTATCAAAATAAAGATTTTTTAACGATAATTACGATTATATACATAACTTATATGTTTTATTGGAGTTTGGAATAGTTTAATCACTTATTAAAAAAATCACGCGGTCGGGTTTTTGTTCCCAAAATAATTCACTTGTTTTATGTATGTTCATCGAAATTTTCGATTGTGAAATGAACGGGTATAATCCCGCGGTGGTCTCATTGCAATTTCATTGAGATCTGATAAATATATCCAGAGATATGACGATAAACGTATCCAACTTGCTACTGAAACTGATTTGCGTGGCATGGAAGTCGGTTGTTTTAGTTATTTAACTATCTTAATTATGGTGGTGAAATTTTTATGGGGTGTTAAGTTAATTTTTATAATATTCAGTTTAAATCAATCGACTTAATAGTTCTTTTAGTGCTTAGTGAGTCGGTCCATAAAACCAATGGTTGTGGGTTTGATTCCCGCACGTAAACCACGAACAATAGTTTTCCGAGTCTGGGTGTGATTGAGTCCGTGGGTGAAATGTGTATGTTTGAATTCCCAAACGAATTTCCCTGGCCCACTACCACCCTCAAGTTTGAAAATCTGTCACTAAACATCTAATGTGTTCCGGCAGCTATCCTTGAGAGCCAGTTCCCATTCTAAGCCTAGCGTGCTTACCATCTTCGACCGAATCATCAGTTACCAATAGATTAGATAGTGGTCAAACGCTAGCCTATAAGATAGTTTAAAAACTAAAACAACTGACTTCCATGCTGCGCAAGTAAATTTCAGTAGCAAGTTTGATAAATTTATCGTCATATCTCAGGACATACATATCAGATCTCGATGAAATTGCAATGTGTCCACTTTGAAAATGTACCCTACCAATAAAAAAAACCGGCCAAGTCGAGTTGGACTCGCTCACCTTGGCTTTCGTACCAACTTCTCTGACTAAGTTAAAGAACAAACTTAACTTTGTAGTTCGGTCCACTATGTATAAAATAAATCACACAATAGCATAATTTTATTTATTTACCTTATGTAAGGTTAGAGCCAATTAAGCTAGACCCCTAAATTGTATGAGCGCTCATATAACTCAGAGGCTCAGAGGTGTATGTATTATGACCATTATACATTTTTCAGCTTTTTTAATTTTTTGGAATTTTGTCTTTATTTGTGCTGTAAGACCTTGTCTCTTGCCAAATTTCATGATTCTATATACTTTCGGTTGACCTAGAATTGTCAATTTTGACGACAAAAGTAAGGTATTGCAGCACAAGTAAAGGAAAAATTCCGAAACCTAAAACAAGTTGAAAATTAAAGTACATTTTGGTATTTACAAGTTTTCGTGAAAATCTAAAGTTGCCCATAACTTTTTATCGTGTTGACTTAGGACCTTGATTTCTATACCCTAATAGGGACTAATAGAACTCAGTATCTGGTATGAATTTCAACTTACTAGGTCCACCCGTTCCTGAGAAAATCGGTGGTGACACACGGACAGACAGACAGATAGATACACAGACGGACAGATGGACAAGAAAGTTATCTTATAAGGATTCCTTTTTTACCTTTTACGTACGGAACCCTAAAAAAGAATCATTCGAAGTGGTTCACAATTGACTGAGTAATCGCATAACATACATACAAACATGGCTTGAAAACCGGGTTAGAAATTCAAACCGGTTTGGGCGTAAGTACAAATAAACTTTTTTTTTTTTTCGTTCTTTCAATAAACTGCTATTGAAAGATATTGTGCAAAGCACTTTTTGATAAAGGTTTCGTTGAATAAACCGGTTTAGAACGGTTTTAGCTATGGTCAGCGACCACTTTTCAATTTACAGCCGTGTGTGCACTGGAAGCAAGCAAACAACAATTTAGTAATTGTAAATCACATATTGAAAACAGCGGTCGGTCATAAAAATTATACATATATGGCAAGCAAACTTCAAAAAGTGCGAGAGCATGTTTTTTAAATCACCCGTGCCAAATGCAAGTAAGTACGCGTGAGCCTCTAGCGGAATAAACCGGTTTATAAACGTTTTTGAACGAAATAATTAAAAAACCGGTTTATGCCGTATTTAAACAGATTATACAAAAACCGGTTTCTAGACCTGCTTCGAGCGAAATAATTGGCGGTTTAAACCTTTAAGAAAGGGTTATGCATAAACCGGTTTCAAGCCTTGCTTACAAACAAAAAAATCACAGACTTGAGAACCTCCTCCTCTTTGGAAGTCGGTTAAAAACACACCAAATAAACAACCACTGCCAAAAATAAAATGTTCGAGTGAATTTTTTCATAAATATATAAATCACATATCGCAATTTTCACCCTTGCTAACAAAAATATCTCCATACCTACTATAAATTCCGGGTATCAAATTACATACTACCGCGGGTAAGATGAAATATTTATCTGCACCCTTCCCATCTACCCTTATAATAAAACTAGCGACCAAACATTGTAGAACAATTTGCAAGTAAATTCGTGTACAAAAATTGTAAGGGTAGGAATAAGGATGGGGTTCTGGTTCTTTTTTTATGAACCCCTTCGTCATGGTGCTATAAAATCGTAATCTTGTCTGGGTTTATTCGCGATATAAGGGGATGCACTCAATTCTTCCTTATTCTGATGTTTATAAATGTACTTGGTAAGAAAATAGGCTTGCCTTAATTACGGAAAGAACAGTTGTAGTATGCGAACCATTAAATTTGTGGATGGGTACATAAATAAAAAAACGCACCCTTGCCGTCCGCTTGCAACTACAATTTGAAGCAATTTTATAGAAGCGATACACATTTTTGTATTAAAAGTACCTATTACTTTGCTGATAATATATAACTAGACAAAGGTTTAAAATAAAAACGTTTAAAGTCTGTCATTCTAAAAAAGAACAGAAGACAAATTGTCTATTTTGATCATATTTGAGCAGCATTTTCACTGAAAAATGCGTGACATGCGTGTTCAAATCACTATTACATTTTTGGGCATCAGATTATGTAACAGCCAAAAAAAGTAGGTATTCAAATTTCTTTTTCTGCCCTATTGACTGTCTTTGTACAAAATTTCAGCTGAATAGGTAAAGCTGTTTGGCCGAGAAGAGGCTTAATCTTACAAAAGTAATTTTTAAAACACTTGGACTTATAGACTCGACAGCTAGAAAAAAAAATTATATGTTCTATCCTGCCCTATCGACTATCTTAGTACAAAATGTCAGCAAAATCGGTCAAGCCGTTTGACCATGAGAAAGAAGTTCCAAACAAACAAACACATACAATCTGACTTTCGAATTTTTAATTATTATTTTTGTGTAGATAAATAATAATATTATAAATACCAAAATATAAAAGAAATAATAATAACTGAGGAAACAGTTTGTATTAAATGTAGCTAAGATGAAATATAGTGAGCTTTGTCACAATTAAGAAAAAAATTAAAAGCTTAAATCATTTGAGAGCGTCTATTTCTAGAGGCATAGAATTCCATAGCAGAAATCTGGTCTCTATTTCTGTTTTCGGATTTACCTATTTCCCTTATCAAAGGTACTCTAAATAGTTATTGTAGTACTAGAACATAATAATCGTTAAAGATAACAACCTCTTGTTCAAAACAAAGCAAACTTTAGATTGGTTCCGACTTTGATGTTAGTTTTGTTGTATCTAAAGGTCCTTGACATTTGAGGGTCTCGCCCACTCCATTAAATAAACAGAGACAGCAATCTGGTAACTGTTATTGTAAAAATAATAAGTAAAATCAAAGTCATGATGTCGGCTGTGACGCTACAGATACCGAATTCAGTCCCTGCGGTGCACCAATGGATTATTCTATCGAAAAATGTATGTGCGCTTTTCACAGTGGCCCTCTGGTGAAGGAAAAAACATCGTTAAAAACCCCCAACCCCCATGGCATGGCATGGCGGTAGGACATTATCTAGTGGCCGTCTTGCCAGCTACCCCCTTCAAGTAAGGAAATCTGACACCAAACATGTGTTCCGGCAGCTATCCTTGAGAGCCAGTTCCCATTTTAGGCCTAGCGTGCTACCATCTTTGACCACATCATCATTTACTAAAATGTGAGATAGTGGTCAAACGATAGCCTGCATGATATAAAAAAGTCGTAGCTCTACGATGAAATGAAGCCACCGATCTGCGCAAGGTAGCTAATTTTGTACGCTATCATCATCAGCCTATACTTGTCCACTGCTGGACATAGGCGTCTCCAATTGCACGCAACTGAGCACGATCCTCAGCTACTCTCATCCAGCTCTTGCCAGCCACCTTGCGAACATCATTGCTCCACCTAGTCTGAGCGCGTCCTACGCTACGTTTGCCGATTCGCGGTCTCCACTCAAGAACTCGTTTACCCCAGCGGTTGTCGGTTCTACGGCTAATGTGGCCGGCCCATTGCCACTTCATCTTAATAATTCGATGGGCTATGTTGATGACTTTAGTTCTCTGTCGGATCATCTCGTTTCAGATTCGATCCTTCAGAGAAACTCCTAGCATAGCCCTTTCCATAGCACGCTGAGCAAGTTTAAATTTGTGGACCAGACCAACCGTGAGTGTCCACGTTTCGGCCCCGTATGTCATGACGGGTAGGACGCACTGATTGAAGACTTTCATCTTGAGACATTGTGGGATTGGCGATGTGAAGACTCGATATAGAGTCCCATATGCCCAGCCCAGCTGTATCCTTTTATTGGCCTCTTTCTCAAAGTTGTTTTTACCTAATTGCAGAGTCTGCCCGAGGTAAATATACTCCTTAACAACTTCGAGTATACTGCCCTGTACCGCAATTGGTTCCGGATTTACATGGTCATTGAACATAACCTTGGTTTTACCCAAGTTCATCCGGAGACCAATGCGTTGAGAAAAGTCAGCTAGGCCGATCAGCATCATCTTGCAACTCTGACAACGTTTCCGCCACGATGACAATGTCATCCGCAAAACGCAAGTGTGAGAAGCACACGCCGTTTATGTTAATACCACGTCCTTTCCAGTCCAGCGTCTTGAACATATCCTCCAATGCATTTGTGAACAATTTGGGGATATAACATCCCCTTGTCTCACACCACGATGCTTGAGGATAGATTTAGATTGCTGGTTCTGCACTTGGACAGTCATGGTAGCGGCATTTACAGACCTCTCAACACATTGATATATCGCCAATCGACTTGGCATCGCTGCAAAGATTCTAGAACAGACCAGGTCTCTATCGAGTCGAAGGCCTTCTCATAGTCCACAAACGCTAAGCACAGGGGCCGATTATACTCACTGGTCTTCTGTATAATCTGCCGCACTGTGTGAATGTGGTCTATGATGCCGTATCCTCCTCGAAACCCGGCTGTTCTGGTGGCTGGAATTCGTCGAGCTTTCTTGCAAGACAGTTCGTGATGACTCTTGAAAACAGCTTGTAGACGTGACTCAGGAGCGAAATAGGTCGGTAATTCTTCAGAAGAATTTTATCACCCTTCTTAAACAACACGACAACACTTCTGTTCCACGCCTCTGGAGTTATACCATCAAAAAGGACAGTATTAAAGATTTGCTGGAGCTCCTTCATTACAGGTTGTCCACCAGCTTTTAGGAGCTCAGTAGTAATACCATCCTCTCTGGGGGCTTTTCCATTTTTAAGCTGTTTAAGAGCCATTTCGATTTTGCCTAGGCTGACCTCAGGCAAGTCTTCGGTAAAGTGGCGCGTCAATGTGGCTCTAGAATCCTCATTTTCGGGATCAGGTTGAGATGCATGCGAAGCGTAGAGCTGGCCATAGAAGTGTTCAATTTACGAAAGAACCTCTGACTTGGAAGCAACGGCCGTACCACCGGCTGTGGTCAACTTTGTCGGATGGCTTCTCCCAAGAGATTAGACAAACACTTTTGACCCCCGATTTTGCTCAATTGCTCGTTCGATAGAGCGAGTATTGGAATTTCGAAGGTCACGTCGTACGAGTTTGCCAATCTTCTTGTTTAGAGCATGCCTTTCTGACGAAATGACTGGTGGCTCTTCGCGCCGTTCTTTTATTAGGTCGAGGGTTTCTTCCGAAAATTTTGACTTTCTGCCTGTACGCTGTAGTTCGCAAAATCTCAGACCTTCTTCCCTGAGGATGCCAACCACATTTTCGAGGGCCTGGTTTATGTCAACGCTGTTTGTGGTTTCCACGGCAGTAAATCGATTTTCCAGATTTGACTGGAAAGTTTCAGATCCCACTACGGTTTGGAGCAGGGTGGGTCGAAGCCTAGACTTCATCAAACGGACACGTTCAAGCTTGAAATTGATATTCAGAGAGCCTCGGACAAGTCGATGATCGCTACCGTTATTAAACCTATTGATCACTGAAACGTCCCTGAATATACGCTTCTTGTCCGTTATGATGAAGTCAATCTCATTTTTTGTCATAGAGTCGGGGCTCCGCCATGTCCATTTCCTGTGGGGCTTTTTCTTGAAGAAAGAATTTATTAAGAAAAGCCCCTCCTTTTCGAGGAAGTTGCCATGGATTTGCCCCCTATGATTCCTGCTGCCATAACCATGAGATCCTACTACCAATTCTAAGCAATGCTGTACTCCCACTTTGGCGTTGAAGTCCCCCATGACAACGTTGTATTGGCCCTTGGTGGTAAAGTAAAGGGCCTTCGATATATCCCCGAACATATCCTCCACTTCATCGTCCGAGTGTGTCGAGGTCGGTGCGTAAACCTGCACAACTTTGAGGCTATACCTCTCCGTCAGCTTGATTACAAGGTACGCGACCCTGCTCGACACACTCGAAACTTCTTAAACGTTGTCACAAAGGGCTCTATTTACCAGGAAACCTACGCCGCCCCGGGATTGCTCGTCTCTCTCTCGGAAATACATAAGGTGGCCAGATTCAAGGGTTACGGTATCCTCCCCCTCTCTTCGAACTTCGCATAACCCAAAAATATGCCACTTTATCTTTCCGAGTTCGTGATCAAGTTGCGCCAGGTGCTCGTCTAGCCTAATCGTTCTGCCGTTATACGTCGCCAAGGTCAAAGGTTTTTGGCGGCCATCCGTAACTCGGGGATTCTTCGCACCCCTTGCCCTGCCGAAACCGAGACCGCCGCCGTGATCTGGAATAGCAGGGCGACTGGGAACGGGGGGCCGTGGTCTCTCTGGACTTGCCATTGAAGGGTTTGATCGTAATTGCCACGCTGAGCAGGCGTGTTCACAGAGCGTAGCTAGTCGCACCGGTGTTGCTGCTGCTCAACACCGGCCTGTTGCATTTAGCTAGCTACGGATGTTCGTGATGGATATCCCGCCATCGGTCGGTCACCGTCGCCTTGTTCATTATCTAGCAGGATGACCACTTGCAAGTGAGGTCGGCTTGGAGCACTAGATGATGTTGTGCTCCTAAATATGCCCATTGTGCGCTACATCGCTTCTAACTTGCGTAGATCGACTTTTTATCAGGCAGTCATTGTATTTAAAGAGCCGAAGATCGGACTCAGTGGCCAGTATTTGTGAGAAGGATATTTCCACCAGTGGATTAACATGTGCTGCTGATGATGATGACATTTAAAGCTGTAGTAATAGGACTTCTGCTAGTCAACTATTATTTTTGATATGAGGGCCCAGAGCCGCAGTTGGAGATAAGTCGGCTTTGACACCAGAGGAAGCAAGTAAAAATCCCCACCGTGAACCAAAAGATATTTTAATAAAAAAAACTTTCCATGCGCATTTTACATCATCGTTTTACATCATCGTTAATCGTTTACCAGGCGAGCTACTCGTCAAACGCTAGCCTATAAAATATAAAAGGCGACAAAATAAGCAGTTACTATTTCGAATTTGATTCCCAATTTTCAGTCGCGCTACGTGGTATATGGTAAAGGTACGGCCACACCGCGGCGTCCTGCGATCTGTGGGCGCGATCTAACTACTTTTTAATTGTTTTCTGATCGCGTTCGGTGTGAACGAGTCAGTACTAATACTATTGTGATATCTGATTGCTGCTTAGATGACGCACGCAGGACGCTGTGATGTGTCTGTAGCTTAATTCACCAAAATCAGTAACAATTACCTTACTTTGCGTAGCCACAAACAGCAACAACCGGAGAAACGGGGACTCCCCACATCTGACAATTTAAAACTTTACCTAATTAGCATTTGTTCGAAGGTTCAGCGGGCGGCCATTATAAACCAACGATCGTTTTGTGTTCTTTTGTCTCAAACTGATGCAAAAAGATGATAGTCACGTATTTTATTATATCTTATTTTAAATGAGGTAAGAGGATACCGAATTAAAATCGATCTGGTTGCATCTTCAACTAGAAAAAAGTTCAAAGTCGTAAAACGGGTGAATAGGTTTTCATGAATAAAAACAATGAACACTCGCGATTAATACACCTTTTTAGGGTTCCGTACCCAAAGGGTAAAACGGGACCCTATTACTAAGACTCCGCTGTCCGTCTGTCTGTCTGTCTGTCTATCTATCTGTCTGTCTGTCTGTCCGTCTGTTACCAGGCTGTATCTCATGAACCGTGATAGTTAGAAGGTTGAAATTTTCACAGATGATGTATTTATGTTGCCGCTATAACAACAAATACTAAAAACAGAACAAAGTTAAAAATCAAAGGCGGTCCCCGTTTGACCACTATCTCACCTGATAATCAAACAAAAAAAACTAAATAACAATTGGTTCATCCGTTTGGGCGCTATGGTGCCACACAGGCGCATTAATAATAACGGCAAATAAAATAAAATAAAATAAAGGTTTATTGTCAGAGAAGAAACATAAAATTAAAATTAACTGATTACAAATTACATGCGTTTTCTAATCTTACAATCGGAATATACTCAGCACTATTCTGCGGAGATGTAAATATCCGCAGAGCTGGTTTTCAGTATACTCTGTTGCTCAAACTAAGATGTTTGTCGAGTGTTAGCGGGTGAATATATGGAAGCAAAACTAAAAATTATACTAACAATATCAATAGCTCTTACACAAAAAAGATGTTTTACAATAGAAATAAGAAAATGTGTATAAGAAGGTGAAAAAAACAAGACAAAAAAAACAATTATAAATAATATACAACTAGTTTAAACAACTATATGATGAATCTATCATTGTCTATTCGCTACTATTATGTATAGAGTTTGATGGGATGTATTGTGAGTATAAACCTATATCGCCCTTTCTCTTTGCGTCAGGGTTTAATAATTTAAGATCGATAAAAAAACAAAAAAAAATCTACATCGAAGCTTAACGTAAAAAAAGATAAATTCTTTAAAAAAAAAAATCAAACCGACTTCATAACCACAAATAGGCACTCAAAAGCAATAAATTACGTAATATAATTATTATAAGCGCTACCCACTTATCTATTTGAAGTCCTTTTGAAATACCAATTTTTTTTTCAAAAGAATTAGTCTTCAAAAGTATATGCAATAGCAACCTCCATTGTGTATAATCTTCTTGGGACTCTTCTTCTAAAACCTGTATATTCTCCTATGTTTGAGGTATTTATCTCCATATCTCTGGAGATACTTATCAGATCTCGATGAAATTAAAATGGGAACACCTCGGAAACGTACCATACCTATTAAAAAAAGAATCATTTGAATCCGTTCATAATTGTCGGAGTAATCCCGTAACATACACGCACAAAAAAAAAACATACAGACGAATTGAGAACCTCCTCATCTTTTGTGAAATCGGTTAAAAAAGCATTTTATGTCTACTCAGTACTCAGTGTTTACATAAATCTTAATTTGAATAAATAATGATAACAAAAAATCATTGAAATCGCTGGTTTGAAATCGTCCAACTTACTAACTGCTGTTTAAATGTCTCTCTGACATTTCATGGTCTTTTAATTGTGTTAGCCCATTTTTGTCCCACTGCGGGTTAAAGTTTGTGTAGGACAGTTTTAATTTTGCGGTGATTCGAGAAATGTCACTCGCCTGTCATTAAATGCTTTAACATTCAGAGATATAAGCTTTTGATGAAAGGTTTTTAATAATCAAAAACGGATTTAAAATTGCAATATTTCAAAGTTTTATTTCTAGACAAATAGCATCGATCTCTACTATATATATTAATAATGGTACGTACTTAATAAAACCAATATTTGGGAGTTTAATGCATACTTTTTGGAATATTGAGATTTTCTACACATTTAAATACTATTAATTTTTATTCATTGCATTTTAAACGCGGTAAAGACGTGCATTTCTGAAACAAATAAGGAAGAACATAACACATATTTGTAACATCGCCGCGGAAATCTCATAGGCGTCTTTTATTTTTATTAGCTGTATGTTTGTATGTTTGTAACCGACTTCTTTGGGCGCGATTTTGACCCACTTTTGAACGGCCAGATTTCGTTCAAACTTTGTAGATTTATCGAGGACCGATGACAATACACCATTTAGATAAAAAAATATTGCATTTTTCAACTAAAAAGTAGAAAATAAGTAATAGTTTAAAAAAACTAAAAAACACGCTTTTTATTGAAAACCGAACTAAAAAATAGAAAATAAATGTTAATACATTTAAATTAAGAATAGTGTTAAAAATTTCAGTAAATATAAATTAATAATAGTGTGAATAAAAAATATATATTTTATTTAAAAAAAAGCGTGGGGTGCTTTTAAGATATTATCAAAATGATAATCACTCTACTCATATCTGTCAATAAAATATTTATAAATATTGACACCGTGCATCACGCTTTTTTTTAATATTTTTTTTTATTTTATTCACTCTATTATTAATTTATATTTATTGAAATTTTTAACTCTATTATAATTTAAATTTATTTTCTATTTTTTAGTTCAGTTTTCTATAAAAAGCGTGTTTTTAGTTTTTTTAAACTATTATTTATTTAAATTATGGGACTTGTGTAATAGCTTTATGCGATGAATGTATTTGACCAGTAGAAAGTGCTATGATTTTCAAATACGAGTTAGCACAAGCTTAAGCTTTTGTTAACAAACTATTGCTAATTAGTGTTGCAAATACGCTAGCTACATTTTAAACCAACTTCACAAAAAGGAGGACGTTCTCAATTCGACTTTTTTTACGTTTGTTACCTCAGAACTCCGTCGAATCTAAACCGGTGTGAAACATTCTTTTTTTGTTTGAGAGATTATGACTTTTGTTTGGTCCCATTAAAATTTAATCGAGATCTGACAATTTTCTCCGGAGATATGGAGATAAGCAATATAAGCAAATTTGTATACCTTGATAACATGATTATTATAACTAGCCAGCACTTTGACTATCGCGGCACATGGAGTCAGTTTTTTCGTTTTGTACGATCATAAAGTATCTTATATTATCTAGTAGTGCTGTGCTAAAAGCATCCGGGTGTCACCTATAGTATTAATTAAGTAGTCAACCCATCTTGCTCTTCGAACCAAATATAAAAAAACATTCTGACAGTACATGAAATATATGCTTTAATTTAGGTAGCTGCAGAACTTACAAACGCGGCAGATTTTAAATTTTTTTTCATTAAAAACAAAAATGTAAATCCCCAATCCTGAAATCGTTATTTACAAACCCACCCAAATCGCTTGTCAACCCAACTAGATTCTAATCTACCATTAATTGCTAAACACGCCTTTATTTGCCGATCTAAACACTAACAATTTACTTATGCAAATAGAGGTTCACCCCAAAAATGGCTCAAACGCTACCCGATTGTTAGTCAAGCGACTCAACTAACTTCATTTATAATAGACGGTCTCTTAAATATTCAACGAGCCCAACCGCACCTGTTCCGTGGAACGCAACGAAGACTTAAACTTTGGTATAAAAATATAAAATACAGAGAAGGTTCGGCTATAAGTAAGAATAAGTAGGCACTATAAATAAACTACAAGACTACCTTCGATTCTATTTTACTTATGATTATAACCGAATATAAACAAGAATTCGATTTGTGATTTCGATGTGCTGTTAGCATATAGTTAGGTTAGACTACGTACATTATTATATGCAACTGAAATTTCACCGTCCAGCGGGTTTTTTGTTTTGGATTGTAGGTATAGTAAAGAACTAAAATCATCATCTTGAATTATGGGAAGACTGACTACCTCTGAAGAAGAATAATAAACTGGCCAAATGCAAGTCGGACTTGCTTCTCATAATAAATACATCTACCTACCATGTTTCAACTGAGGGCCCGGTGGCGTAATCGGGAGAACGGACGGCTTTGATACCGTGGCACCGAGTTCAAACCCCGCGTGCACCAATGGATTTTTCTATCGAAAAAATTATGTGCGCTTCTCACAGTGGCCCTCCGGTGAAGTAAAATATTTTTAATAACTCAACAACCCCCGCATGGTGGTAGGACACTATCTAGTGTCCGCATGGCCAGCTACCACCCTCAAGTTAGAAAATCTGTCGCCAAACATCTAATGTGTTCCGGCAGCTATCCTTGGGAGCCAGTTCCCATTCTAGGCTTAGCGTGCTTACCATCTTCGACCGCATCATCATTTACCAACAGGTGATATAATGGTAAACGCTAGCTATAATACATAAAAAAAAAACTGTGTAGTCTTAATAGTTTCGGAATAAAGTGGCTGTGACATACGGACAGACAAACAGACAGCTAATGCTGTTTTAAGGGTTCCCTAGCCGAATGGCAAAAAACGGAACCCTTATAGATTCTTCATGTCTGTCCGTCCGTATGTCACGGCTACTTTTTTTAGTGGCGAAAAATTATAGTTATAAAATAGTGTGTTTACGGAACCCTACAAGTGCGAGTCTGACTTGCACTTGGCCAGTTTATTTCTTTTATACTTAATCTACCTTTTACAAACTAGTGCTAATCAGGTGCGTTGCCAGACGACTAACAATTCTCTTCCCGGTTCTAGGTTAACATTCCGTCCAAGCTATAATGCACCTTCGATCACCTCGCCTTACCAAATGTCCCACCCAACTTCATCTAAATTCAATTCAGGTACGCACACATCGCGGCGTCCTGCGTCCTGCGTCCTGCGTGCGCGATCTCAGTACATTTCAATTGTTTTCGCGATCAGAAAACAATTGAAATGTACTGAGATCGCGCACGCAGGACGCCGCGGTGTGTGCGTACCTTAATTGAATTTAGATGAAGTTGGGTGGGACATTTGGTAAGGCGAGGTGATCGAAGGTGCATTATAGCTTGGACGGAATGTTAACCTAGAACCGGGAAGAGAATTGTTAGTCGTCTGACAACACACCAGGACGCAGGACGCCGCGGTGTGTCCGTACCTTTATAGTTTATTCAAGTAAAATTTCCGAATGTAAATCCTGTCTCACATAATGTGTTTGTCGACCCTGCAAGTAAAAGCGCTCTGTCGGAATGCAGCGTAACTGCAATATTTCAATATTTACGCTTCCATTTGCAGTATATATCCATCATGCTTTGTAGTGGTAGGGCTTCTGCAGCTAGTCCGCCTGGGGTGGTACTACCATAAATGTCCTTACTTCTATAATTTACGTATTATTGCCAACTTGTATTAAATACCTTATTATTATAAACACGTAGGTCGCTGTAGAAGACAAAAATAGTTTTTGGTATTTTTTTTAAACTATTACATAACATAATTCATTTTAACGGTAAGTACCTACCTACCATAATACAGGCTGATAACGCCTAGTTTGGTGGCTAGGGATATAATACAATGTATCTGTACTATAAATGCAATAAAATAATGTTTTATTTAATTTTATTTAAGCTTCGGTTTAATTTTTACATATTTTATTTTGCTTCTCGTAATGATGATTTATCCTACTATAAAACAAACTATTAGTTGATTCCATATACAAATATATGAGGACTTCTATGCCATATCAACAAATATTTAGGCTTTGAGATGCTTTGGCTGGCAATAGTTTTTAACCGACATCACACAAAAAGAGGAGGTTCTTAATTCGACGGCATCTGTTTTAGGGTTCCGTACCCAAAGGGTAAAACGAGACCCTATTACTAAGACTCCGCTGTCCGTCTGTCTGCCTGTATGTCTGTCCGTCTGTCACCAGGCTGTATCTCATGAACCGTGATAGTTCGACAGTTGGAATTTTCACAGATGATGTATTTCTGTTGCCGCTTTAACAACAAATACTAAAAACAGAATAAAGTTAAAGATAATAGAGTGTCCCCATACAAGAAACGTATTTTTTTCGGCATTTCACGCCCATAGATAGCGTTATATTGAAATGTCGATCCCTAACACCTTTTGTTAGACGTTAAATGGCGTTATAAGAAACAAAATGTTTATTAATTATTATTTTTTGCCGGCGAAAAATGATAGTGGTATTTTTTGCTCAATCTTATAAAATATTGTAGTGTGGTACGGAACCCTACGAGTGCGAGTCCGACTTGCACTTGGCCAGTTTATTTTATGTATGTTCACCGATTACTCGAAGATGCCTAATGATGATGATGATGATGATGATGAATTAATGAATGAATGATAAATTTGTTGCGCATAAAAATAACAATGTTTCTTAAATTAATGTTAAACATAAAGTACAAACGGCGGTCTTATCGCTAAATAGCGATAATTGTTTATTTTACATCAACAAGGTTATGTCTGATTATTTATTTGTTTATCTTTCTCGTAAAACAGTACGTACAGTTGATGAAAAATATATGCGGAAGCTAGCAAAACTGACAAAATAAGCTGCACCAAACCATAAAACTGGCAAACACTCGCCCCATCTCAACTTATATTTTCCCCGCTCAAAAAGGTTTCGTGCCAGATCTCGACATCATATTTGTACAAAATATATGTGTGCCTACAAACTAATAGGCTGCCTAGTACAGCAAGTCACGGGGCCAATTTGGTAAAACGCTCTCGGGTGTAAGGAAATAGGCTGGGACGCAGTAACTGTTAAATAATCTGTGGCGCATATAGCTGGTTGCAGTAACTCGACTTTCTATTAATGAAAACAATTTCAACAATAACTAAGAAAAAGTAATTAAATATAATAATTCCAATTCTGAAAAGAATAATTATTTTGTTTAAAGCATTTATAACACTTAACTTATAAACGAACAAAATACAAATGGAATCCTAGGTCAATGGCGTATAATTACCCTTATCTATCGAGCATACATAAAAAATGTTTTTGTAAGAATCGACCTGAATGTTTTTGTGTTAGAATATCGAGTTTGTTTTTTAAAACTTAGTTGTGTACAAATTCAAGTCATTTTACAGTCGTCTTCATCGTCAAGCTTAGGCTTATTTAAACAAAATAAATTGTTTAAGCCCAATTACTAAGTAAACAATTAAATCTTTTATTTTTCATAAATTTCCACTAAGCAATATCTGGATATGTCATCATGTATCACGTATCATGTCTCAGACTGAATAAAATCTTAGACGACGTTATCATTTCAAATCAGACGAGATGCAGTAGATGCATTTGATTGACCAACCACAACTCAAAAAATAGGTTTGTAATTTTTACTAATTTTACAGCGCTAACTTTTTTTAAATATCTTATAGGCTAGCGTTTGACCACTATCTCACCTGTTGGTAAGTGATGATGCGGTCGAAGATGGTAAGCACGCTAGGCCTAGAATGGGAACTGGCTCTCAATGATAGCTGCCGAAACACATTAGATGTTTTGGCGACAGATTTACTTAACCTTACTGCAATGTACCTGTATAACGTCATGGAAGGGTGAAAGTAGACTGCGTCGGTCATTATATCAGGCGCTCATCGACGTTTATACTTTAACTATGCCTTTGAACGTAATAGCTTTAGAGCCTTTGTTTTTACAGACTGTGCGACTTTGTTATTAGTTTGATATTGCTTGTTTTGTTGGTCGTAAATTCTTCAATGCCAGCTAAAGCGAACATTGAGCGCAGTTTTAATGCTAATTATTGTTCACACAAATTTAATCGAACAGAATACAAATTTGAAGCTGAGTATTGATTTGTATACTAATAATACTAAGTGTACCTTATGGTTTTGCTTGCGTTAAGATGTAAAGTATGTGTAAACCAAGGTTATAATATATATATAATAAAATTAAAATTAAAATGTATACGTGCAAATTCCAAATCGTATAATTTAAGATTATTTAAAAATCTTACAGAACCGACTTCGAACGTCGTGCTAGTCAAAGGATCCAGTAGCCAGTATGATGTCATCGAAGTATACAATTGCATCGTAATACAAATTGTTGATATAATAAAAACGGCTTAACCAATTTCGTTAAAATTTAAATAGGACCATCTGGGAAGAGTACCCTTTGAAAAACAAGAAGAATTTTCCGAATCGGTCTAGACAACTTTGAGTGGCGTAATCGGTGAACATGTTTATGTCGTTTTCTGTCATTGCTGATTACTTACTTAAAAATATTACAAGTCTTACCAGTGCCACTCTAAAATAACTTACTGTACACACTGTAATCAAATAGCATAATAACGACTGCAAATCCAATAGATACACGTACCGATATCGATACAAGCAATCACATCATAAAAGCTGATTCTCGCAATTTTTCACGTGAAATAATGTAATCAGAATTTCGATAACAAGCCTATATCCCTCACCGTTTGAATGGGCACTTACAGCCGTACTTTATAAGGGAAACTCGGGAACGATTCCCCGAAGGCTAATTTGAGAAAGAATACGTAGGCATCTTTACAACGTAATTATCGCGGCTGGAGATGTACACACGTGAACTGACGGTAGGCAAAAACAATTGTTTGGGCGATATTTCGTTATAGTTGTTCCTATTTGTCATCTTTACGAACGAGCTTAAACGAACAGGTACGTTCGAGCTCAATAAAGTCGGACCATTCTAGACCTTAGCGTGTTCATCATGCTCAACCACGACATCATCGATTACTACCAGGCAAGATTTATTTATTTATGCAAATTATCATAAATTGGGTGGGCTTGACAGTGTTTCAACCGATTCACCCAAAGACAATGGTCAAACGCAAGCATTATCATATACTTACAAAACCAAACCAAAAAAACCAAACAAATTATTGAAGTTATACTTCTTTTGGCGCGATAGAGAAAAATGATGAGAGTGAATTTTTACGATGCGCGCGCACACCGACACCTAAAGTCAACATCGTGAAGTTAGTTCTAGGTGGTACGATGCGCGCGCACACCGACACCTAAATTCTACACCGTGAAGTTATTTCTAGGTGGCATGACTATGTTCAAGTTGTATGTCATATTTAACTTCATATTTTTACGTTAATAAAACCTTTTTTATTTAAATAAAATATTTTTGATGAATATAACTATTTATTTTTTAAATATACATTAAATTAATTTATAACTATATATACAATATAAACTTCTCCTAAAACTATAATACAGACTATATAAAATCTACAAATAAAAAACTGAATTAAGGTCGCTGTCCGCTGGTGGGGTACCCAAAAAAGTGGCGACATTACCTCTTTGAATGGCAAGACTAATTCGTTGGCCGAGGTACGTGCCTGCTCTTTGATCATGGGAGACATCTATCAGACGTCTGGACAACTCCTTTACAAAACCGCGTGCTTGTAGACCCCACGAGCCCATGGTCTCGACCCCAAACGGAAGAAATACGTAATTGTCTCCAATGTCTGCATATTTCCTCCGCTTGAGGGCCTCTGCCGCGTCTGCGGCTGCTCCTGCAGCCCGTGAGGTACTGTTAAGGTGGGATGCTGCTAACGTATCGGCGCACGTTGCATCCCATACTAGTGGCTTTCCACGACACCAAGGAATCAACGTTATGCCGTCAGGTCTCTTGCCATCGTCACGTGAAATACCGTTCGGCTCTAAAATAGCCGGCACGTTTACGGTGGCAAGGGCCCGACGGATAACGTCGTTTAGTGAAGCGTGTCGTGAAAGCCGACCTGCACTGCGGCGACATGATAGGCCGTGGTGGCCCCACCTAGGCCACCACGGCCTCAACCTCGCCGCCACAGCGACAACCGTGCGGCTCTGTTCTAGAGATGCCCAGACGCAGTCCCTCGGCGACGGAAAAACTATTTTGATTTCTTTTTGATTAATTTTAATATTTATCGTTAATAGCTACGTACCCACCTAGCGCACAGGCTCGCGCGGCAGCCTCGGTGCGAGCGATGGCTCGCGAGGCAGGCTGAGCCATCATAAGCGGCTCGGCCCGAGGCAGGCCGAGGCACGTCCACACCAGCCGAGGCATTTGGCTCGCTAGGCTGCCGCGCGAGCCTGTGCGCTAGGTAGGTACGCGGCTATTCACTACTGCACTTTAGTTTTTTTTTTCCATACGCCACAGAAGTATAACTTCTAACGCGTGTACATATGTACACACACTCTTTTTTTTTTTGTACCCGTTTACAAATCTTACTATCAAGCTCATAAAATTACGAATCCTAAGGACTAAAATTGGCTTTACATTATTAGCAAGCAAAAGGACTAGCAGACATAGTTATACCCTTTAAAGCCAAAATAAATATCTGCAAATTAACATACCGTGTACGATTCCCTAAGTGTGTACCATTGCAAACCCACAACGTCAATGGCGCATGCCGCCTCCGCCACTTCCCGCCTGTCTCGAGAATCTTGAAAATATATAAAAGTTGGCCCATTGTAGCCAATGAATATTTATGTATTGATATACATGTAGATTGCAGTGCATGGCAACGACAGTTGGCTACGCTTAAGGTACGGCTACACCGCTGCGATCTGCGGAAGCGGGCACAATCTATATTTTACAAGCTTTTATTTAACTTGCAATGTATGTATGTATGTATTTATGTATGTATGTATGTATGTATGTATGTAACTATGTATGTTCGGGTGGAATCTTGGAAGCTAAATTAGACCCACTTTCCGATGTCCGATTGGACTCAAATTTAATAAACTTATGTATCTTCGGTGACAATAAAATAATATGGTACCATGGAGCTGGTCTGATGATGGAGACGGAAGGTAGCCACGGCATCTCTGTGATAAATCAACAAAACCCTACAGAGTTTGGACTTGATTGATTCGTCTTGAAGAGGACTTTTCACCTAGATGATATCCAGGGTCTGCTGATGAAGCTGGAAGGTGGCCACGGCATCTTTGTGATAAATTAACGTAACTCTACCGAGTTTGGGCTCGATTGATTCGCCTTGAAGAGAACTTTACACCTAGATAATATCCAGGGTGTGGTGATGAAGCTGGAAGGTGGCCACGGCATCTCTGTGCTAAATCAACGTAACTCTACCGAGTTTCGGCTCGATTGATTCGCCTTGAAGAGAACTTTACACCTAGATAATATTTAGTGACTGTTGACGAAGCTGGAAGGTGGCCACGGCATCTCTGTGATAAAATAACGTAACCCCAGTGAAAATGGGCTCAAATGATTAGTTTTGAGGAGCACTTTACACTTAAATGATATCCAGAATCTGATGATGAAGCTGTAAGGTGGCCATGGCTTTTCTGTTATAAAGCAGCATAGCCCCACCGAGTCGATTGATTTTCCTTGAAGAGCGCTTTACCCATCATAATCACATCAAATATCCGTGAAATATTTAAAAAAATCATGCCGTCTCTTAAATACTTAGGTAGTAGGTAGGTAGTCGGTATCTATACCTACCTACAATACAATACAATACAATACAATACAATAACTCTTTATTTGCACACCAAGAAAATATAACAGATAGAAACAGACACAAATTATAAGAATGAGTACAAATGGCGGTCTTATCGCTAAAAGCGATTTCTTCCAGACAACCGGGTATAGAGAGGAATAGAAAATAGATTTTCATAGGTAGGTGGTAGGTGGTAAAATCGATTTTCATAGGCACTACTTACTAAAAAGTTAAAAATAAATTATAAGTAAAAAATATTTTTAAAAACAAGGTTTTACCTGGGACAATGAACTTAAATGATAAAAATAAATCCTAGTAAGTATTTGGCGTGTAGGTACTTACATATATTTTTAAAAGCTTGAAGCACTGAAGAATAGTAATTACCTAGCCTGAAAAACGGGTAATGCTTCAAGCTTTTAAGAATATAGGTAAATACCTATCTCATTTCTACAAAATATTTACAACTTTACTCACAGGAGGGTCAAATTATCCTACGTCCATAGGAGTAGACTTTATTTTTTGCTTAGTTAAATGGGTAACCAGTGTGAGAAGGAGGCTTCAGCCGGTGCTTAAACCATGACTAGTTACCGATTGGGTCGTCGAGTTTCGGTTCGATCGGTGCTAGCAAGCTTGGAAGACTCGTTGACATTGTTGTACAATGACGATTAGACGAAATTTAGGGCCGATTTCACCAGTGAATATAAACGCGATCAGGTCGACTTGAACTTGGTTTACGTGTTTAACTGAGATAAAACCGGCATTTTGCATTTCACCACCATAAACTAAACGCGGTTAAAGTTAAAACGAGTTTTAAATCTGAACTACCGATTTTGGACGTTTAGCGCTCTTGATCCCGTTTACACTGTTTACAGCCACTGTCACTAGTATTTTGCACGTTCGTTTCCGTGTCCGTGCACGGCAGAACAAGAGACATATTGTTTTTTTGTTATTAAAATTATAAATATTTTATTCCTTGGCCTACATTTTAAAATTCGAAATTCACGATTCAAAACACAAAAATATATGCCATGCACGGACACGGAAACGAATTTGATAATATTAATTTGTCAGTTTGACAATGCCAAAACAATGTAATACGACAGGTCTATGACGACATTTACGTTCCATTGTGCGTAATAACATAAAATGTAGGTTTTGGTAAACGCGATCAAATGGAGCCTGATGGGAGGTGGTGAAATCAAGCACGCGTAAACCAAGATCAACATCGACGTTTGAACACGTTTTAGTAGAACTTAGTTCAATAAATCTCGACTAGTAGCATAAATGGTGAATTCAACCCTTAGTATTTTAATATGCTGCGCTTTGTCTCATTATTTTTTCCATTTCCAGACAAGCACTACTTCATTATAAATTTAGTACACTGGTACTACTGTTATTATACCAAAGACAGTTTCTTTGTTTGTGAACATTTAACGGATTTGTGGCTTGACAATATAATTTGGTTATAATATGCAAAAGAATAGCTAATATTGTAAAATAGGACGTATAAAATAGGATTTTTTGATAAGGGTCAAGTTGTGAGTATCTCACAGAAATACTCTTTGTTTCATCGTCATCATCATCAGCATAATGAGCCGAAGTCAGTTCAATGCTGAACGTAGGCCTCTCCCAAGGTCGCCACTGAGCCCGATCTTTGACTCTTCTTTTCAGAACAGAATGCAATCCACTAATTTCGTCGTAACGATACTTCGCACCGTGGCTTAATTGGCAAAGCACCGGAACATGTTATTCCGGAGGTTGTGGGTACAAGTCCCGTCGGTACGATGAAATTTTGGATTGTGTTTAACAATTTACAAAACTATAAAGTGTGAAACACTTCAAAGAAACATAGTATAGGATGTTTTTAGGTGGCTGAACATTTTTTCTAAACCTAATCTTTAAGCTTTCAAATAATCTAAGAGTGATTGAATACATGCAGCAACGAGATATCGTAAAGTTCTTGTAAATTATTAGATTCATGCATATTTAATAAGTAGATAAATAAATATAGATAAAAGATTCCCTATTAAATATAGATTAAAGAGAGCCTTATTCTTTCAACTATAATACTTAAATTTAAAAATTAAAACCACCCGACCAATCTATTCATAACCTGTTCTTTGAGACAATTCCAATGAGCCCAAACTCGACATATCCGCTTTGATTTGCTGAGGAGTTGAGTATTCTGTAGACCCCAGGAGTTGTCCCAGCAGCAAATCAGTGGTACCATATTCTTACAATATCGTTGAAGTAAGTAGTATACCGCAAATTGAATTGATCAGACCTATGAATGTTGATTACATATAGCGCCATCAACTAGAAAAAAGCTCATATTCTTCAAACGTCTGTAACAATTTTCGTGAAAAAAAGCTAATAACACATCAAGACACGTATTGAACACAAGTAAGAAAATTAAAATGTTAAATAAGTACTCACAACAGCGTCCTTTAGAAAGTTAACATCATAACATCTATCTAAGAACCGCCATAGATTAATGCCGAACCGTTTAAAGACATATTGAACTAGCATTTATGGAGAAAAATGGCAACATGGATTTGCACTAACAATGTTTGCTGCAGCGCCGCCTTATGAATTGTCACCGTAACCTATCTAACCTACCTAAAAACATGCACCAATCAAACCCGAACCCGTAACGGAAAACTGCATCAAAATCGGACTAGTCGTTTTGGAGAAAAATGGCAACATTAATTTGCCCAGACAAATGTTTACTGCAGCGCCCCCTGGTGAGTTGTTACCGTAACACCTATCTAAGAACATGCACCAATTAAATCAAAACCCATAACTGAAAACTGCATCAAAATCGGACAAATGGTTTTGGGGAACAATGGCAACATGGATTTGCACACACAAACAAACATCCTCTCAACCCAAACGCATATACCGTCTCCGTTCCGTCGTGGGTAAAAAAAAACTAAATCAAAATCGGTTCATCCGTTTTGACGTTACAATGCCACAGACAGAAAGACATACAGATACTTACGTCAAACTTATAACAACCCTTCTTTTTGCGTCTGAGGTTAAATAAAAAGCGATACTATTGAAATGAAAACAGTGGGAATTGGTAGCACACTCCAAAAATAGCACTGCAGCGATCGATTCCGTGACCTGTTTTATCGCTTAATTTACTCGACCCCTTGATCGACGCACTTTGGCTTATCGTGCTTAGAACCATTTAATTTTTTTTTAACTTTCAATTAAAAGCATTCTGATAATTATTGAACTACTAATTTCAGCTGTTCAGTAACGAGGTGGTAGGTTTCGATGCTATATGCCTTTACTTTAGCATCTTCGCCACACGATTGTCGAAGCGTCTGTAAGCGAAAAACAAAATATGTAAAGCAGGAACCGATCAGCACGTTGCATCAGAACTGAGCCCAGTTTGTGCTTGACGTCTTCTGTAAATGAGAGGTCATAACAATAAACGTATCATACAATAATATTATTACTGTCAGCACACAGTCCTTGAAAGTTCTACCATTATTAGCGTAGCGTGTTCACCTTCTTAAACCACATCATCGCTTACCACCAGGCGAGATAGTGGTCAAATAAACTTGGGCCCAGGGGAAAAAGCTTCCAACCTTTATGGCGGCTGGTTTCTGGTTAGTTAATAAACTATACTCCTCAGCAGAGACAAGATAATACAACAGTTTTTTCTAATGACCACTACGTCACCTGGTGTTAAGTGACTTATGGAAATGATGATTTAGCGATAATGTAGCGTACTTTTCCAAAAAATATCTGTTCACCCGCAACTTGAAGATTGATGGATTATTTTGAGAAACAGACTCCGCCAAGAATAAAACTCCTTAGATTTTATATTACGTTATGATGAAAGTTCGTGGTGGTAGATAGAACGTCCATCATTATAGCGATGGTTCACTAAAATATGTCTAATTATCTGATAGAAGAAAGCCGATGGCGGTATTATCTTTTACTATTGGATGGCATATTTTCTTAATTGTATCTAATAGAAAACTAATAAATTAACGACGTTGTGTCGATGCTCATGGCTTTAGTCTCTTCCTACAAGTTTGTCGTCGTTGATCAATTTTTTGGCTCTTCCCTGTAAGACCTTCAATGCCCGAGAACTACTATAAATTAAAGTAAATACATAAAGCTTTTTCTTTAATTAAGAAACTTTAAATAGTGTTGCAGGCCATCGATCACGTGACCTCTCTATCGTGTAATCAACTCGACCCGTTAATTTCGCTCGACGCACTTCACACTGGCTTACCGTGCCTCGCACCATAATTCCGTTCCTCACGTATAGGTGCGTGCCGCAAATGTTACAATCGATAATAGTTAACTATTAGAAGGCATGTTTGGAACACGCTTTCTTCGGTATAATGGCGTCGGCGATTTAGTTTATGCGTGAACAACCAACCGAAAATCAGGTAGGGGTCTTAAAGGTTTCTCGAGCGTTGTTTCTGCCGCTCTAATGACGCTGGTTAGTTGGTGTTTTAATATAATATATACTTCCTTAAATTAAATTACTAAAGTGTGATTGTGAAGGAAATTTCATTCACACTAGTAATTGTCTCTATAATGATTTTTTGCAACGGTTATACGCTTACTTTTTAATTGTCAAAATTGATCCAAACAGTTTCAGATGTAATATAAAAGGATGGTGCACATCAGATGTTTTGACAAATTCAATTAAATCCGTATGCTGTAACAAATAAGGTTGTAATTGTATTGTAGGACAAAACGGTCCTATTGAAAGGTACCAGGGTGGGAGTGTGTCCTTGTCTAACAACTTGCTACTGATATATATGGTCTATACTATATGTATAGTCTATATAGGAGTCCCTTTCTCTTTTTGTCGTTTGTATGGACGACTTGTCCATACAAAAGAAAGGGACAAACTCCGTTCTAGGTCGGTCTCATTAGGGCTGTTTTGCGCAGTCAATTTTATATTACGTCTATGGACTACATTTATTATTTGACGTCTTTCTTCTGGAAGCCACGCTTATCTTAGCACCCATGCAAAGTTAGCGTTTTCAAACATCTTTATATATGTAGTTCTCACCATATATTGACATTATATATTATAGTCAAATAGTAATTGACTCAAACTACAGATATCACAAATATTATAAAACAAAAAACACAGAAAGATAGCGGTAAAACGTGAATAGACCTACATCAGCCCCTAGAAGAAATACGTGACGACCACGACCACTTTACTAAGAGTGACAAGACTGAGAAGAAGAAATAATTTACTTAACTGGATGTTGCTTACATAAACAGTTCTCTAGATGTTCCATGCTAGATTTACATATGCACATATTCTATTTTACTTACGTAATAGTACTCGTACAAGTAATACAGAGAAAGAATAAGGAAACGGGTAACACGAAAACATGAGAATACAAATTCTCTTCTGTTATTGTAAATATATTTTCATAGCACCCTTTTCCTTGAAGGCCGAAGCGAAATCAGACCGCGCAAAAACAGTGACGGTGCAAAATGTAAATTTCAAATTATGTTATGCCGAAAAAAAATTCAAAGTACATCAAACACTTCCAAGTTACGAAACCCAAAACAAAATTTGGAGTCAAGTTTTTTTTTCTTCTGAGTATTAGTGACGTAAATTCATTTCATTATATGGACAGGCTCGTTCGGCATTTTTCTTGAAACACGGCTGATGTAGCATGTAAATAAGTCTTTGCGAATTAGGAGAGACATCTTTCATCTCTCTTCAGTGCGATTAGATATTCATAAGGCGCCAACGCTCCCATTTCTCGCCTCCGACAAACATTTTTTCCCTGATTTATTTTTGTATGTAAACAAAAAGTTTCACTGCTGAAGTATTATGAATCTCTAATACGTTAACTTGTTTCTTGTAAAATTACTTTGTTCTCGTGTGATCATAAAATTGTTTTGAATTTTATTTTATGAACAAGAGTTTGGGTAACGAGAGGTTGAATGTCTGTCGTCGTCAAGTAGAAGTACCTACCTACCACAAAAGTATAAATAATATAGACTTCTGTTCTACCTATCTACAGTTATATTTTATTTCGCGTTGTTGAATTTATGATTACATATTTAACGTGACTTTGCAAAATACGATTATTTGGTAATGTTCTCATCCATTAGCGTGCATTAGTGCGAGGTTAAGGTTATTTCCTTTTTGTTTTCAACAGAATCTTTATTTAATTTTTAACGACATAACTGCATTAAACATTACTTTTTTTAAGTTTTATTATTGAATTAAACAAATATAATTAGATAATACAATAAAAGTGGTAATAGCCCAATGGCTAAGGCGTCAGCTTGGCGATTGAGAGGTCGTGAGTTCGATCCCCACCCACACTATTGACGTGAACCCACTCCAGACACAACCATATTTAGCTTAGTTGGAGGGGTTAACAAGACTACCAGTAATGCGCAACCCACATTGCTAGCAAGATTTTCATTAGAAAAAAATTGGATTAAAATATAATGATATTAAAAATAAGAAATAAAAACTAGCATAATAAATGTAAGCGTTAAACTTACTTATTTATATTTATTTGATATATAAGAAAAGAATTTTAGTCCAGGTTTCAATGCTCAGAGTTTAAATACTGAAAATGAAGTTAAAAATATGTGAAGCAGTAATAATAAACCATGGTTTAAATTATGCCGTATTTTCCTTCTTGTTTCAAAGTGGTAGATAAAAATCTAGCGCCTTCTACCGTGTTGTATCTACTTAACCAAATGACCACTTACGTCATTCTGGAAAACGCAAAGTGCAGTGGTTTACTTAATGGGTTGCTAATAAAACGATTGGTTGTATCAAACTTTCTTGTTAAGAACTATGCGGTAGTGATAATAAAAGGTTATCTAGAAAAAACTTTGCAATGTCGCATATTTCGATATGTAGAGTTAAACTGCTTGATTTAAATTTCTAACTCAGCAATCTTTATAGCCAGCGTAAAGTTACAGCGTATAATGACCGGTGGCTAGTGAGTCAGTCCACGTAACCATAGGTCAAGGGCTCGATTCCCAAAAAGGCAATTTTTTTTGTGTTATTAAAAATTGTTCCGCGTCTTAGTGGTTTTCAAGATTTGTAGTTTTTAGGGTTCCGAACCCAAAGGGTACCAACGGAACCCTATTACTGAGACTCCGCCGTCCGTCTGTCTGTCTGTCTGTCTGTCTGTCTGTCTGTCTGTCTGTCTGTCTGTCTGTCTGTCTGTCTGTCTGTATCTCATGAACCGTGATAGTTAGACGATTGAAATTTTCACAGATGATGTGTTTCTGTTGCCGCTATAACAACAAATACTAAGAACAGAACAAAGTTCAAAATTAAAGGGTTAAAAAAAAACGTGTTTTACGCGCCATCTACGAATCTTCATTGATGGCGCTATCGTGTTTACCTTAATCTCTTAAACGGCTCCAAAGATTAAATAAAATGTTGTCTACAGGTGTTTTCGGGGGTGATAAATCGATCTAGCTAGGATTCATTTTCAGAAATTTTGTTTTATTCGTGTTTTCAATAATCAATTTTATCGAAAATGAACTTAAAATATGACTCTTCCCGATATCTATTGGCGAGTAGAAGTAGCTTTAGTGTTATTGTGCAGTTAAAGCAGTTAGTTGCTCTCAATAAAAATAAATAGTATTATTATTCGCCAATATATGTCGGGAAGAGTCATATTTTTATATTTAAGTGGCAAAAAATACCGAGCATAGCTGTGCGGTGTTCAATCTGCAATCAACTACAAATAACTTACCTGTGTAATAAAAAAATGGAAGCCTTTGAAATTAATTCACCTCGACACAACTAGATGGCAGCACAGAAAAAATTAGCACGCGCAAGCATTTCATTTGTTAAGTTTGTGGCCCTCGGTCGATTTGTTTACTTTAGTTTTATTGTAGTAGTGTACAGTCAGTATTGATTATTATATCTTCTATTTTAGTACTTACAGAGTTTCATTTAGCTAGAATCAGTGGAAAGTTAGTCACGTAGTATTTATATTCTCTTTGAGTTAGTCGTACGATTACGAACACTTGGTATTTTCCAGATATTTAATAATATTAATTACCTTTGTGTTAACGTTTACTTAGTAGGTGTTAGAAGTTCGTTAGATATTTGTTGATGGCGTTCGGAACCCTCCGTGTGCGGGACAAAAGTCTGACTCGCACTTGGCCAGTTTTATTTTATCGTAGGCTTGCATTTGAGCATTATCTCACAAGTTGGTAAGTGACGTAATGCGTTATAAATCCAAACTGTCTTACATTTTCTATGACTAGGCCTAACCTACGCCCAGCTTAAAATCCGAAACAATTTTTGTGAAATCTATATAGATTTCACAAAAAGACTTATTACTCCTACGCGAAAACGCGTTTAATCTTTTAGCTGCTATATACTTAGCAGCAAATAGATTAAACGCATCTTAGTAACATAAATAATTCTTTTTTTTATCTATATAGATTTCAGAAAAAGAATTATTACTCCTACGCGTTTAATCTTTTAGCTGCTATATATCAGCAAATAGATAAAACGCGTCTTCGTTCTTACAAAGCACAAATTTCGTTGCATACAAAATCTGTACCATTCAAGGCTACTGTATTATCCATGAAAACTATCTTCGTCATGATATTTTCATGCTAAGCGTGTACAATATTTGATTTCTCCAAATCGTATTCTTGTACGGTAAGCACGCCGATGTTACTCAATATCTCGAAGTCGCATAGCGCTGCCAAAATAGAATGAAAAATTGTCACGAGCAACATACGGTGTTTGAATCACGTATTCTGCCGACGCATGTCTCCGAAAATGGCATTATTCTGATCAGTACTAGGCTGAAGGGGCATATTTGATTCTCTTTCAGCAAAGTGTAAAATTATATATCTGCATGATTATGGTTAGAATATTTTAAAATCGTGTATAAAACGAAAGAAAAAACTTTAGCTTAATAGTTATCATGAGTTTGAATCATGATTGTAAAGTACCGACTATTATACTAACTACTGTTTGTTGTCGACTGTCTTAACCTAGATTTCATGCATGTCCGACGCACTTCCTCGCAAGTTTACGCTGGAAGTGGTCAGTGGTCGTCGCAATCTTGCTGCGTAAACTCCCGAGCAAGTGCATCGGCATACGTAACCGTAGTAGCGTCGGCACACGGATTAGATAAAGGTCGGCACGTCGCCGCGGCTACGACTAGTTGACGCCGCACTTATGGCAAGGCGTCACCGCGCTCACGGCAAGCCGTTAACTTGGACATTATAGCGCCAACGCACACTATTCGTATAGAAAACGGAACGTTACCGTAGCGGATCAGCAGCGCCAGCACGTCGCCGCAGCTACTGCTATTGGACGTCGCGCTTACAGCAAGGCGTCACCGCAAGACAAAAACTACCTGGAATAATGGCAGCGTATATTCAACCTCACTTATCTTGAAATAATTCAATGTTGTATTTTTAATTGCCTGCAAAATTATTTTGTACAGCTCTCGCCAGTCTTATTGTACATTCTTGGATTGATGCCGCTAGAAAGAGATGAAAGCGCGTGGACGACTAGCCGCAAGCGCGGCTACGGCGAGCACGGCACACCGCTCGAGATTTGTAAGCTAGTCCGAGGCGGGGTGATTACAGAGTTCATTGAAAATATATGGGGCCGATTATTGTGCGATGTAACGTCCCTTACCCTAACCCTAATCCACCGAAAGCTGTGCTGCGTCATCTCCTGCATGTCAATATATTATGATCTACCTTTATATTCATAGGATCCTATAGCAAGGAAATGGTATAATGTGATATCTACATTACTTATATTGTGTGTAACACTACTCTTCCGTATTTTACAAAATCCCCTATTAATATAATAACTAAAATAATTTGGGTGTTTGTAATGTGATTTTGTTGTTCATCGATCAAGCAGAAACGGTTAAACCACTTTATATTAAACTAGCTGTGCCCCGCGGTTTTACTCGCGTAGACATTGTTTCCGTAAGAATGGATAAAAAGTCCTATGTAAGTAAAAGTAAATCCTATGTGTTATTCCAGAATCTAGGCTATCTACATACCAAATTTCAGCTCAATCGGTTTAGTAGTTTTAGCTTGAAGGAGTAACAAACATACATAGCTTTGCGTTTTTAATATTAGTAAGGATTGACACACAGATGATTACATAACCTGGATCAACACATAGGTTACTTTTCAACGCAAACAAAGCCATGAGGTTCAGTATTATATAAAACCTTTTCAGTATGCTGCAAAAAGATTATTATAACAATCCTAATTTAAGGAACTTCATTACATTCAAACACACCTTGCTCATCTAGCTTTGCCCTGTGGTTTTACCAGCGTAGACATCGTTCCCGTGGGAATATCGGGATAAAAAGTATCCTTTGTGTTATTTCAGGGTCTAGGCTTTCTACACACCAATTCAGCTCAATCGCTTAAGTAATTGTTGCCTGAAAGAGTAAAAACATACATTCATAGGTACATCCATACATTCTTACAAACTTTCACGTTTATAATATTAGTAAGATTACTTATTATATATTATATTTAAAGAAGGTTAAGTAAGCCCCTATATTCATAAAAAAATAAAACAAAGACAATTATTTTTTTAAAACTTTATTGTTTCTTTATAATATTTATTACACATGTAATTTTATTAAGTACGGCAAACCGCACCATTTGGTATCGTTATACATACAATACAACAATTTTTTAAATACTATTGTTACTTGTATACAATAATAAACTTTTGACATAATAATAACTGGTTATAATTATGAGATTTGCCATTAATCCTAATTCAAGAAAAATCTTTAATTAAAGAGATTTCGTAATATTACACGGAAACAGCAGAATTAGGATGGACAACACGAGATTTATCATTTAATCATGTCCAAGATGTAACTATAATAATTATAAAAAAATTTTTGCACAAATAAATTATCTTTATCTTTATAATCTGCGTAAAGTTACCCAGGGAGATAATTTATTTAATTTAACAAATATCAAACAGAGTATAGACGTTTCCTCATTCACAAAATAGTCACACAATAATAAACAATGCTTAAATAAAATAATTCTTAACTTGTTATTAAAGTTGTTACAAATTCAATAACTTTTCTCAAATTGAATAAAACAATTTAGTAAGAATTTTGAAGACGAATAAAACGTTACAGATTTTTAGTGACAGCATCTGTCTTAAAAGCACTTCGACATAATTTTATCTTTAATATCAATGTTCTTTTTCATACTAGGACGGGGATACAACTACGTAGATAAATACAACAAAAAATGTAAAAAATAAATTCTAGTATCTGTACAGATGCAAACAATATATCAAAGAACATGAGATAGGAATCTGTTCATGATGTACAGGTATCATGCCCAAAGGAAGAACATGTTATTTAACAATATATTTATTTATATTTAAATCAAAATTGTTTTCTAACTAATGTAAAATTAACTTTCCTAAATTATCATTAAACTATCCTGTTATAAGAATCTTAATATTATTTTTAAATTAATTTACGATACACAAATGGTTTTATAAAATTCATTCATCGATAGGATAGTCATTTTATGTTAATATTACTTTATATATTTCGTAAAACCATTGGCATACCTACAAAATAGTACTTTAATATTTACAATATTTTCTTATTATAGTCACAAATTTACTAAAAATCTTAGGTACATAATAATTTACATTTTATTTAGTGTAATGGTAAAGCTAGGAAGATTGTATCGTATAACTTTACTCATCTTATGTACAATCCTTTTCCTTAACATTATGCTTTGTGACAAAAGATAAATAATAATATATAGAATAACTATTGAAGTTAAGTTATTGGTTGATAAATTTAATGATCAAACGAAGTTCTCTGTAGTTAAGTACGATCATTATTATATGAGTCGCTTCATTTGAAGATTTGATTAAATTTACTAAGTCGTTTCTCTATTTACTAGGTAGCTTCGCAGAAGCGACATTTTGTGTGTGGAGCTCTCTTGTGCGAAGCTACCTAGTAAATAGAGGGACTACCTAGTAAATAGAGGGACTAGTAAATTTAATCATATCGAATAATGAAGTGAAGAAATATAATATTAAATTATTCCCTTTTAATTGTATCTACTATTTACTCTATTAAGGTTAAAACTTATTTACGTTCTCACCTGCGTTTATTCATTCCGTTCCACATGATTCATTTTAATCCATTGGTGTAGGCTCAGAATTATCAGAACTTCATTCATCCATAATATATGGATTATTCATTGAAGTTTGATCCTCGTTTTATTTTTTCATGCCGTTGCGTGATAATTTAATATTTATTTAAGAGATCATATGTTTAGTGTAATTTTAATTTGTTTAACCGCCCCTGCAATATAATATGTTATTTTATATAGATGGTATGTGTTTTAGTGTAATTATAATATTATTATTATTATTTATCTTTTACCAGTGAAACCTACTGTGTTATTATAATATTGTCAGCTGTTGATTTATTCATTTGTAGAACATTATCATACATGGTATTTTCATTCATAAATATAATCTTCTTTTTCCGAATGACTAAAGGGTTTGCCTATAAACATTTGTTTAAGTCACGTACGTACGAAGTTACAGTGTTATATTATTAAGCGACTTTGCTTAGTGTCTATATAGATTTTAGACGTTGGTAGAAGGACGTTTTTAAGTTCTGGCAACTGTCATGTCTTGGCAATATGTTGTTATTTTTTACCACAGACACACCCAAGCGCTCAGTACTTCCACGTGCAAATCTTAGCAAACTCTAACGCCGGGTAATTTTTTTAGGAGACATGAGAAAGAAAATTCAGCAGCATTTTTTTTTTATTTTTGCTTTCTTACCATAAGTAGACTTTGGTATATTATATTTACGTTATTTTTATGAGCTGAGATCAAAAAAATATTTCTTCTGTTATATACTTAGTAACCACAAATACATAAACAGAAACATATTAAATTAACAGTGACTTAATGAACGTTTTAAAACTAGATTTATTTTACACTATATACAACACTATGAGGAATAAGCATTAGCTACACATGGATTTATTTTATATTGTACATAAACACAACCCACACTATAAAATAGCGATTTTTTAATCTTATTCTGACGCTTGTACGATAATGTACTTACATGTACGAGTATATTGACAAGGATCGCAATACTCAAATACTCAATATTTTATTACATTCATATAAAAGTACTTACATTTGATACAACAATCATGGATACTAATGTCAAAGGCAAGGTATGCCATAAAGTAGCAATTATTTAACCTAACATATAACATTACAAAGAGTATTTATAATGGTTATTATTTATTATTTTTTATTGGAGCGAACAGATTTCAACTTACAACAATAACACGAAATTAAAATAATTTTATGGCAATTGTCTTCAATTGGCAATTGCAAATCTCAGATATAACAAGTGCAAACATATTAATGTTTGCACTTGTTATATCTGAGAAAAGTTACTTAAAATTCAGTTGTTAAAATAATAAATTACAGTATTTTAAAAACATAATACTCTTTTGTTTACTTTATATTCAATGGTCTTTGATTTTTTTAAGTCATTTCCTCGTATTACTAAACTCATTCTTGACCTAAAGAAATCTAACACAATATCATCACAAAGGTTTACATGTTCCCGCGATTAAGATTATTACGCTTGAAGAACAGTAATTTAAATTATCGTATCGTGTAATCAAAATAATTCTTTGTCAAACTCCAGTTATCAAACCAAGCGTCAGCATAAGTTGTTAGATAAAATAGATATATTTACAGTTTCATTGTCCTGGGTATGTGTCAAGATAGGGTGATGAAGAGACAAGCAGTCAGCACCAGGCAGTGGGTCGGTGAAGTCGGCGCGAAGGCTTGACCTCGCTGCATCGCAGCCGGATACTCCCCTGATAAAGGAAAAATAGAATTTGCTTCTTTGGCAAAAATTAAAACCGCTCTCGACAAAAACATTTAGCGAAATGTAAGATCGGAGAAGCTAGTTTGTTATATTGGGTTGTTTTATATTTGAGAAGACAAACATTATGTGCGATTTTGAGTGACTGTGGTCTAAGATGGATCGTGACTGTCTGAAAGAAGAAAACGACAGTGAGATGAAGAGCTGGACAACTAACTTTAAACCAATTGTGCAACCATCTCAACCTATAGTCCGCATTAATAGTACAAAGGAAGGAAAAATATATATTCATAAGGAATAACAAATATTCACAGATCAGTAAAGCATTAAAAGCGCCATGGCGTTGCTAATATCTTAAGACAACAGTGACCTCTCACCATCAGATAGGCTATGAAAAAATGAAAAAAGTTATGAAGATTTTTGATTTTTTCATTGTTTGCTTATGATATATTTTCATTCAACATCTGTTTTCATCTCATAGGTGAGATAAGGATTCAATTATTAGACTGTCTTCTAAATCTAAGAAAACAACCACCAAAATTGTACGCGTATTGCTGCTGTAAAACTAAATATTGTACAACTGACATAATGGTTAAAGTAACGCAGTTACAAGAATATTCCTTGACTTTTTTACTTCAAAATAATTTGCATCTGAAGCAATTTGTTTCATTTATAATTTCACAAAAGGAACACCGGCTTTAATTACGGAAATGTTGCAATATCATAAAGTAAAACACGGAAATAAAGGACAAAAGATCGTGGAAAGAATTTCACGACCAGTGTCGTGTTTAAAAACCTTTGTAATTAAAATTCGTTTACTACGTAATATAAAACATTACCACGTCCATTACTGAAAAGGTTGAGGTTATCTCTGTCTATACTATCATTGTTTTAATGATAACATTCACTCATTTACTTATTATTCTCGGTGAGTCAAATAGTAATTTTGATTAACAGCGGTAAGCGAGAGCGGAATTAATCAAATTCAAACTAAATTTTGTTTCATGTATGTTTTTTTTATGAAATATCAACATTGTAAGTATAATTTTAAACGTTTGTCTTTAAGTGTTTTTAAATTTTTAATATATTCTGTATTCTGATAATTGGAAGTTAATCAATAATAATAGATAGGTAATTTATAGCAACTGTAGATGTACTGGTATTCCATTTGATGTAATGTTATAGCATCAAGATATTATCTTTGCCATTAATCAAGCCAATTAGATGTTCACCTCAGCTATTGCATTTTTATAGGAGGAAAAAATACAGAAGATTCCAAGTCAACGCGTCCAATGTTTTAATTCTTAATTATTTAGAATAGCTTCCTCTTATTTAGCCTGTTTTCGCTTATACCAGTCCAAAAAAATCACAGCCCTTAAAAATATTTTTCTTTTTTTGGGAGACGTTTATCAAATAGATTAGGGAAGTTCCTAACGAATATTACTGTCAGATTTAACAAGATAAAATTTTCATGATTTGTGTTCTCAAATAATGCTTCAATTTTGGTTGAAAGATTTTTACAGCGTTACGTACATTTTTGTCTAAGTAATTTAGGATGGGCTAACCCTTTTACTCGGTTATAAAATTACCTAGCTTCACTGGTATTTGTGAAGACATTCCTGTGGATTTGGTTTATTAAGCTGCGAGGATGGAAGGTACAAGATAACGTTAGGGTGTTTAAATTTGATGGTATGTACCTAGGTAATGTTTTTATGTGACCAATTGATGTTGTTTATCTGTTGTCGTTCTGAGACTGCAAAATTACTTCAAAAGAGTCTTTTAAATTATAATTTTCTTTTATATTTAAGATTTTTTTATTACAATTTTTTTCATATTTACAAATATGTAAAAACACGTTGTTTATCGCAAAAATATATTGATATAAACAATTTTGACTATAAAATGGCCTATGGCACAAATTTTATTGGTTTAAAATTTAACTGGCCAAATTAGAGAGAGCCCATAATGTTTTTTTTTTATACGTTATAGGCTAGCATTTGACTACTATCTCACCTGTTGGTAAGTGATGATGCGGTCGAACGATGGTAAGCACGCTAGGCTTAGAATGGGAACTGGCTCTCAAGGATAGCTGCCGGAACACATTAGATGTTTGTGGTGTCAGATTTTCTAACTTGAGGGTGGTAGCTGGCCAGGCGGACACTAGGTAGTATCCTACCACCATGCGGGGGTTGTTGGTTTCTTAACGATGTTTTCCTTCACCGGAGGGCCATTGTGAGAAGTGCACATAAAATTTTAATGATAGAAAAATCCATTGGTGCACGGCGGTTTGAACTCGGTACCACGGCATCAAAGCCGACCGTTCTGCCGATTACGCCACCGGGCCCTCAATGTAGTTTTTAACAGCTCGCAAAGTGTAGTTTTAATAT
Organism: Cabera pusaria; assembly: GCA_954871355.1. Lineage (NCBI taxonomy): Eukaryota > Metazoa > Arthropoda > Insecta > Lepidoptera > Geometridae > Cabera > Cabera pusaria. The sequence goes on from OX940888.1 coordinate 23,531,282, forward strand.
TTCATTTAGCAATATATTTGTCTCAAATAATTAACTCAGACTTAAATAATTACGTACAGTTTCTAAAATCAGTAAGATACAACATCAATTGACGACTGCAGAAAAAACAAACATTTTGGTTTGCAACCACTCCAAAATCACTACAGACGACTTTTAGTGTTCTCAAAACACTTTTTTGGGACTTCTATATTGCGTAGGTGCGTATATGAAAAGTAAAACGTTTGTGCGTCACAAATATTGATTAATTATGAAAGCTACCAAACAACCCACAATAATTGTGGCCGCCTTTAAATTGTTTTTTGGGTTCCGTACACAAAGGGTAAAACGGGACCCTATTACTAAGACTCCGCTGTCCGTCTGTCTGTCTGTCTGTCTGTCTGTCCGTCTGTCACCAGGCTGTATCTCATGAACCGTGTAAATTAGACAGTTGAAATTTTCACAGAAGAGGTTGCCGCTATAACAACAAATATTAAAAACAAAATAAAGTTTAAAATAATAGGGGGTCGCCATACAAGAAACATGTTTTTTTCGACATTTGAATATAACGCTTTACCGAAGCGTCCATAGATGGCGTTATATTGAAATGCCGATCCCTAACACCTTTGTTATACGTTAAATGGCGTTATAAGGATCAAAATGTTTATTAATTATAATTTTTTGCTGGCGAAAAATGATAGTGGTATTTTTTGCTTAATCTTAAGAAAATCTGTAGTGTGGTACGGAACCCTACGAGTGCGAGTCTGACTTCACTTGGCCAGTTTTTATTTTTTTAATATCTTATAGGCTAGCGTTAGACCATTATCTCACCTCTTGGTAAGTGATGATGCGGTCGAAGATGGTAAGCACGCTAGGCCTAGAATGGGATCGTCTGTAAAATGTGGGTAGAATGAATGTATAAACGTTTTTAACTACAATTACTAGTTACATATAGTCCCTAACAAATTAAAAGTATTGTACTTTGATTTTAAAGCTGTAACGCTTTACAAAACAATAAATGGGAACATACCACCAACAAAAAGACGGGACTATTACGGAATTCTATTTCAACGCTTTAAATGGAAAATATTGGGAAAGTTCAAATTTAATCAGTGACATTCAGACAATCCCAACCAGACCGAAGGAAAAATATTTCTTTATAGTTTCTTTAGAGTAGATAAAAAAATGATTGAACACAATTTAAAAATGAAAAAAAATGTGTTTATACATTTTATGACGTGGTATGATTAAATAATGAATGGTTTAAATGTACAAATTATTATATACGCAGTTTCGTAATTAGTCCTTATAAATTGGTAGTAGATTAGAGTAGGGAGCTAGTAGAACAATTTGTAGTATTTTACTGACAGAATCTTGTTCCGCTATTATACCTTCCTAAAAGCAACAGAACAGCCAAATCCACAAAAATTACTGTATCATCTACATGTGAAGACAACTTATTATTTTAGGTCAGGAGTTTCCTCATAATGTTTTCTTAACTCTACGGTTAAGAAAACATTATGAGGCTACTGTGAATATATGTATGTTAGAGGTAATCATATCACATTTACTCGCGATGATAATTGCCACAAATTTCATTGTAAGTAGGTATACTTTTATCTCCACTCATCTTCAAATTCTGAATACGAATACAAAAATAATAGCAAAATGACAGAGTCTATGCATGTATAACTGAAATGAAATTAAACAATTTTAATAACATTTAGACGTCTTAACAAAATAATGCAATAAAATATTTTTTTTTCTAAAATAGTATACTTGGAGCGACCAAAGAGAGTATAATTCCATTTTTAATATCGTTTATGGGGACCACGCTAGGACATGATGTGCTGGTTAACTTGACGCATGCGCGGTTGATCGTTGGTTACGGTGCCGTGGTTGTGTTTGTTGAGCTAACTTTTTGTTAAGTTTGGTTTTATATTAGAATAGGTACTATCTGTAACTACCTGTTGAATGTAGGTAAAACAGTGTATTTCCTAAAACGCAGTAAGGTGAAATGACACGAAAAAAAAGAACGCAGCACACACATTTATTATTTCAACCTCCTTGTCATAAAGATATCATGCAAAACATGTATAACATGTGCATCACAAATTACAAAAAACTGCCAGATGAGGTAAAAACACTTAGTGGTAAGGTTTTTAGGACTAAGATAAATGAATGGCTGCTGGACAAATGATTTTATAGCATTAAAGAATATGTAGACAAAAAATTAGAATGGGAACTGGCTCTCAAGGAAAGGAAGCTGCCGGAACATATTAAATGTTTTGGCAACAGATTTTCTAACTCGAGGGTGGCCAGGCGGACAGTAGATGGTGTCCTACCACCATGCGGGGGTTAAGGGTTTCTTAACGACGTTTTTCCTTCACCTGAGGGCCACTGTGAAAAGCGCACATAAATGTTTCTATAGAAAAAATCATTCACGGCGGGGATTGATCTCGGTACCTTTGGCGTCAAAGCCGACCATTCTCCGAGTCTACCACCGAGCCCTCAGTGGTTAGATTTATAACTCACCGTTAAGAACGTGCACGGTGACAGTTTTCACCTGGGCGTTACTCGGGTTACATTCGTAGGTCCCGGAATCAGATGGTCTCGCCTGCTGGATGAGGAGGAACGACTTGGTTGTCTCTCCCTTTTCAGTGACTACGGACACTCCTCCTCGGGGTGAGTCGTAGCTAATGATCTGGGGACAATTTATCTAATAAATAATTTGCAAAAAATTTCAAAGTTTTTGAGTTACTTCGTCTGACAATTTAAAATATTAAATTGTCAGACGAAGTTAGTTGTCGTAAATTAATAAACTTACGACAGCTCCAGCTCCAGGCTCCAGGGTTAGATTTGGGTGCTATAAAGGTACAGACACACCGCAGCGTCATGCGTGCGCGATCTAGGTGGCGATCAGATAGCGCAGTAGTATTTGTACTGACTGGTTCACACCAAACACGATCAGAAAACAATTGAAAAGTACTGAGATCGCGCTCGCAGATCGCAGGACACCGCGGTATGTCCGTGCCTTAATACTTATCGATTGAAGAAATAAAAAGGATATTATTTTGGCCAAATGGCTCGTACATCATTGGTCACTGACTTAAACTCATAATGTTACTTGAAATTATATGGATAGTATCAAGTGAAATGTTCAACTACCATAATCTTAAAAACAAAGTCTAATTTGGGTTTCCTTAAACAATTTGGCTTAAATACAGAATTGTGAAACAAAATCATTGCTAAGTAGGTAATATTTTTGCTATCATACTTTTTCATCTCTCACATAAAACGCAAACTTTCTCGTTTACATCAAATATATTATTTAAAAGGAAGCACATTGTATTACTTGGCATCGCAACATTGATGAATCGATTGTTTGTGAGCTATTTGAGTAAAAAGTAGTTATTTGGTTGTCTAGTATCTGATAATGTGCAGGATATGATATCAATGCTCCATGCTGCTAATTATTTTTTTCGTGAGTTTTTATGAAAGAAAGGTTTTAACAAAAGAAAAACTTAAATAAATTAAATACATTTTAACGCTTGCGAAGCCGCAGGGCATGTCAAGTCTTTTATAAAAGTGATAGCGTTTGTCATCCTTACAATCACTTCAAGATCGTCGATATTACAATTTATTGTCCAAAAGCTACATTTATGGATCGTTAGTCGAGATAAAATACTGAGTGTACCCAAGGCTGGATACAATAAAGAAAATGCTAGCCCGAAAAATTGATGAAAATCTCAGCCTTTTACGTTAAAACATTTTGAGGCATGAAAGTATTCTTATCTTTAACATTTTTGGGTTTTCTTTATATAACTTTTATGCAGCACAAACAGTGCATTTTTTGATTTCACAGAGAATGAAGATAGAAGCACCTAAGTAAGATTGGAAATATTTTTGTAAAAGAAAATAATTTTCTCGGAGTAGTAGGTACAGTATCGGTCAAAATTGGAGAAGCAGTCTCAAAAAGCAATAGCATGACAGCAAAATATGCACATACGACCTTTTTCTATAAAACTTTTCGAAAGTAACATAATAAAGAAAAAGATAGAAGAGATAGAAAGACCCATATATCGCACTCTCTCATTATGAATCCATTAGAAAGAGCGCATGTATTAATTGTAGAATAGCTAGACCAGTTTCGCTTCTTTTATCTGTTTTACAAATAATGAGGGTAGATTTGAAACAAAATGTATTGATGGCATAAATGTATGAAGATAACATTGTCAATTGGTGAACTTTGGTGGTGGTTGAAGTTCGGTTAGTAAAAAACTTAAAAAATCAAAATGCAAGTAAAAATAATTATAAAAGACAGCGAATATTGAGGCATTGCATAGAAATGGGGTTGGATTTAGAATCGTTTGACACGAAAAAGGGGGGGTAGAGGGGTGGAATGGGAAGGGGAGGGTCCCCCCTTCACTACCCTACCACTCCCATTACAAGGTAATGCATAGTTTTTGAGTTATGCCTATTTTTGTTGGGTTTTATTTTGGATTTTTGGTTGAATTTAGAATCGTTTGGCATGAATTTGATATAAAATATTATGGGGATGGGTAGAGGTTAGGTCCTTGATTGTAACAATACCATTTCTTTGACAAGGTAATGCATATTTTACAAGAAAACGATATAAACAAAATCTAACCTAAAAATATACTAAACCATAAAAACAAAGCGCAAATAATAATTACAAGGGCTAGATAACTCATTAAAAATTTTAGTAATATTATTTACCACTACTAAATTAATAAGAACACCCCACTAGAAAAAAAACTAGGTTAGGTTAGGTTGAAACTGCGAAAACACAACGCGCGAGCCGAGCGAGCGAAGCGAGCGTGCCGCGGCAGCGGCCGGTGAAGTTAGGTTATGATTTTACAAAAATACGCATAACTCTTAAACTATGTATTACCTTGTATTGAAAGTGGTGGGAAAAGGAAAAGGGGACCCTCCCTTACCCCCCCCCCTTCACCTCATCCTCCCTTTTTCGTGCCAAACGATTCTAAATTTTTACCAAGTGAGGTTATGATTTTGCAAAAAAAATCATAACTCAAAAACTATGCATTACCTTGTAATGAGAGTGGTGGGGTAGTGAAAGCGGGACCCTCACCTACCCCCTCCACCCCTCCATTCCCCCTTTTTCGTGCCAAACGATTCTAAATTTCAACCTAGAAATGGACTAAATAAATTATATTATCTCAAATGTATAGTGAAAGCGGCATAAGTGTAAGTTATTGCTGAGTGATAAGTGTTGAGAAATCCTAGTTGTGAAAGTAAATTATTAATAAAGTGTGTTAATAAGATTTCGTGTTTTCAGACGGATTTTATTCGCAATTATGGAATGTTGACCGCGCACCCCATGGGCATATTATTATTTTCTATGCCATGGGGTTTAATAATGCAAAGATGAGCGCGAGACGAGAGATGTCCTGAGCAACTGTAGCACAGATTATATAATAGCTACTTGGCTGTAGTCCCCCTGGATCTAGTTTGGGGAAAATTTACGTGACAGACATAATGTGCGAATATAGTGGATTACGAAGGTTTCTTGGTTGAATACTCAAAGGCTTCTTATCTGCATCGAAAACAATAGAAGTCACACGAAATATTAATTTAAAAGCATATAAAAACTAGGCGATGTGCCGGCTGTGATAATTTGTAATAAGTAATTGTGTAAGTTATGATTATAAAGGATTAAGCTTTAATCCTCTTTTCCTATAGAAAATGAATAATTAAGCTTATAACCTTAAATAATCAATAGGTAAGAGCAATTATTAGATGCAACCAAACGAGTGTTATTTTGTCAAAGAATAAAATTGTCAATGAAGACGGTTTCAATTTAATATAATATTCAATAAAAATAGTAGTTTATGATATTTCGATATGTTGTAAATCAGTTTATTTAAAAACATTGTTGCTGTGTATTCATTTCCTCAAAAACTTAAGATAACATCACCGTGCTATTTATTTTATTTCACATATAACATAGATCACCAATTTACCTATAGTAGCGAAACTTGTTTGTTTAAACAGATATAAAATAATACAAGCTATTAATAATTGTTTTTTTTTTAAATATTTTATAGACTAGCGTTTGACCACTATCTCACTTGTTGGTAAGCGATGTTGCCGTCGAAGATGGTAAGCACGCTATGCCTAGAATGGGAACTGGCCCTTAAGGATAGCTGCCGGAACACATTAGATGTTTGACTACAGATTTTCTAACTTGAGGGTCGTAGCTGGCCAGGCGGACACCAGATAGTGTCCTACCACCATGCGGGGGTTGTTGGTTTCTTAACGATGTTTTTCCTTCAAACCAAAAAAAAAACTTCAAAAGCGCGCGTATTTTTTCGATAGAAAATCCATTGTTGCGCGGCGGTTTGAACTCGGTACCTCTGGCATCAAAGTGCAACCAAACGTTCTCGCGATTACGCCACCGGGCCCTCAAAATTATAACAAAATCACGCAATGCATGGAGATTCGAACTCGGGCCTCATGCTTCCTTATCAGTTCATTTTACCACTCGACCAATCTGCCATTTATGACTCATTCGAATTTAAGCATCCATTACTTGTTGCCTAGCTTTCTCAACGTTATGTTAACTCAACAAAAAGAAAACTAGTATACAGTGGAATATTGTTATCTTTACCAAATCTATCTGACGCTACGTTTCACCTTTTTATTCGTCTGTGGTCTGGGTAAGCATGCCATCTATGCCGTACTTACGTGTTATTGTTTGCGTTGGAACATTCGACAGAAATATCGTGCAGGCTACTATGAACATTGAGGTGCTACTGGACTATTGTCCCTCGATAGTACATAATATTACCGAAAAAATAATATATATCTTTATCAATTACAAATCAAAGTGTTATTTATAATAATAAAGTTTTTGAACTAACTGCACAAAACAAAGAAGGTCTTGAATTTGCCTGTATTTTTTTTTATATATTTCGAGTCAGTGTAGTATTAATTACTAGCAAAACCCCGTCAGAACTTTGCCCGCGAAATATAGCTCAGCGTACTCTCTGATAATCTATTGTTACACACAATCCAAAATTTAATCCTACCGATGGGATTTGAACTCACGCCTCCTGGGAAACATACGTACAACCACAGTACGATCCTTTTTTATATCTTATAGGCTACCGTTTGACCACTATCTCACCTGTTGGTAAGTGATGATGCGGTCGAAGATGGTAAGCACGCTAGGCCTAGAATGGGAACTGGCTTTCAATGATAGCTGCGGAACACATAAGATGTTTTGGCGACAGATTTTCTAACTTGAGGGTGGTAAGCTGGCCAGGCGGACACTAGATAGTACCACCATGCGGGGGTTGTTGGTTTCTTAACGATATTTTCCTTCACCGGAAGGCCACTGTGAGAAGCGCACATAAATTTTTCGATAGAAAAATCCATTGGTGCATGGCGGTTCGAACTCGGTACTACGGAATCAAAGCCGACCGTTCTCCCGATTACGCCACCGGACCCCTATCAATACGACGAAATTATTGGATAACATTTCAACCAATTACGCACTGGTGGCGCCATCTATGATAACTACTTTTCCTAACTAGTTATTACCGCTTTATTGTGATTCCAAAATATGTAAGCAGGCGGCTCGGGAGAGTACAGCACCACACATGTTAAATTGATGGTGCTGCCCCACTCTATGTACAAATCCGGTCCGCCGATGATTTCCGTCGTTGGCTCTGTAATAAAAGAAAACTTGTTATTTCTTAACCATTTGAGGTATCTTCTTTATTTAACCCTTTGGCTCTGGTCATAAGCCACTCTCCTCCAACTTAATGCAGTCTTATTGTCATTTAAGGTTCTACCACATTGCTGCGATCTGCGGAGGCGTAGCCGTGCCTTTATTCGACATACACACTTTATATAAAGTAAGTCTTATAAAATAAGAATAACTAAAATCGATCAGACAACAAAAATTAACTTTACGTGACGCGCTAGTTATTTTCAGAAGCAATTTTGAGGTATTTCTCTCTATATTTTTGGAGATACTTATCAAATCATGATATAATTAACTAAACACACACACACACCCACTCAAAAATAGACACATACTCAAAAATAATTTGAATCGGTTCATTTTCAGTGACATGTTTGAGGTTTTTATCTCCATATCTCTGGAGATACCTATCGAATCTAAATGAATTGCATAATTAAACCAACGCGAAGATATACCCTACATCATCATGATAAAAAAATCATATCCTCTTTTATTGTGAATCGGTTAAAATATATCAGACAAATAACACAGGACCATGATATCTAATAATTATCCAGAATCCAAAATATAAAGGAAACAACATATCGTGAAATGTATGTTTCATATTTTACATTCTGAATCGAGTAAGTATCGCTTGCATCAAGTTTTATTATATTATATATAACCTTGTTTACTTCATACACGAATCTACTACGCACTGTGCCTGATTAAAAAAACATACAATATTTGTATTTAAATTGTGTAAACATAGTAGAATTTGAAAGTAGCGTAGTTACATAACATAAGTATAAAATATTATCTTAGTCACAGTTAGAAGTATTTGTTGAGTATGTCACCAAAAGGCTTCGAGCATATACCAATGGAGATGTTAACGTTGTAATCCGCAAAAAATTTTTTCTGCCGATACTTACGGGGGACGAGGTAAACTCGCATTGCACACACACAAGTCACTCACTTTAACGATCCCGCACACTAGCTTGAAATATATTATAATTAATATATGTATTTCTAAAATCATTTATAAGATTTTGTAACAATCTTGGTTAACTCAAGCGTCAACAGAATGTATTAAATTATTATTGGAACTAAAACTACACGTTTGAATAGCACATACATGGGGTTCTATGGGGTTCTTTATATGTAGGTGACGAACCTTTCTATAAGATGGGTTTCTATTTTGACTACATGAAACTCAAACATTATGTTTCTTTTGAAGTGTGCCATACTTTATATTTTTGTTAATTGTTAAACACAATCCAAAATTTCATCGTACCGACGGGACTTGAAACCGCATCCCCTGGATGTCCAGGTGCTTTGCCAAAGACGAATTTAGTGGATTGCATTTTTTTTAAAATGCTATCCACTAATGTCGTCGTATCGATAGATCGAACGGTGGCATAATTGGCAGAGCACCTAGACATGTTATCCAGACAGTTGCGGGTTCAAGTCCCGTCGGTACGATGAAATTTTGGATTGTGTTTAGCAATTTACATTAAACTCGCAGCGTGTTTTTTGAAAATATAATTTTTGCGGTTATGACGCTTGTATACATTCTTCGTTGCTTTGCTAAAATGTATGAAATATGCAAAGGATATATTGGTCAGCTATATATCATATTTTGACTACTTACACACAAGCACACGTTAAAACAAATGAACATCGCGATCTCACCGCGTGAGCACATGAGTAACGTTTTCTTTACTCATGTGGCGTGAGCCCATTCCCGAGGCAGAACGACGGACTCGCTCAAAACCTAGGTTGAAAAAATTCGACTAAATGTACGTGAATATAACATTAATACGTTGAAACGTTTTGTTTCATGTAGCATCGTACCGGATCCTGTGCGTACCCTTTAATAGGTCCTTAGAGTTTTGTTTTTCTTGCTGTCTCATAAGTCGCGTGCGTGCCATTAATATGGCGGACTAAATTAACTTGCCTAAACACCGGTTAGCGCAAACATTTGGTTAAGTTAACGAACTTCGTGACGTAGGCCCTCGCACGGGTAACACAAACACACGGTAAACGTTAAATTAAAAGTTGATATGTTCTGATGCTTTTGTTTGTTTTACCTTTATGAAGTCACGCTGAATTTTCATAACGTTTTAGAAAAGTTTTTTTTTTAATTGTGATCTGATCTGACTGTAAGAGACGACTTCTGCTTAAGACTTAAACTGACTTGTTGCTTGATGATGTTTCTTCTTTTTAACCGACTTCACAAAAAAGGAGGAGGTTCTCAATTCGTCTATGTTTTTTTTGTTTTTTTTTTTTGTGTGTATGTTACGCGATTACTCCGTGAATTGTGAACGGATTCAAATGATTCTTATTTTAGTAGGTAGGGTACATTTTCGAGGTGGTCCCATATTAATTTCATTGTGATCTGATTAGTATCTCCAGAGATATGGAGATAAATACCTCAAACATAGGAGAATGTTCTGGTTTTAGAAGAAGAGTCCTAAGAAGATTATATACAATGGAGGTTGCTATTGCATATACTTTTGAAGACTAAAAAATATGACCTTGAATAATGTTTTACATCTGTCTTCACGTTGATTTTGGTTTTTGACAGATATTCTTACGGTAACTGCGAGCGAGATAGAAACAAAGGTGGGGAGAATCAATTTGTCTTCACAGGAATGTTCTACCGGGCAAAGTCTTGTTAGGGCGCAAAGTTAGTTAATATTTTTTGACATGACATGACGTTCGGCGAAGATGGCGGTCATATCAGTCACGCGACACTGCATACATAATTAAATAACTCAGAATTATGAACGTACTTTGTACCAACCAACACTGCAAAAAAAATTTATAAGCATAATAACACAGAATATATAATAGTTGATTCGTAAATAATACTTTCCGTTGTTACGTTGGCCACACAGTGTTTTCATAATTCGGGTATGAACAATGTCGGGAATTACTCTTATAACGTTTATTGCACAGGGCCATTTTGAACATTGTCCTTTGATACCTAGATGACATCATTATGACTAGCGAATATTTTTACTAGCGCGGCATTTAAAGTCAATTTTTTAGGGTTCATAACACCCATTTCTTTTTGCGTCTGGGGTTAAAAAGTACTGACCTTGTAATGAATGTTAAACACGCTTGAAACCTATCTCAAGAACTCAACTAAGTGTATGTGAGCAAAACTTGAATGTTCCCGAGTACAAAATTAATTTAACAAAACCTACGTCAAGTGTGACAGGGTGTAAACTGGTAATATAACCACGGGACCCTACCACAAAATGTAGAACATTCTAAATTCAACTTTACTACAGCAGAGAAAAATAGTATATTACGATACGTGTGACTTAAGTAGTCTATTATTGCACGGCGTGAACTTAGCACCTGAGCGCAGCGAAGCTACGCTGTGATAATTTCTCAATGTTTGGGTCCCTCTAAGTGATATTTGATGATTGCATTTGATTTGTTATGATATACAGAATAAATATTTTAATCTGGATTTGGATTTATAGCATCTCCTTTTCAAAACTGACATGGATTTGTTTCAGAACTTAACGAAGGTTCATATAGTACTTACCCACGACGCTCAAATGTATAAAATGACTCATATGAGGCGTTGTTGATATTTGGCACTCATATATACCTGAGTCTCTGTGCTGCGGGTACTTTATCTGTAACAAAGAGATGTATTATTATAAAGAGTGCTTGAGATAAGTTTATTGTTATTATCTTGAATTCAACGCGGTACTTATGGATGTCACTCTATTGTAATCGGCAGTTATGTAGTCGACTTTACCAACACGCGGCTGCAGGCTTAGGCATTTTTAGAATTTCTTGGGTAATATTTTTGTATAGGTACATATATATTTGTATTCAGTTCGGGAAAAAAAGATTAAAACTGTTCAGTTTTAATCTTTTTTCCTTACTCAAATAATAATGACTCATCAACAAAGACTGGTGGATAATTTATCTCTAATTTGCCAGCTAATTTAGCAGAGACGATAGTCATGCTCATCGCTATTTATACTATTACTTAGGGCCTTAGAAAAACTCATAAAATATACATATCAATCGGTCACCTATCTTCTTATTCGCTTTTAGCATAAAAGTTATTTTTATACTGTGGCTACAAATATCGTAGCGGTTTGTAGCGCTACGCTGTATTCGTAACTACAGCTACGAGGAACGAATTATACTGAAAAGTATTCAAGTTATTCTAGGTTATATTTTATTTAACATATTTTCAACCGTACTCTGATGCAAAAAGACCTGATAAATAGAAGACGAAAAGCTATGTGAAAAGAACTGACGAGCCGATAAAGAAACAAAGAAGCAAAGAACGGAAGAAAGTATAAATTTCACCAGTCTTTCTCTCTCTCTTCAAATCTACAACTGTGTATTTACCCCCAAGATTCAAACGCCATATTCATTTAACGAACGAGATAGAAAATGATAACGCATTGTATAATTCAATTATACGGTCTGCTGGTCGCAAGAGTTATTTGCTTTTAAACTGCGTCTTAGCGAAATATTCCTTTACGTTTCACAGAGTCTTTTATACTGTGATGAGTTCAGGATAGAATGTTTTCTTTTGAAATTTAGATCATATTTTAAAGCGTTGATTTAATTTGGTTGTATTTAAATGCACGTGAAGCTTTCGTTCGTGCTTAATAAACATTTTACTGAAATAATATCTACATAATTTTAAAACCTTGTCTAATATTAGTAATTCTCGTATTTACAATGTCATTCAAACCAATACATCAATAACAGTATTTGTACTTGTGTCAAATCCACCGTTATGCGTACGTAATAATCTTCATGATAAAGCCGTAAATTTTATAATCATTATGTAATCACGCTTGTCTTTAAATAGTAGACGAGATGCAAGACAACTGACTTCAGTGTAGTTCAATAGAAGACGAAATACAAGACAACTGACTTTAGTGTAGTACATCAGTTTTTCAGTACAAACTATAGTACAAGCTATAGTTATAATAGTTTATTTCACAGATAAACAATTTACATAAAGATGCAGGCAGACCAATTACATAGAAGAAATTCTAATAGCTACACATAAAGCAACATCGACCTTTATCGGCGGGTCCCAAACTAGGCATAGCCTGTATCTTGGGAACCCTTTCAGTAGCACTCTTCTGTATACTTTTTGTCTAGGCGCTTCAATTTACTTTAATAGGAGACGAGATGCAAGACAACTGACTTTAGTGTAGTTCAATAGGAGACGAGATACAAGACAACTGACTTTAATGTAGTTTAATAGGCGACGAAATACAAGACAACTGACTTTAATGTAGTTTAATAGGAGACGAGATGCAAGACAACTGACTTTAGTGTAGTTCAATAGGAGACAAGATGCATGACAATTGACTTTGGTGTAGTTACAGTTAGTTGTAGAATAGAACAACTGTCCCAACCAATCCTCCAGGCTGATGATTTAATCTAGTTATACTAGTTTTCTGTTTCGTTCAAAATAAATTTAATTACTTCCAACTACATTTACATATTTAGTTCATCTAATAATCATCCTTACGTAGAGCTATTTTCTAAAGTAACAACTAGTTCAGTTAAAGAGCAAATCGTAGTCAAATTATGTTTAATCTAGGCTACAATGCCGCCTGCTCAACGATAAATGAGACTCGGTAACAGTGAGATGTAATCTCGCAAATTTCAACGTTATTACGCAAGTCTATTAGTGCGATAATTGGTTTATAGTTTTGAGACAATTTAGTATTTTATTGAGTCAAATTGCTATTTTGAATAGATAGAGGTTGTATTATATAATGCAGGTTATAAAATATATGTACTCTGAAAATGTATCCAAATTTATTCAGCCGTGTTTGAATGATGAAAGTACATACATGCATCCAAACTTTCGCGTATATTATTTGGAGGGATAGTTTTGAGTTATGTGTGCGCTGACATATCCATCAGTTATGGTGCATACGGATGTATCTCTATATGAATAAAATTACGCAGTGTATAACGTAATAGTTACCGTTGACGCGGTAGTACAGAAACTTTTTTATGCTTTAATTGTTTGGTGTCTTTTTCTATCAGATTAACATCCATCCTTATGAGACGTATATTTTCGAAACCTCTTTATATCGCCGCCCCCGGCATATTCTGGTCAATGATCAAAACGGTAATAGCCCAATAGCAACGGCATCGGCCCACCGATCGAGAAGTCGCGATTTTGATCCCTACGCATTGTACTATTGACGTGAACCCACTCCAGACATAGGCATATTAAGCTTAGTTGGAGGGGTTAACTAGACTACTAGCAATGTGCCACCCACATTGCTAGTAAGCTTTTATAAAAAAAAAAATGATTTCATTATGGCGACTGCCACGCGTCATTGCAATGAAGATTTGCTTTTATTTATTCTCTATTACCCGACCGTCAGTAAAGCCTAAGTGAAGCGTAAAGGCTGGCCGAGGGCAATAACATTAGGATCAAAGTTTAAATATAACAGATTCTATAAAATAATTCCTTACCTGTAACGTCCAATCATCTGAGTGTAGTTGGTGAATCGCTCTGAATCTTTGATCAGTTGTGTAGGTATAACGTCCAACAGTCAATAAATGGATATCCCTGTGTCTCACCCATGATACCTGCATGTTTACCTGTAACAAAAAAATAACATCAAAAACATGACCAAAGACATACAGCTGATTGATTTACTTAAATTCGGCAATGATGATAGATGAAAGTCGGACAACTTTTCGAAGTTACAATACTTATGGCGCGCTAAGATTAATATTATGAGGTTTTATTCTTACGACGCTCGCGCACAGCGACAGAAATAAAAGACTGACTGTATACACCATGGCCGATGAATTTTAAGGGAGGATTATTGGCTAATTTCATGGTAGGTATAGTGTGAAGTGATATTTATGTTATAATATATTTACTCCAGTATTATACCTAAATATTTTATATTGTAGGAGATGGAATATTATGTAAGAATAAATTGCAATATCTGACTTCTAGTTCTATCACTCAGACAATGTAAATGTTACAAGTTTTATAAAGAAATCAAATCAGTTGGTAGCCATAAAGTTTGTGTCAAATTTCCCATTTTCTTTCTGAATATAAATTTGACTAGGATTCTGTAAAAACAGTTGAAAATGTAGTCAGAAATAAATAGACATTATGGATAGTCTTCTAAAAATGTTTTACTGTAGCTTCAATAACGGAAGAGGTTGGTAGAGGTTACCTACTCTGACGACCCCATCTTAAAAAACTATCCAAGGATATACTAAACTAAAATAAAAGTGTAAATGTCCAATTCACTTAAAACAGAACATTACCATTCTACAACAATGATCAAAGGTCGTTAGGATCCTACTGAATATCTACAGTGTATAATGAACCTTACTGTACTGCAATACAGTATCATTAGCAAAACATTTGAATGCCAGAGCTTTGTTCACGTTCCAAAGAAGATAATGTTACACTCGGCAAATTTTATTTCGTATTTCTAAGAACAAAGAAATTGTTAACTTTGTATTCCGAAGTTTATCTAGGGAGCGTAATAACAAGGTAATATTCTCTGAAACGCTCTGATTTAATAAACTCTTAAATTTGGCTAATCTCTTTTAGTTCTTTTATACGAGTTAACTGAAATCAAATTTGCTATTAAATGAAGGGTTTGGGAGGTTTAAAAGATAGAGCGAAGGCAAGAATAGAACCACATGAGTAAAGAAAAGGAACAGAGACAAACCTTCTAAGAAACGGACAAAACGTTTACCTATTCTTGTGTTGGTACAAAAAGAAATCGTAATAAAATCCTTCTTCAAGTAAACATGACCTGCTTTTTTATTTTTCAAGCTTCATTGTTGTCAACAAAGATCAATGTCATGAGATGTCACGAAATGTCATTTAATGTTATGAAATGTCACAAAATGTCATGAAATGCCACGAAATGTCATGAAAAGTAACGAAATGTCATAAAATGTCAAGAAAGTCTTCTTCTAAAACCAGTACATTCTCCTATGTTTGAGGTATTTATCTCCATATCTCTGGAGACACTAATCAGATCTCAATGAAATTAAAATGGAACCACCTCGAAAACGTACACTACCTTTTAAAAAAAGAATCTTTTGAATCTGTACACAATTGACGGAGTAATTGCGTAACATACACACATAAAAAAAAAACAAAAAAACATACAAACGAATTGAGAACCTCCTCCTTTTTTGTGAAGTCGGGTAAAAATATACTTGGGTGAGATCGGTTGAAAAGGTCACACATACAGTCCACCAACGCTTTGACTCTGCCCTTGGATCGTAATTAACCTTCTAATGAAATCTAAGAGCCTTGCTCTTGAAGTGAAAAAGTCTGCTCCAAACCCGTGAAGTCTGTAATCATTCCACTCTACGTGAAGCGTCTCAGATTGTAATCAAGAAAACAAACCTTCAACCTTAACCACCCGGCCCAATTACAGCAAGGACATACAATTCGAACGTTTTAATGTTGCAAGCGTTGAGAAACAAGAACGTTGGTGAATTTATTCTATGTAGATAAATATATTAAGAAAATTCAACTAGAATTTCTTCTAAGTTTTGAGTTCCTGTTATAAATAGATGTCTTCATTTACCATCAGGCAAGTTGAGCTTGTTAATTTTTATTGAATAGAATTTAAATCACCAAGGTAGTTACGTGCCAAAACTCGTTGTGAGAAGAGCTTGCGGTTTGCGTGGCCTCAAAAGACGGTCAAATGTTAGAATCTATACTCCGTCTAACCATGTATTTAACTTTTAACAGCTACAGAGATGGTCGTAAAGTTATTGACTGACGAACTAAAAAGTATTTGGGCAAAATGGATCGTATATTACCGGCTGCTGCCTTATATTCAACATTTTACAATATGTAGATGAACCACCAAAACCTAATAATAACACGAAGTCTCATTTCATTGTCCTTATACATATTTCAAGGCATAAAACAATGCAAAAATGAAAAAAAAAAACATTGTTACGTAATCACAGACTAATTTACCAGTAGCTACTAATTTTTAACCAACATCCAAAAAAGAAAAGGTTCTTAATTCGTCTGTGTGTTTTTTTTCTTCTTTTTTTATGTATGTTACGCGATTACTCCGTCAATTGTAAACTAATTCGAATGATTCGTTTTTAAATCGGTAGAAAACATCTCTGAAGTGGTCCCATTGCAATTTCATCGAGATCTGATAAGTATCTCCAGACATATGACGATAAACGTCTCAAACTTGCTACTGAAATTGACTCGCGGGGCATTGAAGTCTTAGTTTTTAAACTATCTCAATGATTTATTACTAGGAGTGCCCCGCGGCTTCGCTCGCGTTAAAGACTTCTTTTATTTACTTTAAACATTTATTTTGTAAAAACCTTTCTATCATAAAAGACATCAAAGAAGTTAAAGCTAAATCGGTTCAAACTTTGAACCCCCGTTTCATCCCCTTTAAGAGTGAATTTTGAAAACTCTTTTCTTAACGGATACTTACGTCAAAACAACTATCTGCATGCCAAATTTCAGCACAATCCGAAACAATATTGATTTCAGACTTGGTTACCCCACTTCACTCATTTTGGGGGTGGCATTTAAAAAAAGCCTGAAACACCTATTTTCTTATTTACTCGTACTTACTGAAGCACTTCTGTGAAGTTTCGAATAGAAAAAACTTTCTAATATTGTTTCTCCATAAAAAACGTTGAACCCACGTTTTAACCCCTTAAAGAGTGATTTTTGAAAAATTCTTAGCGGATACTTACGTTAAAATAACTATGTGCATGCCAAATTTCAGCGCAATCCGAAACAATATTGATTTCAGACTTTGTAACCCCACTTCACCCTTTTAGGAATGGCATTTCGAAAAAGTCTGAGACACTTATTGACTTATTTATTTATTGAAGTACTTGTGCGAAGTTTCGAACAGAAAAGACTATCTTATTATCTTGTTTCTCTATACAAACTTTGAACCCCCGTTTCATCCCCTTCAGGGGTGAATTTTAGATAATCCTTTCTCAGAGGGAACTAACGTCGTAATGTCTTTCTGCATGTCAAATTTCAGTGCAATCCGAAACAATATTGATTTTCAAACTTTGTTACCCCATTTCACCCTCTTAGGGGTGGCATTAAAAAAAACCTGAAACGTGTATTTACTTATTTTTTACCGGAGCACTTGTATGAAGTTTTGAATAGAAAATACTATCTAATCTTGTTTCTCCATACAAACTTTGAATCCCCGTTTCATCCCCTTAAGGGGTGAATTTTGGGAAATCCTTTCTCAGAGGGAACTAACGTTGTAATAACTATTTGCATGCTAATGCATTTCAGCGCAATCCGAAAGAATATTGATTTTCAGACTTTGTTACCCCGTTTTACCTATTTAGGGGTGGAATTTTGAAAAAGCCTGAAACACGTATATACTTATTTTTTACTGAAGCGCTTGTGTGAGGTTTCGAATAGAAAAGACAATTTAATCTTGTTTCTCCATAAAAAACTTTGAACCCCATTTCATCCCCTAAAGGGGTGAATATTGGAAAATCCTTTCTTAGTACACCCTTACGTACTAAGACAAATATACCCTCCAAATTCCAAGTCTCTACAACCAGTGGTTTAAGCTGTGCTTTGTCTGTCAGTCAGTCAGTCAATCAGTATGTCAGGACAAATATTCTTATAGTATGAGATAGATTACAAGCTTCATCTCTACTTCACGGCGGATTTATTTGTCCGTCACAAATCTTGTAAATTAAATTTTATCCACTTTCCGGTTACCGATTGAGCTGAAGTTTTGCATACATGTGTAAAACGCGTGACAATGCAATATTATGATGACATGGCGCTGATCTAATGATGGAGCTGGAAGGTGGCCAAAGGAACTCCTAAGCTACACATGTTATACCCGTCGTATTTGGGCTCGTTGGATTTGTCTTAACTTACTCTCGTCATAGGTTATGTAAAAGCTTGTTGTTTTTTTAATATTACTTGTAAACTATCTTAATTATGTTGTCTATCATACATTCGTTGGTTGTTCGAATTCAAAATTTGGTCACATTGGGCTATTGTATACAACCTCAATTATGAGCGAGAAAAAAGATAAAATATCTACCTAGCTTCATTTGCGGTGGATGTGGTGACTCAGCCTAATGAGACTTTTATTTATAAAGTTGAGAACACAATAGCGACTTTAAACTTGCATTGTGCTATTGTTGCGCTTCATTTTAAGCGTAGAATTCGTGGTACACCACTATGTAAATTGGACGCTCGTGAAGTAAGGGGGTCTCGTTAAGGTCGCGTGTATTCCACTTTAGCCTGTATTGTGAAGTACGAATAGGCTTTATGAGCACACAGCATTATGTGTACGCTGCGTAGGCAGGTGTGCGGGATGTATTGTTGTAATGACTTGATATGTGTGTTGTTTTTTCATGACTTTATTTTCGAATGCTGTCTACACTTTTTCGGTAATTGTTTATTGTTTTGAGATAGGTCGTTGAGTTACTGAAAACATAGAACGTATAGAAGGAATACGTACGAGTCCTTGTTCTGGGACTGAAAATATTGAGAATGCTGAATGATCACATCTCATGTTTGCTGAAAAAATTGTTTATCATTCAGTTTTAATGCAAACAATTATGTACACCAAAGGGATCTTCTAAGGGATTTTATATTGCAATGTCTTCGAATAAGTATCCACATGCCATGATTTTTTTACTTGTGATTTCAGGAAATTTTATTTTTCATAAAGCTGGCCAATGTACAGCTGACATAATGGTCATGAATATATGTATATGAGTATCTAGGCAATAAAATAATCGCAATTTTAAGTAAATTAGTGAAATGAAGAAAAACAGTGCTCCTGGTTACCATTGATAACCATTTGATGCGTGTTTAAAACTATTCCAAACATACAAGTATATCAGATAAATATGAAACGTAAGTTTCCAAAACACAAATTGATTGAGTTTTTCGACGATGGTATCTATACAGCGACAAACAAGCATCTAGATACACAAACAGAGACTTTAATAAATCTGTTTAAAAACGCAATATTACTATGTAAAAGAACATTTTAGGTCAAAGTATAAAAGCAGACCATATCGGCAAATGTAACCACATTTTAAATACTAATATACCGAGACAGTTATTCGTATTCAACGAACGGAACGAAATGGAAAGAGCAGATTGTCTTAACCTCTTAACTTTAGGTTCATTCTAACTAGATTATACAGTTGAAGTTCGGACGGGAAGTTGGAAAAACGCGGGGTAAACTTCTATTTCTTTCTCTTGGTAAGTGGCTGAGTGACCGCAACGGCCTCTTTGTTTTAAATGGAGTTTCATTCTTTGTTTGTCCTTCTTAGACTTTTTATTCGGTTTTTGATGTCATCATTTTTGGTTTGCTTTTATTACAGTCAAGTAGATTTATTTTGTTATTCGTATCACTATGTAACGGGCTGTTTGTCAATTTGAGTGATTCTGCATTTTCGAATAACACATACATAGAAGAGTACATTATATTATGTTTATACTTACCCATAGTAAAATAGAGTAAACAAAGAAATAAATCCAAAGGAAAGCAGGGTAAAGGATGCTTAATGCAAATTATTTCATCGAAATACACAATTACTGACATTTTATCAATATACTGAATTGGGCATTGAAAATACTCGTGTAAATGGAAATATAGGGCAAAGCTCTCAATGATCTCAAAAGCACTCTTTAATTTACCGACAATTTTTTTTTCAAATGCCACCCAAATAATTTTAGTAGTATGTTAGATTTGTTTTTGCTTCATATATCTAAAGATACCAAGCCATTAAATTGTGATTATAATCTTATATGTTAATGGATCCAACCTGTAGTTTTACTTTTTAAACAAACTTTTTTTTCATAACCTGCCACCGCATGTCGTAGCTCTGAGGTTATCTATACTAATACTAGCTGTGCCCCGAGGCTTCGCCTGCATTAAAAACAACTTTTATTTATTTATTTTTTTATAAGAACCATCTCCTGACGATAAAAAACACAACAAAAAAAGAATTAGCGAAATCGGTCCAGCCGTTCACGCGTGATGCCGTGACCAAGGGCAATTGGAATTAATTTTTATATATTATATATTTATATATAAGATTATAAAGAGTAAACATTTTGCAACGAGTTAATATTTTAGGATGTACAATGATGAAGCAAGTGCATCAGGTTCCAACATCGCGAAAAATATCGTTTGCGCGATACAGGATCTCATACTCTTAGGCAATGTTTACAATAGAGTTTATAATAGAGCTATTCAACCTACTCGTGCGCCATCTAGATGTTTTATCTAAACTAATATTATAATGAGGAAAGATTTTATTTTTGTTGGTTTCGAACTCAAAAATTACTGGACTGATTTTAAAAATTATTTCTCTACTGGAAAGTTACATTATCAGCGAGTAACATAAGTTTTATTTTATCCCCGTTTTCTCACGGGTACGGAAACTACTCGGGTGATAGCGCGAGGCGCTGCTAGTACATTTATGTAACCAGCCAAGTGCGTGTCGGGCCACGCGCAGTGTAGGGTTCCGTAGTAGCCTGTTATTCAATGCAAGTCTTTACCCGTTATAAACTAGCAACTAGGTACTCCGTCTTTGTCACTTTAAAGGATTTATTCTAAGGATTTTGTATTTGGTACAAAATTATCCAACACCCAAGTTCAACGACTATTACTGCTAAACTAATAAAGTTATCTTAACCACTATATTTTTTCTTTAAAGTTCATGAAATGCGCTATTATCACGAATTTTTCCAGATTTTTCAAGCCAGCAGTTTAGTTTTTATAGGGGGGGGGGGGGGGACGCCCTACTGGAACAAAATTTTGCATATTAAAGTTTAATATGTCGTAAATGGAGCATTCAATAGAAAAATGGTATGAGCAACCCTTAAGTCATTTTAAAAGACCTATTCAACAATACCCCACACGATGGCACTTTGTTGGCGTAATTTATATACATACCCCCACAAAATTACAGCTTTCTAGTATTAACGGTCTCTTAGCAAAACCTTGGACAGACAGACAGACAGACAGACAAACGGACATGACGAAACTATAAAGGTTCCATGTCAGGACTACGGAACCCTAAAAAACACAGAAGATTACATAGTACAGCATTAAAAATGTCTCTCAAAAATATAATTTTTACCGTCTTATTTCCTAAATTCTTCACTCGACATGTCAAGTACGCAGTCTTGCCCAAAAGTGCTGTGACGTTTTTCGAGTACACAGTGTCAAAGTAGGGGCCAGTTCTAGGGGTAGGGCGTGGGGCATCGGGCGCTGCCCCCAGCCTTGCTTCGCCCCCGATGGCATTGTCTGCTGCAGGGGCAGTCGTGGCCGAGGCATTTGCTGTTGTCTTGCCAAGTTCTCGTTGTGCTGATGATACTGTGGACAAAATAAAGTTTTTCAGTCACATAGTATAAGATTCATTACAAATTACAGCATAGAACGGTAATGGTACAACTAAGTGTACAAGTTACTACGTAAGTAACTGATTATGTGTTTCAGTCATGTAAATATTTCATTTTTTTTTTCTGAATTAGGGATAGAAAAAAATACACCTAGAAGTTCCTAAGATCACAATAAAAATAATCATATGTGTATGTCAAATAATAGTTTGATGTGTTGTTTGATTCATGTATGTGTCAAATAATAGTTTGTTGTGTGGTAACTTAATGGTATGGTCTTCAGAGTGGCCCTTCGGTAAAGAAAAAACATTGTTAAGAAACCAACAACCCCCGCATGGTGGTAGGAAACATCTAATGTGTTCCGGCAGCTATCCTTGAGAGCCTGTTCCCATTCTAGGCCCAGCATCATCTTACCATCTTTGACCGCATCATCACTTACCAACAGCTGAGATAGTGGTCAAACGCTAGCCTATAAGGTATAAAAAAAAACTCAACCCGAGTTACATTGCAGAAAGAACAAATCAAAACACAACCACTTAGGGCCGATTTCACCAGTGAATATAAACGCGATCAGGTCGACTTGAACTTGATTTACGTGTTTAACTGAGATTAAACTTGCATTTTGCATTTTACCACTACAAACTGAACGCAGTTACAGTTAAAACGAGTTTTAATTCTGAACTACCTACCGATATTGGACGTTTAGCGCTCTTGATCCCGTTTACACTGTTAACAGCCACTGTCACTCGTATTTTTCGCGTTCGTTTCCGTGTCCGTGCATGGCGTAACAAGACGAGACGTCTTGTTATTTAGTTATTAAAATTATAAATGTTTAATTCCTTGGCCTATAATTTAAAATTCAAAATTCACGATTCAAAACACAAAAATATATACCATGCACGGACACGGAAACGAATTTGATGATATTAATTCGTCAGTTTGACAATGCCAAAACAATCTAATACGACAGCTCTATGACGAGATTCACGTTCCATTGTGCGTAATAGCATTAAATCTTAGTTTTTGGTAAACACGATCAAATGAAGCCTCATGGGAGGTGGTGAAATCAAGTACACGTAAATCAAGATCAACATCGACGTTTAAACACTATTTAGTATAACTTAGTTCAATAAATCTCGATTAGTAGCATTAATGGTGAAATCAACCCTTAATGTCAGTTGAAGTACTGCAAAGGAATTCCCTGACAGATTCCTTATCGTCAGGTTATATTGTGGTTAAACGCTTGCCTATCATGGTTAAAAAAGTATAGCTTACTTTCTAGTAACAACACGCACATAGCTCCATTATATAATAATGCAAAGGGTACTGAACGAAACCGTAATATATATTCCATTTAGATAGATAGATATAGGTACAGTTATGTTTCTTGAAGTGTTTTACACATTTTATATTTTTGTATCGGCATGTTTTTCAAGAGGGTGCGGGTTCAAATCCCGTCGGTACGATGAAATTTTGGATAGTGACAAGATAAATATAGTCTTTAGTGAATACCACAATTATAGAAACTTACAATTTAAACATTTTTGTTACATTAAAGTGCCAATGGACGGTCTTCGCTCAAAGCGATCTCTGCATCATACATTAGCGAATCATGCATGGAAAGGATTTAAAATAAACTGGCCAAGTGCAAGTAGGACTCGCACTCGAAAGGTTCCGTACCACATTACAGTATTTTATAAGATCGAACAAAAAATACCACTATCATTTTACGCCAGCAAAAAAAAAAAATTTAATAAACATTTTATTTTTTATAACGCCATCTAACGTCTAGCAAAGGTGTTAGGGATCGGCATTTCAATATAACGTCATCTGTGGACGTTTACCGAAGCTTTTATAGATGGCGTTATATTGAAATGCCGAAAAAAACACGTTTCTTGTATGGGGACCCCCTATTATTTTTAACTTTATTCTGTTTTTAACCGACTTCAAAAAAAAAGGAGGAGGTTTCTCAATTCGACCATATATATGTTTTTTTTTTTTTTTTTTTATGTTTGATCGCGGATAACTTCGTCGTTTATGAACCGATTTTGATTATTCTTTTTTTGTTAGAAAGGAGATATCCCAAGTCTGGTACCATGGTAATTTTATCGAGGTCTGATGAGTATCTCTAGAGATATGGAGATAAACACCTCAAAATTGGTACTGAAAATTAATAGCGTGGCATTGAAGTCGGTTGTTTTTAGTTTTTAAACGATCTTATTATTAATATTTGTTGTTATAGCGGCAACAAAAAATACATCATCTGTGAAAATTTCAACTGTCTAGCTATCATGGTTGACAGATGACAGATGGACAGACAGACAGACATACAGACAGACAGAGAGACGAACAGCGGAGTCTTAGTAATAGGCTCCCGTTTTACCCTTTGGGTACGGAACCCTAAAAATAGATGAATATATTATGAAACCTTATTTTATACCTATCCTATAACACAAAAATTTCTTGACCAGTAAAATTACTGTTCCGATCCTCAACGGGTTTTCACATACAAGTTCATTATCCGGGTTCACTCGTGCGGAAACTCCTGACCAATCACGTGTGTGAACATCAACTCGAGTGACGTCACTGGACGCTCTGATGCTCCACTGGATAGCTATAAAAAGGTATATCGGTAGAGATAACCTTTATGAGGGCAGTTCGGTGGTGAAGGTGAAAATATTTGTTGCTAAGGGTTTTTTTTCTATAAATATTACAGCGAATGGCTGTCAATAACAAAATGGCTGTATACATTTTTTGAGGTGTTTTATTAGGTACAATGTTTTGTTAGTTATCAAGATTTTACTTAGCCTATATGTGAGGTAAGATGTGTGTATCTGAGAGAACTTTAATTGGTGGAAAATACCTCCTACTTTACTCTTATGTGTTAGAGGTATAAAGGTTAAGTATATTAACGAATCAGAAAACTTCACTATATTTTTTACCGATTGCATCATTTTACAATAATTAGTTTGTATTTTAAGAAGAATAGAATAGAATAGAATAAAATAGAATAACTCTTTATTGAACACCATAAAAAACGTATTATCTAAAATAGCAACAACATAACTCGGTGATATAATCGGCGGTCTTATCGCATAAAGCGATCTCTTCCAGACAACCTATTTGAGGACTGGGTAAAATACACAGGGTGTTTAGCGATGGCGTATAAGTACTATTAACTATAAATATACTATATAAAGTGACTGGAAAAGAAAAGGCGAAGATGGGGTCAGTGGGGTAACTTGGGAGAGGCCTATGTCCAGCATTGGACTGACTAGCAGTGGACTGATAATGGTGATGATAATGATGATAAGTACTATGAGTCTTACAAGCCAGTAAGTCCTGTAAGACGTACAACTAGATAAAAAAACATATATTGTTTAAAATTTTAGATTGGCTAAGAAATAAGGTACTGCTTGAAGAAAATGTCACAAAAAACAATATTTAGACATTTTCTGTAAGTTTCATATGTTAACCGTAAATGCATCTGCATAATACATTCCCTAGAAATGTATCTTTGATGAATTATAAGCAATCAAACAAAATTATCTAAATATCATACAGTCAAATAACCTCCTGGAAATGGTGCCCTCTTTTATTTTACTTGAAATAACAGCGAGAAATAACTGGAAAGTAAAACCCGAGCAAACACTCGAGGAAAAGCTTTCTGCGAAAAAAAACTCAGATAAAACTGTTCTGAAATATGATTGTATCAAGTTACAATGATATGAGAGCCAGTCGAAGGTCGGCAAACATTACCCGGGGATATTTACAGTACAAGGGCAGTAAAAGAGGTTTCACGGAAAACTAATTTTATTTCACGTTGTTGAAGGCAAACTATTTGATTTCGATGGAGAGTGATAATATTAGCATATTATTTAGAATGAACTCTTATACGGTTATACTCTTTATTTGGAGCAAACAGATCATGAAGTTATATTATCTGATTGTTAATATAACGAACAAGAAACGACTTCAAATGCCGTGCAAGTCATTTTCATCGCCAATTTTGAGGTGTTTATTTTAATATACCTTGAGATTCTTATCAGATCTCAATAAAATTACAATAGAACTATTTGGAAGATTATACCCTACCAATAAAAAAAAAACACTGGAATCGGTTTACAATTGAAGGACTAATCGCGTAACAAACATATTAAAAGAAATACGAATTGAGAACCTCATCTTTTTTGGAACTCGGTTAAAAATCTTCAACTTCAATTTCAATTTATTTATTCATTGCGATTACAGGTAAGTGTTGATGTTGAATTACAAATTTGTACAGCTATAATCTACCTATTGGCGTGCAATTTAAATACAGTGAATAATCACTAAAAAAATACATACAGTCTGAACATGAATCATTTTTGAATTGGAACAGGTACAATATAGTCATTTAAAAACAGATATGTATCACATAATAGTCAATTAGCATAAACATAATAATTTTAAGTCAACAATAATAATATTTCTACACAAAATAATGTCAAGATCACAAAATGTCAAAGTTAAATAAAATAAAGTAAAACTATCATTTTTAACAATGTTGGACCCAACCAATAAAAAAAACCACTCATATCGGTTCACAATTGGCGGTAAATCGTATAACAAACATACAACAAAAATTTAAACGAATTGAGAACTCGGCTAAAATTGTTGGAAAAGTGTTGGTTCATTCAACATTTTATATGTTTAGAATAGAATGAGGATTAGAGCTTTTACAAAAGCATATTTATCTCTCGATATATATTATATAATATATTTAGTTAATTTAAATTTATATACATTTCCTAACACTTAATTAAATCTTTGTTAGTCTTTGCTTATCAAAACTCCGTTCAAAAACCCGTTGTCATCGTTTACTTTTAATTATATAAAAAAATTATATTTTTTTAATTATCCTTGAGAGCCATTCCCCTTCGTTCCCATTCGCATGCTTACCATATTCGACCCCATCATCACTTACCAAGAGGTGAGATAGTGGTCAAACGCTAGCCTATAAGATATATAAAAAAAAATATATATATAAAAGTGGAAGTGGTTATTAAAAAAACCTTAGCTTCAAACTCTGTAATATAATAATTTGTTATATTATAGCCAAGCTTTCAAAGAATAACACCACATCCCCAAAATTATCAGTTGAAATGTAATCCCAGTTTCATTTGCTTGTGATTCCCGAAGGAATAAGACAACGAAGAGCAAAATTAGAAATTAAAACGACATAGGATTGACATGATTGTAACCCTTTCATGTACATTTAGGCCAAAGAGCCGTAGTTTGTGGTGTTCGGTAATATTTAATTTCCATTAAAACATCTGCATGTTTTGAGGTTAAGCCAAAATGTGAACAGTTGAAGGTACTAAATAAATTTACAGTAAAAAAAACATATTTTTAGAAACAAGATTTTATCTAGGATCGTGATAAAAATAAATTCTAATAATAATTTGGCGCTTAGATAATTGTTAGATAATAACCTGTGTTCTTAAAAGCTTGTGGGCACAGAAGTATTTGTAAGTACCTAACTTGTAAACCTGCTGTAACGGGTAGTGCCTCAAGTATGCATACGAAATTTGAGTCCAATTGAATATAAGGAAATATCTGTGGGAAATTCTAATTTAGCTTACAAGATTTGACCCGTAAATACATACTAACAAGGCAAGGCAAAAAAAATAAAGAGGATGTAGTACGCGCGCCGAGTTTCAATCCCCGACATTTTTGGATTTTTCCAACACATAGTTAGTTCCTTTTTAGGGTTCCGTATCCAAAGGGTAAAACGGGACCCTATTACTAAGACTCCGCCGTCCGTCTGTCTGTCTGTCTTTCTGTCTGTCTGTCTGTGTGTCTGTTGTCTGTCTGTCTGTTTAAATAATCACAGATGATGGATTAAACAGAATAAAGATAAAGATAATAGAGGGTCCCCATACAAGAAACGTGTTTTTTCGGTATTTCACGCCATCTATGAACGCTTAGTTTGATAAACGTCCCATAGATGACGTTATATTGAAATGTCAATCCCTAACTCCTCTGTTAGACGTTAGATGGCGTTATAAGAAATAAATGTTTATAAATTATAATTTTTTGCTGGCGAAAAATGATAGTGGTATTTTTGCTCGATTTTATAAAATACTGTAGTGTGGTACGGAACCCTACTAGTGCGAGTCCGACTTGCACATGGCCAGTTTATTTCATAATATGAGAGTAACAAGACAAGCAAGACGCGCTCTGATGGAATCATCGGATCTGATGGAATGGCAATGACGTCATAACTTCAACACATTAAATATTTCTACTTCCGCATTCACAAACCAATGCTGTGATACTAGTGAATGAGAGGATATAATGATGTACGAGTCATTGCTCAAGCAAGTTGCAACAAAAGTGCCCCACTTTTGTTGCTATATCGCTGAGAAATTTGTAGATACGGTATAAGATATTTGTAGTTATATCCCCTGTATAGTTAATTAAAAAAATTAAATTAAGTAATTTTAATTCCTTGAATTTAAAAGAGCTAAATAATCAATACAGTTATTGAAGTAAAAATATTTTAAATAATTATTTAGAAATGAAACTTTATTGGTTTTTAAAGATAATATCTAGTTTTTTAAAAAATAAATCAATTTAAAATTTATTATTTAATAGTTTCAATTATTAAATTTTATTCATTTTGTATGGGATAAGCATTAAATTAAATGTTTATAATTATTTAGTTTTTTTTTTAAATTATTTAATTTTTATACACATAACATTAAATAAACAAGGACGTCTGCCTACGAAATATCTTTATGCTGCCGTTTGACCACAATTGCCCGGAATCGCTCGTGTGAAATGTATGTATATATTATTTTTACCATTGCCACTCAAAAAAGAGCACTTTATTCATCGACAGCAGTGAATAAAACGCTCTTTTACTCACTCGGTGAATAAAAACATTTTGAATTTGGAATAAGCAAGAAATACGAATTATGGTCAAAAAATAAATACATTTTGCTGAAAGTGCCTACTGGCTGGCTAAATAGAGGTATACGATATAAGCTATATAATTAAATAAAAATGAAGATCCCGCCAATTTTGGTTAAATTCTATTTTGGTTTCATTATGGCTCCACACGATTAGTGTATTCAGCCAGATTCAAGTATTAAAATTGTTCAAGTTTTTGTAAATTCAATATACATTCAAGTCATAATGTTGAGTCAAAGTCACATTTCTGTGTTGTGAGTTCTGAGTCAAGTTTAGGTCACAGTCTAGCTCAAGCCTTAGTAAAGATGTGAACTTTACTGAAGATTTTCAGTGGGATTTTGGTGAGAGCACAAATAGCATGGTTTTAAACATTGTGCTGTTTCCCTACACTCGCACACATTCACCGGCACTAAATGGTTAATAATCCACATTTATAACACATTACTATTAAAATATGATAAACATAAATAAATCTTGCTGAAAGTGTCTACTGGCTGGCAAAATGGAGGTAAACTATAGAAGCTATATAATGAAATAAAAATAAATTTCCCGCCAATTTTGATTAAATTATTTTTTTGTTTTCATTACGGCTCCATACGATTAGTGTGTTCAGCCAGATTCAAGTATTAAAATTGTTCAAGTTTTTTTTTTAAATTCAAGTCATAATGTTGAGTTAAAGTCACAATTCTGTGTTGTGACTTCTGAGTCAAGTTTAAGTCACAGTCTAGTCCAAGTATTACTAAAGATGTGAACTTTACTGAAGAATTTCAGTGGGATTTTGGTGAGAACACAAATAGCATGTTTTTAACATTGTGCTGTTTACCTACACTCGCACACATTCACCGGCACTAAATGGTTAATAATCCACATTTATTACACACTAGCTGTTACCCGCGGCTTCGCCCGCGTTATTTGTGTCTTTTAGACCATTGAGGTCTAGATCGATGATCTCTTAGGCCAAATCACCATAGGCCCTCAAAGTCGAACTCAATATCTTCTATTGTTAAAGTCATTAACCATTTTGGTTAGGTTAGTATACGAAATTGTGCTGTTTAAATGTTTGACTCAATACAACAGTTCCTAAAACATTTTTTACAAAGAAAATAAGGTGAATAGCTGCGCGAGCGTAGCGAGCGATATTATTGGGCGAGTGAAAATATTTTATGGCGTTTTATAACCCTGACAGTTTAATGACCTAATCATCAAGTCTACTAGATGACTCTTAGGTCGAACTCGATATCGTCTATTATTGAAGTCATTAATCACTACTTAATACTTGGTAAACCTAACGAAGGTTTAGCAGCGAGCGCGAAAATTTTTTACGTCTTTTTATGACCCTTACAGTATTTATGATCTTCTATTTCAACACCGATGACCCCAAGGTTAAACTTGATATCCACTTATTTTAAGGTAAAAATTCATTATGATTATTGAAGGTTGTACTGTTTCAATTAATAAACTCCTTTTGATGCATGTGGCTATTAAAATACAAAAAATGCTCAAATATTACCTAAAAAGTAGATAAAATAAAGGTTTGCGCGAGCGAAGCGAGCGCGAAAATTTTTACGACCTTTTATGACCCGGACAGTTTTTATGACCTACCAAGTTAACACCGATGACCCTAAGGTTAAACTTGATATCCACTTATTTAAAGGTAAAAATCATTATGATTATTGAAGTCTGTACTGTTCCAATTTATGTCATGTTTTGATGAATGTGGCTATTAAAATACAAAAGTTGCTGAAATGTATCCAACAAAGTACATATAACAAATGCTTGCGAGCGCTATAACAGCGCGAGCGAAGCGAGCGCGAAAAATGTTTACGACCTTTTATGACCCTGACAGTGTTTATGTCCTTTTAAGTTAACACTGATGAGACAAAGGTTTAACTTGATTTCCACTTATTAACCGACTTCACAAAAAAGGAGGAGGTTCTCAATTCGTCTGTATGTTTTTTTTTTTTTTTTTAATGTGTGTATGTTACGCGATTTCTCCATCAATGAGCGAGATAGAAATAAAGGTGGGGAAATTTTTTTTGTAATATCTTATAGGCAAGCGTTTGACCACTATCTCACCTGTTGCTAAGTGATGATGCGGTCGAAGATAGAGAAGTGGACTAGAATGGGAACTGGCTCTCAAGGATAGCTGCCGGAACACATTAGATGTTTGGCGACAGATTTTCTGACTTGAGGGTGGTAGCTGGCCAGGCGGACACTAGATATGTTCTACCACCATGCGGGGGTTATTGGTTTCTTAACGATGTTTTCCTTCACCGGAGGGCCACTGTGAGAAGCGCACATATATTTTTCGATAGAAAAATTCATTGGTGCACGGCGGTTTGAACTCGGTACCACGGCATCAAAGCCGACTGTTCTCCCAATTACGCCACCGGGCCCTCAATAAATAATTATATATTAATAATTATAATAAATAATTATGTATAAATATAAATAATTTGTTTTCACAGGAATGTTCTACCGGGCAAAGTCTTGTTAGAGTGCAAACTTTTTTAAACATACCTAATATTTTTTGACATGACATGACATTTGGCGAAGATGGCGGCCATTTCAGTCCCGCGACACTGCATACATAATTAAATAACTCAGAATCATGGACGTACTTTGTACCAATCAACACAGCAAAAAAAAATTATAAGCATAAAACCACATATTATATAATAGTTACTACGTAAATAATACTTTCCGTTGTTAGGTTGGCTACACAGTGCTTACATAATTCGGGTATCCACAATATAGGGAAGTGCCTCTTATAACGTAGTAGAGTGATTCAGTACCCTGTTGGCCATATGGCGGCAATTAATGTTAATAATCGCAAATAATACTTTTTTATATTCATTTTGGAATACAACTAGTCCGTGTTATAAAAGTATTTGGAATTATTGTAATAAAATAGACAATTAATTATCGTGTGTCAGATGCTTTTATTGCACAGGGCCATTTTGGACATTGTCCTATGAGACCTTGATGACATCATTATTACTAGTGAATATTTTCACTTTAGCGCGGCATTTAAAGTCAATTTTTTTAGGGTTCCGAACCCAAAGGCTACCAAATGAACACTTTCTGAGACTTTGTTGTCTGTTCGTCCGTCCGTCCGTCCGTCCGTCCGTGTGTCTATATGTGCGCAATTTACAGATCTGTATCTTCTTAACCGTTATAGGTACACACTTGAAATTTTCAAAAAGTATATATCCGTCAGTGTATAACGGCCCAGACACGAAATTTAATAGATGCATGTAATTTCATTAAAACTTTTTTTGCACTAAAAAGGGTAAAATAAGTTATTTTTCAAAAAAAATAAAACCGACTTCATAACCACAAAAAGGCACTCAAAAGGTATTATCTATCTACTACCTATTAGACTTGGCTGGCACCGACTTCAAATAGAGACGTGGGTAACGCTTATAATAATTTTAAGTAAATTATTTTTCGCTTTTGAGTGCCTTTTTGTGGTTATGAAGTCGGTTTTATTTTTTTGAAAAATAACTTATTTTAAGGTAAAAAATCATTATGATTATTGAAGGTTGTAACTGTTCCAATTATAAACTCATTTTGATGCATGTGGCTATTAAAATACAAAAAATGCTGAAATATTACCTACAAAGTAGATAAAACAAAGGTTTGAGCGAGCGCAGCGAGAGCTATGAGTGCGCAAGTGAAGCGAGCGCGAAAATTTTTACGTCATTTTATGACCCTGACAGTTTTTATGACCTACCAAGTCAACACCGATGACCCTAAGGTTAAACTTGATATCCACTTATTTAAAATTAAAATTCATTATGATCATTGAAGTCTGTACTGTTCCAATGTATGTGATGTTCTGATAAATGTGACTATTAAAATACAAAAGTTGCTGAAATGTATCCAACAAAATACATATAACAAATACTTGCGAGTGCCATCACTGCGCGAGCGTAGCGAGCGCGAAAAATGTTTACGACCTTTTATTACCCTGAGAGTGTTAATGACCTTCTAAGTCAACACCGATGACCCTAAGGTTAAACTTGATATCCACTTATTTTAAGGTAAAAATGCATTATGATTATTGAAGGTTGTACTGTTTCAATTAATAAACTCCTTTTGATGCATGTGGCTATTTAAATACAAAAAATGCTGAAATATTACCTGCAAAGTAGATAAAATAAAGGTTTGCGTGAGCGCAGCGAGAGCTATGAAAGCGCGAGCGAAGCGAGCGCGAAAATTTTTACGTCATTTTATGACCCTGACAGTTTTTATGACCTACTAAGTCTAGACCAATGAATCTAAGGTTAAACTTGATATCCACTTATTTTAAGGTAAAAATTTATTATGATTATTGAAGTTTGTACTGTTTCAACTAATTAACTCGTTTTGATGCATGTGGCTATTAAAATACAAAAAATGCTGAAATATAACCTACAAAATAGACAAAACAAAGGTTTGCGCGAGCGCAGCGAGAGCTATCAATGCGCGAGCGAAGCGAGCTCGAAAATTTTTACGTCATTTTATGACCCTGACAGTTTTTATGACCTACTAAGTCTAGACCAATGAATCTAAGGTTAAACTTGATATCCACTTATTTTAAGGTAAAAATTCATTATGATTATTGAAGTTTGTACTGTTTCAACTAATTAACTCGTTTTGATGCATGTGGCTATTAAAATACAAAAAATGCTGAAATATAACCTACAAAATAGACAAAACAAAGGTTTGCGCGAGCGCAGCGAGAGCTATCAATGCGCGAGCGAAGCGAGCTCGAAAATTTTTACGTCATTTTATGACCCTGACAGTTTTTATGACCTACTAAGTCAACACCGATGACCCTAAGGTTAAACTTGATATCCACTTATTTTAAGGTAAAAATCATTATTATTATTGAAGTCTGTACTGTTCCAATTCATGTCATGTTTTGATGAATGTGGCTATTAAAATACAATAATTGCTGAAATGTTTCCTACAAAGTAGATATAACTAATGCTTGCACGACCGGAACGAGCGCTATTACTGCGCGAGCGTAGTAAGCGCTATAACTGAAAACGAAACTGAAATCACGAAAAATGTTTACGACCTTTTATGAAACTGACAGTTTTTATAACCTACTAAGTTAACACTGATTACACAAAGGTTAAACTTGATATCCAATTATTTAAGGTTAAAAATCATTATGATTATAGAAGATTGTACTGTTTTAATTTATGGACTCGTTCTGATGCATGTGGCTATTAAAATACAAAAGTTGCTGAAATATTACCTACAAAGTAAATCAAACAAATTATTGCGCGAGCGCAGCGAGCGCTATTACTGCTCGAGTGAAGTGGGCGCAAAAAATTTTACGTTTTATGACGCTGACAGTTTTTATAACCTACTAAGTCAACACCGATGACCCTAAGGTTAAATGTGGCTGTTTAAACTCGAATGCTTATGAAATACTTCCCACAAAGCAGATAAAACACGTTGGGCAAGCGAAGCCATCGCGTAAATTTTGATGACTTTTAATGACCCTGACAGTTTTATGGCCTAATTAAGGCACTTATTAAGTTTAGTCATAATCTATGAACCTAAGGTCAAACTTTTATGATTATGCAAACTCTATGTAAAGTTAACAAAAAATATAGGTACCCACACTTAACTGCCGAAAAAAAGTATTTGCCCTTTTATGCCCTATTCAATGTGTTTGTACAAAATTTCATCTGAATCGGTCAAGCCTTTTGGCCAAATAGAGGCCACACATTTACAAAATTCCATAATAAAAATATAGACAACCGAAATTTCCACCCAAAAAAAAGTATTCGTTGCCCTTCTATGTCTTTTTGACTGTCTGTGTACAAAATTTCAGCTTAAATGGTTAACCCGACCGAGAGTAGGCCACACATTTACATACTTCAATTTAAAAATTCTGGACACCTGGACTCGACTGCCAGAAAAAAAGTATCCTTTGTGATTCTATGCAATATGAACTGTAATATGTATAAAATTTCTGCTGAATCGGTCAAGCTGTTTAGCTGATAAGAGGACACACATTCACAAAATTCAATAAAAAAAATCTAAACACTCAGACTCGATGGACAAAATACAGTATCCGATATCCTATTCTGCCCTATGAACTGTCTTTATACAACATTTCAGGCAAATCGGTCAAGCCGTTTATTCGAGAAGAGGTCTTAAATTTACAAAATTTAATCAAAAATATCTGGACTCGAATGCCAAAAAAAAGTATCCTATATCCTATTCTACCCTATCAACTGTCTTTATACAACATTTCAAGCAAATCGGTCAAGCCATTTATTCGAGAAGAGATCTTATATTTACAAATTTCAATTAAAAAGTTTGTACCCTCTGACTCGATAGCCTGAAAAAAAGTATTCTATATTCTATTCTGCCTTTTGAACTGTCTTTAAACAACATTTCAGGCAAATCGGTCAAGGTGTTTATTCGAGAAGAGGTCTTATATTTACAAAATTCAATTAAAAATATCTGGACCCCCTGACTCGGCCGCCAGAAAAAAATTATCCTTTATCCTATTCTGCCCTATGAAATATATTCACACAAAATTTCAGGCAAATCGGTCAAGCTGTTTATTCGAGAAGAGGTCTTAAATTTACAAAATTCAATTAAAAATATCTGGAACCCCTGACTCGACAGCCAGAAAAAAAGTATTCTATATCCTATTCTGCCCTGCGAACTGTCTCTATACAACATTTCAGGCAAATCGGTCAAGCCGTTTATTCGAAAAGAGATCTTATATTTACAAAATTCAATTAAAAATATCTGAACCCCCTGTTTCGACAGCCAGAAAAAAAGTATCCTATATCCTATTCTGCCCTATGACATGTATTCACACAAAGTTTCAGGCAAATCGGTCAAGCTGTTTATTCAAGAAGAGATCTTATATTTACAAATTCCAATTAAAAATATTTGTGCCCTCTGACTCGATAGCCAGAAAAAAAGTTTTCTATATTCTGTTCTGCCTTTTGAACTGTCTTTAAACAACATTTCAGGCAAATCGGTCAAGCTGTTTATTCGAGAAGAGGTCTTATATTTACAAAATTCAATTAAAAATATCTGGACCCCCTGACTCGACAGCCAGAAAAAAAGTATCCTTTATCCTATTCTGCCCTATGAACTGTCTCTATACAACATTTCAGGCAAATCGGTCAAGCCGTTTATTCGAAAAGAGATCTTATATTTACAAAATTCAATTAAAAATATTTGGACCCCCTGACTCAATAGCCAGAAAAAAAGTATTTTATATTATTTTCTGCCTTATGAACTGTCTTTGTACAACATTTCAGGCAAATCGGTCAAGCCGTTTATTCGAAAAGAGATCTTATATTTACAAAATTCAATTTAAAATATTTGGACCCCCTGACTCGATAGCCAAAAAAAAATTATCCTATATCCTATTCTGCCATATGTTCTATCTTTGTACAAAATTTCAGCCAAATCGGTCAAGCCGTTTGACCGTGAAGAAGTCCCAAACAAACAAACAAATAAACAAACTGACTTTCGCATTTATAATATTGGTGTTGAGGTGTTGATTACTAATAAAATATGATAAACATAAATACTATAAGAAGGTACTACTATTTATTTTCTCGCAGACAATGGTAAAAAGAATACACGAGTCATGAATAAAAAATTTAATCTCGGTCCTTGTATTCCTTGCTCCGCTCAAGATTCTAATCTAGAATCCCTCGCTACGCTCGGGATTCAACTCCAGAATTCTTCGCTGCTCTCGGGATCCAACTTAGTCCCTCGAATTAAATTGCCTTTTTATTCACTTGTTGTATAATCTACTATTATCGGTATTTAACCCGGCTTTCAATTTGACAATACAAATAGATTTTAGGGAACGTCACCGGCAGATAACCTTGGTTCCGTATGTTATGTATAGTTTAGGTATCATATATTTTTTTATATTGTCTAATTAGATGGTTATTTTTATGTTGTATATATGTGTAGTTATTTGTAAAAATGTGTAAAAGAAAGTAAATAAATCTTATAACATTTATATCACTTTAGGACAATAGATTTTTGCATTGCAAAACGCAAATCTTCTAATTATTATTACCAGAATATTCAGTGCTGTTGACTCATAAATATTCCATTAAACAACTACTAACCATAATAATTTTGGCCCTATCTTCCAAATAGTAGGTAACCCAATATGTACCCAAATTTGGGGTAGTATCTTCCATTTGATTCTTAACAATATGTAAATTGTTTCCTAAAGGTCACGCGGGCGAAGCCGCGACTAGAAACTATTACGGTACTGATATTTATGTTTGATCATAATTAGATCCGACATTAAATCTATTTCTGTGCACACTTATAACTCACTCAATACTATCTAATTGTAG
Organism: Cabera pusaria; assembly: GCA_954871355.1. Taxonomy (NCBI): domain Eukaryota; kingdom Metazoa; phylum Arthropoda; class Insecta; order Lepidoptera; family Geometridae; genus Cabera; species Cabera pusaria. The sequence continues at coordinate 23,568,732 of OX940888.1, forward strand.
TTTTAATGAACTCGTTAACATTAATTTGATATGTTTTATAAAAATAAACACTAAAATTACATCACAATACATTTACAAATTACTATTAAACCTTACACTTTACAGTATTTTTTAGAGAAATTAAATTTCTGTTTGTTGCTACGCAATTTTTTTATAAAATATTGACACCCACATTGATTTTAAAGATTAGTTAAATGATTACCCTCTGCATTTAAATTAGAACAAAATTTATATTAAACACATTATTTTATTGACAAAATCCAGATAAGTTTGGGAAATACGCAATGCAGATAGCGCAACCATTCGTTTTTGTGAGTCGATAAAACACGAAACTTTCTTACTCTGACCGTTTTGTCGTTTCATACTTTTATATCTTAAAAATTAAACAAAATAGAAATATTGATACTTTTTGGCACATTTGTTTTGGTAGTCGTTAAGATTTCATATAATTATATTATTTCATAATATTTTTAAATGTAAACGTAGATGAATTTTATTGGTTACTTTTATGAAAAATGTAACATCCTTGATAAGATGTAAAAAAATAATTTAATAGACCTTATTTTTGTTAAAACACTTAAAAGTTTATAAGACCAACAATTTTAACTTAAAAGGTAATCAAATTACTGCTAATAAAATGTCTGTAAAGGTACGGACACACCGCAGCGTCCTGCATGCACGATCTAGGCGGTGATCACGCGCAGTTGTATTCGTACCGACTCGTGCACACCAAATGCGATCAGAAAACAATCTAAAAGTTTTGAGATCGCACCCACAGATCGCAGGACGCCGCGGTGTGGCCGTACCTTAAAGATTGCACGCCCATTGTACCACATTGTATTGTTATTGCAATGTCACGATAATATAATTTATATTAATTATAACACACGGTAAACACGCTGTTTACTCATAAAAAGTAGATAATTTTTGTCTACGATAAAACCTGAAGACAAAAACATTTTGTGATATACGGGTACCACGGCATATAGGGGTAACAGTGCCAACAACGGACTCAGGCTGATGCGAAACCTTACAACTACAGACAGTCTTAGGTCGGTGTTATAGAGAAATACTCACTCACCGATCCACTAACACAGAAATTGTAGTGGTAGGACTTCTGCTAGTCCGCCTGGGGCGGTACCACCACTTTGACAATTAATTTTCGGCCGTGAAATAGGAATGTTTTTCAGTTGAAATGGCAAGGCAGAAAAAATTCTGGCAGTCTATAATTTTGCATGCCGCTGAATCTGTAATTGGTAGACGTTATCGCTTACCATTACGAGAGTCGTGCTTGCCCTGTAACCTTTTAGCAAAAAAAAAAAAAGAATGATGTCTTTGATTGGTAAACCAGACGTGATTTAAGTAATCAAATAGTCTCATACTATGATCATCAGCCTATCTCTGTCCACATCAGCAGGACATAGGCCTCACCTATGCCAAGCCGCTGACCTCGATCTTCAGCACTTTGTTTCCAACCGCTGCCAGCCAGCTTGCGTATATGACGAGGACGCCCTACACTACGTTTCTTTTTTTCTCTCATTTTATTAAGCTATTACATAGCTTCTATCGCGGGCCTTGAGCGTGGAGACCGAATCCAGAAATTCCGTAACGAAAATAAAACCCCCAGTCCCCGAGTGCCACACGTCTTTTTTAGGGTTCCGAACCCAAAGGGTACCAACGGAACCCTATTACTGAGATTTTGCTGTCCGTCTGTCTGTCTGTCTGTCTGTCTGTCTGTCTGTCTTTCTCTCTGTCTATCTGTCTGTCTGTCTGTCTGTCCGTCTGTCACCAGGCTGTATCTCATGAACCGTGATAGTTAGACGGTTGAAATTTTCACAGATTATGTATTTCTGTTGCCGCTATAACAGCAAACACTAAGAACAGAACAAAGTTAAAAACTAAAGGATTTAAAACAAAAAACGTGTTTTTTAAGATAGCGCCATCTACGAATCTTCATTGATCGTGTTTACCTTAATCTCTGAAATGGCTCCAAAGATTAAATAAAATTTGGTATACAGGTGTTTTCTGGGGTGATAAATCGATCTAGCTAGGATTCATTTTCAGAAATGTTGTTTTATTCGTGTTTTCAATAATCAACTTTATCGAAAATTAACTTAAAATATGACTCTTCCCGACATCTATTAGCGACTAGAAGTAGTTTTAGTGTTATTGTGCAGTTAAAGCAGTTATTTGCTCTCAATTAAAATAAATAGTATTATTATTCGCCAATATATGTCGGGAAGAGTCATATTTAAGTGGCAAAAAATACCGAGCATAGCTGTGCGGTGTTCAATCTGCAATCAACTACAAATAACTTACCTGTGTAATAAAAAATTTAAGCCTTTGAAATTAATTCACCTCGACGCAACTAGATGGCAGCACAGGAAAAATTAGCACGCGCAAGCGTTTCATTTGTTAAATTTGTGGGCCTCGGTCGATTTGTTTACTTTATTGATATTGTAGTAGTGTACAGTCAGTATTGATAATTATATCTTCTATTTTAGTACTTACCGAGTTTCATTTAGCTAGAATCAGTGGAAACTTCACAAAGTCACGTAGTATTTATATTCTCTTTTAGTTAATCGTACGATTACGAACACTTAGTCTTCCAGATATTTAATAATATTAATTACCTTTGTGTTAACGTTTTCTTAGTAGGTGTTAGAAGTTTGTTAGATATTTGTTGATGGCGTTCGGAACCCTCCGTGTGCGGGACAAAAGTCTGACTCGCACTTGGCCAGTTTTATTTATTTTTATTCTAAGAGCAAATTCTCTCAAGGGATAAGAATCCTTCTATCTTACCGGCCTTTTAAATGTATAGAGCTTATATAGCTCATTTTACACATTTTGATTGGGGTGTCATGAGTGAGGCTTTAATCATCAGTCTACTGTCCACTGCTGGACATATCCAGTAGTGGACAGATGATAGTACTCATAGACTATTCGGACTTACATAAAATACAATTAAACTATAAATATGGTTGTACAGACAGAAAATACACATTATGACATCATAAAATAATTTCTTCCTATTCATAAACCAAACGTAATAAATCGAAAAAAGCCATTAATATCAATTTACCGCCACCTCAGAACATTAAGCAGGCAGTGATCCGAAACGGAAAGGACAAATAAAATAAAAGCAACCGATGGATTGCTGCAATAAAACTGACCATTATCACAATGTAAAACAGTAAGGAGACTGCAAACTAGATTTAGTTATGATAATAATTAAATTCAAAATTTAAAACCACCCTCGACTGATTTTTGTATAATCTGTTCATTGAGACCATTCCGATGAGCTGAAACTTGACATCTCTGCTGTAAGTTGGTGATGAGTTAAGTATTCTGCAGATTCCAGGAGATGTTCAAGAATCAGGCCAGTGCTGTTCTTACAATATCGTTGAAGTAGGAAAATATTGCTTTCAATTTGCTTTCACATCGTTATCAAATATAAAACAGCTCAGTCTTAAAACGGCTGAATGGATTTTTATGAATCAAAGCTAAGAATACTCTCAATGAAGTCATCTATCAAACAAAAAATAATCACAATCAAAATTGGTGTGTTGTGTGTGTGTGTTTGCACCCTAGACTACCACATACATACACACGTTACACTTATTACACTACTCTTTTGTGTTGGGGGCTTAAAACCTTGTCATAATTTCGAAAAACAAGTGAAAATCGTTAAGTTGAAGTCGTCGAAGTCCAAACTTTCAATGATATTACAACAAGAGCTAACATACTGTGTATATGCCGAGCCATTACTGAAGTAAACAATATTAGAGAAAGAGTCGCAGCCGTAAATCTAGCTAGAAATGCCCAGACAGCGATACTGGGCCAAATTGTGGCGAAAGAAAACACAATATACGTAATACATGAGCCAGATTACGTCGTCCCAGAAATTTGTGTTTAAGCAGACAATAAGATGTTGTTTTGCCCGGGTCAGGTTAGATAGCGATTGTTTTCTTCGTGTGTTTTGGGAAAGGAATGGTGCCGAGTGGGGACGAGTAATTTTCGCGAGCTCTACGGATCCGGAGGCTGGTAAATCGATACGTGGTCACCATAAATGAGTCGTACATACTTGGAAACTAAACAGTGTTGTAGCGGAGCTACGCACGTTCGTAGCCGTAAGCAGCATGCGTAGGCGTAGCAGTTGATAATAATGTCCCATTAAACGTGGCGTTAGTGATAAATTACTGTTTGTTGTTTATTTTTATGTAAAATAATAATATTTATAAACTAAATTCTCTTAAAGAATTATTTTTGTTTTTATAACGACCCTAATCACAAAGAAAAACATCAAATGTTTTATCTAATTATAAGAAAATAAAGCTTAAAACAGACGATAAAAAATATTAATGAATGAATCATTTAGCTGTTTTCAATCTTGATATTATGTACCTGCCAATATGGAAGACTGGTAGCGATTTTATTATATTTAATTATATTATAGGTAAGCGTTTCCTATCTCGCCTGGAGGTGAGCGAAGGTGTCGTCGAAGATGGTAAACACGCTAGGCTCAGAATACTTTCACTGTCAAGGATTGTGTTCTGCCGGAACACCGAAAGGTCCTTGTGGTAGATTTTCCTCCTAAGCTAATTTTTGGTGGCAAATCAGGTGAAACGTCGATATCAATCACCTCTGGACGAACATTCGTGCTAGGATTTGAACCGGTTACCTCTCGTTTAGAAGTCAAACTATTTATCCTTTACGCCAAAGGGACTCTCAAGAAGTCAAAGTCAAATTTCACAATAAATTTACTAATCATTTTCATAATCTTCATCATCATCTTCATAATCTTGAAAACCATAATATCTGTGTAGTTTTTAGGGTTCCGTAGCCGAATGGCAAAAAACGGAACCCTTATAGATTCGCCATGTCTGTCTGTCTGTCTGTCTGTCTGACTGTCTGTATGTCTGTCTGTCCGTCTGTATGTCACAGCCATTTTATTCCGTAACTATAAGGACTACAGAATTGAAACTTGGTAGGTAGATGTATTATTTGAACCGCTTTCCGATGTTTATACAAAAATAAAAAAAATAAAGTTTAGGGGGGGGCATCTTATACATGAATCTAAAACAAAAAAAAAATTCTTCAAACCTATACGTGTCTATGGATAGTTTTTTAAAAATGACATTGAGGTTCCAAAAATCATTTTTTCTCAAAGTCAATCATTTAAAAGATAGGCACGTCTAAAGCGGTAAAATGTGTGCCCCCCCCCCCCCCCCCTCTAACTTCTAAAGTAAGGGAGTGAAAAATCTAGAAAAAATATATTCTACAGAATGTATTTTTTCTGAAAGTTTTTTGAAAACTTTCAACGAAAATTAGTTTGAACGAGATACAGTCAGCAGAAACACAATTTTGTTTTTCATACAAACTCTATGAAAAACAAAGTTAATTTTGTAGTTGCGAAAAATCATAGTTATGGAATAATTTACTGTATTACGGAACCCTACGAGTGCGAGTCTGACTTGCACTTGGCCAGTTTATTTTTTATATGTCATTTTTATTTATCATAAAGGCTAGCGCTGTTGGTAAGACTAATGATGCGGTCTGGGATTGTAAGCACGCTAGGCCTGGAATGGGAACTGGCTCTCAAGGATAGCTGCCGGAACACATAAAATGTTTGGCGACAGATTTTCTATCTTGAGGGTGGTAACTGGCCAGGCGGACTCTAGATAGTGTCCTACCACTATGTGGGAGTCGATGCTTTCTTAATGATAACTACAATTATTGTCCAAGTTTAATTCTAAGAAAGTGAAACTCGTCTAACATATCCACCCAATTATTTACCAACATAAACTTCTCCATTCGAAATTTCAAAAGACTCGTAAACATTTCAACCAGACCTAAAGCTTTGTTCTAAAATTCAAGCAAACGTTTCGAGCAAAGATACACAAGTGAATAATGAAAACATATCTTGCCTCGGGCTCTCATTTTGAAACCTACGCAAATAATATATTTTTAGCGAAACTGTGGGTAGAAAAGTGTTGATACTCGGCCGATCTTGCTTGTACTTTACAATGGGTATTTAATAAAATAATGTTATTTTAATGTATCGTTTTTAGAGTTTTATTTTCAGTATATTTTAAGTAATATTATTAAGATTGTAAATTGTTAAACACTATCCAAAATTTCATCATACCGACAGGACTGTAATTTTAAAAACCCGCTATTATAATAACCCGCTATTAAATATAAAGTGTGTAACACTTCAAAGAAACATAATATTTGATAGTAAGATACCTAAACCTTGTTTCAGTGATGATATTTAAAAAAGCTGTACGTATCTTATTATTAATATAAAAGAGCAATTCATGTATACAAATATACATATTTTTTTATATTATTATGTCACATAGACTTACGGTTAACCACTATCTGGCCTGGTGGTAAACGATGAAATGGTCGAAGATGATGAACACGCTAGGTCTAGGATACTCTGTCTTTCAAGAGCTGTGTCCAAATTATCATATTTTGTATGCATGTATACACGAATTAGATTACATAAAAACATTAGTGTGTGTATATTTTTTTCCACAATTTTCCCATTAAGCCATATGAGCCATAGCTATTGCCCGTATCTATCTATCAATTCATCAAGAGTCGGCAACGTATCATCAGCACCCGTGGTGTTGAAAAGGTTTATTAAGTGACGATGCCCGCTTACCATCAGGCGGATCGTTAGCCTGTTTATTCCTCTATTCCACTGGAAAAAACTCGGTAATAGTTTTAATGATTTTAAGAACACAGATAAGGTTTTGCTATAAGCGTCTTCCAAGAAAAAAATAAAACTCCGGCCACCCCAATACTTTCAATTCAATATTCAAAATATCTTTGAAACCTATTCTTGTTAGCTAAAACTTTTGTATTTATCTTTCTATCTAATATACACATATAAAATACAAAAAAATGTTTCTACCTATTTCCGTCATAGACTTCGAAATCAACCAATCTATGTCCCCCAAGCCGGTTTCATTAGCAAGGCAATAATGCGTGGATGGTTTAAATGGTTTTATTTTAATTCGGTTACATTTCATATTTAAGGGCATGTAGCACACGTTGGGTATCCGCTAATTACACATAAAACAACCAAAAAATATTTATGAATAAACTAAACCATTCGTGTTATATTTACGATCAATATCTACAGGCGCTCGAATGTCTCTTTGAAAATTCAATAGAAACAAATAAAAACATGAAGGGATAAAAACGGCGTATTGGATAAACGTTAATCTAACTTCTTCAACTTAATAAAACTTTCCTTGTTTCGTATCGCATGAACATATTTTGTATGCTCATGAATAATAATTTTATGGAAATGTGGCAATGGTTTTGTCATTACTGGCAAGCCGTAAGAATAAGACTGGATACAAATTGCCTTAATCGTGAAAGAGATTCGATGATGGTGATAGCTTTTCTTTAGGTATATACAAATACAAAAACTCTATACTGATTACCAAATTCTTAGATTTAATAAGATCGTTTATAAAACTAAAATAAGCGACTTCAAATGCCGCGCTATTAATTTTCAGTACCAAGTTCGAGGTGTTTATCTCCATATCTCTGGAGATACCAATCAGATCTCGATGAAATTAAACATAGTAATTTCGGTGATACCATAGTATCACCGTGGAGATATTTCCTTTCCAACAAAAAATAAGTTAAAATCGGTTCATAAACGACGAAGTTATCCGTGGACAAACATTAAAATACATTATATACATATATATATGTATATAATGTATTTTAATGTTTATATATACGTTCGCATTGAGTAATGTCCGTTTTTGGAAGTCGGTCAAAAACATTTTGTATTAAACATACCTACATAAAAATTTACATAAAAAATTAAAACATCCGGATGTGTCAGTCAGTACTTTAATTATACTTAATAAATATTTTTATACAAATATATTTTATATACTTATATTAAACATACTAATAAATTTACGCACATGATACTGACATCGAAATGTTATAGATTTATTGACATTGTGATACAGTTTTTGGTGCCACCTTAATAATGTTTCGTCCAAACTAATATTTTGTAGTATCTAGTAATATATGGATTCCAATATGATCAAAACATTCAAAATACATCGGCAACAAAAATGGGCGAGATAGTTGTCAAACGCTGGCCTTTCTGATATAAAAACGGCCAAGTGCGTGTCGGGCCACGTGCAGTAAAGGGTTCCGTAGTAGTCCGTTATTCAATGCGTCTTTACCCATTATAAACAAGCAACTAGGTACTTCGTCTTTGTCACTTTAAAGGATTTATTCTAAGGATTTTGTATTTGGTACAAAATTATCCAACACCCAAGTTCAACGACTATTACTGCTAAACTAATGAATTTATCTTAACCGCTATAGTTTTCCTTTAAAGTTCATGAAATGCACTATTATCACGATTTTTTCCAGGTTTTTCAAGCCAGCAGTTAAGCTTTTAGAGGGGGCGGGACGCCCTACAGGAACAAAAATTTGCACTTTAAAGTTTAATATTTCGTAAATGGAGCAATCAATCGAAAAATGGTATTAGCAACCCTTAAGTCATTTTAAAATACCTATTCAACGATACCCCACACGATAGGATAAACGAGGAAAAAAAAAATCATCCCCACTTCTCATGTAGGGGAGCTACCCTAAAAAATATATTTTTCAAAATTTTATTTTACCACTTTGTCGGCGTAATTTATATACATACTTTTACAAAATTACAGCTTTCTAGTATTAACGGTCGCTTAGCAAAACCTCGGACAGACGGATAGACAGACAGACAGACAGATAGACAGACGGACATGACGAAACTATAAGGGCTCCTTGTCAGGACTACGGAACCCTAAAAAGTATAATAATAATTATTATTTATTTAAAAAAAAACAGTTTGACTTTCACATGATATTTACAACTTAACTTCGAATTTGCTTTACACGTAGAATCCAAGCATATTAAAATTGCAATTTTGCAATGTTCTAAAGTTCCAGCGGCGAAACTGCAATTTCAACACCAACAAAATTTAATTTATTAAATTTTATGATCCACACTATTAGTATAAATATGTAAATATGGTATTAATAGTAATTAATACCATATGATAGTAATCAACATTTAAATTAGCCATTTAAAGAGTAACAAAAGTATTTCAGTTATTTCGATTACGCGCTGCTGCGATTAAAATATTTAAACGATATTTTATAATATGTTAAATACAAAATTGTTGCGTAATAAGCGGTTTAATGTCAAACAATTTAATGATTGCACTGTAAATGGATGATCGGTTTATAACATTTACATACATTAATTATTTTATATTTTATTAATGGAAGATAGTATCTAGAGTAATGATTATTGAATCAAATGTCGCTTGTAATTTATTTTTTTAATCCAAATATCTATGTTCCGCCTGACTTGCTACCAAAAAGTAGCTTACCACCATTAAGGAAAAAAATCTGCAGCTGTAACCTTACGGTGTATGGCAGCATACTCTCCCGGTGGGTTCTCGCCTTGGCGTGGCGGGGGGTTTAAGTAAGCGCGGTTTGGGCACCACGATAAAGCTAAGAGGAACCCGGGGCCATGCCAGGCTGGAGGGGCTAGCTGGCCTGAGAGGGAACGCTCCACCGGGTTAACCAAACCCAGTGTAAGCGACACAAGTAGGACTGTGCTGTTGGGCGGCACTGCGACTGAGGCGGGCTTCGGTGCAGTATGGAATGCACCGTCAAAACATCTGAATATCTTTGGGACAATGGATGCGGTGAAGTTTCGTGAATTTTTTAACTTTTCAGAGTAACTTTTTAACTTCTTATATATTACAGTTTTATTATGTTATAGACAAACATAACTGAACTTCGATTACACTTATCATCAACCTTGAAAGCAGACAATTGAAATTCCGAATAAATTCCGTCAAAGTCTATCGTCGTAATACGTCACAGATATTTTTAATATTCACTGCAAAAGGTAGATATTCAAAAAAATCTCAGTAGAATACGAATAAAGCGAGCTTTTGACGTATATTTTTCACCATTTGAAGTAGCCAAGTGAGACGATTATCCAAATCGTATGGAGCAGGCTCACGGCACAACTGCAATGCACTTACTAACATTAGCTGGCTTGTTTGTTTCTACGGCGCAATTAGAAAGTTTCACAGGTTAACTCGTAGTAGAGGAAAATTGATGCATTTTTCTTTTGACATGGTACTACACTGTACACTTTGTTATTATACACTGTTCAGGGTTTAAGTGGTCTTCTACACGCACTATTTAAAATTAGAAGTTGGGTATTTTTTCAACTTTCAAATTATTCAATCATTCATGGGTGTTTGTATACACAAGTATTAGGAGGATTATATTGATGGTCTACCTTTTTTGCTACCAAAAAATAGCATACCACCCCGCCATCAAGGAGCAAATCTGTTGCCATAACCTTATTGTGTTCCGGCAACAACCCTTGAGAGTCAGACCATTCTAAGACTAGCGTGCTCACCATCTTTGACACCAAGATTATTAAGTTCTTGCAATATCATTTAAGTAACAAGATACCAAATTTTGTATTGATCAGACCTATTAAAGTTGTTCTCATTGCCTCATCAACGAAATAAGATCTCTTAATCTTCAAACAGAGGAACGCATATAATTATATTGTAATACGGGACTTATCGCGCTAAACATAATTTTATTTACCTCGACGTTTCGATCAAGTTGCATTGACCGTGGTCACGAGAAGACTGAAGTTGTGGGTATCAGCATTGTTTTTATTGAGAGTAGTTTGAAACTACCCTCATTTGATCTTGATCAGAGTTGCCATTGCGACACACAATACTGACGACATCGGCAGATTTTTGTTGGTTTAAATCAACTTGATCGAAACGTCGAGGTAAATAAAATTATGTTTAGCGCGATAAGTCCCGTATTACAATATAATTATGTGTGTAAATCGCGAAAGTTTAAAATTTACTAGAGGAACGCATTTTCTTGAATCGAAGCTATATGGCTGTTCTCTAGCTTATAGAACTGGTGTCATGTAAAGCCATCCACAAATGCGCATTGGCATCATTCAAATTCTGCTTTTTTTGAGGACCCCTATATTTTATTAATGTAGCGGTCATGTACTACATAACTTTTAATCAGCGACGCAACCATGTTGAAATAATATTGGTTTTATAAACAATTATTTAGGTATTCAACAATATGTGTATTTTAGCCTCAGTCGTGACAGGAAGCAACATGAAAGGGGAAGACGAGAATAATACAATGAAGTTCTGCACATGTGCAGAGATTTTAGGTTACTGCACTTGCGATGTGGGTGGGTTGATATTCAGTTGGACAGTTACCAGTTCGTCACTTAGTCCAAGATAAGAAATGTTTCAGAAGGGATGTTAAGTAAAAAATATTAAATAAAAACTAAATAAAGGGGGAGCGCTTTCGAGTTTATTCTGTTGTGCGTAAATTATGCATAATTTTATACTCACAGCTACAGCGTAAAGTTAAAAAAAATGGCTCAATTATGCAGTAAAATCTTTGAGAATACTCAAAGAGTAAAATAGACTCCATTAATGTTATATACCGGCTGTAACTAATGAACTTTCTAATTTTCTCGACCTTAAAACAAAAATAAAATAGATTCTATAAATAGTTTTTTTCCGCTGACGCACATTAACCAGGTTTGGTTATGTATTGTGGTGGAGAGTCGTCTAAATAGTCAAGTCTTTCAATTCTATCTAGAACCACAGATTTAAAGTACCAGAAAAGACCTTACTTGTAAATGTTTTATTTGTTTTGAAATTAATTGTAATTTTGCCGACACTAAGTCATAAATGTGAATTCACATCTAAAAGGTTTCATGTATTCGTTAGATTTTTATTTTATTGATTTAAATTTATTTAAATTTTTTCTACGTGCGCGATTATTTTAATTAGTTAATGTAGACTTATAATATGTATATGTAAAATAATATTAAGTTAGTACATATTTAAATTGTAACTGCAAGTTTATCAAAAATGTTTCGCAAAAAATGATTACGTAGTATTATCATAACTTTATAAAAGTAAGTTGCTTGTTTTAGACCGGACTGAACGATCTTTTTTTTTAAATATCTATCTTATAAGCTAGTGTTTGACCACTATCTCACCTGTTGGTAAGTGATGAACAATAACATAATAATCGTTTCGTAGTAATCTCAAATCTCAGCAATCCTGATGATGGGGAACGGTACATCTGAAGGTGATACATATACCTACCAATACCTTCCGAAAATACCTACTCACTCTTGAATTGAATATTTTCAGATTGTAATTTGGATGAAATGTCGTGAAAGGTGGAGCACTCAAGTATTTTTACTTTGACTCTTCTACAAACGTATTTCCCTACAATGAAGTTATTGCAGGCAACCAATTCATAATTCGCTGCATTCTATGAACTAATAATTTGATACACGAACTCGTTCTTTAGTTTTAAATGACACGGCCAAAAATATAGGTCACAGCGCATTTTATAGCAATATGACGAACACAAAAAAATTAATAAAAATATAGTAGTTTTTTCAAAGCATACAGACAAAGAGGCACTTGCCTACATTGCTATCTGAAGGGATTTGGTGATTTCGTCGTTGATAAAATTGTGCACGTTTCAGAAAGGGGAAGACCGTGCCTTAAGGCGCTGGACTAATTTATTATTAATTTAGTCTAATCCACGTAACACATAAGTCATACTGATTAACTTTTTTAACAGCAATCTGCTCCTACTGAAGTAGCTGATTTAGCCCTGTAGCAGAAGTTGATACAGCACAGAATATCAATAGTGTACAATATTTAAGTTAACAGTGTAATAAATGCATAAAGTGGCAAGCACAATTTTATGAGTGCTCTAAAAATCAACATAGTAACTAAAAATCTAGTTACAATTAATTTTAGTTAAGAGAAGAAATTTGCTTAAATTTGCAGCACATCGCGAGTCACAGTTTTCTTAGCCGCTCCCGGGAAGAAGACTCTCAAATCGAGTCGAAGCCGGTCGGAGCATAATCCGAAAAATAAACGAGAGTGAATGCCGGTTAGTTAAAACAAGAAATTTGCTATTTATAGCTTGAGACTTTTGTCGATCAAACACTGACAATTATTTATTACTATAGTGGCATCGAAAATTATAATAAGTAACATGATATTTTTATTAATTACTAGTTATTAAAACTTATTAAACACAAAAGCGCGCTTAATTAACGTATCCTACAGGAATTAATATAAAAAATATATTTTAATTAGTAGACTGTAATTAACTACAACGAAGATTATCTTATCAGCGTTAATAAATTAGTAGATCAAACTAAAATATTATAGTTAGCTAGCTAGGTTAGCTAGATAATCTTTAGCTAATGAGAAGCGTATATGTTACAATTATAAGTTTCCATGGTCAATTAATGTTTCAAATATATATTAGTATTTTTTTAATTATATTAGTATATAAATAATTGATTGATTAATCCATACTCATAATACTATAAAAACGTTTGTAGCTCTGTCTGTTTGTTACCTAATCACGCCTAAACGGACGATCCGATTTTACCGAAACGTAACGACATACTTTATAGCATGAGGATGAACATAGGCTACTTAATTCTTGGTGTACGTGAACAAAGTCGTGAATAATATCTAGGTTTCGCTATTTATTTAAATGTTTAACAATCGAGAATTATCCACACACTTTTTAGGGTTCCGTACCCAAAGGGTAAAACGGGACCCTATTACTAAGACTCCGCTGTCCGTCTGTCTGTCTGTCTGTCTGTCTGTCTGTCCGTCTGTCACCATGCTATAGCTCATTAACCGTGATAGTTAGACAGTTGAAATTTTCACACATGGTGTATTTCTGTTGCCGCTAGAACAACAAATACTAAAAACAAAATAAAGTAAAATATTAAAGGGGTCCCCATACAAAAAACGTGTTTTTAAACGCCATCTATCTAATTAGTTTCGGCAAAATGACATAGATGGCGCTAGTAAACGAGCCCCGTCTTTCTAGATCGCGACCAAACCAAATATTCTTGGTAATATCAATTAATCAAATATATGAGGGCGAAACTCTGTTATGTTTCGTATTGTACGGAACCCTCCCTAAGTGTGCGATAAGAGACGCGATGCTGACTCGCACTTGGCCAGTTTTATTTCTGCCGTGCACCAATCGATTGAGGACCCAGTGGTGCAGTGGTAGAATGGTCGGCTTTGACGCCAGAGGTACCGAGTTCGATCCCCGCCGTGCACCAATGGATACGTACAACTAGCGTGCTACCATCCTCGACCGCATCATCACTTAGCAACAGGTGAAATAGTGGTCAAACGCTAGCCTATATTATATTAATAAACTGGCTAAGTGCAAGTCGGACTCGCACTAGTAGGATTCCGTACCACACTACAGTATTTTATAAGATCGAACAAAAAATACTACTATCATTTTTCGCCAGCAAAAAAGAATAATGAATAAACATTTTATTTCTTATAACGCCATCTAACGTCTAACAAAGGTGTTAGGGATCGATATTTCAATATTACGCCATCTATGGGACGTTTACCTAAATAAGCGTTCAAAGATGGCGTGAAATGCCGAAAAAAACACGTTTCTTGTATGGGGACGCTCGATTATTTTTAACTTTATTCTATTTTTAGTATTTGTTATTATAGCGGCAACAGAAATACATCATCTGTGAAAATTTCAACTGTCTATATAACTATCACGGTTCATGAGATACAGCCTGGTGACAGACGGACAGACAGACAGACAGACAGACATAGAGACAGACAGACAGACGGACAGTGGAGTCTTAGTAATAGGGTCCCGTTTTACCCTTTGGGTACGGAATCCTAAAAACAAACTTAAATGTGTAGCTTTAGTTTTCCAAAGAACAACACTTGACAAAGTATAGAGGAACAAACTGTTCCCAAATATATTTCGTGTGATATGTGATTACATGTCAAATCGCATTAATATAACCAAGATATAGCTTAGACCTTATTAAGCGTAAATGTTTGGGTTCACCTTACATAATCCCTGTTTCGGGAATATTCAGGCAGCTTCCTGTTCTTGTCTCTCTCACTTAGAATGGATAATCGAAAGTGTGAAAGAGACGGAGGTAACGATATAGTTCGATTGTATGTAAGCGCAATGAGAGGAGATGTTACCTTTGCTCGACCTTCACAATGTTTAGACACGTGTGATATGTTTTCCTCCATTTAGATTTGTTTTTATTCTTTTCACACGGCCATTCTTATTTTATTTTTTGTACTAAGATGGTTTATTGTCACGTTACTGATTATTTGTCTAAGAAGTATAAGAGGGATAATCGCCTTGACAAGGGTAAAGGTGACAATGACTACAAAGACCATAGAGAAAGTATATATATATGTAGAGAGAACATTAGCGTATGCAAATGAAATAGCTATAGAGATATAACCCGACTAAAATGATGAACACGTGATACATATGCCAGCTATAAGATAAAATGAACAACGTAATTTGGTCGCTCGCTCTCTCATACTTGTGATTGTATAGTTTTATCCTTCTCATATTATTATTGTTACTTAAATGCCATGCCACATCTACTTAATACTCCATCCACGACAAAGACCCACTTCAAAACCTTAGAAAAATATGCATGAAGCATGAATTCTTCTACAACATCTGTGTTGAACAAAATAAGATAAGATAGTTTAAAAACTAAAACAACCGACTTCCATGCCCCGCGAGTCAGTTTCAGTAGCAAGTTTGAGACGTTTATCGTCATATCTCCAGAGAAATGACGATAAACATATAAATAAATAAATAAAATGTTTATTGAGTTTTAACAAAAGTGACATTGTATCCTAAATATACAGAACTAAGTACAAAATATACACACCATACTTGTAACAACCATATCAGATCTCGATGAAATTACAATGGGACCTAGGAAACGTACTCTACCGATTACAAAATCATTCTTTGAATCATTCATTTCAACACATCATTGAATCATTCGAATTGGCTCACAATTGACGGAGTAATTGCGTAACATACACACAAAAAAACATACAGACGAATTGAATTGAACTGAATTGAACCTTCTTCTTTTTAGAAGTCAGTTGATAACTTTTTTGCCGCAAGATCTTTACCGCTGTAACCAAGTAAATATTCGATCTAAGAATTAGGACGAAGCACGAATCCATCGTACTTCGTTTGTTAAAATAGATAAAAGGCAGTTAGACTGAGCGCTTGACAACTTTAGCTTAATCTACGTAGGAAAACTATGCCAACGAACTGGCTGATAAAGGACATCACACTAGAACTCAGTAACTCAGGCCACGACTTCAACCACTTTGATCGGCCATTTAGCTCCACATAGGACATACGTGAGTGTGAAGATTTAAGCCTACGCCAAAATTGACCTATAAAGTTTAACACTTATATCGACTTCATACTTGTTCACGGTTAAATAGGTAGGTACGAATACATCCGAATCAATCGATCTGTCTACAAAGCCAGCTGTCTTTCCACATAGGCTTATCGATTTTCATTGAAAGCCGGTAAACGAGATACGTCAGCCCAGTAGACATTCTTGTAGGACACTTCGTCAGTTCGCAGTCAGATACGGGTTGGAAATACGGAATGTAGATGCGTGGAACGAAGTGAATTTGACAGACAGTACGCCCCTTTGACACATCGATAGGCGTGGGCTGATGTTTTAAGGACTCTACACATTAAATCTATCTACGAAGCCAGGCAGCATTGTTGTCGGTGGCATCACGATTCATTACATGCGGGACTATTCGTTACGACCTGATTTTGTCGGCGGTACGAAATTAGGGAATTATTTTGATCGTCGATCGTACAAAGACAGTCGGTGGGTCGGCAGGTTCAGTGTGTATCGACCTTATATAACTGATGGTATAACGCTTCGTGAAGAAGCAAGAATAATGTTTTCGTGGGATTATCAGCTATGAAGCTGCTATTGTTTGCGGGTAAATGTATGAGAGAAACTAATTTAAGGGTCGTAAATAAATGTTTACTTACGGGTTTTGTATTGACTTTATACAAATTTAATAGCGTAGTGAATCACTACTTATTTGTTACTAAAAGTTTACCAGACAAGAAAATACAAGCATTTAGGCTTTTGAAACTAACAAACAAGACTTTTTTTTAAATATCATAGACTAGCGTTTGACCACTATCTCGCCTGGTGTTAAGCGATGATGTGGTCAATGATTGTGAACACGCTAGACCTAGAATACTCTATCAAGATCTGTGTGCTGCCGGAACATAGAAAAGTTAAAAAAAAAAAAAAAAAACATAGTAAGGTTATAGCGGCAGATTTTCTCAATGATGGTGCTTAGCCACTTTTTGGTAGCAAGTCAGGTGGAATATGGATATAATATGCCCCTACTACCTGAGCACGAACACATGTGCTAGGATTTAACCAGCGACCTCTCACTATTGGTCTTATGACCAACAGTTTCCATTATAGACAAACTTCATCATTTACCATCGTATGCTTGATCCGTTAAAACTTAAAAGTATAATAAAAACTGTGGTTTGGTTTTATGAATCCAAAATGCATGTGAAACTATTTTTCGGTTTGTAAGCATTTGACTGAACTGAACTGAACATTTTCGAAAAATGATTCAATTGGGGGTATTTAGCGAGCGATTTTGTGTGACATGCGATAGATGGACAAAAAAATTTGAGGCGATGGAAAAAAAATCACTTTAAAAGAATCGAACAGCTAGTGAATCTAAACTACATAAAACAGAGCAAATAATAAGTCCAAGCGCTCAAATAAAAATCTAATTCTACTAAAAATATTTTATCCAGCAACAAAGCGCAAAATCAAATAAATCCGAAATTGCTTTTACTAACTATAAGTTTTGTTGCAGAGTTCCAATCAAACACTACTCGGTCCAATCTTGAAAAAGACCAAAAGGCTCGCCCGAGCAAGGTTTTACACGTAATTGCCAAGTTGCGTGCCTTTATTACCTCATATATTATTTGGTGGTTAAAACCAGGTGTAGTACCTACGTCTAGCCGCAAAGAAATATATAAGGTGTAATAAAACCTAATAGGAACTTGGAGTGTTGCTATAGAAATGTTTAGATAGATATGTAGATATAACTTTTTCTGGAGATCTTCGGTCTGAATAATAAAGTGTTTGCTGAGTTTCTTTGAGATTGTGCTTCACTACAGCGTGTTTACTTCCGGCACAAAAGAGAAGTGTTATTCATGTAAGTTTGACGGGCGTATCTGTGTGTCTGTCTATGGGTGTATCTGTCTGTCACATTGTAGCTCCCAAATTGATGAACCGATTTGGATATTTTATTGTTTCCGGAAAATTCGTTCAGCTGTTTGAATATTATGAGCTCTTTATTATTAAAAAAATATTGAAGTAACCGGCTACCCAATAAAATAGTTAATGAGATTATGAGATCAATTTGAAAGCGGGTAGCCCGTTACTTCAATAAATTTTAATTTTAATTGCAAAAACGTGGTAGCTAATTAACAGCAGAGTTGTAGTATTTAGACTCATTAGAATGGTCTCAGTGAACAGTTTATACATACGTAGATCATTTCGGGGGTAGTTTTAAATTTTGAAAAGTATTTATGCCGCTAGACCAAATAGTTATGCTAAATAAAGAACTTTACCTATCCATCCAAAAGTTACCTGGAAAAGATTGCTTTTAGCGATAATGCCACCCATGGCAACACTTTAATTTCAAGCTTAATTTTAACAAAAATATTTTTTTTTTACGTATAGTAATGTTTATGAGATTTCGCTTTATATCGGCTCACAATTAATTTAAACTTCTCAAATTTTCGCAGCACTAAGGGACTATATTATTTTGAGTTATAAGAGGTACAGTAATTTGAAAAGTTTCAAGCTTATTTAAGGTTAGGTCGAGAGTTTAACGAGACTGTAAATCTTTAGGACGTGTATTTATTTGCTGTAATTATGTAAAAGAGGACTAAATATGACTGAAAAAAAAGACAAAAGTTGCAGTTGTTGTTTCATTATTATTCCTGAACAACAATTAATCATCCTACAGTATAAGAATACTGCATATTGGTAGTTTTGCTATTCTTAATAAAGAGAAAGAAAGAGAAAATGAGGGGAAGAAAGAGATAATAAAACGAAGTTGTGATAGGCTTCCAGACATCTGAAAAACTATGCACAATTTTATAACAGCGCGGTCTGCTCTACACTGAATTTCAGACTACTAAGTAGTATGTGATTTATACTATACTAGCAGCCCCGGCTTTGCACGGGTAGAACATATATGCCTACAAAATTTGCATCAGTTTGTTGCATCCAATATAAAATATGAACATATTTAACAATCATCGTCATATTTCATCCAATTTACACAAAATCTTAACGAATTATGCACCTAAACCTTCCTCATAAACACTCTGGCTATTGGTGAACACCACATGATAATCCGTTCAGTAGCTATTGAGATTATTGCGAACACACAGACAGACGCAGTGATGGACTTTGTTTTATAATACTTACGTAGTGATATTGGACGGCCCTTTGGCGTAAAGGATAGTTACCCTGATTCTGACCCGACGGTCGTTGGTTCTAATCCTAGCTATATACCTACCAATGAAAGTTTTATGTGCATTCATGAATCATGAGTTTTCGTACAGTGGTAGTGGGATCATTAAATATACCAAAAAGTAGCTTACCACCAAGGAGAAAATCTGCCGCCGTAACCTTACGCGTTCCCCGACGCAAAATGTAGGGGTAATATACGTTTAACGTGTGTATCTGTGTGTCTGTCTGTAGCATCTTAGCACCTTACCTAATGAAACGATTTTGTTTTTATTATTGATAGTTTTTAATTATTGATAGTTTTTTTTTATTTGATAGATGTCTTCATCGAGAGTTTTCTTAGCTTTGATTCATGAAAATTCGTTCAATCGTTATAAAACTATGAGCTTTTTTCTAGTTAATTGCGCTATGAAATCAACTTTCATAGGTCTGATCAATTCAAAAATATTCTTATTCCACGATATTGTAAGAACATGGAAGCATTGACCTGATGCTGGGACATCTCCTGGACTCTACAGAATACTCAAATCCTCACCAACTTACAGCTCAGATTTTAAATGTCGTAGTTAGAGTAATGAAAAGATTATACATAGATCAGTCGGGTGGTTTAAAATATTATATTATTATATATATAGATGAATATGATTTTATACAATAGATCATATTATTATACTATATTGACTTCAAATTGATTGTGATCGGTGGGGATCTACAGCATAGCTAAGCTTATAATAATATTTTCGAAGTAACTATGACCTAATCTGTGGTTTCACTGCAAATATTTTATTAATTTTGCGATGCGTGTATGTAAAATTCGTGATATCTTCTAGAGTTTTCATTTGAATTATATACTGTACAGGACAATTCTAATCTATAATATGTGGCCAAGCTAATTAACGTAATTATTTGGATAAGAATTAATACTATATACTTGAAAATAGCCTTGGAAGTTATGTAATATTAAAAAAAAAAAAAATTAAGATTAAAATGGTTACTGTGAGTCAAGCTTAAGAGATAGACATATGCTGTCGCGGACTTTTATGTAGGTTTTGTTAAGTTGTACAACTCTTGCATAGAAAATATTCTTCTATCTATTTTCAATTAAGCAGCGTTCGTAAGAAACGTTTTTTTGTCGACCGTTTTTTTGCCGACTTAGGTTGCAAATTAGGTCTCCACGAATGTACCTTTGATTAAAACGGGATAATATATAGCCTATTTTCATTCCGAAAGTCCATTCTATGTATTAGTAAAAGAATTTTTTAAATCGGTTCAGTAGTTTTTGAGCCAAATCATTACAAACATACAAACATACAAAAATACAAATGTTCTCTCTTTATAATATTAGTATAGATGCGCACATCAAGCGACATTTATTACTATAGGCGATTAACGAAATGGTTAAACAGAATCAACACGACACATATCAGTAAACATACAAATACACAATAAGAGTTATGATAAACAAAACTCTTTTTACAGTTACTTTGTTTATGATGTTTCTTTTAAGTGTTATTTACACTTTTTGTACATTATTATAAACAATCTAAAATGTTATCGTACCGACGAGACTCGAACCCACGTCTCCGGGAAACATGGTGCTGTTCCAAATCAGCTACGCTACGATCCCATCGATACGACGAAACTAATAAAAATAAATGAAAATAAGTATTGGAGTATATATAACAAAATTCTTTATTTCTTTCTAATTTCAATAATACAATACTATGTGATTCGAGCTCCCAATTTTATAAGTTGCATGAAATGCAATATGATTGTATATAATGTACTTTATAGAATTGTATAACTTGTACATATAATCTAGAAATCATCAAATCGCAAGTGAACAAGTATTTTTAGAGGAGGTTTCTGAATTCGAACGTATTAATATATATATATACAAACTGTCTTTGCATTCTCGCCATATTTGCGTAGTCAATTGTAATGGGTACCCTTAATCACTTAATAAAATTATTAAAGTTCGACCGTGAAATAATACCCGGATATTTGATAAAACAATTTTGTGATTTTCAGAATCATCTCCGAGTAATATCAGAAAAACGCCATGTAAACTGCGCAGGCGCGTACACACATACGTAGATGATGTTATGACACTGATAGGACGGTCAGCTGTAGCTGTGGCGGTCAGTGAAGTGTGCCGCCGCCGCTGTATTAGCTGGCTCTGTCACTAAAATGTTTTTTTTTTTAAATATTTTTTTTTACTGATTCTTGTTCTATACATAGAATATACCTACCTCTGCAATATATATACATATATATATTAATATTATTATGCGATTTGATATATATAACATATATTCTATGTTTGTTCGCGGATAACTTCGTCGTTTATGAACCGAATTTGATTATTATTTTTTTGTTGGAAAGGAGATATCCCAAGTACCATGGTAATTTCATCGAGGTTTAATAAGTATCTCGATAGGTATGGAGATAAACACCTTAAACTTGGTACTGAAAATTAATAGCGCGGCATTTAAAGTCGGTTCTTTTAGTTTTTTAAACGATCTTATCTAGGTAAGCATGCTATATGTTAGATCATATTGGCACTTAACATCAAGTATTGATTGTGGTCATTAAACTTACTTGCCTATAAGGTGTAAAAAAACTAAACAAAAGTTGGCAAAATGTAAAGAAAAACCTTAGTCACGCAAAGAAGTAAGATACATATACATACTGTACACAACATATTTGTATAAAGTAAACTAAAAGTAAATTTAAAAATATTAACCGACCGTCTCCAAAAAAATATTGCAGCCATCATTTCAAATGAGACGTGACATTTTTACGCTGGAGGGTTCTTCAAACAATCTACACTCTATTTTATCTCAGTTCATTACGATGAAAAATATACTTTTTACTTTACAAGTTGAATTTTTAAATTATTCAGACCGTAGACGTATTTGTATGCATAAGAAATATTTTTGAAAGTGATGATATATTTACTTTCATAATTTGTTCAACAGTAATGGATGACGCGTAAAATTTTGATTTAAAATTGTTTACGTTTACACTGTTGTTTTTTAATAACGTTTGTATCAACATTAATTATCATATTGTTGTAGGCAAATTAAATTCAGATTTTAGATAAAATATTTCTAAATCGTTCACAGAACGAATAGAAACAAAATAATTAAGATAGTTTAAAAACTAAAACAACCGACTTCCATGCCGCGCGAGTCAGTTTCAGTAGCAAGTTTCAGACGTTATATCTCTGGAGATACTGATTTAATTTTTTATAAATTTAGTTGAAATTGCAATGGAACCACTACGGAAATATACCCTGCCGATTAAAAATAATATCATTCGAATCAGTTCACAATTGACGGAGTAATCGCGTAACATACATACAAAAAAAAGAAAAAAAAACATACAGACAAATTGAGAACCTCCTTCTTTTTTGGAGGTCAGTTGAAAACTGACTTTAAATGCTGTGCTAGTCATTTTCAGTATCAAGTTTGAGGTATTAATATTTCTAGATGGACTCATCAGATCTCGATGAGTTTATAATGGGACCAAACGAAAAATATAACCCCTCAAACAAAAAAATAATTATCCAAATTGGTTAATATATTACGGAGTTCTGTAATAACAAACATATAATAGTTTTTAAATCGAGCAAAAAATGCTGAAAGAAATCACGTTTCTTGTAATAAATTGATAAATCGACCTAGCTAGGTTTTCATTTTCTGAAAATGTTGTTTTATCCCTGTTTTCAGGTAATGAAAAACTCCTACAATAAAATTAGAATATGATGGTAAATTGTCCACTGTTATATTGTTATGATAGCTCAGTGGGAGATCAATCGGATGGCGATCAGAAGGACCCCGGATCGAGTCCAGACGAGATGATAAATTTTTTCAAGTTTGTTCTTTTGTAAGAAAACTATTATTGGGTTGCCAAAAAATTACACAAAACCAAAAAAAAAATAGCGAACTAAGCTCGGTCATCCAAATATTATTATATTTTATATTACCGTGTCAATTCCAAACATTTATGAAAACAGGAGCCGCGTGCTTATTTAGTACAACGCCATCTTACAAACGCCTAACGTCAACTAAGTGAAAGTGAACACATAGGTAATTAATATAATTAATACAGTCAAACGTTAATAGATGGCGTTATGGTAAAATGCCGAAAAAACACGTTTCTTGTATGGGGATCCCCTTTAATTTGTAACTTTATTCTGTTTTTAGGGTTCCGTAATCCTGACAAGGAACCCTTTAGTTTCGTCATGTCCGTCTGTCTGTTTGTCTGTCCGAGGTTTTGCTAAGAGACCGTTAATACTAGAAAGCTGTAATTTTGTGAGGGTAAGTATATAAATTACGCCGACATGTTGCTGAAATAAAATTTTGAAAAATTTTTTTTTTAAGTTAGCTTCCCTATATGAGAAGTGGGGACACATTTTTTTTCATCGTCTGCCTCATCGTGTGGGGTATCGTTGAATAGGTCTTTTAAAATGACTTAAGGGTTGCCAATACCATTTTTCGATTGAATGCTCCATTTACGAAATATTAAACTTATATATAAATAGCGCATTTCATGAACTTTAAAGGAAAATTATAGCGGTTAAGATAACTTTATTAGTTTAGCAGTAATAGTCGTTGAAATTGGGTGTTGATAATTTTGTACCAAATACAAAATCCTTAGAATAAATCCTTTTGAGTGACAAAGACGGAGTACCTAGTTGCGTGTTTATAACGGGTTAGACTTGCATTGAATAACAGGCTACTACGGAACCCTACACTGCGCGTGGCCTGACACGCACTTGGCCGGTTATTAGTATTTGTTGTTATAGCGGCAACAGAAATACATCACCTGTGAAAATTTCAACTGTCTAACTATTACAGTTCATGAGATACAGCCTGGTGACAGACGGACAGACAGACAGACCGACAGACAGACAGACGGACAGCGGAGTCTCAGCAATAGGGTTCCGTTGGTACCCTTTGGGTTCGGAACCCTAAAAATTAATTGAGAACCTCCTCCTTTTGTGTGAAGTCGGTTACTGAATTCTAAAATATACCTATAATTTTCTCTGATAATTTTTCAAGGGCATAATGTTTGTTTTTGAAAGGTAAACAGTCTAAACCTAAGTTTAGACAAGTTGTTTTATCAGTAGGTACCAAGTTGTATTATTCTAGGATAGATTAGTTTTTAAGCAGGTGCTTTGTTAAAGACATCCAATATAACTTAGATCTGATAGAGTTTTAGTAAGTTATGATTGCTAAAAGTAATAAAGTAATAGTGGGTTCTTTTTAGGGTTTCGAACAGTAAGGGTGTGAAATTGAAATCTTAAGAGGCAACGCAGTGTGAGAGGAAATTTAAAAATAGGTAAATTAAAGAAACTATTGCCATCGCGCAGTGCCCGAACAACCAACAAGAGTGCGATAGGGACAACTGCAACTTAGACCCATTTTACCTACATTTTTTTTTTACTAAAATAAGGTTTTTTGTATTCCCCTGTTTTCTCATAGAAAACTGATCCGATCAAATTATTTTTTGCACAATATTTTTACAGATGAGTGCAAACGTGCTCCTACCAAATTTTTTTGTTACTTAAAACCCTTTTAAATTGTCTGGTAGCCGTCTAGATCCAGGCAGTAAAATAGGTAATTTTTCAGGTTTTTGAAGTTTCATATATTTTTTTTCAATTGGTCGGTCCAAAAAAATCAAATCACAGAGACTTCATTAGACCTTGATTTTTGTAAATAAAAATTTTGCACTAGAAGCAATTTCCAGGGAGGAAACAGGGAACAATACATTTTATGGAAAAAAGCACCCCGCGTTCTCTTATAACTAAATCACTAAGATTAGATGTTTGCTTAGTATAAAAGTTATGAAAATGAAACATAATACATATTCTTATACTTGTTTTGTTATTTAGTTTGTTAACTCACTACACTTCAGTTTGGATTTGACTACCATTTTCTTTTTTATCTTGGTTGAGAATTTGAAGTTTAATACATATCTTAAAATGTACAACATAAACAACATCTAAGAACAAAAGTAAAACTATAATACAACTAATAACTAATTTATACTGGCTCGCTTTATTTGCCAACAAACTATTAAATCCAACCAAAGCGATGAGTTAAAGTCTCCCAGGAGAACTGCTCGCAATGCATCTGGGTCCAATAAGTCCTAGAGTGACAAACACTGCCCGGGGGTGGGACAAATATATCCCACGTGGGACAAATTCGTCCCGGGGCAAAACAGGGCGACGTAATTATGTCTCGCCCTTGTGAAAAGTACAATGACATGTGAATTCATTTGAGAGTCGAGACAGCGTATTGTTTAATATCTATGCAAAATTCGGTTGCTTTAAAATATGCATGATAGTATCAAGCGCAGTTAAGTGTTTGTCTCTATTTGTGATAAGTGCCTCATTTGATATGTAAATTGTTAAAATACAAGGATTATATTATCACGTATAGATAATGTAATAGTGGATCGGATTGAAACAAATCACGCATGATGTTACGTGAAATGATTCATTTAATATTCAAAGTCTATGAGTGTATCGTGTGAAACGGAAATATAACAATTATTACACACAATTCAGATAAGATAAAATGCCAGAGTAAGTGAGCTAGTGAGAGTAAGAGAAAAAAATTTGCTAGACAACTGATTTAATATATATTTTTTAAATATGTATTCCACAAGTGGTAGCAGAATATTATACCGATGTTTCGCCTGACTTGCTACCAAAAAGTTGCCAACCAAGTAATACCATCATTAAAGAGAAGGTTTGCCCCTATAACCTTACGGAGTTCTGACAGCACACAACCCTTGAGAGTTGGAGTATTTTTAGCATGTTCACTATCTTCGATCACATCATCGCTTACCACCAGCCGAGTTAGTGGTCAAACGCTATGCTAGAAGATATTTAAAATATATAATAATAATACATGAACAGTAAAATATAACATCCGTATTATTTTAAATTTAGACACATTTTACATACAATTTTAAAGTTTATCGTTTCGTGTAAACTTTAAACTTTCGCGATTTGAACACATAGATATAAATATGAAAATACGGGACATATCGCGCCTAAAATATTAATTTTATTTAACTCGACGTTTCAACCAAGTTGCATTGATCGTCAGTTGCACGATCAATTAGGCGCGATAAGTCCCGTATTTTCAAATTTATAATTATCGTTTCTTCTCCGCTTTCAAGCTCGCAACTGGTGTAATGACTGGTGCAGTGTAAACGATTCGCAAAATTAAAAGAGTACTTCCATACTGTGAACTAAAAAAGAGTGTGTAATAAAACAAAGGTCGTCAATTTTGTTATTTTGCCCCAAATAATCCTGAACCGAAAAATCCAAGAGCTTTTAATTTTTCATCCAAAGCTTAGGGTTTGATCCTCAACGCTTATCGACGTAAAGCACGTGCCGCCTCTCTGGGGATCGGTAAGCCAGTCTTTTGGAGTAATGCCGATTTTATACAGGAGACTTCTTAGGAATATATAGATTGGTGGTAGGTTTACTCTTAGGTAATACCTGCGCAGAATCTTTGCGATAGGTGTTCGATCATCAGTTGTTTGAAAATAAATAAATTTGATCCTATTCGGTAAATGCTGTACTGGTCTGTCAGATTGCGGTAAGCGTTTCTGTGTAACGCTTATTCGTGTTGGTTTTCTGTTGTATTCATATTGTTTAGAATTTTTAGATGTAGCGATAATAGTTCGCTCATCGTTGATTAAAAATAATGTCACATGAAATAGTTCATCCTCTGTGGTCTGAACGCAAAAACGGCAATTCTCTGCCAACTGAAAATTGTTGTAATCTACGTTTTGGAAATAAATAATGTATAGACTGTATAGTTGTGATTGTGTATGATAAAGCCTCACGTTTATTTTAAACTACAAAATGATATACAATTTCACTTCAACTTCCACACAACACCTACTTAAGGTCAGTTCACACAAAAACGCAACGCGACGCGACGATGCTTGAAGAAGCCAGTGGTTTTGCGCTGCGCAGCGCGCCTCCGCGTGACCTATCGCGACGTCACGAAGCGCATTGTAAAGTCGCTGGCTGCGACTATGTTAGGTTATTTATAGAAGTAACTCACATTTATAGATAGACTATATATTGTATCACTATCTTAGAAGCGTCGCGTCACGTTTCGGTGTTAACTGACCCTTATAAATAATTAAAACATGCTGATACAGCTTTTACAAAAACAAACATCTCATGAATGCCTATTACAATAGAAAAGTATCGTTTGACATTATATATTTGCATGGTGGTTCATCTAGTTTCCGTCTGGCCAGCAACCACCCTCAAGTTAGAAAATCTGTCGCCAAACATCTAATGTGTTGCAGCAGCTATCCTTGAGAGCCAGTTCACATTCTAGGCCTGGCGTGCTACCATCCTCGACCACATCATCACTTCCCAACAGGCAAGATAGTGGTCAAACGCCAGCCTATATGATATAAAAAATATACGTATTTATATAGTCAAAGAAAATAGATAAACCCAGATGCAGTAACCACTGACTTTTATTTGCTACAAAAACACTCAAACATCACGATTTAATTATATATTTAATATCAACGTAACGGTGTTGTTTTACTCTTACCAATATGCTTACAGCCAAATTTATGGAGGCGTTAATAACATTATGTTAACGTTGTTTATGCAGTATCATTGAATGACCAATTTCAGCGTTTTCATACCAATTTCATATCCCAACCAGGTTATACGAAATTGGCTACCAGGTTATGAGCTCAAATGACCCTAACACAAATCAACTGGCTGTCCTCAATTGCAATGTGCTCAAGTGCCGAAAACCGGGTCCGCATCTGTATAATATTCCCATAGCATTTCCCATTTTGAGCTTCCGACGTAGCTAGAAAATGATCGTCGATATTTGTGGGCTAGCTTTGGATACCTATGCATCACACGGATTATGTCCCTATTATTTGGTTTAGACTTAGTTGAATTGCCATTATGTTTGCTTTTCTAGAAAACATTGGAACATGAGTTGAGTTTCCGCTTCATAGCAACAAAGGTCTCATGTTTAGCAACGTGTCCAAAGAGTAAATTAAATGTTTAAATAAAATAAAACAAAAACTCGTTATTCTGTTTCAAAAATCGACAATATACTTACTTTTTAAAGATATAGACAAAGCATGATTATTAATTTTGAATTAAAAACAAAGTAATGAGCCATTCAGCTTTAATGTAATCGTCGTCGTGAGATTAATGTACGGTTGCTAACCGTACTATTTACACGCACTCCCATGTTTCAGACATCAATTGGGAAATAATGAAACCCAATAACTAAATAAAAAAAACACTGCTTGCAATTCAAATCATAATACCGAATGGAACTGATTACTTTCAGCTGCATCATAATAATATTGTCGGTAAAATGGCAACCCTTCTATCTTCTAGGTACAGTGAGGTATTAGACCCGTAGAAATTTTAGTTTTGTCATAAATGCTAGCTGATAAATAAATGATATTTATTTTCATAAATTGTTTAGTTTCAACTGCGTTTTTCCTCAATTTTCCAGTGCGAATCCTAAACAATTTGCAAACACACCATCTCACGTATTTGCACTGCCAAAGTCAACACCAATTTACTCCAAGCCGCGCGGTCAAATACTGCAATATATTATTCACAGCTGTATTTCTGTCCTGTGAAGAGTCGGCAAAGACAAATGCGAAGTGTCTCAACTTTTTAAAATATGCTCTATGTTTTTAGATGAGGTTTGACGAATTGACATTCTTTACACACTATTGTTGTGTTTTGCGGATGGTTAGAATAGAAACACGAAGTCAATATATTTATAAGTGCACGGTATAAGCAAGTTTAGGTACCGGCATCCATTCGAGTTTATTTAGTTACGCCGGGAAACATCAAAATCATCAACATATTCAAAGTTCATTACGTTTATACAGAAAAAACATTTCATTAACATGGACAGTGTCAAGGCTGATAACAAGACAGATCTAAATTAAAACAAGCTTCGAATCAAATTTTATCTTGCAACTTTATTTGAACCTAGGTTAGTCATAAAGACGCTTATAAGCTCCTTATTGGCTTACAGTCATCAAGGAGAAAATTTGCCACCATATTATGCTTCGGGTGTTTCGACAGCACATCTTAAGAGTCAAACCGTTCTAGGCCTAGCGTGTTCACCATTTTAAACTACATCTGATCATCACTTACGACCAGGCGGTATAACGGTCAAACGCTAGCCTATCAGACCTAAAAAAATTATAAATGTTCACTATATACTACCCCAACCCACTACCATCATCACATCTACTATGGACAGTATCCTACCATCATGCCAGAGGTTTTTTAACGATATTTTTCCTTCATCAGAGGGCCACTGTGAAAAAGAATTTTTTTTCGATAGAAATGTCTATTGGTACGCAATGGGGATTGGAACCCTACCTCTGGCGTCAAAGCCGACGATTCTTTCACAGCGACACTGGGTCCATAAATATGACTAACCCGTCGGTTAATATAGTTCTCAAAAATATTCATCATATTCATATCATATTAAAAAATTAATATTATGTGACTTAGTACCTATTTACCTACGTACACGAAGATATCGGACTGCAATGCCCAGGAAAGCAATTCTACATTTCTACTGCCTGCGGTCGCTTTTATCTTTTTCAGACGTGATCTGAATGCATTTGCCGCTATTATCAGAAACGCGGCATTGTCGAGATAAAACATAACTTTACATAACTTTACATAACTTTACGAATATTTTATGTACGTTATTAATCAAAGTTTTATCTTATAAATACTTTTTTGCTCGTTATTCTGGGACTGTTGTTACATGTAGTTTTGGCAGTATGTAATGTAGAAGCTTCGACTATTTCATCGATATACCAGTGGCCAGTTTCACCGGTTCCAGGTAGAAAAAAATCCCTTGCACGATACATAAAGTACGATACATAAAGTTCTATTCCAAGTCATAAACTACTAGCTAGTACCCGCGACTTCGTTCACGTACGTCAAAGTTTTATCACTGTAAAGCTCTGTCAAAGTAAGATTCAAAATTAAAATTAGTGAAAATTCAATAATTATCAGATTTTATTTTCACAAGAAGTAGCATATGCTCTCATCCTCATGCTATAAAGTAAAAAGTACCTCTCCTTGTTAAATTTGAGTAAGAAAGAATCGTCCGTTTAGGCGTGATTGGGTAACAAACAGACAGAGTGACAGAGTTACTAACATTTTTATAATTTTAGTCTAGATGATATAATATGTGTTTTTAGAGTAATGATGTTTTCCTATAAACATGCAAATATTGATGATAAGTGATGTGAGACGTGAGTGAAGAAGATAAGGAGGAGGTTTCTTAAGTTGACCTTTATTTATATATATATATATATCACTATATACTATATATATATATATATATATTAAAAAGGCGTGATTGTATGTATGTATATATATATATATATATATATATACATACATACAATCACGCCTTTTTCTCGTTGGGGTAGGTAGAGACTACTTCTTTCCACATGCTACGATCCTGATATACCTCTTTCGCTTCTTCCACTTTCATGAGCGCCTTCACACATGCTCGCCAGTTATAAGTACTTTTGACTTGGCCTTTCTTTAAAACGTCTCCGATCTGGTCGTGATACGTTTGCCTAGGTCGGCCTCTACCGGCTGCCCCATTAACACTCGTCTCATAAATCTGTTTCGTCAGTCTTTCTTCATCCATTCTCTCTAGATGTCCAAACCATCAAAGCATCCTTTTCTCTATCATATACATATTATGTATGTTCGCGGATAACTTCGTCATTTATGAACCGATTTTGATAATACTTTCGAAAAGAGATATCCCATAGTGATTTCATCGAGATCTGATAAGTATCTTTCGAGATATGTCGATAAACGTCTCAAACTTGAACCTTAAATTGACTCGCGCGGCATAGAAGTCGCTTGTTTTAGTTTTTAAACTATCTTATTGAAAAGCTTGAATACTGTGTAACAGCATTTTCAAACTTGCCAACCTATAATTGGGTTCCGAAACAATTTGTGAGGGTGGTTAGTCTTTGTGAGGGGAGACCACGCTACCCTATATTTTGTGGTTGTATTGTTAGCTGGGTCATCGGAACGGCTTAGTAGAATAGATGCCTTGATATTGGGGTCAGAGAGAACAGTACCTTGTTTTATGGCCTCACCTGCGTTTGGCATTTTTTTGCTCGTGAAAGATTGGAGGATGATTTACGTCAACATTTTGTACGTTTACTTATGTCAAAACTTAATTTGTTCTTATTCGATTTAGAACCTAAATATAATAAAACTAGTT
Source organism: Cabera pusaria (assembly GCA_954871355.1). Taxonomy (NCBI): domain Eukaryota; kingdom Metazoa; phylum Arthropoda; class Insecta; order Lepidoptera; family Geometridae; genus Cabera; species Cabera pusaria. The sequence goes on from OX940888.1 coordinate 23,600,624, forward strand.
AAAATATGATTATAGGTATATTCAGGACTCAAACAGGAAAAAACTTCATATTTATTATAAAAATGAATCTGTTATTTGAGTAGGTACGGTACGGCGTAACGCGAATGAACATTTTCAACTTTATTTTTGGGCACAATTTTTTTTTGAATTTGTTCAAAACGGGTTCAAGCCTACGCTGAACTCTCAAAAAATATAACTGATCATATTATTATCTCAATACATATGTTTCCAAATAAATATACTCAGTTTATGTTTCATCACTCACAGTATTACTGGGCCTACCTACCGCACATTCAAATGTAAATACTACACGTACACACGTTTTTCTATATAGAGCAGACAACCTTTGACAAAACTCGGGTATTCTTAAAAGAACAATAAGCCTTACTTACCATATTCAGGGCACGTGATGCAAAAAGCGACCGCAAGGAAAAATCCGATCACCTCGCCTCCAAAAACTTTACTGGCCATTTTTCCCCTTTTATTCATCCGACACTGGCTTTTACCGACATCTTCGTTCTTCTATTTTGCGCTCACGAGGTACCCTTTGGCGGACTCTTCGTTTTTTCGCGCGCATCTAGATTTTTAACCAACATTTCCCTCAAAGGTTTCTCTCAAAGTTCGTCATCAGTACGCAGCTTTTGTGGTCACATCTGGAAATAAAAGAGGGTAGAATAAATATTTTTGAATATTGATTAAGGCAAAGGGGTCCGGTTGGATTCAAATGTCATTTTATGTTCTCGTTAGCTCCAAAGATGATTTCTATAAAATAATCAGATGGGATTTTTTTGAGGTTACTATTATTATTATTCAATTCTTGTTAAGATAGTCAATGATAATGCTTTTTATTGTTATATACCCTCCAAAATCTCACCGTGCCAACGGGATTTGAACCCGTGCCTCATGGGAAACATGCCTGGGGCTGTACCTACAGATAGGGAATATGCATGTTTTTTTTTAATATTATTTTTATTTGATACGATAGATTATATTGTTATATAATTCGAAACAAATACCCAGCGCTTAAAAAAAGATTAGGTATAAATATATATTTTTTAGGCTTCCGTTCCCAAAGGGTAAAACGGGACCATATTACTAAGACTCCGCTGTCCGTCTGTCTGTCTGTCTGTCTGTCTGTCCGTCTGTCACCAGGCTGTATCTCATGAACCGTGATAGTTAGACAGTTGAAATTTTCACAGATGATGTATTTCTGCTGCCGCTGTAACAACAAATACTAAAAACAGAATAATGTTAAAAATAATAGAGGGTCCCCATACAAGAAACGTGTTTTTTTCGGCATTTCACGCCATCTATGAACGCTTAGTTAGGTAAACGTCCCATAAATGGCGTTATATTGAAATGTCAATCCCTAACACCTTTAGACGTTTACTTTTAACATTGTTAGACGTTAGATGGCGTTATAAGAAATAAAATGTTTAGTAATTATTATTTTATGTTGGTGAAAAATGATAGTGGTATTTTTTGCTCGATCTTATAAAAAAATGTAGTGCGGTACGGAACCTTACTAGTGTGAGTCCGACTTGCACTTGGCCAGTTTATTAAATTACATACAGATACAGGCACTTTAAACGCCACCATGTTGCCGCGCTTGGCGTGACGTCATAGTCTATAATAATAATCAACCATGGAGGATTTATCCATATACTTCAAAGCTCATATTATAGACTTTGACGTCACTTTTTTGATCTGACCAATAGCGTGCGTTTCACCTACCATAAGATGCCCGCAAATTTTTGGCACTTTTTAATACTAATTGTTTTCTTATCCAAATAGAAGTAATTAAAAAATAATTTGATATGCAAGTCATTCTAAAGCAATAAGCTGTACAAAAAAAAATGACCCATATTTAAATCAGACACATATTCTCTATTTAGCTACAGTATGACCCTTCAAAAAATGAAGTAAATATAAGGTGTAGATAACACTTAAAAAACATAATATTTAATAATGACTTGTTTAACTGCCTTGTATAAATATTTGCCACAGTATCTATTATAGATAGCTAGCTACGTCCTGCGGCTTTGTCCGCGTTTAATCCTAGTTATAAACCTTTCACTTGAATCACTCTATCTATTGCTAAAATTGCATTAAAATCCTTTAGTAGTTTAAAAGATCTAAGCGTACAAACAGCGGCAACGATTTTCTTTTATACTCTGTAAAGATGACGTTATCGCTTACCATAAAACGAAAGTTTTGCTCATCCAGTTATCATAAAAAATAACTATAGACCTGACATCAAAAAATATATCATATTTTTAAATGTGCCACAAAGCAAAAATGTTTCACAATAGCTTTATAATTATTTGTTGAACACGTTACAACTGGAAGTGACCTCAAAAGGACGACACGTATTGTACAAAAGCGTCCGAGCCGAGTATTGTGTACAAACCGCTTTATGCGCCGCTGACGCTTCTGTGCCTATACCTTTCTATTCTTTGACGTGTCACCGTTTCAAGTGTTCGTTTGTTTACTATGGACCTACGTTATTAAGTATGACGCATTGTGGCCACTACAGAGTTAGGTGATTCTGCATAACTCGTCCTCATCTGCATCTGCTATCAAAAATGTGAAACCGTAATACTTACCTACCTTAAATAACAAAAAATGTTGTTTTTCAAATACTCTAAGAAACAGTCAAATTGAGAACCAACTCTTATTTTTTGAAGTCGGTGGGAAAAGCAGATATGAACGCTAATAATCGAGGAGACGGGCATCTTGCTCAGCCTGTTATCAGAATTAGCCAGTTCTGAGCAATATCAACATTTAACAACAGCAGCTTAGTTTCAGCAGGTAAATTAAACTAGCTAAGTGCAAGTCGGACTCGCACACACGAAGGTATTATTACCGTACAAAATATTGCAAAATCGAGCAAATAATGCCGAAAAAACGCGTTTTTTGTGTGGGGACTCATTATGTTTTCAACTTTGTTTTACTATTTTTTGTTACAGCAGCAATTCTAATACATCTTTCGTAAACATTTAAAATGTCTACCTGTCTATTTCGGTTCAGAAGATACAGTATTGTGACAGACGGACGGACGGACAGCCGAATCTCAGTAGTCGTAGAGTCCCTTTGGCACCCTTTGGGTAAAGGACCCTAACAAGATAACATATCGAAAAGAGACCTTTACACTAACAGCATAGAATAGAAGTAACCAAAATGCTGCTATTTGCAAACATACATCCTGGCATGTATTCTGCCCCTTGCAAGACATTTTGTACCCTGTCTGTCGAGCCGATTCATGTCAATAGCCTCTCCCTGACACTTGATATGGCCCTAAGCTCGCCTCAAAAGCTCTGTGGATCAATGTCTATGTTTTCTTTTGAAGAAAAACAGCTTATTATACCGTCTAAGCAAACCTTTAAAAGGCTTCAGTATGATTGTACTGTTTTATTTTCGGTCACGATATATTTTCATTCATGTCTCGAAGGTCTACGCTTGTTTAGTTTTATTTACGGAAAAATATATTTAAACTTTAGTAATATAATAATAATAATTTAGTTGCAGATATTGTACGAAGTTAATTCCAATTCTAAACTTTTCATATAAAAATCAGATGATGGCTTTTGATTAGATAAGTCTTTATAGAGAATCTGAAAGTCTAGAATCTTATCTATATTTTGAGTACAGCTCGCAACACATGTAGGAAAGTTATAATTATTATACTCGTTGCTAAAATGCCAGGCATTTTCAAGTATTATTTATGATGCCAAACCAAGAGGTTACAATAAAACAAGAGTGAGCAGTACAAATTTATTGTGCGGGTTATTCATTAAAAATAATTCATACGACATTGGCATAAGGTTTTTAAGGATGAACATACTGTGCCATATCCCCAGGTTATGCCTTGCCGTAGTTGCCGTAAGCGCGGTGAAGCCTTGCCGTAATGGGTCCCAGAGACGATCAAGTGAACTTTACAAGTCTAAGTGATTGAAGCGATTATTGATTGTTTACCGCGTTGACTTGATGCTAGCGTGAAGCAGTCTACCGGTTGTCAAGTGCACTTGACAAATGCACGTCTTGGTCGTCTAGAGGACCCATAAGCGCGCAACGCCATGCTGTTAGGCGTCCATTACACGATACGTTTTGCTGTCAGTTTGCTGGCAGTCACGGCTGTGACTGATGGATAACTGATCGTCTAATGGGGTGATTGACGGTGACTGGCCGACTTTTGATTGCTCCATCAGCAACCAAAAGTAATGACTGATGGTTTTGAATGACGGATTACCTACCGTGTAATGGACGCCTAAGCGCGGCGTCAGTCACCTGACCATAGCCAACATGGCGTGCTGTCACTGCTGATTCACTACGGTGAAATTCCGTTTCAATTACGTATAGTGTGCGATACCGCTAAGATGTAAATCAGCACTAAAAGAGTGAATAAAGGGTGTATAAATTGTCTTTATTATTTCGATGCATTTACTTGAAATTTGTATAAACACTACAAAATAAAAATACGTTTTAAGGTTTAGCTTTAATCGAATTCAATTCAACTTAATAATATATTGTAATTCGTTTCCTGAGAGGTAAAAGAAATTAGAATTTAAACGGCGCAACTGAATATTATGTACACAAAGCTTCGAACGAAAGGCAACTTACATTTTAAAGCTTTTTAAGTATCTATGTAGATTTATACATGTAATAAATATCATAAAATGTAAAATTATATACCTACTCTTTCTTCGAACTGTTATACGAGGACTAGAAAACCACTTTTTAAAAAAGAACTTATTTATTTAAACACTAATTTAACTATTATTTAGAATTTAAAATGGAAATAGAAAATAGACATTTGATTATAAGAAACAAGTATTGGCTTCGACTGCCGGGAATGGAATGAATGAGGCTCTAAACTAAAACGATTACTTAGAGTATTAAAGTGCTGAGGGATGCACTATTCAGCATACATCCCATACAGAAGTAAGGGTATAACAGAACCAACTCCACTCTTTCCTATAACCAACTATTCTATTCCTTATGTTGTAGAGTGTACATCTTTCCTTGACCTATCTTCCCTTTTGACTTTAGCCTAAGTTATTCCTTTCAATTTGAGACGTCGATGAAAAAGGAAAGCCTACGTCAACGCTCCCTTTGATTGAGTTAAAATTGTGTTGTTTGACAAAACATTTGCCTCGTTTTGATTTCACTGGATTTTCTTTGATATTTTTCTTGAGGGTGTGATCATTTGTTTCTCTTATCTTATCATAATCTTGTCTTATCATAGAATTTGTCTTGGATGTAATTTAAGAGGTTGTTATATTATTATTGTTTTGCATTATTTATGTTAGTGATAGTAATAGGTAGTAAAGTGCGTAAATCTAAATATACATTTCTAAGGCTGAGTTGCACCATCTTACTTTATCAGTAACTATAACCGGTATTTTTGTATGGAGTTTGATTGATTTTCGACTCTGATATTGCAACTCAGCATAAGAAAAGGTAATTTTGTTTTTCGCTTAAATGATAACGTGTAACATTGTAAGTATTGGTATGAAATCAAACGGTAAGAACAAAAAAATAAGAATGTTTTATTTTTAACCGATTTTAAAAGGTTTTCAATTCGGATTTTTACATTATTATTTTTATGTATGTTTAGGCATAACTTGGGTTTGCTAAATTCTGTTTTGGTTCTAAAGAGGTTTATTTCGAAATGATTCCATTTAAATTTCGTAAAGATTTGATGATTATCTCCCGAGATGTCCGAATGATTATCTCCGGAGATAAACACCTCAAATTCGCTACTGAGAATAACTAGCGAGGTATTTGAAGTCGGTTTTGTAAACTATCTTAAATCATGTACCGGGGGGTGTGGGTTCGAGTCTCATCGGTACGATGAAATTTTGGATTGTGTAAAACGATCTTAAATTATTTCAATCTCGTGTAGAGTAATTTCCAAATCTCCGGAAACCTGAAGCTAATAACCGCTTTAGTAGGTGACAATGAACTCAACCTGTTAAGATTCTAATAAATAAATAAAATAACAAAATTCAATCGATAAAGATAAAAAATATTCCATATATGACGTCAATAAATCTAATATCACCGACGTCCTTTAATACATCCATCCTTCAATAGATGCCATATAAACAGACCGTAAAATAAGTTTTGTATTGTCCATAAAAAGGTTTTATGATCCGACCAGAATGTCTCGCCAAATTTATCATTATATGAAAATATTGATATGAAAGTTCACCCTCAAATGGTAGTGTCAATATTCGTTTTGAAGTGAAAACTTTTTTAACGGCCTCGTGCACTTTTCTTGGGATGAGTAAAAAATGTTAATTTCGCGTCTAGTCTCGCGTCCTAATCGAAAATTCGTAAGACGGAGCGCAGGGCGCTTGCGCGAGGTGTCATTCCAAAATATTCAAAAATGACGTGTTCAAGCTTTCACTTCTGGCGGCACTCCCGGAGTGCAAACCGTTGTTTTTTTTTTAATAATACTCAAATTCAAGACTTAAAACCACCCCGACTGATTTATTTATAATCTGTTCATTGAGAAGGAGTTCAAGCCTGAAATCTTTGCTATAAGTTAGTGAGGAGTTGAGTATTCTGCAGATTCCAGAAGATGTTCCAGTATCAGGTCAACGCTACTATGTACTTAATCGTTGAAGTAAGACGATACCGAATTTCAAATTGATTAGACCTATGAAAGTTAATTTCATAGCGTCATCAACTATAAAAAAGGTAATAGCTTAACTGGCTGAACGGATTTTCATAAATCAAAGCTATTAAGACACCTATCAAAAAAAAAATCAAAGTCAGTTCATCCATTTGGTAGCTACGATGCCACAGACAGAACGCACATACGAGATACACACGTCGAACTTATAACACCCCTTCTTTTTGGTCGGGCGTAAAACTGTTTGGTGAAATAATAAGGCAGAGACTCAAAATATCTCACGTGTAGTTATCATCATCATCAGCCGGTATCTGTCTATGCTGTACGTAGGCCTCTCCCAAGATGTGCCACTGAGCCCGATGCTGGGAGCACTGAGGTGGTATTTGTACTCGTACAACGTGCATAAATCTAACTACTAACTCCAGAGTTGATTCCACTGGTGGCTGTTGTCACCCACGAGATGTTATATTGTTTGTCCGTTTAAAATTAATAAAACATACAAGAAGGATTCCGTACGACCATACAATATGTTATGGGGACTATTATTTATTATTTTATCATGAAATATTATGTTTCATTAAGTGGTACTCACTTTACAGTCAGTGTAAATTTAAAGTGCCCGTTCATAAGATCCTGCCTAATACTCCGACCACAACTTCCACCGGAGCTACGAAACTTCTCATCTTTTGGGTTCAAAAAAGAATTTTGGGTGGTAAATAAAATTATTATAAAAGTACTGACAATTATACTCATTACCATTTGATGTCGACTGTTAAACAAAACATATTGTTTTTATTCAACGTAAAGGCAATTTTAACGTGAACTGATACAATAAAGTTTCTACTTCTAACTTCACTAACCTGCAACTCAGTCTCAACGTCATATTTCTTAGTTTAAAAAACGACCTAGACTGTATAAAACTATGAGTAAACAATTGGTCTACCTTAAATCAAATTGATATAAAACGGCGCAGACTTTCGTGACAGGTCGGTAACAGTGATAAACTCAACATTGTTACTGAACGACTCCAACAGCTCAGGAAGGCATTGTATTACCCGATGATCCTGTCATAAATTCACTTAGTCTCTGGGCAGTAAAGTTTTTACATCAGCCAGAGTTACAGTGTTATAATGCAAATGAGTTCCTTAACTTGGGAACCGGTGCCTTAAATCCTCCCTCGATGCGACAGCTTTTATCATCTTTGATCGTGAGTTGTAACCGCATCGCAACGGCTTGGCTGGTTAAAGTTGCTAAAAAGGTTTGGGGTCTGGCGGTTTAAGGTTCAGCTTGCCAGCAATTTTAACGTCGTGTTAGGTATATTTTTCGCTTTAAATTTGTATAATGATGGTTAAAGCTCATAGTCTCCGATGGCTAGGGCATGTAGGGCGAGTGGGAGTAGATCGTGCAAGAAGGGCATATGTGAGGCGACGAACTGATCGGTGTTCAGTGGAAACACCTAGATATAGATGGGAGGACGACGTTTTTTTAAATGTAATATAGGTTAGCCTTTGACCTCTATCTCACCGGTTGGAAAGTGATGATGCGGTTGAAGATGGTAAGCACGCTAAGCCTTGAATGGGAACTGGCTCTCAAGGTTTGCTGCCGGTACGCATTATATGTTTGGCAACAGATTTTCTAACTTACGGGTGGTGGCTGGCCAGGCGGACACTACATAGTATCCTACCACCATGCGGGGGTTGTTGGTTTCTTAACAATGTTTTTCCTTCACCGGAGGGCCACTGTGAAAAGTGCACATACATATTTCGATAGAATAATCCATTGGTGCACGGCGGGGTTTGAACTCCAGAAAGATCTGCGAGAACTGAAGTTGGAAAACTGGAGGGAGCTATTATAGGACAGAGACAGATGGCACTTACTTCTGTCGGAGGCCAAGGCCCACTATGGGTCGCTGAGGCATAGGACTAATTAAGTATAACGATGGCAGTATGTATGTCGAAAGTGGAAGCAAATTGCTTAGCTCGTTTCTATGCTACCTAATAACGATGGTGTTTTTCAGTCTCTGATTTACCCAAAGTGTAATACGATGACGGCGGTAATATCAAAGTGAGAAGTTTTACTACTTTCTTTCCAGTGATGCTCAAAGTGGTGGCACTCTTCTAACTAGATCACTAGTGCTTCTCTTTTTAACCCCCCACGCAATAAGAAGGGGTATTATAAGTTTGACGTGTATATCTGTCTGTGGCATCGTAGAGCCCAACCGGACGAACCGATTTTAATTTAGTTTTTTTTTGTTTGATAGGTGATTTAATCGATAGGTGTTTAAAATAAGAGAGAGGGCGCTGCAGCGCAACAGTAAACATCTTTTCTGTGTTCATTTTGTTCAAAAAATATAAAATTCTTGTAATAATGTGCTAAATTCAGTGAAAAGTAATTAGAAGTAATAATAAACTCATCTGAATTAAAGAAACCATATATATATAAACGAAAGTGCATACAAATTGTGAAAACAGTAATAAAATTAACCTTACAATATTTTTCTCGGAAGTAACTGTAAATGTCTATTATACTGGAATAACTATTATAATCTCATAGAACAAAGGGTATGAAACATAATAACATTTATTACAAAGCATAGAAACAGAAAGCTAATCAAAAAATAACAGTGAGAAAAGTAACCTAAAATTCACATCAATAGACGCTAAATCATCCAGTTGTTTTTTACAAGTCAAGACGACATCACCGTTTACCGTACCATTGATGTATAACGTGATCTATAGTCAAAATTGATACCGCAAGTCACCGCAAGAGGGCAGAAAAATAAATAAAAAATAAATATTACCTACATGAAAATGGAACAAATTACTGAGATTTTAAAAATACTGCAAACTTAAATAGAAGAACAAGGAAAGGAACTAAAAGAAATGAAAAAGAGTATCCCAAAAAGAATAAATAAAAATATAGATGAAAAATTTATGATACTGGAAGCCAGACAGCAGCAGTTAGAAAAAATTGCTAAAGAACAAGAACAAAAAATACAGAGATTGGACAGAATCGCAAGAAGGAAAAACCTGATTTTTTTCGGAGTGGAAGAGACGGATAATAGTTACTTTAGCTTGCAAAGTAAAATTTTAGATATAATAATACATATAAATATGAAAGTGGATTGCCATAGAACTGATATTGAATATGTTACACGCATGGGGAAAAAATCTGAAAAAATTAGACCCATAATTGTTACCTTTACTACAGTGAAATATTATGTTTCTTTGAAGTGTCTCACACTTTATATTTTTGTAAATTGTTAAACACAATCCAAAATTTCATCGTACCGACGGGACTCGAACCCGCACCCCCCGGATTACACGTCCAGGTGCTCTGCCAATTAAGCCACGGTTCGATACATCGATACAACGATATTAGTGGATTGCATTTGTTAACCCAATTATGCATTGGTGGCGCCATCTATGGCTACTTATTACGAAAGTTAATCATTCGGAATAAATCATTACAGTTTTCAAATCCGACGAGCAGCAGAATGTAAACAGAACGTAATTAAACAGCCATTAAAAATCAATAGCTGGAACATAAAATGCGCGTTTTTTTATACATCAAAATAACATCAAATCCCTCAAAACGTTTCCCAATCTATTTCATACATCAGAAAATAGCTAAAACTGGCAATAAAACACGAACTAATCAACTAATATCAATTTTATGGTTGCAACCTCATCAGATAACGCCGTCATGCCACGTTGTCTTGCAGTAAAAGCAAAAGCAATTTTTTGATACAGATCTTTAGTTTTTTTCTTCAGTCCAATCTTGAAGTTTACAACGTCAAAACCATTTCTTAGCGAACGCTGTTTTCTTGCAAGAAAACATCAAAGCGTTTATAGCAGTTTTGCTGTAATTCGTTTTCACACAATTTTGAATTTTATATTATTATGTCGTAGGTACCTAAACCGTCTCAAAAATTAATCTGAATTTTATTTGTGACTTGTGTTTTATAAAATCGATACAATTGCTTAGCAGCAGCAAATAAATTAATTTAAGTATCAAATAGGTACAGAAATGAATGCTGTTCGTATTCAGTTCTTTATTCTTAATTCTCTTAATAATACTTATATCTAAAATTTAAGATCATATCCGAATGATGTATATATAAACTGTTTATTGAGATCCTTCGATACAAAAATCATCTTTGCTGTAAGTTGGTGAGAAGTAGGGTATTCTACAGATTCCAGGAGATGCCCCAGCATCAGGTGAATGTTCGTACAATATCAAAGAAGTAGGATACCGAATTTTGATTTGATCAGATCTCTGAAAATTGCTCTCGTAGCGTCATCTACCACAAAAAAGATCAAAGTCATAAAATGTTTAAACGTTTCTGCATTAATCAAAGCTAAGAACACTTTCGGTGAAATCACCTACCAATAAACTGGCCAAGTGCAAGTCGGACTCGCACTCGTAGGGTTCCGTAACACAGTTAAGTATTCCATAACTATGATTTTTCACAACTACAAAATAAACTTTGTTTTTCATAGTGTTTGTATGAAAAACAAAGTTATCTTTGCGGTCGCCAAATCTCAAAAACTGCTGGCTGTATCTTGTTCAAACCAATTTTCGTTGTAAGTTTTTATTGAGATCTACATCATATATTTTTTATAGATTTTTCACTCCCATACTTTAAAAGTTAGAGGGGGGGGGGGGGACACACATTTTACCACTTTAGACGCGCCTATCTTTCAAATGATTGACTTTGAGAAAAAATGGTTTTAAAAACCTCGATGTCATTTTTGAAGACCTATCCATAGACACCATCCATAGACACACGTATAGGTTTGAAGAAAAAAATTTTTTTTGTTTCAGTTCCATGTATGGGATGCCCCCCCTTAAACTTTTATTTTTTTTACTTTTGTATAAAAATCGGAAAGCGGTTCACAGAATACATCTACCTACCAAGTTTCAATTCTGTAGTCTTAACAGTTTCGGAATAAAATGGCTGTGACATACGGACGGACAGACAGACAGACATGACGAATCCATAAGGGTTCCGTTTTTTGCTATTCGGCTACGGAACCATAAAAATGAAGATCGGTTTATCCGTTTGGTCACTACAAAGTCACAGACACAGATAGACACACACATTACAGATCATAAATACACAGATGCACAAGTCAAACTTATAGAATCCTTCTTTTTGTGTTTACAAACTAATTCAAATAGGAATTAAGTTACAATAAAAAAGTCTGAAGTAAAGCTGTTACAAAAATAGGTACCTATTATTTCCATAAACAATACAGACATTATCAGATTAAATACAAAAAAAACTCTTTAACATAACAAATATAGAGTTCAAAGTTAAACAGAGTTCACTTGTTTAATGGTAACATTATTATTTTAATAGCTGCTTGAAATTTTAGCACTGTACAGTTTTTTAACATTTTAGATAATTTCATATTATTTAATTTTATCGTTGAATATTTTTATGCACAGTTATATAGTTATAATACAAGTTCTCAATACAGTGTTTTGTTTTTATAATGATCAATAATGAACAAAACATTTTAAAAATATTGTGGACTACCACTATTCGCCGTTATATTTGAAAATATTTACTTCTGGGCATATACGTATAATCACTGCTTAAATACTATATTATTTCCCTAAACTGCAATACTAATAGGATGGCTATAAACATATATAGTTTTCTATAAATAAATGTGTGATGGCTGAACATCTAAAAAGTTATGAGTAATATTAGAGACCTTGTATTGATTTCGTATTTACTAGAACTTAGCTTCTCTGACAGATTGGTTTGATATTTGATTTTGCCTACTCTAGGGTAAAGATTACTTATTTATTTTATAAAGACTACATGTGTGTCTCTAATAAATAAAAAATCATAGTGGCCTATTGACATTAACTCAGCGACATTAATTAAGTATCTGGAGTTGGTAAACGTTCCACACAATTAAAATGAACAAGAGACAGAGCTTTGTTGTGTAATACAAACAGAGCTGCCTTTTCATTCCCTGTTCAAAAGGTCAAACGTGTAGTGTTAAGTATAGGGACGTATTCTGGGAGCTTAGGTTTTCGTTTGCGAGCAAAATTACTAAGTACGTGTACCTACATAGAAAATTGACGTAATTGAAGAGAGTTCCGTTATCAGAAAATATACCTTACTGAATATCCGTTTCCAGTAAATACACCTTACTGAAAATAGATCAGTTGCATTCTACTTACAACGCGTGGAACTTGATTTTTCATTAAATTTGCCAATAATGAAAAAGGAAATTGGCCAATGTATTTCCAATACCTCAACGAATTAAAATATTTGCGCATATTATTTGGGTTACCTAATACATTATGCATTAGGTAGCCCTTGATTAGGTATTTCTATAACTTTTAAACGTATTGCACTCTTAATATATTCATCCATTATTGAGAGTATTTTCTAAAAACGTGTTAATAATAGTAAAGTAAATCTAGGTATATGTAATAAAATACATAACCATTTAGCCAAAATAGATCTTGTATTATTTATTTTTCTATTAATTTCATCATCAAACAAAAATAACAAAAATAAAATAACATGCCACCAATGCATTGCAATTGGGTTAACAAATGCAATCCACTAATTTCGTCGTAACGATACTTCGCACCGTGGCTTAATTGGCAAAGCACTGGAACATGTTATTCCGGAGGTTGCGAGTTCAAGTCCCATCAGTACGATGAAATTTTGGATTGTGTTTAACAATTTACAAAAAATAACATTATGACAAACCAAAATAAAGCGACTTAAATACATCCAATGTTTCCGTAAAAATAACAAAACAGTCATTAAATATATTACAGCGCATATTATATTACATCTTATGCGACATAATTATATTCCTACAACTTCGAATAGCTCCCAAACAAACACCGACAGCGAGTCCCATTCGTATAATGACGGGAAAACAGAAACAGCTCTAATACATAAACAATGTATTCCGTAGTCGACAGTTTACTCAGAACTAGTTATGATTCGAAGCCTAGCGGTAGTAATTCATATAACTTTGCTTCTTAAAAGCAGCAAGTAATATTTTTGTGAAGTCACGAAAGCATGTTGTTAAAATAAACAAATAACAACATCGCTACTCATTATAACTTCGCCTATAGGCAAACTGGCCGGGTGGGTTTGAATGAAACTCGAGTTTAATATAAAGGCCGACTACCACTGAAGCAAAGTCTAATTATATACCTACCTACTATCATCATCCCTTGTCCTGTTTTGATAGATGCCTTGAAGCTGTACGCCATTATATAGCTGCACTGCGCACTATTGTAAAGTAAAAAGTGATATAAAAATCAAAACTTTTGGTATATTTTCATCTAATGTTCAATATGCCTAAAATTTTCATGACATACGTAAATTTGATAAGCTCATTACTGTCAAGATTCTGAAGACTGGTTTTTCAAGTCATTATACAAAAATCGATACACCTATTTTCTGCGTAAACTCTACAGTGATGGTTTGCGATTGGTGTTCATGTAATAGAACAAAGTGAAGCTACAGAGCTACACAACTCTCTAGTTTTATATATCTCTATTTTGGCGATGAGGGAAAACGTATGTAGAGACTACCTACCCTAATATTTTATTTATTACTGATGTTCAATAAGTTATTGATATGTATTAATGGTTGCTCTCAATAATTAAAAACTTCATTTCAAAATATTTGCTACGGACTTTTAGGTCTCAGTGTAAATCGGGCCCTAAGTTTTTATTACTACAAAATGTTTGTTTCGGTAACGAGACGGCCTCTTATTGCGCAGTTCACACTACCTCGTATAAGTCTTTAGAGAAGTGAAATGAACGTTTTCATTTCGTAAGGACTTTTGGCTTTGTACATTGCTCTGAGTTCGAGGTAACTGTTTATTTTTGTTGGAGCATAAACTTTGTAGTCAGTTGTCTGCGTTAATGAAAACGGATGCTTTTAGCTTTCCATTTTGATTTTAATAAGGGCAGAAGAAGTTATGTACAAAAGTCAGTTTGTGATAAAATTATTGTTGAATATTTCTATTTGAAGATACAAAATTTGACTTGGTGTAATTACATTTAATAAGAAAGTTGGAAAAAGTTAATTTTAGAATCAATGAGCAAATTATATTGTTTGCTTACATCGCGAAGCGCCCTCAGCTCTCTTCTCTACAGGTTAATAGCCTTCAGTTTTATAACTTTTTTTCTATAGTTTAAAATTTTACAACCATTGCAATGTCTATCTATCGTCGAACTATCGTCCGTCAGGGACAGTACCATAGCATTGTCTGAAATTGTCTCATTTTCTCCTGACTTGCTACCAAAAACTAGAAAATCTGCTGCATAATCCTTATGGTGCACATTTGAGAGTCTGAGTATTCCGGGCCTACCGTGTTCACCATCTTTGATCACATGTCATCATCGCTTTCCACCAGGTGAGATAGTGATCAAACGCTTGCCTGATAAGATATAAAAAAAATATTCCGTAAAAATTTGATTCTTTCCGTCCTTCAATTCGTTCTTGTGTTCATGGTCATTTTTTTTTGTGTTCAGTGCTTACACTGAATCAGATGGTCTCTTACGCCCTATAATTATGAAGGGCATATGAGACTTAACATCTTTTATTTAACAAAAGCATAGTGACGTGGTCTCAAGGTAACAGAAAAAGTGGAATGACGCGCACAATTCAACGTAAATCGAGATTTTTGAGTGCCACGTCATAATCAGCCAGTGTCAGTACACTGCTAGACGTAGGCCTCTCCCAAGATTCACCACTGAGCCCGATCTTTGGCTCATTGGGAGGGAAATGCCCTAATTGCCACGCTGGGCAGGCAGGTTGGCGATCGCAGGACGTAGCTCCTCGCACCGGTGACGCTGCTGCCCGTCACCTGCCTGTAGTACTCAGCTACGCCATAATTTGAAATGGTTATACCGCCATTATTTGTCGGTCGCTAAAACATTGTTTGTTAGTCAGCAGGATGCACCACGGGCAGGTGAGTTTGGCTGGGAGCACTGAGGTGGTATTTGTGGTCCCTTACATCCCATTAAGTGCCACAGTATCTGTTATAAACAGATGTCTCATACTAATGAGCATTTGGCTTGTGCTTTTACCTTCTATCATAAAAAGCCGCATGAGTTTCAAACTGCAAGAAAGTTTAAGTGAAATTTCAAGAGTAATTAAGTTTATCATTTATTTGACCGAACGACTACTTTCATTATGAAGCCAAGCCAGAGAAGCTTGGAGTCTCTGGCATAACGCTTTGAGAGCTAGCACATAATATCCTTGCCAATATTAACTTATATAATAAACATTCACCTAAGCCGTCTATTTTTACGACTCATAATTCCGCTAACAAACGTCTGAGCTAACGTACAGTCTCTCCATAAAGGACCGTAACGTCACATTTTACTGCTTCATAAGGAAAAGCGTACCCGACAAATGACATATTGCTCCAAAAATTACATTTCTACAGAAAGTACCTATGAGACGTGTTTGATGTCGTTTCGGAAGAACGTGACATGCCAATCCTGATCGGAATCAGGAATATGTACAGACATGGAATATAAAACGACACCATCCTCGAATATTTTTGATAGTATTGAACAATGGCGTTATAGGTAGTATATTTTGGCTCCGTTCCGAACTTGGGTGGAAACCAGTGAATATTACGTGATCTAAGTATGTTTGCGAAGGGATCTACGAACGAAGGCTATGATGCAAGCTTTAAGTAAAACAAGCTTCTTAACATCGACTGAGGCCTCATCGACCTGAGTAGTTTTTAAACGTGAAATAATATTGTTATGTATAATATGTTTGAGTGGAAAAGTTTAGGGTGAAATTTAGTATTCTTTTAATTTAGTAAGATTATTTGACACGAGATTCATTACTTACAAGTCTCAAGCTGCAGTTCTGTGTCGTTGAAAACTTTTTTATATTTATTGTATAGACTACCTCATCTATTGGTAAGTGATGATGCAGCCAAGCATGGTAACACGATAGGTTAAGAATGGAAACTGGTTCACAAGGACAGCTGCCGAAACTCATTAGACGTTTGGCGACAGATTTTCCATTTTGAAGGTGGTAGCTGCCCCGCAGACACTTAAACCACTGAAATACGCACATAAATATTACCATAGAAAAATCCATTGATGCAGATGTGAACCCGTTACCGCTGGCATCAAAGCGGGATATTCTCCCACTGCGTCACTAAGCCATTAAACCTAGGTAAACAAGACTTTTGCACAGTAAAATCAGTCAAGGTAGACCTAGACATGAGTACTTTTCGTAAACACAGCTATTTCTATATTCATATATTCAGCTATTTGAGAGGCGTCAAATTTCGCCGCTTTCGAAGTCGATTATCTGACACCAAGAAAATATGCGTCACATGTCGCAAAATTAACGTGTCTTATTAATTAAAATGTTGTGTTTATTATGTATGCTAGTCTATAAGGTATATTTTTAGATATGGGCTAATGTAAGAGACATTGTAATCGCCTGAAATAAATGAATTTATTATTATGTATTCTTTGCCTATAGGCATAGAAATGCACTGCTTTTATCATTCTCGAACTAAACCTAATATAAATTTATAAGTAACAATAATTTCTGCTAATTTTAATTTATCTCTACCCTCATGTCACGCAAGATCAAAGAACTGTCCTAAAATTTAGACAACGGGGGTTTAACTCTACATCAGACGTAACATGTCGTGACGTGACGTGACATCGTATCTGACGAGTCAGATAGGGGATGCCACATTATCTGGCTTATAAAGAAATGTCTGGGATGTACGGCTCGTAAATAGATTTGGATATCATTATTCTATTTAACCGTATGTTTTTTAAATGTATATGCCATTACTACGTTCATTTTTATTAAAAAAATTCACTGCACCAACGGGACTTGAACCCACGCTACAGGGATACATGGCGCTGAGCGTTGAGCAAATTCAGCAACAGTACGACTCTATCAATATGACGAAACGACTGGATTGCATTTAACCATCGAGGTACATGTAAACCAGAGGCGCCCATCATAAACTGACTTACGTGCCGAGCGGCGCGCGATCGGACGTGAGGAATACTTACGCCAAACTAATCGAGATGTAGATTCAGCACTGCTTGTTAACCGACTTCAAAAAAAGGAGGAGGTTTCTCAATTCGATATATGTATTTTTTAATGTTTGTTCGCGGATAACTTCGTCTTTATGAACCGATTTTGATTATTATTTTTTTGTTAGAAAGGAGATATCCCAAGTGTGGTACCATGGTAATTTTATCGAGTTCTGATGAGTATCTCCAGAGATATGGAGTTAAACACCTCAAAATTGGTACTGAAAATTAATAACGCGGCATTGAAGTCGGTTGTTTTTAGTTTTTTAAACGATCTTATAATATTTAACTTTATTATTTGAACGTAGAGCTAGTCCGCGACGCCACATCTAGTACGTAGTACATAATATATCGATGCATTTAACCAATTGTGCATTGTATATTTGTTTACATTGTTATTGATAATAAATGCACAACAATGTAGAAACATCATATAACTTCGTTGTTTATAAATTAGTAGTTAATTTAAAAATGGTCCCATTTTTGATCTTCAAAGATATACCGAGGAACTCACACCATAAACTTACATTTACAGATAGCCGTGGCTCGAACCAGCACCCAATAAAAACTTATTGCTAGTTTTTCGCCGAATTTCGTAATAATGTTAGTTGTTAGCTAGTTTGGCAATCAGGTTGAGCTAGTTTCGCTATGTGAATGAGACAAAACATCGATTGTCTATGTCGGTTGCCTCTCTTACTCTTACTGCCGGTTTCCACATCTATACAAACACTAACTACAATTCTGTGGTCTGTGGCATAGATTATACAGTGTGTCTGGTCAAGGACAAGCGATATTTTAGGTAATTATATTTCGACATTTTTTTATATCAAAAAACACTATACAGTCGGGTCCAACCCCCCTCACCTTAATATGGTAGCCATTATGTTTTTATGTAGAGATAGTCTCTACGTGTTTACAAAAAAACATATCTCTCAAAGTTTTGATCCCACTAAGATATAAAAAGACTTATTCGAAAGGTAACAATATTGCCTATTGTAAAATAAAACATTAAATTAAAAAATCAAAAAACCTGACAGCGCAAAAAGTGTTAAAAAACGAACTGAAAAGAAAAAAACAAGTAATTCCAGTAGTTTAGACTTCTGTTTAAGGATATCAAAAAACTATACCATTTAAATTCTTTCTCGGTCGATACACTCATAAAATAAATTATACATTGTTATATGGAATATAGAGACTTAGTTATACTTAAAGGACGGCAAATTCCGTAATCTGAACAAAAAACCGAAATGCGTGAAATAGATAGGGTATTGCTTTTTAAGCTTACTTACTTTACAGTTGTACTATTAACCGACTATACCAAAAGGAAGAGGTTGTTTGTTACCTCAGAACTCCATCAATTCTTAACCGATTTGGAAAATTCTTTTTTTGTTTGAGTTAATATGATTTTCGTTTGGTCTCATTGTAATTTTATTGAGATCTGATAAGTAACTTCAGAGATAAGCACCGCAAACTTGTTACTGAAAGTGACTAACGCGGCATGTAAAATAGTTTTTTTTTTCGATTTGTACGATCATAAATTATTTGCTATAAATATATTTTGTATCTCCATTTTAAGACCTTTAATTCGATACCCCACTCGATAGGATTTGAAAAAAAAAATTTTTTTTGAACCCCAAATTTTGGCGTCTGAAATCCGCCATTTAGAATTTTTCAATTTTTTATGTTTTTGTTGACACTCGCGCTAGCATGGCAAATCTATTGACGTGCCAATTATCAAAATCGGCCCACGTATTTGGTCTCTAGTGTGCCACAAAGGAACAAACATACATACATACATACATATATAGACTGATAAACACATAACCTCTCCTTTGCGTCGCGCAGTTGGGTAAAAATACAAAATAATGTTTCACATTACCGGGTTTAAAATAATAAAATGAAATATTTAAAAAAAATACTAAAAATTATGCAATTCGTCAAATTATTGTAAATTACTGCAAAAACAGCGTCAAGACTCTTATTATTTTTAACCAACTTCAAAAAAGGGAGGAGGTTTCTCAATTCGACCGTATATATATATATTTTTTTTTTTTATGTTTGTTCGCGGATAACTTCGTCGTTTATGAACCGATTTTGATTATTTTTTTTTGTTCGAAAGGAGATATCCCAAGTGTGATACCATGGTAATTTTATCGAGGTCTAATAAGTATCTCCAGAGATATTGAGATAAACATTTAAAAATTGGTACTGAAAATGAAAAGCGCGGCATTGAAGTCGTTTTTTTTTTAGTTTTTAAACGATATTATTTACTAGATCGACAGATTTTGTGCTAAGCTACAATACAGTATTAAATTTAAGGCTGTATGTCTATTACTTTAAAAATTATTGTCGCTTAAACATAGCGTATGCGCAAGCACAAAAGACGTTTGTTTGAATCCTAAACATAAAACCAATAAAAACACTTAACATTTTAAATAGTGTTTTTTAACCGACTTCAAAAAAAGGAGGAGGTTTCTCAATTCGACCGTATATACTTTTTTTTTATGTTTGTTCGCGGATAACTTCGTCGTTTATGAACCGATTTTGATTATTCTTTTTTTGTTGGAAAGAAAATGTCTCAAGTGTAGTATCATGTTAATTTTATCGAGGTATGATTAGTATCTCCAGAGATATAAAGATAAACATCTCAAAATTAGTACTGAAAACTAATAACGCGGCATTGAAGTCGGTTCTTTTTTAGTTTTTTAAACGATATTATTGATATAAAAAATGTCGAAATATAAGTACCTCAAATATCGCTAGTCCTTGACCAGACACACTGTGTAGAACTGGCCTCGAAAGTAGTGCCGCGGTGCTCGCTTAGCTCGAGACCGAGGCATTATAGCTTGTCCTTACAATTACAGTTTATTTAATACAGTTCATGGAAATGTAATCAAGAAATAAACAGTTCATAAATTCCAACAACGTCTAACTGACCCATTCAGTAGGAGTTCAGCTGAAGAATTCTGCTAGGGTTGCCATTATGCTAAAGATTGTAACGTTTATTTCACGCGTTAGTTCCTGAAACTCGAAGATTCATGAGATGATTCTAGCCTACGCCATCTTGAGCCTGCGAAATGAGACCCATTATTCAAAGCAATGTTTTTTTTTTATTCATTCGAGATTTTTGAGGAAGTAAAATGAAATAAATATACGGATGGATTCTTGGAGAACTTATTTTTAATTTGAGTAATGTTGCCATCTAGTGGTTATGTAATGCCAAATATCATCTGGAAAAGAAGAGCCTAACATCGGGCTCAGTGGCGCATCTTGGGAGAGGCCTACGTCCAGCAATGGACTGACACCATAAATGTTGATGTAGATGATGATGATGAAAAATGATCAGTCACACTGATTTAGATAAGATTATTTTTGAGAGCCGCGTTGGCGTAAAGTATAGTTGGCTTGACTTCTAAGCGAGAGGTCACAGGTTCAAATCCTAGCACGGGTATTCGTCCACAGGTGGTAGTTGCGTATTATATCGATGTTCCGCCTGAATTGCTACCAAAAAGTAGTTAGATAGATAGATAAACACTTTATTGAACACCTTAAAAGTTAAACATGAAAAAAATAGTAAATAGTTAACTAACAAACAGTGTACCAATAGGCGGTCTCATCGCTTAAAGCGATCTCTTCCAGACAACCTTGGTATTTAAAGGAATATCTAAAATATATATATGTCAGTATAATGTACAAACATAATATAATAATATCTAAAAACGTAAATACATACATAATAATAGTAAACACATAATATCGTTTAAAAACTAAAGAAGAACCGACTTCAATGCTGCGCTATTCATTTTCAGTACCAATTTTGAGATGTTTATCTCAATATCTCTGGAGATACTAATCATACCTCGATAAAATTACAATGGTACCACACTTGGGATCTCTCCTTTCGAACAAAAAAAGAATGATCAAAATCGGTTCATAAACGACGAAGTTATCCGCGAACAAACATAAATATATATATATATATATATATATATATATATATATATATATACGGTCGAATTGAGAAACCTCCTCCTTTTTTTGAAGTCGGTTAAAAATAACATTGTACAAGAATAATATAAATATAATACATATATAGATACAAACAAAAATACATATATAAATATATATATATATGTGTATATGTAGATTAGCTTTACGGTGTTCCGGTAGCACACAGCTCTTGAGAGTCAGAGTATTCTAGGCCTAGCGTGTTCATCAAATTTGACCACATCATCGCTTATCACCAGGCGGGATAGTGGTCAAATACTATAAGAAACAAAAAAAAATAGATTACAAGAGTTGATACATTAGTAATGTATTCCTACAGATTCATTAAATTAATTTCAGCAATACATTATGTTTAACAAAACACTAACGCAAATAGCAATACTATATCCAAATAAATCACTGTAACTATAATAACAGCCGAATGCGCATTTGTGATTTATATTACACTTTACTCTAGCTACTAGCACTACATCGGTCCCTTAGCACCAACAGGGCCAAAACTAACCTAAATAATGCCAACCTATTAATATAAATTACCTAGATTTACAATACCGTTGGGTGTTGATATTATTTCCTTTTACACGGCATAAAGGCTTTATACCGACGATTTCGGTTCGTGACAACATCAATTTTAATTATTTATTATTGTTGTCTATAATTGAGTCGGGTTGTTCGGGAGTAATAAACAGAATACCCTGGTATAGCCGGGTCAAAGGTATAAACCTTTATGGGTGTATGTACCTACCTATAGTTAATTTGGGATGGTTATGTTTTATTCTGCGTGGGTAAGGTAGAATAATATGAGCGGAATTGGTGTGAGGACAAGAATAGAATATAGTTTATAATTAATTCATTAAAAGCTTCGATAACGCCGTAATTAATAGTGGACAGCATAGCAACTGAAAAGCATAATAAAGGGTCGTACTGTAGCTGAATTGGGCCCAGCACCATGTTGCCCAATAGGCGCAGGTTCGAATCCCGTTCAATGTACAAAAATATAAAATGTAGATAACGCTTAAAAAAGAATTATAATATATATTACTAAGGTTTTGAGTTAAAAACTTATATATAGTTTATGAAAATGGATATTACCATAAGTATACAAATATAATCGTGTAAACCATCATACACGATGGATCTCCAATTATTTGTTAACTGGCCGCTTTTCCAGTTAGTTTACCGCATAATTTTATTCGAAGTTCAATTGATATCATAATAAAAATAAAGGTACGGCCACATCGCGGCATCCTGCGATCTGCTGATTGTAGAGTGCAATAAAATTCTAATCTATCTACTTAGATACTTAATGGAGTTAAAGTCCTTAGGTTCAAAATATTTTCTAGGGATTTTAAACACAAAGAATAGTAAATTAAATCATAACAATAATCACAAATAATAATCTAACAAAAGATACTTGAAGGTAATATCACTAGTCATATACTTTAAAAGGTCACCGTCCTTTTGACCTAGCATCATGCAAGTTGGGCGAAGAGCCAACGATAGGGAGATTTAGATTCATCCCAAATGGGAACCTCTGAAATATGGGAGCCAACGGTTGCCCAAATCACGTAGGTTCTTTTTCAAGCGACGCTAAGGTTGGGCAGAAGTCATATAATTTTATATTTGCTATAAGGTTGCTAATATATGGTGAAATGTAATAATATACGCTATAATGCTCCTATAAGGAACATTAATGCAGAATTTGAGGATGACGTCGAACGAATATCAATATATTTTATTTATATCATATAGGCTATCGTTTGACCACTACATGTAATTAAATGAATTATCAAAATCATTTTAATGATGGCACTCATTTGAAAACCTCCGCAAAGAGCGCTTTGCCGCACGCTTTTCCCTCCCGTCCTACGCGGTATGACGTTTCCTAAGGGTTTTCTGCAGCCACAAACTAGTGGAGCGAAATCTACGAGGGAAGACCAGCGCAGTAAGTCCTATTCCCTTTTTAACCCTTCAAAGTAATAAACATATCAATGTTGTTACGTTATGATAATATAATTAACACACATAATGTATAGTATAATTTAAAATCGTTTAAAAAACTAAAAAAAGAACTAACTTCAAACGACGCGCTAGTCAAAGTAGCCAGCAGTAAGTAGCATGTTACAATACAATACAATACAAAAACTCTATATTGTATACCAACATACAGAAAATAAATGAAAAAAATGTACAGAAAATAATAACTAAGGTAATAACAATGGGTGGTCTAATCGCTAACAGCGATTTCTTCCAGACAACCTTTATGTCCATGTTATCGAGGTATATAAATGCATTGTAATACAAATGTTGATATATCAAGGTACGACCACACTGCGGCGTCCTGCGTCCGCGTGCGCGTTTGCGATCCGATTTTCAATCGTTTTCTGATCGCCGTAGATCGCGTTTGGTGTGAACCCGTCGTTACAAATACTACTACGCTATCTGGTCGCCGCCTAGATCACGCACGCAAGACGCCGCGGTGTGGTTGTACCTTAAAAAGCGCTCGACCGATTTCGTTACGTTATGTTCGTACCTGGGAAGGGTACCCTTTGGAACAAAAAAAGGATTTTCCAAATCGTATTATTATTATTAATTAATAAATAATTATTAATCAATAACTAATGAATAGTTATTAATCCGACGAATTGAAAACCTCCTCCTTTTTTTTTAAATCAGTTTATAATTACAGGGCACCTAGGACTCAACATCTGTCATCATCAATGTAACGGGAGCAGAACAGTGACGCGCAAAATGTAACTATCCGGAGTTATACCTTTGAGTAGTGGTGAATACTCAAAGAGTTATACGCATATCACACTTTCTGTTATCGGCAGACGTCATCCGTTACCGTCAGGCTGATCGTTTAATAATTAACTGTGGTCTGTCGTCAACCTACATACGTTTCCCCGCCCACAGCACACAGAGCAATCCTCTAGTTTAGCAATAGGTACATAGAGACATATTTAGACATATGTGAAAGTTTCTCTTCTCTACAAGGTATTAAGCGCATTTCAGACTACGCTAGAATATAATAGCATTATAGTTTATAGCACAGCAATATCGCTAACGACATTTATTTAGAACACGTTCACACTTAGATATACTAGTACCTGGATGACCGAGCTCTGCTCGATATATTTTTTTTTTACCTGATAACAAGGATGAAGTGACGTTTTCTAAAAATTAAACCTAACTAGATCGATTTATCGCCCCCAAAACCGCCTGCATGTTACATTTCATGAAAATCGTTGGAGTCGTTTTTGAAATTCAGATTATATATACACTAGCAGCCCGCCCCGGCTTCGCACGGGAAGAACATATATGCCTACAAAATTTCCATCAGTTTGTTGCATCGAATATAAAATATGAACATATTTAACAATAATCGTCATATTTCATCCAACTTACACAAAACCTTAACGAATTATGCACCTAAACCTTCCTCATAAACACTCTGGCTATTGGTGAAAACCGCATGATAATCCGTTCAGTAGCTATTGAGATTATTGCGAAAAGACAGACAGACGCAGTGATGGAATTTGTTTTATAATACTTACGTAGTGATATTGGACGGCCCTTTAGCGTAAAGGATGGTTACCCTGATTCTGACCCGACGGTCGTTGGTTCTAATCCTAGCTATATAATACCTACTAATGAAAGTTTTATGTGCATTCATGAATCATGAGTTTTCGTACAGTGGTAGTGGGATCATTAAATCTACCAAAAAGTAGCTTACCACCAAGGAGCCCGGGCCCGGTGGCGTAATCGGGAGAACGGTCGGCTTTGATGCCGTGGTACCGAGTTCAAACCGTACCGTGCACCAATGGATTTTTCCATCGAAAAATTTATGTGCGCTTCTCACAGTAGCCCTCCGGTGAAGGAAAACATCGTTAAGAAACCAACAACCCCCGCATGGTGGTAGGACACTATCTAGGGTCCGCCTGGCCAGCTACCACCCTCAAGTTAGAAAATCTGTCGCCAAAAACATCTAATGTGGAAAACATTAGATGTTTTTGGCGACAGATTTTCTTCAGCAGCTATCCTTGAGAGCCAGTTCCCCAGTCTAGGCCTATCGTGCTTACCATCTTCGACCGCATCATCACTTACCAACAGGTGAGATAGTGGTCCAACGCTAGCCTATAAGATATAAAAAAATAGGTGAACTTCTGCCGCCGTAACCTTACGCGTTCCCCGACACAAAATGTAGGGGTAATATACGTTTAACGTGTGTATCTGTGTGTCTGTCTGTAGCATCTTAGCACCTAACCTAATGAACCGATTTTGTTTTTATATTTTTTATTAGTTTTTTTTCCGATTAGTTTTTTTTTGTTTGATAGATGTCTTCATCGAAAGTTTTCTTAGCTTTGATTCATGAACATTCGTACAATCGTTATAAAACTATGAGCTTTTTTCTAGTTAATTGCGCTATGAAATCAACTTTCATAGGTCTGATCAATTCGAAAATCTTCTTCTTCAACGATATTGTAAGAACATGGAAGCATTGACGTGATGCTGGGACATCTCCTAGACTCTACAGAATACTCAAATCGTCACCAACTTACAGCACAGATTTTAAATGTCGTGTTTAGAGTCATTGGAATGCTTTTAATGAAAAGATTATACATAGATCAGTCGGGGTGGTTTAAAATATTATATATTTATATATATAGATGAATATTATTTTATACAATAGATCATATTATTATACTATATTGACTTCAATCTTAAGAGATAGACATATGCTGTCGCGGACTTTTTTGTAGGTCTTATTAAGTTGTACAACTCTTGCCTAGAAAATATTCTTCTATCTATTTTCAATTAAGCAGCGTTCGTAAGAAACCTGTTTTTTCGACCGTTTTTTTGCCGACTTAGGTTGCAAATTAGATCTCCACGAATGTACCTTTGATTTAAACGGGATAATATATAGCCTATTTTCATTCCGAAAGTCCATTCTATGTATTAGTGAAAGAATTTTATAATCGGTTCTGTAGTTTTTGAGCCAAATCATTACAAATATACAAAAATACAAAAACACAAAAATACAAAAATACAAATGTTCTCTCATTATTATATTAGTATAGATAATTATACAAGAATGGCTCGCTTGTATTAGATAGATACATTTTCCGGTTTGCTTGTAATTTGCTTGTCATGCTGTATTATATAACGGATCACAGATAGACATAAATACATCTATGAGCGGAATAGTACAACGAAGTCTGAAATGCGCTTTATAAAAGCCTGGATTTTGCAAACTGATCTTCGCGGATTCGATAATTATTGACATTATTTTACAGGCTGTATGCGGTGTTCCTTTAAAGCTTCAATGAAAGTCAGTTAAGGGTAATTATGAGAACTATCTCAGCTCTAGGTTTCGAGGGGTGAAATGTGTCCTGCCAAAAGGCGAGGGTTCCACTCCCGCCGGACCGTAATGTACAAAAATATAAAATGTAGATAACACTTAAAGAAACATAATAACTGTTTAGTTGTTAAATGCTTATATTATTACTTCTCCAGCGTTTTAATTAAACGTTCACTTTTTTCCAAAACCATCTCCATCAACGTAATATTTTTATATTATCTGAATTCTAGCGTAATACATATATTGATATCTCCAATAGTTCTAATTAAAGCTCGTGTCGTCTGAGTCAAGTCTCGTGAGGTCAGACGGTCAGCAAATAGTATGGTTTTAAGACGTCTATAAAATAACTAATTACGATGACAGCCTTGTTATTATTTCTAATATGTAGCAAATGTTTATGCGTATGAGAATTTTGACCTGTATACAATTTTGCTTTGATTTGTTACTCGATTTAATAAGACTCGATTGTCTTTAAAATTAAATAGGTATAAGAACTTGATCCTTTGTATATAACAGGCTTTTATTTTATTATCAAATATATACGTCCCGTGGCCTTACCGTGTAGAACAGTGTGTCCAGTCATCGATGTCAAAGCCTTCAGGGAAAAATAAAGTTATTTTTATCATCGAATCACCATATTAGTAGTGTATGGTAGGAGAAAACTTACAAAAACTAGACTTTTAATGGAAGTCGATCAAATATACTTGTAATAAATACACTAAATACTTGGAGTATATAAACCCTAGATATAAAATAATGTAACTTTTAAATGTTTAAAGGTACGCATCCTGCGTGGGCGATCTAGGTGGCGATCAGATAGCGCAGTAGTATTTGTACCGACTGGTTCACACCAAACGCGATCTACGGCGATCAGAAAACAATAGTTCAAATTCAGATCGCTAACGCGCACGTGGATGCCGCGGTGTGGCTGTACCTTAAATGTATCTATAATTGGTGAATGTGAGAAATAAATATCTTAAACCACATAATAAGGGCTTGATAAAACTTCTGTCAGATGTTTATGTCTATATTTCTGGAGATAATAATAAGACCTCGATACAATTACGATGGGACTAAACGGGAAGCATACTTTCACAATAAAAAAAGGTATTTCCAAACAATTAAATAAATGAGTCCTAAGACAATAATATAAAAATAACCTGGCCAAGTGCAAGTCGGACTTGCACTAGTAGGGTTCCGTACCACACTACAGTATTTTATAAGATCGAGCAAAAAATATTAATAAACTTTTTATTTCTTATAACGCCATCTAACGTCTAACAAAGGTGTTAGGATCGACATTTTAATATAACGCCATCTATGGGACGTTTACCTAACTAAGCGTACATAGATGGCGTAAAATGTCGAAAAAAAACACGTTTCTTGTATGGGGACCCTCTATTATTTTTAACTTTATTCTGTTTTTAGTATTTGTTGTTATAGCGGCAACAGAAATACATCATCTGTGAAAATTTCAACTGTCTAACTATCACGGTTCATGAGATACAGCCTGGTGACAGACGGACAGACAGACAGACAGACAGACAGACAGACAGACAGACAGACAGACAGACAGACAGACAGACAGACAGACAGACAGACAGACAGACAGACAGACAGATAGACAGACAGACGGACAGTGGAGTCTTAGTAATAGGATCCCGTTTTACTCTTTGGGTACGAAACCCTAAAAAACAGTCAAATTGAGAACCTCCTCTAATTTGTAAATTCGGTAAAATATATAACAAAACATCGATTTACAAAAAATGATTACTTATTTAGCAAATTTAAGTTTTAATGCATGCAAATTGACAAAGTTTTATGAGTGGGTGAAAGTTTTACCAAGTATAAAGTAATTTTGTGATAAATTATCGTCACATTCAAAGTCTTAGGACAATAAGTCCTAATTATTAATATTGAGGGTCACTTTAAAGGCTCAATGTAAAGAAGCCCATAATGATGTAGCACCTTAATATTATAATCATAATGTAATGTAATTTTAGAGGGCCGGTGGCGTCATCGGGAGAACGGTTGGCTTTAATGCCAGAGGTACCGAGTCCAAACCGCCGTGCACCCATGGATTTTTCTTTCGAAAAATGTATGTGCGGCTTTCACAGTGGTCCTCCGGTGAAGGAAATACATCGTTAAGAAACAAACAATCCCCGCATGGTGGTAGAACACTATCTAGTGTCCGCCTGGCCAGCTACCACCCTCAAGTTAGAAACTGTGCCAGTTCCTATTCTAGGCCTAGCGTGCTTACCATCTTCGACCGCATCATCACCAAACGCCAGCCCATAAGATATTAATATATATATATCTATATAACTTAAGTATGTAGTTGTTAGTTAATTACTAGTAATAATAATAATAATAAATAGCGATAAGTCCCGTATTTTAATATTTATAACTATGTGTTCAAATCTGAAAAGTTTAAAGTTTACAAGTTAATTACTAGTTAATGTATATAAGGTGCACTTTCGTACAGTTCTTTATCTACACTCATGCAATAGGTTAAATAAATAAATTACCTTTTTCAATGGGACCACTACGTGTAGAAGTTGGCGCCTACTGAGCTAGAATGAGCCTTGATCTAAACATACTGCGTAACATCGAGGTACATGTAAACCAGAGGTGCCCATCATAAACTGACTTACGTGCCGAGCGGCGTGCGATCGGGTGTGAGGAGTACTTACGCTAAACTAAGCAAGATGTAGATAGAAATTCAGCACTGCTTTTTATTTGTGCGTAGAGCTAGTTCGCGACGAGTCATCTGGTACGTAGTCTATATTCATCGATGCTGCGTAACAAAACAATTGTCAGGTTTACTATGGCGCAGCGCTTAAGATGGGTAGGCCTGGCCATGTGGCTCGGATGGATGACACCAGGGCTGTTAAAATCCTCACAGATACAGCTCCACACCAAAAAATACTCTCAGGACGATCCAAAAATGCTATTAAAAGAATTGGACAGCCCTGGAACAAAATTACATGGAAAAGACAGCCAAGGATAGGATTAATTCGAGGAAACTAGTAGAGGAGGCCAAGACCCACGTAGGGTTTCAGCACCGCAAGAATTAAGTAAGTGCTACCGTACTTACTTCCTCTGGCGAGCCTTCTCTTTCGCGGCGTCGCCCGGTCGGTAAGTACTCTGGATTTTACTTGTTGATGTTGAAGTAATAATAATCTTGTCATTAATCTTGCTGAATAGCAAAACTAATAGGAAAACGAAGATTTGGCCCACCCTTCAGTTAACTAAGTTACTGGGAATGAAAGTTAACGAACCATGGTAGGACCTGCTATGAGATTCCATCAAATCAGAGACAAGGATAAAGTTTTATATTTATGGGATAACTTACACCCCGTGGATTTGAAGAAAGATATCAAATTAGGGATTTGGGGATTTGTCAGCGTCATTAAGAATTCAGTTTCAACGGTAAAGGAGCTCGGGGTATAGCATTTTTACTACTTTATGTGAGCGGCAGATTGGCGGTGACAGATTTTTCAGCTTGAGGGTGGTAAATGGTCCAGTGACACTTAGACAGTGGCCCTGTCACGATACAGGGGCGGTACTGCATTGATACAAGCTTACCTAACACCTATATCTTATCTGCTAACTAAATAAAGGTATCTATGGGCACGATCTAGGGGCGCGGGCGCTAGCGCGATCTAAATTTCATTGCTGTCTGATCCCCGTAGATCGCGTTAAGTTTGAACCAGTTGATGCCCGCGCCCACATATTGCAATGGTTTGGCCGTACCTTTAGCCAGTAGGAGACTTCTTGACAATTTAATTTTTTCCTTCACTGGAAATGCGCAAAACGTGAACTATCATGGATTGCATGCGCATTCATTCTAATGAAGAACAAAAAACATTCTAGACGTTTTCATACGATTACGTTTCCGACACCGCATATCGCGTTGCGTTCAAGCAAAAGGAGCTTGAACCAATACAAAATATAATTTTGTAGATGATTTACCAAAACAGTCATTAATATTAAACAACTTAATTACAGTAAAATACTTCCAATCACTAAGTTTCCTTATGATAAGTAATCAGAATTAATGGAAGGGATACAATCGCGTTGTATTCTAGTAATTGCCACAGACAGTAAGTACAATGTGACATTATTAAGCTATGTTCTACTTACATGAACAATTAATCAAACTAAGTGGAGCACAAATAACTTCTATATTAAAGTGTTTTGTGACTGAAACTTACGTGTATTTTAGTTTACATATTCTGTTTAAAACAAATACATACTATTTTTAACCCCAGTTTAAGTCTGACACAATAATTTTAGACATAAATTATTTTAAAAAAACCGACTTTATCACCACAAACAGGCACTCAAAAGCGAAAAATAAATTACTTAATATAAATTATAAGCGCTATCCACTTATCTATTTGAAGTCGGTGCCAGCCAAGTCTATTGGATAGTAGATAGATACTATGTATGTAGTAGTAGTAAGTAGGTAGTATCTATCTACTTCCTATTAGACCTGGCTGGCACCTACTTCAAATAGATAAGTGGGTAGCGCTTATAATAATTATACTAAGTAATTTATTTTTCGCTTATGAGTGCCTGTTTGTGGTTATGAAGTCGGTTTTTTTAAAATAATTTATTTTACCCTTTTTAGTGCAAAACAAGTTTAAATTAAATTACATGCATCTATAAAATTTCGTGTCTGAGCCGTTATACACTGACGGATACATACTTTGTGAAAATTTCAAGTATTAGGTACATACTTGAAATTATGCTGAAAAACTTTGCATCCTAACAAGACTTTGCCCGGTAGAACATTCCTGTGAAGACAAATTAATTCTCCCCACCTTTGTTTCTATCTCGCTCACAGTTACCGTAAGAATATCTGTCAAAAACCAAAATCAACGAGAAGAAAGACGTAAAAACATTATTCAAGGTCATATTGTTTAGTCTTCAAAAGTATATGCAATAGCAACTTTCATTGTGTATAATCTTCTTGGGACTCTTCTTCTGAAACCAGTACATTCTCCTATGTTTGAGGTATTTATCTCGATATCTCTGGAGATACTAATCAGATCTCGATAAAATTAAAATGGGACTACCTCGGAAACGTAGGGTACGTTACCTATTAAAAAATGAATAATTTGAATCCGTTCACAATTGACGGAGTAATCGCGTAACATACACGCAAAAAAAAACAAAAACAAAAAAAAAACATGCAGACGAATTGAGAACCTCCTCCTTTTTTGGGAAGTCGGTTAAAAAGTTGTCAAAAATATGTCAAATAAGTGCCTGATAGGCTGGCTTATCATGATCTTAATAGCCAGTTCCCATTCTAGACCTAGCGTGCTTAACATCTTTGACCGCATCATCACTTACCAACAGTTGAGATAGTGGTATAACGATAGTCTATAAGATATAAAAAAAAGATCCGGTGAAACTAGCCCTTACCTATTGACTATTGACGTTGCCAACGGCAGCTACTAAATTCGTTAAATTATTGCTTTATGCGCCAGTTGCTATACTTTTTATTAGGTTTTTGACGTGTACAATAAATTAACTCCCCCATTCCGTCTTTAAAATCTGAAGAATTCAGACCTAAACCACGCTACAAGTTTTTCAAAAGTCTTAAACAAATTAGGATTATTTTGATTTAAATTTTTTTTATTTTAAAAATTAGGTTAATCTTCACTTTACTACTAGAGATCATCATCACCATCATTTAAATCAGCTGGTATAATTAGCCCATAGCTGGACCTATGTCCAGCTATGGGCTCCCAAGGCTTGTATCTCCCAAGACACGCCACTGTGCCAATCTTCGGCTCTACCTTTCCAGGTAGTCCTTCCCTTCCTTTACTGGAGATCATCCTCAAACATTAATATACCTTCAGATTTTTTTTAATTTTGCAATATTTTTTGTGACTGATTTGATAAATAAAAACTTCGGTATTACAAAATAATGAATTTCGAATGATTCACTTAATCTACTCGTATGTGGGGTCACAGAACCCAGAAGCGTTCTATTTCTCGCTCTATTCTCATAGCAACCACTCACGAAAATGGATCATTCCGAGTAATATCAAACCATAAAATAATAGCAAACCCTACATATTTACCATTTGTAAGCACTTTGCGTCATCACACTTGTGCTTGCTATCAAAGCTGTAAGCTATCAAATTTTCCCCTTCGAACGTTGAAGAGTTCCTTCGTGGAGAGGCAATTTCCTTAAGCTGAATTTCATGCGCAATATACCCGTAGCTACTTCACGTATCACGTTCTGTTGTTTACAACATTAGCCGGCTTGCAGGTTAAATCGTTGAGTTTTTTTAACTGGCTTCCAAAAAGAAGGATGTTTGTCTGTTTATGTATTTTTTGTGTTCGTGCTGTTTCTGAGGACGGATAACATCGTTTATTTGATCGATGTCTAGGGCACAGTTCATCGTAAACCACTTTAGTGGATTAGTCAATATCGTAGGGTCAGCTATTGTATCATTTGTTTTTGTTTCGAATATGCATGGCTGATACCGACAGATAACACCTAATGATTTATCAAATATATAAAACTATATGGATAAAGAGCGTTACATTTGTTTTTGATAATCGCTGATTTAGCGTTGAAATCCATATTGTTTGTTCAATACATTAATACAAATATCAGCTTCATTTAAAATAAAAAAATCTATCGAATAGCACTGTTACCCATGACAAAATGTTGGTAGTATTTAGACTTCGCTTTATATTTGGTTTTGGCTAAGTTTAAGTTAAGCCCATGTCATAATTTCAAGTTTGCAAAATCATTCGTAAAACTTAATTGTGACGGTATCAGATTGTTAATCATATTAATATTAGGGTAATTGGTCGCAGTCATACTGAGATGTGATTGGTTGGTTAAATGTTAGTGGAGTGAAGCTAAATTAAAAAAAAATCGATACATAACAGAATACATTACATAGACAGAGATTACTTCTTTCCACGTGCTACGATCCTAACATACCTCTTTAGCTTCTTCCACTTTTATGAGTGCTATCATACATGCTCGCTGGTTTAGGTACTTTTTGACTTGGCCTTTCTTTAAAACGTCTCCGATCTGGTCATGATACGTTCGCCTAATTATAATAAAGTAGGAAAAAATTATAATTTATAATGATATACATGACCTGAAATTTACCTACAGGTTTTGTTCGAATACAGCAACGTTCACTTCAAAATACATATCAAGTAATTTATTTCACAAGAAATACCTCTCTCATGTTTTCCTTCGTTATACCACAATACAGTATGAATAATTACATAAACCTTGTATTATTTCACATTGGTCGAGTTTTATGATTTCTGTAAGGTTCTTGCTACGTCAGCGAGTTATTGCAATTACATTAGTCGATACCGAAAAAATTGCAACGTTATTAAAAAACTAAAAAAACGAATTCAAATGCCGCGCTATTAATTTTAGTACCAAGTTTATGGTTTTTATCTCCAAAATCTGGAGACACATCAAATCTCGACGAAATTACTATGGTATATACCATACCATAGGTACCATAAATGTAAGTAAACCTATCCAATATCTCTTGGGATATCTCCTTTCCAACGAAAAAAGTATCATCAAGATCGGTTCATAAACGACGAAGTTATTCGCGAACAAACAAAAATATATATGTAGATATATACAGTCGAATTGAGAAACCTCCTCCTTTTTTTTGAAGTAGGTTAAAAAGTAGCATTTTTATTATAATATAATAAAAATGCTACTTTTTAACCTGTGATATTATCACATGTGACACTAAGGTATTTTTTTTTTACTACATATTTTCCTAAATATGAATTACCGCAAAACTAAAGAAACTTCGTAATTCGTGGTAGTGAAAGAAAATTCGTGATTCTTCATTGAAGTTTTTTTTTTTCAAATCAAAACGATATAATTTGGTATGCACTTATTATTTATTACTATTATTATTACAGTTTATGTCGTATTTTGCGGCAGATTCTAACTAAAATAAATCTAAGCTTAAAGTGAATTTCGCTTTTAATCAATGCGACGTCGTCTATCCAATCTCGGCTATGCTTTTAAACTGATTATCACCACCCACAGTTTCGCGCTTTCTTGTTTCTCGCAAGCTGTTATATTTCGTTGAATATTTTATGACTCACTCATATTTTATGCCGTATTATACGTATTGCCTTGAATTAATAATTTACGGTTTGATTACGCACATTTGTGTGTTGTCGTTACATTTTATTGCGATGTTTAGGGAGATTGATGAAGATTACAATATTCTTACACTTATCCTGTTTATCGTGCTAAATTTTCTTTTTGCTAATGTGTTTGTTACATTTGTCTACATTATGGTTCGTTTGCGTTTTGTTGGATTTATTTTTTGATTATAATAATATTGTTATGAAAAGGATTTGTTGCTTTTCCAAGTACCGTATGTAAGTAGATTTTAAAGTAAAGTAAAAGGTAAAAAATGTTTTTAATGACAAAGATACAATTTGCGTTGTTATAGTTTAAACCTCAGATACCTACGCTATGCTAAGAAAATCCTGTGTTATAGGCATCTGCGCTCCTCTATTCACACTTTGACTGCGGCACTTTTTCGCATATTTAAAAAAAAATTTTTTTTTCGTAGGTGTGACATTAAATAAAAACTAAAATCCAACAGCAGAGGGTCACATGCACCCCTTGTGAAAAAATGAAATGATAAATTAATATTATCTTATATAAATTAGTCATTAAATAGTTATGTTCATGACGAAATTTAGCGAGAAAAACACAAAATAAGAAAATTGTAAAGTAGATAATTGTAAAAAAAATAATATTGATATAAGATCGAAACGATTGATAAATAACTACTTTATTAGTATACCATTGACTACTAAGTGATACCGCACATACATTGTAAGGTAATCGCCTCGCCTTGGGACAAGCGCAGTATACTTGCCGTTGCCGCACTTCGTTGTCCACGCGCTTACGTCTCTTGCAGTGGCGCAAAAGTTTTGATTACCTACTTGTCTAGACAGAGTTCAAACGTCTAAACGCCAAAAAACATATCAGCAACTGTTGGTTTATGCCATCTAGCTAGCTGATAAATATCTGAGAGACTATGTTATTAGTGTAGAAGTATAGTAATTTAAAGCGTTTTTAGGGTTCCGTAGCCAAATGGCAAAAAACGGAGTCCTTATAGTTATAGGTAAGTAGCAGTAAAAGAAATGAAAAGAACAGAATAGAGTAACTGTGTGGACTGTGTGGATATGAGCATTCCAGCACAGACGCATGGGTAACCATTTCAGCTTTCTACGAAACTCAAATACGTAACGCCATATTTTAACCGACTGCCAAAAAAAAAGACGGTTCTCAATTCAACCGTATATATATATACATATATATATATAATTAACATATATATATATATAATTTAACAGTACCTAAACTGCAGAGTAGTTCAATATAGGTCAGTACAAGAATCATGAACCTGTAGGAAACTCCGGAAATGTGAAACTTCGCACATCAACTGAAAATATTTCGCGTCTTGTAAAGTTTGTCACTGTTTTTAGATTTTGATAATTGTAATAAAAAGCGAATTGTGTCATGAGACTTACTCAGATGATATCTTTACGATTTTAATAAATAAATAAAAAACACATCTTACTAAGCATACTGTATGTCTTTGGATAATCCGTTCTGATCCATTACCAAGGAAATGTAGCGGTTACTTTAACTTAACAATATCTGATAAGCATTAGAGGCTCAAACTCCTTCGCAAACCATGACTTGCGTCTCGTAAATCGATCTCCACCCTTTTACTGTTGAAATAGCATCATCATCATCACATTACTGAGCCAAATATCATGTCATACATAATATTACATAAGCGTCTATAATATAAGATCAAATACAGAATATTTATCTTCATTTTTATTTTATGGGCTAGCGATTGACCATTATCTTGTTTGGTTGGTTGTAAGCGAGCATTTGGTCAACGATTGTGTACACGCTAGGTCTAGAATACTCTGAGGTACTCTTTGTACTGCCGGAATACCGTAAGGTAATTGCGGCAGATTTTCTCTTTGACGGCACTTAGCCGAGGCGCTGGACAAACTGACTTTAGTCCAATTAACATAGCGCAACTATTTTTATCCATCTATCATATTTGCTGGCTGTGAACATTTGAATGTTTTGAATTCAACGAAAGCCCCATCGACATCCCAGCAAACATCCTAGCTTGCTAGGATGTCGATGGAAAGCCCAAACTATTGTTCCATTTAACAAATATGAATATAGCTGTAGTAAGGCTATCTGACTACTTGTTAGTCTCTAAAATAAACAGCAGTCTCATTTAAAAAGTCACAACTCTAAAGCATTAGCTCGAGGGAATAACATTAATAGTTACCAAGGAACACATTACCGTAGTCGCGATGAAGATCTCTGAATAAATTAGTTCGCGTCATTACAAACACCGCAACAGTTTACGTGATGGTAAAGCGCAAAATTATGCAAGCTTACTGCTGCTTGGCTGTTTATTTACACCTGAGAAATTTTCATCTTGGATTTCTTGTGAAACAATGACATCAAACTTCAACCTATAAGCAAGTATTACTAAGTAATTTAATAATTTTATTCACACACAATAAGCATTACAGAGTACAATATGACTTAAATTATTGACATAATGTATGAAGCTTATTTAATTAAATTAATTAAATGAATAGTAATGTTAATTATACATTTATATAATTAGCTTTAGAGCTGATGCTACAAGATGTTACATATGCATATCCTACACAAAGATAAAAACCTTGCGTCGTAAGATTAGCATGACCTTCGAAGCCGTGCCATTCAAGGAAGTTAAGTAAGTTTTTTTATCAGATATTATTAATAATATTTAATATTTTACTAAATTTAATATGTATAAATAATAATTTAAAAGTAAAAGTTTTTTAGTGGGTGCGTTTGTAATGTTTGTAAATAATCTTATATATAAAAATGAATTGCTGTTCGTTAGTCTCGCTAAAACTCGAGAACGGCTGAGCCGATTTAGCTGATTTTGGTTTTGAAATGTTTGTCGTAGTCCAGGGGAGGTGAGAAAATTTGGAAAAATTGCGAGAAAGATAGTAAAAACAACAATTTTATTTTTCCCATACAAACTGTTCTACCTACTTTCCTGTCAGACTTTTGACGTTCGTCGCTTCGGTACGGTACTCTGTTACACTTTCGAATTGAAATTTGAAGCACGTATTAACTTAAAGGTTTTGAATAGACAACATGATATATCCACATTACTCGAATTATCACGTAGGTATTTATATTCTAATATTTCAATTTTGATGGTTGTCCCAAGTTGTCATTGTCGGTTCGTTCAGACATTTTTGTCGTTGTATTGACATATTTTAATGGTTGTCATTATGGCGCTACCATACATGGGTATTAACTATTTGTGTATAAAAACCGATAAAAATAAAATAAAATAATAAAGGGGGTCCCCATACAAGAAACGTGTTTTTGAGGCTTTTTATGCACGATCTTAAAAACCTTAATAGATAAAGACTTGAAATTTACTCACGATGTGTATTGCAATAACTGATGTAACATCAAATAATGAATACTAAATTAAATTAAAAATTAAAGGGGGTCCCCATACGAGAAACGTATTTTCCGCCAAATATTGTTCAATCGGAACCCTTCGTGTGCGGGTCCAACTCGCACTTGGACTGTTTATTTATATTCGCAGTACAATGTTCGCCGGGTCAGCTAGTCTGAAATAAAGATAGACAATTTAATATCCAATGGCTCAAGCCACGGCTGTAGCTTACCAGAAGTCGTAACACGATTCTAACTTTGATCGCATCGTAGGGGTCAATTATTCTGCTTTGCCTTTTAACCGAGATAAACAATAAGAGAGGTTGTTACACACAATCTAAAATTTATCGTACCGACGGGATTCAAACCCGTGTTTTCTGGGAAACATGCCCAGGCGCTGTAACAATGATATAAAGTGTGTAACACTTAAAGAAACGTAAGAAGAGATTTCTTTAGGTAATTGTAATCTTCTGTTTAAAATATAGTGTCGTATGCAAAAAGCATCTGAATTATAACAAAAAAATATTTTTTACAGACAATTTATGTTCAATACCTGTGATTTTATCATTAAATACTTCCTTCAGTACTATTTCATTAAACTTTTATTTGATCTACCTAAAATAACTTTCCACCTTCCCTTCACTTTTCAAATAGCCAACGATCCGACATAATGAAACCCTAAAACTCGTGGGGACAAATCCGATATCAACTCCGACAAAATTCAATCATTGGAAAAACGTACGAGTGGATTCGAACCTTGTTTTTATAAATTACGGACCGCTAAAAATCGTACAGCTAAGGCACTTTCAAAGTTCTACGCTGAAATAGCAATACTGAAATGGATAGGTGTTAGAGTAACTTTCTGAAACATTGACGATTTTTGCTGACTTTCAAAATGTTATAACATTTTAAGCTAAGGATGAGTCTGTAGCTGAGTGCTTTATTATAAATTGATGGTAGATTTTGGTGTGTTACTGCTGCTTTAAAATGTTTTATGGGTTTAGGTGGGCGCTTTTTGCGTTAAGTTTTCAAAGCGCATATATCGATATATTATATCGAGTTTTTAACAGTCCCAACTGTTTGAAGACGGTTAACCCTAATAGTGTACAGCAAAAAAAATGTATATAATTGAAATGCGATAATTTTTCGTAATTAAAGGGATTTTTTCGTGTTACTTGTGTTTACGTGTGGACATTTGCTTTGAATCGTATACTTATAAAATAAGTGTATTATACAAAACTATAGTGTATAATTGTATGAACTTTGCACCTTACTGATAGTATCGTTAGGTAATTTTACGTTGAGAAAAATAAATTTAAGATGTGAAGCGCATTTCAGTTTACGCTATAATATCATAGCTTATGGCACATAGTTTATAGCACAACAATATCGCTTACCATACATTTACTAAGAACACGTTCACACTCAGCTATATTATATATTTTCCCGCTGGCTTATAATTTGCTTGTCATGCTGTGCTAAAGCAAATCAACACCAATATTATAAATGCGAAAGTCAGTTTGTTTATTTGTTTGTTTGTTTGGGACTTCTTCACGGTCAAACGGCTTGACCGATTTGGCTGAAATTTTGTACAAAGATAGAACATAGGCAGAATAGAATATAGGATACTTTTCTTTGGCTATCGAGTCAGGGGTCCAGATATTATAAATTGAATTTTGTAAATATAAGACCTCGATTTTTTTTTTTTTTTTAATTTTTATTTATTCATTTATTTTAATCACTTTCTTATCAATATGTACATTTCATATCGTTCCAATAAGCCGTTGGCTTGTGCTGGCACTCACACTCACATTCGCACTACACGTACAACAGGATATAATGAGTTAGATAGTGTATAGTAAGTACATTTGAAGCTAGGAGGTTATAAGGAACAAAGTGTTAAGATATGTTATCTTTAGCAAATAATGCAGTTATGTTAGCAAAAATAACACGATACAGTCTTGCGGTAGTGCGCTTCGTCGTTTGCAAGCTGTACGTGTGGAGGATGGCAAACCGGTTTTACGTAGCTATTATCTCTATTAGATACAGGTTGATAAGATTTTGACTTCAACAGTCAGTCAACAAAGGTTTTAATATTGTATATGAGCTGTAATAATATATTTAGAAGGTTAGTTTTATTATATTTATTTTTAATAAGTGTTGTTAATATTGTAAAAGTACTGCTTGTATTTACGATTATAATTTAATTTATTTGTTTTTTTTCTAGTAGATTTTGAGGAAATTCATTTAGTATAGTAGGGATTAAAAATTCAACAGTTCGTCTCCCGAAATAATTGGTTGTTTTAGGGACTTTTAATTTATTTTGTGTTATTTTTCTGGTATGAATGCTGTGGCATACCGGTACTTGAATGAGCTTATTATCAAACTGTTCTATTGTAAGCGACAGTAAAAGTTTAGTATGCACAGGCAGTACATTACAATATTGAAAAAGTTTTATGATATTTTCTTTGTATTGCTGCTTGATGTGTTTAGGTACTTACTTAGGTACAGTGTATTATTTAAAATACTGTTTCTGCTTTCATGTGCAATAAAGTGTATAAATATATATAAGTAATTGATTATGAATATGTGTGCCAATGGTATAAAACGCTGTAAAACCCGAAAAATTTATAACAGCATTTGAAAAGTGACTACAATGCACTTTAAAATATAAACAAACCTTTTAAGGCATGGGACAATATATTAAAGTACTCTACTTGCCGTCCTTTTCTCATTCTTTTCTATTGTGTCACCATCCATCTACAAAGGTGGCATGACTTTACAGGAGGTTATAAATACTGTTTATTTGAAATATGTTGGCTCAAGTATTGTGTGAAAACAACTACTCCCTTGGGCCCGTAGCTGTCTCGCACGATTCTAAAGAATTTTGTTCGTGACCGAGTAAACATTTCGAGAGGCTAGGTGACTAGGTAAAACAAGTTTTATTTTGGGCACCCTATGTTAGGTTAAAATATTGTGGTGCTTCTTTTTGGTTTTGCTAGTATTGAGGTTATGTGTCAGTTATGTATGTAATGATATAAAAACTGATCGTGCCTGAGTTATGGTTGAAATTATTATACAAATATGATTGTTTTTTTTTTAATAATTATATGTCTGTCAATCATTGGATATATTTGTACGTCTGTTACTCCATATAAGATTTATTAAATGGATTTCGATGTTATTTGGGAGAGAAATGTATAGTTGAATTTACAACAAAATACGACACTTTTTTCGACAGTTTTTTGTCAAAAGAATTGTTGTCAACGACAATTGAGTCAGTTTTATCATGATTTTATA
Source organism: Cabera pusaria (assembly GCA_954871355.1). Lineage (NCBI taxonomy): Eukaryota > Metazoa > Arthropoda > Insecta > Lepidoptera > Geometridae > Cabera > Cabera pusaria. The sequence goes on from OX940888.1 coordinate 23,642,588, forward strand.
TTTAATCTTACTCCAATTTTTAGGTAGAGTTCAGTTAAATAAATAAATACAAAGTATTACTGCCACAATTTTTTCTAGTATTTCCCTTGTATTTTCGTGCCTTGAATGAGTATGTTCAGTAGCATGAAAATAAACGCGAAATTATTAATTGATTGAGCGACTTCGCTTTGCTTTAGGTACGGACACGCCGCAGCGTCCTGCGTGCGCGATATAGGCAGCGATCAGATAGCGCAGTAGTATTTGTACCGACTGGTTCACACCAAACATGATCTACAGCGATCAGAAAACGATTGAAAATCAGATCGCGAACGAGCACGCGGACGCATGACGCCGCGGTGTGGTCGTACATTTAGTCTTTGCTTTAGCATGGCCAAAATTGCTTTCAAATAACCAGCTGTTCTCCTCCATAGGTCGCATTTCTCAACCGATTTTCATGAAATTTTTGAGCAGGTTTGATAATTGTATTTATTAATAGTACTATTTTGACGATTCAGTTTTTGTATTTTTACAAAATGGGAGTTGAAAACAAAACAAGTAACAAAATTTAAAATATTGAATAAACATACACAAAAATGTCCTTTAGAAATTAACGTCATTTCATCTATCTAAGAACCACCACTGATTAATTACGAACCGTTTAAAGACAAAATTGAACTAGTTTTGGAGAAAAATGGCAACATGGATTTGCACACACAAACAAACAAACATCCTCTCACCCCAAACGCAGTCTCCGTTCCGTCGTGGGTAACAAATCAGAACTCCGTTTTTTTTATCTTGTATATTTCCTGTTTGGTTTCATTGCAAAATATATCGAGATTCAATCCAAACACATCAAATTATTTGCTACTGATTTAAGATAACAAAACGAAAAAAAAACTGGCCAAGTGCAAGTCGGACTCGCACTCGTAGGGTTCCGTAACACAGTCAAGTATTCCATAACTATGATTTTTCGCAACTACATTATTAACTTTGTTTTTCATAGTGTTTGTATGAATAACAAAGTTATCTTTGCGGTCGCCATATCTCAAAAACTGCTGACTGTATCTCGTTCAAACCAATTTTCGTTGTTAGTTTTTATTGAGATCTACAGCATATATTTTTTTAGATTTTCATTCTCATACTTTAAAAGTTAGAGGGGGGGGGGGGGGACACACATTTTACCACTTTAGACGCGCCTATCTTTCAAATGATTGACTTTGAGAAAAAATGATGTCATTTTTGAAGACCTATCTATAGACCCCACACGTATAGGTTTGAAGAATTTTTTTTTTTTGTTTCAGTTCCATGTATGGGATGCCCCCCCTTAAACTTTTATTTTTTTTTACTTTTGTATAAAAATCGGAAAGTGGTTCACAGAATACATCTACCTACCAAGTTTCAATTCTGTAGTCCTAACAGTTTCGGAATAAAATGGCTGTGACATACGGACGGACAGACAGACAGACAGACATGATGAATCTATAAGGGTTCCGTTTTTTGCCATTCGGCTACGGAACCCTAAAAACCTACTTCAAATGCCGTGCTTGTCATTTTCAGTACTAAGTTTGAAGTATTTATCTCTATATCTGAAGGTACTAATGAGATCTTAATTAAATAACAATTAGTTCAACTTGGAAATGTAAGTCGGCTTTGTTAGTTGTTTTAACGATCTTAATTATAAGCTTTGTAAAAACAGACTCGTGATGTCTGCTGATATAACTCGCAGAGCCACTAGTAGATTTTTTTTTAACAACTCAGAAAATATAGGTAAAAACCTTTTGTGATGTGATTGCGGTCGGTACCCTCCACGCGTCGTGAACAACTCATGAATTACTTTTGTATCAAGATGAACAACTGTGCCATTCTCGCTGTCACATATATCAGCAAGCGTACATTTTCATTCGTTACAATATAATACTTCATATTTATTACACGAGTACCGTAATTAACATTTTTTCTTCTTTTTTAATTGAGTGTGCAGTTTATGAGGTTCATTTGAGTGGGGATGAAGCCTAAATTGAATTACGCAGTGTTCGCATACCTTTTTTTTTTAATACTACTAATATCTCTACAAAGTATACAATTAATTCGCTTTACGAGTTTTTGGAAATCTCATCTTCTGGTGGTAGGAACACATTATATAGATGTTCAGCCTGCTTACTACTAGATGATGATCAAGAAGAAAATCTGCCGCCATAACCTTACGGTGTTCCGGCAGCAAACAGCCCTTGAGAGCCAGAGTATCTTGGCCTAGCGTGTTCGTCAGGCGATGTGATTGGAAGGTAATTTCATGAAGGTTAAGTATATAACTACTACAGTTTTTACTGAGGTTGCATTACTGGTAGGGTTAAAATATTTTTTTTACTATCCCAACTGGTCATACTACGAATTGCTACGAGTTGCTACGAGTTGCTACAACCTCTACGAGTGCTACTAACAGGGCTCATGAAGAAAATATAATTGGTATTAATTGTTTGATTAAAGTGCTATTAGAGAGTTTTAGCTTTTATATATTTACTCTGTTATCAGATCAAGTCAATGATACTAATAATACTACTTTTCAACCGACTTACAAGAAGAAGGGGGTTCTCAATTCGTCTGTATGTTTTTTTCGTATGTATGTTACGCGATTACTCCGTCAATTGTGCACCGATTCAAATGATTCTCATTTTAATCGGTAGGGTACTTTTCCGAAGTAGTTTCATTGTAATTTCATCGAGATCTGATAAATTTCTCCAGAGGTATGGCGATAAACGTCTCAAACTTGCTACTATAAATGACTTGCGGGGCATGGAAGTCAGTTGTTTAAGGTACGGCCACACCGCGGCGTCCTGCGATCTGCGGGCGCGATCTCAGTACTTTTCAATCGTTTTCTGATCGCGTTTGGTGTGAACCAGTCGGTACAAATACTACTGTGCTATCTGATCGCGTCCCTCATACTTTGTGGATTGCTACTCGTCTGCTTTTCTACTAAAAACATTTATAATTTTTTTATAGTAATGGTGGCAAAGAAGCCTATTTATTCGTTATTGAATATTAGAACTGCGAAATGAAGTTTGTATATTTGTTTCTTTGTGACCACTTCACAATCAAACGGCTCGACTGATTAGCTTATTTTTCACAGACATATTTTTAGCGCGGGCAAAGCCGCAAGGTGCATCTAAAAAGAATAAAACAGATTAAATAGACTAGCGTAAGTTATCATCTGCAATACCACTACCATTGCTGCAACACAGGCTGAGAACAGCCTATGTTGAAGACTTAAAAAAACAGGCACTTCTATAAATATCTTATATTCTAAATAATCTTTTTTACATTGCCTGGGTATAAGCGGCAAAGTCATTCAAAATTCAATTCAAAACTTTTATAAAAGTCAAATTAAAAAGAAGAATATTCAACTTGTAGCAATTTGCGATTGTGAGGTATCAATGCTCGTTTCGGCCTTGAGCTTTAAACGGCAATACCAGTTGGAACTAAATTGAAAAGGTACAGTGTTCATTGTCATCGAGTTACACGTTCGATCGCAGGAACTGCTTCTGTTCCATGCAGTACTATAGCTTCAAATATACGTACTATAAAAATTAAGCAAAGAATGTAAGTGTCCAATGATTGGACGGAGAAGAAATAACGATTAAGATAGTTTATGAACTAAAACAACCGACTTCAATGCCCCGCGAGTCAATTTCAGTAGCAAGTTTGAGACGTTTATCGTCTCTGGAGATACTTCTCATATCTCGATGAAATTACAATAGGACCACTTCGAAAACGTACCCTACCGATTACAAAAAAAATCATTGGAATTGGTTCACAAGTGACGGAGTAATCGCGTAATATACACAAAAACGAAAAAAAAAACATACAGACGAACTGAGAACCTCCTTTTTTTTGAAAGGCGGTTGAAAAGGGTAACAGCCCTTTCACACGGCAGTCCAGTTTTGTAGGATCGGCTTTTTACGGTATCCTGCTAAACTGGATGCTGTGTTCATATGGCAGTTCAGTTTTGCAGGATTCAGTAAAAAGCTGGTCCCGCAAAACTAGACTGCCGTGTGAATACTGCTATTGAAATATATGTGTGATTAAACGGGATCCCGCTTTTTACTGGACTTCGGATCCAGTTTCTAGTGACAAAACCGAATGGCACAATTCGACCGGATCGGTTTTATGCAGGATCCCGCATGCGGGATGCTCGTGTGAACGCTAGCATATAAACACATTCGCCATCAAACGGGATCCTGCAGAAAACGGGATCCTGTTAAAAACTGGGCTGCCGTGTGAAAGGGGTGTAAAAGATCATGATTTTATGTCACCGTTAAATAATTATTAGTTTGACAGTTTTTGCGACAATTATACATATTTAATGTGAACATACTAGCTATTTTTTGCGTTGTTTTATTTCAGATATGCTCCGGTATTGGTGGAATGCGTAGACCACCATCTGGGAGTAGCTAGAATGGCACAACGGGAAGTGCAGACGATATGTAGTGGATCCCCGCAATCCTAGATGCTCTGAGATGATGACCAACGTATTAAGCTGAAATTTGGTCGGAGCATATCCGAAATAGTATAAAACAGCGGGTGTATTCACATTGAATTGAAATAATTATCTTTTATGGTTTGAATGGCAATGTTTCAAGTAAAATTCCAGGCATGTGAGACTCAACATGCAATTGCAAAGTATCGGGTGCAGAGCAGTAACGCGTAAAATTCTTAAAAAATCTAAGTTTAGTGTATTACTGTAATTTTAATATAACTCAGGTGAGTGTTTGACCAGACTCTCATCTGTTGGTAAGTGGCCATGTGTTCGAGGATGCTAGCTAGATAGGTGTAGAATGGGAACTGGCTCTAAAAGACAGACGATATCGATAAGCTTAAGAGCGTCATGCTGTTCATGTTACCCTATAAACAAACAATATTATAGAGTTAAATAACACTAAATAACCTGTCAAAATGTGGGTATATGATTTTTATAAAAAAGCTTAAAGTCTGACTCCCACTGAGCGCTGGCAATACCTGCTCGATTTTCCAATTTTCTTCTTTATTAGAATTCCCTCTGCGCACCAATTTGGGGCGGTTTGTCGACGGTCACCGCTAGCAATTTCACATTTGTTTTTACTCTTATTCTCTTTTAATTCACAACAGTGCGGTTGGTTCCAATAAATCTTGGACACAATGGCTCTGTCGTACGTCGCGTTTTTGTAAAGACATGTATTCTCAGACAATGCTGTGATAAATGTTTGGTATTGTTTAAGTCTCTTAGACGGTAGAGTAAAAATGTGTTCTTTAAATATAGTCCTTTTAAAGACGTGGATAGACACAATGAGACACAAGAGTGGCGTAAGAGGGCTCGGTAGCGTAATCGGGAGAACGGTTGGCTTTGATGCCAGAGGTACTGAGTTCGAATCCCACCGCGCACCAATTGATTTTTCTGTAGAAAAATGTATGTGCGCTTTTCACAGTGGCCCTCTGGTGAAGGAAAAACATCGTTAAGAAACCAACAACCCCCGCATGGTGGTAGGACACTATTTAGTATCCGCTTGGCCAGCTACCACCCTCAAATCTGTCGCCAAACATCTTAAAGTGTTCCGGCAGCTATCCATGAGAGCCAGCTACCATTCTAGGCCTAGCGTGCTTACCATCTTCGATCGCATCATCACATACCAACAAGTGAGACAGTGGTCAAACGCTAGCCTATAAGATATTTAAAAATATATATATATACACAACAAAATGTTAACGTCCACTTAGTTCAAGTTCACTGAAAAAAAAATTAAATCGGATTAACATGTTTACCACCATGAAGGAGAAAATCTTTCGCGAGAACCTTACGATGTTCCGACAGCACACAGAACATCTCTTGAGAGTCAGGTCGTTTTAGGCTTAGCGATTTCATCATCCTCGACATCATCGCTTAATTTCAGACAAGATAGTGGTGGCAGTGAAATATTATAATGTGTCTCAATTTATTTAATATATATATATATATATATATATATATATAAATATATATATATATATATACATAAAATTCCGACAGTCAACAATTTTTCGTATGCAGATAGTCTACTTTATAGCGGCGATTTTTTCGTAGATACCAAATTAAATAAAAATAACAAGTCACTATTTGATTAAGAAGGTACAAATACTTTATCCTGTATCTCTTCTTAGATAATTAAAAAACATGACGGTTGTATTAGCTTCCCTAAATTTCCTTCTCTATTTCGCTCTACTCTACATCGCTTACCGACTTTATACTCCAATTGTTTACTTTACAAAGTCCACTTCTACTCTAAGAACACAACCAACTAGCTGTTCTGTTAAATATTTTCTAACAAAAGAGCGTGGCATGTGCTAGCAACATAAACAAAAACTGGAATAAAAGCTTGTAGAAAGCAACAACAGCTGGTTTCGTGTAAAATCTTTTACTTCATTTTCTGTAAAGTACTGTTATCGACTGGGATAATTACGGCACTAATTATAAAACCCTGAGGCAAGAAACGTGCTTACGAAAGGTTTTATTTCATGCAGGAGAGTTTATACACAGATAGTTTTTATACGACTAGTATAATGTAATTTTTGTTAGACTCTGAAGCTGTTCGTTATATGATCAGTCAATAGTTAATAAGAAAGAGAAAAAGAGTGTGTGTGTGTGTGTGTGTGATAGAGAGAGATAGACAGAGGTAAATATCTATACAACGATTTATCAATCTCAAATTGATCACTATAAATGTACATTTCTATATTTATTTTTTAATCTATTTTATAATATATTAAATATAATATTTATACATTCACATCGACGCTTTTATTAAAACGTCAGTTAATTATAAAAATTGATCTATTTTTTTTAAACCAACATTTTCCGTTGCCATGACATTAACTGAGACACGCTGTGACATTACTGAAGAGTTAATAAATGTTCAACAATGTTTTGTAGCTTTATTTTGATATTATTAGAGTTTTGACCCTACAGGGCTGTAAATTCAAAGGCGACATTCTAATCATTATATTATAGTAGTGTAATTTCTAAAATATTCACATTAAAAATCATGCAAATATTACAATTATTTCGGCAACTTTTTAGCATTGCCACAAAATGTTGCGTAGTGTAAGCCACCCAGACCTTTAGCCAAAGGTCTGTCTGGTGTTATAACGCGACAAATATGGCAGTTAACCCAGTTTTTTTTTATTGTTTGCGTACTGTTCAGATTTTCAGTTAAGTTATTCATGGCGGATGTTATTGTGCGTGTGAAAAACGAGAAATTTGGTGATTTCTTTCAATTATAAAACTTCGTTTAATATTTAAGCAGTTCTGGTAAAGTGAAACCGTGACCAAAAATATTAGTTTTAGAAGAAGAATTTTAAAAATTTTAAGACTCAAAAAAATTTACAACACGAGTCATACTTTAAATTATTTATTAAAATATAATAACCAAATATAATAAAAATATAACAGGTTCAATAAAACAAATGTCAATATATGAGTTTTGAGAGCCCGTTAACGTAAAGGATAAATGGCTAAACTTATAAACGAGAGGTTGCCGGTTCATATCCTAGTACGGGTGTTCGTCCACAATTAGTAGGAGCATATTTTATCGATGTTCTACCTGACTTGCTAGCAAAAAGTACCTTACCACCATCAAGGAGAAAATCTGCCGCCATAACTTTATGGTGTTCCGGCAGCATACAGCCCTTGATAGTTGGATTATTCTAGGCTTAGCGGGTTCACCATTTTCACCACATCATCGTTTACCACCAGACAAGATAGTGGTCAAAACGCTAGCCTATAAGATATCAAAATGAGTACCTTAATAACTCTTATTAATGTTATTATATATATTTTTATATATGTTTGTTTTAACACACAACAATAACTATAAATAAACCGAGTCAACAGTAAAATTAACATTTTAATAAAGTGATATACGAATACGAACAGTTACTCAGCAACTCGACATGATATAAAAAATATATTTATTTTAACGAGAATAATTTTACGTTGACTTTTACACCCCTCGCGTTTTTAACATAGTTTATTTATTGTTCATTTAAATCTTGTAACAACTACTACAGTTGCTGTGAAAAGTTTTAGTATCACTGCCTAACATAATTGTTTTTATTTGCAAGGGCAACATTTGTATGCTTTTATGGTTATGCAACTGACTTCTACAAAGGAAGAGGTTCTCGATTCGTCTTGATATTGTTTTTAGGGTTCCGTACCTTAAAAGGCTAACCCTAATAGGATCATTTCTGTGTCCGTCTGTCCTTCTGCCCGTCTGTCAAGACAGCACCGTGCCCTTAGAGTAAAACTCTAGACCTAGCTTGTTCATAATCTTCAATCACATCTTTGCTTACTACCAGGCGAGATAGTGGCTAAACGCTACCCTATAAAATAATTAAGATAGTTTCAAAACTAAAACAACCGACTTCCTTGACCCACGAGTCAATTTCAGTAGTAAGTTTGAGACGTTTATCGTCATATCTCTGGAGATACTTGTTATGTCTCGATGAAATTGGACCACATCAAAAACGTACTTTAGCGATTAAAAAAAGAATCATTCAAATCGGTTCATAATCGACGGAGTGATCGCGTAACATATGAGTACATACAAAAAAAGTAAATGACGCAACGTAAATATTTCTATTTAATACATTTCTTAATCAAGCGAACGTGTGACCTACATTCCGTTACATTTATTTATTCATAGAACAATACTCCCTGATTTACTTTAGAAACCTATCTAAAATATTTGGAACGAATATCCAACTTATATATAAAAGGTTGATACAAGATACGAACAGAATTTTCTACGCACATCGCTATATTGGTCCTAAAGTGTTACAGTAGACGTTACTAAATATAACATCAAGTTTTATAGAAATACTGTCGACCAAAAGTCGTCTTCTTTTAAATGTACAGCCGTACGTCGTATCTGCACGCGCTCTTTTGTTGCTTTTAACGAAGTGACGTCAACGCATTCAATACAATTTTCTGATGCAGCTCCAGTAAAATATTCCAATAGCTAAAACATAAATACAACTTGACGTCACGCTTAGTACGTTTTCAGTTTAGCAAAGCTTTATCTAGGCTTCTATAAAAACGTTTGCAACTCTGTCACTCTGTCTGTTTGTTACGTAATTACGCCTAAACGAACGATCCGATCTTAAGGTACGGCCACACCGCGGCGTCCTGCTATCTGCGGGCGCGATCTTAGTACTTTTTTAATGTTTTCTGATCGCTTTTGGTGTGAACCAGTCGGTACAAATACTACTGCGCTATTTGATCGCCGCCTAGATCATGCACGCAGGACGCTGCGATGTGTCCGTCCCTTTACTAAAATTTAACAAGGAAATACTTTATAGCATGAAAATGAACATTCTTCTTTTAGTAAAAATGAAATCATGATTTTTACACATAACTTAAATAACTCATGGCCGGTTTCTGAGTACATTTATTGAGAGTTTATCTATTCAATAACGGTACAATTGAGTAGATAAACTCTCAATAAACCGACCTCAGAAACCGACCATCAGTCATTTATTAGTAAGTATATTCAAACGTTTTTCCCTGACTACTGTTTTACCGAGGTATCAAGGTTTCAGTCCCGTAGTATCGGGCTCCGTATCCCGGGGCTTGACTATTGATCGGGATGAATTTTTAATTAAACTCATATCTCGGTGTACGATACCGGAATAAATAAGTTCTATTCATTATATTGGAGGCAATATGAGTCCGTAGACTTTGGATTGGATTTTCTGGGCTTTTCCTTAAATACACACTCAGGAATTCCGTTCAATCGAACGTAAGTATTAGTTTGCGTCAGCTTTTTGTGTGTTTATTTTTTAGGTCTGATAGACCAGGGATTACCAAACTGGGTTCCGCGGAACCTAGGAGTTCCGTAGAATAGTCATCAGGGTTACGCGACGCTTACAAATATTATTTTGAAATAGCGCAAAATATGTGATGAGATGGACTCATAACTTTTTTATAATAGGTAGGTAGAATTTCATTCTTCACATTAAAACTTTATTAATTTCAGTGTTGATTTGTTATCATTTGATATGGGGTTCCATAAAATGAAAGGTATTTGATTAGTCTTTCGTTACCTTTGAAGTTTAAGAACCCCTGTGATAGACAAGCGTTTGGCCGCTATGTCTCCCGATGTTTTGTGACAATACAATCAACTACGATCTATTGATCCGTTTTCTGAAATGAAGCACTCAATGCTCTTAGGTACTCAGGATAATTTTTAAAGCTAAAGGCTCTACGACATTTTAGCTTCAAGCATACACCAAGCTTGAAGCATTTTAGACACTAAACTTATTATTTCAGTTATGCATTCCTGAAATGAGTTTTCAAACAGTACTTTAAACTAGTACTTTAAGTAACCAAGTAATTTAATACTTGTGCCTACTGCTTTATCACCACTTACCATCATCTTTACCTGCATTGTTTAAACTTGTTTGCAGATCTGAATACTAATATAACTTTTTTAACGTTGTTTAGCCAAAAAAGTCTAATGTCTAAATAAGACACTGAACATGAATACGTTGATTTTTTTTAATAAAAGCGCAGAATTAAGATTTTAATTTTATACTGCTTCTAATAACCACAACGGGCGCGTCTGTTCACAGTTCCATTAAAAGCAGCTTTTGAAATATTGTTTTTAAAATTTCCTTCGGGCATATTTTATGCAGTACTCGTATATGCAGTCCTTCCGAGATAATGAGAGAATGTGTTAGGAACAGCACGTAATAGAAGAACGTGGATAATTTTACAACGCACTGTGCTGTTGACTTAATTCTTGTTAACTGGCTTAATAATGGATGAGGTTTTCAATTCATCGGAATCTTTTATTTAAACATTTAATATCTACCTAAATCAACAAGCTTTCTACGATACTAAGATACTTTTTTTTAAGAAACGTTTTTATTAACAAGCTTTTTGTAAGACGTTTTTATATGTAATGATTTTTTTTTAATCTACAGATTATTAGGGACTTTTGCCAAATGGTATTCCAGCCCCAGCATTCCTTAAACATAAAAAATCAGTTTAAGAGTTATGATGCCTAACAATATGTAAATAAATTTACTAACGTTAAAAATAAATACGCTTGTATTTAAATATTTTATCATCAAATATTATGTTTCTTTAAGTGCGACATCACTCGTCGAATATGAAAACTGTAATGATTTCATCCGAATGATTAACTTCGAAATAGTTGTCATAGATGGCGCCACCAATGCATAATTTGTTAAAATGCAATCCATTAGTTTCGTCAATTGATAGAATCGTACTGTGGCTTAGTTGGTTACAGCTGCCAAAACCGCGCTGCCTGGAGGCTTGGAGGCGCGGTTACGAATCCCGTCATAACGATAAAATTTTGGATTGTGTGTAACAATATCCTATCGTCAATCATCACGAAGTTCCAGCCACTACAGCGTGGATCTACCATCAGTTCAGCTAAATGGTAACATTTTATTGTATTGTCATTGAATATACGCAAGTACACACCAAATTTGAGTGCAATCGTATGTCTAGCAGTGGTTCTAAAGCTTTCAAGATTTGACCCACACAAACTACACAACATACTAACACGGTTAGTTAAATAAAAGCTTGTGAAATTAGATATTCTAGCTTCCAATTATATAGTGGGTTTCAAACTCTTTTACATATTCCTGGCGTATTATTTTAATAAACTCGTGCAGCTGTTGTTCTGTCACACGCTACGTTAGATTTTTTAAAAACAATTTTGTTGGAGTTGAGTGAATAACAAATTTGAACGTTTCTGTCCAGGTTATATTAAGTACTGGTGGATAATAGAATTGTTTTGATGAAAATTTACAGTCTTGAAAAATAGCATTTTAATGCATTTTGCATTGCATTTTTGATTTTCACTTTTAATAACTACTATTTCGAATTGCAGGTAAATTTGTTATTGCGTTGCATTTATCTTGCTTTACTTAAATTCTAATACCTTCAAATAATTATAAATTTGATATAATATCTGTACTGAAACCTGGCTTTTACAAAACTAAGATTATATCTTGTATTTCACATTTTTTTGTACTGAAATTATAGAGGTGCATGTAACAGTATGGCAGGCAACCCTACTTCAATAGTTTTTAGGGTTCCGTAGTTCTGACAAGGAACCCTTATAGTTTCGTCATGTCCGTCTGTCTGTCTGTCCGAGGTTTTGCTAAAAGACCGTTAATACTAGAAAGCTGTTATTTTGTAGGGGTGTGTATATAAATTACGCCGACAGAGTGCTGCAATAAAATTGTAATAAATATTTTTTTTTAGGGTAGCTCCCCTATATGAGAAGAGGGGATAATTTTTTTTTTATCGTCTATCCCATCGTGTGGGGTATGGTTGAATAGGTCTTTTAAAATGATTTAAGGGTTGCAAATATTATTTTCCATTGAATGCTCTATTTACGAAATATTAAACTTTAAAGTGCAAATTTGGTCCCAGTAAGGCGTCCCCCCCTCCCCCTCTAAAAGCTAAACTGCTGGCTTGAAAAAACTTTGGAAAAATTCGTGATAATAGCGCATTTCATGAACTTAAAAGGAATATTATAGCGGTCAAGATAACTTTATTAGTTTAGCAGTAATAGTCGTTGAACTTGGGTTTTGGATAATTTTGTACCAAACACAAAATCCTTAGAATAAATACTTTAAGGTGACAAAGACGGAGTACCTAGTTGCTTGTGTATAACGGGTAAAGACTTGCATTGAATAACAAGCTACTACGGAACCCTACACTGCGCGTGGCCCGACACGAACTTGGCCGGTAATTAATAATCTGTCATCGACGATTGGATGACAGTTGAATAGCTCATTACTCTTGTTATTTTTGTTAATTCTAAGCATTGAATTTTGCTTTTGATATGTTTATTTCACAATTATGATTTGTTTTATGATTTTAGACATGTATATTAATGTGCGTAAATTAACACTACCTACAACCTGATGAACTTATCACACACTTATTTCACATTTCAAAACTGACGCGTTCACACTAAAAATGTAACGATTTAATTTGATAAAACGTCACTTTTTAGCCAATATAACCAAAAAAAAATCCTTGCATTAAACTCCACTATCATCACAGAATAAATAGTAGTGCAAATACTATCACTTAAATATCACTTTGCGCAAAATATCCAGTCACACGTAAAATCCATAAATCGACACGCCTACAAAAAGCTTTCGTTGATTTGTTGCGGAAGGGTGTAAGGAAATCAATTTCTTTAACGGTGAGCAATATATTCTGGAGCAATTCAACTGCGTTGACTTAATTTTTTTCTGAGCTCAACAATTTATTTATACTGTGTAGCTTTTTTGTTGGTTGAATATACGGTCGAGGACGGTAGCAGGTTAAGCCTAGAAAGGGAATTCTCTGCAAAAAATTAAAACAGTCTATGGTTCATAAATTATTTTAATATCATTAGTGTCCGACTGAAAATTCGGTGTCGGTTTCGGTTTCCGCCGAGTTTTGGCCTTAAATCAAGTTTTCGGCGGCAGTTTCGGTTTCGGCCAAAATTGGCCGAAACTTTTGCCGAAAACGAAACTGATTTCGGAACACGCTCACCTAACTTCGTTTCTAGCGGTAACGCTTTGGCGGACGCTGACGGCCCTGTTCGGGAATTGTCGTGCGCCGTTTGGCTCTGTAGCAACCGTAGATGGGAGTATTGGTGTAGATATGGTGCTAAAATAATAATACTTGGTAAAATGCACCTAATTTCAGTATTTTAAGGAATTTTCTACTTGACCACGTGAGTTTCGGTTTCAGTTTTGGTTTCGGCCGAAACTGAAGCCACGGCCGAATATTCGGTTCCGGTTTCGGTTTTGGCCGGAAAACCAGTGTCAGTCTGACTCTAAATATCATACTTAGAAAGTTTAAAAAATACTTTTTTTAACCATTCAAGAAGATAATATAACATTATTTTCAGTGGCTAGTTCTCCAATGTACACAGATCATTTTTTTTAATAAAGATAATTATTGCGACTAGTTTAAACACAGTTCTGAGGTTATCATATCATATTCATATGTAATGAAAAGTACTGCTGATAACTAACCATGATTGCTCAAATTTGACTGTTTTTGTTAACCATTAGGGAGTTCCGGTTCCTACAGCCCGGCTGTATCATTAGGTTAGCTCATTAGCCCATATTATTGCATTGTCACCTGAGATCAAAAGTATAGTTCTTAGATAGTGTAGTCTTGTGAAGTCTCTTCATATTTGACCCACACAAACTTATATTATGTATATACTGACACAGCATTTGAAACAAAAACTTATTAATATATTATAGGGAAGAATTTAACCACTATCTCGTCTGGAAAGCGACAGTGTGGTCGAAGATGGTGAACACGCTAGGCTTAAAATACTATGACTCTCAAGGGCTATGTGCTGCCGGAACACCGTAACGTTATGGCGGCAGAATTTCTCATTGATAGCAAGTTAGGCGAAACATCAATATAATATGCTCCTGCCACCTTTGGATGAACACCCGTGCTAAGATTTGAACCAGCAACCTTTCGCTTAGATGTCAAGTCATCTATCAAGCATATACATTATGCTAACGGAGCTCTCAATAAATCCAATATGGCAACATATCGTAATAACGGCTCAACTCATTTACAATGATAATGAGACACCTGCGACTTCATATCGCTTCCGAAGGGTTGCATACATCGCTCGTATGCCCTGCGTTATTAAACCTAATGTGAGGTAATATGCCTCAATGTGTGATGCTTCGCAAAGGCCTTTTTTGTGGCGATGTTTTTCCGTAATGTCCTAATACTAAACTTTTGGAGCTAGCCTGGCCACATATTATCATCTATATATTTTTTTGGTGATCCCAAACAAACATAGAGTATATTATCTGGACAAAACATAACGAAGATCGTACCTCTCAAATTAGATTATTGTCTTTGAAAAAATAAAGTAATGATTATTGATTAATACCATACTCGATGGATTTGGTTACTACATTTCATTATCTTTTTATTATTCATATTCACACGTATTCTATTATATAGTCAGTTTCAGTTGCAAGTCAGAGACGTGTATTAACATATCTCTGGAGATACTTATCAGATTCAATTACATGATTGAATTCAATTATCTCCTTTCTAACAAAAAAATAATCATCAAATTTGGTTCATAAACGACGAAGTTATCCGCGAACACACATAATATATATATGAATATATGTTATGAAATACATATCTTTATCTTTATATACATATATATATATATATATATATATATTATATTAAGTTAGTTTCTTAGTTTATGGCTTTTGTGGCTTGTTGTCACAATTTTGCCAATGTCCGTTCATATATGTATATACATATACGGTTGAAACTTCTCCTTTTTTTGAAATCGGTTAAAAACAAATAAAAAATACCTTAAAAGCTGTCGAAATCCATCCAGTCGTTTGGAAGATACGAGATAAAAAAATAATTACATAATATACATAGATAAAAATACGCGCGACAAACGTTTCTTGGCAGTCAAGTAAATAAATACATTGTTATATGGAATGTAGAGACTTTAACAGTCGGGACACATTAATCCCCATTCGTTAAGCCATTAATGTGTCCCGACTGTTAAAGTCTCTACATTCCATATAACAATGTATAATTTATTTTATGAGTGTATCGACCGAGAAAGAATTTAAATGGTATAGTTTTTTGATATCCCTAAACAGAAGTCTAAACTGCTAGACTTACTTGTTTTTTTCTTTTTAGTTAGTTTTTTAACACTTCACTTTTTGCGCAGTCGGGTTTTTAGATTTTTTAATTTTATGTTTTATTTTACACTTTTTAGTTATTTTCTAGAATAGAAATTGGTATATATACGTACCAATTTGCACATTTCAAATATATATATTGACGTTAGCGTTAATATTTTATTGTTTATGAAATGGGGCCAGCAGGATTCCAGTACTATTATATTCACTTATATGCTTACGCATTTTTTTGGCAAATATAAGGTTTTGTGCGTCTACACTACTAAGTATGTATTACAATGGGGGATTTAACAACAAATACTAAAAACAAAATAAAATTAAATATTAAAGGGGGTCTACATCACAGTTTGGTCTACATACAAGTAACGTGTATTTTTCGGCGTTTTGTGCTTGAACTTGTAAACTAATAATAGATAGAGACTTGAAATCTTCACAAAATATGTATAACTATGACCGTTATTACAATTATGGAAAAAAGAACAAAAAACCGAAATGCGTGAAATAGATAGGGTATTGCTTTTTAAGCTTACTTACTTTACAGTTGTACTATTAAACGACTATACCAAAAGGAAGAGGTTGTTTGTTACCTCAGAACTCCATCAATTCTTAACCGATTTGGAAAATTCTTTTTTTGTTTGAGTTAATATTATTTTCGTTTGGTCTCATTGTAATTTTATTGAGATCTGATAAGTAACTTCAGAGATAAGCACCGCAAACTTGTTACTGAAAGTGACTAACGCGGCATGTAAAATCGTTTTTTTTTCGATTTCTACGATCATAAATTATTTGTTATAAATATATTTTGAATCTCCATTTTAAGACCTTTAATACGATACCCCACTCGATAGGTTTTAAAAAAAAAATTTTTTGAACCCCAAATTTTGGTGTCTGAAATCCGCCATTTTGAATTTTTCAATTTTTTATGTTTTCGTTGACACTCGCGCTAGCATGGCAAATCTATTGACGTGCCAATTGTCAAAATTGGCCCACGCGTTTGGTCTCTAGTGTGCCACAAAGGAACAAACATACATTCATATATACACACATCAACACTGTCTAGGGATATTCTGATTTTCTCAATTTTTATCCAAACGTGTTACAACTAACATACAACATGTATATATTTTTATAGAGCCCATTTATCAGACTATGCTTTGGAATAAAACAAAGTTATTTGTTTTGCGTAAATATTTTTTTTATGAAATAATGACAAAAAGTGAAATAATGGTAAACCTAAAGATGAATTTCTTTTTAAGAAAAAAGTGAAAGTAAAGCGAAATTATTAGGTTTTTTGCAGTTACCCGAAAAATTAGTAGTCAGTAAAACCACCCATGACGTTAATCACGGTCCTGCAACGGTTTTTCATGCTTCGAATCAAGTTATCAAAGTCTGCTGCGGGATATTGTCCCAGGTCCTGCTAAGATGCAAAAAAAGTTGCTTTTCAGTCGCAACGTTTGGAGGAAAATTCCTCTAAGCCCTTCTTTGGAGCATGTCCCACGCGTGCTCTATGGGGTTTAGGTCTGGTGATTGCGCGGGCCAGTCTAAGACCGACACGTCGTGCTCCTGTAGCCAGCTGGTGACCACTCGCGCAGTGTGCGGACGAGTGTTGTCGTGCATGAGCGTGAAAGTTTGGCCCATTTGCATTCGATGAGGATAGATTATTGGTGCTAGCTCCTGATTTCAGTATTTTTCTGCAGTCATGGTGTTTCTGATCCAAACGAGGTCTTTTCTTCTACCAACACGAATACCCGCCCAAACCATAATTGTTCCGCCGTGGTATGGATGGACTTCCTGAGGGTGTTGCAGACGCTTCTCACGTCCAGGAGCTCGCGATACACGTACTCTTCGTAAATCAGGATAAAAATCGAATCTGGACTCATCGGTAAACAGCACTACAGACCATTGGTTATCTTCCTAGAGCAAATGTTCTGGAGCCCTCTCTAATCTTCGTCCGCGATTTCCTCTGGGTAGTGCTAGAGTACGAAGCGGCCTGCGAGCATGAAGGTTAGCCTCATGCAGTCTTCTCCTCACAATTTGGTCACTGACAAGCAACTGGTACTCTGACTAGAGCCTTTGAACCAACTGCATGGCCGTCACATTAAGTTGTCTTCTCGCGGCCACTTGCAAAAATCGATCCTGTCTTTGGGTGGTTATGCCCTTCCCGCCTGGGTGCCTTTCAGCCACTTCACCAGTGGTACGATAATGTGACCAAAACCTTGATATCACGTTTTGTCATGTTCCAATCTCCTCGGCTATACTCCTTTGAGTAGCCCTAGCTTGAAGCATGCTTACTGCCCCTAACATCTCGTCTCTCGTTAAATGGCCCCGCTGCATGATGCATACAGGTACATAAATTCGAAATTAAACGATGATTTTTATTAAAACTTTAATTTGAAACAAAAAAAATACCAAAAACTAGGTTAGGTAAATAAAAACATTCGAACTTCGCTACAGTTATGCCTCGCAAATCTTTTGTTATTAATTTCTTTTTCAAATTCAAATTTTGAATCATTCAATAAGACCTACACAATAAGCTTACATTAAAATATGTTTAAACCAACCAGTATTTTATGAGTTGAAGAAATTTTTACAAATTATCCCTAGATAGTGTTGATGTGTGTACATACATACATACGTATGTATGTATGTATGTATACATACATATATAGACCGATAAACACATTACCTCTCCTTTGCGTCGCGCAGTCGGGTAAAAAGAAACACCCTATTTTGAGTCAGTATTTTTGAATCACATCAAAATCACAGAAGTTGTATTTTATTTTCATCACCTAATATTTGTTTTTTCAGAGAAAGCCTTACTACTAGCCTGACTGTCAGTTAAGTTAAAAACTGAATCTCGATAAAAGTCCGCAAAATATTAACAAACAGTACCTGATAATTCATTCATTTCTATTTAGCCAACCTGAATACGTTGCCGTATCAAATTTATACAAAATCGATACGTTTTCCCGTCCTGGGCCGTTAATTAATTATCAGCCACGTACAGTTATGAAAACAGATCGTTTTGTGTTGATAAAATATGAATTACTTTGACCTTCAAAGTAAATACCAGTTATATCACTGAAATAAGAAGATACCGAATTTCGAATTGATAAGACCTATGAAAGTTCATCTCATAGCTTCAAACCCTAGGGAAAAGCTTGAAGTCTTACAACGAGCCAGTTCCCATTCTAAGCCTAGCGTACTTACCATCTTCGACCGCATCATCACTTACCAACAGGTGAGATAGTGGTCAAACGCTAGCCTATAATATATAAAAAAAACGACTGAACGGAGATTTTCATGAATTAAACCTTTATTTGTCAATTTATTCCTATTTAAGTGGGTCAAGACTTTGCTTCTTGCCAATTTTCATTATTCTAGGTCAACGGGCAGTACCCTATAGGTTTTGATTCTCTTGTGAAATCACAAATACCTTTTGATCGCGTTGACCTAAACATTTGAATTTTTCACAACCGACAGTTATCGTAGACCCAAGTGTCTGTATATATATAAAAGGAAACGTTACTGACTGACTGGCTGATCTATCAACGCAGGCCCTAATAAACCACTTAACGGATTGCGCTGAAATTTGGCATGCAGATAGTTATTATGACGTAGGCAAAGAAAGGATTTTTTCAAAACTCACGCTGAAATATCTCCATCCAAAATATCCATATAAACAAGATGAGATAGTCTATTTTATTCGAAACTTCACATATTTACTTCTGTTAACAAATAAGTGACCGTAAAAGAGTCTCCGAAATTCACCCCTTTAGGAGATGAAAAGGGAGTTCAAAGTTTGTATGGAGAAATAAGACTCGATAAACCCCTATATTGTATTTAGCCGGAAACACAGTCTCAGGCAGGGCATTCCATTCCCTTGCGGTTCCTATCATGAATGAAGATGCAAATCGCTTCGTTCGGGTAGATGGTATATCCACCATAAATTAGTGGCACCATTTAGTGTTTCTGGATATCCGATAATAAAAATGGGGAAGTTGGAATCAAATTATGCAGTGTCATAGCACACTCAACACTAACGATAACACTGTCAAAAATCAGCTGTGCCGGTTTTAATCTAAATATTAGGAAAATAGTCATTAAATCTTAGAAATATTATTAAATCTTAAGTGCAAAAGTGATAAATAACACCACTTAGTGTTATTTAATATTTGTGTGACCTATTTCGTGTGATTCGAAAATCGACAATAATCCGGTCTCGGTCGGCGCGGGAACTGGAGCTGTCAAACAAGAGAGAGACCTCTTGGTATATCATATCAGGATATATCCTGGACCTTTGGATGCTTCTGAACAAAAAACCTGGGGAGTATTGTTTTCGTAACCTTTATTAACCGTATGCATTAGGTACTGTTAAATAAACTCACTGCCACCCTCTTTAAATCACCAACATTAAATTCGATCAAAGTCGGTTACAAATTGTCAATTTTTTCGATTTTCCCGTCGTATTTATATACCTAACTTGTAATCTCGAGTTCTACTGTATTATTAAAGGTTAAACTAACAGTTTTAGTGTAGAAATAATGTTTATATATGTAAATAATACAAACTTCACATTATAAAGAATACACTGTCTATACAGTACTTTTCATGGCAGGTCTTATAATTTTGATTGAATATTAACTATATAATCACTTTATCACTGACTTCCTAATATAAAATATCAATAAATATAAAATTTAAACAAAGAGATATTGTTAAACTTGTTAATAACCCATTGTCTTACTAGTATCAATTATCAGTCACATATAAACTGTATTGGCTAGCTTGAAAGTAAAGTACTCCTTCCTGGTTTGCAGAGACAATATCAGCCACAATGACTACCCGTAGAATGGATATTGAGGCCAAATTGAAGGCGGCTCTCCTGGAACTGAAAACTTGCAAGGACTCCAAAAAAGATTTGCTGCAAGAACTTCAGGATCATGAATCTGACATGGCAAAGATGTTGGAGAAGAACGCAGACCTCAAACACCAATTGGCCGAGTATGACATTGCTCTGGAAGACCTGAGAGACCAGCGTGACAGGCTTCTAGAAACAGTGGATGTACATGCACAAAACCAAGAACTATTCGAACGTACACTGACCTATATCCGGGATTTGGAGCAAGAGCTTTCATTTACAAAAGATAAACTAGAAGAAATGACGACATCTCCTGTATTGCAAAATAATACTAATCAAGACAACACTTTGGATCTATATACAGAGTTCATCGGCTCAGGTTCTACTAATGTCTCTATGAAGGGTTCCAATAAGATTAAAAAGTACATTAAGTATAAGAAAATCATTAGGAAAAATACGCATAAATTACAAAAAATTAACCATATCAAAAAAATAAATTTAAAGACTTGTAAGAAAAACATCGACTTAAGTAAAGAATTACAGCATTGCCTAGAGATGTTAGATCGCAGTAACAAAGAATTAATAGAATTTAAAGAAAAGGCTGAATTATTAAAACAAGAAATGTGCGTCTCAAAAGTTTTAATTGGGGTTCCTATCTGTGGTGTGCAGAGTGAATGCTACCAAGAGGATAGCAGCTCACCAAGTACAGCTAATACTGCAAGTTTACGTGCACAGACTGACTTGGTTAGGCAGGAAGTAGTGTCATCGTTACAGTGCACTGGTGCCTCCGAGGTGGACTCAGGCAGTCCTTTACAACTGCCGGAGCCTGCTAGAGAGACCATTGTGTTCAGCGATGAAATGGGAGTAGGTATGGGTAGCTTATTAGACAATAGATTGAACCAAAATGTTTATAACAATTGCTGCCCTAATTTATCAATTACAGATTTATGTAAAAAAATATGCAGCTTTCAGTATCACAAAAATTGTACTATTGTATTGCAGCTAGGTAATAGCACAAACGTTAAAAAAGCTGATATTAATATTCTAATTAAACTTTTGTCAGACATTGCCAGCAGAGGCATTAGTAAAATAATAGTTTGTTCATTCCCGTATCTTAAAACAAGTAGTTGCTCTTATAATGAGCATGCTCATAAATTGAACTTGGCACTGTACAATTTGACGTGTCGCTTCAGCGACTTTTTGTATTTTGAAACCAACAAATTTATTAGTAAAGTAATATTGACAAAGGATACTTTGTATCTCAATAAGACTAATAAGTCGACCATTGCTAAGTTATTAGCATACAATATTTATGACCCTGTTTTACATATTGTAACAGATCACAAAGACGAGCCCCAACGTAGTGGTGTTACTATGCAGGGTAATTGTAGCGTAGTAGACTTAGTTAGTTTAAACTAATGTCTAAGACAATGGGGAGGCCTGACTCAATCAACATTTTTCATCAGAATATACAAGGTCTCTCCAGCAAAGCCTTAGAGTTAGAATTATTTCTCAATTATTATAAAGTTGACATAATGTGTATTACTGAACACTGGTTTGTGAAAGGTACTTTGTTACCAATATTAAAAAATTATACAATTGCCAGCACATTCATTAGACAAAAGGCAATTCGTGGTGGCTCACTAATATATGTAACTGAAAATTGTAACTTTAAAGAGCGTAAAGACATAGTAGCTTTGTCTGTGGAACGATGTGTTGAATTATCTTGTATAGAGCTGGGGCAACATATAGTCATCTGTGTATACAGACCTCCATCGGCTGATTATAAAATGTTTGAAACAATTATGGAAGAAGTAATGAGCAAAGTCTTCAACACCTCTAAATCTTTAATAGTTTGTGGCGATTTCAATGTTAATTTAATTGAGCAGTCTCCGCTCAGCGACAAATTAAAAAAAATATTTCTAAGCTTCAATCTGAAGCATCTTTTTAATCAGCCAACAAGAATCACTAGCTCGTCAGCTACCTGCTTGGACAATGTGTTCTGCAACTGTGAACCCGAAAAAATTGCAATTTTTGATAAACTTGGCTCGGACCATCTGGGACAAAGTGTCACTTTTTCATGTAAATTATCCATCAAAGGCCAAGAACATTTTTACAGGCCCATTACCACCAAACGGGTTGAACAGTTTGTGGATATCATTGACAAGCAATTAATGAACCTAAGATTTTCTGAGGATCCTGATGACCTATGCAGTGCTTTATTTCAAATGTTAGATGCAGAGTTCAATGATATTTTTAAAATTAAAATGGTTAGAAAGGGTGCGAAGGTTCGTTTCGATGACTGGGCAACTCCTGGTATTTATAAAAGTAGAAACAATTTGTATAACTTGTACTCACAAAAAACCATTAATTTACATAATACTAAATTCATAAATCACTTAAAATTGTATTCAAAAACTTTTAAAGTTGTTTGTCAGACAGCAAAATCACTGCATCTAAGTAGAAAAATTAAGCAAGCCGATGACAAAATAAAATCAACATGGAAAGTCATTAATACAGAAACTGGAAAAATTAAGCAGAGGGACGGTAAAATTATGTTAAAAGTTAATAATAAATTAATCATAGATAATAATGATGTCGCTAACACATTTGTTGAGTACTTCTCACAAGTACCTATTATTACTACTCAGCCTTTAAACTCTTCCCCTAAGGATGCTTTTGTTTTACTATCGAAGTGTGTGAATGTATGTGACTCTATGTTTGAGTTCAGACACATAAATTCAATATCAATTATCAAAACTTTTAAAATGCTCAATCAAAAGAAAAACGAGGATCTGTGGGGTATGTCAACCAAAGTACTTAGTTATATTATTAATGCAATTAGCCCTCACTTAGCGTTTATTTTTAACAGATGCGTCGATGAAGGTGTCTTTCCTGATGTAATGAAAAAAAGTAAATTAATTCCCCTATACAAATCAGTGAACAAAAATGACCCTTCAAACTATAGACCAATCTCTATATTACCGGCGCTCAGTAAAGTTTTTGAAAAAGTTATATTAGACCAGCTTTTGGCACATTTTAATATTAATCATCTTTTAAATCACAAACAATATGGTTTCACTAAGGGGCGTTCTACTACTGATGCTGGAGTAGATCTTCTTAAACGTATATTTGATGCCTGGGAGAAAGCACAAGATGCTATCGGCGTTTTCTGTGACTTATCTAAAGCGTTTGATTGCGTCTGTCACAAAACGCTAATTTGCAAATTAAAACACTACGGCGTTAACGGAAAAGCACTTGATCTGGTCTCATCCTACCTCAGTAATAGAATACAGATGGTTGAGGTCAATGGCGTCAGGTCATCTGGATCCCTCATAAAAATGGGAGTTCCGCAGGGATCGATCTTAGGACCATTTTTATTTCTAGTTTATATTAATGACTTGCCGTCTTTCGTGCAAAACTTATGTGACATTGTTTTGTTCGCGGATGATACATCCTTAATATTCAAAATAGATAGGATTGCGCCTGGATTTGACGATGTTAACAAATCAATCGCACAGGTTTTGAATTGGTTTACAACCAATAACTTATTACTGAACGCCAAAAAAACTAAATGTATTAAATTCTCGCTGCCAAATGTAAGAAAGGGTGTCATTAATAGCAGGATATTAATAAACGATGTACCGATAGAATTTGTTGAATCCGCTACATTCTTGGGCATCACCCTGGATTCAAAACTACAATGGGGTTCTCAAATATCGGCTCTGGCAGGTAGATTGAGCTCCGCTGCATACGCAGTACGTAAAATCAGAAACTTGACTGACGAATCCACTGCTAGATTGGTTTACTTTAGCTACTTCCATAGTATAATGTCCTATGGCATTTTATTGTGGGGGAATGCCGCCGAAATCCAATCTATATTTGTTTTACAAAAAAGAGCTATTCGATCTATATATACCATGAAGTCGCGAGACTCACTTCGTGAAAAATTTAAGGAGATTAAAATTCTCACAGTGGCATGTCAATATATATATGAAAATATTATGTATGTACGCAAAAATTTGAATGAGTATGATAAGAGGTCCGATGTACATAATTTCAATACAAGACACAAAAATAGATTAATTCTACCTCAATTCAGGTTGTGGAAAGTTAGTGGTTCTTTTCTGGGGAACTGTATACGATTTTATAATAAACTTCCTAAAGATATTGATCAACTGTCTATAAGCAGATTTAAAACCTTTGTAAAATCCAATTTAATGAAGAAATCGTACTATACAATAAATGACTATATGAATGACAAAAATGCTTGGCCTGAATGTCCCAAGCTCCAAGATATAATATAAATTGTATGATAATAGAATTACTTATTGTACATTAAACATTTATTTAATATGAATTAAAAAAAATGAATTAAAATAAGTGACAAGCCCCATAGAGTTTCTTGGTGTTTCTTCTCTGATGGGAGTACTTCCGAAACACCAGTAGATTCAACAGTCAATCAGTTTTCATCTTTTGTTTGCAGATCTAGGGTTGCCTGTTACGACGGTATTATGCGGCTGATAGTCGGACAATCAGTTCCATTCGGAACATGATTTGTACTGCAATTAGTCTGCGTTTTATTTATCTATTATGTTTCATTATTTCACAATTTTTTGGATAAAAATTGTCTGAAGTACTGAAACATGCACTGGGTTGCGGGTGCACGTAATGGTACGGTTGGCAACCCTACATTAATAAGGGGAATTAAACATGTGTTTTAAGTGTGACGTTCGACGTCTAGATGAAAGCTGAATGGCTCAATACCTTTGTTTTTTTTTTGTAAATTCAAAGCGTTATGTTTCTGTTATATCTATATTTTTTGTTGAATATGATCTATTTAATGTTATTTGACGTGTGTAAGTGCTAATTTTTAATTTGCCCATATACTGAATAAATGCTTTGACTTTGACTTTGACTCTCCAAAATGTAACCGATAGAAAACCGATAAACAAGCGACTTTGTAAAACACAATCTTAAATAATCAAAAGAGGACTTTATTATCGACACAGAATTGCTTAGATTAGCTTCAATTTATTATTTTAGTCCGCTAAAAGAATCAATTGAATGAATGAATGAAATGGAGTAAAGGGGATATATAAAATTGCGTGCCGTGGTCAAATCAGTTCTGTTCAGCTCTGTTGTGTTGCACAAACAGATTTTTTTATATTAGTTTGTAATACCCCATTTGACGTAAGTAGTAAGGGGACAGACCGGAAAAAAATTATTTAAGATCGTTCAAAAACTAAAAGAACCGACTTCAAACATCGCGCTATTCAAAGTAGCCAGTAGACGTAGTAACTATTATATAATCTGTGCCCGTAGTTAGTAGTATGTCGTCGAGATAAGTAAATGCATCGTAATACAAATGTTGATATATTAAAAACGGCTCGACCGATTTCTTTAACATTTAAATGGGACCGTCTGGGAAAGATACCATATAATTTTTCAAATCGGTTAGGGCGTCTTCGAGTGATCTGTGAACATACATTAAAAAAAAATTGTTTCGGCGAATTGAGAACCTCCTCCTTTTTTGTGAAGTCGGTTAAAAAATTCACGCTGTCGCCTTGCTAGTTAGTAGCAAGGGGACAGACCAGACAAAAACAGTTCATGCTGTCCCCTTGCTCGTATTAAGTGGACAGACCAGACCAGACAGATTTGTAAGAGAGTGGTCAAACGCATGTCCAAAAAATATAAACCCTGTAACTGAGGGATTACAAAATTAGAGTCACTACATAACATAGCCTAATGAAATCAATACGTTAATTAAAATACCACTCGTGTATACACAATGGTTGCGTGAAATTATATAAAATTCAGGACGATTGTCGTAAAGGGGCCGATTGCTTGTTGGTAAACTGTTGTTAAAGTGTCATTAGTAGCAATTTTGTTACTTAAATCTAGTTGAGATTCAAAAAACCATTACATGTTTTGTGGAACATTTTCTGCTGAATACTTTTGTAGAATGTTTGAAATGGCTTCAAGAATTTTTAACTTTCTCTTAAATATTTAAACTGGAATCGCAGAATAAATAATAGTACTACATGATGGCATACTACTTACTAATATTTAAGTGTCGGAGCAAAGTTAAAACAAGTACAAAGTGTGTCAGTGCTTTTGTTTCACATTTATTTCAAAAAAAAATTGGATGAAATTTTGCACACATTTACATAGTTTATTTGCAACAAATGCTTACTGCTAGGATTAACACATAGGATACACTCACGCACACGCTCGTCTGATGGTAAGCGATGACGTCCACCTATTACAGATACTGTTGGATCACGTTACTATTTATTTATTTATTTATTCCACACAGAACAAAGAGCAATTAAAAAGAAATAACATAATGTATCAGACCTGAATTGCAGTTCAGATACCTGCGTGTTACAAAAAATGTATAAAGTAAACGTGTTTGAGTAATGATGAATGTTAATACCACCATACAATCACGCCTTTTTCCCGTTGGGGTAGGCAGAGACTACTTCTTTCCACATGCCACGATCCTGACATACCTCTTTCGCTTCTTCCTCTTTCATGAGCGCCTTCATACATGCTCGCTGGTTATAAGTACTTTTGACTTGGCCTTTGTTTAAAATGTCTCATAAATCTGTTTCGTCAGTCTTTCTTCATCCATCCTCTCTAGATGTTCAAACCATCTAAGCATCCCTTTCTCAATCTTTGTCACTACATCTTCTACCACACCACAACATTCCCTTATCATGCTGTTCTCCACCTTATCCATCAGAGTCACTTCAATCATATTTCTCAAACTTCTCATTTCTACAGCATTAATTTTACTTTTATGCTTCTTCTGCCGTACCCAGCATTCACTACCATACATGAGTGTGGGAACCAACACTCCCTTATGTACAGCCTGTTGTTAATACAATTTAAAATATTAAGTTATGGAAGACACAAATATGATCATAATGAAGATGACAAACATAATGATCATGATGAAGACAATAGATTTAAGAATTAAGACGCAGAATGCACCCACCTACGTAATACATTTCGCAGTTGAATGCATTCTGCGTCACCTGCACTTACTGGGACGTGTTTGGGACGGTCAGACTCAACACGGAGGTTGAGTTTACCGGTCAGGGACGGGATAAAGGATATCTTTTAGAGTTTTTATGAATAGTGACAATTTCGGGCAGAATATATCTAGTCCTTGATTATTTTTAATGAAATCTCATGATGTTACTGCACTGAGTTGGTAGGTTATCTTGAGACATAAAGATATAATCTCGCCATGCCCTGTAATTTCAATAGACACTTTGCTGTTGAAACCGAAAAACATTATTTTTAAACCGACTGCACAAAAAAGGAGGAGGTTCTCAATTCGACTGTTTTTTTTTTGTTTGTTACCTCAGAACTCCGTCAAATCTTAACCGATTTGAAAAATTATTGTTTTGTTTGAGAGATTATGCATCCCGTTTGGTTACACTCAATGATGATGATGATAATGAAGAAATGATTATGGCTAGTGGCTATTTTGACTACCGCGGCATGTGAAGTCGGTTTTTTCGTGTTGTACGATTATAAATTATTCACGACCAAATAACTGACAAAATGGTAGTACCGCCCTAGATGGACTAGCAAAATTTCAACCACTACAAAAATTACAATTTATTTCGCCACCATTTTAACTATCCTGCAGTATTGCAACAAAGACTTACCACCTACGTCATAATTGTTCAGTTTTAAAAAGTTTTAGGCTGATGTTATTACGAACGATTTTCATTTGAAAATTATCGCAATAATTTGCCAACATCATGGGAATTTCTTGGCAGTTTTCACATTAAAATGAATAATGATGGCAAGTAACAAATAGTTAAGGATACACAAACTTAGTCGGCAACATGAGGGCTGAGTTTGCTTAATTAATCAATACAAGTTATTAATATAATGTTAGAACTAGATCAGGATTAGGTTTTAATAAATTGAATAGGTCCTTTTTAATTATTTATAGAAATGAACAGTAATAAAATTCGTATGGATATAATTTTTTACAAAATTAACTATTTAATAACTTAATTACTTAAATTAAAATATTAACTATGACTAAAATAAAAATTACAAATAATAATTTGAATTTTCCTAAATTCTATTTATTATTTGTAGTTATATTCATTATTTCAAAAACAGTAATTAAATAAGATTATCATAGCAAAAAACTGATATTTCACGTAAAGATATCCAATTACGAGGTATCTGAGAAAAAAATTGCATTGATTAAATTTTCTATGTTTATAATGATATAGGTTTATCTCGTCAAATTTTACAGAATTAACATCCTGATATAAAATAAATGTCAATATAGTTGATAGAAATATGGAATTAGTTAATTATAACTACCAAAGATGATACAGTATAACCTTTATGTCTACGTAAAGTAAAAATATATATGAGTAATTTTATTATATATATATATATCTTAGAAGTGATTCATCAATAATTCCGACCAAATGTCACACCTATGCATAGAGATCAATATTTGTCAAAAAGCATTCAGGCAACTGTTGTATTGAAGGGTTTTTAGCGTAACGTCTTTGCGTGCATTATTTTAGGCTCTTCGTACACAATACGCCGCAAATCTCCAATACCGAACGATTTTAGTATCGAGGCGACTACTGCAATACAAATCAGAATGTCAGCAACGCGTGCATGTGTACGCATCGTTTTTAATTTGTATTGCAGTAGTCGCCTTGACAGTAAAGTCTTCGGGAATTGGAGATTTGCGTCGTACTGTGTACGAACAGGCTTAAAGTTAAAGTTTGTATCATATCGATATCGTCAAGTCAAGTTGCAAGCCAATTTCTAAGATCTACGCCAATACCCATTCATTGAAAACGTTTAACTTGACGCTCGATCAATTGACTGGTTTTTGGGTCCCACATTTGGGTCTTAATTGTTAAAGGAAATAGCGATAGTTATTGGCCTCATTTGGCAGCTATTTGTATGGGCCAACTGTCACAATTGGCCCCTTTACGATCACTGAGTTCTGACGCAATTTGGTATTGGTTTCTGTTAGGGACGAAATTAAAAGCGATTTTATGCTGACCCTTGGAAATTACTGTGGTAATGAAAGTTTGTAAATAGTAATAGTTGTTAATATAGGTCTTTACGTAATAAAAATAAAGTACATACATTGGAATTCAAAAGTTAAGTACCTACTATTTTTAGGATAGGATAGTGTCTATCCTAATTAGTAATTTAAGTACAACAAAAGACAAACTTAGTATTACTACCTTCAACGTTAATATAACTTATGTGTAATTACATACATCGTAGGTACTTTATTAACCGACTTCAAACAGGAGGAGGTTTTTTTAATGTATCTTTCTTTATTTTTTTTATGAACAGTTCTCTGATTACTCAAAGACGCCTGGGCCGATTTGGAGAAGTTCAAATCACCTCAAACTTGGTACTGAATATGACTAGCGCGGCATTTGAAGCTGTTTTTTGCTAGTTTTGTAAACTATATGTATATAAAATACCCTTGTTTTTTTTTGTAAATTCAAACCCATAAGTTATGTTTCTGTTATCAACACCAATATTATAAATGCGAAAGTCAGTTTGTTTATTTGTTTGTTTGTTTGTTTGTTTGTTTGTTTGGGACTTCTTCACGGTCAAACGGCTTGACCGATTTGGCTGAAATTTTGTACAAAGATAGAACATATGGCAGAATAGGATATAGGATAATTTTTTTTTGGCTATCGAGTCAGGGGGTCCAAATATTTTAAATTGAATTTTGTAAATATAAGATCTCTTTTCGAATAAACGGCTTGACCGATTTGCCTGAAATGTTGTATAAAAACAGTTCATAAGGCAGAAAATAATATAGAATACTTTTTTTCTGGATATTGAGTCAGGGGGTCCAAATATTTTTAATTGAATTTTGTAAATATAAGATCTCTTTTCGAATAAACGGCTTAACCGATTTGCCTGAAATGTTGTATAGAGACAGTTCATAGGGCAGAATAGGATAAAGGATAATTTTTTTCTGGCTGTCGAGTCAGGGGGTCCAGATATTTTTAATTGAATTTTGTAAATATAAGACCTCTTCTTGAATAAACGGCTTGACCGATTTGCCTGAAATTTTGTTTAAAGACAGTTCAAAAGGCAGAATAGAATATAGAATACTTTTTTTCTGGCTATCGAGTCAGAGGGTACAAATATTTTTTATTGGAATTTGTAAATATAAGATCTCTTCTTGAATAAACGGCTTGACCGATTTGCCTGAAATTTTGCGTGAATATATGTCATAGGGCAGAATAGGATAAAGGATAATTTTTTTCTGGCTGTCGAGTCAGGGGGTCCAGTTATTTTTAATTGAATTTTGTAAATATAAGACCTTTTCTCGAATAAACAGCTTGACCGATTTGCCTGAAATGTTGTTTAAAGACAGTTCAAAAGGCAGAATAGAATATAGAATACATTTTTTCAGGCTATCGAGTCAGAGGGTACAAACTTTTTAATTGGAATTTGTAAATATAAGATCTCTTTTCGAATAAACGGCTTGACCGATTTGCCTGAAATGTTGTATAGAGACAGTTCATAGGGCAGAATAGGATATAGGATAATTTTTTTCTGGCTTTCGAGTCCAGATATTTTTGATTAAATTTTGTAAATTTAAGACCTCTTCTCGAATAAACGGCTTGACCGATTTGCCTGAAATGTTGTATAAAGACAGTTCATAGGGCAGAATAGGATATCGGATACTGTTTTTTGTCCATCGAGTCTGAGTGTTTAGATTTTTTTTATTGAATTTTGTGAATGTGTGTCCTCTTATCAGCTAAACAGCTTGACCGATTCAGCTGAAATTTTATACATATTACAGTTCATATTGCATAGAATCACATAGGATACTTTTTTCTGGCAGTCGAGTCCAGGTGTCCAGAATTTTTAAATTGAAGTATGTAAATGTGTGGCCTACTCTCGGTCGGGTTAACCATTTAAGCTGAAATTTTGTACACAGACAGTCAAAAAGACATAGAAGGGCAACGAATACTTTTTTTTGGGTGGAAATTTCGGTTGTCTATATTTTTATTATGGAATTTTGTAAATGTGTGGCCTCTATATGGCCAAACGGCTTGACCGATTCAGATGAAATTTTGTACAAACACATTGAATAGGGCATAAAAGGGTAAAGAATACTTTTTTTCGGCAGTTAAGTGTGGGTACCTATATTTTTTGTTAACTTTACATAGAGTTTGCATAATCATAAAAGTTTGACCTTAGGTTCATAGATTATGACTAAACTTAATAAGTGCCTTAATTAGGCCATAAAACTGTCAGGGTCATTAAAAGTCATCAAAATTTACGCGATGGCTTTGCTTGCCCAACGTGTTTTATCTGCTTTGTGGGAAGTATTTCATAAGCATTCGAGTTTTAACAGCCACATTTAACCTTAGGGTCATCGGTGTTGACTAAGTAGGTTATAAAAACTGTAAGCGTCATAAAACGTAAAATTTTTTGCGCCCACTTCACTCGCGCAGTGATAGCGCTCGCTGCGCTCGCGCAATAATTTGTTTGATTTACTTTGTAGGTAATATTTCAGCAACTTTTGTATTTTAATAGCCACATGCATCAGAACGAGTCCATAAATTAAAACAGTACAATCTTCAATAATCATAATGATTTTTAACCTTAAATAATTGGATATCAAGTTTAACCTTTGTGTAATCAGTGTTAACTTAGTAGGTTATAAAAACTGTCAGGGTCATAAAAGGTCGTAAAAATTTTTTCGCTCGCTTCGCTCGCGCATTCATAGCTCTCGCTGCGCTCGCGCAAACCTTTCTTTTATCTACTTTGCAGGTAATATTTCAGCATTTTTTGTATTTTAATAGCCACATGCATCAAAAGGAGTTTATTAATTGAAAAAGTACAACCTTCAATAATCATAATGAATTTTTACCTTAATATAAGTGGATTTCAAGTTTAACCTTAGGGTCATCGGTGTTGACTTAGAAGGTCATAAACACTGTCAGGGTAATAAAAGGTCGTAAAAATTTTTCGCGCTCGCTACGCTCGCGCAGTGATGGCACTCGCAAGTATTTCTTATATGTATTTTGTTGGATACATTTCAGCAACTTTTGTATTTTAATAGTCACATTCATCAAAACATCACATAAATTGGAACAGTACAGACTTCAATAATCATAATGATTTTTACCTAAAAATAAGTGGATATCAAGTTAAACCTTAGATTCATCGGTCTAGACTGAGCAGGTCATAAAAACTGTCAGGGTCATAAAATGACGTAAAAATTTTCGCGCTCGCTTCGCTCGCGCATTCATAGCTCTCGCTGCGCTCGCGCAAACCTTTATTTTATCTACTTTGCAGGTAATATTTCAGCATTTTATGTATTTTAATAGCCACATGCATCAAAAGGAGTTTATTAATTGAAACAGTACATCCTTCAATAATCATAATGAATTTTTACCTTAAAATAAGTGGATTTCAAGTTTAACCTTAGGGTCATCGGTGTTGACTTAGAAGGTCATAAACACTGTCAGGGTAATAAAAGGTCGAAAAAATTTTTGCGCTCGCTACGTTCGCGCAGTGATGTCACTCGCAAGTATTTGTTATATGTATTTTGTTGGATACATTTCAGCAACTTTTGTATTTTAATAGTCACATTCATCAAAACATCACATAAATTGGAACAGTACAGACTTCAATAATCATAATGATTTTTACCTTTAAATAAGTGGATATCAAGTTAAACCTTAGATTCATCGGTCTAGACTGAGGAAGTCATAAAAACTGTCAGGGTCATAAAATGACGTAAAAATTTTCGCGCTCGCTACGCTCGCGCACTCATAGCTCTAGCTGCGCTCGCGAAAACCTTTGTTATATCTACTTTGTAGGTAATATTTCAGCATTTTTTGTATTTTAATAGCCACATGCATCAAAAGGAGTTTATTCATTGAAACAGTACAACCTTCAATAATTATAATGAATTTTTACCTTAAAATAAGTGGATATCAAGTTTAACCTTAGGGTCATCGGTGTTGACTTGGTAGGTCATAAAAACTGTCAGGGTCATAAAATGACGTAAACATTTTCGCGTTTGCTTCGCTCGCGCATTGATAGCACTCGCTGCGTTCGAACAAACCTTTGTTTTATCTACTTTGTAGGTAATATTACAGCATTTTTTGTATTTTAATAGCCACATGCATCAAAATGAGTTTATAATTGGAACAGTTACAACCTTCAATAATCATAATGATTTTTTACCTTAAAATAAGTGGAAATCAAGTTAAACCTTTGTCTCATCAGTGTTAACTTAAAAGGTCATTAACACTGTCAGGGTCATAAAAGGATGTAATCATTTTTCGCGCTCGCTTCGCTCGCGCTGTTATAGCGCTCGCAAGCATTTGTTATATGTACTTTGTTGGATACATTTCAGCAACTTTTGTGTTTTAATAGCCAAATTCATCAAAACATGACATAAATTGGAACAGTACAGACTTCAATAATCATAATGATTTTTACCTTTAAATAAGTGGATATCAAGTTTAACCTTAGGGTCATCGGTGTTGACTTGGTAGGTCATAAAAACTGTCAAGGTCATAAAAGGTCGTAAAAATTTTCGCGCTCGCTTCGCTCGCGCATTCATAGCTCTCGCTGCGCTAGCGCAAACCTTTATTTTATCTACTTTGTAGGTAATATTTCAGCATTTTTTATATTTTAATAGCCACATGCATCAAAAGGAGTTTATTAATTGAAACGGTACAGACTTCAATAATCATAATGATTTTTTACCTTAAAATAAGTGGATATCAAGTTTAACCTTAGGGTCATCGGTGTTGACTTAGAAGATCATAAAAACTGTAAGGGTCATAAAAAGACGTAAAAAATTTTCGCGCTCGCTTCGCTCGCGCATTGATAACGACCGCTGCGCTCGCGCAAACCTTTGTTTTATCTACTTTGTAAGTAATTTTTCAGCATTTTTTGTATTTTAATAGCCACATGCATCAAAACGAGTTTATAAATTAAAACAGTACAACCTTCAATAATCAAAATGATTTTCACCTTAAAATAAGTGGATGTCAAGTTTAACCTTAGGGTCATCGGTGTTAACTTCGTAGGTCATAAAAACTGTCAGGGTCATAAAATGACGTAAAAATTTTCGCGTTCCCTTCGCTCGCGCATTGATAGCTCTCGCTGCGCTCGCGCAAACCTTTGTTTTGTCTACTTTGTAGGTTATAATTCAGCATTTTTTGTATTTCAATAGCCACATGTATCAAAACGAGTTTATAAATTGAAACAGTACTACCTTCAATAATCATAATGAATTTTTACCTTAAAATAAGTGGATATCAAGTTTAACCCTAGGGTCATCGGTGTTGATTTAGTAGGTTATAAAAACTACCAGGGTCATATAATGACGTAAAAATTTTCGCGCTCGCTGCTAAACCTTCGTTAGGTTTACCAAGTACCAAGTAATGATTAATGACTTCAACAATAGACGATATCGAGTTCGACCTAAGAGTCATCTATATTGACTTGATGATTAGGTCATTAAACTGTCAGGGTTATAAAACGCCATAAAATATTTCACTCGCCCAATAATATCGCTCGCTACGCTCGCGCAGCTATTCACCTTATTTTCTTTGTAAAAAATGTTTTAAGAACTGTTGTATTGAGTCAAACATTTAAACAGCACAATTTCGTATACTTACCTAACCAAAATGATTAATGACTTTAACAATAGAAGATATTGAGTTCGACTTTGAGGGCCTATGGTGATTTGGCCTAAGAGATCATCGATCTAGACCTCAATGGTCTAAAAGACACAAATAACGCGGGCGAAGCCGCGGGTAACAGCTAGTATCTATAATATTTCTTATTGAATATGATCTATTTAATGTTATTTTACGTGTGTAAGTGCTAATTTTTAATTTGCCCATATACTGAATAAATGCTTTAACTTTTGAATTTTGATATATTATTTAATTGAATAGTATTAATGTTACAAACATTTTACATTGGCATTTGTCTTGAACTGAATTCACCCAGTGTGCGTTTTGTGAGTCCCCTTGACGCAGCTTGAAGCCATAATGTGGGTGTGATTATGACCTTCGGCATTTATGGAACCACAGAAGGGCTATTAATGTCCATGAGTACCCCGTAGGGAATCATGCGTATAAACATTTGAATTTTAAAAAGGTTTGCTTGAGGTTCTAACGCATGACAATTTAAGTGAGTATAAGAATATTTAGGACGTAAAATAATGCCGCACATATTTTGTATACGGAATAATTATTATGACTGTATTATTTATTAAAACTTAATTTTATCTATAAAAAATACAGTGAAAGTGATTTGTTTTTACTTTCACTTTCACTTTATTGTTTATTGCGTACAAACAAGCATTTGACCACATTATGGTTGTCTGTGGAAATGGAAGTTAGCAGTTTTTTTAACAAATAGAGTACATTTTCATGTCCTTATAAATAGTAAAATCTAGCTAATAGAGCTTTTAAATGAGCCGTTTAATTTTAATCTAATCTTTATAAGTAAGCTAGTACTAAGAATGTGCCTAATGGCACTTTTACTTTTGTCTCAATTAAAGGTGCAGAAAAAATTGCTCAATTATTCCATAGATCTATATAGCACATTATAGCTCTTTGTCACTATTATTACTATTAATAGTATACACTAGTTCAAAAGACATCGTCCGCTTTGGTCTTCCTATTACGTATTTATAGGCAAGGAGCTTGATTGCCTCGATGTTACCATGATGATGAAGTCTTCTTTTATGATTCGGTCTATATGTTCAGCAGTGAGCATAAGCTCAGGATAAAATAAATATTTCTAATACACCTGGTGCAATTGGCTCGAGCCGATTTATCTTGCGTCTCAAGTAATTAGAAGTAGAAGTAATTAGAGTAGAGGCCACATGTACTATTTAGTGTTTTAACGCAAGGAGTTCTTAATTTTTTTTTAGTTTGTCAACTTACACATTACGGTCGAAGAAGCTGTAATAGCGGTTTGCACAAGAATTACCTAAGGTTCTCGGGAATACTTTTTTGTAAAAATCTTACTAGCAAGTTGGGTTGCACATGACTAGTATGCTTGTTAACTCCTTTCACTAAGCTAAATATGATTGTGTTTGAAGTGGTTTCACAACCTCTCGATCGCCAGGCCGACACCTTAGGATATTGCCGCTTAAATCACAGCATATATTTACATAATAATAAAAAATCTCTTTAGCCTATAATGTGTAAGACATATTTTAAAATGATGATACCTGATGTCGTTATTTGAGATATTTTGAGAATAATAGGACATTCTCATCCTTTTTTTTATATAATAAAATATAGGCTAGTAGTGTTTGACCACTATCTCACCTATTGGTAAGTGATGATGCGGTCGAGGATGGTAGCACGCTAAGCCTAGAAGGGGAACTGGCTCTCAAGGAAAGCGGCTGGAACACATTACATGTTTGGCGACAGATTTTCTAACTTGAGGGTGGTAGCTGGCCAGGCGGACACTAGATAGTGTCCTACCACCATGCGGTGGTTGGGGGATTCTTAATGATGTTTTTCCTTCGCCTGAGGGCCACTGTGAAAAGTGCACATACATTTTTGATATACAAATCATTGGTGCAGGGCAGCGATTGAACTCGGTACCTCTGGCTTCAAAGCCGATCATTCTCCCACTACACCACTGGGCCCTAGGCCACAGATTATATAATAGTTACTACCTTGGCTTAGTACAAACGGGTATAAAACAACCAAAACTTATAAGAAAAAAATAGTTATACACATATTGTATCTAAATATAATTCAGTCTGCGAATTTTATTTTGTTGTTACATTTATTCGTAGAATACAGTTAATGTTATAAGTTTTTTAAACACCGTAGCGGCTCAAAAACACTATCTTAAACATTATCCGAGTAGATAGTTTGCGTTTTACGGCTGCATTTGGTTTTTTTTTTGTTTGTTAGACTAGCATTTAACACTATCTCACCCGGTGGTAAGCAATGATGTGGTCAACGATGGTGAACACGCTAGGCCTAGACTGGTCTAACTCTCAAGGGCTGTATGCTGCTGGAACACCGGAAGGTTATGGCGGCAGATTTTCTCCTTGATGGCGGTAATAAGCTACTTTCTTGGAGCAAATCGGCGCGGAACATCGGTATAAGGCACCTAGCAAATGTTTTCAAACATCCACGAATGCACATAGAAAAATCCATTGTTATGTGAATAGGATTTGAACCAGCGACCTCCTGGTTTAAAGGCCAACTATGTAGTATTTACGCCAACAGGCCGTATTTTTAACCGACTTCAAAAAAAGGAGGAGGTTTCTCAATTCGAACGTGTATATTTTTTTTTTTTTTTTTTTTTTTATGTTTGTTCGCGGATAACTTCGTCGTTTATGAGCCGATTGCGATTATTCTTTTTTTGTTCGAAAGGAGATATCCCAAGTGTAGTACCATGGTAATTTTATCGAGGTATGATAAGTATCTCCAGAGATATTGAGATAAACATCTCAAAATTGGTACTGAAAATGAATAGCGCGGCATTGAAGTCGGTTGTTTTTTAGTTTTTAAACGATATTATGTTCAAAAGGGTTTAC
Organism: Cabera pusaria; assembly: GCA_954871355.1. Lineage (NCBI taxonomy): Eukaryota > Metazoa > Arthropoda > Insecta > Lepidoptera > Geometridae > Cabera > Cabera pusaria. The sequence continues at coordinate 23,680,792 of OX940888.1, forward strand.
CTGCTTAAGTTTGGACTTATATAATCAAGGCTGATACGTTTTTCCAAAGATATGGAGATAAATATCTCAATCTCACTACTTAAAATGACTTACGTGGCAGGTCGAAGGAGAGTACGTCTGTAAATTTTTTTAATAAAAGTTTTTTTAATTTTTTTATTGTGATTTAATTAAAGATGATCTATAATGAGCTATTAACTCATTAGTTATCGTCAGTAAATATATTATTCACCTGTAAAGACAGTAATAGTTAAAAAAGAAAATAAATGGCACCGAAAAATATTACTTAAAAACATTTAAAAGCGATGTCATAAACGACCTCATTTAATTCTTAGTCCTTAATTAAAAAGTGTGTTATACTAGAATTTTTAAATAAGGGCTAATTGTACGGAACACGGTGACCTTGTCCGGGCCCTATAAAGAACCTGATTAAATATTAACAGCTTCGCCGAAATTAAAAAGCAAGCGCTGTTTTTATCACACAATTAAATGTTGAATTACATTTGGGGGCCTAGTTTCCCAATTCAATTAATGATATTAATCTGAAAAAGATTTAGACCTAGCGTGTTCTACTTTAGCCAAGAAAACTAGGTATAGCCTTTGTTCTTTAATAGGCCTGAATAAAATTGCAAACTCAGATTTTAGGTACCTGTTTCCAATCAATAAACATAATTATTGTTAAATGTGTTTAAAATATAAGGAAACACGTTCGATAATTCCAATTTAACTTTTACACAAATCACAGAACGTGGATCCGTTTAGTCCTGAAAGCTAAAAATCAAGCCAATCTGTTTCTATGCTAATTTTATGACTGAAACTTACAGGTAGCGATTTTGATTGCAGTACTGGCTACCACGGTAACTCGCCACGAACTCACTAACTCGCACGCACCATTGAAAATCACAAGTCACAGTACGTTCACATAGAAATGGTCATTCCTGGGCTTAAAGGGGTGTAGGTGGCACTGTAACACGTCACTGGCACTTTCCTGGTTCAATTTTTTCTAGTAGGTCCGTGAGGGCGACAGGCGTTCGTTGGGTCGCCGCAGCTTCAACTGGCTGGGCGACTCCACCGCGCGTGCCTAGCCCCTCACCCCTCCACACCCCGTTTACCTCGGTACAGGCAAATAGAAATAAAGTATGCCCGCTGTAAGGACGTGGAGAAAAAATTGATCTAGATGCCTGCAGGCTTTATAACGTGACATTTCACGTGATTATTCTTTGGACTGTATGTGAATGTTTAAAGAACTCACCACCAGTATGTGCGTGCATTTCAGTTCCGGTGAGGGTATTAATGTATCATTAATTTTTACTTTTAGCTATAGAGGCACCTTTATTATATTTATTAATTTTTTTTTTTAATCTCACAGTTTTGTTTGACTACTATCTCACCTAGTGAAAAGCAATGATGTGGTCGAAGATGGTGAACACGCTAGGCCTAGAATACTCTGAGTATCAAGGACTGTGTCCTGCCGGAATACCTTAAGGTTATGGCGGTAGATTTTCTCAATTGGTTGTAAGCTACTTTTTTGATAGCAAATTAGGTGGAACATCGATATAATATGCTCCTAACCCACTTTTGAGCAATTTTTATTACTCTCTTCATATCCTAGTGCCAAGTAGATAATTCTCATGACGATTAAATATATTTGTCGTCATATGGATTTTCTGTCCGCGATAAAGCTTATTGTTGTAGTATCTTAATTATAACTTTAATTGCTTGAATTATCTTTGGTAATTAAGTGGTTTCATTATAACATTAATAAAATATTTTTACAGATTATTATGCTAATTTACACTCTCGGGGCATAAATACCCGGTCCTTTAATAGGCATTGACGGAACCGAAACCAACGTCAAGAGGCCTTTTACAATTTTTGCTTCAATATGTTTTGTGGACGGAGAGATGAAAAACCATAAAAAGATGGTACAATAATTTATCATGGCTATGGATTTGTGCTGCTTGATGTCTGATGTCTGTCTGGCCTATGGGATGAGGTACGGTATTATGCTTATTATTTATTTTATATATTATATTTATTTGTGCTACAGGTCAAAAAGTATCATCGTAATTAATACCTATTATTAAGCAACTTTCATTTTGAATTATATAATATCTATAATCATAATTACAAATTGAATGTGAAATAATGATAATGCTTATGAATACGGTAGCTTGGGCATTGCCCTGCTGCCGGTAACACGCTAGATTTAGGTATTTTATGTTTGATGTTTGTATAGTATTTTTTTAATTATTTTTAGATATTACATTGTAAAAACCAAGAGCTAAGATTGAGAAATAACTATCGCTATGCGTTTCTTTAAGTTGTGTTTCACTATTTCACTTTTTTTATATAAAAATTGTCTGAAGTACTGAAACACACAGTTGAATGTATGGTTAGTTGTAACCTACTTAATTTTTTTTTTAAATATTCTGACTTAAACGATTGGATGACAGCTGAATGGTTCATTACTTTTATTTTATTTCTTCTAATTCAAAGCATTAAAATTTTGCTTTTGCTTTGTTTACTTGATAATTGGTTATGATTTATGATTTTGACGTGTATATTATGTGCGTATACTGCCTACATACTGAATAAATGCTTTGATTCATGAGTATATGACTAGTGACGTATTTATTTGGAACAGTGTACCACTGTTGTTTAGCATACTCAGTTGAAATAGTGGTCACATTGCTTCAATTGAATTATAAGAATATTTAAATTATCAATTTAAAAATGAAATGTGAAAAAAAAAAAAAAAACTTAGAAATATGTCTCTCAACATCCATTACGTTATCAACAGACACGTGTGGAACGAATTCACTTGTAAAATATCGCAAAACACAATAGTTTTTAAAATATTTAAAAAAATCTAATTTGTCAGAATGCATGCTTAGTGATTGCATTCTGATAACACATGCATGGTTAAGTTTTTAACTTGACTTTCTAGTCTGGTCTACATTTCAGTTTCTTCGGTAATCGAGAGGATGAGACTTGGTATTGAGCCTTGGGACTTGGTATTATGTCAGAAAGTGCGAAGCAGTGTCATCCCTTACTGTTGAATACGAGTAACAAATATACTCATAGTATTTAGCTGCAATTACTTTAATAGAGACAATGTATATACCTAAACAAATTTGTTACAATGTTATCGAGACGGTATACATAATTACACAGGTTTCATCGCCCCGATATCTATTATTCCTGTAAACCAATAAACCAAGTGAAGCCTGCTAAACTCTTATCGGAACTGGGTAAATCTAAACCAGTGGTAACCAAGCTTAATTAAACCAAGGACTCTAGATGGTACTAGATTTTTCAGTAACATAATTTGAAATAATCTATTATTTAAATATTATTTATAAAACGAGATAATGTGGTAATGAAACATAATATACTGTTAATTATAAAAGTTAAACAGATATCGAATTGAATTAAATTGGAAAAAAAATTATAAAGATACTAGAAGTACCCCGAGGCTTCGCCCGCGTTAAAAACGTATTTTATTTACTTAAAACTTTTATTTTGCAAAAACTTTTCTATCATAAAATAGATCAAAAAGAATTAGCAAAATCTGTTCACCCGATTTCATTTTATCGCGTGACTAAGGGAAATAGGGATTCATATCTATAAATCTTGTTTTGCCATAAAAATTTGAATCCCCGTTCCGTCTTCTTAAGAGTAAATTTTTAGAAAATCCTTTCTTAGCGGATACCTACGTCATAATAACTATCTGCATTCTAAATTTCAGCGAAATCCGAAACAATATTGATTTCCAGACTTTGTTACCCCACTTCACCCTCTTAGGAGTGGCATTTTGAAAAAGCCTGAAACTCGTATTTACTTATTTATTTACAGAAACACTTGTGTGAAGTTTCGAATAAAAAGACTATCTAAACTTTGAACCCCCACTCCATCCACTTAGAGAGTGAATTTTGAAAATTTCTTTCATAGTGGATACCTACGTCAAAATAACTATCTGAATGCCAAATTTCAGCGCAATCCAAAACAATATTGATTTTCAGACTTTATTACCCCATTTCACCCTCTTAGGGGTGGAATTAAAAAAAAGTCTGAAATACGTATTTACATATTTTTAATTGAAGCATTTGTGTGAAGTTTCAAATAGAAAATACTATCTAATCTTGTTTGTCCATACAAACTTTTAAACTCCATTTTATCCCCTTAAGAAATACATTTAAAAAAAAGATTTTTCAGCCCTCTGAAACATGATTTTCTACCACATTAGCTCCCTAGCTAACATGGTTATAACTGTCTGCATGCCAAACTTCAGCGCAACCCGAAATAATGTCGGTTTTCAGACTTTGTTACCCCATTTCACCCTTTTTGGGGTGGGATGTTGAAAAAGCCTGAAACATTTATTTACTTATTTTTTTACTGAAGCACTTATGTGAAGTTTCGAATAGAAAAGACTATCTAATCTTGTTTCTCCATACAAACTTTGAACCCCCATTTCATCCCTTTTAGGGGTGAATTTTAGAAAATCCTTTCAATTTCAATGTATTTATTGCTTAGAATGTAGGTAGATACATAGTTGGTCATAATAAAAAAAGATCCTTACAATCTACTCTCTTTCAGAGTGTGCAACATGTCTGCAACAATTGCTCAGTTTCTTTGAATTTTAAATACTTAAAATAAAATAAACAAATGTCAAAGCGCTAAATTCAAATTATATACAGAAAAAAAAAATCGCTTGTGAGTAATTATTATTACATATTTCTTAGTACACCTTCACGTGCTAAGACAAATATACTCTCCAAATTTCAAGTATCTACGACCAGTGGTTTAGGCTGTGCGTTGTCTGTCAGTCAGTATGTCAGGACAAAGATTCTTATACTATTAGAAGATTAGATTTAAAATAGTTTTTTTTTACCTTTTTCCACGACAAAAAGTAATTATTAAATTATGTGCATAATTATATTGTAAAACAAAGTATACACTATTAAAGTACGGACACACCGCAGCGTCCTCCGAGCGCGATCTAGGCGGTGACCAGATAGCGCAGTAGTATTTGTACCGACTGGTTTACACCAAACACGATCAGAAAACAATTAACAAGTACTGAGATCGCGCCCGCAGATCGCAGGACGCCGCGGAGTGGCCGTATCTTTACTCTTGTACTCTTTTACTTTACTAAGACTCTTTTTAGTCCGCCTAGGTTGGTACCACCACTTTGCCAATTTACTTTCAGCCGTAAAATAGCCATTTTTTAGGTTGAAATGGCAAGGTGTCCAGTGAAATTACAAGGCATGTGAGACTTAACATCTTTATGTCTCATGGTAAAAGGCGCAGCTTAGTGACATGCTAAATTCTGGTAGGCCAGAATTTTGCATGCCGATGTTTCTGTAATATGTAGACGTCATGGCTTACCATCAGGTGAGCGTCGTGCTCGTCCTGTTACCATATACCATAAAAAAATTAAATGATGAAAATAAGCTAGGATAATATTCACGTTTAAAAAATATGTTGATCCTATATTCCTAATTCAAAGTGTCATGTTATCAAAATTGGAAAACGCAAATCCCTGTAAAATGACCTACAGGCTGCGAACTATTCACAATACCCTTGCGGCCCATCACAATAGCAGGTTTAGTATGCCTGACCTAAATCGAGGTTAGATATAAAATTACACCTGAAATTCTTCCAAAGAAGTTTTGTTAAAACCATTTAACTTTGACCTTGATTGAGTTGATTACACAACTTTCAATTTGTCTATGGCTTCTTTGTATTTATTTAATAATTGTTTGGTATTTTAAATAAAACGTTTTAAATAAACAAAAATATTGTAAAAATATTGCATATAAACAAAATATATAAAGGTATGAATTTTGCGTAAATATATATTTGATATATTTGAGCAGACTTCCTACTGAAATTTTCAAGTCGTAATAATTATTCAAAAGCTATAAAAGATAAATAAATTAATCATAATTATCTCGACTGCCCGAAAACAATCTACATCGTAGCAGCTCTACGGATCTACGTAGCCATCCGTAGGCGTACGGAATTCGAGCCTTTGTAATAGAAGTCCAATTTCCGTGATACCTTAATCCTCGACTTAACCCATGCTACAAATACTTTTGCGTATATTATCGTGACCTTTATTTGTTTGCATTATATTAGACAGTATTGAATATTGACAATTCAAGCAATACATTTGCCGAAGATGCCATTTTCAACCGACTTCCAAAAAGAAGGAGGTTCTCAATTCGTCCGTATGTTTCTTTTCTTTTCTTTTTTTGTGTGTATGTTACGTGATTACTCCGTCAATTGTGAACTGATTCGAATGATTCTTTTTGTAATCGGTAGGATTCGTTTTCGAGGTGGTCCCACTGTACTTTCATCTAGATCTGATAAGTATCTCCAGATACATAACGATAAACGTCTAAAACTTGGTCCTGAAATTGACTCGCGGGGCATTGAAGTTGGTTGTTTTAGTTTTTAAACTATCTTAATTATTCCTTGCAGTTTTCGTGTTCACATTCACATTTCACACCATGGTTATATCGTTGTGTTACCATATAAAGCTTGACTGGTTGATTTGATCTTCTCATCAGTGACCAATAAGACAATACATTAATTTCTGTTATGTTTGGAATTTGTTTTGTTCGCAAAGACATTTCTTAATCTTTGATAAATATATTAAAAGTGAACATTTTTGTTCCAGTAGGGCGCCCCCCCCCCCCCCCTCCTGTATAAAAGCTAAATTGCTGGCTTTAAAAATCTGGAAAAATTCGCAATAATAGTAAATTTCATGAACTTTAAAGGAAAACTATAGCGGTAAAGATAACTTCATTAGTTTAGCAGTAATAGTCATTGAATGTACAACGATCACGTTGTACCGGAACAGATTGCCGTAGATGGAATCCCACTCGAAGTTGTCGCTAAGTATGTTTACCTAGGGCAGACGCTCCAACTAGTCAAACATAACTTTGAGAAGGAAATCCAGAGAAGAATTCAGCTGGGCTGGGCAGCATTCGGAATACTCCGTCAAGTCTTCTCGTCGCCTATACCTCAGTGTCTAAAGACAAAAGTCTTTAACCAGTGCGTTCTACCTGTGATGACATACGGAGCCGAGACGTGGACACTCACAATTCGACTGGTCCACCAATTTAAAGTCGCTCAGCGAGCTATGGAGAGACCTATGCTCCGTATTTCTCTGCGGGATTGAATCCGGAACGAAGTAATTCGCCAGAGAACTAAACTTATCGACATAGCTCAACGGATTAGTAAACTGAAGTGGCAATGGGCTGGTCATATCTGCCGCAGGACTGATAACCGATGGGGTAGACTTGTCCTTGAGTGGAGACCGTGAATCGGAAAACGTAGCGTGGGACGTCCTGTGACCAGGTGGAGCGACGACATACGCAAAGCAGTGGGCAGTGACTGGAAAAGAAGAGCCGAAGATCGGTCCAGCTGTGGACTGACACCGGCTGATGATGATGATGATGATGAGTCGTTGAACTTGGGTGTTGGATAATTTTGTACCAAATACAAAATCCTTAGAATAGATCCTTTAAAGTGACAAAGACGAAATACCTAGTTGCTTGTTTATAACGGGTAAAGACTTGCATTGAAAAACGGGCTACTACGGAACCCTACAATGCGCGTGGCCCGACACGCACTTGGCCTGTTATTTTTTGGATATTAATCCGCAATTTGAGCTATACTTTCGACCAACGAATTTCGCGTTTCGCGGCCACACCACGGCGCGTCTTGCCATCTGCGGGCGCGATCTCAGTCTTTTTCAATTGTTTTCTGATCGCGTTTGGTGTAAACCAGTCGGTACAAATAATACTGCGTTATCTGATCGCCGCCTAGATCACGCACGCAGGTCGCTGCGGTGTGTCCGTACCTTAACATCTATTGTGCTCTGGCAGCTATACTTGGGAGCTAGTTTCCATTATAGGCCTGGCGTGGTACGTAATCTTTGACCGCGTCGTTACTTTTAAGTCAGTTGTTGTTAAGTCCATCCTCGTAGACTTCTTAAAGGCTAATTTAGTCTGACGCGGATGACCTACTCTCTACGAGGCGAGAGCTCAGCGTCGCACTGAGCGCTCTATATATGCCAAAGGCCCGGCTCATACATACTGAATTTCAAAATGGAATTCCAATTTAAAAATTTTGAACTTAGTAATTCCATTCAAATCTGTAGACCTATCAGATACATACGTTAGTTTTCCGTTAAAAGTTTTCTCTTCGAAACAAAACGTTTCAAAATTCCGTATGTATGTGGCCGGCCTAATACATTCTACCATAACTCGCAGCTATCCGCGTACGATCCGCTTCGCACTTTATCAGTTTTAAGTACAACAAAAACGTTTATTTTCTGACTCAAAAGTGTAATGTTTTGTAAACTGACATACAACTATAGCTTATGTTTTCTAAAGCTCATTACTAAGTATGTAGCTATTTCAGTAATCCGACCGTCGCATGGGTCTAGCATAATGGCGCTTTCTTCAATGTTATTAGAGGCAATAAAAAACGAATTAAAGTCTATTACGTTACTCATTTATTTTATAATGGCAGTATTATACGGAGGTAAGCTTATTCTGAACTAATGCTAGGTCAATATGACTCGAAAGATGGATTTGATATTTGAGCTGATTCAAACTAATAAAATATTTGCTTTGTGTATTAAACTTCAAAGACTTTTGCTTTCCCTTTGTTAGTATAAATAAACCGGATACAACTAATTTCCATTCTAAGCCTAGCCTGCTGCCATCCTCGACCGCATCGTCACTTCATACTAGGTGAAACAGTGGTCAAATGGTAGTCAAGAGTTGGTCAAATGCTGATCAAATGCTGGCCATAATGATATAAAAAAAAATCTGGTAAAACTGTTCAGAGATAGAGTTTGTGGAAATAACGCCTAAAATAACCCTTTTCAACCGACTTCCAAAAAGAAGGAGGTTCTCAATTCGTCTGTATGTTTTTTTTTGTGTGTATGTTACGCGATTTCTCCGTCAATTCTGAACCGATTAGAATGATTCTTTTTGTAATCGGTAGAATACGTTTCTGAGGTAGTCTCATTTTATTTTCATTGAGATTTGATAAGTATCTCCAGAGATATGACGATAAACGTTTCAAACTTGAAATTGACTCGCGGGGCATTGAAGTCGGTTGTTTTAGTTTTTAAACTATCTTAATCATTAAAATATCAAGATATAACTTAAATAAGTTTACTTTGACTGATGAAATACAAATTGGGAGAAGAATATTGTTTCATTCCAATAAATATTGTCTTCAACTTACTTAATTGGCCCGTTAGTTAAACACTGGTCTTCTAGAAAATGTTTTAGTTTATATTCCTAATTTAATTTCAATAGCTTTATTAAATTGTTCCTTATTGAAACAGGCTTGTAAAATAAACACACGAAATCAACACCAATATTATAAATGCGAAAGTCAGTTTGTTTATTTGTTTGTTTGTTTGTTTGTTTGTTTGTTTGTTTGTTTGGGACTTCTTCACGGTCAAACGGCTTGACCGATTTGGCTGAAATTTTGTACAAAGATAGAACATATGGCAGAATAGGATATAGGATAATTTTTTTTTGGCTATCGAGTCAGGGGCTCCAAATATTTTAAATTGAATTTTGTAAATATAAGATCTCTTTTCGAATAAACGGCTTGACCGATTTGCCTGAAATGTTGTATAGAGACAGTTCATAGGGCAGAATAGGATATAGGATACTTTTTTTCTGGCTGTCAAGCCAGGGGGTCCAGATATTTTAAATTAAATTTTGTAAATATAAGACCTCTTCTCGAATAAACGGCTTGACCGATTTGCCTGAAATGTTGTTTAAAGACAGTTCAAAAGGCAGAATAGAATATAGAAAACTTTTTTTCTGGATATCGAGTCAGAGGGTACAAATATTTTTAATTGGAATTTGTAAATATAAGATCTCTTCTTGAATAAACGGCTTGACCGATTTGCCTGAAATTTTGTGTGAATACATGTCATAGGGCAGAATAGGATATAGGATACTTTTTTTCTGGCTGTCGAGTCAGGGGGTTCAGATATTTTTAATTGAATTTTGTAAATATAAGATCTCTTTTCGAATAAACGGCTTGACCGATTTGCCTGAAATGTTGTATAAAGACAGTTCGTAGGGCAGAATAGGATATAGGATACTTTTTTTCTGGCTGTCGAGTCCAGAGAGTACAAATATTTTTAATTGGAATTCGTAAATATAAGATCTCTTCTTGAATAAACGGCTTGACCGATTTGCCTGAAATTTTGTGTGAATACATGTCATAGGGCAGAATAGGATATAGGATACTTTTTTTCTGGCTGTCGAGTCAGGGGGTTCAGATATTTTTAATTGAATTTTGTAAATATAAGATCTCTTTTCGAATAAACGGCTTGACCGATTTGCCTGAAATGTTGTATAGAGACAGTTCGTAGGGCAGAATAGGATATAGGATACTTTTTTTCTGGCTGTCGAGTCAGGGGGTCCAGATATTTTTAATTGAATTTTGTAAATATAAGACCTCTTCTCGAATAAACAGCTTGACCGATTTGCCTTAAATTGTATGTGAATATATTTCATAGGGCAGAATAGGATAAAGGATAATTTTTTTCTGGCTGTCGAGTCAGGGGGTCCAGATATTTTTAATTGAATTTTGTAAATATAAGACCTCTTCTCGAATAAACAGCTTGACCGATTTGCCTGAAATGTTGTTTAAAGACAGTTCAAAAGGCAGAATAGAATATAGAATACTTTTTTTCAGGCTATCGAGTCAGAGGGTAAAAACTTTTTAATTGAAATTTGTAAATATAAGATCTCTGCTCGAATAAATGGCTTGACCGATTTGCTTGAAATGTTGTATAAAGACAGTTCATAGGGTAGAATAGGATATAGGATACTTTTTTTTTTGCTTTCGAGTCCAGATATTTTTGATTAAATTTTGTAAATTTAAGACCTCTTCTCGAAAAAACGGCTTGACCGATTTGCCTGAAATGTTGTATAAAGACAGTTCATAGGGCAGAATAGGATATCGGATACTGTTTTTTGTCCATCGAGTCTGAGTGTTTAGATTTTTTTTATTGAATTTTGTGAATATGTGTCCTCTTATCAGCTAAACAGCTTGACCGATTCAGCTGAAATTTTATACATATTACAGTTCATATTGCATAGAATCACATAGGATACTTTTTTTCTGGCAGTCGAGTCCAGGTGTCCAGAATTTTTAAATTGAAGTATGTAAATGTGTGGCCTACTCTCGGTCGGGTTAACCATTTAAGCTGAAATTTTGTACACAGACAGTCAAAAAGACATAGAAGGGCAACGAATACTTTTTTTTGGGTGTAAATTTCGGTTGTCTATATTTTTATTATGGAATTTTGTAAATGTGTGGCCTCTATTTGGCCAAACGGCTTGACCGATTCAGATGAAATTTTGTACAAACACATTGATTAGGGCATAAAAGGGCAAAGAATACTTTTTTTCGGCAGTTAAGTGTGGGTACCTATATTTTTTGTTAACTTTACATAGAGTTTGCATAATCATAAAAGTTTGACCTTAGGTTCATAGATTATGACTAAACTTAATAAGTGCCTTAATTAGGCCATAAAACTGTCAGGGTCATTAAAAGTCATCAAAATTTACGCGATGGCTTCGCTTGCCCAACGTGTTTGCTTTGTGGGAAGTATTTCATAAGCATTCGAGTTTTAACAGCCACATTTAACCTTAGGGTCATCGGTGTTGACTTAGTAGGTAATAATAACTGTCAGCGTCATAAAACGTAAAATTTTTTGCGCCCACTTCACTCGCGCAGTGATAGCGCTCGCTGCGCTCGCGCAATAATTTGTTTGATTTACTTTGTAGGTAATATTACAGCAACTTTTGTATTTTAATAGCCACATGCATCAGAACGAGTCCATAAATTAAAACAGTACAATCTTCAATAATCATAATGATTTTTAACCTTAAATAATTGGATATCAAGTTTAACCTTTGTGTAATCAATGTTAACTTAGTAGGTTATAAAAACTGTCAGGGTCATAAAAGGTCGTAAACATTTTCCGTGATTTCAGTTTCGTTTTCAGTGATAGCGCTTACTACGCTCGCGCAGTAATAGCGCTCAATCCGGTCGTGCAAGCATTAGTTATATCTACTTTGTAGGAAACATTTCAGCAATTATTGTATTTTAATAGCCACATTCATCAAAACATGACATGAATTGGAACAGTACAGACTTCAATAATCATAATGATTTTTACCTTAAAATAAGTGGATATCAAGTTAAACCTTAGATTCATCGGTGTTGACTTAGTAGGTCATAAAAACTGTCAGGGTCATAAAATGACGTAAAATTTTTCGAGCTCGCTTCGCTCGCGCATTGATAGCTCTCGCTGCGCTCGCGCAAACCTTTGTTTTGTCTATTTTGTAGGTTATATTTCAGCATTTTTTGTATTTTAATAGCCACATGCATCAAAACGAGTTAATTAATTGAAACAGTACGACCTTCAATAATCATAATGAATTTTTACCTTACAATAAGTGGATATCAAGTTAAACCTTAGATTCATCGGTCTAGACTTAGTAGGTCATAAAAACTGTCAGGGTCATAAAATGACGTAAAAATTTTCGCGCTCGCTTCGCTTGCGCATTCATAGCTCTCGCTGCGCTCGCGCAAACCTTTATTTTATCTACTTTGCAGGTAATATTTCAGCATTTTTTGTATTTTAATAGCCACATGCATCAAAAGGAGTTTATTAATTGAAACAATACAACCTTTAATAATCATAATGAATTTTTACCTTTAAATAAGTGGATATCAAGTTTAACCTTAGGGTCATCGGTGTTGACTTAGAAGGTCATAAACACTGTCAGGGTAGTAAAAGGTCGTAAAAATTTTTCGCGCTCGCTACGCTCGCGCAGTGATGGCACTCGCAAGTATTTGTTATATGTATTTTGTTGGATACATTTCAGCAACTTTTGTATTTTAATAGTCACATTCATCAAAACATCACATAAATTGGTACAGTACAGACTTCTATAATCATAATTAATTTTACCTTAAAAGAAGTGGATATCAAGTTAAACCTTAGATTCATCGGTCTAGACTTAGTAGGTCATAAAAACTGTCAGGGTCATAAAATGACGTAAAAATGTTCGCGCTCGCTTCGCTCGCGCATTCATAGCTCTCGCTGTACTCGCGCAAACCTTTATTTTATCTACTTTGCAGGTAATATTTCAGCATTTTTTGTATTTTAATAGCCACGTGCATCAAAAGGAGTTTATTAATTGAAACAGTACAACCTTTAATAATCATAATGCATTTTTACCTTTAAATAAGTGGATATCAAGTTTAACCTTAGGGTCATCGGTGTTGACTTAGAAGGTCATAAACACTGTCAGGGTAATAAAAGGTCGTAAAAATTTTTCGCGCTCGCTACGCTCGCGCAGTGATGGCACTCGCAAGTATTTGTTATATGTATTTTGTTAGATACATTTCAGCAACTTTTGTATTTTAATAGTCACATTCATCAAAACATCACATAAATTGGTACAGTACAGACTTCAATAATCATAATTAATTTTACCTTAAAAGAAGTGGATATCAAGTTAAACCTTAGATTCATCGGTCTAGACTTAGTAGGTCATAAAAACTGTCAGGGTCATAAAATGACGTAAAAACTTTCGCGCTCGCTTCACTCGCGCACTCATAGCTCTCGCTGCGCTCGCTCAAACCTTTGTTTTATCTACTTTGTAGGTAATATTTCAGCATTTTTTGTATTTGAAATAGCCACATGCATCGAAATGAGTTTACTTATAATTGGAACAGTTACAACCTTCAATAATCATAATGAATTTTTACCTTAAAATAAGTGGATATCAAGTTTAACCTTAGGGTCATCGGTGTTGACTTAGAAGGTCATAAACACTGTCAGGGTAATAAAAGGTCGTAAAAATTTTTCGCGCTCGCTACGCTCGCGCAGTGATGGCACTCGCAAGTATTTGTTATATGTATTTTGTTGGATACATTTCAGCAACTTTTGTATTTTAATAGTCACATTCATCAAAACATCACATAAATTGGAACAGTACAGACTTCAATAATCATAATGAATTTTACCTTAAAAGAAGTGGATATCAAGTTAAACCTTAGATTCATCGGTCTAGACTTAGTAGGTCATAAAAACTGTCAGGGTCATAAAATGACGTAAAAACTTTCGCGCTCGCTTCACTCGCGCACTCATAGCTCTCGCTGCGCTCGCTCAAACCTTTGTTTTATCTACTTTGTAGGTAATATTTCAGCATTTTTTGTATTTTAATAGCCACATGCATCGAAATGAGTTTACTTATAATTGGAACAGTTACAACCTTCAATAATCATAATGATTTTTTACCTTAAAATAAGTGGAAACCAAGTTAAACCTTTGTCTCATCAGTGTTAACTTAAAAGGACATAAACACTGTCAGGGTCATAAAAGGTCGTAAACATTTTTCGCGCTCGCTTCGCTCGCGCTGTTATAGCGCTCGCAAGCATTTGTTATATGTACTTTGTTGGATACATTTCAGCAACTTTTGTATTTTAATAGCCACATTCATCAAAACATGACATAAATTGGAACAGTACAGACTTCAATAATCATAATGATTTTTACCTTTAAATAAGTGGATATCAAGTTTAACCTCAGGGTCATCGGTGTTAATTTGGTAGGTCATAAAAACTGTCAGGGTCATAAAAGGTCGTAAAAATTTTCGCGCTCGCTTCGCTCGCGCATTCATAGCTCTCGCTGCGCTCGCGCAAACCTTTATTGTATCTACTTTGTAAGTAATTTTTCAGCATTTTTTGTATTTTAATAGCCACATGCATCAAAACGAGTTTATAAATTAAAACAGTACAACCTTCAATAATCAAAATGATTTTCACCTTAAAATAAGTGGATATCAAGTTTAACCTTAGGGTCATCGGTGTTAACTTCGTAGGTCATAAAAACTGTCAGGGTCATAAAATGACGTAAACATTTTCGCGCTCGCTTCGCTCGCGCATTGATAGCTCTCGCTGCGCTCGCGCAAACCTTTGTTTTGTCTACTTTGTAGGTTATAATTCAGCATTTTTTGTATTTCAATAGCCACATGTATCAAAACGAGTTTATAAATTGAAACAGTACTACCTTCAATAATCATAATGAATTTTTACCTTAAAATAAGTGGATATCAAGTTGGTCATCGGTGTTGATTTAGTAGGTAATAAAAACTACCAGGGTCATATAATGACGTAAAAATTTTCGCGCTCGCTGCTAAACCTGCGTTAGGTTTACCAAGTACCAAGTAATGATTAATGACTTCAACAATAGACGATATCGAGTTCAACCTAAGAGTCATATATATTGACTTGATGATTAGGTCATTAAACTGTCAGGGTTATAAAACGCCATAAAATATTTTCACTCGCCCAATAATACCGCTCGCTACGCTCGCGCAGCTATTCACCTTATTTTCTTTGTAAAAATTGTTTACGGAACTGTTGTATTGAGTCAAACATTTAAACAGCACAATTTCGTATACTAACCTAACCAAAATGATTAATGACTTGAACAATAGAAGATATTGAGTTCGAATTTGAGGGCCTATGGTGATTTGGCCTAAGAGATCATCGATCTAGACCTCAATGGTCTAAAAGACACAAATAACGCGGGCGAAGCCGCGGGTAACAGCTAGTATTATATATCTGAAGATATCGCTGTTAGATTTAAGGTCACCGCAATGAATTGAAGATGTTTTTGTATACATTTATTTTGTGACTCAACCAGCTAGTTATCTAAACCCGTCTCTCATGTTACGTAAAAGGCTTAAATTTTCAAAAACAGAATAATGATAATCCTTTTATAACCGACTTCACAAAAAAGGTGGAGGCTCGCAAAACTTTATACTCATTTATATTTATATACTCATTTATAAACCGGTTAGGAACATTTTTTTGTTTGTTTGAGAGAGTATAGTTTCTGTTTGGTCCCATTGTAATTTTATCGAGATCTGATAAGTATCCCCAGATATATGGTGATAAACACCTCAAATTTATTACTAAAAAAATTACTAGCGCGGCATTTAAAGCAATTTTTTCGTTTTGTTAACGATTTTATTCATTATATATTTATTCAAATAATGTTTAAACCAAAGTCGTAGATCATTTTGATGAAAAGAAATACACAAATGCTACTAAATTATCGTTTAGTGACGTGAATAGTGAACATCATTAATCATATCCACACAATGCTTTTCTAACAGAAACTTCAGGTTGAAAAGAGTGTTCGATAAACTGTCAAATAAAAACATACGTAGCTACTCGCGAACTAGCGAGAGTATGTTGGTAACTTTTGATTTTAAGACTGTGCTTTTGGTATATAAAAATATTATGATTCTGTTAGGCGTCCATTATACGGTAGGTTATCTGTCATTCAAAACAAAAAGTCATGACTGATGCTTGCTCATGCAGCAAATAAGAAAAAGTATGTAAATATCGGTCAGTTACCGTCAGTCACACCATTACGTGATATCTACACTTTAAAACAAGCATTGTTTGTATCTTCAAAATGAAAAAAAAAGAGATTAATACTAGAATAATTTATATTCTTACATTTTTCTAACTACCTAACTTGAGTATGATATCAGACTCAAATTCAATGAAGGCCATATCGATTTGGCTCTATTTACGAATTCGTCGAAAAATGAATGCTAAACGAGCTTCAAGTACTGAATCACCCATTTTACGAGCCATTGCCTTAATATAAATAATACCAGTAATTTTCTACAGAAGAATAATAAACTAGAGTTTTGAAGAAAGTTAGTATTGCGGTATAGTTTGCTTCTATTAAGCACTAAGGTTTGATAGTTGTTTATTAGTTAAATTATTATACAAGACTTGCTTCTCACCGCGGCTTTGCAGCTAACCAGGTAATAATACACTTCAGACCGATTCCGGCCACGGCGACCTCACTTCTGACCACACTTCTTCAATATGATTGCTGATTTGTCTGTACACTTAACATATATTATGAAATACCCATAGACGTAATATAAATGGATGGTGCACTACAGATGTTTTGACAAATTTAATTTAATCCGTATGCTCTAACAATATGGTTGTTATTGCTTTGTAGAACAAAACGGCCCAATCGAAAGGCACCTGGGTGGGAGTGTGTCCTTGTCTAATAACCTGTTAGTGCTATATATGTTCTATACTATATGTCTAGTATATATACGTCGTCCATACAAAATAAAGGGACAAACTGCGTTCCAGGTCGGTCTTATCAGGGCCGTTTTGCGCAGTCGAGTTATTAAATAGAAGGTCTTTGGAAATACCAGAAGCAAACGTAAACAACAACTTTAAAATGATGATTGTTCTTTGTTTAACTTAAGAGTTACGTAAGTGCGAGAGGAAGAGGAACACTATTCTCCGATATACGGTCTAAAACTACGGCCAAAAACTAGTTCGAAGGGTAGGACTGTGGTAGGGCGACTTGGATGCCGGTACTAGCCTACTTAATTCACTAGTATTAATATCCTCTATTTTTATAACAGTTTCTTAATAAACCCTTACAACTTTAATTCTTAAGAATAATTATGTATGTATGTATGTTATGTATATTACTTGGTTAGTTAAATATTAAAATTGTAAAAGGAATTTGAATAAAGTAAGGAACAAGAATATATAAATGTATGAAAATTAATAATGAACTTCTCTAGTAAAACCTAGCTAAGTTATGAAATAAAATTTTGAAATTTATTTAAGTAAAAAAAATCTAGAAAAAAAGTCTTTACGAAGGGTCAATTCACACCAAGAGGCAACGCGACATGACGTGACGATGCTTGTGGTTGCACACTGTGCAGCGCGGCGAAGCCCTACGCCGCGCGGTGCAGCAAAACGCGCGACGCCACCAAAATATTTCAATGCAATTCGTATCTTATTAATGAGTAAATTAAGTTCTAATTCATATCATGCGGCTTCTCACGTGGCCACGCTGCGCAGCCAAAAGCCACGCGGTGCAGTCCGTTGCTGCCGAATTATCTCAATGAAATGTATTTCTTATCGTGTAGGAAATAAAGTTGTATTTTGTATAACTATCTTAAAAAGTTCGCGCCGCGTCTCGTCGCGTCGCGTCGCTTCTGACCCTGGTGACCCGTATACCCAATGATTGCAGTAAATGTTCTTGCATTTTTAATACTGACAGCGCAGACGTGAGGCCGGCATGTTGACGTTTTGCTTATATCTAGATCGCGACCTTCTTTGGTTCTCAAATATCCCAAAAAGATACCGTATAAGCGCATGAGTAAACTTTACTCATGTGGTATAAGTAAAGTTCCGTTACCTTATATATAAGGTTAAAGCGGCAGATTTTCTCCTTGATAGTGGTGGGATTTGGTAGCAAGGTGAAACGTCGATATAATAATGCTCTTACTACCTGAGGATAAACAACCATGCTAGGATTTTGAACCGGTGACCTTTCGCTTAAAAGCCAAGTCATCTATTTATTCTTAACGCCAACGTACTTTAAGTCAATGATGCTTATAAACTCCTAGCTTAACATACCAAGCCGATAAGTCACCTACATACGATAATTCTCCCAATTCATGACTATAAACCAACATGGTAATGTTATCGTTAACATAAGATGACGCACTCATTCATATTTTACGGTTTAGGTCGCACCAAGTTTGGATGTAAGTACGTACTAGATTTTTGCGTCCGATTTGATTTAGGTACTTAAGTTATTGCTGTAAAATATGGTAGTACCAGTATTCATGTTGGGGATAGTATGTAGTTATAGAGTTTTGAATTTATCTTTATAATGGCGTATTGGGGAAAAATGAATCTGTGTGTCTGTCTGTGGCATCGTGGCGCCCAAACAGATTAACCGATTTTGGTTTAGTTCTTTTTGTTTGATAGGTGTCTTAATTGAGAGTGTTCTTAGCTTTGATTCATGAAAATCCGTTCAGCGGTTTTAAGACTATAATGAGCTTTTTTCTAGTTGATAACGCTATGAAATCAACTTTCATAGGTCTGATCAAGTCATAATTTGGTATCCTCTTACATTAACAACATTGTTTAAACATGGTAGCATTGACTTGATGCTGGAATATTTCCTGAAATCTGCAGAATACTCTACTCCTAACCAACTTACAGCAGATATAAGTTTTGTGTTTGGGCTTATTGCAATAGTATCAACGAACAGATTATAAATAGATCAGTTGAGGTAGGATTTAAATTTGAATTTAAGTAGTAGATATTGACCTAAGAGATCATCGATCTTGACCTTAAAGTAAATAAATAAACTCAAAAAAGCGGGCACAGCCGCGGTTAACAACTAGTATTGTAATCATTTCTAATAGAGCCATGTCTTCGCCTCCCAAATTGGCGCATGACTGACAAATCGTCTGTCTCTGTCTTAAAGATAAATACTGAGCTCAGAAATGGGGGAGCGAGATTGATGTCCTTGAAGAAAGATTTTAAAGTTATTGAACATTTTCTGTAGTACCTATGTATATATGTCAGTCCGGAGCTTATTTTTAATCAAATCAATATAATCTTTATTTATTTAAATCAAAGTTATTTATTTGCCAGAATATGGTAAAATAGGTCTTCTTTTTCCTTTAGCCACCATATTCCACCATTGCTGGTGTACAAATATTATATTGTGTTAATTTTTAAAACATGTAAGTGGTACCTTCGCGAGATACAGTTTCAGCATAAGTCACCTAAAACAAGTTGTATTGCAGGCGGTCACAAAATGATATAATAAAAGTCATCTGGAAAAATTTATATGGGTTGGCCGCAACTCGGATCCCAGTGATTAGCCAATCTTCGAGTTGAATTCGATTCCAAAGAAAATTTGTAAATGTCAACACTAAACTTGTGTATTGCAATGGTAACAACAGAAATATACCTACTATTAACGAGACCTCGTGTTAAGAGCAGAGAGAGTCTATATTACACTGATAGTATCTAAGTATTATTTTTGTGTCAAGAATACATAGCGATACCTAGGTAAATTTTTAAATGTAGTCTCCTTTGATGTTATGTGGCAGTACGGTCTAAGCAAGTTAGCAAGCGTGTTTCTCACTATCAACGGCCGTTAGATAGGAGACTGTCTGGAATCCGCCAGTTCAGCCACAACCCTCAAGTTCGAAACTCTGTCATCAAAACATCTAAATGTATTCTGGCAGCTGTCCTTGGGAGCCTGTTCCCATTCTAGGATTAGCGTGCTATTATCCTCGACCACATCGTTACTTGCCAACAGGAGAGATAATAGTCAAACGCTAGCCTAAATGATAAAAAATAAATTAAAAGTATTTTATGTGTGTCTGTCACTATAAAATCGCCTCCACAGTGCTTAGGGTATTTATATCTATCTGAGACCATTCAAAGATTTAGTAAAATAGAGTTATTAACTCATACTTACCTGCCCCCTACTAACACTAATAGGGAATATGCATGTAGTATACATGTACTTGAAATCATTTATTTTCGAATCATTATTGTTCTGGTGTTGTTTGTTAAACATTTTTTTATAAATAAAATACTCTTAAATATGTAAAATATCATATGAATAATGCAAAAAAAGCGTGGGAAATTTTAATTTGCAAAACACATCACCACTTGTCAATTAGAAAGTGACGTCACAGGGCACCACACGGTCTCCACAGACTACATCTTTTGCATAGAAATACTATGCACTGGTGTACGAATACGTACTATTTCTAATATAAAGGTTTAATCTGTGGAGACCGTGTGGGGCACTGTGACGTCACAAACGCGCACAAAAATTTGGCAGCGTTTTAGATACTTCATATTTTTTCAATGCTAAAACTATTTTTTTTAGCTTAATTTGGACACTTTCAGTATTATTTAATTTTTTTACTGTGTTATATGGATGTAATCAGTGAATTAAAAATATTTTAAAAATCATGTATATTCCCTATTGCTAGCAGATGATGTTTGGTGTAGCATGACAAACTGAACAACATTTATTCAATTTGTTTTGCTACACCAAACATTGTCTGCTTAAAATTTAAGCCAAAGATTCATTCCGTATGACTTCAGTATCTTATTTTCGTAAAGATTGACATATATCCCTATTTCTGCGATAAAACAGAATGCTCTAATGGAACTATCTAAATATTGAAGCGACGGAGACTGGTTGAAAACGAAATTAATGGCCGACTATCGATTGATTTAAACGACGCTTGGAGCAAGTCTGTTCGTACTAACAGGCGAGTGATCGTTGATTGGCAAACAGTTACAGAGATCGACAGTTTATAAATTGAGAGCTTTAGTACATGTCTGATAGTCCATTTCTGTTGAACCGTTTCTAGGGTTACATATTTCTGTTGTATACATGTGATACAAATATGTGTTCCATATAAGAAAGATGAAGTGGCCAGTGAAATCAAAAGTAAGTATTACCACAATTATTTTAATTAAGTAATGAAAATAATTAATAATCATACAAAACGAAAAAATCGACTTCACTTGCCGCGATAGTGAAAGTATCCAGTACTTTTTCGTGAAGACGGTTAAATAATGGGTTATCAGTCCCTGTTACTAAGCATATCTAAGTAGGTAGAACTAAAAGAAATTACATCAGTTGGCTATTCCAACAAAAGGATAATATTTGGTCAATGAGCGCCGCCTGCCTTGCGATTGGCCAGAGACCGACGCTCAATGATAATTTTAGCATGTGTGAGCGAATAAACGTGGTACGGCCACACCACGGCATCCGATCTGCGGGCGCGATCTCAGTACTTTTCAATTGTATTTTGATCGCGTTTGGTGTGATGATTATGAATGGAGTGATTAACATCAATTTCAATAATTAGAAGTTAATAAACTACTAACACCTAAATACTGATTGTCTGAACCGAATAATAAATAACTATTTCTTAATTACTTGATTCTTTTAATTATTTACATACAATCAATCTTAATTTAAGTAGATAATATGTAACTGTTATTACATAACACAATAATGTTACTAACGATAATGCAGCTTCATTAATTTAATTAAAACACAAGACCAGAATATTTTATGGCACAAAATGTACATGCCACCCAAGATTGTCATCAAATAAATAAGTTATAAATGTGTATTGTTTATTCGCAATATAATATTATATTAATGCAATTAATTATAAAGATGAGTCACAAGTTTTATATATCTTTCGGGTGGGATACCGAAATCGCATAATTCTTTTTGAATCCAATATGTTGCGAGAAAATATGCGAGAAATAAATTGGCCTCCTTGAGAACGGTATTCATGTTATTAGTGAATGTTTTGAATGATTTTTTTACTTCTGGGTCTGAAACAAATACAAAATTGTTAATGTTATAAAAGCAAAAGTGCTCAACCGTAAAACCGTAATGTAAAGTTGTGTGCCACTGAATTACCAAAAAATCTACTAAGGACAAACATTCTTAGCAAAATAAGTATAAGTTTACCCCGGCCAATTTTGCTTTGAAAATCCAGTTACTTTAAGTCACTAAACGAGCTACAGAGAGAGCTAACTATGATCAGTGTTTGGTAATAATATAATGGTCAAACTCTTGATTATAAAGAATAAAAATATATATTATTTAAACACAGAGCATAGCTCTCGTCACATCGAATTCGAATCGTCATTCACCACAGATCTAAATAGTGATAGATAGTAGTCAAACACTAGCTTATAAAATGATATAAAAAAACTGGTCAAGTCGAGTTAAACTCGCTCACCGAGGCTTCCGTACCAAGGTTGGTTGGTACCAATTAAGCTAGGCCTCTAAATTGTATGAGCGCTCATATAACTCAGAGGCCTATCTTAACTGGCGAAAACTATGTATGTATGGGAACACCCTTCAATTTTCAACTTTTTATTTTTTGGAATTTTTCCCATATTTGTGTTGCCTTGCTTCTTGCAAAATTTCATGATTCTTGATCAACGGGAAGTACCTTTCGACCCAAAACCTATAGGGTACTTCCGGTTGACCTAGAATTGATGATCGTCGTTTGTTGATGATGTGGTCGAGGATGGTAGCACGTTAGTTTTTAGTCTTCAAAAGTATATTCAATAGCAACCTCCATTGTGTATTATCTTCTTGGAACTCTTCTTCTAAAACCAGTATATTCTTCTATGTTTGATGTATTTATCTCCATATCTCTGGAGATACTAATCAGATCTCGATGAAATTAAAATGGGACCACATCGGAAACGTACCCTACCTACTAAAAAAGAATCATTTGAATCCGTTCACAATTCACGGAGTAATTGCGTAACATACACACAAAAAAAAACGTACAGAAGAATTGAGAACCTCCTCCTTTTTTGTGAAGTCGGTTAAAAAGGATTATTAGTCCCTGTTACTGAAGACATCAAAGTTGGTAAAAGTATAAAAATCAAATCAGTTGACTATCCCAACAAGAGAATAATGCTTGGTCAATGAGTGCCACCTGCCCTGCGGTTGGCCAGAGACAGATGCTCAATGACAGTTTTGGCGTGTATGAGCGAGTAAGTACGTCTAATTAAACGCCTCGCATCATGCTGTTGGCACGGTTGGGGTTGGCCTTTGAATGGAATGCGTGTGATGTTGACATAATGTCACATTTCTTGTACTGTGTCCCCATACACTTATACGGATTTTTTGGGAAAAATAAATGTCAATAGCTTTGTTAAAAATAAGTGAAAAAGTATCCTGTTAGCGCGTTTTTAGGATTCCGAACGCAAAAGGTACCAACGGAACCCTATTACTGAGACTCCGCTGTCCGTCTGTCTGTCTGTCTGTCCGTCTGTCACCAGGCTGTATCTCATGAACCGTGATAGTTAGACAGTTGACATTTCCACAGATGATGTATTTCAGTTGCCGCTATAACAAAAATACTAAGAACAAAATAAAGTTAAAAATTAAAGGGGGTCCCCATACAAGAAACGTGTTTTTTCGGCATTTTTACTATAACGCCATCTATGAACGTTTGACTGTATTAATTATATTATATTATTGTAGTGTGGTACAAAATCGGAACCCTGCGAGTGCAAGTCCGACTTGCACTTGGCTAGTTTATTCTTTTACAAGCTTTTATTTAACTTGCAATGTATGTAACTATGTATGTTTGGGTGGAATCTTGGAAGCTAAATTAGACCCACTTTCCGACATTCGATTGGACTCAAATTTGGTGTACTTATGCATCTTTGGTGACAATACAATGATATGGTACCATGGAGCTGGTCTGATGATGGAGACGGAAGGTGGCCACGGCATCTCTGTGATAAAACAACATAACCCCACCGAGTTTGGGCTCGATTGATTTGTCTTGAAGATAACTTTACGCCTAGACGATATCCAGGGTCTGATGATGAAGCTGGAAGGTGGCCAGGGAATCTCTGTGATAAATCAACATAACCCTACCGAGTTTGGGCTCGATTGATTCGTCTTGAAGAGAAATTTACGCCTAGATGATATGCAGGGTCTGATTATGAAGCTGGAAGGTGTCCACGGCATCTCTGTGATAAATCAACATAACCCTACTGAGTTTGGGCTCGATTGATTCGTCTTGAAGAGAACTTTACACCTAGATAATATCCAGGGTCTGATGATAAAGCTGAAAGGTGGCCATGGCATCTCTGTGATAAATCAACGTAACTCTACCGAGTTTGGGCTCGATTGATTCGTCTTGAAGAGAACTTTACACCTTGATGATATTTAGCGACTAGTGATGAAGCTGGAAGGTGGCCACGGCATCTTTGTGATAAAATAACGTAACTCTAGTGAGTTTGGGCCCAAATGATTCGTCTTGTGGAGCACTTTACACTTAAGTGATAGCCAGGATCTGATGATGAAGCTGTAACGTGGCCGTGGCATTTCTGTTGTAAAGCAACATTGCCCCACCGAGTCGATTGATTTTCCTTGAAGAGCACTTTATCCATAAACAGATCAAATATCCGCGGAATATTTTAAAACATCATGCCTTCTCTTAAATATTTAGGTAGTAGGTAGGTAGTCGGTATCTATACCTACCCACTAAAAAGTTAAAAATAAATTATAAATAAAAAATATTTTTAAAAACAAGCTTTTATCTGGGACAATGAACAAAAATGTTAAAAATAAATTCTAGTAAATATTTGGCGTGTAGGTACTTACACGCCAAAGTATACATATATATATATATTACGGAAGTATAGTTATTACCTAGCCTAAAAAATGGGTAGTGCTTCAAGCTTTTAAGAATATAGGTAAGTACCTACACGCCAAATACTTACTAGAATTTATTTTTAACATTTAAGTTCATTGTCCCTTAAAAGCTTGTTTTTAAAAATATTTTTTACTAAAATTTATTTAATTGTTAGTCCCTCATCAATAAAATGAGTTATGTAAGTATTTGAGTTATTTATTCGCAATATTATACAATATTAATGCATTTAATATTCAAGATGAGTCACAAGTTTTATATATCTTTCGGGTGGGACACCGAAATCGCATAATTCTTTTTGAATCCAATATGTTGCGAGAAAATACGCGTGAAATAAATTACCCTCCTTAAGAACGATATTCATTTTTTCAGTGAATGTTTTGAATGATGTTTTTACTTCTGGGTCTGAAACATACACAATATACCATCGAATTTTAAGCATCTATAAACATACAAGTCCTACCAACCTGAACTGGTTAGCAAGACTTGACTAGTGCTCAACCGTAAACACGTAATGTTAAGTTGTATGACTCTTAATAACTTTGCGCAAGTTTATAAAAAAATTGCAGAGGACACACACTCTTAGCAAAATTAGCAAAGGTTTTTTTTTTAACTAAAATGGTACGACCACACCGCGGCGTCCTGCGTCCGCGTGCTCGTTCGCAATCTCATTTTCAATCGTTTTCTAAACGCCGTAGATCGCGTTTGGTGTAAACCAGTCGGTACAAATACTACTGCGCTATCTGATCGCCGCCTAGATCGCGCACGCAAGACGCCACGGTGTGGTTGTACCTCAACGAGAACTCTATGAAGAAAGCTTATTATGCTCAGTGTTTTGGTATGATAGTGTTGAAACGCTTGACTTAAGGTTAAACAATAAATAGATATTTCTCTGTCTTCATATCAAATTCGAAGCGAATTTATTCACCAGAGATCTAGAAAGATTTACAAAATAATAATAATCACAAGCTAAAGCGGACTTGGTAGTCACAACTAGCGCAAGACCGAAGACCGATAGAGTAGACTGACTACTTCTGGATCGATGACCACAAACTGGCAAACGTCTGATGATATGATATGATGACCAGGTAGAGCGAATAATACGCAGAGCGATGAGTAGTATGCAAAAATTTTAAAAGTTAAAGTTTGAGCTCAGTGGTTTGTCTTCAGGGTGCCTATTTTTAGCGGTGGTCTAGTGTTAGCTGATGATGTTAATAACTGGTTAATCTTACCAGTGCATGTATATATGGTAGGTTCAACATAATAGTCCAAAGGCTCGTTGATAATATCAGCGTGGATATCTGCTGATTTTAAGCACAGATTGGGCACTTTTTTCATCGATGTGGTAAACATTGTCTTTTCTGAAAAGGCAATATGAAAAAAGACTTAAATGTGTACTCACACTCGTGTTTTAATAATCCAAATTAGGCAATAGTTTAAAAACTAACTTTGTCACTATGAGTAAAGTATTTATGTAGTGATTCATTTGGTAATCCTTTTTTTAGTTATGTTGATTTTGAAATTGTTGAATCTATATTATCGAATATTAAACACACTACATTATTTTTGTCAACTCTCTTGACCTAGGCAGCAAGATCTTGACGTACAACACGCACGAAAATTACGAAACTCCAGTCGATAAAATAGTAATGAGTAGTAATTTCTTTGAAATCACCTTTTGGATTATTTTTCGTAGGCATGTAACTCAGTATGAAACATCGGTTAGACTAAATTGTCCAAAATTTCATCGTACCGACGGGACTTGAACCCGCAACCTCCGGAATAACATGTTCCGGTGCTTTGCCAATTAAGCCACGGTGCGAAGTATCGTTACGACGAAATTATGCAATCCACTAATTTCGTCGTAACCCAATTATGCATTGGTGGCGCCATCTATGACTACTTATTACGTAAGTTAATCATTCGGAAGAAATCATTACAGTTTTCAAATCCGACGAGAGATGTTGCACTGCGTAAATCAAATATTATGTTTCATTGAAGTGTTTCACACTTTATATATTTTGTAAATTGTTAAACACAATCCAAGATTTCATCGTACCGACGGGACTTGAACCCGCAACCTCCGGAATAACATGTTCCGGTGCTTTGCCAATTAAGCCACGGTGCGAAGTATCGTTACGACGAAATTAGTGGATTGCATTTGTTAACCCAATTATGCATTGGATTGTGTTTAACAATTTACAAAAAAATATAAAGTGTGAAACACTTCATAGAAACATAATAGTTAGACTGTTTGGGTCCGTCCCACTGATGGTAAATAATAAGTGAAAAGGGTAATCTTTTTTAAGCTACCATCTAACTGCCATTTCGGAATTCCAGTCTGTATATATAGGATGTTTATATTATATAGGATGTTTTATTATTATATAGGAAATGTTATTGTACAGGATGTTTATATTATATAGGATGTTTATATACTCGTACATAGCGACTTACTTTGTGTGTACGTGCCAAAACCACATTGTGTGATAGGTAGCTTAGCTTTCCGTTGATATGTAAAATAGAATTTTTGGCAAGTTATATTTAAGTACGAAAATTGTAAACTTAACACAACATTGCCGGTATTTCGGTCCATACTGGAAAAAAAATATATAGAAAATATAACATTTTTCTTTATTTTAATAGTGTTTTCCCGGAACTTAGTCTTTATTGCCCACTAATAAATTATAATAAAGATTATGTAACGTCGGTCTCCGAGTAATGATAGATTATCAATGAATTTTATATATTTTTCTATATCATATGGGCTAGCGTTTGACCATCATCTCACCTGTTTGTGAGTGATGATGCGGTCGAAAATGGTAAGCAAGCTAGGCTTAGAATGGGAACTGGCTCTCAAAGATAGCTGTCGAAACACATTAGACATTTGGTGACATAAATTGACTATATCAACAATATTATAATAATTGGTCAATAAGGGCCTACAGCCCGAACGCAAGCCAGAGACCGACGCTATATGATAGTTTTGGCTTGACAGTACGAGAAACGAGAAAATCGACTATGATATGGAACATGAAACGCTGCGCATGGTGCAGTCGGCGTGGGGGGCGTTTTTGAATGGAGTGCATACGAGATTGACATTTTGTAGTATTTTTGTACTGTGTTTATAAGTTTGTACGAATTTTTGTGAAAAACAAAGCTCAATAACTTAAACTAGTTAACATTTCGTGGTCTATAAATTTGTAAAAATACTCACTAGAACTCTTTAACCTGTGCCGTATCTAACCCTTTGATAGTAATATTAGTATAAGTGATGGTCATTTTCGACACCGGTACATATATTTTATTTAGTGGTAGACGTAATACGGCAGGACTACATCCATACGATGGACAACATCTTGAATTTGCTGCTAAAAAGTTACGGATGCAGTCTTTTTTCATTTTAGGGCAGGGCCGCCAAATATCTTCTTCTACTTCGGGACCTGTACGTTTGTGAAATATTAGATACAAAATATTTGTAAATACTTATCAGCAACACCATATCCTAGACACTATTCATCACCTCCGTCCTCTCAAAAAGTTATGTTGCATATTTTATATTGAACTAAAGATATATTGATCTAAAGAAGAGAGAATACCAGTTGGTCTAATCTTATGGTTAGTAATACTGGCCACAAAACTAAACATTGCTACTCGAGACAATTATTTGTGTAATCCAGTTACAATTGTACCGAGTCTGGGTATACTTATGTCCGTAATTTGTAAGTTTTGATGTCCCTCGTGACACAGGATTATTTCTAGTGCGGAGAGTTGTGTATAAAAAGAAAGAAGGATGAAGGAAAGTCAGTTATCCGGCGCTTTATCTCAGTACTGCCTTTTTACTAAGCCTATGCAGCTTTGGAGACAACAGAACATTAGGTTTTAAAGAGAACAGTTTCAAGTTTATCCAGATAATAAAATTACATATTAAAAAAAAAATTACCCACGATCCCGTAGTGCCCATGTTCTTTTTTACCGTCATTACATGTCTCTGCAATAATCGCTGAAGATATCAGATTATTACTGATTTTGCACAAAAAAACAATAATCCACAATTTCATGATCAAAATTATTGACTTAAATGTTCTTAAAACGTTATAACGACCTAAGTAACATTTCCAGAATGCAATATCATACACCTATTTTATTTAATAGATGTATAACAATTTTAAAAGCAGAATTATATTTTTTTTGATACGCATATTTTTCACCAACTGTTTAAACAATAAAAATACTCTTGAATATTGATAATTAGTATAAACTCATCAAAATTTACTCCATGTGACCGACACGGTATTTATTTATTAGTAAATAATAAAGTCATAATGATACTACTTATAATAATTTAATTCGTTATCGCACTTGCTAAGAGAAAAAGTGAGCACAGCTGAGAAATATCTTCGAGAATTTTAATAATAAAGAGTCACAAAGTTATATGTATATTTATATAATAAGAAGCTTTCTCCCGTATACACAAACGACACTATGGGTTCTCACAGTGCTTGCAAACGCATCATCATCATCATCATCATCAGCCGGTGTCAGTCCACTGCTGGACGTAGGCCTCTCCCAAGATGCGCCAATGAGCCCTGTAACGATGATAATTGCGAACGCATAGTGTCCTTCAAACTCACAGACCTAGGATTCACTTTGTGTTTGACATTACTTATGTCAAATCCACCACTATTCATTCATGAAAATCTTCATAAATAGGTACGGCCGTTTGTGTTATAAGTGGCACTTAAGCTACATATTAGAACAATAGATAGTGTCCAGTTTTTTCTAAGTAAACTATTATGCTTATGTAGATAAACATAACAGTATTATTACTAATAACTCTATTAATATAAATTGCTTGGAGACGGTGTTTGGTGTAGCAAGACAAATGGAAGACCTCTCCAAAATTATAGCCAAAGATTAATTCCCTAATTAACTTCAGTATCTAATTTACATATATCCCTTTTCAGTGATTAAATAGAAAGAATAAAATGGAACTATCTAAATATCGAAGAGAAGCGGAGACTGGTTGAAAACGAAATAATGGCCGACTATTGATTGATTTAATCGACGCTTGGAGCAAGTCTGTTCATACTTACAGGCGAGGGATCGTTGATTAGTAAACAGTTACTGAGATCAACAGTTTATTGAGAGGTTTAGACGTCTGATAGCAAAGACATTACAGTGATAGTCAACCTCTGTTGAACCGTTTCTAGGGTTGTGGCCAATGAAATCACAAGTAAAATATAAATCAGATTATCAGTCTCTGTTACTGATCACATCTAAGTAGGTGGTAGAACTAACAATAATCACATCAGTTGACTATCCCAACAAAAGGATAATGCTAAATGAAACGCCACGCATCGTGCTGTTGGCAAGGATGGGGCCTATGAACGGAGTTCGTGCGAGATTGAGATTATGTAGTATTTCTTGTACAGTATTTATACTGATTTTAAGAAAAAATAAATCATCATAGCTTTTTTAAACATTAGTGAATATTATCCTGGCAGCGCTTTTTCTTCTTCATTGTTAGTTCTTCTTGCAACTGCTCTTATATTTTGTAACAATAAAGTGATAAAAGAAAATGTTTAGAAAGGGTGGTTTACATGAGCATAATAACGTACAGCTCATAAAAACTGGGAATGGTGTTCTAAGTAAGTGTGATACAATCGTCAATCAAATCGTCACTTGTCATCAAGTGCGACAGTGGTCGAACATTTGCCTATCCGGTAATAAACAAACAAACTATTTAAAATAAAATATATTAAATAATATAGAATAATTATTATCGTATATTATTTTATATTATTAATTATATGTCCTAAATACAGGGAAACCTAGTTAGGAGTTGGGCCGCAGCCATGAACCTACACTAATCACTCATTACTTTCTACCTGTTTGAGCCAAGTTTCAAGCTTATTAAAAAAAAATTATTTCAACTTTTATTATTGTAAAGAAACCATATTAATTTTATATAAAAACTAGCTGTTACCCGCGGCTTCGCCCGCGTTATTTGTGTCTTTATGACCATTGAGGTCTAGATCGATGATCACTTAGGCCAAGTCACCATAGATGACCCTCAAAGTCGAACTCAATATCCTCTATTGTTACAGTCATTAATTATTTTGGTAAGGTTAGTATACGAAGTTGTGCTGTTTAAATGTTTGACTCAACACAACAGTTCCTGAAACATTTCTGACAAAGAAAATAAGGTGAATAGCTGCGCGAGCGTAGCGAGCGCTATTATTGGGCGAGTGAAAAATGTTTATGGCTTTTTATAACCCTGACAGTTTAATGACCTAATCATCGAGTCAATATAGATGACTCTTAGGTCGAACTCCATATCGTCTATTGTTAAAGTCATTAATCATTACTTGGTACTTGGTAAACCTAACGAAGGTTTACCAAGTTTTGCTGTTTAAGTATTTGAGTCATACGCTATGTAGCGTTATTACTGCGCAAGCGAAGCGAGAAATTTTTTTTTGTACGTCTTTTTATGACCCTGAAAGTTTTTATGACCTACTAAGTCAAGACCGATGACACAAAAGTTAAACTAAGGCGGCAATAGCCCAATGGATAGGGTGTCGGACTGGCAATCGAGAGGTCGTGAGTTCGAATCCCACCCCACCCATTGCACTATTGACGTGAACCCACTCCAGACACAAGCATATTTAGCTTAGTTGGAGGGGTTAACAAGAATACTAGGAATTTGCAACCCACATTGCGAGTAATCTTTATAAAAAAAAAAAATTTTTTTTTTTTTGAGTTTAAGTATTAAGGATATTAAGTTTTTAAAGGTAAGAAATCATTATGATTATTGAAGGTTGTACTGTTTCAATTAATGGACACGTTCTGATGCATGTGGCTATTAAAATACAAAAATTGCTGAAATATTACCTGCCAATTAGATAAAAGATATGTTTGCGCGAGCGTAGCGAGGGCCATTAATGCGCGAACAAAGCGAGCGCGATAAATTTTTACGTTTTTTTATGACCCTTACAGTTTTATGACCTTCTAAGTCAACACCGATGAACCTAAGGTTAAACTTGATATCCACTTATTTTATGGTAAAACTCATTATGATTATTGAAGGTGGTACTGTTCCCTTTTATGATATGTATTGATGAATGTGGCTATTATAATACAAAAGTTTCTGAAATGTTTCCTACAACGTAGATATAACTAATGCTTGCACGACCGAAGCGAGCACTATTACTGCGCGAGCGTAGTAAGCGCTATCACTGAAAACAAAACTGAAATCACGAAAAAATGTTACGACCGTTTATGACCCTGACAGTTTTTATGACCTCCTAAGTCAACACTGATGACACAGAGGTTAAACTTTATATCCACTTGTTATAAGGTTAATAATCATTATGATTATTGAAGGTTGTACTGTTATAATTTATGGACTCGTTCTGATGCATGTGGCTATTAAAATACAAAAGTTGCTGAAATCTATTTTGTAGGTAATAACCTACAAAATAGATCAAACAAATTATTGCGCGAGCACAGCGAGCGCTATCACTGCGTGAGTTAAGTGAGCGCAAAATTTTTCACGTTTAATGACCCTAACAGTTTTTATAACCTACTCAATAATTACCGATGACCCTAAGATTAAATGTTTCCGTTAAAACACGAATGCTTTTGAAATACTTCCCACAAAGTAGATAAAACACGTTGGGCAAGCAAAGCCATCGCGTAAATTTTGAAGACTTTTAATGACCCTGACAGTTTTATGGCCTAATTAAGGCACTTATTAAGTTAAGTCATTATCTATGAACCTAATGCCAAACTTTTATGATTATGCAAACTCTATGTAAAGTTAACAAAGAATATAGGTGCCCACACTTAACTGCCGAAAAAAAGTATTCTTTGCCCTTTTATGCCCTATTAAATGTTTTTGTACAAAATTTCAGCTGAATCAGTCCAGCTGTTTGGCTGAAAAGAGGCCACACATTTACAAAACTCCATAATAAAAATATAGACAACCGAAATTCCCATCCAAAAAAAAGAAATCGTTGCCCTTTCTTTGTCTTTTTGACTGTCTGTGCACAAAATTTCATTTTAAATGGTTAACCTGTTTGACCGAGAGTAGGCCACACATTTACAAAGTTCAATTTAAAAATTCTAGACACCTGCAGTCGACTGCCAGAAAAAAAGTATCCTATGTGATTCTATGCAATATGAACTGTAATATGTATAAAATTTTTGCTGAATCAGTCAAGCTGTTTAGCTGATAAGAGGCCACACATTCACAAAATTCAATAAAAAAATCTAAACAGAAGAGATCTTATATTTACAATATTCAATTAAATATATTTGTATCCCCTGACTCGATAGCCAGAAAAAAAGTATTCTACATACTATTCTGCCCTATGACATGTATTCATACAACATTCCAGGCAAATCGGTCAAGCCGTTTATTCGAGAAGAAGTCTTATATTTACAAAATTCAATTAAAAATATATGGACACCCTGACTCGACAGCCAGAAAAAAAGTATCCTATAGGATATATGAATACATGTCATAGGGCAGCATTTTATATTCTCTTCTGCCTTATGAACTGTTTTTATACAACATTTCAGGCAAATCGTTCAAGCCGTTTATTCGAAAAGAGGTCCTGTAGTTATAAAATTAAATCAAAAATATCTGGACCCCCTGACTCGACAGCCAAAAAAAAGTATCCTATAGGTTATATGAATACATGTCATAGGGCAGAATAGGATATATCCTATTCTGCATGTATTCATACAAAATTTCCGGCAAATCGGTCAAGCCGTTTATTCGAGACGAAGTCTTATATTTACAAAATTCAATTAATAATATCAAACCCCCTGACTCGATAGCCAAAAAAAGTATCCTATTTTGCCTTATTTTCTATCTTTGTACAAAATTTCAGCCAAATCGGTCAAGCCGTTTGACCGTGAAGAAGTCCCAAACAAACAAACAAATAAACAAACTGACTTTCGCATTTATAATATTGGTGTTGATTTTAAGTTTGTTTATGGCCTGTGTATTTCATAAAGTTTGTATAATTATGAGCAAATAAAGAATTGTAATTAGTATTCGTTTATTCAATTTAACTCACGGGTCATGCCCGGTCTTTTGAAGGGCATTGATGGAGCCGAAGCCAAAATCAAGAGGCCCTAAAGGGCCTCTTGATTTTCAATGTTTACTTAGATATTATTAATGGATGAGGAGGAGAGATGGGAAACTATATTATAAAAAGATGGTACATTATTTAATTAGACTATTGGGTGAGCTGATTAATGTCGGATTACTGGTCTATGGGATGAGGTACGGCGCCCGCCAATTATGCCTCATTACAAAATATTTAGTCAGGTGGAGACTTGCCACCCACTGAATGGACCCCCCCATAAAGGCGGACCGTTATGTCGGCGCCGAGGGGCAACATTGGCGTGAATAGCTAAGGGTGTTGAGAGATGTGCTGAACATTCACTAAACGCTACTAGCGGCTTTATGCCTTTAACACTTCCACCCTGGAGCTTAGGTCTTAGCTCTTGCGTTTATTAGCATTATTATTATCTATTTAAAAAATAATGCAGCCCTTCAATTTATTTACAATTTAAAATAAGGTTTTATAGTAAGTGGTTTTGGAAAAAGGTAGACGATGAAAGCAACGCTGTAGTCACGATCACAATCTATGTATTTCGATAAAACACTACACACGTTTAGAACATTCAAGTTATACATAAAGTCCCCGTCACGAGAAGCTATAAATTATGTAAACAAGTGTTCAGGAGTTCACAACATTTGGACCATCAAAAAAAATGAATTTCGTACTCGTTTCGTACTCGTTTCGTACGCATTCGAAACTCGAATGACGCGTTTATTTCAAAATGGCGTCCCGATAGTTTACAATCCCTGCGTCCGGTACCAAGAAACACAAACGATGGCGCTTTGCGTCGTTAAAATATGATCCGACTAAGTTAAATTGGTTGTTACTTTCATATAACCCGTCTATATTTCATGTCGATTGAATATGGTCAATTTATTATTATCTCGCAGTATAAAATGTTTACTTAGTAAAAGATGTTTGTTTACATAATTTATAGCTTCTCGTGACGGGGACTATAGTTAGATTCAAAACACACAAGCAGGCGCGCGGCTACGCACACTCGTTAGAATTTCGGATGTCAAAATCTGAAATTCTAACGCGTGTTAGAATTTCGAATGTCTGGTTAAACATGGACTCGCGGGGGAGAGTCAAGTGCACCGCTTGGCGATAGAGAGAATCGCGCGCATGCGCTAAGGTGAGCTGAACGCCTGATTGGCTGTGACGGTGCGGCGGTTTGGGGAATAGCGCAAACTGGGCTTCGTTCACGTCCTCCGGAGAAGGATTTTTGGTTGTTTTGCAATTCGCTCGAAGGTCCGGAATGACCACGGGTGTTTTTCACTCAACTTGTGACTTTGACACTTTGCACAGACTTGAATTTCGAGGTTCGTCGAGTTTCGAGTTTCTTGTCATGTCACGTCTTGGTCTCAACAATGCAAATTTCTTCCGATCCCCTTAATCTGTAAAAAAATTACGGCTTTTCTCGCCAAATTTACTGTCACAAGCATCAGAGCGTTTTGTAACCATCGAATTTGATAGTTAAAAAGTTGCAATCGGAGTAAAACAACCGAGGTCGTGAACGACATAGTTGCTACAACCGAGTGTGACGCTCTGAGGTCGTGAACGGGGTTAGAGCGTTTGGGTGCACTCGGAGCGTAGGTCGTGAACGCAGCCCTGTGTTGTAACACCGTCAGCTCTTCGTGACAGATATTTCCTTTTATACGATAGGTTTTATTTTACATTCATCTAATACTATAAGAATCTTTGTCCTGACATACTGACTGACTGACTGACTGTCTGACTGACTGACTGACTGACTGACTGACTGACTGACTGACTGACTGACTGACTGACTGACTGACTGACTGACTGACTGACTGACTGACTGACTGACTGACTGACTGACTGACTGACTGACTGACTGACTGACTGACTGACTGACTGACTGACTGACTGACTGACTGACTGACTGACTGACTGACTGACTGACTGACTGACTGACTGACTGACTGACTGACTGACTGACTGACTGACTGACTGACTGACTGACTGACTGACTGACTGACTGACTGACTGACTGACTGACTGACTGACTGACTGACAACGCACAGCTTAAACAGCTGGTCGTAGAAACTTGAAATTTGGAGGGTATATTTGTCTTAGTACGTAAAGGTGTACTAAGAAAGGATTTTCCAAAATTCACCCCTTAAGTGGATGAAATGGGGGTTCAAAGTTTGTATAGAAAAACAAGATTAGATAGTCTTTTCTATCTGAAACATGACATAAGTGCTTCAGAAAAAAAAAGTAAATACGTGTTTCAGGCTTTTTTAAATTCTACCCCTAAGAGGGTGAAATGGGGTAGCAAAATCTAAAAATCAATATTATATATAATACTATATAATATAATGTGTTGGATTGCGCTGAAGTTTGGCATGGAGATAGTTATTACGACGTTAATTCCCTCTGAAAAATGATTTTCTAAAATTCACTTCTGAAGGGGATGAAACTGGGGTTCAGAGTTTGTATGGAGAAATAAGATAAGATAGTTTTTTCTATTCGAAACTTCATACAAGTGCTCCAGTAAAAAAAAGTATATATGTGTTTCATGTTTTTTTTAAATTCCACCCCTAAGAGGGTGAAATCGGGTAACAAAGTGTGAAAATCAATATTATTTTGGATTGCGCTGAAATTTGACATGCAGATAGGTATTACGACGTTAGCTCCCTCTGAGAAAGGATTTTCCAAAATTCACCCTTTAAGGGGATGAAACGGGGTTCAAAGCTTGTATGGAAAAACAATATTAGATAGTCTTTTATATTCGAAACTTAAAACAAGTACTTAAGTAAGTAAATACGTGTTTCAGGCTCTTTCGAAATTCTATACCCTAAATGGGTGAAGTGGGGTAACAAAAAGTCTGAAATCAATATTGTTTCGGATTGCGCTGAAAATTGGCATGCAGATAGTTATTTTAACTTAGGTATCCGCTAAGAAAGAATTTTTCAAAATACACTCTTTAAGGGGATGAAGCGGGGTTTCAAAGTTTGGATAGTCGTTTTATTCGACATTTCACACAAGTACTTCTGTAAATAAATAAGTAAATACGAGTTTCAGACTTTTTCAAAATGCCACCCTAAGAGTATAAACTGGGGTAACAAAGTCTGAAATCAATATTGTTTCGGATTGCGCTGAAATGTAGTATGCAGATAGTTATTATGACGTGGGTATCCGCTCAGAAAGGATTTTCTAAAATTTCCTCCCGGATACGGAACAGGTATTCAAAGCTTGTATGGCGAAACAAGATGGGATAAACTACGTGTTGTAGGATTTTTCGAAATGGGGTAGGTAACCAAGTCTGTAAATTTAGGTTTTTCGGGTTTTATAAATATGAATCCCGAATTGCCTTAGTCACGCGATAACATGAAAACGGGTAAACCGATTTATCTAATTTTAATTTGATGTGTTTAATGATAGAATCGTTTTTACAAAAAAAAGGTTTTAAAAAGAAGATTTTAACGCGGGCGAAGCCGCTGGGCACTTCTAGTTAGTAATAAGCTACTAACACTTCAAGACTGATAGTCTGAATAGAATAACGTTGCTGACGATGTTGCAGCTTCATTAATTACACACTAATATAATGATACAATTAAGTCAGGTACAATCGCCTTCATTTGTGCGTATCCACCTTAAGGAATAATTTCCTGTGTACTCTTATTGAATTGGCATCTCGCTTCTGTCTTATGTTGACATTGTTGACCAATGACAAGAAGGGACAAAGCCAAAAATTATGTTTTGTTTTTGGTTTTGGCTCTTCTGATTAGTAAGAAATTTTTTTTTTGGTTTTGGCTCTTCTGATTGGTTAGAAAAATAATCGACACTTGCAACCGAACATGTTTTGAAACTGGATACGCACAACTGTACGCGATGGTACCTAATATTTTTGACTAACAGAAGACCATAGTATTTATTGGGACTGACATTACATGGTACCCAAGTTTGGCATGAAATTATTTTGAATATCGTCAAATCAATAAATTTAATGATGTATTTTTTATTCGCAATATTACATAACAATAATTCAATTAATAATGAAGATGTGTCGCAAGCTTTATATATCTTTCTGGTGGGACACCAAAATCGCATAATTTTTTTTGAATCCAACTTGTTGCGAGAAAATATGCATCAAATAAATTGGCCTCCTTAAGCTCGTTATTTATTGTTTCAGTGAATGTTTTGAATGATGATTTTACTTCTGGGTCTGAAACAAATACAATATTGTTAATAATATAAAAAATAAAACCTGCCAAGTCGTTTTAGACTCTGAGGCTGCCGTACTAACTCCTCAAACTAAGTAAGAGAACAAACCTAACTTTGTAGTGTAAGCCCTACGCCGACTTCTAAACACTATTCATGCAGCGACCGCGAAAAATAAGTTAAATAAAATAAGTTTGTAGTCGTAAATTAGTTTTGTTTGTGCCTAAAAACTACATAGTTAAAGTTTTAATCAGATTTTTACCTATATAGGTAAGTGCTTCAACACCTTGCCAAATTTCATGATTATAGGTCAACGGAAAGTACCCTATAAGTTTTGATTCCTGTTCACCGGGTCAGGTTTTGAACCTAACTCGGTTAGCAGGACTTGACTGGAGCTCAACCGTAAAAACGTAATGTAAAGTTGTGTGCCTCTAAATTACTTCGCGCATGTTTACAAAAAAAAAACGCAAGGGACACAAATTCTTAGCAAAATTGTCACAGGTTAACTTGAATTGAAAATCCACTTATTCTAAGTCACTCAACGAGCTATGAAGAGAACTAAATATGCTTATTGTTTTGGTATAATAGTGTTCAAACACTTTAGAGAATAAAATAAAAAGATTTTTCAAACACTGAGCATACTCTCTTCCTATCAAATCCGAAACAAAGTTATTAACCAGAGAGCTAAATAGATCGACATAGGTTAACATATTAACAAGCTACAGTGGAATCGTTTATCTATCTGGCGCAGGACCGACTGGGTAGACTGACTATATCTGGCGCAGGACCGATAACCGTATGAGAAGACTGACTACTTCTGGATTGGAAACCGCAAACCGGAAAACGTCTGAAAGTGGACTACCAGTTAGAGCGGTTGCATACGTAGAGCGAGGGTAGTACCTATGCAAAAGTTAGAAGAGCCAAAATTTAAAGTGAGTGGTTTGTCTTGGAGATTCCTATTTGTAGCGGTGGACTAGTGTTAGCAGATGATGTTAAGAACAGGTTAATCTTACTAGTACATGTATATATGGTCGGTTCAACATAATAGTCCAAAGGCTCGTTGGTTATATCAGCATAGATATCTGCTGATTCTAAACGCAGATTGGGCACCTTTTTCATCGCAGTAGTGAACATAATCCTTTCTGAAATGACAATTTATAAATAAAGACTAACATGTTATATCACATTGTTTTAATACCCATCATTATGCATCAGTTTAAATACCTTTTTTTTTTTCACCACGAGTAGGTAATATATTGCGATGTTTGATTTTTTTTTTTTAAAGTTTTGTTGATTCGAAAATATGAAAGTTGTAGTACGGATATTAAAACACATTTACATTACATTATTTTTGTCAACTTTCTCGACTTAGGCAGCGTATGCAGCAAGATTATGATGTAAAACAAGTATATAAGTCACGGAACTTAGGTTTAGACAGTTATTTTATTTTTTCATTTCATTTATTCCAAAACAATGATACATCTTACGGGAAATCACACATTTAAAAATTGCATTTTTATCAATATAAATAATAATAGTCGACAAATTAGTAGTGGGTATAAAAGTGAGTAGGTACTTTAAAATCACCTTTTGGATTATTTTTTGTAAGCAAGTGAGTAGTTAGAACATCTCTTAGTTAATCTGGGTCTACCGCTATGGCTATTATTCAACAGGAAAATGTAATATTTTTAGATTTTAAACTTCTAATAAAATAACATAACATGTGAGAAAACTGCAAAGTCAGTTACTGGGTTCATATCAAGGAGTAAGCTGTATTGAAACAAATAGTATCGTAAACGAGGCTATAGGGCCTTAGACCTTAAAACAACATAAGTTTGCCCTGGCGTATGCTGACTATGGAAACAGAGAGCTGAAGATTGAGCTCAGTGGCATGCTATGTCTAGCAGTGGACAGAAATGGGCTGATGATTATGAGTATTATGTATATATTATATAGTGACTTACTTTGTGTGTATGTGCCAAAACCACAAAGTGAGATAGGTTGCTTAGCTTTCCGTTGATATGTGAAATAGACTCTTTGTATAGTTATATTTAAGTATGCAAATTGAAAACTTAATACAACATTTCCGGTATTTCGGTCCAGACTGAAAAGAAAGAATAAACAGAAAATAAAACATAATTGTGTATTTGTATTGTAATAGGTGTTTGCCCGGAACCTTGTCTTTATTGCCTGATAATAAATTATATAAAAGATTAGGTTACGTTGAAAAATGATTGATTATCAATGAAATATTGCAAAATCTATAAAATTCATATTATGATGTTTGGAAGTCCGAGACACATGATGCATTGAATCTACAGGTAGGCAGTAGGTGGATTTGGAAACTTACATATATATATATATATATATATATATATGTAAGTTTCCAAATCCACCTACTGCCTATATATACATACAGCCTATATATATATATATATATATATATATAATAACCTTCAGTATAATATAAAGTATAATTATTCTAAAATTCAAAATCACCATCGATTAATCTAGTCATAATTTGTTCTTTGAGTAGTCTCAATGAGAATCTCCCGATGAGCCCAAAACTTACATTTTCTGCAATTCGAATGAAACAGAAATACGGAAGCTTGTTTTATAGTAAGCGTCATCATCTAAAAAATGCTTATAGTCATCGAACGGCTGAATGGATTTTCATGAAGCAAAGCTAAAAACACTATAGATCAAAACACCAATTAAACAATAAATAACTTAATCAAAATCGGTTTTCCTAGGCGCTACGATGCCTCAGACACACAGATATACACGTCAAACTTATAAAATCCTATTTTAGCGTCGGGGTTGAAAAATATGTCTTGTTTGTATTTGTATTAAATTGTACCCTTCGTATGGAGACCCCTTTGGAGGTTTCACTATAAATTCCAACACTTAGACAGCTGTTAAATCAGTTCGATGATTTTAAGATGTCTACTCACATTATACCTTAATATAACACACCACTAAATTGTAATCACCAAAATAATTTTAAAGAGTTAACAGTGATTGTTACTAAACACATTTAACTAATTAGCAAGAACTAAAAATATCTATAAGTTGACTATCCCAACAAAAAGATAATAATTGGTCAATGAGTGCAGGCGCCTC
This sequence comes from Cabera pusaria, assembly GCA_954871355.1. Classification (NCBI taxonomy): domain Eukaryota; kingdom Metazoa; phylum Arthropoda; class Insecta; order Lepidoptera; family Geometridae; genus Cabera; species Cabera pusaria. The sequence continues at coordinate 23,722,436 of OX940888.1, forward strand.
GGCGGCTGTCTAGAGACGTTCAATTATAATTTTGGTTTGTGTGAGCGAGAAAATACGACTATGATAATATAGACTATGAAACGCAGGGCTCCGTTCACGACCTACGCTTGGAGCGCAACCTGTGCAACCAAACGCTCTAACCTCTCTCTCTCACTCGTATAGCGAGTGTGTCGCTCTGAGGTCGTGAACGGGGTTGGAGCGTTTGATTGCACTCCGAGCGTAGGTCGTGAACGCAGCCCAGCGCATCGTGCTGTCAGCGCGGGGGGCGTCTATGAATGGAGTACACGTACGTAAAAAATTCTTCATAATGTCAATCTCGTATGTATACGAGATTGACATTATGAAGAATTTTTTGTACTGTACCCACAAATGTATACGAATTTATGTGAAAAAATAAATCTCAATAACTTAAGGTAGGTAAAATTTAGTGGTATATTATAGCGTGTAAAAATACTCACTAGAACTCTTTAACCTTTGTCGTATCCAAGCCTTTTATAGTTATACTAGCTGTTACCCGCGGCTTCGCCCGCGTTATTTGTGTCTTTTAGACCATTGAGGTCTAGATCGATGATCTCTTAGGCCAAATCACCATAGGCCCTCAAAGTCGAACTCAATATCTTCTATTGTTAAAGTCATTAATCATTTTGGTTAGGTTAGTATACGAAATTGTGTTGTTTAAATGTTTGACTCAATACAACAGTTCCTAAAACATTTTTTACAAAGAAAATAAGGTAAATAGCTGCGCGAGCGTAGCGAGCGATATTATTGGGCGGTGAAAATATTTTATGGCGTTTTATAACCCTGACAGTTTAATGACCTAATCATCAAGTCAATATAGATGACTCTTAGGTCGAACTCGATATCGTCTATTGTTGAAGTCATTAATCATTACTTGGTACTTGGTAAACCTAACGAAGGTTTAGCAGCGAGCGCGAAAATTTTTACGTCATTTTATTACCCTGACAGTTTTTATGACCTACGAAGTTAACACCGATGACCCTAAGGTTAAACTTGATATCCACTTATTTTAAGGTGAAAATCATTTTGATTATTGAAGGTCGTACTGTTTTAATTTATAAACTCGTTTTGATGCATGTGGCTATTAAAATACAAAAAATGCTGAAATATTACCTACAAAGTAGATAAAATAAAGGTTTGCGCGAGCGCAGCGAGAGCTATGAATGCGCGAGCGAAGCGAGCGCGAAAATTTTTACGACCTTTTATGACCCTGACAGTTTTTATGACCTACCAAGTTAACACCGATGACCCTAAGGTTAAACTTGATATCCACTTATTTAAAGGTAAAAATCATTATGATTATTGAAGTCTGTACTGTTCCAATTTATGTCATGTTTTGATGAATGTGGCGATTAAAATACAAAAGTTGCTGAAATGTAACCAACAAAGTACATATAACAAATGCTTGCGAGCGCTATAACAGCGCGAGCGAAGCGAGCTCGAAAAATGTTTACGACCTTTTATGACCCTGACAGTGTTTATGACCTTTTAAGGTAACACTGATGAGACAAAGGTTTAACTTGATTTCCACTTATTTTAAGGTAAAAATCATTATGATTATTGAAGATTGTACTGTTTTAATTTATGGACTCGTTCTGATGCATGTGGCTATTAAAATACAAAAGTTGCTGAAATATTACCTACAAAGTAAATCAAACAAATTATTGCGCGAGCGCAGCGAGCGCTATCACTGCGCGAGTGATGCGCGATTGCGCGCAAAAAATTTTTCGTTTTATGACGCTGACAGTTTTTATAACCTACTAAGTCAACACCGATGACCCTAAGTGTGGCTGTTAAACTCGAATGCTAATGAAATACTTCCCACAAAGCAGATAAAACACGTTGGGCAAGCGAAGCCATCGCGTAAATTTTGATGACTTTTAATGACCCTGACAGTTTTATGGCCTAATTAAGGCACTTATTAAGTTTAGTCCTAATCTATGAACCTAAGGTCAAACTTTTATGATTATGCAAACTCTATGTAAAGTTAACAAAAACTATAGGTACCCACACTTAACTGCCGAAAAAAAGTATTCTTTGCCCTTTTATGCCCTATTCAATGTGTTTGTACAAAATTTCATATGAATCGGTCAAGCCGTTTGGCCAAATAGAGGCCACACATTTACAAAATTCCATAATAAAAATATAGACAACCGAAATTTCCACCCAAAAAAAAGTACTCGTTGCCCTTCTATGTCTTTTTGACTGTCTGTGTACAAAATTTCAGCTTAAATGGTTAACCCGACCGAGAGTAGGCCACACATTTACATACTTCAATTTAAAAATTCTGGACACCTGGACTCGACTGCCAGAAAAAAAGTATCTTATGTGATTCTATGCAATATGAACTGTAATATGTATAAAATTTCAGCTGAATCGAGGAATAAGAGGACACACATTCACAAAATTCAATAAAAAAAAATTTAAACACTCAGACTCGATGAACAAAAAACAGTATCCGATATCCTATTCTGCCCTATGAACTGTCTTTATACAACATTTCAGGCAAATCGGTCAAGCCGTTTATTCGAGAAGAGGTCTTAAATTTACAAAATTTAATCAAAAATATCTGGACTCGAAAACCAAAAAAAAGTATCCTATATCCTATTCTACCCTATGAACTGTCTTTATACAACATTTCAAGCAAATCGGTCAAGCCATTTATTCGAGAAGAGATCTTATATTTACAAATTTCAATTAAAAAGTTTGTACCCTCTGACTCGATAGCCTGAAAAAAAGTATTCTATATTCTATTCTGCCTTTTAAACTGTCTTTAAACAACATTTCAGGCAAATCGGTCAAGCTGTTTATTCGAGAAGAGGTCTTATATTTACAAAATTCAATTTAAAAAAAACTGGACTCCCTGACTCGACAGCCAGAAAAAAAATTATTCTTTATCCTATTCTGCCCTATGACATATATTCACACAAAATTTCAGGCAAATCGGTCAAGCCTTTTATTCAAGAAGAGATCTTATATTTACAAATTCCAATTAAAAATATTTGTACCCTCTGACTCGATAGCCAGAAAAAGAGTATTCTATATTCTATTCTGCCTTTTGAACTGTCTTTAAACAACATTTCAGGCAAATCGGTCAAGCTGTTTATTCGAGAAGAGGTCTTATATATACAAAATTCAATTAAAAATATCTGGACCCCCTGACTTGACAGCCAAAAAAAAAGTATCCTTTATCCTATTCTGCCCTACGAACTGTCTCTATACAACATTTCAGGCAAATCGGTCAAGCCGTTTATTCGAAAAGAGATCTTATATTTACAAAATTCAATTAAAAATATTTGGACCCCCTGACTCAATAGCCAGAAAAAAAGTATTCTATATTATTTTCTGCCTTATGAACTGTTTTTATACAACATTTCAGGCAAATCGGTCAAGCCGTTTATTCGAAAAGAGATCTTATATTTACAAAATTCAATTTAAAATATTTGGACCTCCTGACTCGATAGCCAAAAAAAAAGTTTTCTATATTCTATTCTGCCTTTTGAACTGTCTTTAAACAACATTTCAGGCAAATCGGTCAAGCTGTTTATTCGAGAAGAGGTCTTATATTTACAAAATTCAATTTAAAATATCTGGACCCCCTGACTCGACAGCCAGAAAAAAAGTATCCTATATCCTATTCTGCCCTATGAACTGTCTCTATACAACATTTCAGGCTAATCGGTCAAGCCGTTTATTCGAAAAGAGATCTTATATTTACAAAATTCAATTAAAAATATTTGGACCCCCTGACTCAATAGCCAGAAAAAAAGTATTCTATATTATTTTCTGCCTTATGAACTGTCTTTATACAACATTTCAGGCAAATCGGTCAAGCCGTTTATTCGAAAAGAGATCTTATATTTACAAAATTCAATTTAAAATATTTGGACCTCCTGACTCGATAGCCAAAAAAAAATTATCCTATATCCTATTCTGCCATATGTTCTATCTTTGTACAAAATCTTTGTACAAAATTTCAGCCAAATCGGTCAAGCCGTTTGACCGTGAAGAAGTCCCAAACAAACAAACAAACAAACAAATAAACAAACTGACTTTCGCATTTATAATATTGGTGTTGATTAGTATAAGTCATGGTCATTTTTGACACTGGTAGATATACTTTATTTAGTGGTAGAGGCAATATGGCAGGACAACATTCATACGACGGACAACATTTGGAATTAGCTGCTAAAAAGTTACGGATGCAGTCTTTTTCCAATTTTAGGACAGGGACGCCAAATATCTTCTTCTACTCCGGGACCTGTACGTTTGTGAAATATTTAATACAATACATTTGTTAATTAATATCAAAATCACTATTATATAATCTGTGCCAGTAGGTAGTATGTCGTCCATCGTAATACGTTGATATATTAAAAACAGCTCAACCGATTTCGTTAAAATTTAAATGGGACCCCGCCTGGGAAGGGTACCCTTTGAAACAAAAAAAAAGAATTTTCCTAAATCGGTTCAGGCGTCTTCGAGTAATTAGTGAACTGACCGACGAATTGAAAACATTCTTTTTTTTGTGAAGTCGGTTAAAAAGTAAGAAGGATGAAAGAAAGCTATTTAACCAGAGCCTTATCTCGATGCAGTCTTTCTCCTTTAGACAAGCGCAATTCTAGCTAAGACCGCATGACTGTACTTTAGTAGCGGCTTTAGTAATTACAAAACATCAGATTTCAAGGAAAAAAATTTAAGCCTATCCCGATGATTTAATTAAAATAACCTTATTTACCCATGATCCAGTAGTGCCCATAGTGCCCTTGCTCTTCTTTGCCTTCATTACATGTCTCTGCAATAATCGTAGAAGATGTCAGGTTATCGCTGTTTTTTCACAAAAAAAAAAACATAATCCAACAACTATTTAATATAATTATTTAATCATTTTGATCATGAAATACTTGTGTATTTTATAATCCAAATTATTGAATAATAATTTGCTCAAAACTTTGCTTAAATTGTTACAACTTCCAAAAAGGCGCCAACGCCATTTTTGACACTGGTAGATAGGTCTACTTTATGATAGCCGCAATACGGCAGGACAACATCAATACGACCCACAACATTTTGAATGCAGTCTTTTTCCATTTTACGTTTGTGAAATATTGGATTACTCTCAAAAAGTTGAATGTTGCATTTTATATATAAAATAAAGATTACATAAAGAAGAGAGAAGATCAGTTGGTGTAATGGTTAGTAATACTGGCCCACAAAACTGAACATCATAGGTTCGATTCATATTCTGGCGGGACAATTATTTGTGTGATCCGAAATTCTAGCCATGACTGTGCGGCTTTAGTACTTCAAAAGTTTTCAGGACAAGATGTCCAAGCATATCCAGATAATTAAATAAAAAAAACCTTATTTACCTACGCTCCCGTAGAGCCCGTGCTCATCTTTGCCTTCATTACATGTACCTGCAATAATCGTAGAAGAAATCAGATTATCACTGATTTTGCTGAAAAAAATTACCATTAAAAAACTAAAACAACCGACTTCTGGGCCCGCGAGTCAATTTCAGTAGCAAGTTTGAAACGTTTATCGTCTCTGGTCTGGTCTCTCTATATCTTTGGAGATACTTATCATATTTCGATGAAATTACAATGGGACTACCTCGGAAACGTACCCTACCGATTACAAAAAAAAAATCATTCGAATCGGTTCAGAATTCGGAGACGGAATTAGACGGAGTAATCGTGTTACATTTAAAAAACAACTTGTAGGCGAATTGAGAACCTCCTCCTTTTTTGTGAAGTCGGTTAAAAATCCACAACTATTTCATAATCAAAATTATAATATAATTATTTCTTTAAAACGTTACAACGTTCTAAAAGGTGTCATGGTCATTTTTGACACTGGTAGATGTACTTTATTTTTCGTGGTAGAGGCAATATAGCAGGAATACACCCATACGACGGACATCTTCTTGATTTATCAGTTAAAAAGTTATGATTGCAGTCTTTTTCCATTTTAGGACAGGGGCTCCAAATATCTTCTTCTACTCTAGGATCTGTACGTTAGTGAAATATTAGATTACTTTCAAAAACGTAGATGATGCATTTAATATATTGAAGAAGAAGAGAGAAGACCAGTTGTTGGTGTAATAGTAAGTAATACTGGCCACAAAACCAAACATCATACGTACGATTCCTATTCGGGTGGGATAATTATTTATGTGATCAAAATTTAACTGTACTGAATTTGGGTGCAATCATGTATCGTGATTTGTGTGTTTTTAATGCAACATATTTATATCCTTAGTGTGAGGAGTATATATATATATATATATATATATGTATATACACACATCAACACTGTCTAGGGATATTCTGATTTTCTCAATTTATTCCAAATGTTTTACAACAAACATACAACATGTATATATTTTTAAAGAGCCCATTTATCAGACTATGCTTTAGAATAAAACAAAGTTATTTAATTTGCCTAAATATTTTTTTATTGAAATAAAGATAAAACGTGAAATATTGGTAAACCTAAACATGAATGTGTTTTTAAGAAAAAAAAAAAAGTAAAGCGAAATTATCAGGTTTTTTGCAGTTACCCGAAAAATTTGTAGTCACTAAAACCACCCATGACGTTAACCACGGTCCTGCAACGGTTGTTCATGCTTCGAATCAAGTTATCAAAGTCTTGCTGCGGGATATTGTCCCAAGTCATGCTAAGATGCAAAAAAGTTGCTCTTCAGTCGCAACGTTGGGAGGAAAATTCCTCAAAGCCCTTCTTTGGAGCATGTCCCACGCGTGCTCTATGGGGTTTAGGTCTGGTAATTGCGCGGGCCGGTCTAAGACCGACACATTGTGCTCCTGAAGCCAGCTGGTGACCACTCGAGCAGTGTGCGGACGGGCGTTGTCGTGCATGAGCGTGAAAGCTTGGCCCATTTGCATTCGATGGGGATAGATTATTGGTGCTAGCACCTAATTTCGGTATTTTTCTGCAGTCATGGTGTTTCTGATCCAAACGAGGTCTGTTCTTCCACCAACACGAATACCCGCCCAAACCATAATTGTTCCGCCGTGACATGGATGGACTTCCTGAGGGTGTTGCAGACGCTTCTCACGTCCAGGAGCTCGCCATACACGTACTCTTCGTGAATCAGGATAAAAACCGAATCGGGACTCATCGGTAAACAGCACTACAGACCATTGGTTATCTTCCCAGAGCAAATGTTCTCGGGCCCACTCTAATCTTCGTCCGCGATATCCTCTGCGTAGTGCTAGAGTAGGAAGCGGCCTGCGAGCATGAAGGTTAGCCTCATGCAGTCTTCTCCTCACAGTTCGGTCACTGACAAGCAACTGGTGTTCTGACTGGATCCTTTGAACCAACTGCAAAGCCGTAACGTCAGGTCGTCTCATCGCGGCCACTTGCAAAAACCGGTCCTGTCTTAGTGTGGTTATGCGCTTCCCGCCTGGGTGCCTTTCAGCCACTTCACCAGTGGCACGATAACGTCACCACAACCTTGATATCACGTTTTGTCATGTTCCAATCTCCTCGGCTATACTCCGTTGAGTAGCCCCAACTTGAAGCATGCCTACTGCCCTTAATATCTCGTCTCTCGTTAAATGGCGCCGCTGCATGATGCATACAGTTAAGTAAATTCGAAATTAACCGATAATTTTTAATAAAACTTTAATTTGAAACAAAAAAATACCAAAAACTAGGTTAGGTAAATAAAAACATTCGAACTTCGCTACAATTATGCCGCGCAAAACTTTTGTTTTTAATTTATTTCTTCAAATTCAAATTTGGAATCAATCATTAAGACCCACAAAATAAGCTATAATTAAAATATTTTTAAACTGGCCAGTATTTTATGAGTTAAAGTTTTTTTTACAAAATATCCCTAGACAGTGTTGATATGTGTATATATATTAAAAGTAAGAAGGATGAAAGAAAGTTAGTTATCCAGAGCCTTATCTCGGTGCAGTCTTTCTTTATTATAAAGTTAAAAATATTATTATACACTCACGGTTCGACTGGACAACCAATTTAAAGTCGCTCAGCGAGATATGGAAGAAGAGCTATGCTCGGTGTTTCTCTGCGGGATCGAATCCGGAACGAAGTAATTCGCCAGAGAATTAAAGTGATCAACATAGCTCATCGGATTAGCAAACTGAAGTGGCAGTGGGCTGGTCATATCTGCCGTAGGACGGATAACCGTTGGGGTAGAATGGTTCTAGAGTGGAGACCGCGAATCGGTAAACGTAGCGTAAGACGCCCTGTGACCAGGTGGACCGACGACATTCGCAAAGCGGTTGGCAGTGACTGGATATAAAGAGCCGAAGATCGGCCTCAGTGGCATGACTTGGGAGTGGCCTATGTCCAGCAGTGGACTGATACCGGCTGATTATGATGATGATGATTATTATACATTAATTATGTTTAAGTACATGATTTGCACACCATTATATGTGTTAGAATGTAAGGGTCTGTGATTTTTACGAATTAACATCTACAAGCATGTAAACCTAGGTACATTCTAGCAAATAAATAAAGTTTGATTTTGATTTGATTAGATTTTGGTAAGAGGTCTGAGTTTTTGTATAGTTCTTGAGTACTGTTTTACATAGCCCTCTAGATATTCCCTTTGATTGCTCCAGATTGACAATTTGTATTTCACCGACTACTTATTTGCTTTCATTTTTCTTTGTCCCCTTTACAAAGCTGCTAATGGAATTGCTTCGGAAAGGGATCCAGGAAAATGTCAAACTGTTTGCATATTCTATAGAGGGTGATCAATATTGGCCTATGGTGTCTTGTCTTTTGTTTTGAGAGGTTTATTTAGCATCAACTGTATGTAGACAGGTATGTTTACTATACTCCCGATTGGCCACTATTTTACCTGGTTGGTAAGTGATGATGTGGTATCATCCGAGGTATCATCAACAAGGTCTGGAATGAACTGGCTTTCAAGGAAAGCTTTCTCGGAAAGCGTTTCTCTAAGTTGTGTTTCACTATTACCCTTTTTTTATTTTTTTTTAATATAAAAATTGTCTGAAGTACTGAAACACACAGTAACATGTATGGTTGGTTTTAACGTACTTAAATTTTTTTTTAAATATTTTGACGTAAACAATTGGATGACACTGAATGGTTCATTACTTTTTTTTTCTAATTCAAAGCGTTAAATTCTGCTTTTGCTATGTTTACTTGATAATTGGTTATGATTTATTTTATGATTTATGATTTTGACGTGTATATGTGCGTATATTAATACTACCTACATACTGAATAAATGCTTTGATTCTGCTTTCTAAATACATGAGATTTTCAGCGAAATATTTTTAGGTGGTAACTCAGGCGCTGTCGAAACGCGCCGTCTTGACTCTAAAGCACTCCGCGGGCGAACAATATACCACCCACAAGACACCACGGTATGGTTTTTTTGTTTTACCATTAATGCCTTTTTATAAATTATGTTTTAATTTTTTAATTTTAATTTTTAATTTTATAATTTATGTATTTATTTAAACAAGTATCAAACAGTAGAAAGATTGGGTATTACATAAAAGTGCTTTGTTTAAATCAATATAATACCTACACACAGGTCGGTAGAGTTTTTGAAACGTTTTTGAAATATAACGTTCACTCGAAGTTAATTTATTTATTACTAGCAGCCCGCCCCGGCTTCGCACGGGTAGAACAAATATGCCTATACAATTTACATCAGTTTGTTACATCGAATATAAAAGATGAACATATTTAACAATCATCGTCATATTTCAACCAATTCACACAAAACCTTAACGAATTATGCACCTAAACCTTCCTCATAACACTATGGCTATTGGTGAAAACCACAGGATAATCCGTTCAGTAGCTATTGAGATTATTGCGAACAGACAGACAGACGCAGTGATGGACTTTGTTTTATAATTCTTACGTAGTGACCGACCCGACGGTCGTTGGTTCTAATCCTAGCTATATACCTTCCAATGAAAGTTTATGTGCATTCATGAATCATGAGTTTTCGTACAGTGGTAGTGGGATCATTAAATCTACCAAAAAGTAGCTTACCACCAAGGAGAACATCTGCCGCCTTAACCTTACGGCGTTCCCCGACGCAAAAAGTAGAGGTAATATACGCTTAACGTGTGTATCTGCGTGTCTGTCTGTAGCATCTTAGCCTCTAACCGGATGAACCGATTTTGTTTTTAATATTGATCGTTTTTTTTTGTTTGTTTGATAGATGTCTTCATCGAGAGTGTTCATAGCTTTGATTCATGAAAATTCGTTCAATTGTTATAAAACTATGAGCTTTTTTCTAGTTAATTGCGCTATGAAATCAACTTTCATAGGTCTGTTCAATTCAAAAATCTTCTTCTTCAACGATAATGTAAGAACATGGAACATTGACCTGATGCTGGGACATCTCCTGGACTCTGCAGAATACTCAAATCCTCACCAACTTACAGCTCAATTTTAAATGTCGTGTTTAGAGTCATCGGAATGCTTTTAATGAAAAGATTATACATAGATCAGTCGGGGTGGCTTAAAATATTATATTATTATATACTAGCTGTACCCGCGACTTCGTTCGCGATTCCTACAAAAACTTAACAAAACCTTAACGTGGCTACACTTAATTTTTTATTCGTCTCATTAAGGTTCAAATCAATGCCTTACATTATGATTAGGCCAAGAGAAGTTATATCTGCTACGCTGTATTTTTTTTTTATCTAACTAACCATCAATATATGGGCACTATTGCATTGCCCAGGTAGATAGGATTACAATTTTAATGTAAATTTAATGTGTGTTACAATGTATTTTAAATGGAATACTTAACCAATGTTTATTTGCATATACTATTACATAATATATTGTCTAACGAAAATTTAGCAAATATTATACTTTGGTATGTTGATACAACGTCGTTATAATGTATTAAGCCGCACAAAAATCCAGCCTCATAGAGAAGCGCTCGTCCAACGTTTGATCTCCTACATTTAAAGATATACCTATAACGACAACTAACCGCCTTGATATTCTCGGCATCTCGTTAAGCATCAACTCTTAATTTTACTTTTATATCACTACATAATATAAAACAAAGTCCCCTGCCGCGTCTGTCTGTCAGTTTACGATAAACTAAAGAATTTGCGGTTTACACCAATAGATAGAGTGATTCATGAGGAAGGTTTATGTGTATAATTCGTTAAGGTTTTATGTAAAGACTAGCAGCCCGCCCCTTCTTCGCACAGGTAGAACATATATGCCTACAACATTTGCATCAGTTTGTTGCATCGAATATACAATATTAACAATCATCGTCATATTTCAACCAATTCACACAAAACCTTAACGAATTATGCACCTAAGACCTTCCTCGTAAACACTCTGGCTATTGGTGAAAACCGCATCATAATCCGTTCAGAAGCTATTGAGATTATTGCGAACAGACAGACAGACGCAGTGATGGACATTGTTTTATAATCCTTACGTAGTGATATTGGACGGCCCTTTGGCGTAAAGCATAGTTACCCTGATTCTGACCCGAGGGTCGTTGGTTCTAATCCTAGTTAAATACCTACCAATGAAAGTTCTATGTGCATTCATGAATCATGGGTTTTCGTGGGATCATTAAATCTACCAATAATTCAGATAGTTTAAAAACTAAAACAACTGACTTCACTGCCCCGCGAGTCAATTTTAGTAGCAAGTTTGAGACGTTTATCGTTATATCTCTGAGGATACTTATCACATCTCAATGAAACTATAATGGGACCACCTCGGAAACGTACCCTACCGATTACAAAAATAATCATTACAATCGGTTCACAATTGACGGAGCAATCAAAAAAAGAAATAAAAAAGAAACATACAGACGAATTGAGAACTTCCTTCTTTTTGGATCATCTGCCGCCGTAACCTTACGGCGTTCCCCGACGCAAAAAGTAGAGGTAATATACGCTTAACGTGTGTATCTGCGTGTCTGTCTGTAGCATCTTAGCCTCTAACCGGATGAACCGATTTTGTTTTTATTATTGATCGTTTTTTTTTTTGTTTGATAGATGTCTTCATCGAGAGTGTTCATAGCTTTGATTCATGAAAATTCGTTCAATTGTTATAAAACTATGAGCTTTTTTCTAGTTAATTGCGCTATGAAATCAACTTTCATAGGTCTGTTCAATTCAAAAATCTTCTTCTTCAACGATATTGTAAGAACATGGAAGCATTGACCTGATGCTGGGACATCTCCTGGACTCTACAGAATACTCAAATCCTCACCAACTTACAGCTCAGATTTTAAATGTCGTGTTTAGAGTCATTTGAATGCTTTTAATAAAAAGATTATACATAGATCAGTCGGGGTGGTTTAAAATATTATATTATTATATATATAGATGAATATTATTTTATACAATAGATCATATGATTATACTATATTGACTTCAAATTGATTGTGATCGGTGGGGATCTACAGCATAGCTAAGCTTATAATAATATTGTCGTAACTATGACCTAATCTGTGGTTTCACTGCAAATATTTTATTAATTTTGCGATGCGTGTAAGTGAAATTCGTGATATCTTCTAGAGTTTTAATTTGAATTATATACTGTTAAGGACAATTTTAATCCATAATATGTGGCCAAGCTAAATAATGTAATTATTTGGATAAGGATTAATACTATATACTTGAAAATAGCCTTGGAAGTTATGTAATATTTTTTAACAAAAATTTTAAGATTAAAATGGTTACTGTGAGTCAGCCTTAAGAGATAGACATATGCTGTCTCGGACTTTTTTGTAGGTCTTATTAAGTTGTACAACTCTTGCATAGAAAATATTCTTCTATCTATTTTAAATTAAGCAGCGTTCGTAAGAAACGTGTTTTTTCGACCGTGTTTTTGCCGACTTAGGTTGCAAATTAGGTACCTCCACGAATGTACCTTTTATTTATACGGGATAATATATAGCCTATTTTCATTCCGAAAGTCCATTCTATGTATTAATGAAAGAATTTTTTAAATCGGTTCAGTAGTTTTTGAGCTTACTCATTACAAACATACAAAAATACAAAAATACAAATGTTCTCTCTTTATAATATTATAGTATAATTATAGTATAGATTAATTCATACTCGACGCCACAAAGTGATGCAAACAGATATAGGCATATATGCTCTACCCAGGCATATGTACGAAGCTGGGGCGGGCCGCTAGTTGAATTTTAAGTTTAGTCAACCACTTGGCGTTTTGATTAAAGAAAGACAATATTTCACCCGGGACAGCAGTTTAATCTATATCAAAGCAATGGTTGACGGTTATAAAACAATCCAGCTAAGTAGATGCTTAAAACTATTGATAGCAGAATCGAAAAACTCATCAACGACGACTCCAATAAATTCGACAACCGGGGATAGGCTTATTAAAAAACCTTCATAATATATAATTTTTAATCAAAGGCACCTTTCAATTTCAGCCGGGCTAATCACAATCATTGGAAAAAAAATTCGGATGCAGAAACTACCTCCCCTTCGACTTAGATCTTTGCAATTCACAATTATCGGAACGGAGATACTTGCATTTCAATTCGTTAAATCAGGGATTCTAAATGGAAATATAATTATGTTTATAATTTTAAATGACACTTGTAATGAAGTTGAATTTATTCGATTTAAATTAGACTACGGAGAGTACTCATGGATACATTTTTGACCATCTTCATAATAAAAGTTAACACACTATTTTTTTGTAAATTATTATTATGATGATTTTTTAACACGAAACAGTAAGTTACATTCTTGTTTGTCTGTCGGTCATTCCAGGTGTAATGTGACGACTTATATTTCAAAAACTTTCCAATTAGTTATCCAGCTGAGAGTTTCAGGGAAGCTAAAATATCAATGAAAATGCATTCAATAGTGTGGTATTTAGATCAATAGTAACCGACATTTATTGCTTTGTCTAAAGCATGTATTAAGTTTTTCGGGTATTTATCTAAAGAGAGTGAACTTAAACTATAGAAAGTCTTAACTGGCTAAGTGCAAGTCGTACTCGCACTCGTAGGGTTCCGTAACATAAGCGTTTTTATGAAAAACAAATTTATATTTGCGGTTCGGAAAATGTGCTATATCTCAAAAACTACTGACTTCATAACAATATTAGGTTAAAGATTTATTGAGATCTGCAGGATATTTTTGTACACACACATTTTACCACTTTAGAAGTGTAAAACTTTCAAACGAATGACTTTGAAAAAAAATTGTTTTACAAACCTCAATGTCATTTACAACGACATATCCAAAAATGCCTCCCCCCCTTAATCTTTATTTTTGTAAAAAACTCGTAAAGCTGTTCATAGAATACATCTACCTTCTAAGTTTTAACTGTATAATGTTAAATGTTTCGGAATAAAATGGCTGTGACATACGGACGGACAGACGAACGGACAGACAGACGGACAGACACGACGAATCTAAAATGGTACGATATTGCACAACGTTTCTACCGAATAGAACTACGCCAGCGATACGAATTCAGAAGCTGGGAAACCCGACGATCCTGTAATATGTGCAGTAATAATGTGTAATGTAAAGTAAAGCATCGACTGGCATAGCAATTCGTCATCTACATCTCATGTTTCAAATGGAAACCTACTTCAGTTATCTTACTCAGCTTTGCTTAGCTCTCATACATAGTTGGCCTTGAGTAACTCAAAGATAGTTGGGCGCTAGTTTCGTTTCGCTTATATTCCAATAATGAGGCCTGTGTTTAATGCATCATCGGCAGAAGAACGATCGAGTGTCGTTTGCCGAACTCAGCTGATCTCCTTAAACTTAAGATAACAGAAGAGAGTGCGTATGCCACCATCATCCGAATATCTTTCTCAAACATTTATTACTTTATTATTAATGTTATTTCTTGAGAGCGAATCGATTAGCGACATGCTTTTATTCGATTGATGGCTGGTTCGTGCGAGTCACAACTCAAACCACCTTTTGCCACACGTAGTAGGAGCATTATATCGATGTTCCGCCTGACTTGTTCACATAAAATAGCTTTTTACCATCAAGGAGAACATCTGCCGGCGTATCCTTACGGTGTCCAGCAACAAAAAGCCCTTGGTATTCAGGATCATTTTAGGCCAAGCGGATTCACTATCTTCGATGACATCATCACTTAGCACCAGGCGAGATAGTAGTCAAACGCTAAGCCTATCAACAGGGTTATTCTCAGTCATTCGGAGGCAAATTCGAATACGGAAACTGCCTTTACTTCGACTTGGATCTTTGCATTTCACAATGCTCCGAACGGTTAATTTTGATATTTCAATTAGAATAAATTAGTGATTTATTGGAAAAGTTTCCGCGCAAAACAGCTCAGGGATCAAAAACGAATAAAATTAAAAATTAAGCTTCCGAATCCGAATATGTTTTCAAATGATTGAGAATAAGCGCAAAATAACTAACAAATACTACAAAAACATCACATTTTCGATAAAATTTCTCACGTATTGAGATTCAAACCTACAGCCTTTGATTCTTAAAGCAATCTCTGATCCACCTGATCCAATCATAGTTTCGGCGTGATGATTTTTCAAACGGACATACATACAAACAAAAATGTTAAAAGTTATATTTTCGGCATCTATAGCGTTCATAATGCTTCCCCTAATTTAAATTTCTAAAAAATATTCAATGTACAGTTTTCGCTTAGTTACTGTTTTATTATAGTATAGATTTTCGTAGTAACTATGACCTGTGTGTATCTGTGATTTCACTGCAAATATTTTATTAATTTTGCGATGCGTGTAACGGAAATTCGTGATATCTTCTAGAGTTTTCATTCGAATTATATACTGTAAAGGACAATTTTAATCTATAATATGTGGCCAAGCAAGTTAACGTAATTATTTGGATAAGGATTAATACTATATACTTGAAAATAGCCTTGGAAGTTATGTAATATTTTTTAACAAAAATTTTAAGATTAAAATGGTTACTGTGAGTCAACCTTAAGAGATAGACATATGCTGTTGCGGACTTTTTTGTAAGTCTTATTAAGTTGTACAACTCTTCCATAGAAAATATTCTTTTATATATTTTCAATTGAGCAGCGTTCGTAAGAAACGTGTTTTTTCGACCGTTTTTTTGCCGACTTAGGTTGCAAATTAGGTCTCCACGAATGTACCTTTGATTTAAACGGGATAATATATAAAGTCCATTCTATGTATTAGTGAAACAATTTTTTAAATCGGTTCAGTAGTTTTTGAGCCAAATCATTACAAACATACAAAAATACAAAAATACAAATGTTCTCTCTTTATAATATTAGTATAGATTTATATGTTCTATCTGTCTTGCTACTAAAAAGTAGCTGCTATTAATGAGAAAATCTACGACCAAATTTTCACGGCATTCTATGTCTATCTCTAGCTCACTATCTTTGATCACATCATCGCGTACCAGCAGGTGAGATAGTGGCCAAACGCTATCCTATCAGATATTAGAAATGCAGGGCTAGCATAGCCTTATCCCCGGGGGAAAGACATAATTATTTCCCTGTTTTTCGCCACTGACAGGATTTAACACAGCAATTTAAATGCTTGGTGAAGTTTAACCCCGAGTATTGATTTTGTTTCGTATTAAAAAGTTAAAAAAAAGAATTGATTAAAAGTCAGCGGGCGTTTATAATTGTCGCAAAACTTTACTTATATGTTTCTCCACCAAGCCTTCTCCACCAAGCCTTCTCCACCAAACAAAACACGGATATAGGTGGAAAGACAAAATAGTCTTCTTGCCATGCTAGCCCTGCTGCTGTAACGGGTACAGTGCAATGCACTGTGCACTGTACCCGTTACCTTCAGATATCCAGAAGTCCAGGCTTTACTTACAGGTCTCACTGGCTTTTTTTTAACCGACTTCAAAAAAAGTTCTCAATTCGATGGTTTTTTTTATTTTTTATATTAGTTACCTCATTTGCGTCAAAACTTAACTGATTTGAAAAATTATTTTGTTGTTTGAGAGACTATGCTTCCCGTTTGGTCCCATTTATATTTTACTAGCTGTTACCCGCGGCTTCGCCCGCGTTATTTGTGTCTTTTAGACCATTGAGGTCTAGATCGATGATCTCTTAGGCCAAATCACCATAGGGCCTCAAAGTCGAACTCAATATCTTCTATTGTTAAAGTCATTAATCATTTTGGTTAGGTAAGTATACGAAATTGTGCTGTTTAAATGTTTGACTCAATACAACAGTTCCTAAAACATTTTTTACAAAGAAAATAAGGTGAATAGCTGCGCGAGCGTAGCGAGCGATATTATTGGGCGAGTGAAAATACTTTATGGCGTTTTATAACCCTGACAGTTTAATGACCTAATAATCAAGTCAATATAGATGACTCTTAGGTCGAACTCGATATCGTCTATTGTTGAAGTCATAAATCATTACTTGGTACTTGGTAAACCTAACGAAGGTTTAGCAGCGAGCGCGAAAATTTTTACGTCATTATATGACCCTGGTAGTTTTTATAACCTACTAAATCAACACCGATGACCCTAGGGTTAAACTTGATATCCACTTATTTTAAGGTAAAAATTCATTATGATTATTGAAGGTAGTACTGTTTCAATTTATAAACTCGTTTTGATACATGTGGCTATTGAAATACAAAAAATGCTGAATTATAACCTACTAAGTAGACAAAACAAAGGTTTGCGCGAGCGCAGCGAGAGCTATCAATGCGCGAGCGAAGCGAGCGCGAAAATTTTTACGTCATTTTATGACCCTGACAGTTTTTATGACCTACGAAGTTAACACCGATGACCCTAAGGTTAAACTTGATATCCACTTATTTTAAGGTGAAAATCATTTTGATTATTGAAGGTTGTACTGTTTTAATTTATAAACTCGTTTTGATGCATGTGGCTATTAAAATACAAAAAATGCTGAAAAATTACTTACAAAGTAGATAAAAAAGGTTTGCGCGAGCGCAGCGTGCGTTATCAATGCGCGAGCGAAGCGAGCGCGAAAATTTTTACGTCATTTTATGTTTTTATGATCTTCTAAGTCAACACCGATGACCCTAAGGTTAAACTTGATATCCACTTATTTAAAGGTAAAAATCATTATGATTATTGAAGTCTGTACTGTTCCAATTAATGTCATGTTTTGATGAATGTGGCTATTAAAATACAAAAGTTGCTGAAATGTATCAAACAAAGTACATATAACAAATGCTTGCGAGCGCTATAACAGCGCGAGCGAAGCGAGCGCGAAAAATGATTACGACCTTTTATGACCCTGACAGTGTTTATGACCTTTTAAGTTAACACTGATGAGACAAAGGTTTAACTTGATTTCCACTTATTTTAAGGTAAAAAATCATTATGATTATTGAAGGTTGTAACTGTTCCAATTATAAACTCATTTTGATGCATGTGGCTATTAAAATACAAAAAATGCTGTAATATTACCTACAAAGTAGATAAAACAAAGGTTTGTTCGAGCGCAGCGAGTGCTATCAATGCGCGAGCGAAGCAAACGCAAAAATTTTTACGTCATTTTATGACCCTGACAGTTTTTATGACCTACCAAGTCAACACCGATGACCCTAAGGTTAAACTTGATATCCACTTATTTTAAGGTAAAAATTCATTATAATTATTAAAGGTTGTACTGTTTCAATTAATAAACTCCTTTTGATGCATGTGGCTATTAAAATACAAAAAATGCTGAAATATTACCTACAAAGTAGATAAAACAAAGGTTTGCGCGAGCGCAGCGAGAGCTATGAGTGCGCGAGCGTAGCGAGTGCGAAAATGTTTACGTCATTTTATGACCCTGACAGTTTTTATGACCTACCAAGTCAACACCGATGACCCTAAGGTTAAACTTGATATCCACTTATTTTAAGGTGAAAATCATTTTGATTATTGAAGGTTGTACTGTTTTAATTTATAAACTCGTTTTGATGCATGTGGCTATTAAAATACAAAAGTTGCTGAAATGTATCCAACAAAATACATATAACAAATACTTGCGAGTGCCATCACTGCGCGAACGTAGCGAGCGCAAAAATTTTTACGACCTTTTATTACCCTGACAGTGTTTATGACCTTCTAAGTCAACACCGATGACCCTAAGGTTAAACTTGAAATCCACTTATTTTAAGGTAAACATTCATTCTGATTATTGAAGGTTGTACTGTTTCAATTAATAAACTCCTTTTGATGCATGTGGCTATTAAAATACAAAAAATGCTGAAATATTACCTGCAAAGTAGATAAAATAAAGGTTTGCGCGAGCGCAGCGAGAGCTATCAATGCGCGAGCGAAGCGAGCTCGAAAACTTTTGCGTCATTTTATGACCCTGACAGTTTTTATGACCTACTAAGTCAACACCGATGACCCTAAGGTTAAACTTAATATCCACTTATTTTAAGGTAAAAATCAATATGATTATTGAAGTCTGTACTGTTCCAATTCATGTCATGTTTTGATGAATGTGGCTATTAAAATACAATAATTGCTGAAATGTTTCCTACAAAGTAGATATAACTAATGCTTGCACGACCGGAGCGAGCGCTATTACTGCGCGAGCGTAGTAAGCGCTATCACTGAAAACGAAACTGAAATCACGAAAAATGTTTACGACCTTTTATGACCCTGACAGTTTTTATAACCTACTAAGTTAACACTGATTACACAAAGGTTAAACTTGATATCCAATCATTTAAGGTTACAAATCATTATGATTATTGAAGATTGTACTGTTTTAATTTATGGACTCGTTCTGATGCATGTGGCTATTAAAATACAAAAGTTGCTGAAATATTACCTACAAAGTAAATCAAACAAATTATTGCGCGAGCGCAGCGAGCGCTATCACTGCGCGAGTTAAGTGGGCGCAAAAAATTTTACGTTTCATGACGCGACAGTTTTTATAACCTACTAAGTCAACACCGATGACCCTAAGGTTAAATGTGGCTGTTAAAACTCGAATGCTTATGAAATACTTCCTACAAAGCAGATAAAACACGTTGGGCAAGCAAAGCCATCGCGTAAATTTTGATGACTTTTAATGACCCTGACAGTTTTATGGCCTAATTAAGGCACTTATTAAGTTTAGTCATAATCTATGAACCTAAGGTCAAACTTTTATGATTATGCAAACTCTATGTAAAGTTAACAAAAAATATAGGTACCCACACTTAACTGCCGAAAAAAAGTATTCTTTGCCCTTTTATGCCCTATTCAATGTGTTTGTACAAAATTTCATCTGAATCGGTCAAGCCGTTTGGCCAAATAGAGGCCACACATTTACAAAATTCCATAATAAAGATATAGACAACCGAAATTTCCACCCAAAAAGAAGAATTCGTTGCCCTTCTATGTCTTTTTGACTATCTGTGTACAAAATTTCAGCTTAAATGGTTAACCCGACCGAGAGTAGGCCACACATTTACATACTTCAATTTAAAAATTCAGGACACCTGGACTCGACTGCCAGAAAAAAAGTATCCTATGTGATTCTATGCAATATGAACTGTAATATGTATAAAATTTCAGCTGAATCGGTCAAGCTGTTTAGCTGATAAGAGGACACACATTCACAAAATTCAATAAAAAAAATCTAAACACTCAGACTCGATAGACAAAAAACAGTATCCGATATCCTATTCTGCCCTATGAACTGTCTTTATACAACATTTCAGGCAAATCGGTCAAGCCGTTTATTCGAGAAGAGGTCTTAAATTTACAAAATTTATTCAAAAATATCTGGACTCGAAAGCCAAAAAAAAGTATCCTATATCCTATTCTACCCTATGAACTGTCTTTATACAACATTTCAAGCAAATCGGTTAAGCCATTTATTCGAGAAGAGATCTTATATTTACAAAATTCAATTTAAAATATTTGGACCCCATGACTCGATAGCCAAAAAAAAAATTATCCTATATCCTACTCTGCCATATGTTCTATCTTTGTACAAAATTTCAGCCAAATCGGTCAAGCCGTTTGACCGTGAAGAAGTCCCAAACAAACAAACAAACAAATAAACAAACTGACTTTTGCATTTATAATATTGGTGTTGATTTCAGGCAAATCGGTCAAGCCGTTTATTCGAGAAGAGGTCTTAAATTTAAAAAATTTAATCAAAAATATCTGGACTCGAAAGCCAAAAAAAAGTATCCTATATCCTATTCTACCCTATGAACTGTCTTTATACAACATTTCAGGCAAATCGGTCAAGCCATTTATTCGAGAAGAGATCTTATATTTACAAATTTCAATTAAAAATATCTGAACCCCCTGACTCGACAGCCAGAAAAAAAGTATCCTATATCCTATTCTGCCCTATGACATGTATTCACACAAAATTTCAGGCAAATCGGTCAAGCCGTTTATTCAAAAAGAGATCTTATATTTACAAATTCCAATTAAAAATATTTGTACCCTCTGACTCGATAGCCTGAAAAAAAGTATTCTATTTTCTATTCTGCCTTTTGAACTGTCTTTAAACAACATTTCAGGCAAATCGGTCAAGCTGTTTATTCGAGAAGAGGTCTTATATTTACAAAATTCAATTAAAAATATCTGGACCCCCTGACTCGACAGCCAAAAAAAAAGTATCCTATATCCTATTCTGCCCTACGAACTGTCTCTATACAACATTTCAGGCAAATCGGTCAAGCCGTTTATTCGAAAAAAGATCTTATATTTACAAAATTCAATTAAAAATATCTGAACCCCCTGACTCGACAGCCAGAAAAAAAGTATCCTATATCCTATTCTGCCCTATGACATGTATTCACACAAAATTTCAGGCAAATCGGTCAAGCCGTTTATTCAAGAAGAGATCTTATATTTACAAATTCCAATTAAAAATATTTGTACCCTCTGACTCGATAGCCAGAAAAAAAGTTTTCTATATTCTATTCTGCCTTTTGAACTGTCTTTAAACAAAATTTCAGGCAAATCGGTCAAGCCGTTTATTCAAGAAGAGGTCTTATATTTACAAAATTCAATTAAAAATATCTGGACCCCCTGACTCGACAGCCAGAAAAAAATTATCCTATATCCTATTCTGCCCTATGAACTGTCTCTATACAACATTTCAGGCAAATCGGTCAAGCCGTTTATTCGAAAAGAGATCTTATATTTACAAAATTCAATTAAAAATATTTGGACCCCCTGACTCAATAGCCAGAAAAAAAGTATTCTATATTATTTTCTCCCTTATGAACTGTCTTTATACAACATTTCAGGCAAATCGGTCAAGCCGTTTATTCGAAAAGAGATCTTATATTTACAAAATTCAATTTAAAATATTTGGACCCCCTGACTCGATAGCCAAAGAAAAATTATCCTATATCCTATTCTGCCATATGTTCTATCTTTGTACAAAATTTCAGCCAAATCGGTCAAGCCGTTTGACCGTGAAGAAGTCCCAAACAAACAAACAAACAAACAAACAAACAAATAAACAAACTGACTTTCGCATTTATAATATTGGTGTTGATGATTGAGATCTGATAATCACCGCCGAGATATGGAGATAAACAATATAAACAAATTTGTATACCTTGACGACATGATACTGGCTACTGGCTACTTTGATTATCGCGGCATGTAAAGTCGGTTTTTAGGGTTCCGTAGCCGAATGGCAAAAAACGGAACCCTTATAGATTCGTCATGTCTGTCTGTCTGTCCGTCCGTATTTCGTTTTGTACGATCATAAATTATTATTTTACTGGACATCATATGTATCGTGGCTTCATAGATAGCAAATTGGTGATACTGTCCCAAGTGGATTGCCAAAACTCTTCGCTGTTAAAATCTGAATATATGTATGTCAGATCGCCGAGTTATTCAGATACCTCGTCTAAGGTAAGATCGACCATCGCTCGTTGGTCATCTACAATGGGCGTGTAAATGAGGAATTAATACAATTCATACATTAACAGGATATATTATCAACTTTTATAAACCACAATACTTAAATATTTCGATAACATTTAAGAATTAGAGCTAATGCGTTTGCTAGAATCTACCTTTTTATTAATATTTCTGTGGCTAGCATGCATTACGTTTGACCCACGCGACCGTTCGTCATATAGGTCATATAATTCCGGCCTTCAGCTCGCATCACAATGACAATGACAACTTTGTTTGGTACTGAATGCTCTAAAGATGACTGTCTATGAAATACAAGTATAAGTAGTACATAATAAATGTCAATTTGAATGAATTAACAAAAAGTACATTCTAGATAAACCCTACAAATCAAGCTAAATTATTGTTTTCAACTTACAAATGCGCCGGTGTATAAAAAAAAACCTAAAATTTTTTGAAAAAAATAAACTATTAAACATACTTAATACTATACATAGCTACATACATAGCTAAGAGCTAATTTAATTTCAAACGCATTGTTCGTCACCTTAGTTATTTGTAAAGAAAAACTCTTGTCTCCGATACACATGGAATTTTCCTTCAATTTATTTTGGACCAAATCGCTATAGTATTTATAGAAATAATATTTCGATTCAATTATTTCCAAGTAAAGCGTAGACAACACGTGTCCCCGCAGAATTACATGTGATCCGAAACATCTGTGTCATTTCCTCAATATCCAACTAGAGCGGCCTATAAGCGTTAGATCGACCGTGTTTATATTGGATAGGAAGAGCGAAAATATAGATTTTTATGGTTCCGTACCTCAAAAAGAAATAAAACTGGCCAAGTGCGAGGCAGACTTTTGTCCCGCACACGGAGGGTCCCGAACGCCATCTAACGAATATCTTACAAACTTCTTACACCAACTAACTAAACTGAACGTTAACACAAAGGTGTTAATTTTTTATATTATTAATAAGGTAAACAATCCTTCATAGATGGCGCTATAGTAAAAAAACACAATTTTTGTATGGTGACCTCCTTTAATTTTTAACTTTGTTCTGTTCATAGTATTTGTTGTTATAGCGGAAACAGAAATACATCATCTCTGAAAATATCAACCGTTTAACCATCACGGTTCATGAGATACAGCCTGGCGACAGACGGACAGACAGACGGACAGCGGAGTCTTAGTAATAGGGTTCCGTTGGTACCCTTTGGGTTCGGAACCCTAAATAGGATCCTTTGTAGGATCACTTAATGTCCGTCTGTCTGTCTGTCCATCTGAGAAAGATATAGGATACGTTTAACGTGGGTGAAGACGAAACGCTGCTAATCGAAGGCGGTAATAGCCCAATGGATAAGGTGTCGGGCTGGCGATCGAGAGGTCGTGAGTTCGATCCCCACCCCACCCATTGCACTATTGACGTGAACCCACTCCAGACACAAGCATATTTAGCTTAGTTGGAGGGGTTAACAAGATTACTAGTAATGTGCAACCCACATTGTGAGTAATATTTTCTAAACAATAAAAAAAAACATTTCTGTTACATTATGAATCTTTTTCAAAATTCTCGCATAAAAATAAAGAGCATAGACAATTTTTTATAACATTGCAATTTTTTTAGTAGACTAGCTGATACACGTGACTTTATTTACGAAACATTTACATTTTATATATATATTTACTTACACCACGAAATGTATTACTGTAAAGCTCTGTCAAGCAACATTTGTGTGATCTGAGTTAATTTAAAGTTATGTGTAAAATTCACGATTTTATTTTCACAATATGTAGCCTATGTTTATCCCCATGCTGTAAAGTATATTCTTGTTAAATTTCAGTAAGATCGAATCGTCCGTTTATACGTGATTAGGTAACAAACAGACAGAGTGACAAAGTTTCAAAGGTTTTTATAATATTAAGTCTGGATACGTAACTAATATTAGTAATAATAACGTCTTACAGTTTTTATACATATAACTACATAGATTGTGAGGTACTTTGAATTCATATAACCTGTCCTAGTACAGTTTTTTTTTCTGCGTTAGTCCACAACAACACACAACACCCGCTTTAGGCGTTTCAGAATATCAGCGTCCAGTATTTCCAGGGTCGATGATCCTGGAAGTCGTGACATTTGTGCTGAGACTGGCCTGTTTCAGCACTTCATAATATTTAACTTTATTATTTAACATTAAGCTTTTTTATTTGAATATGCTGAATAAATGATCTTTCTTTCTTTCTTATTTTTATTAATAAAAAAAAATCGATAATCGCTCTTTTAAACAAACGGTCTAGGCATAATGAATGTTACGTAACAGGTCACAGACTACTAGCAAGGCGTAATAATACTACGCTGCGCTCAGCCCATACAAGCAAGCGGAAATTAACAGCTCCAGCCGAGCTAGCGGAAAACGGAGCTGAGCGCGAGCGGCAGCGGAACTGCTTCGATTTATCGCAGGTCTGTTGTGTTCGATGCAACGTAATGGTGGTTGTAAACAATCGATATGACAGTTTACATTAGCATGTAGATCTGTAGTGTGATATGGGATTAGGTAATACAGTTTGGTTTATTGAATAACTAGCACGTGCGTGATAACAATAAAAATAATAGGGAATAACATTGTACATATTTGGTATTTTCAACCGACTTTCAATAAGAAGGTTCTCAATTCGTATGTATGTTTTTTTTGTTTATGTTACGCGATTACTCCGTCAATTGTGAACCGATTTGAATGATTCTTTTTTTAACCGGTAGGGTTTGTTTCAGATGTGGTCCTATTGTAATTTCATTCAGATCTAATAAGTATGATATAGAGATATATAAGAGATATATAAGAGATATATAAGATATGACGATAAACGTCTCAAACTTGCTACTGAAATTGACTCGCGGGGCATGGAAGTCGGTTATTTTAGTTTTTGAACTATAATAATTATAGATATTACAGTCAGTCAGTTAAATTATTCGCTACATTATTAATATATAATAATATAATATAATATAATGGGAATAATTTTAGTGATAAAAATGTCGATATTGATATATGGTAACAGGTCAAGCATGACGCTCATCTGAGGCACAGAACAAATCATAATACTACGTATCTCATGGTAAGTTTTCCAACTTAACTTTAACAATATACAAGGTTAACCACAACAAGGTCCTTCTGAATGTTTGTCACGTCACAATACGTAATATCTAAAATACCTAATATGTACAATGTTATCACCTATACCGCAGTTACATACCCCACAATTTAGCACAATATATGGAGCAGCTTTGAAGGGTACACCTACGTTTAATTACCAATTATTGCCTTTAGGTAAACTCTTTGGTTACCGTACTTAATTTATTCTAGGTTTAACATTTTTGAGTTAATTACAAACAGAAAACGTTTAATTATAAAGCTTGTGATATTCAACATCTAACGCCAGGTTTCTGGTTAGCAAATCGTTGTAACGTTAAACAACTTTTAGTCTAACTCTTATCAAGTACAAATTAGGTTGCAAGAATCCTAACTAGGCCCGACACAAAAATAAGGGTGTTATAAGTTCGACGTGTGTATCTGTGTATTTGAGTATCTGTGATCTGTGTGTCTGTCTGTTGCATAGTAGCTCCCAAACGGATGTACCGATTTTAATTTGATTTTTATGGTTCCGTACCCAATGGGTAAAACAGGACTCTATTACTAAGACTCCGCTGTCCTTCTGTCTGTCTGTCTGTCTGTCTGTCCGTCTGTCCGTCCTGTCGTGATAGTTTGACAGTTGAATTTTTCACAGATGATGTATTTCTGTTGTCGCTATAACAACAAATACTAATAATATCGCTTAAAAACTAAAAAAGAACTGACTTCAATGCCGCGCTATTCATTTTCAGTATCAATTTTGAGATGTTTATCTCAATATCTCTGGAGATACTTATCAGACCTCGATAAAATTACCATGGTACCACACTTGAAATATCTCCTTTCGAACAAAAAAAAGAATAATCAAAATCGATTCATAAACGACGAAGTCATCCGCGAACAAACATAAAATATATATACGGTCGAATTGAGAATCCTCCTCCTTTTTTTGAAGTCGGTTAAAAACGGAATATGGTTTAAAATTGTAGGGGGTCCCCATCCGGAAACGTGTATTTTTTTCGGTATTTCAATATAATGCCATCTACGAACGCTTAGGTCAACGTCTATAGATGGCGTTATATTGAAATTTCGTTTCTTGACACTTTTGTGTTAACTTTTACTAAGATAGCGATACGTATGATGGCGTTATAAGAAATAAGCACGCGGTTCACAACTATGGTTTGATAAAATGTTTATTAATTATTATTTTTTGCTGGCGTAAAATGGTTTTTTGCTCGATCTTATAAAATACTGTAGACGACTACGAGTGCGAGTCCGACTTGCAGTTGGCCAGTTTATTTTGTTCGGTATAATATATCCACATATAGCATATAACCATATTAAGGCTAAATCGAGAGTGTTATTAAAATAATTCCTCTGTTTCAAGAAATTCCGTTCACCCGTTTGAATATTATGAGCTTTTTAGGGTTCCGAGCCCTAACGGAACCCAGACCTTTTGTCTCTTTAAGGTTTGTTTGTTCCCCTAGAAGACCTATTACTGAGACTCCGCTGTCTGTCTGTCTGTCTGTCCGTCTGTTGCCTGTCTGTATCTCATTAACCGTGATAGTTAGATGGTTGAAATTTTCACAGATGATGTATTTCTGTTGCCGCTATAAAAATATTAAGAACCGAACAAAGTTAAACATTAAAGGCGGTCCCCATACAAAAAACGTGTTTTTACTATAGCGCCATCTATGAACGGTTGTTCACCTTATTCATCATCATCATCATCATAATCATCATCATAATCAGCCGGTATCAGTCCACTGCTGGACATAAGCCACTCTTAATTCACGCCACTGAGCCCGATCTTCGGCTCTTTGTTTCCAGTCACTGCCCACCGCTTTGCGAATGTCGTCGCTCCACCTAGTCACAGGCCGTCCTACGCTACGTTTACCGATTCGCGGTCTCCACTCTAGAACCAGTCTACGCCAACGGTTATCGGTCCTACGGTAGACGGACCTATGACCAGCCCACTGCCACTTCAGTTTGCTAATCCGTTGACCTATATCGATCACTTTAGTTCTCTGGTGAATTACTTCGTACCGGATTCGATTCCAGACTTTAGCTTTATCCAGATTCATCCGGAGACCGATGCGACGAGAAGAATCAGCTAGGACATTCAACATTCTTTGTAGGTCCTGCAGCGTCTCTGCCATAATTCAAATTCAATTCAAATTCAAATGTTTTTATTGCACAAAGGTAACACATTAATAATATAGTCGCTAGATACCAAACTAGGCGAATGACCGCCCGTATCTTGGGATCTAGTTCCTCCCACGTTGAGGCACCTATATTGTACAAATTACATTTCCGATAATGACGATATCATCTGCGAATCGTAAGTGAGAGATGTACTTGCCGTTGCCGCCTCAATCTTTCCAGTCCAGCGTCTTAAAAATATCCTTCAAGGCGTTAGTGAACAGTTTCGGGGATATGACGTCCCCCTGTCTCACTCCTCGACGTAGGTAAATATGTTTAGTACGCTGGTTCTATACTTGTACAGTCATCGTTGCAGCATTATACAGACATCTCATCACTTCGATATATCACCAGTCGACTTGGCAACGCTGCAAGGACTCCAGAACAGACCAGGTTTCGATTGAGTCGAAGGCCTTCTCATAGTCCACAAATGCTAAGCACAGGGGCCGATTGTACTCTTTGGTCTTCTACACAATCTGCCGTACCGTGAGGATGTGGTCCATGGTGCCGTAACCGCTTCAAAACCCGGCCTGTTCCGGAGGTTGGAATTCGTCGAATCTTCGCGCAAGACGGTTCGTGATGACCCTTGAAAACAGCTTATAGACATGGCTCGGAAGCGAAATCGGGCGGTAGTTTTTCAAGAGAGTTTTGTCTCCTTTTTTGAAAAACAAAACCACCGTGCTCCTATTCCACGCCTGTTCTCCCAGTGAAGAGAACAGAATTGAAGAGCTGTTGCAGCTGGCTTATAGCTGGGGCTCCTCCAGTTTTTAGAAGCTTCTTATTAATAATATTAATTACTAACACCTTTGCGTTAACGTTCACTTAGTTGGTGTTAGAAGTTCGTTAGATATTCGTTAGATGGCGTTCGGGACCCGCCGTGTGCGGGACAAAAGTCTGATTCGCACTTGGCCAGTTTTATTTCTAGTAGATGAGGCTATAATATGATCAATTCTAAATTCTTTATCTGTTACTTCAATAATATTGCAAGAGCTTGATAACCTTGCCTGATGTTGCTGAGGCATCTTCTGGAATCTGCAAAGTACTCCACTCATCACCAACTAACAGCAGAGAAGTCGTGTTTGAAAAATAAACAACATATATACGAATTAAGAACCTCCTCTTTTTGGAATACAGTTGAAAAAACAACAATTTTTTTAAAAACTATATAACCTGATTAATATGTATCATAATAATTCAATTGGCCTATTCATGTGTTTTTGGTAAATATTATATTATTCGTGAGTATTTGTATATTGACCTATACTGAAATTAAAAAATTCAAAAATGTTTTATTGCAGAGAAAAATACACATTATAATAAAGTCGCTAGACATCAAACTGGACATGTGAGTGCCCGTATCTTGATGGTCTAGTGCTCCCATGCTCCATACATAGGCACAATTCGTACAAAATACATGCCAAATCAAGAGTTAAATCAAATTATTTATATATTATTCCGTTAATTTCAACCTGTCACTTTATACGAACTAGGTTATCGTTGAACGTAAAACAAGAACGCGGAATCGATGGCATTACCAATAACCTCGTGTCATTTGCGCCGCGCTCACTCGAGTGTTAATGAATGTCGGGCGTAATTGCCAAGTTAATTAACGGTACCTCAGAGCGTTATTGGACGCTTTTTAGAGTTCCTCATGTTTTTTTACTTTTGCGCTGCGTACTACTTATCCGATAGACTTCAAAAAGCAGAAAATATTTGATTTGGTCACGTTCATGGCCTCTGGAAGATTTGTGAATCATATAGCTAAATATGGAATATACATTTTAGGTTCTTCTGATCAAGCTTCGTGAAAAAATCACCGTGTCCATAATTCGTTTTATAAATTTAATATACTTTATATACAACTAGCTGTACCCGCGACTTCGTCCACGTGGAATAGTGTCTTTGGGTAGCATTTTTAAATATTTAGGCTAATTATTTTACAAATAAGACACGCGTACCCCACCTACACCGCACTACAACGCCGCGCAAATCCCCCTCCCCTCTCCCTCCCCCTCACCCCTTCCCTCCCCTCTCCCTCTCTCTTCCCCCAACCCCCTTTCCCCTCACAAACGACATATTAATTTATATCAAATCAACAGCCTAAACAATAAGTTTCAAGCTTCTAGCTTTAAAAATGACGTTACTTCCATACAACTTTTCCTCCCTTTCAACCCCTTACAACCCTCTTTTTGCATTAAAAAGTAGCCTATGTCCTTTCACAGGCTGTAGACTATCTGTGTACCAAATTTCATTTAAATCTGTTCAGTAGAACATTCACATAAACCTTACATATTTCCGTACAAACTTTCATCCCCTATTGTTATTTTACACCCTTGAGAGTAGAACTTTTAGAAACTTTGAATGTCATATTTATTTATATCAAATTAACAGCCTAAAAAATAAGTTCCGCGCTTCTAGCTCCTAAAATGACGATACTTCCATACAACTTTTCATCCCCCCTTTCAACCCCTTACAACCCTTTTTTTGCATTAAAAGTAGCATATGTCCGTTCTCAGGCTCTAGACTATCTGTGTACCAAATTTCATTTAAATCGGTTCAATGGTTTTGGCGTGAAAGTGACACAGACAGACAGACAGAGTTACTTTCGCATTTATAATATTAGTTAGGATTAAATATAATATTCAATTCACTACCGAATATATCGATTGTTATAATGGAAGAAGCAAAAAATCACGCCTCCGTTTGTTGCGGCAATGGGACGAGCCCTTATGTAAAATATTACGAAAACAACTATTGGATAGTTGTATTGATAGTGGGGACCGTGCTCGTCTACTTGCCAGGCGCGGACGGGAATCTAGATATTGGTTGCAGGCGTTACCTTCGTCCAATATGGGCACTTTCATGGACGACAATAGTTTCTGTATAGCGGTGGGACTGCTGTAACATTGCAACAAGTTGCAATGGCACATAATGATGAATCAAATAGATCTAAATAATATTAAGTTAAATGTACAATTATCGAAATACAATTATTAAATTATTAATGTAATTATTTTAATGACAGTGACATCGACTCGACGTTGTCGCGTATTACTGTCATCTGTCATTTACTTACTGACAGATAATCGGCTGTCAGGATAAGTGACATTACGGGCGGTTGAGAGACCGTTATTCGGCAACTGCGTACGGCGCGAACGCGTATCGGCCTACTCAAACTTTTACTTAAAAATAGTAATTGTAGAAACTTTATTAAACTACATCAGAAAGGTTGTCTAGCCTAAATAGTACACTGTGTCGTGTGTTTATATATTCCCGCTGGGGTGAGTTCCTAATATGGTTGTTCTTCTAAAACTAGTGTTTGAGCTTAATTACTATGTAGTGGCACCTATCGCAATTAACAGTAATGACATGGCGATACGGGGGCCGTCTGCGCATAGGCCTCACTGGCCCGTAACCTCGGCAATTCCAGGATCACCGTACCAGCGCAGATCCGCTGCAGGATCCTACGATCTGACCCTGACGCGCAGCCTCTGGACTGGAGACACCTTGGACGGGCCCTACAGCACTACTCCCACCGTTCAGGCCAGTCATTACTCCATCTACCTGTTCTAGTGCCCTACACTCCATATACTCGCGGAAATAAGACTGGATAATCTAGAAATTATATCCACTAAATCATTATTAAACACCTGGATTTTAATTCACCCACTACCCCTAGTTGTACCTAGCTACCAAGGTTACACTGCGTCTGGGCCTCCCTATAACAGAACCGCATCTCTGTCGCTGCGCGCCTTACTTCAGTAGCCCGCGAGGCGTCTTCGAGGTAGAATCTGTGTCACTTTTGCTAGCTGGCTGACAGTTCCCCGCTAAGCGATTGGAATATCCGTCACGGGGAATGAGGTATCGCTAAATACCTACTGCGCTGAAATATAGTGGCCTTAACTATAATGCGTCTTTAATTGAGAATAAAGGCATAATTCATACTTAATTTGAAACGAATTTAGTCTTAATGATTCTGCATGTACATAATGTACACAATGTAATGTATATACATTTTACACAATTTATATTTATATTATACACAATATACAATTATAAATATAATATAAATATATACAATTTATTATACACAATTTATATATATATATATATATATATAAACGAATAAGTTTATTTTCCATAAACTGTGTCATGAACTGTGGCTTAATTGGCAAAGCACCTAAACATGTTAATCAGGAGATTGCGGGTTCAAGTCCCGTCGGTACGATGAACTTTTGAATTGTGTTTAACAATTTAATCATAAAATTATAATAAGTAGGTAGTACAAAAAGTGGCGAGAACTAATAAATTTTCAATAACCAGATTGAACAGAAATTAATTATTGAATCAAATCAGTTTAGGTCAGAGATTACCGCATTACCGTCTGAATCAATTTGGTATGTAAAATGCATAGTAAAATACAGAGTTGTACCTTTCAGAAGAAGACTTATTCGCGCATCAAAAATTGTAATATCCGTAAGGATATTCAAATCTATCTGCTTTATTATGATGCAAGTACGAAATTCGTGCTCTGGGATTACCGTGAAATCCCGTGAAATTTAAGATTCGCCGACACTAAAACAAGCCCGACTGTACAATGAAACTTAAGCCAGTTCAATCCGGCGCCTGTCTTGCATACTGGTTTCAATCACACCATACTTATCACTATCAAGCTATCACTATCCCTCTGCTTTACAAAAAACGTAAGCTTAAATTTCTTCTGCTCTACCACCACCACCACCAATGTCCAATTGGGGTTAATCAATACATTAGAATGACACAAATTACATTGTATTATACTATTATATTACATTATTAAATAAAATAAAACTTAATTTTATAATTGATCCCCCGACTATCTAGGTATAATATTTTTATTGAAACCATTTCAATGAACACAAACACAACATCTCTGCTGTAAGTTGGTAAGGAGTAGAGTATTCTGCAGATTCCAGGAGATGACCCAGCATCAGTTCCATGCTACTATGTTCTTACAGACCTATAAAGGTTCATCTCATAGCTCATCATCAACTAGAAAAAAGCTCGTAGTTTTAAAACAGCTGAACGGATTATGATGAATCAAAGCGAAGAACACTCTCGATTAAGACATATCCAACAAAAAACCAAATCCAAATCGGTTTATCCGTTTGATCACACATATACACAGATGTACACGTCAAACTTATAACACCCCTACTTTTTGCGTTTGGGGATAAAAACGTTTGTAACTCTAACACTCTGTTTGTGTGTAACGTAATCACACCAAACCGGACAATCCGATCCTAGTGAAATTAACAATAATAATATCGTTTAAAAACTAAAAAAGAACCGACTTCAATGCCGCGCTATTCATTTTCAGTACCAATTTTGAGATGTTTATCTCAATATCTCTGGAGATAATTATCAGACCTCGATAAAATTACCACGATACCACACATGAGATATCTCCTTTCAAACAAAAAAATAATAATCAAAATCGGTTCATAAACGACGAAGTTATCCGCGAACAAACATAAAAAAAAATATATACGGTCGAATTGAGAAACCTCTTTCTTTTTTTGAAGTCGATTAAAAAATAAAACCCGCAACCTCCGGAATGACATGTTCCGGTGCTTTGCCAATTAAGCCACGGTGCGAAGTATCGTTACGACGAAATTAGTGGATTGCATTTGTTAACCCAATTATGCATTGGTGGCGCCATCTATGACTACTTATTACGTAAGTTAATCACTCGGAAGAAATCATTACAGTTTTCAAATCCGACGAGAGATGTTGCACTGCGTAAATCAAATATTATGTTTCTTTAAAGTGTTTCACACTTTATATTTTTGTAAATTGTTAAACACAATCCAAAATTTCATCGTACCGACGGGACTTGAACCCGCAACCTCCGGAATGACATGTTCCGGTGCTTTGCCAATTAAGCCACGGTGCAAAGTATCGTTACGACGAAATTAGTGGATTGCATTTGTTAACCCAATTATGCATTGGTGGCGCCATCTATGACTACTTATTACGTAAGTTAATCACTCGGAAGAAATCATTACAGTTTTCAAATCCGACGAGAGATGTTGCACTGCGTAAATCAAATATTATGTTTCTTTAAAGTGTTTCACACTTTATATTTTTGTAAATTGTTAAACACAATCCAAAATTTCATCGTACCGACGGGACTTGAACCCGCAACCTCCGGAATGACATGTTCCGGTGCTTTGCCAATTAAGCCACGGTGCGAAGTATCGTTACGACGAAATTAGTGGATTGCATTTGTTAACCCAATTATGCATTGGTGGCGCCATCTATGACTACTTATTACGTAAGTTAATCACTTGGAAGAAATCATTACAGTTTTCAAATCCGACGAGAGATGTTGCACTGCGTAAATCAAATATTATGTTTCTTTAAAGTGTTTCACACTTTATATTTTTGTAAATTGTTAAACACAATCCAAAATTTCATCGTACCGACGGGACTTGAACCCGCAACCTCCGGAATGACATGTTCCGGTGTTTTGCCAATTAAGCCACGGTGCGAAGTATCGTTACGACGAAATTAGTGGATTGCATTTGTTAACCCAATTATGCATTGGTGGCGCCATCTATGACTACTTATTACGTAAGTTAATCACTCGGAAGAAATCATTACATCATTATATATTTAGGCTGTAAGATCTTGCTTCTTGCCAAATTTCATGATTCTAGGTCAACGGGAAGTATCCTATGGGTTTCCGACCCAAAACCTATAGGGTACTTCCGGAAGACATAGAATTGTCAATTTTGGTTAAAAGCAAGGTCTTACAGCACAAGTAAAGTAAAAATTCCGAAATATGAAAAAAGTTGATAAATCAACACCAATCATCAACACCAATCATCAACACCAATCATCAACACCAATCATCAACACCAATCATCAACACCTCAACACCAATATTATAAATGCGAAAGTCAGTTTGTTTATTTGTTTGTTTGTTTGTTTGTTTGGGACTTCTTCACGGTCAAACGGCTTGACCGATTTGGCTGAAATTTTGTACAAAGATAGAACATATGGCAGAATAGGATATAGGATAATTTTTTTTTGGCTATCGAGTCAGGGGGTCCAAATATTTTAAATTGAATTTTGTAAATATAAGATCTCTTTTCGAATAAATGGCTTGACCGATTTGTCTGAAATGTTGTATAAAGACAGTTCATAAGGCAGAAAATAATATAGAATACTTTTTTTCTGGCTATTGAGTCAGGGGGTCCAAATATTTTTAATTGAATTTTGTAAATATAAGATCTCTTTTCGAATAAACGGCTTGACCGATTTGCGTTAAATTTTGTGTGAATACATGTCATAGGGCAGAATAGGATATAAGATACTTTTTTTCTGGCTGTCGAGTCTAAATATAAGATCTCTTTTCGAATAAACGGCTTGACCGATTTGCCTGAAATGTTGTATAGAGACAGTTCGTAGGGCAGAATAGGATAAAGGATACTTTTTTTCTGGCTGTCGAGTCAGGGGGTCCAGATATTTTTAATTGAATTTTGTAAATATAAGACCTCTTCTCGAATAAACAGCTTGACCGATTTGCCTGAAATGTTGTTTAAAGGCAGTTCAAAAGGCAGAATAGAATATAGAATACTCTTTTTCTGGCTATCGAGTCAGAGGGTACAAATATTTTTTATTGGAATTTGTAAATATAAGATCTCTTCTTGAATAAACGGCTTGACCGATTTGCCTGAAATTTTGTGTGAATATATGTCATAGGGCAGAATAGGATAAGGAATAATTTTTTTCTGGCTGTCGAGTCAGGGGGTCCAGATATTTTTAATTGAATTTTGTAAATATAAGACCTCTTCTCGAATAAACAGCTTGACCGATTTGCCTGAAATGTTGTTTAAAGACAGTTCAAAAGGCAGAATAGAATATAGAATACTTTTTTTCAGGCTATCGAGTCAGAGGGTACAAACTTTTTAATTGAAATTTGTAAATATAAGATCTCTTCTCGAATAAATGGCTTGACCGATTTGCTTGAATTGTTGTATAAAGACAGTTCATAGGGTAGAATAGGATATAGGATACTTTTTTTTGGCTTTCGAGTCCAGATATTTTTGATTAAATTTTGTAAATTTAAGACCTCTTCTCGAATAAACGGCTTGACCGATTTGCCTGAAATGTTGTATAAAGACAGTTCATAGGGCAGAATAGGATATCGGATACTGTTTTTTGTCCATCGAGTCTGAGTGTTTAGATTATTTTTATTGAATTTTGTGAATGTGTGTCCTCTTATCAGCTAAACAGCTTGACCGATTCAGCTGAAATTTTATACATATTACAGTTCATATTGCATAGAATCACATAGGATACTTTTTTTCTGGCAGTCGAGTCCAGGTGTCCAGAATTTTTAAATTGAAGTATGTAAATGTGTGGCCTACTCTCGGTCGGGTTAACTATTTAAGCTGAAATTTTGTACATAGACAGTCAAAAAGACATAGAAGGGCAACGAATACTTTTTTTTGGGTGGAAATTTCGGGTGTCTATATTTTTATTATGGAATTTTGTAAATGTGTGGCCTCTATTTGGCCAAACGGCTTGACCGATTCAGATGAAATTTTGTACAAAAACATTGAATAGGGCATAAAAGGGCAAAGAATACTTTTTTTCGGCAGTTAAGTGAGGGTACCTATATTTTTTGTTAACTTTACATAGAGTTTGCATAATCATAAAAGTTTGACCTTAGGTTCATAGATTATGACTAAACTTAATAAGTGCCTTAATTAGGCCATAAAACTGTCAGGGTCATTAAAAGTCATCAAAATTTACGCGATGGCTTTGCTTGCCCAACGTGTTTTATCTGCTTTGTGGGAAGTATTTCATAAGCATTCGAGTTTTAACAGCCACATTTAACCTTAGGGTCATCGGTGTTGACTTAGTAGGTTATAAAAACTGTCAGCGTCATAAAACGTAAAATTTTTTGCGCCCACTTCACTCGCGCAGTGTTAGCGCTCGCTGCGCTCGCGCAATAATTTGTTTGATTTACTTTGTAGGTAATATTTCAGCAACTTTTGTATTTTAATAGCCACATGCATCAGAACAAGTCCATAAATTAAAACAGTACAATCTTCAATAATCATAATGATTTTTAACCTTAAATAATTGGATATCAAGTTTAAGCTTTGTGACAGTGAAACAGTACAACCTTCAATAATTATAATGAATTTTTACCTTAAAATAAGTGGATATCAAGTTTAACCTTAGGGTCATCGGTGTTGACTTGGTAGGTCATAAAAACTGTCAGGGTCATAAAATGACGTAAAAATTTTCGCGCTCGCTGCTAAACCTTCGTTAGGTTTACCAAGTACCAAGTAATGATTAATGACTTCAACAATAGACGATATCGATTTCGACCTAAGAGTCATCTATATTGACTTGATGATTAGGTCATTAAACTGTCAGGGTTATAAAACGCCATAAAATATTTTCACTCGCCCAATAATATCGCTCGCTACGCTCGCGCAGCTATTTACCTTATTTTCTTTGTAAAAAATGTTTTAGGAACTGTTGTATTGAGTCAAACATTTAAACAGCACAATTTCGTATACTAACCTAACCAAAATGATTAATGACTTTAACAATAGAAGATATTGAGTTCGACTTTGAGGGCCTATGGTGATTTGGCCTAAGAGATCATCGATCTAGACCTCAATGGTCTAAAAGACACAAATAACGCGGGCGAAGCCGCGGGTAACAGCTAGTAAGGTATATTTTTTTACTTACAAGTTTTCGCGAAAATCTCAATTTGCCCATATGTGTTTATGGTGTTGACTCAGAACCTTGATT
Source organism: Cabera pusaria (assembly GCA_954871355.1). Lineage (NCBI taxonomy): Eukaryota > Metazoa > Arthropoda > Insecta > Lepidoptera > Geometridae > Cabera > Cabera pusaria. The sequence continues at coordinate 23,760,478 of OX940888.1, forward strand.
TTTATACACCTAATAGGGACTATAAACATCAGTATTTGGTATAAATTTCCACTTTCTAGGTCCGCCAGTTTCTGAGAAAATCGGTGGTGACACACGGTCAGACGGACAGACGGACAGACGGACAGACGGACAGACGGACAGACGGACAGACGGACAGACGGACAGACGGACAGACGGACAGACGGACAGACGGACAGACGGACAGACGGACAGACGGACAGACGGACAGACGGACAGACGGACAGACGGACAGACGGACAGACGGACAGACGGACAGACGGACAGACGGACAGACGTACAGACGGACAGACGGACAGACGGACAGACGGACAGACGGACAGACGGACAGACGGACAGACGGACAGACGGACAGACGGACAGACGGACAGACGGACAGACGGACAGACGGACAGACGGACAGACGGACAGACGGACAGACGGACAGACGGACAGACGGACAGACGGACAGACGGACAGACGGACAGATGGACAGACGGACAGACGGACAGACGGACAGACGGACAGACGGATAGACGGACAGACGGACAGACGGACAGACGGACAGACGGACAGACGGACAGACGGACAGACGGACAGACGGACAGACGGACAGACGGACAGACGGACAGATGGACAGACGGACAGACGGACAGACGGACAGACGGACAGACGGACAGACGGACAGACGGACAGACGGACAGACGGACAGACAGACAGACGGACAGGCGGACAGACGGACAGACGGACAGACGGACAGACGTACAGACGGACAGACGGACAGACGGACAGACGGACAGACGGACAGACGGACAGACGGACAGACGGACAGACGGACAGACGGACAGACGGACAGACGGACAGACGGACAGACGGACAGACGGACAGACAGACAGACGGACGGAAGAAAGTGATCTTATAAGGTTTCCTTTTTTTACCTTTTGAGGTACGGAACCCTAAAAAGTAAAATCATGATTTGTAACTCAGATCATACAAACGTTGATTGGCAAAGTGATAGAATTATTTGTGTATGTGAACGAAGTCGCGGGTATCAGCTAGTAGTATATATATTGATTAATTTTATTATTTTATTTTACTAATTTTTTAATTTTATTATGTTGTATAATTCAACCGATTCAGTAAAACAAAATTGAATTTGCTGTCGTGCAGATTTTGTATTAAAAATTTATATCAATACTAGCGGCACCCCGCGGCTTCGTCCACGTAAAAGTATCCAATGTCCTAATTCACTATACTGTCAATCTCTGTGCAAAATTTTAGCCCAATCAGTTGAGCCGTTTCACCGTGAAGAGGTCCCAAACTAACAAATATACAAACTGACTTTCGCATTTATAATATTAGTGTTGATTGTAATTTGCTTTGTTTATTTTGATGATATAATCGTATTTTTCACAAATCTTATATTTTACTACTGATACTGACTGACTTCGTTCACGTACACCAAGAATTTAGTAGCCTATGTTCATCCTCATGCTATAAAGTATGTCCTGAGAGTTTTGGCGGGAACGTGGAAAAGTGTGTGTGATTTCATTGTATTTTTTCCTAAAACTTGTGTTCTTCCGCGTGTTAATGTGTAATAAATGTGGATTATTAACCATTAAGTGCCGGTGATTGTCTGCGAGTGTAGGGAAACTGCACAATGTTGTAAAACATGCTATTTGCGTTCTCACCAAAATTCCACTGAAAATCTTCAGTAAACACCACATCTTTACTGAAGGTATGACTTAGACTAGACTTTTACTTGAAAACTGACCTGAAATGTGACTTTGACCCATCTCTATGACTAAAATTAATAAAAACTTGAAGAATTTCCATACTTGACACTGGCTAAATACACTAATCGTGTGGAGCCATAATAAAACTTAAAAAAAAAAAAGTATGTCCTTGTTAAATTACAGTAAGATCGGATCGTCAGTTTACGCGTGATTAGGTAACAAGCAGACAGCGTGATAGAGATACAGAGTAACAAACGTTTTTATAATATTAGTATAGAGTATAAATTGATAAATTTTAACAATTTCACGACCTGTTTGTTGCACAACGGTGTGATAGTGAAATTCAAAGGAGGTCGTCATAAAGATGATTTGGACGCTTCCCTGAGCGTTATTCAATTTAGTTCACATTGGCTACAAAATACTTCTCACTCCCATTTTCTTTTGTAGCTGTAGAAGTTTAACGTTTAATATTATGACATTATTATTTAAATACATTTTCAACACACTTGCTCAAAAAATGAATTTACGAAGCCTGTATTATTGTTCGAATGTTAAAAATTACGCACCTAACAACAGAGCGTGCAGTAAAACAGGCACCAAAGTACCTACTTTACTACACGCCCCGTTGTATGGCGCCGTGCGTGTCCCTTACGATTTTTTAAATAAGCTGAATGTTAAAACATCCTTGGAAGCGCCTTTGTTTAATAAGTTTGTCTCACTTTAATACTAAAGAGTATATGAGGCGAAAGATTCAAAGTCAAAGATTGTTTGTATGATATGTATGAAGGATATGTATTTACGTTTGTTTTATTGCCAAATGTACTGTTTTCTCACGAGGTTGCGCTATCCAGGGAGCAATCTTTGATTATAGACAAGTAAATAATCAAAGGGAGCAATGGCGTATCTTATTGTCGGAGGCAAAGACGTGATCGCGCCATTGCAGTAAATAGTTAATATCTAATCTTGTTTCTCCATACAAACTTTGCCACGCCTTTTCACCCCCTTAGAGGTTGAATTTTCAATAATCCTGGAATATGTCTTAATTTTTAACCAAATAGCTAAATACAAATTTTTATCGATGTATCGTAGCTTCAAAACTGACGGAATTTTATACAAACTGTAATCCAAGATTTCACCCCTTTGGGGGTGAATTTTGAAAAATCCTTCTTTAGTGGATGCCTTCTTCTTATGAGGAATAAGTGTGCGAAATTTCAATTTTCTAGCCATAAGGGTTTCGCCTGTGCGTTGATATATCAGTCAATCAGTGTGTATGACATGAAACACGTGTGGAATTGGTAATTACAAACTCGTTACTATGGTAAGCCCTCTACTTCGTCTCGGGCTTAAATTCGTCTTTTTAACCGACTTCTAAAAAGGAGAAGGCTTCTCAATTCGACCGTATATAAAACTTTTTTTCGTGACTTCAAAAAAGGAGGAGGTTTCTCAATTCGACCGTATATATCATATTTTTTTTATATTTGTTCATGGATAACTTCGTCGTTTATAAACCGATTTTGATTTTTTTTTTTGGAAAGGATATATTCCAAGGTTTGATAAGTATCTCCAGAGATATGGAGATAAACACCTCAAAATTGGTACTGAAAATTAATAGCGCGGCATTTCAAGTCGGTTGTTTTAGTTTTTTTAACGATCTTATAGTAATTATTGTTCGTAAAATCCACTGGTATCATAAATTACTATTAAGACATTATATAACAATATTTAAACGAATATCCATGAATTCTTTCAAAGTCGACACAATGCATCATCAGCGCCCAAGGTGTTACAAATATTCATAAGTGACGTGAACCCATTCCACACACAAACATAGTATTTAGTTTAGTTGGAGGGGTTAACAAGACTACTACTAGTAATGTGCTACCCACATTATAGTAAGCTTTTAAAAATAAACTGGCCATGTGCAAGTCGGACTCGCACTAGTAGGGTTCCGTACCACACTACAGTATGTAATAAGATCGAGCAAACAATACCACTTTCATTTTTCGCCAGCAAAAAATAATAATTAATAAACATTTTATTTCTTATAACACCATCTAACGTCTAACAAAGGAGTTAGGGATCGACTTTTCAATATAACGCCATCTATGGGACGTTTACCTAACTAAGTGTTCATAGATGGCGTGAAATGCCGAAAATAAACGTTTCTTGTATGGGGACCCTCTCCATTATTCAACTGTCTAAATATCACGGTTCATGAGATACAGCCTGGTGACAGACGAACGGACGGACGGACGGACGGACGGACGGACAGACAGACAGACAGACAAGTAGTCAAGTAGTCATAGATGGCGCCTCCAATGCATAATTGGGTTAACAAATGCAATCCACTAGTTTTGTCATATCGATGGATCGAACTGTGGCTTAATTGGCAGAGCACCTGGACGTGTAATCCGGGGGGGTGGGGGTTCGAGTCCCGTCGGTACGATGAAATTTTGGATTGTGTTTAACAATTTACAAAAATATAAAGTGTGTGACACTTCAAAGAAACATAATATTTAAACTGTTTTTCTATTTTTTCTTTCTTTTCTTTCTTTCTTTCTTTCAAAATGTTAGAAAATAAGATTTGGATTTGTTTGCAATATTCTGAATACGCCATGGTACGTTGCAGTGGGCGAATACCTTTATGTGGGTAGAATAAGGAGTTCCCACCACAAAGAGAGTTGACCTAAAATGAGTAACTTGTATTTACTGTTCCGTGATTACAAAGCTCTAAATTCCAACAAACTAGTACCTATTGTATTATACTCTACAAATTTACCACATAATACAGAGCAAAACTACTCTATTAAGAACGCTTATAAGACAATACAAACGTACACACAAACGAAAACTCTGACATTCTCCCGGGCAAAATAAAGTGTTATAATTTAATATCTAGTAAGACAATATTTTGTCTGCAAAGAGAAATACATTTAAATGCCAAGTGAAAGAATTCATTTTTCACTGACAAGGTTTTTCGTCCCATCACTTTCTGGGGAAAGTCTTTGTATGCGGCTCTCTCGCTAAGTACATTATGTAAATGTAATACTAGGGGCAGGACTGTTTGGTCTTCGTACATTTAGGACAACCACACCCATATCGTCATCCACAGAGTAAAATACAGCCTCACTTTTACTACTGAGAAAGGGCAGTATGCTCAATGAATTGCTACAAGTTTGTCTGCTCTGTGGCTGAAAAATATTTTCGTAGGGGTAGGTAAGTATACGAGAAAGCGCAGCGAGCTCTTTTGAGAGGACTTTAGCATAACGTTTTAAGCAAATTGCTACAAAATAAATTCTAATGAGGTAACAGGTTGCTCAAGAAGAACTTGAAAGAATATTTTAGTACTAAAGTTTACATTAAAATGTCTAATGTTTAAGTACATTATTTAGATATTATTCTTTTTTGCGCGTACTGACTATTATTTTCTTGTAAGTTAGTTTTTTACAAAAAAGTAAAAATGTAGAAAAAAAACTTATAAGATAAGATATTATTTTCTGACGGTGATAATAAGACGATCTTTTGACTAATAACCGTAGTCCGATTCTTTCACTCATATGTAAAACAAATACACAAAAATATGTAATCACTGATAATAACATTTTAGATAAAATTCAGTAAAATAAATAACCTCGCCATTTTTTATATCATCATCATCATAATCAGCCGGTATCAGTCCACTGCTGGACATAGGCCTCTCCCAAGTCACGCCACTGAGCTCGATCTTCGGCTCTTTGTTTCCAGTCACTGCCTACCGCTTTGTGAATGTCGTCGCTCCACATGGTCACAGGGCATTATTATTTTTTTATATAATTCAACGCAATTTAAATCGTAGTTTTATCTATTTTCAAGTTTTGACTATTTATCATTGATAAATCTTCAATTGAAAACTTTCGACTTCTTTTTAATTTAAAATAGGTTTAAGTGAGATTACATTGCGATAAAACTATTTCAACTATTGATATAAATTCAATTTAAACTTCTGCCAAATTGTTTCTAGCTGATGTAATCGGTCGTTCACTTTGCCGACTGTGTAAAATTTTCAAAATTAAACAAATCATGTAGTTATTAAGTGTTTTTAACCGACTTCACAAAAAAGGAGGAGGTTCTCAATTCGTCTGTATGTTTTTTTTTTTAATAGGTAGGATACGTTTTCGAGGTGGTCCCATTTTAATTTTATCGAGATCTATGTATCATATATATGTATCTCCAGAGATATGGAGATAAATACCTCAAACATAGGAGAATGTACTGGTTTTAGTAGAAGAGTCCCAAGAAGATTATACACAATGGAGGTTGCTATTGCATATATTTTTGAAGACTAAAAAATATGACCTTGAATAATGTTTTTACATCTTTCTTCTCGTTGATTTTGGTTTTTGACAGATATTCTTATGGTAACTGTGAGCGAGATAGAAATAAAGGTGGGGATAATTAATATTTTTTATTTTTTTTTATATTTTATAGGCTAGCGTTTGACCACTATCTCACCTGTTGCTAAGTGATGATGCGGTCGAAGATAGAGAAGTGGACTAGAATGGGAACTGGCTCTCAAGGATAGCTGCTTGAACACATTAGATGTTTGGCGACAGATTTTCTAACTTGAGGGTGGTAGCTGGCCAGGCGGACACTAGATATGTCCTACCGCCATGCGGGGGTTGTTGGTTTCTTAACGATGTTTTCCTTCACCGGAGGACAACTGTGAGAAGCGCACATATATTTTTCGATAGAAAAATTCATTGGTGCACGGCGGTTTGAACTCGGTACCACGGCATCAAAGCCGACTGTTTTCCCAATTACGCCACCGGGCCCTCAATAAATAATTATATATTAATAATTATAATAGATAATTATATATAAATATAAATAATTTGTCGTCACAGGAATGTTCTACGGGGCATAGTCTTGTTAGGGTGCAAACTTTTTTAAACATACTCGTACCTAAGATTTTTTGACATGACATGACGTTTGGCGAAGATGGCGGCCATTTCAGTCCCGCGACACTGCATACATTATTAAATAACTCAGAATTATGAACGTACTTTGTACCAACCAACATTGCAAAAAAATAATTTATAAGCATAATACCACAGATTATATAATAGTTACTACTACTACTACTTTCGTCCGTCCGTGTGTCTATACATATGTGCGCACTTTACAGATCTGTATCTTCTTAACCGTTATAGGTACATACTTGAAATTTTCAAAAAGTATATATCCGTCAGTGTATAACGGCCCAGACACGAAATTTAATAGATGCATGTAATTTAATTAAAACTTAGTTATAAATAAAATATCTAACTGAAATATTTAACTGTAATATTTAACCGAAACACTCAACTGAAATATTCAACTAAAACATTCAACATAAATATCTAACTGAAATATTAAACTGAAACGAGTTGGGAGCGACGGAGTCGGCAGTCGCAGCGTCGTCGAGTGAAGGCAGCGACGCAGCAAGTCGGCGCGTGCACCAGGGACAACGACCTGCGATGCTCTGCCACCCACTGCACCCGCACGCACCACGAGCTCCACTCCCAGCCACCTGAAACATGAAATAGTTGGTAGTCCGCTATGGATGTGTTGTTGAGTTGGGAGCGACGGAGCCGGCAGTCGCAGCGTCGTTGAGCGAAGGCAGCGACGCAGCAAGTCGGCGCGTGCACCAGGGACAACGACCTGCGATGCTCTGCCACCCACTGCACCCACACGCACCACGAGCTCCACTCCCAGCCACCTGAAAACTTGTTTTGCACTAAAAAGGGTAAAATAAGTTATTTTTCAAAAAAAATAAAACCGACTTCATAACCACAAACAGGCACTCAAAAGCGAAAAATAAATTACTTAAAATTATTATAAGCGCTACCCACTTATCTATTTGAAGTGTGCCAGCTTAGTCTATTGGATAGTAGATAGATACTATGCATGTAGTAGTAGTAAGTAGGTACATGTAGGTTAGTAAGTAGGTAGATACATGTAGGGATTTATCTATCTACTACCTATTAGACTTGGCTGGCACCGACTTCAAATAGATAAGTGGGTAGCGCTTATAATAATTTTAAGTAATTTAATTTTCGCTTTTGAGTGCCTGTTTGTGGTTATGAAGTCGGTTTTATTTTGTTTGAAAAATAACTTATTCAAACTAAAGTTCGTCCGCCCTAATAAATATTTATTGGTGACAAAAAATAACTACACAAGGGCGTTTTTAGGGTTCCAAACCCAAAGGATACCAACGGAGCCCTATTACTGAGACTCCGCTGTCCGTCTGTCTGTCTGTCTGTCTTTTTGTCTGTCTGTCTGTCTGTCTGTCTGTCTGTCTGTCTGTCTGTCTGTCTGTCTGTCTGTCTGTCTGTCTGTCTGTCTGTCTGTCTGTCTGTCTGTCTGTCACCAGGCTGTATCTCATGAACCGTGATAGTTAGACGGTTGAAATTTTGAGAGATGATATATTTCTGTTGCCGCTATAACAACAAATACTAAGAACAGACCAAAGTTAAAAATTAAAGGGCTTAAAACAAAAAACGTGTTTTTTACGATATATACGATATGTATGATATACGCCATCTATGAATCGTTCATAGATGGCGCTATCGTCTTTACCTTAATCTCGGAATCTGAATTTGAATCTTGGAAACGGCTCCAACGTTTTTATAAAATTTAGTATACAGGGGATTTCGGGGACGATAAATCGATCAAGCTAGGATTTTCAATAACAATTTTATGGATAATCAACTTCAAATATGAATCTTCCCGACATTCATTGGCGAGTAGAAGTAGCTTTAGTGTTATTGTGTCGTTAAAACAACTGTTTTAACGACGTTAGTTGCTATCAATTAAAAAAAAATAGTCTTATGATTTGCCGATAGATGTCGGGAAGAGTCATATTTTTCTGATTAAGTGGCAATAATAGTGGCAAAAAATGCCGAGCAAAGCTCGGTCAACCAGATATTTAATAATATTAATTGCTAAAACCTTTGTGTTAACGTCCACTTTGTTGGTGTTAGAAGTTCGTTAGATATTCGTTAGATGGCGTTCGGGATCCTCCGTGTGCGGGACAAAAGTCTGACTTGCACCTAGCCAGTTTTATTTTTATTCTATAGGCTAATGTTTGACCACTATCTCGCTTATATTGCAGGACTAGTATCTCTTCTGTGCTTATATCGAGAACAACATACGAAAATGTTAAAATAGGTATTACGTATTACTCGGTCGCTAGCTGTTACTTACCGTAGCTCGTGTCTTTTCGTTAATAGGAGAAAGACATATGTAAATTGCGATGAGTTCCAACAGCTTTACTTAAAAGCCAGTCTCCATTCTAGGTCTCATTCTACCACCTCTTTCATATCAACTTCCCCTTCTGGTGAGATAGTAGCTTAAGCTATTAAATAAAACCATTATTCATTCCACACTTGAATGATATCTGTCAAAGTTTTGAAACCACCTTTTGAGAGTTTTGAAACTCTCAAAAGGTGGTTTCTTTACTCATGTGGTTACAGGGATAGATTGCTTGACTTGTAAGTGACAGTTTGCCGGTTCAAATCCTAGCAGGGGTGCTGGTCCACAAGTGCCAGGAGCAAATTATATCCAAGCGTGCTTAGCATCTTCGACCGCATCATCACTTACAAACAGGTGAGATAGTGGTCCAACGCTAGCCTATAAGATATAAACAAATTAAAAAAAATGACTTGCTGCCAAAGTATTCTAGGCCTACCGTGTTCACCATGTTCAACCACCTCATAGCGTACCACCAGGTGAGATAGTGGTCAAATGCTAGCCTATAAGATATTAAAACGAAAACTACTCTACTACTCATAAATCTACTCTAGCCCTGTGTCTGCCATCACAAGCTTCTAGTACCAATGATTTCGCTTTACCTTGTCATGTTTGCCGAAAACTTTACTATTTACGCTTTTTCCTTTGATCAAAACCTCTGGCATGCTACCTGAGGCTACACCTTCAAATAACAAGTCTGAGTCTAAGCCAGTCTGCAACTTTAATCCCCGCCGGCAATCAAGCGGTAAGTTGTTTTAAATTAAAAACTTGTCAATCCATATCGCAAGGATTTGCAAAGTTTTGGAACTCATTCGACCATGACGGCTCGTACATACGTAATGTGGGAAGTTTCTGAAGTTTTTTTTCTATTTATAGAATTACTAAACATCGCGGAAGATATCGTTTGCGCGATGCATGAGCTCAAACATTGGGGAAATATTTCCAAGGATAATGATACAGCATGTTTCAGCGTCATTTTTAAGGTAAGTTGGTAGGTATATACATATATGAATGGATAGAAAAACGGGTAAACCATTTGTATGAAATGTATCATAGAGATAGTTTAATATATAACCTGGATGTTTATCCAGGTCTAATAGTATATATATAGTATCAAAGTGTTTACTTAGGATACTTTTAAACCGTGGATGGAGTATTAAATAGATTTGGCATTTAAATAACAATAATAATATGAGAAGGATAAAACTATACAATCACTAGTATGAGAGTGCGAGCGAGATGAACAAAAATGTTTTATCCTTCTCTGCGTATGCGATTTTACAAACTGGCTCCAGCACTGGCACCAAGTTCTAGTGCACCCATTGGCTCTCACCCGCTGTCATGTATGACCCGACCAAACTACGTTGTTCATGTTTATCTTATAGCTGGCATAGGTATCACGTGTTCATCATTTTAGTCGGGTTATATCTCTATAGCTATTTCATTCGCATACGCTAATGTTTCCTCAAATATATATACTTTCTCTATGTTTTAAACAGTAACCCCCTCCACTCTCCTCGTTTCACGTTGCGTGAGCCTCCTTACCAAGTAGTTAAAACGAGAGATCTATGATTTTACTACCTTTAAAAATAAAAACAGAAAATAGTGCTTGAACGTAGTGACATTTTAGGTCTGTGGTTAAAACCAACTGTGGCAGCTGGTTTCACTGCTCAATGGCAGTTTCAAGCATTTGACGTTGACTGCAAGAGCCGTGTATGTCTAGCCTAAATAGCGGTCGAGAGGTCGTAGGGTCGTGAGTTCGATCCCCACCCATTGCACTATTGACGTGAACCCACTTCAGACACAAGCATATTTAGCTTAGTTGGAGGGGTTAACAAGAATACTAGTTATGGGCAACACACATAGCTAGTAAGCTTTTTAAAAAACGTTGTAGTTTATCTCAAGGATACATTTCTCATAGGCTGTCAGGACTCTATCGGGAACGGTTTGAACTGGCTCTTATAACTTATAACTATATACCACTACAAGTTACTTAAGCATGGTAGTAATATCTTACATTTAATTAAAATTCAGAGTATAACGTCTAAAGCAATTAAAATGCTCATTGCACGAGCTGAACTTGTTAGCTTTGCTGTAATAAAGTCTTTAAAAGAACACCCTGTAAAGATCTAAATTATGTTCGTGTTAAAATTTCATTGCTTTTGTAGTAATTTTTTTGAATTAATTTATCTCTCAAAGTATAATTTAAGATTGTTTAAGGTATGGCCACACCGCGACGTCCTGCGATCTACAGTCGCGATCTCAGTAAAACTAAAAAACTAAATGAACCGACTTCAAAAGTCGCGTTAGGCATTTTCAGTATTAAGTTTGAGGTGTTTATCTACATATCTCTGGAGATACTTAACATATCTCAATGAAATTTAAATGGGACCACCTGTGAAATAAATACCCTTTCAAGTAAAACGAATTTTCCAAATCGGTTCAGCATCTTCGAATATTCTGTGAACATCCATCGATATAATAAACTGGCCAAGTGCAAGTCGGACTCGCACTCGTAGGGTTCCGTAACACAGTAGAGTATTCAATAACTATTATTTTTCGCAACTAAAAAATTAACTTTGTTTTTCATAGTATTTGTATGAAAAACAAAGTTATGTTTGCGGTCGCTATATCTCAAAAACTGCTGACTGTATCTCGTTCAAACTAATTTTCGTTGAAAGTTTTTAGTGAGATCTACAAAATATATTTTTTCTAGATTTTTCGCTCCCTTACTTTAGAAGTTAGGGGGGGGGGACACACATTTTACCACTTTAGACGCGCCTATCTTTTAAATGATTGACTTTGAGAAAAAATGATTATCGGAACCTCAATGTCGTTTTTAAAGACCTATCCATGGACACCCCACACGTATAGATTTGAAGAAAAAAATGTTTTTTTGTTTCAGTTCCATGTATGGGATGCCCCCCCTTAAACTTTTATATTTTCTATTTTTGTATAAAAATCGGAAAGCGGTTCACAGAATACATCTACCTACCAAGTTTCATTTCTGTAGTCCTAATCGTTTCGGAATAAAATGGCTGTGACATACGGACGGACAGACAGACAGACAGACATGACGAATCTATAAGGGTTCCGTTTTTTGCCATTCGGCTACGGAACCCTAAAAAGGTAAATGCGGTACTCACTTTTATGCCACGTAAACATAATGGAACTAGAAACAAATACATAAAAACACGAATTTCTAATGTCCAGCTTGATGTGCATGAAAAAACTGAGGAAGGCATTATTGCTAATTATTTAAATGGATTTGCGATAATTGCACATGTAATTCTGTACGTGATACACAAACGCCAGTTCGATTGTGACTAAGGTGAAATTATGTTCACGAACCTAATTCATACAGTCCACATTGAGGAGCGGGGTCCCTTATCTCCCCTATTTTATATAAATAGATGGTGAACATACACAAAAAAAATCAACCTTCTGTTTTGAAGTCGGTTAAAATGCATTTAACATTACAAGAGATTTACGAAAAAAAAGTTGTTCATCGTCCTAAAAATTGTAATAACGCATTGCGTGTTTATTCAGTGCTTGACTAGTAATTTTTATTTATGTATCTTATATACATAACCTTACGGTGTTCCGGGAGCACTCAGGCCGACCATTCTAGGTCTAGCGTGTTCACCATCGACCACATCATCGTTTACAATCAGGTGAGATAGTGGTCAAACGCTATAAAAAAAGTTCCACCATTTCGTGGTAAATTCATCAAAACTTTTTCATTACTTACAAATGAAACTAATCGAAACAATAAGAGGTAAAATAAAACATTTACCTAATAAAGATACAGTTTAATTTGAAGGTCTGCGGTCCAGACACAGAGATTACTCCGATCGCTTTAACATTTATCTAAATGTTACTTCAATTTAGAATTAAATATATTGTATTGGAATACGACTTTGACAGAGGTGACCTTGATATTCAATACAACTTATGTGCGGTTTTTTAAGTATATTTGATTTGACAAAAGAACTTGACAAGTATCGATATAATTAGATATAAATACATAATAACCACCCTCGACCGCACCGTCAGTTACCAACCGGTGAGATAGTGGTCAGACGCCTGCCTATATGATGTGAAAATAAATCTCTTCTGATCACAGCGGCGGCCACGGTGCTGTCAGGGCAGAAGGTGCGAAGAATTCCCAGGTTAGGTAAAGCAAGATCTTTGAAAGGCTGTAGCTGAAATGAGAATTGCCGAGGATTTTGCCCAGTGATGTACAGTTGGAGAGGCCTATATCCAGCAGTGGACATGCATAGGATGATGATGACACAGCAAAGATATAGTGTCAAGTTTTGGCACGATGTCTCTGTTCGTATCAGCCAGCTCAGAAGGTGGATATGGATACTTACCCGACATGAATGGTGTAAATATGAGCTGTTTTACAACGTCTCATCTTTTTATCGTCTCACTTGTAAAAACAGTCGGCAGCTATCCTTGAAAGCCAGTTCCCATTCTAGGCCTGGCTTGCTTTTCCTCGAACGCATCATCACTTAGCAACGGGTGAGATAGTGGTCAAATGCTAGCCTATATGATATTAAAAAAAGTCAATTCCATTCAAGACCAAATCATTTTACATAAAAACATGTAAATTCATACAAAAACAAGTCAAGAAAAATCCAACGAGCCCAAATACGATGGAAAATCCATCCCAAGTCATCCTCTTAGGGGTGAAATTTCAAAAAAATTCAAAACTCTTAGTTGCCTACACTTCACGATGAACACACTCTTTAAATTTCATGTCTCAGGTACCAGCATTAAGATACGGCCACATCGCGGCGTCCTGGGGGCACGATCTCAGTATTTTTCAATTGGTTTCAGATCACGTTTGGTGTGAACCAGTCGGTACAAATACTACTGCACTATCTGATCGCCGCCTAGATCGCGCACGCAGGACGCTGCGGTGTGTCCGTACCCTTAGGCTTTAGTTAGACAGTCTGGACTGTAGATTTTGTTACAGAAGATTGAATTAAATTGTATGAGGTAGTGTACGTACTTTTGTTCATTGTAAAATTTTTATATTATCAAAATTGTTTAGCACTTTACTTAACAATTGAGTAGCACTTCGTCGCTGCGCCTGCAAAATCCGCTATGTATTTTTTTTTAAATCGCTTTTTTGATGCTATTTTATAGTACTTCTTAAGCCGCGTGTGCCTGTAAAATCGGATTTCTGCTAACTCATTTGGCTACGAAGATAACAAAATCAGCCATGTAATTTTAGTCACAAACGGACTTGAAAAACCCTCTACGTGTGCAAAGACACATAGCCCATTTTTAGGGAAACGTAGCCGAATGGCAAAAAACGGAACCCTTATAGATTCGTCATATCTGTCTGTCTGTCTGTCTGTCCGTCCGTATGTCACAGCCATTTGATTACGAAACTGTTAGGACTACAGAATTGAAACTTGGAAGGTAGATGTATTCTGTGAACCGCTTTCCGATTTTTATACATAAATAAAAAATATAAAAGTTTAAGGGGGGGGGGGGGGGGGGGGGCACCCCATACATGGAACTGAAACATTTTTTTTTTTTTCATGAAACCTATACGTGTGGGGTGTCTATAGATAGGTCTATAAAAATGACATTGAGGTTCCTAAAATCATTTTTTATCAAAGTCAATCATTTGAAAAAATAGACGTGTCTAAAGAGGTACAATGTGTGCCCCCCCCCCCCCCCCATCTAACTTTTAAAGTATGGGAGTGTAAAATCTAAAAAAAAATATATGACAGTAAGCAGTTTTTGAGATGTTTTGCATACAAACACTATGAAAAACAAAGTTAATTTGTTAGTTGCGAAATATCATAGTTATAGAATACTTTACTGTGTTACGGAACCCTAAGAGTGCGAGTCCGACTTGCACTTGGCCAGTTTTTGTTTCAAAGCGGGGTCTCTTATAATTGCGCTTCGAAATGACACATAGCGGCTTTGTCAAATAGGAGCAAATAGCACGTGGCACGTGGTGCAATGTTTATAAGTCTTATAGTCAGGCAAAATTGCTTATCATCAGGCACCGTAAAAACATGTTTCTAAGAAACATATTTCGGAAATATACGACTATGTTTCGAAGGTATATATTTATCGTATCATTTACATTAACTATGTCCTTGAAGTTATTCTTAATTAGAGGTACATGACCGTCTCATGGTGCCCTTCGAGGACAGACTACCCTTAACAGATAAAGTAGAAACCGTATAATATGATACTTAACAGCGAAAATAATTATTAGCGTGTGTCAGAAAATTTATAATGCGTGCTTTACGTGGAAATATCAAATATAATCAAGCCGCGCAGCTAGCTAGTATATGACATTTTTTAAGTAGTACTTAGTAGAACGTGCCGTGTATTCGTAAATTAATATAATTTAAAACCCCCCCCCCCCCCCCCCCCCCGACTGATTCGTTTATAATTGGTTCATTGAGACCATTCCAATAAGCCTAAACACGACATCTCAGACACGAGGTTCTGCAGATTCAAGGAGATGTCTCAGTATTAGGCCAAGTTTACCATATTCTTCCAATATCATTGAAATAACAGTATACTGAAATTACAATTGCAAATTAATAAATTTGAGATGTGTTTAAAGTGTAAAAAGCGTAGCTAGTTATTTTACATTAGTCAAGTAGCTCGGCCTAGTAGTTTAAAAGATCTAAGCATACAGAGGGACAGTCGGCGGAAAGCGACTTCACCGCGTTTTATACTATGTAAAGAAGCGCATCTGCGTTCTTGCAAAATACACGACAAATCTAAACACTGAAAAGCATTTAAATACGGGCGTTTTCTTTTCCATTCTCTGTGCGTTGCCCGCGGCGTCTTTTAGAGAGTACTCTGTGTCTCCGAGCTAATATTTACCTTGTAACGTCCATCCCTCGTAATTAGATTAAATATATACGTTACCTAGGCACTTACTAAGGCAACCTTAACTTGAAGCTTGTGCAGGCCTTCACCGTTAACTACAATATGCCGTAATATGCTAAACAGGTCTTGAGTATTTCATTAAATAAAGTTAATTAGGTGATTCCAGGCATCTTTATCTATATTTTCATATAATTTTGTATTATACTAGCGACCCGCCACGGCTTCGAATGGATAGAGCATATTTTATATACCTACATTTGTTGTATCAGTTTGTTGCTTTGAGTATGAATGAATAAATGTTTAACAATCATCGTCTACCACCTACCAATTTCTTAATTTACACAAAAGCTTTACGAATTATACACATTAAACTTTCCTCATGAATCATTCTGTCTATTGCGGAAAACCGCATGCAAATCCGTTCAGTATTTTTTGAGTCTATCGCGAACAGACAAACAGACCGACGCGGTGGGGGACTTTTTTTAATTATATATTCCTAGTGATACTTGCTTTTTAGGGTTTTGTAGCACAAGTCTGCCAGTGGGTCACTATTACTGAGGTTCTGGTTCTGCTGTCTGTCCGTCTGTCTGTCGAGGACATATCACAGGGCTGAAATCGTGTGAACCGTAATAGGTAGGCAGTTTATATTGTAGCGGTCCCTGGTACGACTCCACTACTACTGTCTATGCGTGTTAGAACTAAAGAAGGGTCCTGCCTGCACTGAGTAGCTGGTCGATACTAAAAGTCACTTTTACTATTAAAGTTGTACGTTTTTTTTTTTTTTTTTTTTTTTAATACCGAACTTGGTAGCACTTGATCACTATCTCACCTGATGTTAAGTGATGATGCGATCGATGATGTAGCGTGCTTACCCAGAAGATACCTATTCACTCGCGATTTGAAGACCCCCATATTGTACTTAATCGGAAACACGGACTCAGGCAGGGTATTCCATTCCTTAGCGGTTCGTATGATGAACGAAGAAGCAAATCGCTTCGTTCGGGTAGATGGTATATCCACCATAAATCGGTGGCGCCTTTTAGTGTCTCTGGATGTCCGATTATAAAATGGGGATGGTGGAATCAAATCATGCAGTTCCATTGCACACTCTCCGAAATGTATCCGATAGAAAACCGATAAACAAGCGACTTTGCGGCGATGCGTGAGACTCTGGAGTCTCTTGCTTACTAATAGGTCATCGCTGATGAGTTTTTTGGCTCTCCTCTCAATAGCTTCCAGTGTCTCCAGCTGGTATTTAGCAGAACCATCCCAAAGGTGAGAACAGTACTCCATACACGACCGGACTTGTGCTTGGTAAAGATTAAGCAACTGTCCCGGTGTGAAGTACCGTCTCACCTTAGCCAAAATGCCAAGCTTTTTTGAGGCTAGCTGGGCTCTAGACTCAATATAAGAGCCGAAATTGAGAGTTGGTGTCAAAGAGATGCCAAGAAGCTCGAGATTGTTACTTATCGGAACGGACACATCCCGGAAAGTAGGAGCCAGTAGAAATGGGCTCCGTTTAGCGGAGAAAAGACACGCCTGGGTTTTCGCAGCATTGAACTTGACCAGATTGGCATCACCCCAATCAGAGACTGCCTTCAAAGAAAAGTTCAAGCGTTCGACCATCGCTTCTCTATGAGACTGGATTTGTAATGCACTGGTTCGTGCGTTGGATGTATAACTCTCTACAACAGTGCTGTCATCTGCGTACCGAAAGATACCGGGTTTAAGCAGGTCATTAATATGCAGCAGAAAAAGTGTTGCAGAGAGTACTGATCCTTGAGGGACTCCGGCATTTATGGCCAATTGGTCGGAAGAACAGCCATCGATGACCACTCGAATCGACCGATCCCTTAAGAAATCTGCTATCCAAACACATAAACCAGTGGGCAGGCCGTATGAAGGAAGCTTGCTAATAAGGCTATCGTGCCAAACCCTATCGAAAGCCTTCGAGATGTCAAGAGAGACGGCCAGCGCCTCGCCGTGGTTCTCGATGGCTTCGCTCCAAATGTGCGTGGCATACGCTAGAAGATCCCCAGTAGACCGGTTTCGGCGAAACCCGTATTGTCGGTCACTGAGGAGATCGTTCACTTCTAGGTATGCCAGGAGCCTGTGGTACACGTTCCATAGTCTTACAGAGTATGGAAGTGACTGAGATAGGCCTGTAATTGACAGGGTCTGCACGACTACCCTTTTTCGGCACGGGTTGCACGTTTGCTTGCTTCCAGGACTTAGGCACTTGACCAGTCGTCATAGACAAGCGAAAGAGGCGTGTCAAAATAGGAGCCAACTCAGGCGCACACGTCCTCAAGACTACAGCTGGTATACCGTCTGGACCACTAGCTTTGTTCACGTCTAGATTGCGCAACGCTTTGCGTACTTCAGTCTGACGAATCCGGATTTCCGACATAAACGTCCCGCAAGTCGGCAGACTAGAAGGTACAGCATTGCCAGCATCTAAACGTGAAGACTCCGCAAACAGAGTAACAAATAAATTCGCTTTCTCTTCAGCCGAGTGTGCTAGTGATCCATCGGGTTTCAGTAGTGGAGGCAGTGAGGGACGGCAGAAGTTCTCTTCGATCGACTTCGCCAGGGACCAGAACGCTTTGCTACCCGAGGGGTAAGAAGCAAGTTTGTTCCCTGTTCGGCGTATGTGATCGAAGCGAGCCTTCTGGAGAGCCTTTTTGCAGGACTTGGCGGCTAAGTTAAAGGCTTTCTTCTTTTCGCGTACATCTCTAGTCTTGCGGGTTCGAGCATCAGCCCAGGCTAAGTAAGCTTCATGTTTTGATGCTTTTGCATCTCTACATTTGGCATTAAACCATGGACGAGCTTTGCTTGACACCGGAACGTCAGAAAATGGTATGAAATACTCCATACCCTGACGTAACACTTCTGTCACAGCATCCGCGCAAGCTGAGGGATCGCTCGAAGAAAAACATACCTGCCGCCAAGGATAAGACGCGAAAAAACAACGCATCTCATCCCAATCTGCTGACCTGTATCGCCACACCCGCCGGGTGCCTTTTTGGCTGGGATCAGGCGGGGAGTAGACGGATACAGACTTCACCAGACAGTGGTCGGAGCTACCTAAGGGTGATGAAACCGACACCGAGTAGCGGTCTGGTTCTGTTGTCAGCAGAAGGTCCAAGCAATTGGCTGTATGGCCATCAACGTCCGGTATCCTTGTTGCTCCCTGGACCAACTGAGTGAGGTCTAGCGTTAAAGCAAGCTTTCGCATCTCTCGACCAGCGTGGTCTGTGCTCTGGTATGGGTATAGCCAGTCTTGATGATGGGCGTTGAAATCCCCCAGAAGCACTAATTGAGCAGAAGGATACCTCTGTTGGGCCACATCAGCCGCCTCACTGAGGTGGTTTGTGAGCCTGTTTGTCTCCTCGTCTCCGCTGTGCGAACGGTACACACTAGCATAAAGAATTTTCTCTATGCCAGTGTCCACCAAAATCCACATGACGGTAAGTTGAGGGTCTTCAAGGTTGCGGAGACGCCGATAGCAAATGTCATCGCGGGCATACATACAAACTCCCGCCCTCGCCCTAAAGTTATGCTCTAGAACATAGCCTGGGTAGGCAAGGCACGCCGCGTCAGCTGGACATTTGATCTGCGTCTCCGTGAGGAACAGAATATGCGGTTTTTCGGTCTCAGGGTGGTGGTGGACCGAGAGGATATTGGAGTGCAAGCCTCGAATGTTTGAGAGGTGCACTTGAAGGGAGAGGACGTGCTTCCGCTGATGTTCAATCACATTGTGAAAATTCTCAACACCGAAAACGTTCGCGCGAGTCGGAGTCGGTCAGTGCGCAGTAACTACCGACCGCCCTGCCATGCATCTCACTCACACACGAAATCGCTGACATACACCTTACATACTTACATATCCCTACAAAGTTTTAACAAAGCGTGGCTGCTATCATCATCATCACAATCAGCCCGTATCAGTCCACAGCTGACCATAGGCCTTTCCCAAGAAACGCCTCTGAGCCTGATATTCGGCTCTTCTTTTTTAGTCACTGCCTAAAGCTTTACAAATGTCGTTACTTCACTTGGTTACAGGGCACCCTAAAGTGTGGCCGCTATAACAACAAAAAATGAAATAAAGTCAAAAATTAAGGGGAGTCTCCAAACAAGAAATGCGATGTTTTGTAAAGTGTATGCTCGGTTTTATGCACCGTACAAGACACATAAGATTTTTATAGAGTATGTTTTACTATAGTTGCTACGACAACATAATATAATAAAATTTTAGTTGTTTATCTCCATAACTCCGGAGATACTCATCAGATGTCAATGAAATTACAAGAGGCATGAGCTGAAACTATATTCTCTCAAACAAAATAGCTTTTTCCAAGTCAGTTAATAAATGACAGAGTTCTGAGTTAACAACCAATACAGTCGAGAACCTCCGTCTTTTTTAAGTTGCTAAAAAACAATACCAATTTAGTTCAGACTATCAAAGAAATAAATAAATAAACTGTCTAAGTGCAAATCGGACTCGCACTCGTAGGGTTCCGTACCTCACTGCAGTATTTTATTAGAACGACCACTATTATTTTTCGCCAGCAAAAAATAATATTTTTTTTTATCAAAACAGAGTTGTGAGCCGCGTGCTTATTTCTTATAACGCCATCTAACGTCTAACAATAAGTGAAAGTTAACACAGAGGTGTTAGAAATCGGCATTCCAATATAACGCCATCTATGGACGTTTACCTAAGCGTTAATAGATGGCGTTATATTGAAATGCCGAAAAAAAACACGTTTCCTGTATCCCCATACAAGAAACCCCTATAATTTTAAACTTTATTTTGTTTTTAGTATTTGTTGTTATAGCGGCAACAGAAATACATCACCTGTGAACATTTTAATTGTCTAACTATCACGGTTCATGTGATACAGCCTGGTGACAGACGCACAGACCGACAGACATACGGACAGCGGAGTCTTAGTAATAGGGTCTCGTTTTACCCTTTGGGTACGGAACCCTAAAAACATAGATACGCATGTCGTAGACATTCAAATAAGATTTAATTTGTATAATATATAAATTACCGTCATTTAACTCACTTTACATATTGTTGTCGTATAAATTGTCATATGACGAAATTTATAACCCAAACCATTTACACGATTTATAATGCCTATTTGTCATGTGAGCAAAATTTCGCTTCGGATTTTTGTCATCCATTATTGTAAATGCGAGCCAATACGGTGATAAAATAAAATGAGACTACTTTTGTAAGCTAATAATGTTAACTATAAATGTGAGGGCCTGGTGGCGTAATCGGGAGAACCGTCGGCTTTGATGCTAGAGGTACCGAGTTCAAACCGCGCCGTGAACCAATGGATTTTTCTATCGAAAAAATTATGTGCGCTTTTTACAGTGGCCCTCCGGTGAAGGAAAAACATCGTTAAGAAACCAAAAACCCCCGCATGGTGGTAGGACACTATCTAGTGTCCGTCTGGCCAGCTACCACCATCAAGTTAGAAAATCTGTCACCAAAACATCTAATGTGTTCCGGCAGCTATCCTTGAGAGCCAGTTCCCATTCTAGGCCTAGCGTGCTCACCATCTTCGACCGCATCATCACTTACTAACAGGTGAGATAGAGGTTAAACGCTAGCCTATAAGATATTTAAAAAAAAACTATTGCAAAAGCAACTTCGTTACACATTGACGTACATTTATTGCAACGTTCATTGTATTTGGCTAAGACTACGTCAAAGGTAAAGATGATGAAACCGCGACGCGCCTTCAAAGAAAATTGGCGTAAAATGGCAAAAGTTGGAGAGATTAGACAGCTTCACCGGAGGTTTTTCGGACGGCCCGTTAGGTTAGCGTAAATCCATGACGCTAACGGGCCGTCTTATATAGCTTGACTTTAAACCGGGAGGGTACTAGTTCAAATCTTAGCCGTAAATCAATAGATTTTTCTTTTTTTTTTAATGCGAAAATGGGTATCGCTTGACCACTATCTCACCTGATGTTAAGTGACGATGCGGTCGATGATGTAACGTGCTTACCCAAAAGATACCTATTCACTCGCAACTTGAAGAAACACAGACACAGACTCGGGCAGGGAATTACATTCTTTGGCAGTACGTATGATGAAAGAAGAAGCGAATCGCTTTGTACGCGTAAATGGTATATCTACGAGATGAATCGGTGGCGCCTCTTAGTATCCCTTCTATGTGCATTCAAGGATGTTTGTCCACAGGTGATAAGATCATTTTATCAATGTTCCGCCTGATTTGGTACAAAAAAGAAGATGACCTATATTGGGGAGAAAATCTGAAACCATAAACCTTACGGCGTGGCAGCAAATAAGTGTAAATATTGACTTATAATTAATTATCTATCCAAATTACGAACATAATAATGAGCTGATATCTAATCAAATGTAGAACCAAACCCGTGAGATAGATGCACTTCGAAAAAGGTATGTTATGCTATTTTTATGTTTGCGTTGGGTCAAATAACTTTCAGTTCTAAAATAAAAATAATCGCGGCGTAGGGGTGGCCCAAGGGCCACCCCCGCCGAACTTGAACCTACTGTCACAGTCTAGTACAAAAAATTGTTGGTATTGATAACTTTATATTACTTTATTGAATAAATTTAATTGGGTACGGACTTGAAGGTCACATATTAATAAATATTGATTTAAAAACTTGAAACCACGAACTTTTTTTTTGAGCCAAACAACTCTCTACTAAACATGACACGTAGTCATACCTTAATTCTGACTTAGGAAGTGTTAAATATTTTTTTATTTACTCTTATAATACTATAGTCGTTTCTTTAGAAATTAATACATACGAGTATGTAATTAATTAAACATTGTTTATTGAAATTGCAATAATTCAGCATAAAATATGTGTATACATTCAATTATGACTTCATTTATTATGTCTAAAACTATTAGGCCAATTAAAAATATGCCCTATAACTTTATGCGAATCAAAATTAGGCCGAAACAGTGTAGCCTAAATGAAAGTTATGCTTGTTTATACAATATGCCAAAAGAAATTATGCGATAGTGGTATTATGCCATTTAATATTATGCGTAACCCGTTATGCCTAAGTAAAATAGGAATAAAAAATTATGCGGAACAAAGGGATCCCGTCAGCAACACACAGCCTAATACACACATAAAAATCTTTATACAAATCTGTTCGAAACTGTCAAAGTTCAGACATTATTATTACAAGCATCAAAGTTTATATTGTCTCGTAATAGGCAAACTGATATAAGACGAAAACTTCCATGCTGGGAAACAGGTACAATGCAGGTTCTTACAATCGGGAGAGTTTCTGGCGCCATTTAAACTTTGTGAAATAGCTTTTCAGTTAATCGCAGTCATTTAGCAGAGCGTCGCGGCTGAATTGGTCTGATGATATTTTAGCAAAGTTCTGTGTGGGCGCTGTTCATGGATAACAAGCCTAATGCATAATGGAGAGGTAATGTTAAGCAAGGGAAAAAAATTACGGACGTTTTAAATTAAGTAAGTGCTGAGTAAAAATATCTTCCTTGTATAATTGCCCGATCCTCTTAATTTGAGTCATCTTTGGAGACACCATTTATCATTTACCTTTTTTTTTATTTTGAATGTTTTTTATATGAATAATTTTAATTTTACTCCAACAAGAAGAAACTTCAACACTGTGTGACTAAATGAGTTGTATGGTTTAATGCATTTGACCACTATCACGCTTCTTGCCAAGGATCGATGCAGTTGAAGATTGTGATAGCGTGGATAAAGATAACAGCAGTGAAATGAGGCGGACAATAATTGTCCAATTTGTACAGCACACTTGTTCAATCTCGATTTCTAAACTGATTGCCTCCGAGTCATATTCCAACAAAGCAAACCAATTGGCGATGCCTTTAGTTATAGGTTTATTCGTCATTTCATTGGTTTGGGTCGCAGCTACCAACCAATGGCCAATAATTTAGGGATAAACATGACCGGTGGGTAGCAATATCTTACTCTTGACAGGCCTGTCTCACTACATGTACTTGCCACGGTACCTAAATACAACGTTAGTAACGTTTAAAATTCGCTACACCGCTAGGTCCGACGGCGGGCCTTAGTCGTGTAGCGTATATTGAACGTTACTGACGTTGTATCTAGGTTTAATCTCACATATTTGCTATCAAAGAGTAAATTTTCTGTGCGTAGATTACTATTAATTATTCTGTGCTCTTGGGTGAATAAGTAAAATATGAATCTATTCAACGCCGGCTTCCCACTCTATTGTTCATTTTCTCTATGATTCTGAGCCTGCATTTGAGTGGGTTGGATATACCAAGTCTAATAATGAGAGTTTCACATCTCCCAGTCTGGTTCATTAGGAATTGAATCGAGTGTGTGGTATCTAGTTCGGTAACTTTAATGTTAGTTATAGATTACTGATATTTGATAACGGTGAACATTGGCTGGGTACATGATATTGCATTTCAGGCATCAATATTAAAAAGCTGATAAATATCAGATGAGATTAGTTGATAAATTATTAATTATCCAGAATTCAAAAGCAAAATGTAACTATAATATTATTATGTTGTTTTTTTATATATAATGTTGAATTTATGTTGAGAATAAAGGAAATTTTTTTTTTTTGCCCAAGAGATTGTCATTGACATTGCATATTGTCTCAATAATATTTAAAAGAGATCAAACGTACAAACGCTATATTACTATTATTATTTACCTATATATTATTATTATATATAAATTATATATTATACGCTATAAATTACGCTATAAATTTACCTATCCATAAAACAAAAGTATTATAAAAGGTTAGGTATTCTAAATCAGTCAATGAATACCGTGCGAGATGCAGTGCGGTGCGCATACATACATAGAAATGAATAGTTCTCTATCTTTAAAAGAAAAATCTTACATTTCAGTATTATTATCAGCTAATTTTCATCCACGGCTAGACATAGGCCTGTCACGCCACGCCACTGAGCTCGTTCTTCAGCATTATTTTTCCAACGGCAACAAGTTAGCTTGCGGTATTTCATCGCTCCATCTAGCCGGAGGGCGTTCTACATTACGGTTACCGAGACATAGTCTCCACTCTAGAATTCGTCCACCCAAGCAATTATTAGTTCTACAACTGATGTGATCAGCCCACTGCCTCTTCAGCTTGCTAATCTTTTGAACTATGTCGATATTAAACTCCAGTATATAGGCCAAATAATTTAAGATCGTTTAAAAAACTAAAAGAACCGACTTCAAACGTCGCGCTAGTCAAATTAGTATATATAATCTGTGCCAGTTGTAAGTAGTAAATCGTAGAGATAAGGAAATGCATCGTAATACAAATTTTGATATATTAAAAACGACTCGGCAGATTTCGTTAAAATTACAATGGGACCACTTCGGAACGTACCCATTAAAAAAAGAATCATTCGAATTCGTTCACAATTGACGGAGTAATCGAGTAAGATACACACAAAAAAAAACATACAGACGAATTGAGAACCTTCTCCATTTTGTGAAGTCGGTTTATAATAAGCGACGTAAAGTTTCTCAAAAATACAGAGCTAATTCAATGCTTATCTCTGTACTATTATAAAACACAGTTACAAGAAACTAATATTACAACGAAAGAACGCTAAATCTTTTTAAAAGAGGTATTACTCCACACTGAATCAGGCTCCCGAATTATGGGTGGACGTGGCCCTTAATTAGGCGCCCTAGCTCCCTAAGTGTTATTACACTGCACAATACAGGCTGACCGGGTCCTCTCTTGCTCCCTAATTAGGAAAACTGACTGCCTCACTCTTAGCACACCTCTCTCATTAAGGAGTTAAGGACCCTGACACAGTGTGGTGTAATACCCCTTAAATCTTATTCATCTTCGGGCCAGACTCTTCCATAATAATATAAAACACAATAAGTTAATTATATTTACCTTGAGATCGCGATAAAAATGATGGATAGGCTGTATAATGTGGGTAGATAAAAGAGCATAGCCTTCGTTATATATTCCACAGAAAAAGGTGTTTTCAGAATACATTTAGGCCCTTTAATCTATCTAGTAATCTCTTCTAATGTAGAATAATGTGTAGAGATTTAAAGAATCTTTAATAAAATGTAGATACATAGTTTAAATCGTTTATGTTGTTTTAAGGATTGGAGTATAGTCTACAACTTTTTATAAGCTTTATTAACCGACTTTACAAAAAAGGTGGAGGTTCTCAATGCGATTTATTTTTCTCAGAACTCCGTCAAAACTTAACCAATTGGATTTTTTTTTGTTTGAGAGGTTATGCCTCCCGTTTGCTCCTATTCAAATTTTATCGAGCTATGACAATTATCTCTGGAGATATGGAGATTAACAATATATGCCAATTTGCATACTTTGATACGTACATTATTATAACTAGCCAGCACTTTGACTATCGCGGCATGTGAAGTCGGTTTTTTCGTTTTGTACGATCATAAGCTATATCAACTTGCCGTTTTAGTATGTATATAAAATGTATGTTTATGTAGATTAAATCTTGAAAGCAGAATAAGAAGCACATTCTGACTTAGTTGAACTCAAATTTGGCATACCAGGGTATCTTTGGTGACAATGTAATTATAATGGTACCATCGGGCTAACTTAAATGATAGAGCAGGGATCCCAACCGTACGATAATTATAAGGCCTCCGTACGATGTACGATAGGAACACGGTTATAGTGCGCAAATATACGATAATTCCATCATGCCGCATAATTTGAGACACTGATAGTCAATAACAAATACTAGTGTTTTTTGCTCACAGCTCCATCTATTGGCTTATTTCTTTCGTAGGAACAGTTGCTGCCGCTGCTTAATGATTTCCTTAGTTGCTAGGCTCGAATTTTGTCATTTCGAAATGTTGGCACGGTTATAAAATCTGTGGTCTGTCTGCCCGTCTGTGGTTTTTCTACTTACTACCCGTCTACAAAAAAAATTGAGATGAATTTACATTGATTACAGAGTACTTTTAAAAAAAAAGTAACATTGATTCTGTTCTGTACACACAAACAAAGTTATAAAAATACCTTCTTAAATCGTTTCATATGATATTTTATGTATTAAAGTCATTATACTGACTGTACGATAATTTTGCTCCAAAAACGTCAAAATACGATAATTTTAAGGCCCTGGTACGATAATTTCATCACTTCAGGTTGGGATCCCTGAGATGTGTAGAGCCAGGCTGTAGGGACTGGAGCCCCATAATGACAAATGGTAGGGCAGTCAAATTTGGGCTAGTATGTTTTGTTTCATTTATCACATTTCTCGGGTCGTACACGCCTGGTCGTTTGGAGGGCACTGATGGAGTATCAATTATTTTTAGTACTTTTTATTACACACAATAAAGTCTTTACACAAAGCTTGTGCTTAAAAAGATTTTTACTTTAAATTTATTGTACCGAAGATAATAGTGGAAATTAAAAATTGAGGTGCCAATAATCAATCAATCATATCAAGTATTTTTTTACAAGCTTTTATTTAATTTTTGTTTGATCGCCTCTCACATGGCGGGTTTAATTTTATTAAGTCATGCACTTGTTCATTGTGAGTAATAAACAAAAGGAAATGAATTATTTCTCTGATAAATTCCGACAGTAACCGAAAAGATCAGTTGACGTGGATTGATTATGATTTATCAACTCATTACTTATACATTATTCTCGTGATATAAAAATACACCT
Source organism: Cabera pusaria (assembly GCA_954871355.1). Taxonomy (NCBI): domain Eukaryota; kingdom Metazoa; phylum Arthropoda; class Insecta; order Lepidoptera; family Geometridae; genus Cabera; species Cabera pusaria. The sequence goes on from OX940888.1 coordinate 23,788,074, forward strand.
TGGAGAAATTCGGCCTAGATAGCAATAAGTTTTCAAGAAATTGAAGTAAAGTATCTGTTTTTTTTTCGGAAGTAGCAGTGGGCTAGTTCTATCTGCCGCAGAACCGATAACTGTTGAAGAAAACTGCTTGTGGAGTGTAGACTGCAAATTGTAAATGAAAGTGTTAATTTAAAGGAGCAGTGCAAATCAAACACCGAGTTTCAGTCATGACTGCTTCATTCCATTAGGTACCCTCCTGCTATTTATAAATATGCATTATAATAGTTTTATATCTACCTACACAAATCAACAAACGTAGTTATCGTTATAGGACCAGTTCACTGCTACTTTCACAGACATAGGATTGCAATAACGTAGTGTGATTGGAGGTCTGTGGCTTCTTCAGCTGTCGAATCCGTAGGTCTGTGTTGGTCACTTTGGTTCTCTTGCTTACTTCGTCCAACGACGTTACGTTACGACGGCCCAACTACGTTTTACTCGTATATGAAGACGGTCCACTACCAACCTGAAAGAGACCGACCTTGAAAGGAGTTTGTCCCTTTCTTTTGTATGGACCATATATATATATACAATACATATAGTATAGTACATATACATACAGCTTACTGGCAGGTTGTAATACAAGGACACATTCCCATCTAGGTTCCTTTCGTTGGCGCCGTTTTTATTACATAGCAATTACAACCTTATTTTTTGAGTTTACGGATTAAATTGAATTTGTAAGAACATCTGCTGTGCACGATCCATATATCGTAAATCCATGTTCTGGAATGTTGTTTACCTAGTTCAATTACAGATTGAAAATGTTTTTGTCCCGAACATTTTAAAACCCAAATTGGAATATTTGATTCTAGTTCTAAAACCATACAACGAAATAGTACCTGGAACCGTAAGTTAGAAATAACTTTGCAGCTGTGTCTATTTGCTTAGCTCTCGAACTGCGGATCTACTTGCGAACAATTTTATCATAGAATATTAAAATGTGACTAACAGAAAAGACACAACCATAAATTAATTTTATTATGTATACAAAATGTATATTTGTCAGACTGGCAAATGCACTCGATAGTATTTTTAAATGACTTTAAAAAAAATGAGGAGATTTCTCAATTCGACCGTATATTTTAGGTGTATAACCGAACGCATATAGACCGTATATAATTTTTTTAAGTGTGATCGCGGATAACTTGGATGTTTATGAACCAACATTGATGATTTTTTTATTGGAAAAGAGATATCTCAAGTGTAGTACCATAGTAATTTCATCGAGATCGCATAAGTATCTCCAGAGATATGTCGATAAACGTCTCAAACTTGCAACTGAAACTGACTCGCGCGGCATTGAAGTCGGTTGTTTTAGTTTTTAAACTATATTATAGAAAAATATTTTAAGAATATTTTTTATGGTAAAAGGTAACAGGACATATAACATATAAAGCGGCATGCAAAATTCTGAACTGCCAGAATTTTGCATGTCACTGCACTGCGCCTGTTACCTTGAGAGTGAGACATAAAGCTGTTGAGTCTCACATGCCCTGTAATTTCACTGGACACTTTGCCATTTCAACCAAAAAAACATTCCTATTTCATGGCTGTATATTTCTGGTGAAACTGTCTAGTGTCCGCCTGGCCAGCTACCACTTGCAAGTTTGAAAATCTGTCGCCAAAACATTATAATGTTTTCCGGTAGCTATCCTTGAGATGCAGTTCGTATTCTAGGCTTAGCATGCTACCATCCTCGACCGCATCATCACTTACCAATAGGTGAGATAGTGGTCAAACGCTAGCCCTTATATATTAAAAAAAATCTAGCGTGTTCATCATCTTCGGCCACATCATCGCATACCACCAGGTAAAATAGTATTCCAATGCCAGCAAGAAATATTAAAAAATAAATAAATTAAATATCATTTTTAGAAACCATTGGTAGCGTTATGCAAGCAACCTTAATACATACTCGGAGCTGGGATATTTTGGGTAGATGATGGCAAGAAGCAATTCGCAATACACATCTTCTTTAGGGTTCGAATTAGACTTTAAAGATAAAACGACTATGTAGTAGATCGTATTAGAAGCCATATTTTCCCAACCACACAACTCACAAAAAAACAAAACTCAGGCAACAAAAAAAAATACTGGCTCTACAGAAAATGCCGTCCTTTACAATTTAAGACATCAACCCAATATGACGTCATAAACTTGTCGTCGTGGATGTTTTTTTCAATTTTCTCGAGTATTCCGGAGACGATGGTGGATCGTTCAAATATTGTTCAAACTTCGGGATTTAACTTTTATGAGTACCCTCTTGAGCTCAACAGACCTTTTGGCAAAATATCTGAATATCATTTATAATAAGTAAACCTCTGTTAAAAGATTAAAACTTGTATTGTATTGGCTGCATTGGAATGAAAATCCTCATACTTTAGTAATAGGTTATAGTTCTAAAAAAATCTCTTCGCTCTTCCTTAGCAGTTTTAGGGATATAAGTTTTTAAGCTTTCATGGGCACTATAGTGGAGGAAGTTATGCACCGCTCCCATACATAACCCAAAAAAATTTTATGGAGCTATGAGCTTCACCATATATGTTCCTTAAGTGATTCTAAGCATTTCTAGTCCGGGAGGCAATACGAAATGTGCGGCTAGTGGGGGATGGAGTGCGGCCGCCACCCGTCTTCTTTTAAAAAACTCTATTCTCGTCCTGGTGGCTACTAGAGCCAGTTTGGTATCATTTTCGTATAAACCGAAGACGTAGAATTCATTTCTGACATTATTTTTTTCCAGTTTCATAATAATTTTACAATAAAAACTTAAGAAAGTAAGCGTACTATATACTAGTACCTATTTTAAAATAAAATAGTTACAATCTATTTTGAAGCCAATGACGAAATAATGACTCAAAGATTTTATTTTTCAGCTCAAGCTCTTGCACATCAGTTAATGAATACAGAAAATATATATTTACGAAGACGATTACAGGACAGAGAGCTAGAATACATCCCGTCAACGGAAGCTGCTCTTCACCTACACATACTTCGGGCAATATAATAATATGAAGGATTCCAGCAATGGGGATAAGCCTTAGTTCCTCTCCAAAAGCTTCCGAGTCCTTCTTCAGGGGCTGGAGAATGGAAGACAGTGAATGGATTCCTGTTTGGTCAGATTTACCAGATGTCGCAAGTGTGTGCCTGGAACTCACTCGTTGCAAGTGAAATCAGGTTGCAAAAATCGTTGTACTTGCATTAAAAGAAAATTAAAGTGCACAGAATTATGTATGTGTACCGGAAACTGTGCGCATTAAATTGTTTTATAAAAATATAAAGAAAGTATTTTATTTGGCATCATAAAATTTTACAAAGTAAGTAGATACTCGTACTCAACCATTTTGTAAGATAAACGCCGCCTAGTGCGACCCCAGCTACCCGCGCTGAGGTCATTTATATTTTTTTCACCATCTTTTTCCATAAGCATATTATTAAAAGTGTATATTTTCAAAATCAAAATGAATTGCGCTTTATTATAGTATTTTTTGAATGATATTTTATGCCACTATGCAAAAGTTATTAGCTCTCAAAGAAAAAATCTTTAACCAAAATTTTTACTTTTTTAAGTTTTTATTGTAAAATTATTATGAAACTGGAAAAAAATAATGTCAGAAATGAATTCTACGTCTTCGGTTTATACGAAAATGAAACAAAACTTGCCCTAGTAGCCACCAGGACGAGAATAAGCGATCTACCCGCTTTTGTACTCGTTTCTGTCGTTCAATGCTCCTACCGTTTGTTATCGATGAAACTTGTTCATGACATACAAAATCACAGTATCTTCGCACTTCTTGTTGTGGACTACATTTGTATGAGGCTTACACGGACCTACCAATTCATATTAAAAGATAAACATGGTAAATATCCCGTAAACAATACTAATAATAGTTTTAGGGATCTAAAGTTGGTACCATAGTGGGCGCACCGAAGGACTGGTCTTTACGCTAATATTACATGTTTGTAAGTCTGTAAGTTGAGAGTTAATTGGAGAGGTTTATGTCCAACACAGTGGGTGGACTAATATAGGGTGATGATGATGTCTGTCACAAAAAAAAACAACGGGTTGAACTCCGGGAGTGCCAGCAGAAGTGAAAACTTGAACATTAACGTTGTGCATTTGATCTACTTTCCCTCCGTCTTACGAATATTCGATCAGGTCACGTACCCTGACGCGAGGTCCTGACGCGAGATTAACACTTTTACCCATCCCAAAAAGTTCACAACGCCGCTAAAGAAGTTTTCACTTCAAAAACTCCTCTACAATCACTTACTATTCTTTGACATAAACGATTTTACTTCACAGCACTTGCAAGTTCCATGCCTGTGAATATAAAATTGACCTATCTTGCGGTAGATGTGGTTCCTTCATATATCATATTATGCAGCTGACAGACGGACAATAAGTTCCATTCGGATCATGATATGTACTGTGATCGGTATGCGTTTCTTTAAGTTGTGTTTTACTATTTCTCTTATTTTTTTTTTAAATTAAAATTGTCTGAAGTACTGAAACACAGTAATATGTATGGTTGGTATTAACCCACTTTAATATTTTTGAATAGTCTGACGTAAGCGATTGGAAGACAGCTGAATGGTTCATTACTGATGTTTTTTTTTAATTCAAAGCGTTAAAATTCTACTTTTGCTATATTTACTTGATAATTGGTTATGATTTATTTTATGATTTTTGATTTTGACGTGTATATGTGCGTATATTAATACTGCCTACATACTGAATAAATGCTTTGATGCTATCATACCTACTGAAAAATATTTCCTTATTTTCAACAAGTTTTCTTATTCAATGCTGTCCCTATGAAATACATCCATGTCATTTGTCAAGCGCTTTTGAGCCTTCTTCTACCTTGAATCGCATGACTTCACATTTTATCCTACCTCTCAAGATGAATAGCAAATTTCATTAGTTTATTAATATGAATTTAGTATAATTGAAATGCATTCGAAACTATCATAGCTTTCGTTGCTGGAATTTGCTGGACAATTTTACAATCACGCAAATAAATGTACTATCCACGGGCAGCATTAGTAAGTATTGAAGGCAGATTTTTTTTACACGATAATTTATACGTAGAGGAGAGAAGAAATAATGTAGGATATTAATTTAAATTGGCAGTAGCCCAATAACTAAGGCCTCGGCCTGGCGATCAAGAGGTCGTTAGTTCGATCCCCACCCATTATACTATTGACGTGAACCCACTCCAGACACAAGCATATTTAGCATAGTTGTAGGGTTAACAAGACTAATAGTAATGTGCAATACACATAGCTTGTACGCTTATTAAAATAAAATATGGTATCATAAGCAAATTATTTATTCGTATGTTAAATTGAGATCTTGTATTGTTTGGGACAATAATCGCAAATTCGAAGACAAAAATATGCCGCCATATCCTTGCGATTTTCCAGCAGCATACAGCCCTTGAGAGTCAGGTTAATCTAAGCCTAAAATGTTCACCATTTTCAACCACATCATCGTTTACCACCAAGCGAGAATGTGGTCAAACGCCTATAATATAAACAAAAAGATTTGTTTTTAACGCATTGACGTAATTTTGGAAAGTAAATCCTGATTTAACCGATACATAATAATATGATTATGTCCAGTTAAGTGTTCCTCGAAATAGCCCAAACTTAATTGAATAACTTCAATTGGCTAAACCAAAAACAAATCAAACCATATTTCGTATTTATCTAAATCGAAATGAAGTATTTCACGGAAAATGATCCGGCCGGGTAGTAAATCGCTACCAGATACAAAACAATTAAGCTTCGAAATAGAACGGACGTAATCAGGGTAAGCCTACTAAGGGGTGAATTTGTAAACTTATTCTAGGATATTATTATCATATCAATCATTACGTCAAAGTTGGCTAGCTTGCCCATTTTTGTTACAAGCTTTTATTTAACTTGCGATGAGATGCATGTAATATGTTTGGGTCAAATGCAAGCCTAAAGCTTGCATTTGACCCACTACAAGTACTTGAATGGCCTGAAATTTTGCATGCCTGTGTAAATGACAATGCAATTTGTTATGACACCGTCAAGTTTGTCAGGTGATAGAGCCGGAACGTGACCACAGGAGGAAACCTTTACTTACTATTAAAAAAAAACCTTTCCCAAAAGTAATAAATTGATATTAATTTAAAGTCCTATCTACATGCCTGTATTGAAATAGAGTTGTCCGTAATTTATTGGCAAGATATAAGATAACTCTATCAATCTAGCTGGAAACCTCGTAAATAATGCGGGTACGTGGACAAGTTTCTGTTTGTAATTTACTACAATTCGTTGTAACCTTTTGGTAATTATTAGATTGTGGATTCGGCTGTGTAAGACTTTTTTTACCATCATAAACTTATATTGAGAGCAAGTTCCCATTTTAGGTTTAGGGTGCTACAATTTTAATCGTATCGTCTCTTACAAAGAAGTGATAATTACTGGTCAAACACTATCTATCTATATTCTACCTAGCCATTTAATGTACATAAATTCAATTAATTTTGAGAGACGGATCATGATATGTACTGCTATCAATATGCGGTTTTATAGATTGTGTTTAATTGTTTCCCATTTTTTTGATAAAAAATTGTCACATGATGTGCGTGTAATAGTGTCGCATGCAATCCTACCTCAATATTTTGTTTAATAGTAGTAATAGTCTGCCAACGTCGATGTTTGGGTGACAGCAGAATGACCCATTACGTTCAAGTTAAGTTTTAGCAATGCCTTAATAACAAACGTCAAAAATCTGTCACATTTCATGAAAAACACCGGTTGTAGTTATAGTTACGGTTAAAGTATGATGGTGCAACTCAGCCAAGGTTTTTTGCTAATTCAAAGCATTCAATTATGATTTTGTTACGTGTACATAATAATTGATTGTGTTTTAGACAGGTATATGTGCGTATTTTAAATCGCTAAATTTTAACGAGCATTTATAACTGCCGTGCATTTGTCTCGCAAAAAAATCAAAAATTGCTGAACTGATCTGATTTGTTCTTGCTTTGTTCTTCTTAAGGTACGGCCACACCGCAGCGTCCTGCGATCTGCGGGCGCGATCTCAGTACTTTTCAACTGTTTTCTGATCGCGTTTGGTGTGAACCAGTTGGTACAAATTCTACTGCGCTTTCTGATTGCAGCTTAGATCGCGTACGCAGGAGGCTGCGGTGTGTCCGTTAGTACTGGTGTACCTTTAGATATAGGAAAAAATGGGTAACTTGTGTAAGGTCAGCAACAATGTTTTATATTATTGTAAAATAATAAGTGTAATTATGAAGCTTTTCGCATCTACTGCATTGGTTATTTATACAGCATTTAAAGGTACCGCAGCGATTTGCGGGCGCGTGCGCGGGTATGATCAAATAGTGCAAAAGTATTTATACCGACTAGTTCAAACCAAACGCGATCTACGGCGATCAGAAAACAATTGTAAAGCAGATCGCGTCCACGACCGCGCACGCAGACGCACCGGGCTTGTACACAAAATTGCGGTGCGTCGCAGCATCGCAGTTTTGTGTACAAGCCCTTAGCAGTATCTCAATGTTAAGCATGTGGCACTTATGAAACGGTGTATTAAAAGAACCAATAGCTGGATGGCCAAATAAATAAATGATAGATTTTTAATTGTATCGTGACGATCACACATAATATAATTACTGAAAATGTTATCGCTTGGACCAGTTTCAGACTTGTTTGATGTCCCTCTTATGGGAGTCCCGTCTCCTGCAAGCTCCTCGGGCAACGAGCTTCAGCACATAACTGTATAAATGTTAATAATTTGACATGTTTATTTCCTGGGCATGATTTGATGGCGCAGGCTTGCTTAGCACATAATACATTCATGCTAACATTTGTTAACGCATAGGAAGTTTGAGAACAAATATATTCCTAACCAAGTTAGTTTTTTTAGTATGTGTTTAACTACCTATCTTGCAAAATGAAATTCCAACAGCGCGATCGTGCAAGCACAAAATAATGTTATTACTAACTATTTAGTGTAGAAATACGTTCAACACCATAAGATATAAAACGAGAGTTTAAAATGTATGTACAAAGTCTTTATTTTCTGAAACGTCTATACTTTAAGCTGTTTAAAGGCAAAGTAAGCACAGAATAAATAAGAGTACCTACTAACGTAGTATAAGTTACGAGCAAAACGTGCTAACGCGACACTAAACCTGTAAAACCTGTGGTGACTCGTTCAGCGTTTATAGCGCAACAGATGTGGTTACACCTTTAGCCTGTCTCGTAAACCCAACCTTCGAATAGTTGCTGTTTTTAACCCCTGATACAAAGAAAAGTGATTTTCTAATTTTGACGTGTGTTTCTGTGCATGTGTATAAAATTTTGCAATATAGTGTTATAAAAGTAATCAAATATGAGTTATGAAATTATCAATAGCGATATATTTTTAATTATATTATAGTTATGTTTATATTGTAGTTATACGAGTTAAGGCAGCAATAGCCCAATGGATAGGGTGTCGAACTAGCGATCGAGAAGTCGTGAGTTCGATCCATTTATTTTTTGTTTATGCTCCAACCGGTTTCGACTCAATTTTCGGTTTTCTCAGTCGCACCAGGAAGCTCGTACAGCACGCGAGTCACAGCTTTCCTAGGCGCTCCGAATGAAGAATCCCAAAATGAGTCGAAACCGGTCGGAGCATAATCCGAAAAATAAACGCAAGTTAAGGCCGGTTAGTATAAAATACTTACTAAATAGTAATCAAGTATTTGAAACTATGGTGCGCTTTTCGGTTTAGGATTTGCTCTAAGTTATATGTGTGTACATAACTTTCGTCTTAGATCGATAGACTTATGCCAACACTGAACTTGTAATAAATTATAACAGACCATAGTTCTCTTGTGTATTAGTTCTAAACTTCTAGGATGGTCCAAGTCTTGAGAAAGCATGTTTAATTTAATTATGACTACGGATATATGCACTGCAACTTGCTAGATAGAGCAATTACTTGTTCGGAAGACGTAGACTGATTGGAATAATTACAGTTCAGGAGTCGGATTACCGTCGGACTACTCTAAGGGCTAGTTTTACCGGTTTGTGAAGGCTCTATTAGGATATTACTGTCAGATTTTTTACAACTTTTGTATGGCGTCATCTGTCAGATCTAAAACTTTATCAGAAACCGTTGAAACTAGCCGTGAAGCTTTAGTGAAAGAAGAAAAGAAAAGAACTTTATAAGTAAGCAACCTGATTTTACGATTAGTAATTTTCAAATTTCAAATTCAAAAATTGAAATTTTTGTCTGCTGTTAACGTTTATGTAACACGTGTAATTGATAGATGGTAGAAGCATTATATCGATGTTCCGCCTGCCTGGTTCCTATAAACTTATCGAAGTAGGTTAAAGAACAAACTTAAGTTTGCCGTTCAATCCATAGACACGGTAATGGCATCAAACGCAAATAACAAATTTCTATTACAAAATTTGCTTTATATTTTCGTTATTAAACAAAATAATTCCCTACGGGTTTTTCCCTTTATCTGTGCTGTTAGACCTAGCTTCTTGCCGATTTCGATGATCCTAGGTCAACGGGACGTAGTCTATAGGTTTTATAAAAGATCATATCTTTTGATCGCGTTGACTTGCAAGTTTAATTGTTTGAGAGGACAGTCTCTGTAGTCCCGAGTATTTGATGACAATTTAAACTTTATACTACACTAGAGTGTAGTCTATCCGTCTGTCAAGATCCGAAAAAAGGATCTTGACAGACGGACAGACGCACAGCAAAATGATCCTCTAATAAGAGTTCCTTTTTTCCTTTTAAGGTATTGAGCATGATTTTCTTTCTAGGCTTGCCATTTTTATTTTTATTTAAACAAAATTATGCAGCTGACAGACGGACAATCAGTTCCATTCGGATCAAGATATATACTGTGATCGGTATGCGTTTCTGTAAATTGTGTTTCACTATTTCACTTTTTTTATTTTATTTATATAAAAATTGTCTGAAGTACTGAAACACAACGTTACATGTATGGTTGGTTTTTAACACACTTTAATTTTTTTTAATAGTATCTGACGTAAATGATTGGATGACAGCTGAATGGTTCATTACTATTGTTTTTTTTTTTTTAATTCAAAGCGTTAAAGTTCTGCTTTTGCTATGTTTACTTGATAATTGGTTATGATTTTTTTTAAGATTTATGATTTTGACGTGTATATGTGCGTATATTAATACTGCCTACATACTGAATAAATGCTTTGATTCTTGATTCTTGATTCTTCAACCCATAAAGGTATGAGTTTTTGGTGAATCGTTTTAAAATTGGTATTTAATTCTATAAAACATCAATTCATGGATTTTAGACTCTAGCTGCAAATTTTCACAAATTCAAATCGTTTTTTGAAGTATGCACTTTGCCCCCGTCTTAGTTTTTCTCCTTTTTAGGTTACGTTGAATGAAAAAATGTTCAAAAAGAATGCAAAATGCGCGTTTTCTTTTCGCTCCTTTTCCGTTTCAGCGGCCACCACAATCTAGTACTGTAGGGTAGCCATAGTTATAGATTTTTTTCTCTTATTTGTAACCTGAAAGGTATTGTTGCACTGTTTATGAGTACGACGAGTTTGGAAAAAAAAATTAGGAGTAAATATGTACTTAGGAGCTTCATACAAAGTTTATATAAAGTTTTGATCGTTGCATCGGTAAAGTTTCTCTTTGTTAGTGATATCATCCAACCATCAAAAAATCTGCAGGTGCATCGGAGGTGGTTCACCAACTTTATTCTGGACGTTTTTGTGGCTATTGAGAAACATCAAAAACGTCGTTAAAGGTCATCAATATTAATTATGTTTTATGAATTTAGAAAACGACTAGACATAAAAACGTGTCAGTTAAATTCCATCATTCAGCACATTTACCTGACCAGTACTAAAGTGGTTAGCCTACTCGAAACCTAAAAGTCAAAATATAAATACATATTCGTGTATGAAATTTTTATGATTTGGCTATACAAGTATTTTATATTGCCTTTTACCACCTATAAAGCTGTTAAAGTTGATAGTTTAAAATACCGATATTCCTTTATATTGACCGTTGTAAAAAGCCTGTAAAGAAAATATAACATCTAGGAACATAAAGGAGCGTCGTAGTATGTTCGCGTAGCATCGTAGCGTAGCATCGTAGACGTCAAGTCTCGTAGTCCCCCTTATATCCAACGTTCTCTAAACCCACATCCCTCCTAGCTAAGCAGAGTTAATTACGCTTACTTCAGAGGGAATCACAAATGCAATTAGTTCAGTGCGTGCGTTCCGTAAAACTGAGTTTTTACTGCTCGAAGCGATCGTATTTTACTACGTACAGCATTGTATGGGACTGGCTTAATGGTAGGGCGTCGTAGTTTATAGTTCGATGGGATTTATTTAATTTTCCGTAGATGCTTTAAAAATATACTTAACTACACCATGAATTTTTAAATTGTGGCTTATAATTGGACTGCCTATGTACGAAGCCAATTGCTTTCATAATATCAGTCACTCGTATTGCCATGAAATGGAACTCCTTGCCTGAATCTACGTTTTTAACCGACTTCACAAAAAAGGAGTAGGTTCTCAAATCGACTGTATTATTTCAATCGACTTCCAAAAAGACGGTTCTTAATTCGCCTGTATGTTTTTTTTGTGTATGTTACGCGATTATTCCGTCAATTGTGAAACGATTTGAATGAGTCTTAATCGGTAGGGTACGTTTCCGAGGTGGTCCCATTGTAATTACATCGAGATCTGACAAGTATCTCCAGAGATATGATGATAAACATCTCAAACTTATTACTGAAATTGACTCGCAGGGCATGAAAGTCGGCTGTTTTAGTTTTGAAACTAACTTAATTGTACCAACCAGCCTTCACTCGCGTTTACTTTTCGTATTATTAAACCCCGACGCAAAAAGAAAGAGTTAGTACGAAAGTTGTAATCGTTGTAATAATAATAATCATAAACTATATTGATTATTTTATGTTTGTTGCCTCAGAACTCCGTCAAATCTTAATAAATTTGAAAAATTCTTTATTCGTTTAAGAGATTATGTCTCCCGTTTGGTCCCATTTAAATTTTATTGAGATCTGATCATAATCTCCGGCTATATAGAGTTCAAATCATGAAATCGAACCTTTATATTATTCATCTTTTTTTTTTATTTAAGCTTACTGCTAGTTCTCAACATATACGCTAGATTTTGCCTTATATCTAAGGAGTAATTATAAAGCAAAAATTGTTTAACTTACCATTCCTATCGTAGCTGAGAAAACTTGAAGCTTGAGATCTGAACTGTCCAAGAAACTCCAGATAAACTATAGCTACATTTTATCAGATCGTCATTAAATACTGGTCAAAAATCGTCACTTATAATAATAAAAAAAGCCTATCCCAAAATCTGTGAAACCTGAACGCGTCATATAAAAAGGTTCCAAAAAACCAGGTCAATGCGTAAATGTCCATTAAGCTGATATCTCTTTGATCTCAGTCCAATCAACCAATTTATACCCTTCGACACTCCAACTAAAAAAGAGTGACCTATTTCCCATCGCGACTATTACGTAATCTTCAATCAAGATAGGGTTGTCCTTCCTTTGCGTATTCATTAGGAAAATCTCAGTAAATTGGGTAAACAGTAAGAGAAGTTGATCAGATTGTATATGCTTCATCTTTACTTGCATGATAAAGAATTTTCATTTGAAATATTTTTTTTAAATTTTTTTAAATGCACATGTTATTTTAATTTTAATTAAAAGCACATGACCACTTTTTTGTCATACATTGTGTCATTTACCATTTCACACAAAGCTAAAATGTTATTTCAATCTAAATATTTTTTGTTGCGCTTTTTATTCCTGTTAATTTTCAAATTTGATAAGATATCGCTTTTAAGTTAACTCTTGTAAAAATTTCATGTCTCGTAAAATGTTCCTAGAACTTATTTACAAATCGGTTTCTTAAGGAGTAAACCTCATAAGAACCTTGGTCAATCCTTCATCTATTCATCATAATAACCAGCTGGTGTTAGTCCATTGCTGGACATAGGCGTCTTCCAAAACACGCCACTCTGAACCCGATCTTCCTTTGCAGTCATTATTATTTATTAAGTTTATATTCTTCATCTATTAGTTCTGGTCTATTAACGTCGGTGGTATCTACTTAAATGAACGCTGTTTGAACACAAAACCTAAGAAAAACAAACTAGTGACGTTTATGAGAGCAAAACCATCCAAAAACTAACAGTGTCTTTACTGCCACACTTCTCTTATAGTCCTAGAGCAAATGTCTTGGAATTATTTGTTTCCGGGATTATTCGCTGACGCATGAAAACATGCTGGGACACGCGTTCCGAAGGAAAACATGACGGGACGGTCTGTTTCCAGATTCTTGATCCCTTCGGTGAGTAAATTAACTTTGCTGACATGTGTTTTGGTTGTCCCATCACTCTTTCTTAGCTGGAGTTTTAAAGGATCTGTTTTTGGAGGATTTAAATTGACAGTGAAATAAATAAATAATTATTATTTTGTGTAATTTTTTTACTATGTTAACTACAATAATGTTTTAATAAAGATACGGACACACCCCGGCGTCCTGCGTGCGCGATCTAGGCGGTGATCAGATAGCGCAGTAGTATTTGTACCGACGGGTTCACACCAAACGCGATTAGAAAACAATTGAAATGTACTGAGATCGCGCCCGCAGATCGCAGGACGCCGCGGTGTGTCCGTACCTTAAATGTAGCAGTTATGTATTGTTGCTTATTTTGTTGAAAAATAAATGATTTTTCTTTCTTTCTTACTATTGCTTATAATTAACCATAATAATATAAGTAAACAGCTATTGTATACAAGTACAAAAATTATGTTAAAAAACTAAAATTTTAAATCTTCATTTATTTCTTACCCTGGTATCTACGTTTAATATTCCCCTATACACATGTATTCATATATATTTATGTATATATAGATTATGTATACCTTCCTACGCATTGCCTGAACCTTGTAGATTCTGAGTAGGTACCTATCATACGCTAACTGCCTTAGGCATTTTACCAAATATACAAAGCCAAAAAATATATTGGGAGTAGCTAAAGAACACGGGACCTAATGGATTTAATCTAGCAAAATATCAACTTAACCCTCACTGAACAAACTGTGGCTTTTATTTGAAATATGTGATGAATTGTGCTATTACGGAGTATTAAAGTATATTACGTTGCTATTTGTTTGCTGATGCCGAAAGTATGATATAGGGGTTACGTCCTCTGGGATATATTGCTGGATAAATTGCAGGATATATTGCATTTGTGTAGGTTGGTTTACCAAAAGTGACATACTGTTTCATTCCTCACATACAAGCACTATCTATTTTATTTTTTACTTACATCTTATAGGCTAGCGTTTGATCACTAAACTCGCCTGGTGGTAAGCGATGATATGGTCATAGATGGTGAACATGCTAGGCCTAGAAAACGCTGACTCTTACTGGGCTGCGTGCTGCCGGAACACCGAAAGGTGGTCTTCTAATCGCGAGTGAACAGGTATCTTTATGTAATGTATATTTGTTTTGTATTGGTAATTAAATACTTGTATATGATGCTTATGCATTTCTGATTGTTTTGTTTTTATTTTGATTATATTTTCACACTTTAGTACCATGTTACGCATTGTACCACCGTCAACTTTTTTTAACAATTCTGTCCATCCAAAGGTTGTCTGGCAGAGATCGCTTCAAGCGATAAGACTGTCCATTGTATTGCCTCTAGTAACTTAAGTAGCTTAATTTCGGTTTGTTTATTTTTAAGTTGGTGTAAAATAAAAAAATGATTATATTCTATTCTATCTTCTAGGCAAGCGTGCTTCATTGTGACGCTTGCTTATAAAGTAAAAATAAAACTGGCCAAGTGCGAGTCAGACTTTTGTCCCGCACACGGAGGGTTCCGAATTTCCGAAGTCGGAACGCCACGAACTTCTAACACCAACTAAGTAAATATTAACACAATGGTAATTTATATAATTATATATCTGGAAGACCGAGTGTTCGTACGATTATCTTTCTATTATGATTCTAGCTAATTGAAGCTCTTTAAGTACTAAAATTGAAGATATATTATTCAATACTGTACACTACATTTTCTGCAAGTAAACCTTAACTAAGTAAACAAATCGACCGAGGCCCAAAAATTTAACAAATGAAACGCTTGCGCGTGCTAATTTTTCCTGTGCTGCCATCTAGCTGCGTCGAAGAGAATGAATTTCGTACCCTTTAATTTTTAACTTTGTTCTGTTGTTAGTATTTCTTGTTATATGAGATACGGCCTGGTGACAGACGGACAGACAGACAGACGGACAGCGGAGTCTCAGTAATAGGGTTCCGTTGGTACCCTTTGGGTTCGGAACCCTAAAAAAGGTTATGGCGGTAGATTTTCTCCTTGATCGTGGTAAGCTACATTTTGGTAGGAAGTCAGGCAGAACATGGGTATAATGTACTCCTAACGTCTGTGGATACGTTATACATATTCCTTAATTCAGTTATTATGGCTAAATCAGTGCATTTATTACAAGCTGATCGGTGCATGCGTCACAAAGATCGATGTATAATGCCTGCGTAATGCTGGCAATTGATACAAATGGTAATTTAGCGGATAAATTAGGCTGCAGGAAATATTCCAGCTCTTCCAGATTTATGGCGCAGTAGAGTAATCAACATCAACACCAATATTATAAATGCGAAAGTCAGTTTGTTTATTTGTTTGTTTGTTTGTTTGTTTGTTTGTTTGGGACTTCTTCACGGTCAAACGGCTTGACCGATTTGGCTGAAATTTTGTACAAAGATAGAACATATGGCAGAATAGGATATAGGATAATTTTTTTTTGGCTATCGAGTCAGGGGGTCCAAATATTTTAAATTGAATTTTGTAAATATTAGATCTCTTTTCGAATAAATAGCTTGACCGATTTGCCTGAAATGTTGTATAAAGACAGTTCATAGGGCAGAATAGGATATAGGATACTTTTTTTCTGGCTGTCGAGTCAGGGGGTCCAGATATTTTAAATTGAATTTTGTAAATATAAGACCTCTTCTCGAATAAACAGCTTGATCGATTTGCCTGAAATGTTGTTTAAAGACAGTTCAAAAGGCAGAATAGAATATAGAAAACTTTTTTTCTGGCTATCGAGTCAGAGGGTACAAATATTTTAAATTGGAATTCGTAAATATAAGATCTCTTCTTGAATAAACGGCTTGACCGATTTGCCTGAAATTTTGTGTGAATACATGTCATAGGGCAGAATAGGATATAGGATACTTTTTTTTTGGCTGTCGAGTCAGGGGGTTCAGATATTTTTAATTGAATTTTGTAAATATAAGATCTCTTCTTGAATAAACGGCTTGACCGATTTGCCTGAAATTTTGTGTGAATATATGTCATAGGGCAGAATAGGATAAAGGATAATTTATTTCTGGCTGTCGAGTCAGGGGGTCCAGATATTTTTAATTGAATTTTGTAAATATAAGACCTCTTCTCGAATAAACAGCTTGACTGATTTGCCTGAAATGTTGTTTAAAGACAGTTCAAAAGGCAGAATAGAATATAGAATACTCTTTTTCTGGCTATCGAGTCAGAGCGTACAAATATTTTTAATTGGAATTTGTAAATATAAGATCTCTTCTTGAATAAACGGCTTGAACGATTTGCCTGAAATGTTGTTTAAAGACAGTTCAAAAGGCAGAATAGAATATAGAATACTTTTTTTCAGGCTATCGAGTCAGAGGGTACAAACTTTTTAATTGAAATTTGTAAATATAAGATCTCTTCTCGAATAAATGGCTTGACCGATTTGCTTGAAATGTTGTATAAAGACAGTTCATAGGGTAGAATAGGATATAGGATACTTTTTTTTGGCTTTCGAGTCCAGATATTTTTGATTCAATTTTGTAAATTTAAGACCTCTTCTCGAATAAACGGCTTGACCGATTTGCCTGAAATGTTGTATAAAGACAGTTCATAGGGCAGAATAGGATATCGGATACTGTTTTTTGGTCCATCGAGTCTGAGTGTTTAGATTTTTTTTATTGAATTATGTGAATGTGTGTCCTGCTGAAATTTTATACATATTACAGTTCATATTGCATAGAATCACATAGGATACTTTTTTCTGGCAGTCGAGTCCAGGTGTCCAGAATTTTTAAATTGAAGTATGTAAATGTGTGGCCTACTCTCGGTCGGGTTAACCATTTAAGCTGAAATTTTGTACACAGACAGTCAAAAAGACATAGAAGGGCAACGAATACTTTTTTTTGGGTGGAAATTTCGGTTGTCTATATTTTTATTATGGAATTTTGTAAATGTCTGGCCTCTATTTGGCCTAACGGCTTGACCGATTCAGATGAAATTTTGTACAAACACATTGAATAGGGCATAAAAGGGCAAAAAATACTTTTTTTCGGCAGTTAAGTGTGGGTACCTATATTTTTTGTTAACTTTACATAGAGTTTGCATAATCATAAAAGTTTGACCTTAGGTTCATAGATTATGACTAAACTTAATAAGTGCCTTAATTAGGCCATAAAACTGTCAGGGTCATTAAAAGTCATCAAAATTTACGCGATGGCTTTGCTTGCCCAACGTGTTTTATCTGCTTTGTGGGAAGTATTTCATAAGCATTCGAGTTTTAACAGCCACATTTAACCTTAGGGTCATCGGTGTTGACTTAGTAGGTTATAAAAACTGCCAGCGTCATAAAACGTAAAATTTTTTGCGCCCACTTCACTCGCGCAGTGATAGCGCTCGCTGCGCTCGCGCAATAATTTGTTTGATTTACTTTGTAGGTAATTTTTCAGCAACTTTTGTATTTTAATAGCCACATGCATCAGAACGAGTCCATAAATTAAAACAGTACAATCTTCAATAATCATAATGATTTTTAACCTTAAATAATTGGATATCAAGTTTAACCTTTGTGTAATCAGTGTTAACTTAGTAGGTTATAAAAACTGTCAGGGTCATAAAAGGTCGTAAACATTTTTCGTGATTTCAGTTTCGTTTTCAGTGATAGCGCTTACTACGCTCGCGCAGTAATACCGCTCGCTCCGGTCGTGCAAGCATTAGTTATATCTACTTTGTAGGAAACATTTCAGAAATTATTGTATTTTAATAGCCACATTCATCAAAACATGACATGAATTGGAACAGTACAGACTTCAATAATCATAATGATTTTTACCTTTAAATAAGTGGATATCAAGTTTAACCTTAGGGTCATCGGTGTTGACTTAGTAGGTCATAAAAACTGTCAGGGTCATAAAATAACGTAAACATTTTCGAGCTCGCTTCGCTCGCGCATTGATAGCTCTCGCTGCGCTCGCGCAAACCTTTGTTTTGTCTACTTTGTAGGTTATATTTCAGCATTTTTTGTATTTTAATAGCCACATGCATCAAAACGAGTTAATTAATTGAAACAGTACAACCTTCAATAATCATAATGAATTTTTACCTTAAAATAAGTGAATATCAAGTTAAACCTTAGATTCATCGCTCTAGATTTAGTAGGTCATAAAAACTGTCAGGGTCATAAAATGACGTAAAAATTTTCGCGCTCGCTTCGCTCGCGCATTCATAGCTCTCGCTGCGCTCGCGCAAACCTTTATTTTATCTACTTTGCAGGTAATATTTCAGCATTTTTTGAATTTTAATAGCCACATGCATCAAAACGAGTTTATTAATTGAAACAGTACAACCTTCAATAATCATAATGAATTTTTACCTTAAAATAAGTGGATATCAAGTTTAACCTTAGGGTCATCGGTGTTGACTTAGAAGGTCATAAACACTGTCAGGGTAATAAAAGGTCGTAAAAAATTTTCGCGCTCGCTGCGCTCGCGCAGTGATAGCACTCGCAAGTATTTGTTATATGTATTTTGTTGGAAACATTTCAGCAACTTTTGTATTTTAATAGTCACATTCATCAAAACATCACATAAATTGGAACAGTACAGACTTCAATAATCATAATGATTTTTACCTTTAAATAAGTGGATATCAAGTTTAACCTTAGGGTCATCGGTGTTAACTTGGTAGGTCATAAAAACTGTCAGGGTCAAAAAATGACGTAAAAGTTTTCGCGCTCGCTTCGCTCGCGCATTCATAGTTCTCGCTGTGCTCGCGCAAACCTTAGTTTTATCTACTTTGTAGGTAATATTACAGCATTTTTTGTATTTTAATAGCCACATGCATCAAAATGAGTTTATAATTGGAACAGTTACAACCTTCAATAATCATAATGATTTTTTACCTAACAATAAGTGGAAATCAAGTTAAACCTTTGTCTCATCAGTGTTAACTTAAAAGGTCATAAACACTGTCAGGGTCATAAAAGGTCGTCAAAATTTTTCGCGCTCGCTTTGCTCGCGCTGTTATAGCGCTCGCAAGCATTTGTTATATGTACTTTGTTGGATACATTTCAGCAACTTTTGTATTTTAATAGCCACATTCATCAAAACATGACATAAATTGGAACAGTACAGACTTCAATAATCATAATGATTTTTACCTTTAAATAAGTGGATATCAAGTTTAACCTTAGGGTCATCGGTGTTAACTTGGTAGGTCATAAAAACTGTCAGGGTCACAAAAGGTCGTAAAAATTTTCGCGCTCGCTTCGCTCGCGCAATTCTTTATTTTATCTACTTTGTAGGTAATATTTCAGCATTTTTTGTATTTTAATAGCCACATGCATCAAAAGGACTTTATAAATTTAAACAGTACAACCTTCAATAATCATAATGAATTTTTACCTTAAAATAAGTGGATATCAAGTTTAACCTTAGGGTCATCGGTGTTGACTTAGAAGATCATAAAAACTATAAGGGTCATAAAAAGACGTAAAAAAATTTAACGCTCGCTTCGCTCGCGCATTGATAACGCCCGCTGCGCACGCGCAAACCTTTGTTTTATCTACTTTGTAAGTAATTTTTCAGCATTTTTTGTATTTTAATAGCCACATGCATCAAAACGAGTTTATAAATTAAAACAGTACAACCTTCAATAATCAAAATGATTTTCACCTTAAAATAAGTGGATATCAAGTTTAACCTTGGGGTCATCGGTGTTCGTACTTCGTAGGTCATAAAAACTGTCAGGGTCATAAAATGACGTAAAAATTTTCGCGCTCGCTTCGCTCGCGCATTGCTAGCTCTCGCTGCGCTCGCGCAAACCTTTGTTTTGTCTACTTTGTAGGTTATAATTCAGCATTTTTTGTATTTCAATAGCCACATGTATCAAAACGAGTTTATAATTGAAACAGTACTACCTTCTATAATCATAATGATTTTTTACCTTAAAATAAGTGGATATCAAGTTTAACCCTAGGGTCATCGGTGTTGATTAAGTAGGTTATAAAAACTACCAGGGTCATATAATGACGTAAAAATTTTCGCGCTCGCTGCTAAATCTTCGTTAGGTTTACCAAGTACCAAGTAATGATTAATGACTTCAACAATAGACGATATCGAGTTCGACCTAAGAGTCATCTATATTGACTTGATGATTAGGTCATTAAACTGTCAGGGTTATAAAACGCCATAAAATATTTTCACTCGACCAATAATATCGCTCGCTACGCTCGAGCAGCTATTCACCTTATTTTCTTTGTAAAAAATGTTTTAGGAACTGTTGTATTGAGTCAAACATTTTAACAGCACAATTTCGTATACTAACCTAACCAAAATGATTAATGACTTTAACAATAGAAGATATTGAGTTCGACTTTGAGGGCCTTTGGTGATTTGGCCTAAGAGATCATCGATCTAGACCTCAATGGTCTAAAAGACACAAATAACGCGGGCGAAGCCGCGGGTAACAGCTAGTTAGTGATATGTAGTTGCTTTCATGGGTGTCATTACACTAAATCAACTACAATAATCGTGCTTAAATTGATTAGAATTTCATTGCTGTTCGATTTTAATCATACCAGTTTTAGGTATAAATGTGAAAGTGTCCAGGCAGCACACAGCCCTTGAGAGTCAGAGCATTCTAGGCCTAGCATGTTCACCATCTTTGACGACATCATTGCTTACCACCAGGAGAGATAGTGGTCAAACGCTAGCCTATAAGATAAAAAACATCGAAACTATAAAACTTGCAAACTTTAGCTCTTTATAATAATAGTGAAAATAGAACTTACATTAAAAATTAAGATAGTTGAAAACTAAAGCAACCGACTTCCACGTGCAAGTCATTTCCAGTACTACGTTTGGGGATTTATCTCAATAGCTCTGGAGATACTTATCAGATCTGGATAAAATTACAATGATACTACATTAAAATTAAAATTACTTATTAAAATAAAAATCATTCGAATCAGTTCACAATAATTGACGGAGTAATCGCGTAACATACACACAAACAAAAATAACGTACATACAATTTGAGAACCTCTTTGGAAGACAGATTAAATTTAAAAAAAAAGTCTACAAGTAAATATAAATACCATACAAGTTATTAAAAACGTTGTACTAAAGTAAATTTTTACCTCGTTAACAACCTTTATTCGTTAGAGCATAAAAGGGTTCGCGGTTCATTTTAAAATCCCAGTTTACTACCCTTCTTAGGTTCAGGGCCGGCTAAATTGGATTTTATAATACTGTAGTTGGAGATGAGGCTGCTTTAATGAACACCAGAATATTAGGTACTGACAAAGAGTATGATTGACTATAAAATATCAATTTTCGTAACCTGTGACTGCAACTAGGTGGAGCGACGACACTCGCAAAGCAGTGGACAGTGACTGGTAAAGTATAGCCGAAGATCGGGCTTAGTGGCGTGTCTTGGAAGAGGTATACATCCCGCAGTGAACTGATACCGGCTGCTTATATTATGATAAATTATCAATTTTAGATTATTTCTTTATTTACTTGCTGTGCTTGCTTCCTTGCTTCCTTGCTTCTTGCCAAATTTCATAATTATACTTCGGTGTAACATCCTCGAGATTTAAATTAACTATGCGATACAACGAAAGACGGACTACATAGTTAGTTTAAATCTCTTCGGATGTTACACCTCGTATAATCCCGGTTGAAATTCACTTAGGTAAGTTCTTTCAACCATATATTATACTTCGGTGTAACATCCTCGAGATTTAAATTAACTATTTAGTCCGTCTTTCGTTGTATCGCATGGTTAATTTAAATCTTTTCGGATGTTACACCTCGTATAATCCCGGTTGAAATTCACTTAGGTAAGTTCTTTCAACCATATATTATACTTCGGTGTAACATCCTCGAGATTTAAATTAACCATGTAGTCCGTCTTTCATTGTATCGCATGGTTAATTTAAATCTCTTCGGATGTTACACCTCGTATAATCCCGGTTAAAATTCACTTAGGTAAGTTCTTTCAACCATATATTATATTTGTCAACAGGAAGTACCTTGCACATAGGTTTTTATGTATTTGCAGTTATTATTTATTCTGTGGTTGCGAAAACATACAGTTGTTGTTATTTTTAACCGACTTCCAAAAAAGGAGGTTTCTAAATTCGACCTTATATGTTTTTTTTAAATATTTATTCGCGGATAACGGACGGAATTCGTCGTTTCGAACAGATTTTGATTATTATTTTTACTTGGAAAGGGGATATCTCAAGTATGGTACCATAGTAATTTAATTGAGATCTGATAAGTATCTCTAGAGATGTGGAGATAAACACCTCAAACTTGGTTCTAAAAATTAAGCGCGACATTTGAAGTTGCTTATATAAATATATATATATATATACTAGATGAAACTGAATACATCATCTATTAAGTAACACCATATTTCACTTTTTGAATAGATAAAATTGGGGTATTTGGATCTCCTTTGAGCCAGATACCCCAATTATATACTACTCCCCCTTTCAACCCCTTACAACCCTCTTTTCGCATTAAAAAGTTGCCTATGTCCGTTCTCAGGCTCTAGATTATCTGTGTACCAAATTTCATTTAAATCGGTTCAGTGGTTTTGGCGTGAAAGTGACACAGACAGACAGACAGAGTTACTTTCGCATTTATAATATTAGTTAGGATATATATATATATATGTATAATATATATTGAAAACAAACTTACTTAATATTCTTATTTACAAGTTTTACGCACCCCCGTGGCAAGCCTCGCGCCTCGCTAATCTTATTTTAACGGACCGGTATTTTTTAATGGATCCGGAATACTGTAATTCTGTGTGAACTCGCTCATACAACATACGCTAATACCACATACGTTTAAACGGACCTGTAAAACGGACGTTATATGTGAAAGCGCCTTAAAGGCA